>CP136054.1:357570535-358842202 GCA_032464435.1 Aegilops umbellulata | reverse complement strand
TCAACAAATTCCCATCTGCCTCATAACCGCGGGCACGGCTTTCGAAAGATAATACCCTGCAGGGGCGTCCCAACTTAGCCCATGATAAGCTCTCACGGTCAACGAAGGATATTCCTTCTACCGGGAAGACCCGATCAAACTCGGAATCCCGGACTACAAGACATTTCGACAGCAATAAAACAAGTCCAGCAAAGCCGCCCGATTGTGCCGACAAATCCTGATAGGAGCTGCACATATCTCGGTCTCAGGGCACATCCGGATGAGACTAGCTACGAGTAAAACCAGGCCTCGAGTTTCCACGAGGGGGCCCCGCAGGCAGCTCAGTTCGAACCAGCACTTAGAGAGAAGCACTGGCCCGGGGGGGCTAAAATAAGGATGACCCTCGGGCTCGCGAAAACCCGGGGGAAAAAGAGTAGGTGGTGGCAAATGGTAAAACCAATGTTGGGCCTTGCTGGAAAAGTCTTATTCAAAGCGAACTGTCAAGGGGGGTCCCATAAATCACCCAACCGTTTAAGGAACGCAAAAATCCGGGAACATAACACCGGTATGACGGAAACTAGGGTGGCAAGAGTGGAACAAAACACCAGGCATAAGGCCGAGCCTTCCACCCTTTACCAAGTATATAGATGCATTAATTAAATAAGAGGTATTGTGATATCCCAACAAGTAAACATGTTCCAACAAGGAACAACAAGTCCATGTTCCAACAAGGAACAACTTCATCTTCACCTGCAACTAGCAACGCTATAAGAGGGGCTGAGCAAAGCAGTAACATAGCCAAACAACGGTTTGCTACAACATGGATGGTTAGGGGCTGACATGGCAATATAGGAGGCATGATATAGCAAGTGGTAGGTATCGCAGCATGGGCATAGCAAAAGAGCGAGCAATCTAGCAAGCAAAGATAGAAGTGATTTCGAGGGTATGGTCATCTTGCCTGCAAGAGTTTCAGAGTTGTCGAAAGCTTGGTCCTCGTAAGCGTTCTCAACGGAATCCTCGTTCACGTACTCGCCTCCCGGCTCTACCCAAGACAAGAGAACAAGCAAAGGAACCAAAATCAACCACGATGCAATGCGCAAGCAACATGATGCAAAACAAGGCATGATATGCGAGAGGTGATATGCAATGCGTATGCATGCTCCGGAAGGACAAGGATGAACAGGGCATAATCTTGGCAAACCAAGCATGCCACTAGATAGGTGAGGTGATTTCGGTTGAAATCGATATAAAGATCACCGGAATCGGATGCACGGTTTGCAAATGGCAAGCAATACAAGAATGACACGAAACTGCCATAAACAGCATGATGCTACTTAGCAAGCAACAAATAATTAAGCTACTGCACCCAAACATGACAACAAAGCATATGACAGTAATCTACTCGAGATGCTCGACAAAAGATGAACACTGAGCTACGGCTCAAACCCATCAAACAGGTCCAAACAAGCATGGCAAACGTGCAAATGATAACAGGTTCACAGACTTAGTGAAATTATCAACATAGCAGAAACTATCATCAGGATGGCATGTTCAGAGCAATGAAACAACATGCCACAGGACCAGAGCATAGCAAAATAAGGCATGGCATGAATCTACACATAGCACTTGACAAAAGTCTCTTACTGACCATAAGCCAAAAAGGATCAGAAAATATGTTTACACCCATGTCAAATAAGCAAGTTTCGTTACAGGTTTCAGACTTAGCAGAAAACTGGACATGGCAGAAAACTAATAACGACTAGGCATGTTCATGAGCTCGATGCACTCACTACAGAGCAATTCATGATATACTAAGCATACATACATCAAGAAGACATGGCATAATAACTAGACATGGCAAGAATAACATCATATCATGCAAGGATCAACTACACCAAGCTTGGCAAAATCGAATAACATGTAAACAATCTGCCAGCAACATTTTGAAGCAAAAGTAGAGCTCGATTGACTCAAGCTATGGCACTCCATAATTGCAAACAAAGGCATGGATGGATTAAGCAAATACTCAAGTTCAAAACACCCTTACTGATCATACTCAAATTATGCATAGATCTCTCGGAAACAACATGAACTCAAGCTATGTCGTCTGTTGACAGATGTCAAATTTGCAAAGGTCTTTGCCGCCCGCCAGCAGACGGCAAACATTCAGATGTCTTTGTCGTCTGCCAGCAGATGGCAAAGCACGCCGTTAACCCACTAATGGCCTGTAGCTGACATGTCTGCCGTCCAGGTCCTTGGTCGTCTGGTGGCGGACGACAAAGACCATTTCATCTTTGCCGTCCGCCAGCAGATGACAAAGATGCCTTTGCCGTAGCTTGTTCAGCTAGACCTTTTGTTGTCTGCTGGCAGACGGTAAAGTTCTTGATTCTTGTAGTGCATGTGTAACGAGAATAGTCATCAACAATAACAAAGCCATATAAAGATGCAGCATTAGTGAATGTGGCGTAGTGAGTAGGGCCGAAGAGATCCATGTGAAGCAATTTAAATGGACGAGTGGTAGTCATGATAGTCTTCGAGGGATGCTTAGACTTGGTCATATTTGCAACCTCACAAGCTCCACACAGATGGTCCTTGAGGAATTTGACACCCTCGATGCCAATGATGTTCTTCTTCTTCGCGAGAGTGTGTAAGTTCCTCATGCCCGCATGACCTAGTCGTCAATGCCATAACCAGCCTTCTGAAGCTTTTGCATGTAGACATGTGGCAGGTTGTGGTCCTATAGAGAAATCAACAATATACAAGTCTCCTCTCCTAAAGCCTTCGAAGACTTTGGAATGGTCAGATTCCATGATCACAACACAATGATACTTGCCAAAGACAACAACCATATCAAGGTCACAAAGCATTGAGAAAGACATGAGGTTGTATCCTAAGGACTCGACAAGTATGACTTTGTTCATATGTCGATCCTTTGAGATCACAACCTTACCTAGACCCAATACCTTGCTTTTCCTTTGTCAGCGTAGGTGATATGCTTCATATGTGATGGAGATAAAGCAGTGTCCATCAATAAGTTCCTGTCACTGCTCATGTGATTTGTACATCCACTGTCAAGGACCCACTCAGTAGCTTTGGGTTGATCATCCTGCAGATGAATTAGTGCAACTTACGAACTCATATACTTCATCAGTGAAGAATATGACATCAAATTCATCAGATTTGAATTTCATCAAGCAGTACAATAGATATAGCAGTATGAGAACATGAGAAATGAAAATTCATTTCTTCATGATTAGCTTGCGTCCTTTCAAGCATACTCAGGTCTCCATCAAATTCTTTAGACGTTCAAGTTCGTATGGAGACCTGACCTTGCATAAGAGATTAGTTATTTTTCTTCACCACCCACATCTGGAGGGGTGGCAAAGAGTTCATCATTCTGAGAGCTCCATATGAAAAAGGTGGCATAGAAGCCAGTCCACTTTGTTTCATAGAAGAGGGGTTAGGGTAAGCATATGAATAAGCAGAGAAATTCTTTGAGGACTTATGAACATAATGATTTGAAGAATAATGCACATGTTCATAACCCTTAGCTTTTCCCTGCGAAACAGAAGTGTTAGCACGATGATGTTCATATGAGGATTTTGATGCATATGAGGAATTTGATCCACGTGAGGAATTTGGTCCATATGAGGACTTGGATCCATATGAAGAATTTGATGTGGGGTTCTTATTCTTCACAGGTGGTGTCATGATGACATTCACCTGAGGACTTTGAAGGCACCTTTTGGGAACCGAGATTTCCTTTATAGGGGGACCGTTCCTGCAGTTAGATCCAACATATCTAGCAAATAGTTCACCATTCTGATTTTTGAACAGTTTCATAGTTGGAGTCAAATGACTTATCAGATGAATATGAAGATTCAAAAGTAAAGCCAGATAAAGTGGATGGATCTACGGGAGGTCCTTCCACAGCAACCCATGAGGTTTTGGGATACTGCTCAGGTTTCTCGTAGGTCCCATCAGCATAGAGTTTCCTTTCAAAGGCAATACCCTCTTTCCTAGGGTTCCTATTGAGGATCTGCTTTTTAAGCACATCACAAAGAGCCCGATGCCCTTTGAGGCTTTTGTACATGCCTGTCACATAGAATTCCCCTGCATTGTCAGTGATACTTGTGGTGTCCTCAGATGAGAATTTGTGACCACAGAGATAGTTGAAGAATTTGCAGCAATAGAAGCATTTGAACTTTCAGGTGAGGAATTAGCAGATTCACGTTCAATGCATTTCAAACATGGTGGAATGAAATCATCCTGAGCGGAACTGATCTGTTGAGCAAGCAATGAATCACGTTCCTTCTGAAGATCTTCGTAACTTACCCTTAGCTTCTCAAGATCTTGCTTTCTTTGAAGAAATTCATAAGAAAGTTCTCATGATCGGCTAAGAGAGTGTAATGGTGACTCTAAAGGTTATCAAACTTAGACTGAAGTCTCTGAAGATTATCAGTCAGAATTTGAGTTTGATCCATCTCTTCACCCAACTGGTCATCGCTTTTGCCTAGCATATTTTGAACCTTTTCAAAAGCTTTTTGTTGTTTGACAGCAATCTTAGCAAGTTTAGAGTAACTAGGCTTGAGGTTTTCATCAGATTCATCCTCACTTGATTCAGAGGAGGGATATTTGAGTACCTTGGCACCTTTTGCTGTGAATCAATAGGTGGGTGTGTAGTCATCATCACAGCCGTCAGAAGTGTTGGGGAAGTCGTTTTCCTCAGAGTTAAAGATGGACTTGCTGACAAAAGCAGTAGCGATAGTTAGGCTCGCCACACCAGATTCTAACTCCTCAGATGCCTCCTCTTCCTCATTTTCCTCAGATTCAGCTTCAGAGTCCATTTCCTTGCCAATGAATGCCCGAGCCTTTTTGGAGCTGCTTTTCTTGTGAGATGAAGACTTTGAAAATTTTGACGATGAGGACTTTGAAGATTTCTTCTTCTTCTTTGAGTCATCAGAATTGTCATCCTTGTATTTCTTCTTCTTTGATTCCTTCCCTCACTGAGAACAATCAGTAATGTAGTGACCAGGTTTCTTGTATTTGTGGCAAGTTCTCTTCTTGTAGTCACGGGATGAGGAATCTGATCTCATGTCATCACTTCTTGAGGATTTACCAAAGTGACCACGCCTTGAGAACTTCTGGAATTTCCTCATGAGCATTGCTAGCTCCTGACTCAGTTCTTCAGGATCACCAAGGCTGCTACTATAATCCTCTCCTTCAGATTCATAGACTGCCTTGTCCTTCAGTGCACTGATCTACCATAGCTTGGTCCATAGAGATCTCTCTTCTTAGCAAGTTGAAACTCATGAGTATTTAGCCTCTCGAGGATATCAGCAGGATCAAGTGACTTGTAGTCTCTACGTTCTTGAATCATCAGTGCAAGAGTGTCAAATGAGGAATCAATCGATCTTAGCAATTTCTTCACCGCCTCATGGTCGATAATGTCAGTGGCACCAAGTGCTTGAAGCTCATTTGAGATGTCAGTGAGGTGATCGAAGGTTTGCTGAACATTTTCATTGTTTGTCTTTTGAAGCGGTTGAAGAGATTGCAAAGAACGTCAGCACGAGAGTCATGTTGTGTTGAGACTCCTTCGTTAACCTTAGACAGCCTATCCCAGATAAGCTTAGCTGTCTCCGAAGCAATCACTCTTCCATACTGCCCTTTGCTCAAATGGCCACATATGATATTCTTTGCTTGAGAGTCTAGTTGCTTGAATCTCTTCACATCAGCAGCGTTCACGGAAGGAGTGATGGAGGCGACGCCATTTTCCACAACGTAGCAGAGATTGTTGTTAATTGCCTCAAGATGCATGTGCATCTTATTCTTACAGTAGGGGTAGTCTGTCCCATCGAAGGTAGGACACCCAGCCGAGACCTTGATCATGCCTGCAGTCGACATAACTAAAACTCTAGGTGGTTAGACCAAAATCACACAGAACAAGGGAGTACCTTTCTCTGATACCAATTGAAGGTGCGTTATATCGACTAGAGGGGGGTGAATATGCGATTTTTACAAATTCGTCACCGATGAAATTCAAGGTGAGGAATTTCCTAAGTCACGGACAATAGGCAGTTGAATAAATACTCAGGTGCAAGCACAACAGAGTAGAAGCATAGTCATCATGATGAAATAAAAGCAAGCACAGAGCACAAGTAGCGTGTAAACAGGATAAGCAGGTTGAAGACAAACTGACTTAAGAAATAGAATTGAGGAAATTGAGAAAGTCTTCAGTCAAAGTCTTCAAATAGTAACGATTGAGTACAACAACACAAGAATGAGGAAATGAAAGGGTTGAGGAAATAGAACCATTAGCTTGGTGAAGATGATGATTTGGTAGACCAGTTCCAACTGCTGTGATAGTTGTATGTCTGGTTGGAGCGGCTAGGTATTTAAACTTGAGGGCATACAGTCTCGAACACACAATCCTCACTGTATTCTCCTTTAGCTAAGATCACACAGACCTCGCCCAATCACTCGTGGAAAGTCTTCAGGTGACCTCCAAACCTTCACAGACTCGGTCACTCGGTGATCCACAATTTCCTCTTGGATGCTCTAGACCATGAAGCCTAACCGTCTGGAGGATGCACAGTCCTCAAAGGTAACAAGTGTCGGTTCCACACAGGAATGATCTTTTTAGTGATGCTCAATCACTTTAGGTTTGTAGGTGTTTGGGTTTGGGTTTTCCTCACTTGATGATTTTATCTCAAAGTCCTAGGAGGATGGGATGCTCTCAATGACAAGTGTCAATTTCTCTCGGAGCAGCCAACCAACTAGTGGTTGTAGGGGGCGACTATTTATAGACTAGGGAGCAGCCCGACATGATAAGACATAAATGCCCTTCAATGGTATGACCGTTAGGTGGGTAGATATTTTGGGACAGCTGGCGCATAGCACAGCAACGGTCGGATATTTGAGTATCAAATTCCTCAGAGCTATCATGATCCTCACTTGTAGGCAATCCGCACTGGCGAATTCCTAACTCCTCAGTTAGAAAAAATTCCTCAGAGAACAAAAGAACTTCGTCTCTGTCACTGAAGAAATTGACCGAACTGTATGAGATTTCCAATGGCTTCACTCGAAAGGATTGGGTAGGTGTAGGATTTTGAGATGAGCATCACTTGGAAACTTCTCCTTAGTTTTAACTCGACCCCCTTTAACAGTACGGTGGTTCCTACGACTCAAGAAAGAGAAAATGAAAACTACGAAAACAAAAGTCTACATGCTTCATAATCCTCGCATGAATATCAAGTCTTCAAGGTCACACCAATTTCTTCACTTCCAAAGTCTTCAAGAAAACCAAAGTCTTCAGCTAAAGACATTCATTTTAGGGGTCGACTTTCATTGTAAATATCAAACTCCTCATAGACTTACAGACCTGTGTACACTCACAAACTCATTAGTCCCTTAACCTATAAGTCTTCAATACACCAAAATCACTAGGGGGCACTAGATGCACTTACAAAATCACCTTGGGTGGCTCAGCGGGGGGGGGGACACATCCTCGAAGGGGGAAAACTGCTCCTGCAGGGCCATGGGGGATGTAACTTCAAATGGGGCATTGACCATCTCAGTAGTGGTCGTGAGCGTATCTGGGGTCGGCTCGGTGGCTGCCTCCATCTTCTTGGAGCTCTCTGTCTCGTGGGGATCAGCCTCATGCATCTGCTCCAATATCGGCAGATCTTTGCCTGGTTCTCCTTGGCCATCATGAAACTGACGAATACTAGGAGACCATTGAAAGGAAAACACAATCGCAATGAAAATGAAACAAAAAAGAGAGTGAGGATTGGTTACTGCTTTGCAAAAGTTCTTTTTTTTCTCTGAACGAAAATATACCAACATCACGGATCCGCTTACCTTCCCTCCGCTGGGAGAGAAGAACAGTGGCAGATGCGAGTGTTGGATTTCTTGAAGACGGTGAGGGAGAAGGGGATCCGGCAAAGAGTGAAATGATGGTTGCTTCGTCCGTCAAACTTAGACTGCGGGGAGGTGGGGTTTTGTGATACGACGACTCGTTACTACCGCGCTATGACCGGGGTGACTCTCTGCTTGCATAGTGCTTTCTAATTTGGTGGATGACATTTGGGCCCGCACACTGCATGGCTCGCATGTCGGTGAACAAAAGTAAAACGACATTTAGTAGAGGGAGACGTTTCGATGACCTCGGAGGAGCCAGAAGCGGTAGTGTATCCACTGTACTAGTAGTAATTGTTTTTCTGGGTAGCTGTAGAGTGTCTCCACTGTACTAGTAGTAATTGTTTCTCTGGGCCCAAGACAAAACAACCTATCCACCCTGGTAAATAATAAAATCAATTCAAAAGCCCATATATTTACTTAAAGAGAGGCGCTACCCACACCCAGCACACCACCCCCCAAAAAAACCTAGGTGCTCTTCTTCCTGCTCACTCCCACCCACCTCATGTCATCTCGCTCCACTCGTACCCCCAAATTCCTCACCTCACTCCTATAGAAAACCCCAGCTCCCCTTCTTCCTCACTACTACGGAAAACCCCCAGCTCCCCTTCTTCTTCACTCGCACTACAACTAGGCTCGTCATTCGTTACTCTGCTCAAATCCATGAGCTCGACGCGACGTCCTCAAGGAAAATGGAGTCGGCTGGCCCCAACGCCAAGAAGATGAGGCTCCCGCTAGCGGCGACGCCTGTTGTAGATCCCGCACCCCGCAGCGTGGGGAGAAGTGGCAAGCCCACCCCCCCGGATCCCAGGAACCCGTAGAATCTTGGGTGGACCGCATCAACGATCTCCCGGACGCCATCCTTGGGGAGATCATCTCGCTTCTCCCGACCAAGGATTGCTGCTGCACCCAAGTCCTCTCAATTCGGTGGCGCCGTCAATGGTGCGCCATGCCCCTTAATCTCGACTGTCGTCAGCTATCTCTCTTCAATGATTTTGAACTCCCCAGAGTCATCACCTCCTCCCACCAGGGCTCCGTTCAAAGCCTCTACATCCCATCATGCTACCTGAGAAAGCATACCATGCCCTGCATGGTGGACGCCTGGCTGAAATCCCCTGAATTCACAGAACTACAGCTTCTTGAGTTCTACTATTCCCCAGGAAATCACCTACCAGATACCGAACGCCATGTACTTGTGCCCTCAGCACCGTTGTCCATCTCACGGTTTTCCTCCTCTCTCCACACTGCCACCTTTGCGCTGTGCTACCTATCAGACAATCTGGTACTAAACCTTTGACTCCCATTTCTCAAAAAACTTTCACTTGTGTGAGTTCGTATATCGGAGGCCTCATTGCATAGCATCATCCACTCCAGTTGCCCTGCCTTGGAGTGCTTGGTGATTGTTTTCATAGTTAGAATCAGTTGTCTCCAAATAAAGTCACCTAACCTTGTAAGAATTGGAATATCTTTTGACGGAAGGCATGTCATCATCCAAGATGACCCTTCACTTCAAAGGTTGATCTTGATTCTAGTTATTCACCGTCGCAAATAACCGTCCTCTCTGCGCCTAAACTGGAGACCTTGGGTGTAATACATGATCTTTGTGCTCATTTCAAGATGATGTTTGGCTCCACAGTTCTTTAGGTGCTTTATATTATCATCTACACTTGTAACCATAAGCTGCATTTTTAATTTCTGCGCATAAGTTATATATCATCTTGGACTACGCATTTTGTACCAATATTATGTTCTATGATCAATGAAGAGTTTCTCCATGGATAGCCTATCAATGGTGCTGGATTCTATCAAGATCTTATATATCCAAATGAATAGTTTTGATCTGAACAAGATTATTGGCTTGTTGCAATGCTTTCCATGTCTGGAGAAGTTGTATATAAAGGTGATAATTTCACGCACATTGGAACCCCGCATATAGTGTACTAGAATTAACCGTTCAATTGTTGCTCTTTCGACAGTCTTTTTTTAGACATTAACTGTTTTCAATCTTCATGTCTATTTAGGCAACAGGACGAGGTAAGAAAGTTATAACCAATCGGTCGATTCATAAGCACTGAGATTTTCTCACTTCTCATGACATTCGATTGAAGACAATAACACTAGACCTATATGTAGCCAACCATGCAAACACTAGATTTGTCACATTCTTCCAGCTAAATGCGAGGTTAGTATTGTCCATCAGGCTTAAGTTTATTAGCAACATGGTTTTGACAGATGGGTATGTCGAAGAGCAAAAAAAAAGAGTTTCAGCTGGACAAAAGAGCTTCTGAACATTCCGAGCTTCTATTTACAACATATTGTGCTCATAATCCAGTAAATTTTACGACCCAGGATGTTCATTCTATGGACCTGACCGGTGCATTTGACTGTGACTACCGAAAACAGTGTTGGAGTTAGATGTTGTTGCCCTTTTCAATCTGGGTTTTGTCTAAACCTGATGAACAATTAACCCTCGTGCTTTTCTACAGGTTGTAAGCTGGAGTTAGATGTTCTTGCCCTTTCCAACTCGGTTGTAACTGTCATATTTTCTTTGAAACAAGGCAAATGGCTTGCCATTTGTTTAATTTAGAGTGAAATATTGTAACAAATCCCAACCAAGGGAAATAACATCACTCTCGTCGGCTGCTTGAGCTCACTGTGCATTACAGAAGCCAGGTGATTAGCCCCCACCAGCACCCACAAACTTATTCTGAACTAGCACACCAAATGGGCTGTAAATTTTCATAAGAAAGGTTGCATGGCCGTGACAGATTTGGATTCTGACATTTGGGACCCATGAGCAAATAGCCTATCCAAGGTGGTGTTGACTTACTATCTAGTCAACAAACGATTCTGCCTACCAGCCGTTGGATTGACATCCAACATATGTCGTGTATCTTCTATCTCTTGTCTTCTTCCTCCAGCCGCCCAAACCAAACCACGCCGTCGGCACTGCCTGCTCCCACCTCCCATGGCTGGTTGCGCCTCCGCCGCCCTACCGTACCCTCCAACGTTGGTCATTCCCTCCCTCTATTCCCCCACATGTCCTGTTATTCTCCAGCGACGTCAGTCCCAACATGCACCCGCACCCGAACCAGTCAACCCCTCGTACTCCCATATGCCTGCGACTGGACCGGCGCATCTTTCACAGCTCTTGTATGTTCTGTCCGAGGCCTCGCCGTCGTCCTCCACCTTGGTTCGCTCACCGTGCGCGGTGCACCGCCCTCTTGCATTGTCAATGTCGTCAACAACCGAGAGGTACAAGGAGATGACTGTACGTGGAGAGGATGACAGTAGGGCACTACACAAGCAAGTGCCTTGTTATTACAAGCCCAAAAAATGGTTCCTCCTAATGGTTGGACATCTAGGGCTCACGCCATTGTCAACATAGTCAATAAACGAGAGAATTACACAACGAGTGGCTGACACCAGGGATCTAGCAGGTCCCGTAGTTATTATTTACTTTTTTTGAGGAACAAACAGTTATTATTTATACTAGTTTTAGCGACGGATCAGGGTAACAATGGGGCTGTGCGGGGGCTGTGGCCCGTCTAGCCAGAGTTTTATTTATGTTTACCACATCATGAGCCCAGTTGTGTTTCTTTCTTGCTGAAAATGGCTAGGCCAGTTGTACTTTTCTTAAAGAAATACCCAAACGAGGCCTACTTGCTTTGTCAGCCCTGCTGGGCTGCAAATCTTTCAACACGAGGAGAGTTTCATTTGGTTTGCCCAGAAAATGGGCTATTAGTAATAAGAAAAGGGTTGTACATTTTTCAAACACATCAAACCGGGAATTAGTTTCAATTTTTTTCATTACAAGATTTTAAATTCCATTGATTTTTATGCGTGGACAATTATTTGGATTTTATATTTATATAAATGATTTTTCAAAATAGTTTGAATGTGACTCAAAATTTCGGGATTAAAAATAGTTGACCGCACCGAAATATGCAAAATTTCGTATAATTTTTAACCGTGACCACAATATGGGTTGTAATGCTAACAAATAGAAGATGGGCTCCAAAAAAATCTTAAGAATTAGCAAATGGGCACATGGGTTGTATGCTATTTTCCACAGGTTTTGAGGCTGACTTGTGCGCCTACTATAGTTGACGCGTATGCTTTCCTAAAAAAAGGTTGACGCACACGCAATGCCGTGTCAACTTAGTCAACACACAAGAGCAGTGACTGTTGGATGTGCATCCAACGGCCGTCGTGCTTCTTCAATCTCTGCTCCTGCTCCAGCCACTCAAACAAGCGCCAGCGGGACTGCCAGCTCCCTCCTCCCGCGGTCGGCTGTGTTGCCGCGCAGGCCTCACCGCCCCATCGTACTCCCATCGCTGGCCTAGCCATCCCTCTACTCACCTACACCTACTGTTATTCTCCGGCGAGGGCAGACGAACCAGTAAACCCTCGTACTCCCCTCCACATGGGAAACAACTACCAAGTCTTCCCTGGCTTCGTGTCGTTCCCTTCCTAGACCTCACCGTTGTCCACCGCCCTGGTGCTCTCAGTGCGGCGTGGTCAACGTGGTCAACGAACGATATCCGTCGGAAGTGAACTGTATGTGGAGAGGCTGACAGCTGGGTCGATGACCGCATGCAAGGAAATGCCTCCATATTACACGCAAAATAATGATTCATCCACCTGACAGCTGGGACCCACCGGAAGGGCCTCTGTATTTTGTGAAAAAAATGTTCCTCCAGCTGACAGGTCGGACCCACCAGCTATATCTTCGCACGCAAGGAAGTGCCTCCTTATTACGCACAAAAAAATGAATACTCCACCTGCTAGCTGGGACCCACCATAGTTGGAGGCTGACTTGTGGGCCAACTGAAACGGATGAAGGCTTTCTCAACTTAGTCAATATGAACGATTCTAGCTCCAGCGACCGTACGATGTCCATCCAACGACCGTACTGCTTCTTCAACCTCTGGTCTTCTTGCTCTAGCCACCCAAACCAGCGCCGGTCGTGCCTCCTGCTCCTGCCTCCCGTGGTCGGATGTGCTACCGCGGAGGCCTCACCGCCCCCTATACTACTCCTGCCGCTGGCCAGGCCATCCCTCTACTCACCCACACCCCCTGTTATTCTACGGCGACGACAGCCTCACATCGCAGCCGAACCAGTGAACCCTCGTACTCCTCTCCGCGTGGGCATCCACTGTCGCGTCTTCCCTGGCTCCGCATCATGTCCTTCCTAGGCCTCACCGTCATCCACCACCTGGGTGCTCTCGGCGCGGCGTGGTCAATATGGTTAAGGAACGACTTCCATAGGAAGAGTACGGTATGTGGAGAGGTTGACTATGAGATTATGCAACTCCCGGATACCG
Organism: Aegilops umbellulata; assembly: GCA_032464435.1. Taxonomy (NCBI): domain Eukaryota; kingdom Viridiplantae; phylum Streptophyta; class Magnoliopsida; order Poales; family Poaceae; genus Aegilops; species Aegilops umbellulata. Next base: position 358,828,979 of record CP136054.1, on the reverse strand, counting down.
GAGGAATACCGTGTGTGCTATCAAACATCACAACGTAACTGGGTGATTATAAAGATGCTCTACGGGTATCTCCGAAGGTGTTTGCTGGGTTGGCATAGATCAAGATTAGGATTTGTCACTCTAAGTATTGGAGAGGTATCTCTGGGCCCTCTCGGTAATACACATCATGATAAGCCTTGCAAGCAATGTGACTAATGAGTTAGTTGCGGGATAATGTATTACGGAACGAGTAAAGAGACTTCCCCGTAATAATATTGAACTAGGTATAAAGATACCGACAATCGAATCTCGGGCAAGTAACATACCGATGACAAAGGGAATAACGTATGTTGTCATTACGGTATGACCGATAAAGATCTTCGTAAAATATGTAGGAAACAATATGAGCATCCAGGTTCGCTGTTGGTTATTGACCGGAGAGGTGTCTCGGTCATGTCTATATAGTTTTCGAACCCATAGGGTCCGCACGCTTAACGTTCGATGATGATTTTGTATTATATGAGTTATGTGATTTGGTGATTGAATGTTGTTCGGAGTCCCGGATGAGATCACGGACATGATGAGGAGTCTCAAAATAGTCGACAAGTAAAGATTCATATATAGGACAATGATATTCGGACACCGGAAGTGTTCTGGGGTACCGGGTACATATCGGGTCACTGGAAGGGGTTCCGGGCATCCCCCGACAACTACATGGGCCTACTGGTGCGCCCCGTGTAGGCCGAAAGAAGAGGGAAGGAAAGAGGGGAAGAGAGAAAGGAAGGGGAGGGATCCGGCCTCCCCCTTCCTTCCCTCCTTCCTCCTCCTTCCTTTCCCTTCCGGATGAATATGGAAAGGGGGAGGCTGAATTGGGATGCGCCTAAGTAGGATTCCTCCTACTTGGGGCACCCCCTTGGCTGCCTCTCCTCCCCTCCAACCTATATATATGAGGACGACATCGCTAGAACACACAACATTTATTCCTAGCCATGTGCGGTGCCCCCCTCCACAGTTTACGCCTTTGATCATATTCAGGTAGTGCTTAGGTGAAGCCCTGCGCGGGTTACTTTACCATCACCATCACCACGCCGTCGTGCTAACGGAACTCTCCCCCGACACTATGCTGGATCAAGAGTTCGAGGGACGTCATCGAGCTAAACGTGTGCAGAACTCGGAGGTGTTGTACGTTTGGTGCTTGATCGGTCGGAACGAGAAGAAGTTCGACTACATCAACCATGTTGTCAAGCACTTCCGCTTTCGGTCTATGAGGGTACATAGACACACTCTCCCCCTCTCGCTTCTATGCATCTCCTAGATAGATCTTGGGTGAGCGTAGGATTTTTTTGAAATTGCATGCTACGTTTCCCAACAGCGCATGCTCCTAGGGGGATATATTGGTAGGAAAAGACCATCGCTCGTCCCTGACCGCCACTCATAAGGAATACAATAAAAAAATACCTCATGCTCCAACTTCGTTACATAGCGGTTCACCATACGTGCATACTACGGGAATCACAAACTTTAACATAGGTATTTCTCCAATCCACAATTAGTCACTAGCATGACTCTAATATCACCATCTTTATATCTCAAAACAATCATAAGGAATCAAACTTCTCATAGTATTCAATGCACTTTATATGAAAGTTTGTATTATATCCCCCTTGGATGTCTATCATACTAGGACTAAATTTACAACCAAAGCAAATTACCATGCTATTTAGAGACTCTCAAAATAATATAACTGAAGCATGAGAGTTCAAAAATTTCTATAAAATAATGCCACCGCCATTCTCTAAAGAGATATAAGTGAAGCACTAGAGCAAAATTGCCTAGCTCAAAAGATATCAGTGAAGCACATAGAGTATTCTAATTAATCATGATTCATGCGTGTCCCTCTCAAAAGGTGTTTACAGCAAGGATGATTGTGGCAAACTAAAAAGCAAAGACTCATATCATACAAGACGCTCCAAGCAAAACATGTATCATGTGGTGAATAAAAATATAGCCTCAAGTAAAGTTACCAATAGACAAAGACGAAAGAAGGATGCCTTCCGGGGCATCCCCAAGCTTAGGCTCTTGGTTGTCCTTGAATATTACCTTGGGGTGCCTTGGGCATCCCCAAGCTTAGGCTCTTGCCACTCCTTATCCCATAGTCCATCAAATCCTTACCCAAAACATGAAAAATTCACAACACAAAACTCAACAGAAAATCTCATAAGATCTGTTAGTATAAGAAAATAAATCACCACCTTTGGTACTGTTGTGAATTCATTGTTTATTTATATTGGTGTAATATCTACTGTACTCTAACTTTTCCATGGTTCATACCCCTCGATACTACCCATAGATTCATCAAAATAAGCAAACAACACATAGAACAGAATCTGTCAAAAACAGAACAGTCTGTAGTAATCTGTAACTCTCGAATACTTCTGTAATTTCAAAATTCTGAAATATTAGGAAAACCTGAGAATTTTTTTTATTAATTATCTGCAAAAAGAACCAGTATTTTATCACGCTTCATGCTCCGCCCTCGTCCCTCCACGCGCGTAGCCAGTGTTCGGGGCTGGCGCAAGATCACGCACGTTCATGTGCATGTGGTTGCACCGGGACGATGCAGTTACCCACTGCAAAAACTGCCATGCGGACGCGGCGACAATCCAGGCCACCCGGCCCCCATTTATTCCTGCGGCCATTTACCTTCATCTCTCGCGTCACACGACACAATAAGCACACCCACGACGACACATACATAGAGGACATCTAGCGGTTCCAATGGCGCTCCCAGCGGACGACGATGATAACGACGGGCAGTTCACCATGCATCATGTAGTGGACACCCACGTGAGGGGGAAGGCCCTCTCGGTGGTGTAAACGAATGATCCAGTCTCGATGGAGAGCTTCATCCAAACTATAGAGCAGTTCCTTGCCGAGGACAAGTACCAAGTGGTCGGCTTTGACCTCGAGTACACCATCAGTCGTGTCGGGCACGATCAGAAGGTTGTTGTCGCCCAATTGTGCATGCGACATGACATCCTCGTCTACCACTACCACTCGGCCACAAGGCCTTGCAAGAATTTCTCCAGGTTTATCAACAACTCTGACTATAGTTTCGCTACGGTGGACACCACCAACGATCTAAAAGCACTCAAGGTTTCGGGCATGAAATGCCCGAATCTTATCAACATCTAGCACCACTACAAGGTCTGGGGCAGGGACAACAACAAACTGAACTCCCTGGTTGACCTCACCTCGGCCATCATCGACCCCTACTACATGAAGATGAAGGATGAGAGCAAGAAGGACAAGAACGCCTGGCACAGTGTTTTGCATGAGAGACTGGATGGACCACACGTAAAGTACGCGACCAAGGATGCGTACACAAGCTATGAGATGTACAGGCGGATCGTTGACATGAGGAAGTGTCTTCTTCCTTCCCCAAACGAGGAATCGAGCCACAGAGCAGCGGCGGGAGCGTCACAAGAAGTAGATGACTAGACGATCGTTTCTCCTACTTTAGAATGCATGCAATTGTTTATTGAGGTGTGTGTGAATGATCTATATAGTCACTTATGTAATTGGATGTTTATTTCAGTTATATATATACATGTTATTCTTCTGTAGACAGAGCAAATAACACGGCTTATTAGTAGCAATCGTTTGTGTTATGATTGGTCTTCGCACACATTTCTGATTACGGACCTATTTGCCGCGTATCACACACATCTTGTTCAGTTGAACCATTTCCATTGTGTTGCCTAATCACACACAGTTCATCCTAGTGAATTGTACGTCGTATATCGCACACACCCTCATCTGGTTGCCTGTTTCTGCTGTTTTGCATCATCGCAAACAGTTCTTCTGGATTAACCGTTTGCCACTCATCGCACACACAAATTTAATATGAACCGTGTTTGATGTCACCGCCATCGCAAACGTTTTGCATATTTTTTGACGGTTTTATTACATCACCATTTGTGATTGATGCATCACACACAATTTCGTCGAAGGGTCTCTGATTCGACTGTCGCTTTTGGACCATCCTGCAGTAGTGAGAAGTAACAGTATTGTAGCAGTTGTAACAGTAGCAATGGCAGTAGTAACTTAGCAAGAGCCATATGCGGGAAATTCGTAGGTATTGGATCAGTGAATTCGTTGGATGATATTCATCATATAACAGTCATAACCTAGGGCAATACAAAACTACCTCCAATTCATAAATACTAGCACATATGCCCATGCGTTGTAACGGCAGAGCTATTTCTTTGCGAGAAGCAATGGGAGAGATAATTGATTTGTCCACCAAAACCGATCTCCATAGCGGTGTGATAGAAAGGAGTTGTGGTCTTCTCACGGGTCATGTTTGTCCCGTGAGATCTTGATCTTGGTGGGGTTAGTTGGCATGGCGGCAACCATCCAGCTCATGCCTTTTTTTCTCTGGGTCCGCCTCTGTCTCGGGGTTGTGTCTTCCTCCTCATTTGGTAGCTACGCAGTGACCTTCAGGGCATGGTTGTTTTGACCACTCTCTCTTACGATTGTGTAACCGGATGGATTACTAATTGTAGCGCATAAATCCCGTTTCATTAACATATTTAGCGAATAACCAGACATCATTGTGCCTTCTTTATTAGGGTTTATACTTTTTTATTATTTTAGCACTAACGTGCCCACAATTTTTTTATTCGAGCCAAACCAACATATTCTCTTTTATGGGTCCAAGAAATGAATTTCTCCCTCGGACGACCCAGTAGGGACTGCGGCTAAGGCTAAATATTGCCTATGCAATGAAGCAATTTTTCTCTTGGGCCAACTGCGCGGGGGCTACTATATGAAGCTAGTTGCGTAAAATAGCGCGTGGGACGCACATCAGTTCGTGTATGGGCCAACACACTGGTAGGCTCCAAGGCGACTTGTGTTTGTAAGGCGCGAAAAAATCCCAACAATTATGAGTTGAAGGATCGAAATCGTGACCTCAAAAACCCGACTACGTGCTGCTAGTCACTCGAAGACACGAGTCATACCAAACAATGGCCAACTCAAAGATTTAAGATCATACTCCAATCTCAGATTGGTAAAAAAATTACTTTAAAAAATATACAAATTGCTGAATATTCTTGGAAACATGAATAATTTTGAAAATGCCAAACCATTTTTTGTCATTTTTTACATTTTTTCAGAAATACACAACAAAATTTGAAACATTTGAAATTCACAATTTTATTTGAAAACATGAACCTTTTATAATAACATGAATATTTTTTGAATTTGTGATTGTTTTTTAAAAAGGACACACATTTTGAACAATCAGAACCATTTTAAGAAATGTGTTTCTTTAAACTCGGACATTATTCTGAATTTGCGAACATTTCACTAAAACATAAATATTTTTCATATTCGAAATATTTTTTAAATGCTACTTTTACTGGAAAATCTCAAATAACTTTGGAAAACACAAAGAAAAAAGTGGATTTTTTAAAAATCTGAACCAATATTGGAAGGAGAACAAAGATCTAATGTTCTGAACGTTTTGCAAAACGTACTATATTGTAAAATTGTGGGCATTTTCTAAAAAATATGATTTTTTCTGATATTATGAACTTTTTATAAAAATTGAATATACTAAGAAAGGGAGAAAGAAAAATAAACTTGAAAGGAAAAAAGACAAAAGAAACATAAAAGAAAAAGAGAAAGAAACGAACAAAGAAAAATAGAAACATAAGACAGAACAAAAAGAAGAAAATGGTTCAAGCGAACTTGGGCGCTTTGTGCGAATTTGCGTCTATTTTTGAATGAGAACAAAGATTTAATGTTTTGTTCATTTTTCAAAATGGAATATATTTCAAAATTCTGAACATTTTTTTAATTTAATCTTTCTAATATTATGAGTTTTTTTCAAAAAAATAGTATACGGGAAAGGGAGAAAGAAAAATAAAATTCAAAGGAAAAAAGGCAAAAGAAACAGGAAAGAAAAAGACAAAAAATAGAATCATCACTCAGAACAAAGAAAAATAAAATAGGTCAGCCTAGCTTGGTGGCCATGTGCTAATTTGCGGCTATTTGACGCTCACTGCAATAAATAGAGTTTTGCTACCTACATGGGCACGAACATAAACGGGCTTGCTTTGCTGGGCCACACTGCTGGCGGCCCATGTATGAAATTCGGGCGTTTTTCCTTTTCTAATAGAGAGCGGACAAAAATTTAGTACCACCTGGAATAGAAAAAAACTTTTCGTTGGTGAACGGATGGAAAAATTGGAGAAACGCACCTTGCTTTATTAGTAGGTATAGATAATGTAGGCATGTATTCCGTAAATAGTCATACATGCTTATGGAAAAGAACTTGCAAGACATCTTTTGTCCTACCCTCCCGTGGCAGCGGGGTCCATAAGGAAACTAAGGGATATTAAGGCCTCCTTTTAGTAGAGAACCGGAACAAAGCATTAACACATAGTGAATACATGAACTCCTCAAACTACGGTCATCACCAGAAAGTATCCCAATTATTGTCAACCTGGGGTTTACAGATCATAACACGTAATAGGTGAATATGACTTGCAAGATCGGATCTAGAACATAGATATAATGGTGAAAACATGAAAGGCTCGGATCTGAAATCATGGCACTCGAGCCCTAGTGACAAGCATTAAGCATGGCAAAGTCATAACAACATCAATCTCAGAATATAGTGGATACTAGGGATCAAGCCCTAACAAAACTAACTGGATTACATGATGAATCTCATCCAACTCCTCACCGACCAGCGAACCTACGAAGGAATTACTCACTCCCGGTGGGGAGCATCATGGAATTGGTGATGAAGGAGGGTTGCTGATGACGAAGACCGAAGATTCCCCTCTCCGGAGCCTCGAACGGGCTCTAGATCGGGCCTCCCGATGAAGAACAGGAGGTGGCGGCGGCTCCATATTGTGAAACGCGATGAAGCTTCCTCTCCTATTTTTTCCCGAAAATAGGTATTTATGGAGTTGGAATTAGGGTCACGGGGGCCACGAGGTGGGCACAACCCACTAGGGCGTGCCTGAGGGGGTGGCGCGCCCTGGTGTATCGTGCTCACCCAGGGCACCCCCTTCGGTGGTTCTTGGTCCCAGTATTTTTTCTATTCTGAAATAAATCTCCAAAAAGTTTCGTTCCAATCCAAAACTTTTATCTACACAAAAACAGCACCATGGTAGTTCTGCTGAAAACAGCATCAGTCCGGGTTAGTACCATCCAAATCATGCAAATTAGAGTCCAAAATAAGAGCAAAAGCGTTAGGAAAAGTAGATATGATGAGACGTATCAGATTGCTACTTGGTATGTTACTTCTCCATTGCTCCAATTAGTATTTGCTTTAGTGGTTTATATTTTGAGTAATTAGCTACCCGTGGTGCTACTGAAAAAGAGCTTTCACGTTCAATTCTTTGAGTTCGAAGTAGTTTGAATGCTTGATATAGCCTCTAGACATCCATATGAGTAGTTGCTATCAGTTTTGTGAAGTTTTATTGATATCATTTTGTGACCCAAAAATTTCAGAAATTTGTTCATAGGAAAAATGGATATCTTCCGGAGGAGTTCCTCCAAGCGGAATTCCAAGGGAGTCCTTGGTGAATCCTCGGACATGACCTCAACAGTCCTCGTAGGGTGGAGGTCCAGCCGTGCGAATGGTCGCACATTGCCTTCATGAACGAAGCCGGATTCAACCAAGAGTTTGTGCAATTCATTGCAAATGCTGGACTTACCGACTTCCTCACAGATGAGTGTGACCACCACCACATCCTTACAAATTCTTTTGTGCAAAATTTTCATTTCCTGAATAGGCTCAAACCCCCTAAGGTGCGCTTTGATTTATATTCTGAACATCGTCAAATACCACTTGCTGAATTTTGTGAGATATGTTTGATTCCTTTTGATGGGGAATTAAGAAAGTCTAGACCAGCGGAGTTTGATGGTTTCCTCCACACTTTAACTGTGGGAGAGGAAAGGGGTGTGTCGAACGCCACATCCACTAGTTTGCAATTTCCTTCTGTGCATTACTTTGCCTTATTCATAACAAAATGTTTGACTACCAGAGAACAAGGCAGTATGCTTAGTGCCCCTCACCTTGCCATTTTATGTTGTGAAATTCTATAACATCCCAATTTTCAATTTGGATATTATACATAGGTCATCATATGCATATCATATTTTATTTGCATTTTTGGTTGTGATCCTAGAAATCTTAAGCAACTCAAGGACCCAAGGAGAGAGTTGGAGGTTCCACATATTTTCATATTTGAATTTTCTCAAATTTTAAAAGAGGGTCAATTTGGTTTTAATATTTTTCTCTCTAAATATCTCTAATATTAAAAATAAAAGAGACAAGATAATATGACTTCTTCAAAAGGAGAGGAATATTGGAGGAAATTTTTTAAAATCAAATAAACATTTTATTTGGATTTTATTCGAGATTTTATTTTGAATTAGAAAAATATGCATTATTTGAAATTGCATTTTTAGGCCAGAAAAAGTTCACTTTGTTCTGAATATTTTATTTAGACGGTCACAAAACTATCTGTTACCTATAATTTCAGTGCTTGTAGAGAATACCTTGCTGAAAACCGCTTATCATTTCCTTCTGCTCCTCTTGGGTTCGACACTCTTACTTATCGAAAGGACTACGATAGATCCCCTATACTTGTGGGTCATCAAGACTCTTTTCTGGCGCCTTTGCCGGGGAGTGAAGCCCCTTTGGTAGGTGGAATTTGGTAAGGAAAAATTTATATAGTGTGCTAAAATTTACTGTCACTTGTTACTATGGAAAGTAATCCTCTGAGGGGCTTGTTTGGGGTATCTTCACCCCGACCAGTAGAGCAAAGAGTTGCTCCTCAACCTACTGAACCTACTGAAAATAAAAATGTCTACTTTGAGATTCCTTCGGGTATGATAGAAAAACTGCTAGCTAATCCTTATGTAGGAGACAGAATAATGCATCCTGATGAGCACCTAATATATGTGGATGAAGTTTGTGGATTATTTAAGCTTGCAGGTGTGCCGATGATATTATTAAGAAGAAGGTCTTCCCTTTATGTTTGAAGGGAGATGCATTGACATGATATAGGCTATGTGATGATATGGGATCATGGAACTATAAACGATTGAAATTGGAATTTCATCAGAAGTTTTATCCTATGTATCTTGTTCATCGTGATCGCAATTATATATATAATTTTTGGCCCCGCGAAGGAGAAAGCATCGCTCAAGCTCGGGGGAGGCTTAAATCAATGTTATATTCATGCCCCAATCATGAGCTCTCAAGAGAAATGATTATTCAGAATTTTTATGCTCGGCTTTCTGATAACAATCGCACCATGCTCGATACTTCTTGTGCTGGCTCTTTTATGATGAAGACTATTGAATTCAAATGGGATTTATTGGAAAGAATTAAACGCAACTCTGAAGATTGGGATCTCGACGAAGGTAAGGAGTCAGGTATGACACCTAAGTTTGATTGTGTTAAATCTTTTATGGATACCGATGTTTTTCGTAAATTTAGCACTAAATATGGAGCTCTGAGATAGTAGCTTCTTTCTGTGAATCTTTTGCTACTCATGTTGATCTCCCTAAGGAGAAGTGGTTTAAATATTATCCTCCCATAGAAGTAAAAGTAGCTGCACCTATTAAAGTTGAAGAAAAGACTATCACTTATAATGATCCTATTGTTCCTACTGCTTATGTTGAGAAACCACCTTTTCCTGTTAGGATAAAAGATCATGCTAAAGCTTCAACTGCGGTTCGTAAAAGCAATATTAGAACTTATACACCTCCTGAGCAAGTTAAAGTTGAACCTAATATTGCTATTGTTAAAGATGTCTTGGCTGATAATATTGATGGGCATGTTATTTACTTCTGTGATAAAACTGCTAGAATTGCTAAACCTTGTGTTAAAGATAAACATAGACCTGTGGTAGGAATGCTTGTTATTTCTGTTAAAATAGTAGATCATTGTTATCATGGCTTATGTGATATGGGTGCTAGTGCTAGTGCAATACCTTTTGACTTATACAAAGAAATTATGCATGATATTGCACCTGCTGAGTTAGAAGATATTGATGTCACAATTAAGCTTGCCAATAGAGATACTATATCACCAATGGGAATTGTTAGAGATGTTGAAGTCCTGTGTGGGAAGACTAAATATCCTGCTAATTTTCTCGTTCTTGGTTCCCCACAAGATAGCTTTTGTCCCATTATATTTGGTAGACCCATCTTGAACACTGTTAATGCTAAGATAGAGTGCGAAAAGGTTGTTGTTACTATTGGTTTGGGTGATATGTCTCATGAGTTTAATTTCTCTAAATTTCGTAGACAACACTGTGAAGAGGAATTGCCCAGTAAGGATGAAATTATTGGTCTTGCTTCTATTGTCGTACCTCCTAGTGATCCTTTAGAACAATATTTGCTAGACCATGAAAATGATATGTTTATGAATGAAAGAAGGGAAATAGATGAAGTATTCTTTAAACAGGAACCCATCCTGAAACACAATTTGCCTGTTGAAATCCTAGGGGATCCTCCTCCACCCAAGGGTGATCCCGTGTTTGAGCTCAAACCGTTAACTAATACTCTTAAATATGCTTATCTTGATGAGAAAAATATCTGTTATTATTAGTGCTGACCTTTCAGAGCATGAAGAAGAGAGATTATTGAAAACTCTGAAGAAGCACCGCGCTACTATTGGATATACTCTTGAGGATCTTAAGTGCATTAGTCCCGCTCTATGCCGACACATAATAAATTTGGAGAAAGATGCCAAACCAGTTCATGATCACCAACGACGGCTGAATCCTAAGATGAAAGAAGTGGTAAGAAAGGAAATACTAAAGCTCCTTGAGGCAGGTATAATTTATCCCGTTGCTGATAGTCAGTGGGTAAGTCCTGTCCATTGTGTCCCTAAGAAGGGAGGTATTACTGTCGTTCCTAATGATAAAGATGAATTGATTACGCAAAGAATTATTACAGGTTATAGGATGGTAATTGATTTCGCAAATTAAATAAAGCTACTAAAAAAGATCATTACCCATTACCTTTTATCGATCAAATGCTAGAAAGATTATCCAAACACACACATTTTTGCTTTCTAGATGGTTACTCTGGTTTCTCTCAAATACGTGCGTCAGACGATGATCAATCAAAGACCACTTTTACTTGCCCTTTTGGTACTTTTGCTTATAGACGTATGCCTTTTGGTTTATGTAATGCACCTGCTACCTTTCAAAGATGCATGATGGCTATATTCTCTGACTTTTGTGAAAAGATTTGTGAGGTTTTCATGGATGATTTCTCAGTTTATGGATCCTCTTTTGATGACTGTTTAAGCAACCTTGATCGAGTTTTGCAGAGATGTGAAGAAACTAATCTTGTCTTGAACTGGGAGAAGTGCCACTTTATGGTTAATGAAGGTATTGTCTTGGGGCATAAAATTTCTGAAAGAGGTATTGAAGTTGATAAAGCCAAGGTTGATGCTATTGAAAAGATGCCATGTCCCAAGGACATCAAAGGTATAAGAAGTTTCCTTGGTCATGCGATTTTTATAGGTGGTTCATTAAGGACTTCTCAAAAATTTCTCGGCCTCTGACTAATTTATTACAAAAAGATATACCATTTGTCTTCGATGATGATTGTGTAGAAGCATTTGAAATACTTAAGAAAGCATTGATCTCTGCACCTATTGTTCAGCCACCTGATTGGAATTTACCCTTTGAAATTATGTGTGATGCTAGTGATTATGGTGTAGGTGCTGTTCTAGGGCAAAGAGTTGATAAGAAATTAAATGTTATTCAACATGCTAGTAAAACTCTAGACAATGCCCAGAGAAATTATGCTACTACTGAAAAATAATTCTTAGTAGTTGTATTTGCCTGTGATAAGTTTAGACCTTATATTGTTGATTCTAAAGTAACTATTCACACAGATCATGCTGCCATTAAATATCTTATGGAAAAGAAAGACGCTAAAGCTAGACTTATTAAGTAGATGGTGTTATTAGACGTTGTGTACCTGAGCATGAACAGGAACAGATCCTACGCAAATGTCACTCCGAAGCGTATGGAGGACACCACGCTGGAGATAGAACTGCACATAAGGTATTGCAATTTGGTTTTTATTGGCCTACTCTCTTCAAGGATGCCCGTAAGTTTGTCTTATCTTGTGATGAATGTCAAAGAATAGGTAATATTAGTAGACATTAAGAAATGCCTATGAATTATTCACTTGTTATTGAACCATTTGATGTTTGGGGCTTTGATTATATGGGACTGTTTCCTGCCTCTAATGGATACACACATATTTTAGCTGCTGTTCTCTACATTACTAAGTGGGTAGAAGTTATTCCAACTAGTAGTGCTGATCATAACACCTCTATTAAGATGCTTAAGGAAGTTATTTTTCAGAGGTTTGGAGTCCCTAGATATTTAATGACTGATGGTGGTTCACATTTTATTCATGGTGCTTTTCGTAAAATGCTTGCTAAGTATCATGTTAATCATAGAATTGCATCTCCTTATCACCCACAGTCTAGCGGTCAAGTAGAATTGAGTAATAGAGAGCTCAAATTAATTTTGCAAAAGACTGTTAATAGATCTAGAAAAAATTGGTCCAAGAAACTTGATGATGCATTATGGGCCTATAGAACTGCATATAAAAATCCTATGGGTATGTCTCCGTATAAAATGGTTTATGGAAAATCATGTCACTTACCTCTAGAATTAGAACATAAGGCATATTGGGCTATTAAAGAGCTCAACTATGATTTCAAACTTGCCGGTGAGAAGAGGTTATTTGACATTAGCTCACTTGACGAATGGAGAACCCAGGCCTATGAGAATGCCAAGTTGTTTAAAGAAAAAGTTAAAAGATGGCATGCCAAAAGGATACAAAAGCATGAGTTTAATGTAGGTGAATATGTATTGCTATACAACTCTCGTTTAAGATTTTTTGCAGGAAAACTTCTGTCTAAATGGGAAGGTCCTTACGTTATCGAGGAGGTCTATCGTTCCGGTGCCATAAAACTCAACAACTTCGAAGGCACAAATCCGAAGGTGGTGAACGGTCAAAGAATCAAACATTATATCTCAGGTAATCCCATAAATGTTGAAACCAATGTTATTGAAACCGTAACCCCGGAGGAACACATAAGGAACACTTTCCGGAACGTTTCAGACTCCAAAAAGGAATAGGTATGTGGTACGGTAAGTAAACCGACTCCAAAACAGTTCTAAAGGCAATTTTCTCCGTTTTGGAATATTTAGAAAAATAGAAAAATAAGAAGCAGTCCGAGAAGGACACGAGGGCTCCACAAGGGTGGAGGGCGCGCCCTACCCCTCTGGGCGCGCCCCATGCCTCGTGGGCACATCGTGCGCCCTCCGAACTCCGTTTTCTTGCACGTTACGTATTTTGGTTGATAAAAATTCATTATATAATCTCCCGAGGGTTTTGACTCCTGTATCACGCAAATATCCTCTGTTCTTATTTCGAGCTGTTTTACTGATAGATCTACATCATCATGACGTCTCCAAGTGCTCCCAAGGACAAGTTTTTCGAGAAGGTCATCAACCCCTACCTTGCGAAGGTGCTGCGACACCCTCAAACCATTGAGATGCATGAGGGGGTGCTGCACATCCGTGATGTTGAGGGACCGAGGAAGACCGGAAGCGTGGAGACAAGGCTTGAGGTAATGGAGCAACAACTTTTCAAGTGCCAGGAGATGGTGGAGCGTGGACTTGACCTCAATCACATGATGATCGCGGAGTTCACCAACAACCACAAGCTGGATGCCAAGGACATTGGGGAGGCCATCTTCAAGCTCCACGAGAAAATTGAGCACCTCCAAGCCCAAATCTATGACCTGCAAAACCAAAATTGTGAGTATGGATATAGATTCAAGATAATGAGTTTGGCTGTAGATTTGAGGATCCCGGAGACTCGATCATCCTGCTATGATGGTGAGCCCATGCCTTGGAAGATGGACGACAAGCCTACTTCATCAACAACCCCATCACCACCACTTCTGAAGAAGGAGACATAATCACATGGGTATGGGCACTCCCCTTGGCAACTACCAAGCTTGGGGGAGGTGCCCCGGTATCGTATCACCACCACATGTCCTATCTTTACCGTTTTTCTTAATTCGATCCTTTTAGTAGTATCTTGATCTAGTAGAATAAAGTTTTGGTATGATCTAGTTTTGAGTTTTGCTTTATAATCCCTTTATGTAATCGAGTCCGTGAGCTATAAAATAAAGATTAGTGTTGAGTCAAGGGCTTGATTATCTTGCTATGATCTTGAGCGAATAAAAGAAAAGAGAAAAGAATAAAAAGAAACAAAGAGATCGTATTGATCTTATGGAGAGTAATGACTTCACATAGAAAGTGTATGATGATTAAAAAAATTTGAGAGTTGACAAACATAGCTTTGTTCATCGTTGCAAATAATAGGAAGTAATAAAGAAAGAGTGGTTTCACATATAAATATAATATCTTGGACATCTTTTCTGATTGGGAGCACTCATTAAAATATGACATGCTAAAGAGTTGATGTTGGACAAGGAAGACAACGTAATGGGTTATGTTTTCTTATATCTGAGATAAAGTATACTGTCATGGATCCTCCAACATGTTAATATTGCCTTTCCACCTCATGCTAACCAAATTCTTTGCACCAAGTAGAGATACTACTTGTGCTTCCAAATACCCTTAAACCAGTTTTGCCATGAGATTCCACCATATCTACCTATGGATTGAGTAAGATCCTTCAAGTAAGTTGTCATCGGTGCAAGAAATAAAAATTGCTCTCTACATATGTATGATTGATTGGTGTGGAGGAAATAAGCTTTATACAATCTTGTGATGTGGAAGAAATAAAAGCGACGGACTGCATAATAAAGGTCTATATCACAAGTGGCAATATAAAGTGATGTTCTTTCGCATTAAGATTTTGTGCATCCAACCCTGAAAGCGCATGGCAACCTCTGCTTCCCTCTGCAAAGGGACTATCTTTTACTTTTATCTCTTACCCTTATGCAAGAGTCATGGTAATCTTCACCTTTCCTTTTTACATTTTATCCTTTGGCAAGCACAGGATGTTGGAAAGATCCTGATATATATATATATATATATATATATATATATATATATATATATATATATATATATATATATATATATATAATTGGATGTGGGTTAGCATGAACTATTATTGTTGACATTACCCCTGAGGTAAAAGGTTGGGAGGCAAAACTATAAGCCCCTATCTTTCTCTCTGTCTGATTAATACTCCGTAACCACAAGTATTGCATGAGTGTTAGCAATTGTGAAAGACTAAATGATAGTTGAGTATGTGGACTTGCTAAAAAGCTCTGACATAGACTCTTTCTGATGTTATGATAAATTGCAATTGCTTCAATGACTGAGATTATAGTTTGTTGGTTCTCAATAAAGTTTCTGGTTCATACTTTGTATTGTGAATAGATTATTACTTGAGGATAAGAAATAATATGACAATATCCATATATGCTGCTGTTATAAGATTAACCATGATGCCTTCATGTTCGTATTTTATTTTATCAACACCTCTACCTCTAAACATGTGGACATATTTATCGTTATCGGCTTCCGCTTGAGGACAAGCAAGGTCTAAGCTTGGGGGAGTTGATACGTCCATTTTGCATCATGCTTTTATATCAATATTTATTGCATTATGGGCTGTTATTAGACATTATGTTACAATACTTATGCCTATTCTCTCTTATTTTACAAGGTTTAAATAAGGAGGGAGAATGCCGGCAGCTGGAATTGTGGGCTGGAAAAGGAGCAAATAATAGAGACATATTCTGCACAACTCCAAAAGTCTTGAAACTCCACGGAAGTTATTTTTGGAAATAATAAAAAATACTGAGCGGAAGAAATACCAAAGGCACTACGGGAAACAGCTAATTTGCCGTCAGGAGTTGTCTTTGCCGTCAGCTTTTCGTCGGGCAGACGGCAAAGAAAGGGTTTGTTGTCATCGGCAGACGGCAAAGAAAAAATGACGGCAAAATAAACTTTGCCGTCTGTGAAAAAAAATATAGACGGCAAAGAGCTCACTTTGCCGTCTGCAACAAAAATCACAGATGGCAAAGAATCTATGCCGTCTGTGTTTGTTTTGGTAGACGGCAAAGAATCTTTGCCGTCTGTGTTTTTTTCGCAGATGGCAAATTGAGCTCTTTGCCGTCTGTATTTGTTTCCGCAGACGGGAAAGAAGAAGCACACTACGCAGATCGAGCACGCGGATTGATGACTTGGCATCATCCTAGACACACACCCCAGCCCACTCAGGACCATCGTGCGCGCCCATCCCAACCCACCCCACGACGCACGTAGCACCACCCACGACCCCACCCACGAGTGGACCCATGAGGCCACGCCCGTACCTGCCACACCCATGATTCCTATCTCCTTCTCCCCCGTGCTCCCTCTCATCTCTCATTCTCTCCATCTCCACGAGCATTAGCACGCCGCTAGCCAGCACCCTCCTCCCTCCTTCTCCCCTGAACAGCCACACGCCGCCGGCCAACGCCGCCCGCCCGTCCAGCGCCCTCCTGTCCTTGAGCAGGCGCGTGCCATGGCCAGCACCGGCGAGCCCCGTCCGTCCGCCACCCAGCCCAGTGCCCTCCCGCCCATCCATCTGCCACACCGCCAGCGCCGCGTGAAGTTCTACCTCGCGAGCTCGGCCTCACCGGTCGGACGTGCGCACCCTCGCTCCTTCGGCCCCGCACCCGAATCCGTCCACACCCCGAGCTCCTCCTCACCTGTCGGTCCTGCGCTCCGCTTCGCAAGCTCCGCCGCTAGAGCAGCCGGGTGCTCCGCCGGTTGAGCGCCAGCCATCCCCGACCTCCCTCGCGTGCCTCTCAGCGGCGCCGGAGCGAGTCAGCTCCCGAGCGCGGCTGGGTCGGAGCTGCGCGGCTGAGCAGGGCCGGGTGGCGGAGCGGCGAGCAAAGCACGACAAAGAGGCAAGGCGAGCGTCGGGCTGGACAGGGGGCGGGCAGAGCACCTGAGTGGAGAAGAAGGGCCCGATTGCTTTTTAGTTTTAGTTGTTAGGGTCCTTTGTGTTAATTTCTAGGACTCTTCTGTAACTTTAGTTTTGGTTCGGGCTCAAATTTGCATTTTGTAATCCACTAATGTTGAATGAATGGCACTACACACGGATGGGCCTTTCCCTATTAAAAAAGAAGAAGAAAGATAGGTATTGCACTCGCATGAGTTGACCGCATCACTTGGGAACAATGCTGTTCTGGGTGTGTGTGCGTGTGTTTTTTTTAAAAAAATCAACTTCTTTGTTGTCTGTGATATACGAGGCTGACAGCAAAGACGCAACTAGCTGACGACAAACTTGTAGTCTGGCTGACGGCAAAACTACATTTCTTTGCCGTCTGTGATTTATAAGGCTGACGGCAAAGAAGGTTCGGCTGACAGCGAAGTCTTTGCCGTCTGGCCAGTGAAAAGCTGACGGCAAAGTATTCTTTGCCGACTTATCTTTGCCATCTGACTTTGCCGTCTGCTTCCTGACGGCAAAATCTTTGCCGTCTGGATTTAGGTCTTTGCCGTATGTGATCCCCAGACGTCAAATTACCTATTTCATGTAGTGTTACCATCCGTCCTAGACGCACAGTTTGGGACCCCCTACCCGAGATCCGTCGGTTTTGACACCGAAATTGGTGCTTTCATTGAGAGTTCCTCTATGTCGTCGCTTTTAGGCCCGATGGCTCCTTCGATCATCTATAACGATGAAGTCCAGGGCGAGACTTTCCTCCCCGGACAGATCTTCATCTTCGGCGGCTTCGAACTGCGGGCCGATTCGTTTGGCCACCTGGAGCAGATCGAAAGCTAAGCCCCTGGCCATCAGGTCAGGTTTGGAAGCTTAAACTACACGGCTGACATCTGCGGGGACTTGATCTTCGACGGATTCGAGCCACAGCCGAGCGCGCTGCACCGTCACGATGGGCATGATTTAGCTCTGCTGCCGAACGGTACCCTGGAGGCCGCACATGCACCGGTTCCGACCCTTAATTAGGAGCCTATTGCGCCAATCGAGGATGAGCGGTTGGACACCGCCTCGGGGGCTGCGATCTCAAAAGCGATTGAGTCGAACGCCGGCCCCGTGCTCCACACGGCCCGTGACTCCGAGGAGCCGGATCCCTCTCCGAACTCCGAGCGTCCCGCGCCTCTGCCGATCGAATCCGATTGGGTGCCGATAATGGAGTTCACCGTCGTAGACATCTTTCAGCACTCGCCGTTCGGCGACATCCTGAATTCTCTAAAGTCTCTCTCTTTATCAGGAGAGCCCTGGCCGTACTACGGTCAGCAAGGATGGGATACAGACGATGAAGTAATTCAAAGCCCACCCACCACCCACTTGGTAGCCACTATCAACAATTTAAACGACGTGCTCAACTTCGACTCCGCAGACATCGACAGCATGGATGATGATGCAGGAGACGCAGAAGAACCAACGCCTATAAGGCATTGGACAGCCACCTCATCTCATGATGTGTACATGGTGGGTACCCCTAAAGGAAGCGACAACGAGGAAGAAGGGGATGGAACGAGGGACCGATCTCTCGAAAAACAATCAAAGCGTCGACGCAAACGCCGACCCAAGCCCCGCCTCGATAAAGACCCAGCCATAGAGTAGGATGAGCCGGTAGACGACGAACAGGCCTTAGAGCAACCGTCCGAACAGGGCAACACGGATAAAACCGAACACCCCTCCCCCGGCGAAAATGGCACTCCGGACGACTTCACGCCGGACAAAACCACGGAGCAGAAGAATCTCCACAAAAAGCTCGTTGCAACTGCACGGAGCCTGAAAAAGCAGAAGCGGAAGCTAAAAACTGCGGAAGATGCACTCAGAATCAGATGGAGCAAAGTAATCAACACCGCAGACAAATACGGCGGCAGCCGCCACACTAAAAGCTATCCGAAGCGAAAGCTACTGCCTGAATTCGACAAAGAGGCCTTAGAGCCCTCGCATTCAAAAAGTAAGAAGGCCACCCGGTCGGATAGACGACCCCAGGGCCAGCATAAAGCAGCAAGCGGCGCCGCACTCAAGCCGGCATGCGACCCACTCAAGGATCCGCATCAAAAGGATGGCCCAGCTAGATCTATTTACGGGCCATGAAAGCAAGCTCTTATAAGCAATGCAACTAAACCGATACCCGAATCCGGCACACCCAAATACAGGGGTGCCGCACACCCCCTATGTTTCACCGATGAGGTCCTGGACTATGAATTTCCAGCGGGATTCAAACCCGTAAACATAGAGGCGTATGACGGAACAACAGACCCTAGAGTATGGATCGAGGATTATATCCTACACATATGTATGGCTAGAGGAGATGATCTCCACGCCATAAAATATTTACCCCTTAAGCTTAAAGGGCCAGCCCGGCATTAGCTCAAAAGCCTTCCAGAAAACACAATTGGAAGTTGGGAAGAGCTCGAGGAGGCTTTCTGAGGAAATTTTCAAGGGACTTATGTCCGCCCTTCGGACGCGGACGATCTCAGTCACATAACTCAACAACCCGGAGAGTCAGCTCGGCAATTCTGGAACAGATTTCTTACTAAAAAGAATCAGATAGTCGACTATCCGGACGCCGAAGCCTTAGCAGCCTTTAGGCATAATGTCCGAGACGAATGGCTCGCCAGACACCGCGGTCAAGAAAAAACAAGAACAATGGCCGCATTAACAGGCCTCATGATCCGCTTTTGCGCAGGAGAGGACAGCTGGTTGGCAAGACGTAGCACCAGCGACCCAAGTACATCCGAAACTAGGGATGGAAACGGAAAACCACGACACAACAAGGACCGTCGCCGGACTAAGGAAAACAGTCCGAAGAGCACAGCAATAAATGCCGGATTTAAAAGCTCGCGGCAGAATCAGAAAAAGCCGCCCCTCCAGGATAACAGGGATGATCCATCCAACTTAAACAAAATCCTGGACAGGATATGTCAAATACACAGTACTCCCGGGAAGCCTGCTAACCATACCCACAGAGATTGTTGGGTCTTCAAACAATCCGGCAGACTCAATGCCGAACACAAGGGGCTCGACACACCAAGCGAAGACGAGGACAAAACCCAAAAGCAGAGTACCAGGAAACAAAAAAAAATTCCACAAGAAGTAAAAACAGTAAACTTACTTCACATAACAAAACGTGCGGCGCCCATAAAGGTACGCGTCACACGGCCTATCCCTAAAGGGTCCTGCCACTGGTCGTCAAAACCAATAATCTTCGATCATTCTGATTATTCTAGAAGTATCAGTAGCGCAGGCTGGACTACCTTGGTACTCGATCCAATAATTCGCGGACTCCAGTTTCCAAATGTCCTTATGGACGGTGGCAGTGGCCTAAACCTGATATATCAGGACACAATCCGCCACATGGGGATAGACCCAGCTAGAATTCGCCACAGCAAAACCTCCTTTCAAGGAGTAACGCCTGGGCCGGACACCCGTTGCATGGGTTCTCTCCGGCTCGAAGTTATATTCGGCTCTACCGATAACTTCCGTCGTGAAAAGCTAACTTTCCACATTGTCCCATTCTCAAGTCGCTTTCAAGCACTACTGGGACGCGAAGCTTTCGCCCGCTTTAACGCAATACCGCATTACGCATCTCTTACGCTTAAGATGCCCGGTCCACGAGGAATCATCTCTTTGAAGGGGAAGCATTGAAGTACGCCTCCCCCAAGCGAAGGACTGTGCGGCCGCTTAGACAGCCCCACAATAAAATGGCTTCACCAGCCAAAAACATCTGAATAGGTCATTAAAGGCCACGGACACGGATAGACGAGTTCGGTACAAAATTATCATTGACGTAGGCTTAACGGTCACACACACCCCTGTTCTAGGGGCTCCGCACCTGTAAACTAAGAGACAATCAAGCTCGGTTTTACATACTTTACCTTACACTTTGTTTATTCAATATAAATTCTGTTCGGCACGACCCCTTTTTCAATTTAGTTCCTCTCTTTTACAGATGAACGTCGTGTTGCGCCCGTCCAGGATACGGCACAACGGAGATACAGGCGCAGACGTGCAGTAGGGACCCGTTCCAAGGATTCTTTTCAGATTAAAACCCTGCGTAAACCTTTTTTACTATCTCTTGTTGATACACATCCCGTGGTTTTATAACCAAGGAGGAGGCTGGCGTCTTGGCATGTGGCCACGTCAGAATTCCTGCACGTACCTGGACACTAGGGGCTTTTTTATAAAGGGTGTTGTTTCGCCCGCACTCATAAAGACCGAATACCTTAGGGAGTGTTCGGCGTCGCGAGTTTTGGCATTATATGCATCAGCTCCGAATCATGTCTTTGGTCAAATGTTGGGTTGCCCGGCTCCTGTGTTCGGCTACCTTATGTTCCGCTCTATCGGCTAAGGTAGCACCAGGAGAACTACTACGATTGTGCCCCGGTTAGGCCGGGCGAGCACCTCAGTAGAGAAAGCTGAAATCTGACTGTCATGATGTAGCGTGAGACTGGTCAGCCACTCGATGACTATCCGGAATCTATAGGATTCCTCCGCATTAACAAAGGGCCGTTTCCCGGCCAGGCACATACGCGCCCCGAATTCGGGCGAGCGCAGTCGCCACCAGGGGCTACCTAAATAGTCCCACTATCAAGCTCCTATGGCTAAGTGAAAGTGTTAAAGCATAATAGTCCGATTGCCTAGTTCGCTGCGCTATCACCTCCTTTGTAGGACCAAGACATTGGATTAAGAGTGAAAATGTGCCTTCTGCGAACACCCCGGCATTCTGTGCGTGGGGGCTGAAGCCGACGACTGCCATCTTTCAGATTTTATATAAACAGCCACACAGGAGGTGTTAAAATACTTGCAGGGACAAGTATAAAAAGTTCCTATAATTTATCATAATACAGTTTTACAATCGCATATGCTATTCTAGGATAGCATCCTCCGAGCACTGCGTCTCTATTACACGAGCGCCTTCAAGGACTTCCTGAAAATAGTGCTCGGAGGGTACTCGGCTTTTGTCCGAATCTCGGGACGCAACAACGGTGGTCTCCATCTCTGCCCAGTATGTCTTGACACGGGCAAGAGCCATCCGTGCGCCCTCTATGCATGTTGACCTCTTCGTTGCATTAATACGCGGCACTGCGTCAAGGAATTGCTGCACCAAGCTGAAATAACTCTTCGGCTCCGATCTCCCCGGCCACAAATGACCCATGACGTACTTCATGGCGAGTCCGGACAACCTATTCAGTTCGGCCCATTGAGCCAGACGATCGTCCACTGCCAGTGGACACTCTGGATTGTGGAACTGCGACCAGAAAAGCCTTTCCACTTTGCGATCTTTTTGATCTCAAAAGTGTTCGGTCGCATCAGCAGCACTCGCTGCCAAATCCAGATAGGTGTCCTCCACACTCCACATCCGGTCCAACGGAGCAAACCTCGGATCGCAAAATTTCCTCCACAGCATAAAGGGCTTTCCAGCCGCAATTTGTTCGGCCTGACGTAGCTCCTCCTTCGCAACTCTCATTGCAGAGCGAGCGTCCTTGGCATAAGCAACGGCCTTTTCTAAGTCTGTCTGTCTCGCCCGGTCTTCTTTCTCAAGAAGCTTGTAACGGTCAGCAACGCTTTTTAACTGCAAGGCCATTTTGGCCATCTCTTTCTTGCTTCGGCAGTGATCAACCTGTTCGGCTCTCATCTCTTTAAGGGCCTTCTCGGCAGCCGCATCACTCTTTCTGGCTTGTTCTTTGACTCGGGCAAGTTCCGCCCGGAGTTTCTCCACGGCGGCCGCACCATCTGCGTCAAACATAAACATTGTAAGATATTGGCATAAAGCTCCTCTTACCAGGTGTTGCCCGAGGACTCACATACCTTGTGCTTCATCAAGCCTCTTGTTCACAAGCACGATGTTGGCATCTGCCACGTCAAGTTGCCGCTTTAGCTCGGCAAATTCATCAGTCCGGCTGGACTCTAGACTCTTCGCCACCTATATAACACAGGCGACATTTTAGTCCTGGGATTACGATCCTCTGCGCGCTGTCATTTTTGACAACGCATAGAGTCTCAGGGGCTACTATATACACAGGGCGCATCTTTTTATGCGCAACTGTTAAAAAGTGTACACCATTTCACATACCTCAAAACTTGTCAGCAAACTTTTGACGGCCTGGTGTAATCTGCTTTCCGCGGACGAGATCCTTTCAATCACCGTGCCCATCAAAGCACGGTGCTCCTCTGAGATAGAAGCTCGCCCCAGCAGATTCTTCAGCTCCTCCGACCGAGCACCACACGGTGCCAGACTCATCCTATGGCCTCTTTCGAAGGCCGGACGCGAAGAACCTTGGGGGGCCATATGGCTACCTTCCGCCCCTACCGGATTCGGAGGAGCCCTCTTCGACGACACCTCTAGGTCGCCTGCCTCGCTAGGCGGAACGGCAGGAGAAGGCGTTCCACTCTCCATCATCTCCGGAAGAAGATCCCCCGAAGACGAGCTCTGCTGAGAAGGGCTGAGGTCCGAGCTACAAGGTAAAATTTTGGTTAATATTCTCGGATATAAAGCAAGGATTCCTCTCATCCCTCTAAAGGAAAATCTTTCTCTACTTACGGCTCGGTGGAGGGCTGATCCCTTTGAGGGCGTAGTTCGGCCGAGGAATTCCCCGCCATCGGACCCTCTGACGAGGACTTTTTTCCCCCTTTGAGGTCATGGCCTCCAGATCGTCAAAGGCGGCCCTCTTCTTCCCCTGAGGAGAGGAATTGTCGGTTCCTCCCTTCAGAACAGACTCCTTTGAGGAGGCCATAGTTTCCTTGTCCTCCCCCTCACTTCCCTCCAAAGGCAATATCTTCAACATCCTGACGAGCACAGGATCCAGCCTGGTTTCATGAAGGGGAGCCGGACACCTGATCAGCTTTGCTTTCGCTATCCACTCCTATTTAAAAGGACAACTCCTTTAGGGGCAGACAATCATATGGATAGCCGGTTCGGGCACAAGGTTACTTACTTGAGTATCTGGGCGATTGCAGCTTAGGCCTGCATCCTCGGTCAAATTCGGACACATTGCTTGTGATCCGAAGAACAGCTTATACATCTCCATGGGCGTCGCGCCCATAAAATGCTGAAGAGCTCGTGGTCCCTCCGGATTAAACTCCCACAGACGAAGGGAGCGACGTTTGCCGGGAAGAGTTCGGCGGATCAGCATGACTTGCGTCACTTTGACCAAGTTGAGGTCTCCTTCCAAGAGATCCCTGATGCGGCCCTGCAACAAGGGCACATCCTTGGGTGGTCCCCAGTCCAGGCCTTTATTGGCCCATGACACTAGCGGTGAAGGAGGACCCGAGCGGAAGGCAGGCGGTGGCACCCACTTAGTACCCATGGGAGCGGTGATATAGAACCACTCTCGTTGCCACAAACCGAGCTCCTTTTGAAAGGAGCCCTCGGGCCATGGATCATCGGCATTCTTGCTTATAACAGCGCCTCCGCACTCTGCGTGCCGTCCCTCGATCATCTTCGGCTCCACTTTGAAGGTCTTGAGCCATAAGCCGAAGTGAGGGGTAACATGGAGGAATGCCTCACACACAACGATAAATGAAGAAATATGGAGGATGGACTCCGGAGCTAAATCATGAAGTTCCAGCCCGTAGTAGAATAGCAGCCCCTCACAAAGGGATCCATTGGGAAGCCTAACCCCCGAAGGAAGTGGGACATGAACACCATGCTCTCACCGGGCTGGGGACTGGGAATAGCCAGCCCTTGGGCAGGCAACCTGTGCGAAATTTCGCAGGTCAAGAACTTGGCCTCTCTCAACCTTAGCACGTCCTCCTCCGTGATGGAAGAGGGCAGCCATCGGCCTTGGAGGTCGGAACCGGACATTGTCGAAGGTCCGAAGCGCCTGGAATCTGGAACCTAGAGTGTTGGAACTCGAGGCGACGGGCAAGCTATTTTTGAGATTGGGAAAAACGAGTAAGGCTTTGGTCTCTTTATAAGAGGTTGAATACCAAAAGCCCTCCCCATAACTGTTTGGGACTCGCCTTTAATCGAGGAAACATGCTAACGGGCACGGTTGGGTTACCCATGTCCGTATTGATGAGAATCCCGTAAATAGGGGACACGATCTCTGCTTTGACAAGACGTGCCAAGGAAACCTCCTCGCAAAACGTGTGGAGGTGGAAAAGTAAAAACGATTCGAGTAAAAGACTTGGCCGTGGCGTGATGTCATGTTGTGGGATACGTCAGCAGATTAGATTTGTGTTAATATTATTCTCTCTATGGCAATATGTGGAAGCTTTTTTGCAGAGCCGGACACTACCCTTGGTGTTTAAAATCTTCTTGAAGGATTTGGAGGAGGAACCCGCCTTGCAATGCCGAAGACAATCTGCGCGTCGGACTCGTCATTGAAGCCTGGTTCAGAGGCTACTGAGGGAGTCCTGGATTAGGGGGTGTTCTGGTAGCCAAACTATACCTTCAGCCGGACTCCAGGACTATGAAGATACAAGATTGAAGACTTCGCCCCGTGTACGGATGGGACTTTCCTTGGCGTGGAAGTCAAGCTTGGCGATGCGGATATTCAAGATCTCCTACCATTGTAACCAACTCTATGTAACCCTAGCCCTCACCGGTGTCTATATAAACCGGAGGGTTTTAGTCCTTAGGACAACATCATCATACAACAATCATACCATAGGCTAGCTTCTAGGGTTTTAGCCTCCTTGATCTCGTGGTAGATCTACTCTTGTACTACCCATATCTTCAATATTAATCAAGCAGGAAGTAGGGTTTTACCTCCATCGAGAGGGCCCGAACCTGGATAAAACTTCGTGTCCCTTGCCTCATGTTACCATCCAGCCTAGACGCACAGTTCGGGACCCCCTACCCAAGATCCGCCGGTTTTGACACCGACAATGTCCCTCATCCACCATACCGGATGAGGGTCCATCGTCAATCTCATCGTCCTGCTGGTTCAGCCATCCCGTCCTCCACCTCCAAGGAGCTGCACCGACATTCCCCTCATCTTTTGCGCCACCTCCATTCCCACACTGCCGTCTTCACCTGCACCACCGGAAGAGCGGCATCATCACCGTTTCCTCGAATAAAGCTGAGGCCTAATCGGCACCACCAAAGAGGTTGTACACTAATTGCCTCATTTTCTTCTTGATTCGATCTCACCGTGCTACCGGCGCTCGGTCCCGAGCCGACATGGCGCGGCTCCATCCACAGCGCCGTCACCGACCACTTCCACCATGGCGTCTCTCCCTCGGCGGCGACGTCCACATCAGTAGGAGCTACTGCTGCTTTAGCTCTCGCTCGCACTACTGCTCTGCTCTTGCTCTCAGTTCCCTGCCTGGTCTGCTCTTGCTCTTGCTTCTGCTCACGTTGTTTCTCTTGCTCTTGCTTGTGATGCTGCTCCGATTTAGCTACACTTTAGTCTGAATGAATCGACATTTGGGTCAGTCGGGGGTGGGGGGCTCGCCTGAGTTAAGGAAGAACCAGCTGCAGCGGGGAGGGGGCTCGCCGGAGAGGTACCCCACTATCTATCTTAGGGTTCAGGGTGGTGGCGGGGCGATGCCGTGGGGATAGCTCGAGAGAAAGCTCGGCACGGGGGAGGGGGGCTAGAGGCATGGCCGGGGCTGCGGCGGACCGGCTGTAGGGAGTGGTTTCGGGGCCGGCAGGGCGGCGCACCGCCGGCCGTGGGTGGCGGGGGGCGGCGGTTTGGCCGGTGGTGGCTGGCGGCTCAGGGGGGGTGGAGATTGAAGATGAACTGCGGGCCCTTGACTTCGTATCCAACGTCTGGAAAATCGACTGACCAGAGATGAAATAGTCAGTCGACCGCCGTGTAGCCCCACCCTGATGCTGCGACACGACCAGCGCCCCGGCTCTCACACACGCTGCTGCTACTGCTTTTTTGCTACTAGTGCGTTCGGTTTCGACAGTAGAATTCAGTTTCGACAGCAAAATTCAGTTTCTACAGTTAAATTCACTTTTGACAGTTAAGTTCAAAGATGAGCAGTTGATGTATTTTACATCTAGAACTTTGTGGTTATGTATTTTACATCATCTATTGGAGATGCTTTTTGAATTACACTCAGGTTAACGTTGTCTCTCTTGTCCTGCTTCAGCTGCTCCAATGACGAAACCCTCCATCACAGCGGAGCAGTACCCCGGGCTCCATCTCCAGACACCTAAGATATTCTTCCCCTCCTTCGACAACCAAGTCAGCTGGAGCATCCTCACCGACCAACCCAATCACGCTAAGATCAACATGGCTTCGCCAAAGAGGTTGTACACTTGTTGCATCTCTTTTTTACTCTACATGTTATATATATATATGGTCCACTGAGCACACGTAGTAACGTGAAATACGATTAGTTTCTCCTACTATATGACACGCAGTGAGGTACCAGGCAACTTAGCTATCCGTGATGGACTCTCTTGAATGCCATCATTATTTATCTCTGCGTGTTTGAGCTGTGCATTTGTCGATGGGCCTGGGAGTTCAGCTAGTAGGGCAGTGGCCTGGGTCCAAAGTAGTAGATATTGGAGATATTCCCTAGAGGCAATCATGTATGATGATATTTCCTATGTGTTTATGAATAAAGATAGTCCTTGGACATTATCAATGATGTGTATCAGCAAGTACGTGACGTGTTTGTGGGACTATGCATTGTATGATGATTGTCCTAATAGGTCCCTAGTCGAAAGGGCTGTGTGGACGCGCAGCCAACTAGACTAGCATATGACATGGCCGATTGCTTGGTCTCACTAGCCATGGGGCATCAGATGCTAACCGGATAATATGGACTTGGAAGGATCTGGTCGGATTCGACGTAGTCGGACCCGAGTCGAGATAAGGTCTGAGTTGGACAGACCCAACTATGAGACGCATCGATATGTCATCTGTGAGTCTCTAGTACAAGATACGTTTTATGTCCTAAGACCTGAGCTGGTACATGTACTCGGGATGGTGATAGACCTGCTTTGGGCCGACCAAATGCTACTCCGTGCCTGGGTAGTTAGAAAGGTAGGTTTCAGGCTTTTCCAGACCCAT
Organism: Aegilops umbellulata; assembly: GCA_032464435.1. Lineage (NCBI taxonomy): Eukaryota > Viridiplantae > Streptophyta > Magnoliopsida > Poales > Poaceae > Aegilops > Aegilops umbellulata. The sequence goes on along the minus strand of CP136054.1, from coordinate 358,800,924 downwards.
GCAGCGAGATATGGTCGAGCAAGATGGGATTTGCCCCTCCGATCAGGAGAGATATACTCTGGGCCCCTCGTGTGAGCCGGCCAGGATAAGCATGGCCATGCGACAAGGATTATGAGATAATCCGGCTTGTGGTCGGCATCACTAGAACGAGAAAGAGGTCGGGCTAGCACAAGGATGACAGACTCGCCTTGAGCCTGACAATATATATCATCTAGCAAAAGGAATGGAAGTATGATGTACAGGTTCGCCTAACCAGCTTCATAGTCTTCTTGGTGTTCGGCATGCCTTGCCAGGGGCCGCTACCAACCATGCAGTTCGAAGGTGATCTGAACTGCAACCAAGCTGGCTTGAACCTAAGGGGTCGCGCTCTTAAGGGAAGGAACCTACGAGGTTGGATCCGGGGACACTGGTCGGATGTGATCTGAGCTGTATTCAGATTCTGGCCGAGTAGACTTATGGGCTTTAGGGTTCATGCGAGGCCCAAGTGTTGTGCCTGTGACGGACGCCTATATAAAGTGGGGTGCAGCACGCTTATGCGTTTGATCACTTCGGCGTTGTCACTAGGGCTTGCATGTGTTGCGAATAGACACCTCCACTCGTCGCCGGTTGTGTGATCGGACCTAGCAGTCCGCCGCACGACGTTCCTCCTACACGCGCGGATACCATTAAAGGCGGTGCACTTGCGCCGCTCGGGTGAACCTGTACATGGGAACCGACGACCGGCTATTCGAGGGAGACCGGACGAGGAGGAGACGATCCACGCGGACGTGCTGCCCCAACTCTTCTTTCGCTGCATGGCACTGCGCGTCTAGTGGTAGCAAACTGTGATCCATCTCCCGTAGCATGTTCTTGGTTGTTCTGCGCGTAGGAAAAAATTTAATTTGTAGGCAACGCACCCTACCATAGAACCCAACAGTGGTATCAGAGCCTCTTCTATAGGATTTGGATTCAGATCGTATGCATATTAGATATGTGGAGGCGGCATATGAGATATGTTGTCGTTCATGAGATCACCTGTGTGCACGGTTGATGAGATCAACTGCTCACGGGGATCGATGTGGCTATGTTTTCTGATGATCGGAGTCGATGAGGTCGTGACACAACCTACCCCTACCGGTCGGTATCCGCCATCGGGGTTAACAATGAAACGTAAATACGAATCGGAGTCGTGATGATTAATGAGATCGATTAGATCAGAAAATTTGGCGTGATTGGAGTTCAGATGTGATCTATGATTTCCGATAGAATGTGACCGCCGTGTGCGTAGCGCCTTGTATTTCATACACGATCACTCAAACTGGTAGAATGCGATTCTATGCATAACTTTATTTTGCAGGGTTTGATGTGAATAGTATGGCTCATGTATATGTGATGCATATGTGTAAATTATACATGGCCTGCGTGTCATGTTTGTCAGTCGACAGGAGCCAAAGTGTTGTCTTTATATTGTATAACGACCTGCGTGTCGACTTGTGACTCTATGTAAAATTCATTACTAATTGTATTAGTTGGATAATAGAGATCAGGTAGGTGGCTTGGCGACCCGGCGTGACAAGCAAGATGGAGTCCTAGATGGTTATCGGAGTCAGAGCCGACCTGGAAGAACGTCTGTGAAGGAGCCATACTATTTCACAATATATGTTTATTTGTGATTGTTATGCTTCTTGTTTTCTATGCATGTTAGAATGGTAGAAAGATCCCTCGTTAATATCAAGCAATTTGCCATTCCCGATGTTGCACCTTCGCACGTCAAGTACGTCTAGTAGTGGGCTCATAAAATTGGGGTGCTACTAGGTGTCCTTGAACTGAAGGGTTTGTGTCGGACACGGACATGCACTGCATTAGGTTAACTTGACAAGGCCATCAAAACAGTTTTGGGCCTTCTGGCAAAGAAGGTCAGGAGCCGGGGTATAAGATACCTACCCGACCGACATGAGTCATATAGAGATACGATTAGCAAGGAGTTGCTTACCAGATAGGCATGTCGTCTAGCAGTGATGCTAAAGCTAACTAGTCGCATGTGCTAGTCGGATCCCGAATCACTGAGGCGGAGGGATGCTAACTTCAGTGGCACTACTAGGGAAAAGCCTAGTAGTAGCATGGGTTTAATGCCTATTAGTAGCACAGGGAACCGCGCTACTAGTAAGGCGCTACAGCTATTACTTAGCAGTAGCGCATGCGGCACACGCTACTGCTAAAACATATAGCCGCAACGCGTGTTTACTCCAGCGCTACTGCTAATCTAACTAGCAGTAGCATGTTTCCTGTCCATCGCTACTAGTATTATTTTTTCATTTTTTTTAGTGTATTTATACGCCGTTATACAAATTTTGGTATAATACCAATTATGATGTTGTTATATCAATATGTCCATAACAGTGTGTCAAATGAAGGTGGATTAGGTTCAAGTGGAGGCAACATGTGGTGCATGTCAAAAGTATACTACTAATCCAAACTTGATCTAGTTTGGACTAGTAGTACTTTCGATGTGCACCACATGTTGCCTCCACTTGAATCTAACCCGCCAACACAAGCTATTTAATCATCATCATAGTCATTACCACCAACAGTAGCTATTTAATCATCATAGTCATAGTGTAGCACACATCATCATCTTCAAACTCATTCTAGCTAGCTAATCACCACCAACACTAGCTGCGGAGCTATCTAATCACCACCAACACTAGCTAATAATAATCATCATAGTCACTACCACCAACACTAGCTATTTGATCATCATAACTCATTTCTAGCTAGCTAATCACTCTTGTTTCTCTCTCAGGTAAAATAGCATAAAACATGTGTAGCACTCCTGCTTCATCATGTTGGAGCATGCACATGAACCTGTCTCCTAATCGTGGGCTGCGCTTCTGATTGCTTCCCCCTAGTACTTGTCTGCGGTCGTTCACAATTTTGCTCCAGTCTTTCACTATTAAGCATTCCTCGCTTTTAGAAATCCTGAATGCACTAAAGTGCATTGTAGGATATCTTGGCCGTAAGCTAACCATTCTCATGCGACCTTTAGTCTCGATCCAATGAGGCACAACATTCATCGTGAGTCCCTGTTGAAGAACATCGTATATTAACATACTTAGCGATGAAGTTTAGCTTAAAAAATAATGTATGCAAAAGATGCACTGAGGACAAATAGTAAACATTTTACCATCTTCCCTAAATAGATGTGACCGTAGTTCAATACGAACACTATTGGTCGCATGTTTTTAGTACTAAAATTTTTAAGTCTAGGAAAATAATTTGTCTTGACAGTATGAAGATCCTCAAGCCATGAAACATAGTGACCTATCTCCTCATAGTTTAGTTCAGCCCCGGGACAGTGGACGATCATGTCTACCAAGCGCCGGACATGTTTGCTTGAATGGAAATAAGCTGTCAATAGAAATTAGTTGTCAACTATTTTTGAATAAACAATATCGAAGAGATAAATATGGTTGAGAAACTCACATAATGGTATAACTGGAGGCGTCTGCACATCGACCTAGATGTCGATATTACCTTCAATATCATCTTCCGGACGAATATCAAAGGTGATAACCATATCAGGCTCAAATGCATAAGTCTAGCATAGTGCTTGCCAAGTTTTGCATTCAAAATAGGTGTAGGTGTCTGCATTGTATAATTTTGCATGCAAAGTATAACCATGCTCGGTCTTCAAGTAAACTCTCTTTACCTCCATAGTAGTTTTCATAGGACTGAAACCTATCTTATCCAAGACAAAAACTCTTGCATGGCAGGGGATACGCTAGTAGAATAGTAAAAAAGTTATAAGTTGAAGCAAATGAAGCAGATGTCATGCTTAATTACAAAAAAAATACTTGTCCTTGTGACTTACTATATCCACTTCGAAGTTCTCGTCCAGCTTGATGCTGAAGCGCCTATCATCATCTAGGAAGATTCTGTCGCATAGGCCTCATCTTCGCAGTATTCGCAAATACCGAAATCCTTTTCATCGTCAGACATTTCCTATGTTCATAGTTGAAACATTAATTGAAAATCGATCGAAGGCAACTACCAGGATATTCAACACACAAATATGGGGCACTTGATATTTCCTACATATTCTGGCACAAGTCATGCCAAAATTCACAGAAAAATCCGGCATGACCTTTGCTAAAATAGGACATATCGAGCGCCTGAAATTTGCCAGAACGGAAACAAATCAACACTCCGGCAAAACATAGGCCACTCGGAGGTGTAACCTACAAACATGAACGGCCACTTGGGCAAGCACATATCCTATTTGAGCAACACAAGATATACATTTCAAAATATCTTATAGGACTCATATTGACATGAGCATTCAGTGAGCAAAACCAAATCGTAAAATAAATAAGTATTCAAACTAGCATGCATTCAATAAGCAGAAGTAAATCAACTCATGTGTCCGTACATCATCGAATATTATCACTAATACATCCCGAATAGTATCATACATATAACATCACTAATACAATTAAAATCCTAGCGCACGACGGGTATCGACGCGGGCGGTGGACAACCAAAGAGAAGGAACCATCACAGGATCATAGCTCCAGTGAGATCCCTGGAGAACCTGCCAGGTATTGGAGAACCTGTGCTCCACCGCAAAAAAGTAGCAACGGACATGCGTGTCCTCCTTGCTGACACGGTGACGTACCACCTCCGCGGGGTCCTCAAGCCTCTGCACCATCACTGGCCCACGCGACCGCCACCAAAGAAGATTCGGGTCAACGACAGGCTGGCTCCTCACCAAGCTGCACCCCCCGGTAGGTAGCGCCTCCCAGTACCAGCCCGACGGAGCCCTGTCCGATACATGGCCCATCTGGTCAAGCAGGTGTCCTCCGCTGAGTCGACGACAAGGATGCGGGATAGGCATCGTCGACGTCGATGCGGGAATAATTGCTTTAACTAAAAAACTAACAACAATGTGACACGTTCAACTAGTTCTTACTAAAAATAAAGTTACTATAAATAAAAATAAACTAGTACCTAATTAGTACCTAGTTCTTACTAACTAATTAGTACCTAGGAACTACTACCTAATTGCCATCTAATTTGATGAACGTAGGGATGGAAAGTGGTAGCGGATAATCCGAAATATCAGATATTCGACTTATTTATTCCAATTATCCAACTTAAAAGTCAAATAAGTGTTCAAATTTTACTTGTTTTATGATTAATATTAGAAATTATTATGCATTACAATAGTGTTTATTCATAAACCTGTTTATCATTGACTTATTCTATGTCACAAGTTGAATACTTCATGTCTCATAGCTATTGACTAATACACTTAATCAATATGTCGCTATTATTCGTATCCGTTCCGAATCAAGAAAATATCTGAGCCGCATCCGTATCTGATAACATCCGTATTCGCATTCGTATTCGTTTTGTAAATATGAAAACAGAAGTGGTAGGAGCATACCGTGGTGTAAGCGAGGGCGAGGAAAATATCGGGAAGTTCTCGGTTACTGTGGGTGGTCGGGGGCCGAGCAATGCATGTTTCTCTCGTACACGAACGCACGTGGCTGCGAGGCGTTGGGCTCTAACTAAACCCGAGCGAGGCGTTCGCCTACTGAGCCCGAGCGATTGCACTACAGGCTACGCGTTACTGAACCCGAGCGATCGATCGATGGCTGTTAACTCAACTTGATCGAGCGATTCCTTCCCTACTGCTGCTAACCGAAGCCGATCGAACCCTCCTACCTCCTTCCCTTGATGAACAGTGAGCGCTGTTGGGGGGTTTGGATGAACAATTCCCGTTGGGGGGCTTGATGAATAGGACCCTATGGTGTTGCCGCTGGATGAACATGACCCCGATCGATCGAGCCGGTCGGGGATGGATGAACAGGACCCCATGGAGGGCTGGATGAAAAGGACGACCCCGTGGAGGGCTGGTTGAACAGTAGCTGGTGGAGGGCTGGATGAACAGTAGCCTGTGCAGGGGTGGTCGAAGAGGACCTCATGGAGAGGGTTGGTTGAACAATAGCCGGTGGAGGAGCGGTGGAGGCTAGATGAATAGGAGCTCGTGGATGAACAGGCGCAGGTGGAGGCTGGAGGAGGTCAATGGTGGATGAGCAGTAGCCCGTGGAGGCTGGAGGAGGTCGACGGTGGAGATGAAGAGTATCCCGTGGAGTCCCGTTTTGCGGTACGGCACACCCGTCCCGATGAACAGGACCTCTGTTTCGACCATAGCGCTCAAGTTCGTTTCCTCCGTTTTGCGGTACGCCACACCCCTCCAGATCAATAGGACCCTGTTTCGACCATAGGAGGTCCCAGAGAAGTCAGTTTACTCCGTTTTGCGGTACGCCAGACCCCTCCCGATGAACAGGATCCCGTTTCGACCGTGGCCGGTCGAACACAAGGTCATTTCCTCCGTTCTGCGGTACGCCAGGCCTAGTTTCGATCGGCTATTCCGTCTAAGCCGGTTGGCTCCCGATGAACACGATGACGACGCAGTTTCTCCATTCTGACCCAGCCATGTACACGAGCCCTGGCCGTACGTATGGGCGAGTAGGCGTTTGAGACCCCGCCCATATGTACGTATGTGTTCGTATTTATTTTCTTGCACCCTGGCCGATGTACGTACGTGTACACGATATTAACGGGACTGCATGACATGCTACATGAGCGCCTCTACTACGACACGTGTGTGCCTCTACTACGACACGTGCCCTTCCTTACACGGCCACGGTTCATCAGTGCAGCCTGCAGACAGACCGATCGACCAGTATGTACGTACACGTTCGCGACCAGAATGACAATGCTATGTACGCTTCGACCAGGTGGGTCCCGACTGTTAGGCACTTCCCTGCATGCAAAGATGTAGCTTATGGGTCCCAGCAGTCAAGGGGCGAATCATTTTTTTGCGTGTAATATGGACGCACTTCCTTGCATGCCAAGATGTAGCTGGTGGGTCCCAGCAGTCAGGGGGAAAACTTTTTTTTGCAAAATACGGTGGCCTGTCCGATGGGTCCCTGCTGTCAGGTGGAGGAATCATTATTTTCCGCGTAATAAGGAGGCACTTCCTTGCTGCGCCCGTGGACCTAGTTGTCAGCCTCTGCATGTATAGTACTCTTCCAATGGAAGTCGTTTGTTGACCACATTGACCACTCTGCGCCGAGAGCACCAAGGCGGTGGACGATCGTGAGGCCTGGGAAGGGGACAACACGGAGCCGGGGAAGACGTGGCAGTGGATGCCCACGCGGAGAGGAGTACGAGGGTTCACTGGTTCGGCTGCGGTGTGAGGCTGCCGTCGCCACAGAATAACAGGGGGTATGGGTTAGTAGAGGGATGGCCTGGCCAGCGGTGGGAGTAGTAGGGGGCGGTGAGGCCTCTGCAGCAGCATAACCGGCCACGGGAGGCAGGAGCAGGCGGCACGATCGACGTTGCTTTGGGTGGCTGGAGCAAGAATACCAGAGGTTGAAGAAGCACTACGGTCGTTGGATGGACATCATACGGTCACTAGAGCTAGAATCGTTCATATTGACTAAGTTGATAAAGCCCTCCGTCCCCGTCATCTTAGTAGGCCTACAAGTCAGCCTCCCACTACGGTGGGTCCCAGCTAGCAGAGGAGTATTCATTTTTTGTGCGTAATAAGGAGGCACTTCCTTGCGTGCGAACATATAGCTGGTGGGTCTAACCTGTCAGTAGGGGGAACATTTTTTTCGCGAAATACAGAGCCCTTCCAGTGGGTCCCAGGAGTCAGGTGGAGGAATCATTATTTTGCGCGTAATAAGGAGGCTTTTCCTTGCATGCGGCAATGGACCCAGCTTTCAGCCTCTCCATGTACAGTCCATTTCCGATGGAAATTTTTCGTTGACCATGTTGACCAGGCCGCGCCGAGAGCACCAGGGCGGTGGACGACGGCGAGGCGTAGGTAGGGAACTACATGGAGATGAGAAGACACGTGAGTGGAGTCACAGACGGAGAGGTGTACGAGGGTTTACTGGTTCGTCTGCCATCACTGGAGAATATCAGCAGGTGTGGGTGAGTAGAGGGATGGCTTGGCCAGCGATGGGAGTACGATGGAGCGGTGAGGCCTGCGCGGCAGCACAACCGGCCATGAGAGGAGGGAGCAGGCAGTCTCGTCGGCGCTTGTTTGAGCGGCTAGAGCAGGAAGAGCAGAGATTGAAGAAGCACGACAGTCGTTCAATGGACATCCAACAGTCACTGCTTGTGTGTCAACCTTTTTTTCGGAAAGCCTCAAATCTGTGGAAAACAGCATACAACCAATCTGCCATTATTTCTAATAATTTACAGCCCATTTGCTAACTCTTAAGGTTTTTATAGCCCATATTCTTTTTGTTAGCATTACAGCCCGTATTGTGGCCATGGTTAAAAAATTATACGAAATTTTGCATATTTCGGTGCGGTCCGAACTGTTTTAATCCCAAAATTTCAAGTCACGTTCAAACTGATTTTAAAAATAAATGTATATGAATGTCAAATCCAACAAATTGTTCATGCATAAAAATCAATGGAATTTAAAATCTCAAAATGAAAAAAAAGAAATTTGAAACTAATTGCCGGTTTGATGCGTTTTAAAAATGTACAATCAATTTCTCATTACTGATAGGCCATTTTCTGGGCCAGCTGAATGAAGCTCTCACCGTCTTGAATGATTTACAGCCCAACAGGCCTGATAAAGCGACTTACTTGACAAAGCACAAAAAACTGGGCTAGCCATTTTCAAAAAGAAAAAAACTACTGGGTTGGTCTGTGGTAAACATAAAAGAAAAGGTTGTCTAGACAGGCCAGAGTGCCGCGCACAGCGCAATTGACACCCTGCTTCCGTCTCAAAAACAAATTAGATAAATGCCACTCCAATTATGGCGATTCATAAAAATGCTACTGCAATTTCCAAAATTTGAAAAATGCCACTACAATTTTTGCCAACTTCGAAAAACGCCACTGCAAGTTTTGCAAACTTTGAAAAACACCACTCCAGACTTCGAAAAATGCCACTAGAAATGGCATGAAATGGCATTTTTAAAAGTTTTGAAATTGTAGTGGCATTTCTCGGAATCACCAGATTTCGAGTGGCATTTATCAAATTAACCCAGAACAAAAATAACTGGGCGAGCTGCTGGGTCCCTGGTGTCAGCCGCTCGTTCTGCAATTCTCTCGTTTATTGACTACGTTGACAATGGCATGGGACCCAGATGTCAGAAATCCATTAGGAGGAGCCATGTTTTTATTGGCTTGAAATAAGGAGGCACTTGCTTGCTACTGCCATGACCTTGGTGGGTCCCTGCTATCATCCTCTCCACGTAGAATCATATCCTGATTGTGTACGCGTCAACCTGGTAGGCCCACAAGTCAGCCTCTAAACCCGTGGCGAACAAATACAACCCATTTAAAAAACTAACAAACCCATTCCATATGTTCAAACGGAAAGTTCAACATTCAGAGCAAAGTAATAGGTCTAATCCAGATATAGAGTACCGAACTTCCACGTAGACAACCATCATAGCCAAGTTAACTATCTACTCCCACTAATACTATAGTAGTGTACAAGTACTAACTTACTCTTAGCTAACTAGACGATGTCGACCGCCATCTGCGATACACGCTAAACGCTGGCACTGGCGTCCTCCGCCTCGGCTCGGACTTGCTAGAGGTGCGATACGGCGCGTTGCTTGCGTGTGTTTGCCCTTTCCATGTCGATGTGGTCCACTAGAGCTTCGTCTTCTAACCGGAAAACCCACTTGACGAGCTGGTAATAAAATTTGGCGTCGCGAACGCGTGCGTGCCCGACAGCCTCCAGGGCTATTTGCCGGGCACCGGCCTTCATGTAGTCGGCCTAGTTGCGGGCGCTCTGCTCGTGACTCAGAGCATCGGTGCGCTGCTGCTCGATGTCCCGCTGGCGGCGCAAATCGGCGATATGCTGCTCCTCCGCCAGGCGGTCGTGCTCCAACAACTCCCCATACTCCGCATTGCCATCTAAAGACCGATAGAATGCCTCCTCCCTTTGTCTGCCTTCCGGTGAAAAACCGAACACTAGTTCCGGCGGTGACCGCCTCCGGCTTCGCCTATCGCGGACGGGCGGGGGCATGGCAGACGTGGCGAGAGCGAGGATAAGTGGCAATCGATGCCGGGTCGGTGGGGTCTTATGAGGATAGGGCGAGTTGGGTGATGGTGCCACCCGAGAAGGCCGGGAAACAATAATTATAGGCGGAAGGTAGGCGAACCAACGTTTCGTGGGAAACGCGACATTCATCGCAGTCATCGGAATTCAATGCATAAGCAGGCATGGCTTAGCGCGCCAGCTTGCCGTGGAAAACTACAAAAACTGAAATTATGACTATGTCGTCCCGTCCCGTCAGCGGTGCACTCGAATCATCCAGATGAGGTACTCCCTCCTTGTCAAAAATGATTCCACCACTCGCCATCAACCTTGGTTGGTGAGATTTTTAAATTAAGCCCTGCAAACCGGAAAGGAGGTAGTACGTGCGTGATCTGCTATTTATTCGTGTAGGATCGAGTAGGTCGTTTTTTGAATTGAGCCCTGCAAACCGTAAAGGAGGTAGTACGTGCATGATCCGATATTTATTCGTGTAGGATCGACTAGGTCGGATAAATGTACGTGTAGGATCGAGTAGGTCGGATGGTGTACGTGTAGGATCGCATTAGCTGATGAATGTCCGTTGGGAGTTAAGGCATTTGCTTATCACATACTTCTCAAAGCGACGATATAATTCACTCTTATTATCATTTGTCGAAGCTTTGATCTATATGTTGTCATCAATTACCAAAAAGGGGGAGATTGAAAGTGCAACTATCCCTAGGTGGTTTTGGTAATTCATAACAACATATAGCTCATTGAACTAATGCTATTCCAAGACAATTATTTCAGGAAATCTCAATGATTGGCATGGCATGGATGGTGAAAGTGGAACCCTCAAAATGCTAAGGACAAAGGACTGGCTCAAGCTCAAAAGCTCAAGACTCTTCATTTTACATTTTCAGTGATCCAAGATCACATTGAGTCCATAGGAAAAGCCAATACTATCAAGGAGGGATGAGGTGTTGCTTAATGAGCCTTTTGCTTCATGTGCTTAATGATATGCTCCAAAATCCTCAGCTACTTTCCCATATCCACAAATGACCTAAACCCTAAGCCAAACTCGGTCCTACCGATTCTTTCTATCCGGCTCCACCGAGTTTCACATGTCATAAGCCACTGCCAAACCCTAGCAAATCGGTTTTACCGATAGGGATCTCGGTCTCACCGAGATGGGGTTGCAATCTCTCTGTTTCCCTTTCGTAACTTTTCGGTCTCACCGAAGGAGCGGATCGGTCCCACCGAGATTGCAATATAAACTCTATGTTTCCCTTTTGTAACTTTTCGGTCTCACCGAAAGAGCAAATCGGTCCCACCGAGTTTATCTGACCAACTCTCTGGTTAGCCAATTACCAAAATCGGTCTCACCGAGTTTGTGTAATCGGTCTCACCGAGATTACGTTATGCCCTAACCCTAACCATATCGGTCCTACCGAGTTGCATGTCAGTCCCACCGAAAATCTCTAACGGTCACTAGGTTTACTATTTCGGTCCGACCGAGTTTGTTGATTCGGTCCCACCGAGATTGGTAAATTGTGTGTAACGGTTGGATTTTGTGTGGAGGCTCTATATACCCCTCCACCTCCTCTTCATTCGTGGAGAGAGCCATCAGAACACATCTACACTTCCAACTCATATGTTCTGAGAAAGAACCACCTACTCATGTGTTGAGGCCAAGATATTCCATTCCTACCATATGAATCTTGATCTCTAGCCTTCCCCAAGTTGCTTTCCACTCAAATCTTCTTTCCACCAAATCCAAATCCTGTGAGAGAGCGTTGAGTGTTTGGGAGACTATCATTTGAAGCACAAGAGCAAGGATTTCATCATCAACACACCATTTGTTACTTCTTGGAGAGTGGTGTCTCCTAGATTGGCTAGGTGTCACTTGGGAGCCTCCGACAAGATTGTGGAGTTGAACCAAGGAGTTTGTAAGGGCAAGGAGATCGCCTACTTCTTGAAGATCTACCGCTAGTGAGGCAAGTCCTTCGTGGGCAATGGCCATGGTGGGATAGACAAGGTTGCTTCTTCGTGGACCCTTCGTGGGTGGAGCCCTCCGTGGACTCGCGCAACCGTTACCCTTTGTGGGTTGAAGTCTCCATCAACGTGGATGTAGGATAGCACCACCTATCTGAACCACGGGAAAAACATCCGTGTCTCCAATAGCGTTTGAATTCTCCAAACCCTTCCCTTTACATTCTTGCAAGTTGCATGCTTTACTTTCCGCTGCCTATATACTCTTTGCATGCTTGCTTGAATTGTGTGATGATTGCTTGACTTGTCCTAAAAGTTGCTAAAATCTGCCAAGAACTAAAATTGGGAAAAGGTTAAGTTTTTATTTGGTCAAGTAGTCTAATCACCCCCCCTCTAGACATACTTCCGATCCTACAAGTGGTATCAGAGCTTTGGTTTCCATTTGCTTTGATTTCCATAGCGTTTGGAGGTCATAGCCTTGGTTTCACAACCTAGGAGAGTATGGCGTCTAGCAAGGGAAATTATCACCGTAGAGGTCCTTACTTTGATGGTACTAATTTTGCTAGTTGGAAGCATAAAATGAAAATGCATATTCTTGGACATAACCCCGCCGTTTGGGCTATTGTGTGTGTGTTGGTTTGCAAGGTGACTTCTTCGATGGGAAAGAACCAAACTGTGAAGCTACCGCGGATGAGTTGAAGATGCTACAATACAACGCTCAAGCTTGTGATATTCTCTTCAACGGATTGTGCCCCGAAGAATTCAACAAAATCAGCCGTCTTGAGAATGCAAAGGAAATTTGGGATACTTTGATTGATATGCACGAAGGTACCGACTCCGTCAAGGAATCCAAATTGGATGTGCTTCAAAGTCAACTTGACAAGTTCAAAATGAAGGATGGTGAAGGTGTCGCTGAAATGTACTCTAGGCTTGCTCTCATCACAAACGAGATTGCCGGCTTAGGGAGTGAAGAGATGACCGATAGATTCATCATCAAGAAGATCCTAAGAGCCTTGAATGGAAAATATGATACCGTGTGCACATTTATCCAAATGATGCCCAATTACAAAGATCTCAAGCCAACGGAAGTCATTGGAAGAATTGTTGCTCATGAGATGTCGCTCAAGGATAAAGAGGAACTTCACAACAAATCAAGTGGTGCTTACAAAGCCTCATGTGAAACCCCCACATCATCAAGTGAGAAACAAAACTTCAATGAAGAATTGAGCTTAATGGTGAAGAACTTCAACAAGTTCTACAAGAGTAGAAGCAAAGATAGAAGCTCCAAGTCAAGGTCCTACAATGACAAAAGATCTTCTAGTCGAGAGCGAAACTGCTACAATTGTGGAAGACCCGGACACTATTCCAATGAGTGTACGGCTCCCTACAAAAGAAGAGAAGATTCTCCAAAAAGAAGAAGCAAAAGAGAAGAATCACCATCAAGAGAGAGAAGGAGTAGAGATGATCGTTATGAACGAAGATACTCACGGAGAAGCAAGGATTCGGAAAGAAAGGAAAAATCATCAAGGAGCTACACAAAACGAAGACATCAAGCTCATGTTGGTGAATGGGTATCCGGCTCCGACTCCGACAACCACTCCGAGAAAAGTTATCACTCCGATTCCGAATATACTCAAGATGAAGGTGTTGCCGGTCTAGCACTTGTGTCAAGCAACTCCTACGACATATTTGACTCACCAAATGAAGGAATTGGAAGATGCTTCATGGCCAAAGGTCCTAAGGTAACTCACCCTGAGTATGTTGATTTTAATAGTGATGAAGATGACTTGTTAGGTGACGATGATTTACTTGTTGACAACTCTAGTGATGAATACTATGATGAAACGTCAATTAATCATGCTAATCAAGATAAAATGAATGACAATGATAAGGAGAAAATTGAGGCTCTAACTAAAGAACTAAACACTCTTAAGTTAGCTCATGAAACTATCTTCGAAGATCATCGAGAACTTTTAAGAGCTCATGAGAAGTTACACTTTGAAAAGCTCAATCTTGAGCAAGAGCATGAGTTTTTAAAGGCAATCAATGATGATCTTCGCAAGCTCATCCACAGGGTGTCGCCTAGCGCTCGTCGCCGCCACGACGCCCCTAGCTACAGAATGGCGGTCGCCGGAGAGCTTATCCACGGCCGCTGCGGAACCGCCTTGCCACGCCTATTTAAGGAGTCCCCGAGCCCGTTCCCGCTCGTAGGCGACCTCAGGCCACCCCTATGGCGTTCCCCTAGCCCGCATTCGACCCAGGGAGGTCTTCTTCCCCGTCTCCGGCAACTCCGACCACCACCACTGCCCCTGCCGTTCCGGCGCCACCAGGACCTCCCCCTCTCCACTCTCTCCACCAGAAGCCTCCTCATCCTCCCGTGAACCTTTCCCCCTGCTCAATTTTGATCAGGAGCCACCGCAGCCCCAATGGCACTTTGCTCCCGAGGCCACCTCCGCCGAGGAGCTCGCCGCCGGCAGCTCCCTCCGCCCCCACCTGCCAGGCGACCACCGGGAGGACCGCCCCGGAGTAGCGGATCCATCCCCGCCCTCGGAGCCCCGCGAGGAGCCGCCAGTCGCCGGCGACGATCGCCGGAGCTCCGCCTCCGCTCGGGACAGAGGAAAGAGAGGGAGAAGACTAGTCAAACCTGAACAGTGGGCCAGGCGGGCCCACTGTCAGTGACCCCGCACCGGTCCACGTTTTTGAGTGAAGGCGTATAACCCCCAGTATGTTTCCTTCGCTCCGAAAACGTATTTCCCCTCTGAAACGTTTTCTTTTCTGATTTGTTTTTAAAACAGATTTTGACCACAACTTTGACTGCCTATAACTTTTTAAATATAACTCCAAATGAGTTGATTCTTTTTCCTACCTTACTCAAATTTGATCTAGTTTATTTTAATATTTATTTGAAAATTTTCCAAAACAACTTTTTGTACTGTTTTGAAATGTGTGTTAATTCAAATATTTTTTTAAAATAGGATTTTGGAGGAGGGAAGAAACTTTCAAAGTTTTGGAGAGCACCTCACCCCTCCACAACTTCAAGGCAAGCACCTTGAACCTTGGCATAGTATTTTTGATGTGATGGTTGACACATTTATAACACCACCTCATTTCGGTGGAATTGATATTTCATGTGACATGATCTTTTGCATGGAAGCATATCAACGTTTTCCTCGCTATTGGAAATGAAAATGATTGTGAAGGTAATCATCCTCATGTGCCTTGCATGCATACCGGAAAGGAATCCGGGAAAGCCTCGGCCTTGGGTAGGCGTGAGCTTGTCGCCGGTCCCCGTCGGGACGGTTATTTCCGATACGGCATGGTAAGGTAAATTGAGGGGTGATTTTTGTTGGTTGTATTATAATTGATATACATGTCATGCAGGAACTTATAACCTCCTGAGTCGACCGCAGATCGAGTCTTGTTCCAGTAACCCCCATACTTGCCTCGTACTACCACTCGTCCCTGCCGCAGGTAGGGTACGGTTCAGTAAGTTGTTAACCCCTTTCCAGCACACACCGTACAGAGAGGCCATGGTGGAAGATATCGGTTGTAGCCGGTAGGTATGCCACCTGGTCAGGGGGCATGGGTGTTTCCAGTTGGGACCGAGAGGGGAGGCCACCCCTTAGAGCACGCGATATAAATTTGATCCCATGCTACGCGAGGTTGTAGCCTCCCCACTTAGAGTTTTGCTTGACAAGTGTCGTGGGTGATTCCAGACACCGACGAGTTAAGCTGGTGTGTGCAAGTTAGGCGTGTTTTCAACTAAAAGGCCGTACGCGGAATTAGTCCCGATGAACTAAAGGAATCCGTTACTCGTGGGTAAAGAGTACACCCTCTGCAGAGATTAAACCTATTCGAATAGCCGTGTCCATGGTTAAGGACTACAGTCTGGGATGGGTCAAGTGTCGGTCTTAGTGTCGGTCTTCGGAGGTGAAACGGTTAAACCAGAACGGGAATTACTACTTGAGACTTGTGATGATTATGATTATTACTATTGTTGACTAACCCGTGATATTATTGTTATCATCAAATATCTCTGGGATGGTTCTACCTCCGGGATATTTCACTATGATTATTTAATCTTTTAAAGCCCTTTATGTGGTGTCGCTCAGACGCGCGACTGTGGCATTTCTTTTTAAAGACCTTTCTGTGGTGTCGCTCAGACGCCCGACTGTGGTATTATTATTCTGCATTTTCCGCTCGAGGAGTCTTTCAGACACTCGTTTGGCACCAGTATTATTATTCTGCATTTTCCGCTCGAGGAGTCTTTCAGACACTCGTTTGGCACCAGTATTATTATTATTCTGCATTTTCCGCTCGAGGAGTCTTTCAGACACTCGTTTGGCACCAGTATTATTATTATTCTGCATTTTCCGCTCGAGGAGTCTTTCAGACACTCGTTTGGCACCAGTATTATTATTCTGCATTTTCCGCTCGAGGAGTCTTTCAGACACTCGTTTGGCACCAGTATTATTATTATTCTGCATTTTCCGCTCGAGGAGTCTTTCAGACACTGTTTGGCACCAGTATTTTTATTCCGCATTTCCGCTCGAGGAGTCATTCAGACCCTCGCTTAGCACCCAGTATTTATTACCTCTATGTGGCCTTTGCATAAATTTCCGGTTGCATATGAATAACCTGTTTGCATGCATCATGATAATTATTTATGACTAACTAAGTGAGTATAAGGATATTGCAAAGCATGAGCATCAACGGTTATATTATATCTGCGTTCTTAATGTTTGCGAGTACATTCAAAGTACTCACTGGCTTGTCCCTGGCTATTGTCTTGGCCAGATTTATTGCTTGGGGAGGAGCGTTGCGACGACCGCCTCGGAACCTGAGCAACGGTGATAGCAGCCTCGTGAAGATAGGAGTTAACCTGGTCAGCTGTTCCCGTGGGAAATGGAGTCCCATAGCCGTGGTGATCCACAAACCGCTTCCGCCCTCAACCACTAGAAACCATTTGTTGTACTCCTAGGCCACATTGGTCTTGTACTTCATATTTTGTACCTTTGCTTGGAATTTCTGTAACAAGTTGGTGCCTCATCAGCTAACAGTAATCCTGGGGCTGATGAGCTCGACGGCCATTTTCTGGAACTTAATGTCTGGAAAACCGGTCGCGACAATGATTCTCTTAGCCAAGTTACACTTGAGCAAGAAAATAGCTTATTGAAGGGAATCATAGAGAAAGGAGTGTACAAAAGCCGTCGTGCCTATGCATTAGAAGAACCCCCAGAATATGTTGTGTACCAAGGGCCCGTAAGCGGTGAAAGCCGTCAATTCTGGGCCACTGTACACATCTACGGTAGGGGTCTCGCACCCGAACGCCCCTACAGGTTTACCGGAAGGACAACTTCCTTTGAGCCACAAGCCATCCAACTAGCTGCTCGAGAAGCTATAGTTCATCTCTGGCACTTGTCGCCCAGAGTTGGTTATCGCTCATTCCACTACTACCCCAGGCGTGAAGGGTATGGAAGACCACCCCAAGTTGCCAACGGAGATCACGAGACTGATCCTGCATTGTTGCACCTAGTGCGCTACGTAAGTGCACTGGAAGAACTGTGCGATCAGGTCACAATTGATCTCATCGCAGCTCGTGGAGAGCTGGTTCGTCGAGCCCCGGCAAGAGAAGAGGACGAGCCCAACGCCGACAACCCAGTCGTGCTGTTTGGACAACCGATCGAGCCCCTGAGGTCTACCCCAGCCATCGGCCAAGGTGTTGCGATAACCCCAGAAGTGCTACGTCGCATTTTGGGAACACACTCCAACGGAGTTGTGGCCAGCAATCCCCGAGATGGCCACCATCGCTACCCCGAGCCTGCAGCCCCTCAGCCCACTCCAGTCAATTCCGACGGCGAGACCCGTGGAGAAGTCTCGACATCCACAAGGCACGCCCGCATGGATGTAAACGAGGTAGACTAAGTAACCCGAGCTGTATCGAGTCCCAGTGTACCCTCGCCTTGTAATCATGTGGCCTGGTATTTAAACGCTGCTTGTTGTCATGCATCTGCTTTAATAATAACCTTGTCTAAGCACCCAGTATGCAGTGTGAGATTGCTACCCCTGGCGCAACTACCAAAAACCCTCCCGACAACCCCCACAGTAGCATGTCACCTCGGTGGAATAAGTGTATCTATGGCATTGACTTCGAATCCCGGAACAGAGTTGAATATTTTCTTTATCATTCACCACGGTAAAAATGATCCAGCTCCAGTGCTATAAGAGGGCCACCGCGTGACCTTGCCAAGCACCTTTCACCGTGTGCATCACCCTCGCAACCATTTCTTGCCATGCCGAACCCCAGCATTTACCTACGAACCCCAGATGCAACCCCGGGTAGTTTTGTTAAGATATTGTGGGATTTTACCTGCAGTACCATGGGCGCTACCCAGCCACCCTAGTACGAGCTGTTCAAATTGAGGATCACCTCTTCCACCTCGAGATACTGGGCAGCAGTGCACATCCCTCCCGTAAACTCAGCCCAAGAACCAACAGAGGTCTCCTTCGTGGGGAAATCTATGCCAACTCCACAGATGGCCGTGGAAGCTGCGGCTTGTGAAGCGCTTGCTCGCCTTCGATTCGCGGTACCCTATGCCAGCGAGCGTGGGTATTATTACTTCCCGAGCCGTGCAGCGCCCGGAGGAGTAACATCGTTTCCTGGTGTGCGAATCGAAAGAGACCCCGTCCTGGCCAACCTTGTCCAGTATGTCATCGCTCAAGAGAGTTTGATCCAACGCGTGATGGGTTATCTCCAGAGCCTCGCAGACTTAAATCCTCAGATCGCCATCGGCAGATCACTGAGGCCCGACCAGGAGAGACACATGCATCGACTAGTCAATCCGCTTTCTCCGATAGAGGAAGAATGTGTCTCAGTACCAGAAACATTTTCTCGGGACCCCATCCAGTTACCGTTTGCATTATAGACGTTGCTGCTATGTTATTTATTGCAACCTTTATTTGCGTGTTGTAACTTGTGCGTGGAGCTTAGTGTGTGCTTTAAGTGTGTTATTTTGCTAATTACGATTAATATGAGTGATTCCGTTGCATTACTGTTTTCTTCCGCGAATAATCCTAGAGTGAGACATCTTTTTCTGAGTCAATACTTCGGCACTTTTTCATGACGTGGATTTCACGCAAGCACAACGACAACAGCTGTCCCACAACCGCAAACACTCGGACACACACACGTACACCGTTTGCAAAGCTTTGCAACAGTGTTGCAGCTGGCTAACCCCTCTCCTAACCACGGTTAGCACCCGGCATCCCACCTACTCCTCGTGATCACCACCACCGTGGAGAGCCAACACCCGAGCAGCAGCATCGCGACGATCATTGAGGATCATCGCACACAGGAGCACGGAGAGCCCCAGCAGTGTCGCCAGCCCTTCGCATATCAAGATCGCGTACCAGTCCGGCATCGCCTCCGCCATTAGAGCCTCGCCCGAGCTTCCGTAAGCAGTAATAGAGGAGGAAGGAGGGGGAGAAGCAAGGCCAGAGGTGAGGAGAAGAGAGAAACACCTCGGCCGTTTTATAGCTCGAGCTCGGTGCACGGTGGGCGAAGTCCACCAACGCCGCTCGTCGCCCGATCGCCGGTGTTCGGAGTCGAATCCGCGAGCAGTGCCGACAGCGCGCTGGCCCGCGAGGTGAGTGCACGCTGCTCCGGTAGCTAGCACGCCGCGCATTACCACGGTACGGCCTAGATGCCCTACGCGCTAGGCGTCGCCGATGGAGAAAGCGCGCAGGAGAGAGGAAGGAGAAGAGCCAGAGGGAGGAGAAGAGGCTGACTGTGGGCCCGGGGTCCGCCTATCGGCCAGAGAGAGCACTGTGCTCCCGGGTACGACCAGCGTATATTTAAATTTAGACTTTATTCTAAATTTATACCCAGCGTAGAATCTCACATTTTTGTCTCAGACCGTAGATCCTTCTCCGCACAGCACCAGTATTTCACAATGTGGTTTTCATCGCTTATTACCCTCTTACTGTAGCCACATTTTCATTGCATGCATTTTTGTTCTTATGCGACTTTTAACAAATCTCGAGGACGAGATTTTTCTTAAGGGGGGTAGTATTGTGACACCCAAAATTTTTTGCCTTGTTTTATTAATTAAAATTTTTGCCTGGACTTAAAAACTTTATTTTCTGAGCTCCCTTTTGATCTTTAACCTTGTCATTATGGAGTTTTTCCCCTAAGTGTGAACTTTTCAAATATGTTATTTGACTTGTTTAAACCTCTCTAGAAAAACTTTACTTTTATCAGTACAAATAATTGCACAATTAAGTTGCTTGATCTTCACTTTCTTGGAAATGGTTTTTCAAGGTTAAATGGCCATATTTGAACTACAACCATTTGATAAATTCACTTAAAATTCCCACCAAAATTTGGAGATGTCATGTGATGTTATTAAATAACTTTTATGCAAAAAGATCTTTTATTCTTGAAATATTTTGAGCTCTACACCCTTTTTTCTTCTCTGCTCCAGTGGGCAATTTTGCACTACAACCCTTTTAAATATTTTCTTCTAGCCTCTACCAAAATTATGGGATGTGGGTATTAGCCTGTGATTCAACTTTATGCAAAAACCCAGTGAAGTTATTTGCAATTTTTGAGTGAATTAGCATCATCTTCATTCTGGTCCAGCCCTATGATTTCTACTGCAACCCTATCATTTCTTGCTCCAGTGACCTTGTGTTTTCTCATGCTCATAATCCTCCCTACCTAACACCTAAGTCCAGGAGCATGCACCCTTTGGGGCAATTTTGGTTCATGAAATGATGCCATTTATTTCCTGTCCAGAATTGTAATTCTGCAAAACTTGCACTAACAAGTTTCTCCTTTTGTCAAACTAACCTCACCACCCTCTTGTGCATCCAAGGAGACACTGATCTGGAGTTTTTGACCACTCCAAGACTTGCCTAAGTGCCCTTGGCATTGTGTCAAACACCTTGTGGGCATGATCTGTTTTGGCATGATGCTTGTCATTGTACTATGACCTTGCACCTCTGACCAAACTAGCATGTCCACTAGACTCCCTGTTTCCCCTAGCCTAGACCTGCTAAACCCCAGCTCCAACCGAGCCACCTAGCCTGCCCTGGCATTTCACCGAGCAGCTGGTGAGCGTGCTCCGGCCGCGCCCAGAGCGCGCCTATTGCAGCCGCGTGAACCGAGCCGCCGCGTCGCACCCCCTGCCTTGGCCCGCACGGGAGAACTTCGCCACGCACTCCCCGCCTAACCACTACACGCCAGCCACCCCCTGGCGCCCTACAGCTCCACCACCAGAGCCCTTTTGGCGGCACGCCGGCGTCGGCCGACAACCTCTGCCGCGGGCAGCGCCACCCAAGCCACCCCGGCTCGCCACCTGGCCCCTGGAACAGCGCAAGCTCATCCACAGGGTGTCGCCTAGCGCTCGTCGCCGCCACAACGCCCCTAGCTACAGAATGGCGGTCGCCGGAGATCTTATCCACGGCCGCCGCGGAACCGCCTTGCCACGCCTATTTAAGGAGTCCCCGAGCCCGTTCCCGCTCGCAGGCGACCTCAGGCCACCCCTATGGCGTTCCCCTAGCCCGCATTCGACCCAGGGAGGTCTTCTTCCCCGTCTCCGGCAACTCCGACCACCGCCACTACCCCTGCCGTTCCGGCGCCACCAGGACCTCCCCCTCTCCACTCTCTCCACCAGAAGCCTCCTCATCCTCCCGTGAACCTTTCCCCCTGCTCAATTTTGATCGGGAGCCACCGCAGCCCCAATGGCACTTTGCTCCCGAGGCCACCTCCGCCGAGGAGCTCGCCGCCGGCAGCTCCCTCCGCCCCCACCTGCCAGGCGACCACCGAGAGGACCGCCCCGGAGTAGCGGATCCATACCTGCCCTCGGAGCCCCGCGAGGAGCCGCCAGTCGCCGGCGACGATCGCCGGAGCTCCGCCTCCGCTCGGGACAGAGGAAAGAGAGGGAGAAGACTAGTCAAACCTGACCAGTGGGCCAGGCGGGCCCACTGTCAGTGACCCCGCACCGGTCCACGTTTTCGAGTGAAGGCGTATAACCCCCAGTACGTTTCCTTCGCTCCGAAAACGTATTTCCCCTCTGAAACGTTTTCTTTTCTGATTTGTTTTTAAAACAGATTTTGACCACAACTTTGACTGCCTATAACTTTTTAAATATAACTCCAAATGAGTTGATTCTTTTTCCTACCTTCCTCAAATTTGATCTAGTTTATTTTAATATTTATTTGAAAATTTTCCAAAACAACTTTTTGTACTGTTTTGAAATGTGTGTTAATTCAAATATTTTTTTAAAATAGGATTTTGGAGGAGGGAAGAAACTTTCAAAGTTTTGGAGAGCACCTCACCCCTCCACAACTTCAAGGCAAGCACCTTGAACCGTGGCATAATATTTTTGATGTGATGGTTGACACATTTATAACACCACCTCATTTCGGTGGAATTGATATTTCATGTGACATGATCTTTTGCATGGAAGCATATCAACGTTTTCCTCGCTATTGGAAATGAAAATGATTGTGAAGGTAATCATCCTCATGTGCCTTGCATGCATACCGGAAAGGAATCCGGGAAAGCCTCAGCCTTGGGTAGGCATGAGCTTGTCGCCGGTCCCCGTCGGGACGGTTATTTCCGATACGGCATGGTAAGGTAAATTGAGGGGTGATTTTTGTTGGTTGTATTATAATTGATATACATGTCATGCAGGAACTTATAACCTCCTGAGTCGACCGCAGATCGAGTCTTGTTCCAGTAACCCCCATACTTGCCTCGTACTACCACTCGTCCCTGCCGCAGGTAGGGTACGGTTCAGTAAGTTGTTAACCCCTTTCCAGCACACACCGTACAGAGAGGCCATGGTGGAAGATATCGGTTGTAGCCGGTAGGTATGCCACCTGGTCAGGGGGCATGGGTGTTTCCGGTTGGGACCGAGAGGGGAGGCCACCCCTTAGAGCGCGCGATATAAATTTGATCCCATGCTACGCGAGGTTGTAGCCTCCCCACTTAGAGTTTTGCTTGACAAGTGTCGTGGGTGACTCCAGACACCGACGAGTTAAGCTGGTGTGTGCAAGTTAGGCGTGTTTTCAACTAAAAGGCCGTAGGCGGCATTAGTCCCGATGGACTAAAGGAATCCGTTACTCGTGGGTAAAGAGTACACCCTCTGCAGAGATTAAACCTATTCGAATAGCCGTGTCCATGGTTAAGGACTACAGTCTGGGATGGGTCAAGTGTCGGTCTTAGTGTCGGTCTTCGGAGGTGAAACGGTTAAACCAGAACGGGAATTACTACTTGAGACTTGTGATGATTATGATTATTACTATTGTTGACTAACCCGTGATATTATTGTTATCATCAAATATCTCTGGGATGGTTCTACCTCCGGGATATTTCACTATGATTATTTAATCTTTTAAAGCCCTTTATGTGGTGTCGCTCAGACGCGCGACTGTGGCATTTCTTTTTAAAGACCTTTCTGTGGTGTCGCTCAGACGCCCGACTGTGGTATTATTATTCTGCATTTTCCGCTCGAGGAGTCTTTCAGACACTCGTTTGGCACCAGTATTATTATTCTGCATTTTTCGCTCGAGGAGTCTTTCAGACACTCGTTTGGCACCAGTATTATTATTATTCTGCATTTTCCGCTCGAGGAGTCTTTCAGACACTCATTTGGCACCAGTATTATTATTATTCTGCATTTTCCGCTCGAGGAGTCTTTCAGACACTCGTTTGGCACCAGTATTATTATTCTGCATTTTCCGCTCGAGGAGTCTTTCAGACACTCGTTTGGCACCAGTATTATTATTATTCTGCATTTTCCGCTCGAGGAGTCTTTCAGACACTGTTTGGCACCAGTATTTTTATTCCGCATTTCCGCTCGAGGAGTCATTCAGACCCTCGCTTAGCACCCAGTATTTATTACCTCTATGTGGCCTTTGCATAAATTTCCGGTTGCATATGAATAACCTGTTTGCATGCATCATGATAATTATTTATGACTAACTAAGTGAGTATAAGGATATTGCAAAGCATGAGCATCAACGGTTATATTATATCTGCGTTCTTAATGTTTGCGAGTACATTCAAAGTACTCACTGGCTTGTCCCTGGCTATTGTCTTGGCCAGATTTATTGCTTGGGGAGGAGCGTTGCGACGACCGCCTCGGAACCTGAGCAACGGTGATAGCAGCCTCGTGAAGATAGGAGTTAACCTGGTCAGCTGTTCCCGTGGAAAATGGAGTCCCATAGCCGTGGTGATCCACAAACCGCTTCCGCCCTCAACCACTAGAAACCATTTGTTGTACTCCTAGGCCACAATGGTCTTGTACTTCATATTTTGTACCTTTGCTTGGAATTTCTGTAACAAGTTGGTGCCTCATCAGCTAACAGTAATCCTGTGGCTGATGAGCTCGACGGCCATTTTCTGGAACTTAATGTCTGGAAAACCGGTCGCGACAATGATTATCTTAGCCAAGTTACACTTGAGCAAGAAAATAGCTTATTGAAGGGAATCATAGAGAAAGGAGTGTACAAAAGCCTTGCCGGAAGTAAGCAATTCGAGGAGATTGTATGCAAGCAAGGAAGGCACCGAAGAATCAAGGTGTTGGCTTTGAACGAAAGTTCAATGCCAATGGAGTTGAGTGGGAAGAAGATCAATACCCAAGACAAAGTTTGTTCCTCAACAAGAGAAGTATGATCCTACTTCTTTCAAAGGGACACAAACTCAAGATGATCTTCCACCACAAGACTACAAGCAAAAAGGCAAGGATAAGCTTCAAGAGGAAATTGATGCATTTAAAGAAGCTCCTAAGACCTTAGTCAAGTGGATTCCCAAGACTACTTCAAGTTCCACTTCATCAAGTACGACTACAACTCCAAGGATTCCCATCAAGATGGTGTGGATCCAAAAGAAGAAGAACTAGAGAGTTCTTGAGGGTGACTCCGCCAACATACTTCACTCTTATCATTTTGGCAAGAACAAGTGCAATCAACTTCCACATCTTGCACTAGTTCAAGGAGTCACAAACCCTCTTGTTGGTAAGTCAAGGGACAAGGTAACCTAAAAGCTTTCATAGACATCATCTTGTGTGTGCATCACTCTATGTCTATGGATATCCTTGTTTGCTCCTTGTGGGACTAACGCATGTAGGTATTGAAAGTGCAATTCACTCAAAAGGATAGCTCCAAGTGATCTACATCAACATTGAGCATCCACATCTTCAACATCTACATGAAGTCATCATCGACAAAACCCAAGGTTAGTTCATCCCTCTTAGGGGGGATATCACATCTAGGGGGAGCTTTACTCTAAGACTTGAGTTAAAGCAACTCTAATGATGTGAACACAACAATGCTTTATGTAAAAGTGGTAACCCCACTTGAGCTTAAACGATGAGTATGACCTATGATCAAGTGTTCTCATTTGACTCCTAAGTCAGTATACTCATACATAGATGACCTAGTCATCGCCAATTGCTTGATAGATGCTAGAATTGGTTGTGCATGCTTTGTCACATATTTCAATTGCCATTTTATTGTGTGAGCATGTTGGTTGCATATTTCATTCATTTGAGGACATCCACTTGTTGTTTTGATCGTTTGGCTTTATTTTTCTTTTGCCAAGTGGATGGACAAGAATGCCTAAGAACCTTCTCTAGCTATCTATGCTTTTCTTGTCTCAAACTCTATTCATGCTACATCACAAAATTGATCAAGTCAGATTCGAACCACTCTGTGTGAGGAGCACTCGGAGTCCCCGATTCGTCATAGACTTAAACTTCCAAAACCTCTTTGTGATTCTCGGTCTGACCGATACCCCACTTTCGGTCTTACCGAGATCATTAAGTTGATCTATGTTTTCGATCTCGGTGCAACCGATTTGAACCATTCGGTCACACCGACAGGGTCGGGCTATATATAGACACGGGCAAAAATTTGGAAATTTCTCCGAACCCTTTCGCCCGCGCGATAGCTCGATCTGCCTACGTGGTCTCCGGATCATCTCCTCGCCGCCAGCCGCCTCCAGTCGTTGGTCTCTGTTGCCGTCAACGGGATTCAACCCCGCCGTTGCCGCCGTAGCGAGTCTCCGCCGAACTAGGGTATGGACTCGATCTTTGTGCTATTCCCCAATCCGATTCCTAGCACATTGTGATCATATTGATTCTAGCCACGTTTGAGACACTCCTATCCAATAAATGAATTCGTAGAATAGGTTTGATTCGCAAATTTTAGGGTTA
Organism: Aegilops umbellulata; assembly: GCA_032464435.1. Classification (NCBI taxonomy): domain Eukaryota; kingdom Viridiplantae; phylum Streptophyta; class Magnoliopsida; order Poales; family Poaceae; genus Aegilops; species Aegilops umbellulata. Next base: position 358,774,659 of record CP136054.1, on the reverse strand, counting down.
GGTTTCCGCCGAAACCATCTCGGACCCACCGAGTTGAAAAACTCGGTCCCACCGATTTGGCTCATGCCATTGCACAAGTGTGACTCGGTCTGACCGAGTATTGCTAATCGGTGTGACCGATTTTGGAACTTTGTGAAACCCTAGCAGTCTCGGTGCCACCGAACTGTGATTCGATCTGACCGAGTTCACCATTTTAGGTTCCAAAAACTGCTTCGGTATCACCGAGTTTAAAAATCGGTAGATCCGAGATGATTTCTATGGGAAACTAAAACTAAGATTTTGAATCATTCTTTTGCAAAAATCTCTGCATTTTGTGATGCTCATCCACTCTACCTCATCTATAAACTATTCATAGGGTCAGCAGTCAGTTTGTTCATCATGTCAGACCAGAGTGATAGCCAGAACATGTCAGAATAGCCAGTGCAGATGAGTGAGGGCACTAGCCCTCCAGTTCTTCAGATGAAGGCAGCGGGAGCACCCCTAGCAACCTGCCAAAAGTTGCCACAAGACAAAGGAAGAAGAGAACCTCAGAATCAGAGGATGAGTACTATGTGGCAGAAGAGGAAGCAGCTTCCAAGAAAGTTGTGCTTCAGAAAGAGCATGGCTCAAGACAAAGCACCAAGCCAGGCTTGAAGGTCAAAAGGCCAGCATGCAGGCAGCCTATGCCAAAGGCCAGAGCCTCAACAAAGATTCCTGAGAAGCCTACACCCAAAGAGCCAGTTGCTGCTGAAGGGAAGAAGGAAAGGAAAAGAGGCAGATGGTGCAAGAAAGTTGATCCCATGGCTGAATTTGAACAACATTCTTCTGATGAGGAAGAAGAAGAAGAGGTTGATGCACCATCACCTAAGGCACCCAAGGCTGCATCAAAGGCCAAGAAAGCTCCAAAAAAGAAATACAAGGAGCATTCCAGCAGCTGAGAAGAACAAGGCCCCAGTGCCTGACACTGCAGAAGAAGAGGAAGGCCAAGTTCTGAGAAAATTGAAGCCCAAGATCCCAGACACAATGATGCTCATCCTGTGGCTGAGGATATGAAGATCAGAAGAGACTCAGGACTGAGAAAGTGGAGAGTAGAGGATCCATATGCTACCAGGAGGAGGACTGTTGTTGACTACAGGTTCCACACTAAGGAACAACAGGACTTCTATGAGACAGTCTTGTTGGACAAGAAGCCCATTGTGTGTGATATGAGATGGGTCGACTGGGAATACATCAAGGACAATGAAGAGCACTACCCTGGAGTGCAAGACAGCTTCAAGGCATGTGGAGTAGCTGACTTTGTTGGGCAGAAGCTCACAAAGTGGAATGAAGAGCTGATCATGCAGTTCTACTCCACAACACATTTTTATCCAGATGGCAGGATTGTATGGATGTCTGAAGGTACGAGGTACCAATCAACAGTTGATGAGTGGGCACAGCTCATCAATGCCCCAGAGGAAAATGAGGATGACTTGGACATATATGCCAAGAAGAAGATGGACCACAACTCCATGTCCAACATGTACAAAGAGATCCCAAACAAGGCACTTGACACTTTCAAGTTTGGGTCGGTACATTATCTTCTGTCAGGGCTGCCAACTATCAGTTGGATACTGAGGCACACCTTGTTGCCCAAGTCAGGTGATCACAAGATGATCAGAGGCCATGCAATCAACTTGCTTCATATCTTTGATGTGCCACAGAAATTCAAAGTTATGAGCCTCATGGTAGAAACAATCAAGAGGACTGCAGCAGACCAGAAGAGGAGCTGTGGATATGCCCCTCAGATCCAGGAGCTGATTAACTCCAAGATGGGCACATGCATATACCTATTGGACAAGGAACATCTGCCTATTCATCCAGATTTTGAAGATAATGAAGTTGTGATGAACAAGGATGAACCATCTTCAGCCCATGCACAAGCACAGAAGGAGAAGGCAAGGAGGGAGAAAGCTGCAAAGATGCCAACTCAAGAGGAGGCATCTGAATATTTCTTGAAGACCAAGCAAGAGCAGCTCAGTTACTTGATTGCATCCACCCTGAGGATAGAGAAAGGACTGGCCACCCTCACTCAGAATCAGGAGAGCTTAGAGAGGATCGTAGAACAAAAGTTCTATGACTTGGATGTCAAAGTGACAGAGATTCAGTCTACAGTGGAGCAACTTCAAGATGACATGCAGGAGAGGAAAGGGAAGACTACCGCTGATGCATTTGCTAGAGTGCCACGAGCTCAGAGGTCTAGTGCAGTGCCAGTTCCTGACACAAGAGCCACCACCTCAGCTCCAGCCACAGCACCAGCCCAACCAGCTCTAGCATCCACCTCAGCTCCAGCTCCAACCACGTCTACAGAAGCCTTCGTCCTTGGAGTGATTCAGACTCCACCACCACCAGAAGATCAAGCCTGAGTGTCGATCTAGCACTATGCATTTTCTAGGAACTTTTTGGTAACTTGTTGCCAAAGGGGGAGAAAAATGTATAGATCATAGGCTTCGAGAGAGAGAGTGTGTTGTTTTTCTCTCTTGCTTTATTTGGTGGTTTTACAAACTTTGTTTGCTTTTGGTTGAGATACTTTGATATGCTTGTGAGACATTGATGATCATGTGTTTGATCATAAGATACACTTATGCGTGCTTGATATATCTTATCTATCGTATGTGATCATTCACTTTCCCTTGGTGATGAGTGCATGTATTTCATTATTATCATTTTGAGCGCTCCACCAAGATGTATGTGACATGGAAGAGTAACCCATAATTCTAACTCTTTGTGCATTTGCAGTCCAAAGCAAATTTTAAATATGCACAAATTTAGGGGGAGCTCTTACTTATCACATACTTCTCAAAGCGACGATATAATTCACTCTTATTATCATTTGTCGAAGCTTTGATCTATATGTTGTCATCAATTACCAAAAAGGGGGAGATTGAAAGTGCAACTATCCCTAGGTGGTTTTGGTAATTCATAACAACATATAGCTCATTGAACTAATGCTATTCCAAGACAATTATTTCAGGAAAGCTCAATGATTGGCATGGCATGGATGGTGAAAGTGGAACCCTCAAAATGCTAAGGACAAAGGGCTGGCTCAAGCTCAAAAGCTCAAGACTCTTCATTTTACATTTTCAGTGATCCAAGATCACATTGAGTCCATAGGAAAAGCCAATACTATCAAGGAGGGATGAGGTGTTGCTTAATGAGCCTTTTGCTTCATGTGCTTAATGATATGCTCCAAAATCCTTAGCTACTTTCCCATATCCACAAATGACCTAAACCCTAAGCCAAACTCGGTCCTACCGATTCTTTCTATCCCGCCACCGAGTTTCACATGTCATAAGCCACTGCCAAACCCTAGCAAATCGGTTTTACCGATAGGGATCTCGGTCTCACCGAGATGGGGTTGCAATATCTCTGTTTCCCTTTTGTAACTTTTCGGTCTCACCGAAGGAGCGGATCGGTCCCACCGAGATTGCAATATAAACTCTCTGTTTCCCTTTTGTAACTTTTCAGTCTCACCGAAAGAGTAAATCGGTCCCACCGAGTTTATCTGACCAACTCTCTGGTTAGCCAATTACCAAAATCGGTCTCACCGAGTTTGTGTAATCGGTCTCACCGAGATTATGTTATGCCCTAACCCTAACCATATCGGTCCTACCGAGTTGCATGTCAGTCCCACCGAAAATCTCTAACGGTCACTAGGTTTACTATTTCGGTCCGACCGAGTTTGTTGATTCGGTCCCACCGAGATTGGTAAATTGTGTGTAACGGTTGGATTTTGTGTGGAGGATATATATACCCCTCCACCTCCTCTTCATTCATGGAGAGAGCCATCAGAACACATCTACACTTCCAACTCATATGTTCTGAGAAAGAACCGCCTACTCATGTGTTGAGGCCAAGATATTCCATTCCTACCATATGAATCTTGATCTCTAGCCTTCCCCAAGTTGCTTTCCACTCAAATCTTCTTTCCACCAAATCCAAATCATGTGAGAGAGCGTTGAGTGTTTGGGAGACTATCATTTGAAGCACAAGAGCAAGGAGTTCATCATCAACACACCATTTGTTACTTCTTGGAGAGTGGTGTCTCCTAGATTGGCTAGGTGTCACTTGGGAGCCTCTGACAAGATTGTGGAGTTGAACCAAGGAGTTTGTAAGGGCAAGGATATCGCCTACTTCGTGAAGATCTACCGCTGGTGAGGCAAGTCCTTCGTGGGCGATGGCCATGGTGGGATAGACAAGGTTGCTTCTTTGTGGACCCTTCGTGGGTGGAGCCCTCCGTGGACTCGCGCAACCGTTACCCTTCGTGGGTTGAAGTCTCCATCAACGTGGATGTAGGATAGCACCACCTATCCGAACCACGGGAAAAACATCCGTGTCTCTAATAGCGTTTGAATTCTCCAAACCCTTCCCTTTACATTCTTGCAAGTTGCATGCTTTACTTTCCGCTACCTATATACTCTTTGCATGCTTGCTTGAATTGTGTGATGATTGCTTGACTTGTCCTAAAAGTTGCTAAAATCTGCCAAGAACTAAAATTGGGAAAAGGTTAAGTTTTTATTTGGTCAAGTAGTCTAATCACCCCCCTCTAGACATACTTCCGATCCTACATATTCGCATGGCATTTTCTTCAGAGCAGCTTGTCAGTTTCTTCAGAGGTAGGCATTTTTATTCGAAAAACTACCACTTCGGATCTTGCGTCGCAACTAAAACTGCCAGGAGCGCATTAGAAGGCTAGATAGTGATTGATCAGTAACTTGTTAACACTGAGCGGATAGAAATAAGGAACTGTTAGTAATTTGTAAACACTGAGAACACAGAAATAAGGATCAAGCTGTGCACGGCAGTAAGAGCCGATCTGTTCGAAATGTTCACACGAGACTCACAGGCATGTCATTGTAATATGTTCACATTAGTAACCCAAATTGAAAACCAACTAGTACGATTCCCATACATAAGATCAACATGTTAATGCATCTCAATGATTCACAGGTCATATACAAATATGTAGCTCCAAAAGAAAAATCTAGAAAAAACATATGTTCTTTCTACTAACATGGATGCTTCTCTTGGCCAACATTTAGTACAGAGTGAAAGACACATTTATTTGTGAAGTCTACAATTCCTCTTGCAAACATAAATGGTTTCACCAACAGCTGGAACCATGAGAATGAACCACACATGATGGAGGAACATCCACTGCAATATGATTTGGTCTTCTCTCGATCATGCAGCGAGACTATATTCGGAATACAAACTTTAAATTAGGCAAAATGATGCCACTTGTATAATTAGGCCAAAGCAATGAAGCACCTAGTGTTGGCCAATAAATAGTACATTACTACTTTTCTGCAGTCCATGAAGTGACTATCCAATCTTTCTGTGTCTATTTTCAAATGGCACTGCATGTAATGACTATACTATTCTCTTGTGCAGTTCAACCAAAATTGCAGTCACTTTCTTTGTTTGTCAAATAGCAACGGGCATACATCTCTGCCTGCACAAATATCAAGCAGCTAGTAAACATATACCCCACCTTGTATTTTTGGTTTAAACACGTTTCTTCTGCTTAGCATCTATCATGTTTTGCACTGGACAATTTGATACAGTCATGTTTTGCGCTGGACAGTTTCATACTGAATTAATTTGCTAGTTCAGAGCAGAAATATAGCGCCTATTCTTCATCAGACAAAGGATATCCATGTTCACAGTGATGGAAGAGATGAAATCGATACAACCGAAATTGAGCATCCAATCATTGAATCCTGTCCTGCACCTCCAATGTAGGTCCACCATGTCAATAAATTCACATGCAAACCACTAGTGTTACTATCTAATGACAGTACAAAAAGAGTAGCAAGATAGTAGCAAACCATCTACCTTCGTAATGAACAGCTCATAGTGCCACCAATTGGATATAAAGGTTTGGAAGAAAACATGCTCCTAATGTTGAACCATTTGGACTTTTTGTGCAGTTCCACTAAAATCGGGCATCCCTGTTTGCATATATATTGAAAGTGTGATTACTATGAAAGTGGCACTAGTTGAAGCGTAGACTCACAAATATAAGCATTCCAATTTCTTAATGGGAAAAGGTAGCAAGGCTGTTTGTGACCACCTGTTTGAAGCAATAAATAAGGCAACATCGGCTGATGTCAGGAAGGCATATATAGTTTTTTCTGAAAATTTTAACCATTCATGACCTTTCCTCTTCTTTTAATCATATTTTGTGCAGTTCAACTAAAATAAAATGCCATCACCGCCTTGACAATTCAGTGACACTGTACAAAAGGAAATGACTTAACATTACAACATGATGTCAGGTATGTAGTCCAGGCATTAGAGACAAACATATACAGTCCTCCTCCGATAACATAATGAACATTAATTTTAACAAAGGTGTGACTAGCTTTACCGGGATAATTTGAGTGAACTCTACGCCCTCTGTTCCTTAATATAAGACGTTTTCGTAGTTCAATTTAAAGTACCCAAACGTCTAGTATTTAGAAAAAACAGGTAGTAGTTTTCTTGAGCACATATCTGGGAAAGCATGCCACACTTTGTATATGTCCATATGCTAATGCAACACCATTCAAATAATACAAATATACACTAATCCAGTGGCTAGTGCAATAGTAGAGTAGTTATTTTATTACAGGGTACAATACAATGGTTTTACTGAACAGATTTCCATAAGCTCTAGCACTGGAAGATATCTATAAGAATTAACAATACAAAATGTAAAGGTAACAAGTTTCAGCATTGGTATACTAACTGTGCAAGAGCATTAAACCAAATACAAAAGTCTGAAGGTAACTAGCATTATTAGCTAATGACAGCATAAAAAATTGCAAAGCATGTACCTTCAAGTTAAATATCATTTCAAACTCGAGGGGACCTAAAATTGCTATCCCAATCTTGATAATCGATCAAACATAAAAACTTGATCAAACGAATGAAGAGAACAGCCGGAGGAGGAGGTGCCCACTCTTGACCTTTCCTCTTGTCTTCATAATTTTTTGTGCAGTTTAACCAATAAAGTGACATCACCGCCTTCGCATTTTGGTGACACTGTACAAAAAATTGACTTATCTCATGAAAGTGAGGTATGTAATCTATAAGCATTAACAGTGCAAAAATCTGAAGGTAGAAACAAGTTTCATCGTTGGTATACTGCCTGTGCAACAGCATTAGAATGCCTTAGCTGAAAAATCTTTAATACATCCACAATCAACAGCTAACCCTGAAATAATCCACTGACATTAAATGCCATTGCTTAAATTTATTGGTGGCATTAGACTGAGTGCGGCATTAGTTAAATGTGGCATCACTTTAGCATTAGCATTGCTTGAGTTGACCGCTGGCATTATACTAACAGCAAAAAAGTGGCAATAAGAGCATGGGAGGCCCATTCGGAGAGTGGGCGCACCAGTACGATGTACCTCCACGGACACATAGAGTGGTGAGGGAGGTATGGTTGCCCAGAGCAACAAATATCCATGCAGCATATGTGGATTACGTCCCATTTTTGTTCACTTTAGCCACCTTTTTCCTATGTGAGGACAACAAACCGATCAACCTGGTCATTCTCTATTGCGTTGTCATGCCTTTCTACCCTTCTTCAACCAAGAGACATGAGACTCGTTCCTTAGCTACTGATTTTCCCCTTTTCAACCTAGATGCGGGTTCAATGCCTAGTCACTTGGACACATCTCCCTTCCTTTCCTTATTCAACCCAGACATGGATTAGTTCGCATGAAGTAGGGTTTCCTTGAATAGTGCAAATTAATGTTTTCGTCTGCGTGACCAGCAGAGCAGAGGATAGCGTATTGGGAAGATGGTGGAGTGGAAAAAGATCCACATGCAGCGACGTGACGGATGGGGCATTAGAACAAGGGTATGGTTTGAAAAGAGGTAGCATACCCGAGGGTCGGCGGGAAGTGGCTTCGCTCATGGTCGTCATCCTTCGCACACACTACGGAAGCGAGCTTGGGGACAGAGGCCATCCCGCGCGGGCGCTAGGCCTGGGAGGACGGCCTTGTCATCAGTGCGTGACCTCGCTCGCCGACGACGAGTGCGTCAATGCTACATGTCCTTTTCTTCCCCGGCGGATCTGTGACCACAGGTGAGGAGGGAGGGAGAGGTCATCTTTTTTAGATCTAGAGAGAGGGTGATAGTGTGAGAAGCAAGTGGGCAGCCCTTAGCAAGAAAGCGCCGAAGCTCCAACCTATATATGTTTTTATACTACTAGTACTAGAGGTGGAGTAGTGGTAGAGTAGTTTATATTTTCTCTGCATACAGTACCACTTAGTCATCCTTAAAAACTGAACGACACGCCATTAAAAAAATAAATGTCGATAACTAATGCGGCACCTCGGGCCAACGCGGCCAGATCGCATTTTGCACGAGAAATTACACACCATATTTTGTTGACATGTGGTCCCGTTCCAACATGTCAGTGAGACGAAGGCGAGTCCTTTTGTACAATTTCCGAACGGACGTCTATGTAGGCCGAGGCACCTCTTTGTGTACCGTGGCAACCGTACACCGACTCTTCGCCTTCCCCTCTCGATTTGGAACTGTTGTCGCACGCTCTTCCTCCCTCCTCCATTTTCCTTCACCCTTCCTTTTGCCATTGTAAGATCGTCTTCTCCATGGAGGAAACAAGCCAGAAACGACCCCGTTATTCTTGCCACGATCTGAATGATGACGTGGTGGAGGAACTCATAGATCGGTGCGACGTCATCACCTCAGCTAGTATGGTAGGTTCGTTCAAGACCATTCTCGACTCAACTAATAACATCATTACAAAGAACCCAAGGGTCCAGGAGTGGTTTGATATCTCCTATCTTCTTCACCATGACCCTGGTCACTGGTGCGCGGACGATGTAAACCTCACCTTGTGCAAGTTGGTGCCGCTTGACAATGATACATGTGATGTTAAGATGCCATGGCTTGAGGGTAAGGCTTGGGCAGGTGCAAATGGAGATTGGCTTGTTTATATTGGGTACAACTACGAATGGGAACTTGTGAATGTGTACACTCATCACCGGGTTCCACTTCCAAAAATCTCAGACTGCCCAGAGGTTGAGCACACCGGTATTCTACGTACGTTCAATTACGATCATGGTGACTGTCGTCTACAGAAGATAGCAATTTGTTGAGTTCCCGACCACTCTTGGTATTACACGGACTATGGAGTTGTTGCTATCTTCGACAAGCTTGTTGCCTTCCTTCATAGTTCGACTGGATGGATATTGCTCAAAAATTAGTTTCTATACACGGATGTGTACTGTGATGCAATTCAATACGAGGGTCTTGTGTTTGCTGCCACCACTCGTGGCACTGTTTTTGCATGAAATTATTATGCTTTTGGTACGTTTGTGTTCCACCGTAATTATAATTGTTTCATCCACATGCATGCGGCTTAGCTAGTTTCCCTTTACTAATTAACCTTCTTCTGTTTCCAAGGTCATGTGAACATTCCACCACCACCTATGATGATGATGATGATCACGAGCATGAGGACCCATATACTCAGTGGCGACTGGCAACTTATTCTGATGGATCACCTCTTCTTGTCTGTATACAGGGCACTGTTAATGTTACTAAGGAAGCAGGTGTTGTCTCCCATGGTCGCACTCTCCGGACCTATTCCAACATCCGTTGCAGGGTATTTGGGATGGATACTACTATGCTAGCACCAACACCTTCTCCCTGGTTTAGTATTGATACTCTTGGAGGAAACTCACTCTTCCTTGGACAAAACTATCCAATGATGGTGAAAGGCGATCCAGCTGCTATTCACACAACGTTACTACCATTTATGAGAAGCAACTATATCTATACCTCGGACATTGCTATGCTTCCCTACCGTGGCTATCACAATATGGGTCATGAAATAGGCCGCTTCAGCCTGGATGACCAGTCCTGTGTTGGTCTCGAGATTGACAGTAGCTGGCCCTTCCGAGACAAACTCTTCTGGTTCAAAGCAAGTGTTTCCAATGCCGAGGATTGGTTGAGCTGAAGTTCATTTCATTGCTTGTTATTTGTTGTGTGATGAAAACTTTAGTATTTGCTAGAATGTTTTGTTGGAACTAATCTATAATCCAACATGTATCCTCGTTGTCATTGTGTTGTTGACTTGTTGTATGTAATGAACGGTACATTTCCATATGCATGTCATAAACTCAATTTATAAATGGTATTTGACTCACTTCTTGGAGTGTTAGTGTCGTAGTAGTATAGCCAGCATCTGTAGTAGTATGAAGTTGCCACATCACATAGACCCAACCAATAGTTAGTTCTAGTTAGATCAACTAGAGCTAGGTGTCGCACGAAGGCCGAGAAATATGGTGATAGCGTGACTGCGTGAGGTGGGCTTGTACGTAGTATGATGTAGGCACAGGGCTTGCCATCTTTCCTACTCCGGTCTAAATATGGAGAAGATTTGGTCGAGTTCTTCCTCCTTTTGCCGACACATGGGACATCCAGCATCCAGGTCGTGTCATGCAAGAAAATGAGTGCTAGTTGAAGCCACGTGATGTGCATCTTGGGTTAAACTGTAAATAGAATCTTACTACTTTTGAGTAACTCCAAAGCGGCCATCAAAGATCTTTATTGGATTTTTTTCATCACCAGCACGTCGAGGTGAAATATGTGTAGGTTTAGTGGGTCCTCTTGCATTTTCACTGACATGTGGGGCCGCATGTGAGGAAACAGACATGGGCTCCGCGTGTCTGCACGCTGGCTGAGAAGAGAGATAGAGGAGGGCTAAGCACGAACTACATGAAATTTGTTCTACGTAACCAACACTTCGATATATGCTGGATATAGTGGGGTGGCATGGGCCATAACTAGCATTCACATCTAGCAGTATCTCACACGCCACCCACACGAGTCCCATCCGATACCAATTTTCTTGGAGTCCGTGCTGATAGCCATCTCTTCTCCCTCCTGGTTTCTCAGCCATCGCGCGGTGGGCGGGGTGGGGGTTTGCCAATAGTCGGTTTGCTCAACTGCGGTCCCACTTGTTAGTGAAAACACAACACATCATGCATTCCCCCTTGAGCGGTGTGCCGGACCAACCGTATGGGGATGCGACGCGAACACGGCAGGCTTTTCCTTTTGAACTTGTAACTTCCAAAATTTGGTTTGGCTCCATGGTGCGACCGATAGATAGAAATAACGATTTTCCCTAGAGTAATGAGAAGTATGGTTCAGGCGCGGTTCATGCATGGAGTACGTATGAAGATTATGAAGTTGATGCGAAAGGTAGGATAATTACTAGTAGTACCTTATACTACTACATGGATTTTACGAAAAGATAGAGATACATACGGATCCATCAACGACATTCTCACGTCCTAGTGCACTGGGTCACCAACCGATGTGTGAGGAGCAGCGGTGTTGGTGGCGAGCTCAATGTTCTTCTGAACAACGCCCTCCAAAGTTGCCCTGTGGTCCAAGAAGGCTAGCGACCTATCGTCCTCCTCTAGCACTTAGTAGTCCTTGTGGACGATTTGCGCGTAGAAGTGGGTGATTATGTCAACGGTGTCTTGCTGCACCAGGTGTTGTGCGGCGAGCGCGACCTCGAGGTGGACATTCTATGGCGCGACGGTGGGCAATCGTAGGGCAACCAGTGTGTCGAAGAGGTTGTCACCATAGAGGCCGTTGAGGGTGGCGGGCATCGCAGAGCCTGGGCGCGTGGGCTGGAGGCGTACGTCAAGGTCGTTTGCGAGCTTCTTGATGATGGTGAACTTGTCGAGGAAGCCGACGAGGACCTCGTCAAACAAGGAGACGAAGTTGTCGTCCAAGCGGCCTCTCGCCCTGGAGGCCTCAAGCACGACTTGGAGACGTTCCTCGGTGCCGGGCCGCTGGCCGGCATCGTGGACCATCTGACACAGCCGGCTGATGCTCGCGCTCATCTCCTCCATGGGTCTAGCTTGTAGTCAACTGATCTTGCGTTTGGAGTGATCGCTCTTGCCCTTGGTTAGAGTGCGTAGGTGCGTAGGATTTCATAGATTCGACTGGCGGGAGCCTTTATATGAGAAATGCAGACCGCGTTACATTCACGTGTGTGTTGGCCATCTACTCCTCGGCCCTCTACTACATCTGCCTTTAGCTGTATGACAGGTGGGCCAGCCACTGTTGGGCCTACGTGTCATACACCCAAAGGCAGGTGCAGTAAGTTGATATGTCTCTATCGTATCTATAATTTTTTATTGTTTCATGCCAATATTATTCAACTTTTACATACTTTTCGCAACTTTTTATATGATTTATTTGGACTAACTTACTTATCCAGTGCCTAGTGCCAGTTCCTGTTTGTTTCATGTTTTTGTTTCACAGAAAATCAAAATCAAACGAAGTCCAAATGCGATAAAAATTTATGGAGAATTATTTTGGAATATATGTGATTTTTTGGAGGTGGAATCAACGCAAACGGGGGCCCATAGAGCCCACAACCCACCAGGGCGTGCGAGGCACCCCCTGGCGCGCCCAGGTGTCTTGTGCTCTCCTCGAAGGTCGGCTGGAGCCCTTCTTCTGGTGCAAGAAAGGTAATTTATGAAAAAAATCGTGTAAACAGCGCAATCGGAGTTACGGATCTCCGGGAATTTAAGAAACGATGAAGGGCCAGATCTGGGGAGCATGAAACAGAAGAGAACAGATAGGGAGATCCAATATGGGAGGGGCTCCCGCCCCTCCGCTGCCATGGAGACCAAGGACCAGAGGGGGAACTCTCCTCCCATATAGGGGGAGGCCAAGAAAGAAGAAGGAGGGGGGGCTCTCTCCCCCTAGCTTCAAGTGGTGCCGGAGTGCCACCGGGGCATCGATCGGGACGGCGATCTACATCAACAATCTTGCTACCGTCAACACCAACTTTCTCCCCCTCTATGCAGTGGTGTAACACCTCTGCCCCCCGCTGTAATCTCTACTTAAACATGGTGCTCAACTCCATATATTATTTCCCAATGATCTATGGTTATCCTATGATGTTTGAGTAGATTCGTTTTGTCCTATGGGTTAATCGTGATCTTTGTTGGTATAATTGTATATTTTATTTATGGTGTTGTCCTACGGTGCCCTCTGTTCTCGCGCAAACATGAGGGGCCCTCGCTGTAGGGTGTTGCAATATGTTCATGGTTCGCTTATGGTGAGTTGCGAGAGTGACCGAAACTTAAACCCGACTAACTGGGGTATGACGTGTGGGAGTAAAGAGGACTTGATACTTAATGCTATGGTTGGGTTTCACGACCTTAATGATCTTTAGTAGTTGCGAATGCTTGCTAGAGTTCCAATCATAAGTGCATATGATCCAAGTAGAGAAGGTATGTTAGCTCATGCCTCTCCCTCATATAAAATTACAAGAATGATTACAGGTACTTGTTATCGATTGCCTAGGGATAAATAAATTTCTTGTTGACAAAAGCTCTCTACTAAATCTAACTTAGTCGTGTCTTTTTCTAAACAGCCCCTAGATTTTATTTACGTCATCTTTATTATCTAGCAAACCTATCCTATCACTCCTACAAAGTACTTCTAGTTTCATACTTGTTCTAGGTAAAGCGAACGTCAAGTGTGCGTAGAGTTGTATCGGTGGTCGATAGAACTTGAGGGAATATGTGTTCTACCTTTAGCTCCTCGTAGGGTTCGACACTCTTATTTATCGAAAAAGGCTACAAACGATCCCCTATACTTGTGGGTTATCAAGACCTTTTTCTGGCGCCGTTGCCGGGGAGTTATATCGTGGGGTGAATACTCTCGTGTGTGCTTGTTTGCTTTATCACAAAGTAGTATTTATTTGTGCTATTGTTTTCTATCTTTAATTATGGGTAGGAAACGCGAAATACGAAAAAAAATAGTTGTGCCTACTAAACCTATGGTTGAAGAACCACCCAAAATATATCATACTACTGAAGCTTTCTACTTGGATCATCTTCGATCCATTTGTGCTCGTGCTGAAAACACAACTAGCTTAGTTGAGGGAAAATCATTAGATGAGCATGCTTGTTTTGTGCAACATCGTTTATCTGAAAAAGGGAAACTTTTACAACATCAAATTAATACTATGCAATGCTATTCTTGGAATTTATGTGAATTATATGATGTTACTTGTTGTTTTGAAGACCCTAAGAAACACCTTCCCTACCAATGTGAGTTTATTGATAATGGAATCATTTCCTTTTATGCCAAAGGTGTTTATAATTACTTTGATATCGAACAAATTGAAGAATTTGTTGCTTTTAAGGGTGCTTATGAAATTGCTTCTTTGATTGAAAAGTATGATGCTACTCTTTACAAATCTGAAAAATTTGCTATACTTAAATATTGTTATGATAATTATGCTTCTAATGCCTATGTTAAACCATATATTGAGGACTCCTCCGCTGTCCAAGAAGAGACTAATATTTTGCGGGAGTCTATGGAAGAAGAAATTGATGAAACTGCGAGCTCATTGGATGAAAAAGATGATGAGGAGAGCGAAGAACAAATGGAGGAAGAGCGGATTAGCTACTCGTGCCCACCTTCTAATGAGAGTAACTCTTAAACTCATACAATATTTAATGCCCCTTCGCTCTTACCAAAGGATGAATGCTATGATAATTGCTATGATCCCGTTGATTCATTTGAAATATCCCCTTTTGATAAAATTGATGTTTGCTATGCTTGTGGCCAAGATGCCAATATGAATTATGCTTATGGAGATGAACTTGCTATAGTTCCTTATGTTAAGAATGAAATTGTTCCTATTGCAGCCACACATGATAGTCCTATTACCTTTTTGAATTCTCCAAACTGCACTATATCGGAGAAGTTTGCTCTTATTAAGGATTATGTTGATGGGTTGCATTTTGCTACTACACATGATGATTTTGATGAATACAATATGCATGTGCTTTCTGCTCCTACTTGAAATTATGAGAGAGGAACTACATCTCCACCTCTCTATGTTTCCAACACGATAAAATTGCAAGAAAGTGCTTATGCTATGTATTGGCCTTTACTTGATGTTCATGAATTGTTCTTGTATGACATGCCGATGGATAGGAAGAGAGTTAGACTTCGTCATTGTTTGATATATGTTGCTTTGTGCTCACTACTAAATGCTAAATCATCGTTGATTCAAATTGGCTTTGATATACCTTGGGATCCGGTTGGATTCATTACTTGAGCACTTTATGCCTAGCTTAATGGCTTTAAAGAAAGCGCTGCCAGGGAGACAACCCGGAAGTTTTAGAGAGTCATTTATTTCTTTTGAGTGCTTTTATAAAGTTTAAAAACAAAAAAAATATAGAGGGGAACTTAAAACTTTTCACAAAAGAGAAGCGATTGGAAGTTATGCATTGGAGAAGTGAGGGTCGACCTTGAACACTTGTGTTCATCGTCATGGAAACAATGTAGAATTTTTCATGAAGATTCTCACAAAAATAATCATCCCCTTGTACAATTCCATTGTATTCTAAAAATAATGTGCCAAGGTTTGCCTTTAGGATGATTAGATTGCTTGTTGGTTTGTGCGGTGCAAAACAGAAACTTTGGCTGTAGTGTGAGATTTTACATTTTTTACTGGAACGTCAAACAGTTCTGAAACTTTTTGCACTGTCTTCCTATACAAAATGTTTATTTTGTCCTAATTTTTCAGATTTTTTTGAGTTACAGAAGTATGGTGGATGTTCGAATCTTTACAGATTGTCCTGTTTTCACAGATTGCTCTTATAAGTTCATTATTTGCGTATGTTTGAATTCTTGTTGAAGCCTCCTTGACTTGGGGCCATAGAACTGTGATAGCATACAATGGGTAATGTTTGTTTATAATTATACAATAATGTTACAACAGTACATGATGGGATTTCATTGCCATATTCACTAACCCCGCCACTAAAAGTTCGGTTAAGTTTTGTGTGGATGAAGTGTTCGAAGATCGAGGAGGTCTTGATGTGAGGAGAAGGAGGAGAGGCAAGAGCTCAAGCTTGGGTATTCCCAAGGCACCCAAGTAAATATTCAAGGAGACTCAAGCGTCTAAGCTTGGGGATGCCCCGGAAGGGATCCCATCTTTCTTCAACAAGTATCGATATGTTTTTGGATTCGTTTTGTTCATGTGATATGTGCAAATCTTGGAGCGTCTTTTGCATTTAGTTTTCACTTTTCTTTTATGCACCATGCTGGTATGAGATAGTCCATAGTTGATTTAGATAATGCTCATTGCACTTCACTTATATCTTTTGAGTATGGCTTTATAGAATGCTTCATGTGCTTCACTTATATCATTTGAAGTTTGGATTGCCTGTTTCTCTTCACATAGAAAATTGTTATTTGTAGAATGCTCTTTTGCTTCACTTATATTTATTAGAGCATGGCCTTTTATATAAATAATTAAAATCTCATGCTTCACTTATATCTATTTAGAGAGTCAAAAAGGAATTGGTCAATTGCATGGTTAGTCATAAAATCCTACATAAAACTTATGGATCACTAAATATGATATGCTTGATTCCTTGCAATAGTTTTGCGATATAGAGATGATAATATGTGGGAGGTACTAGTAAATGGTTGTGTTTAGTAGGAATATTGGTGTTAAGGTTTATGGTTCCCGAAGCATGCACGTATAGTCTCTTGCTATGCTATGAAGTTGGAGCATGATTTATTATTGATTGTATTCCTTATAAGTGGCGGTCGGGGACGAGCGATGTTCTTTTCCTACCAATCTATCCCCCTAGGGGCATGCATAGTAGCACTTTGCTTCGAGGGCTAATAAAATTTTGCAATAAGTAGATGAGTTCTTTATGACTAATGTGAGTCCATGGATTATATGCACTCTTACCTTTTCGCAATTTGCTAGCCTCTACGGTACCGTGCATTGCCCTTTCTCACATCGAGACGTGGTGTAAACTTCGCAGGTGCATCCAAACCCCGTGATATGATACGCTCTATCACACATAAGCCTTATTATATCTTCCTCAAAATAGCCAACATATACCTACCTATTATGGCTTTTCCATGGCCATTCCGAGATATATTGCCATGCAACTTTCACCGCTTCCGTTTGATGACTTGAGAATTCATTGTCATATTGCTTTGCATGATCATATAGCTGACATAGTAGTTGTGGCTCAGCGAACATGCATCATTTTCATACATGTTACGCTAGATCATTGCACATCCTGGTACATTGCCAGAGCCATTCATATAGAGTCATACTTTGTCATAGGTATCGAGTTGTAATTTTTACTTCTTTTGAGTTATAAGTAATTAGAAGTGTGATGATCATCATTATTCATTTTTAGAGCAGTGCCCCAGTGAGGAAAGGATGATGGAAACTATGATTCCCCCACAAGTCGGGATGAGACTCCGGACAATGAGAGAAAGAAAAAAAAAAGAAAGAAAAAAGAAAAAAAAGAAAAAAAAAAGAAAAAAGAAACAAAAGGAGAAGGGGCATTGTTAGTATCCTTTACCACACTTGTGCTTCAAAGTAGCACCTTGTTTTTCATATGGAGAGTCTCCTATGTTCTCACTTTCATATACTAGTGGGAATTTTTCATTATAGGATTAGATGCATACCCACTTAGTTTTCGTACTGAGCTTTCATACACTTATATCTCTTAGTGCATTCGTTGCATGGCAATCCCTACTCCTCACGTTGATATCAATTGATGGGCATCTCCATAGCCCGTTGGTTAGTCGCGCCAATGTGAGACTTTCTTACCTTTTGTCTTCTTTATATTTACCCCTATCATCATACTCTATTCCACCCGTAGTGCTATATCCATGGCTTGCGCTCATGTATTGTGTGAGAGTTGGAAAAGCTGAAGCGCGTTAAAAAGTTTGAACCAATTGATCGGCTTGTCATCGGGGTTGTGCATGATAAATACTTTGTGTTAAGAAGACAGACCATGACAAGACTATATGATTTTGTAGGGACAACTTTCTTTAGCGTTGATATTTTGAAAGACATGATTGTTTGTTGGGATGCTTGAGTATTGATGTCTTTATGTCAAATTATAGACTATTGCTTTGAATCACTTATGTCTCAATATTCATGCCATGACTAGACATATGATCAAGTTTATGTTAGGTAGCATTCAACATCAAAAATTATCTTTTTTATCATTTACCTACTCGAGGACGAGCAGGAATTAAGCTTGGGGACGCTGATACGTCTCCGTCGTATCTATAATTTTTGATTGTTTCATGCCAATATTATTCAACTGTTACATACATTTGGCAACTTTTTATTTGATTTATTTGGACTAACTTACTTATACAGTGCCCAGTGCCAGTTCTTGTTTGTTGAATGTTTTTGTTTCACAGAAAATCCATATCAAACAAAGTCCAAACGCGATAAAAATTTACGGAGAATTACTTCGGAATACATGTGATTTTTAGGAGGTGGAATCAATGCAAACGGGGGCCCAGATATCCCACAACCCACAGGGCGCGCCAGGCACCCCCTGGCGCACCCAGGTGTCTTGTGCCCTCCTCGAAGGTCGGTTGGGGCCCTTCTTCTGGTGCAAGAAAGATAATTTATGAAAAAAATCATGTAAAAATTTCAGCGCAATCGGAGTAACGGATCTCCGGTAATTTAAGAAACGGTGAAGGGCCAGATATGGGGAGCGCGAAACAGAAGAGAACAGAGAGGGAGATCCAATCTCGGAGGGGCTCCCGCCCATCCTCCACCATGGATACCAAGGACCAGAGGGGGAACTCTCCTCCCATCTAGGGGGGAGGCCAATGAAGAAGAAGAAGGAGGGGGCTCTCTCCCCCTCGCTTCTGGTGGCGCCGGAGTGCCACCGGGGCAACGATTGGGACGGCGATCTACATCAACAATCTTGCTACCGTCAACACCAACTTTCTCCCCCTCTATGCAGTGGTGTAACACATCTTCCCCCCGATGTAATCTCTACTTAAACATGGTGCTCAACTCCATATATTATTTCCCAATGATCTATGGTTATCCTATGATGTTTGAGTAGATCTGTTTTGTCCTATGGGCTAATCATGATCGTGGTTGGTATGATTGTATATTTTATTTATGGTGCTGTCCTACGGTGCCCTCCGTTCTCGCGCAAACGTGAGGGGCCCTCACTGTAGGGTGTTGCAGTATGTTCATGGTTTGCTTATGGTGGGTTGCGAGAGTGACAGAAACTTAAACCCGAGTGACTGGGGTATGACGTATGGGAGTAAAGAGGACTTGATACTTAATGTTATGGTTGGGTTTCACGACCTTAATGATCTTTAGTAGTTGCGGATGCTTGCTAGAGTTCCAATCATAAGTGCATATGATCCAAGTAGAGAAAGTATGTCAGCCCATGCCTCACCCTCATATAAAATTACAAGAATGATTACCGGTACTTGTTATCGATTGACTAGGGACAAATAACTTTCTTGTTGACAAAAGCTCTCTACTAGAACTAACTTAGTTGTGTATTTATCTAAACAGCCCCTAGATTTTATTTACGTGCTCTTTATTATCTTGCAAACCTATCCTATCACTCCTACAAAGTACTTCTAGTTTCATACTTGTTCTAGGTAAAGCGAACGTCAAGTGTGCGTAGAGTTGTATCAGTGGTCGATAGAACTTGAGGGAATATTTGTTCTACCTTTAGCTCCTCGTTGGGTTCGACACTCTTATTTATCAAAAAAGGCTACAAACGAACCCCTATACTTGTGGGTTATCATAAGTCAATGAAGCTGCGTCCCCCTCCGTGCCGGTGCAGTACAGTCATCTCACCGAACCTCTAGTTGGGGCCAAACGAGAGAACTTTGATGTTTACTGGTTTATTGGTCCCCTTTGCATTTTTCGGCAAGTTTTGACCTTTGATTTAACTAATAAAATGTTAATGCATGTAACAAAAAATGTTGTGTAAGTCACATTACGAAAACCAAATAACCCCAAAACACTTAGGCACGGTACATTAACTCCCTCCTCGTTTCTTATTTCATGACATATCAACCAATGAGAGATGTGGGCCATGCATGCTTTCAATGACTTGAGACTACCAAACATGACATGTAGTGGTTAGTTCATTGCATGTAATCTTATAAATTAGCAAAAACACATTAAGTTCTCTCGCTTTCCCCTTCGTCTTGGTCATGATGCACAACCTAAGAGCATGGTTAATAGTATAGCCAGTTGCTGGCTATATGGTGTTGCCATGTCATATAGAGCCATCACTTGTAGCCACTCATACAATAAGGTTAATTAGCTATAAGGCTGGCTATAAGAGTACTACTTTTTCTCATCTTCTCTCTCTCTCTTTCTTCATATTTATTGTATCGGCCTAGGAATCCGCATATAGCTAGGCTCTTGCATGAGAGCCCACTCCTCTTTTTCGATTGCTCTAAGATGACTTATACACCTAGACGAAGGGAGTAGTCTCAAGTCATTGGATGCATACGCACCCCACGTCTCGTATTGGGTGATTTCTTTTTTTTTGTGGCAAAAAATAGGGAACGAGGTGGGTAGTTAATGCATCGCGCCTAAAAGTTTTGGGATTACTATTTTGTTTTTGTAACGTGACTAATGCACGAATACAGAGGGAGTACAATAGTAGTCTTTGATTGTAATTTTTTGTTGGTAGCTTACAAAGCTGAGCGCTCATTGAGTAAAATAGTAGTTTGATTGATGAGACTTCAGATTTGAGCCATCTACTGGAAGGAATAAAACAATACACCGTGTATTTATTTACAGAGGGAGTAGTGCATTTTTTGTGACATGCATTACGAGATATTGCTAGTCAAATACTAAATCTAGATGGACGTGGTAGTACTACTAAATCTAGTCGGTGGTGCTAGTACTAGTAGTAGTACTACCAATGTAGTAGTACTGTACTACCCGGTGGTCAAATTATTATGTTTTGCTCCTCATAGTGAAGTGACAAGACCCTGCACCGAAGATTACACCGGAGTATAGGCGCCGTGTTCCGCATACCATAGTCAGCCTCACCGTCTGCAGTCACTATCATCATGGCTGTAGAGCTAGCCTGCTTACAACTAGCCGTGTTCGACATAATTTCCCATGCGTAGATGCCCATGCATTGCACGAAACACCAAGATTGGGGGTGGACGGCGCCGGCAGCGGCCATCGCGTCAGATTTTTCCATGGCCTTCTAGATGTGGTGGGGAGGAGATAAGGCTGATTGTGAGAGACAAGGAGTTTTTGTAAATAGGGAACAAGTGCAGGCATCTTTTTGCAAAACTGTAGAAATTTGGTTTGTATGCATCAGATATAGATCCGACGGCTATTGGTGAAACATGGCAGGCACAACATCATCACCAACTCAGGATCTCATTGATTCGCGGGATTTTGGAAACGCAGGAATAGGACACAGTAATATTACAAGTTTCAAACTGATATTACAAATTTTAGGAGTAATGATGCACCTACGAAGAGGGAATTACTAGGAAGTTTACGTAAGAACTTCCGTTACTTTAGGTGGATGCAGCATTATCATATAAACTAAAATCCACCGCCCTGACAAGTCACTAATGGGCAAATAAATTTTTGAGTCTCTGGCCACTTGATGTTTCAAAAACAAATTCAGCTTCTGCGGAGACTTTGCTATTTAGGCTTAGACGCTTGCAGTGATCAGCACGCCATTCATTGTTGCGCCAGAGAACGCCAAACCTCATTACCTTGAGCACACTTGCCTCCAGAACAAAGAACCTGGCCAGTTTAATCTCAGATGTGCTGCCTCGGTAGTCGATCAAATCAATTTCTGTAAGATGGAGATCAAGGCATTCGATGTGATTGTTATAGTGCAACACATTTTTCACTTTCGAGTCTTTTTTTATCTACAAAAGAAGAGAACATATTAGAGCATCTGGCTTTATAAGATTTCCGTGTCATCAAGAGGTACCAATATAATTCGCTCATACGATAGGGCTGGCTGGCTAGTGATATTTTTTTCTCTCTCTCTCTCTTTCTCTTTCCTCTAATTTACCTAGGAGCACGTGAAGAGCTTGGGCATTTGTTGCCTTCCACTATGTGGCCGATGCCATATTTCTCAGAAGTGTGCCACATAATACGCATCGATGTCAAATCAAAAGATTTTGGCACCGCTCTCGCGATGTGAGAGAGTTGGCACCGCTGTGCACACAGACCCACATGTATAAACAAATCAATCAAACTAACTACACCAGCCTCTCACTCTCCCAAACATGTGTTTTTATTGCCTCAGTCCTCTCTCTCCCACGCAAGTGTTTTTTCATTGTGTGTTAATTTGGCACCAGAGCAAAGTAGGTGATCCAGATTGGGGCACCAGGTGAGAAATGGAGGGGCATCGATGCCAAATGCATCACAAGTGAATTTGGCACGTGTTTTGGCCTACATAGTGGAGGGCCGTTATAGCCCACTTTTGTACTACCTTGTATTTAGTGTAAAAATTTGACCATAGATTTACCTAATAAAATGCCAATGCATGTCACCAAAAATTATACATTTGAAATTATGTTCAAATACGAATCTAATGATATAATTTTTAGTGACATGCATTAACATTTTGTCAGTTAAATCTATGGTCAAATTTTGATACTACAAAATAGGAAGAGTAAACCAGGACGGAGGTAGTACTTGCTCTTAGGGTAACCATAGAGTTACTAGTCTAAGTTACTTTCCACTATGACTAGCCTAGGCTACTATAGTAGTACAACAAAAAACGATGCAGGTGAACATGTGAGAAAAAAATACTAAAAACATTTCTTTCGGTGCAGTGCGTCGATGCAGTTTTGAACACTACAGTTGCCATCGTAATTTGGGAAAATTACAAAAAAATTGAGCTACGTTGTGATTATCGTTTACTAATAGGAAAAAAGTTTCACCTTGATGAGTAGCTTCTCCGTGCACGGAAAGCATGTAAGGAATCAAACAACTTGATCCAGATTGGGGCCGATAGATTTTATTGCCAAGATCTTCACTGTGCGCATAGACTGGGTCAAGCTTGTGGGAATCATCTGGAAGACGGTCGTAAATACATCAAGAATAAATTTAAAAATGTGAATTTCAAGAAGACGGAGAAGAGGATGAGTGTTGTACCTGAACGATTACGGATCCAATAAAGAGTTGAGAATTTGGCAGACGAGTACACCAACGCTATCAATTTCGGCGCGTCAAGGACCCTGATTTTTGTTGGACCTTCTAGATCAGCTACAAGCAATCTCTCAAGGAAAGGCGCATTCTCAATGACCATAACGTGGAACAGCTGTAGTGATCTCTTCCCAATTGATGTCTTGTTGCGGGCCAGCAAGACACATAAATACATAGGAGATTCATCGAGGCGATGTGGAGGCTAATGAACCCGTGGATTTGCTCAAGACGAAGGTACTTGAGCGCGGTACAGCTACGGAGCAGGTGCTCCATAGCCTTCTTCGAGATGACAACGTCGAAGAGGTCGAGCTGCTTGAGTTGAGGGAGAAGAAGGGCGGGCGCGACATTAATTTGAGGAAGATAGCAGGAGCTGCAGCTGGCGCGATGTAGCGTTGGCGTGAGGCGGAGCGCAGACGGCGGCAGATAGCGACATCGTCCAGCTTCAAAGCAGAGCTCCTCGAGCTGATCTAGGGCGGGGGATAAGAACCACTCGTCAAACTTGGCTTGGACCTTGCAGTTGGTACTGAACATGCGGATGTCAAGGCGTCTGGCTGGCCCAGGGTGTGATGAAAGCTTCTTGGAGACTGCGGCCATGAATTTGCAATCCCCATCGCAGAGGCAGCCGTCGGCAGTGAGGTTGAGGGGGACGCTGCGCCAGAGGGGGAGAACCGCCGAGAGAGCAGGGTTGTCCGCACGGCAGATTTGGTGGGGAGGAGGCCGATGATGACGAGCAACATGTCGTCGGGGAGGCTGTTGATGAAGTCCAGGCTCGTCGGATGCAGTTTTAGCTCGAGCTGCCTCCGCTTGTTGCCTGCCTCGCCGTCCATGTCAACCGGCGGCGACACCGGTGTACACGTGTGCTGGTGTGTGTTGTGTGCTGGCCTGCTGGGTGTGCACGAGTGCGTTCTTCTATACATGCCTCCGCGCAGTGGTGAATTGTGTGCGAGTGCGTCCTTCACGTGGAAGAAGTGTGTCCTCAATGCGCCCTCAATTTACTAGCGTGTGAGGTACTACCCCGAGTGGTTTCTACATTGTTTACTTCACCGCGTGTCAGATGGGCCTCTAGTTTGCTTATTTTCACCCACTGCCACATGGGCCAGCACACGAAGATAGAGAACACAAGCTGACAAGGCAGCATGTGGACTAGTTGACCGGTCAACTAAACAATATATGAAGCTATACGCTGACAGTGAGCGTATAATCCGTCGGTATAGAGAGTTCGAGTGAGAGGGGTGGCCCGTGAGAGATAGTAGAGAGATAAAGAGCTACTCCCTCCGTTCGATAATGTAGTGCCAACATTTTTTTAAGTCAAACTTTTGAAACTTTGACCAAGTTTATAAAGAAATTACTTATATCTACAATACCAAAGATAAATGATAGTATGAAGTAAGTACATGTTGTGATGAATCTAATGATCATTCCAGATGTAAATGTTTTTCTCCACATATACCTGGTCTAACTTTTCTAAGGTTTGACTTTTCAAAGCATCCATATGCTTATGGACGTGAGAGAGTACCTAACTAGAGCGAGTTTGTGTGTGAAACAGAAAGAGTGAATAAAAAAGTGTGTGTGTGCGTGTGTGAAAGAGACATGGACAACACACGATAAAAGTAGAGAAAAAGCGTGTGTGTCTTATGCAAACATATCACACATGCATCTTCGACAGCGGAAGCAAGGTGAGGAGATAGTGTGTGGTTGTTTGCAACCAAGAGAGAAAGACCCCTAACACATGGCCAAGAGGGGTCTGACAAACAAGGGAGAGAGGTCGAGAGAGGTGTACGGAGAAAATGTAGACATGGGGAGGAGAGAGTGTTTGTTTGTCATAGAGAGATCCCCTGGAGATCGTGATAGGACTAGATGGGTGGGAGATCGAGTGACAAGGTGTGTGCGCGATAGAAGATACCCCGAGAGATATCGAGATAGACGTATGGATGGAAGGTGACAATATGTGTGTTCCTGATGGCTAGTGAGAGATAATCATACTTAGGGGGGGAGTGCGTGCGCCTATGATGGAGTGAGGGATTATGGTACTTAGGGGAGTGCGTGTCACAAAGAGAGAAAACAAGGGCGGAGAGTGTTAGATGGGTCTATGTAGCGCGAGCGAGACATGTGTATGTGTGAACCAGGGAGATATAAAGTTTGAGAGAGATAGATGAGCCCTGATAAGGCTTAGTGGTGCGTCAGATAGCTGAGAGGGGGGAAGAGATATTACATCCGCTCGATAATGCAGTGCATGTAAATTTTTTAGAAGTCAAACTTTGTTGACCAGGTTTATGCAAATGTTATTTATATCTACAATACCAAAGATACATCATATGAAACTACATCTCATGATGAATCTAATGGTATATGTTTGCCGTTCTAGATGTAAATATTTTTCTCCATGTACATGGTCAAACTTTGTGATGTTTGACTTTTCAATAAATCTATATGCTATGGACCGAAGGGAGTGCCTAAGTCGAGAGAGATCAAGTGCGTGTGAAGGAGAATGAGTGAGTGTGCACAAATAGTATGTGTGTGAAAGAGAAAGGGACTACAAACGATAAATTAGAGAGAGTGTGTGCTTTATCGTTTCCTATGCAAACATATCACGCATGCATCTCCGAGATAGAAAAGCAAGGTGAGGAGATACATGAAGATAGCTAGTGCGTGATTGTTTGCAATTGAGAGAGACACCCCTATAGCACATGTCCAATAGAGGTCTGGCCAACAAGGAACAAAGGTCGAGAGGGACGCATGGAGAACATGGACACATGGGGAGGGAGAGAGGGTGTGTTTGTGATGGAGAGATCCCCTCGAGATCGTGAGGGGACTATATGGGTGGGAGATCGAGGGAGGTGCGTGCGCGATAGAAAGATGCCCCGAGAGAAATCGAGATAGACCATGCACATGTTTGTGATGGAGACTAAGATTAGCTAGTCATATACATATAGGGGACTGTGTGTGCCTACAATTGAGTGAGAGACCATCATACTTGGCTAGGCATGAGATTGTGTGTGTGTGAGAGATGGAGAGAGAACGACGGAGAGAGATAGAGTTTTAGATGGGTCTATCGAGTGCGAGTGAGATATGCATGTGTATGTGTGACCCAGGGAGATGGAGAGTTTGAGAGAGAGAGAGGGAAGAGCTCCGAGGCGACAGAGTGGTGCGTGAGAGAGTTACGGGCAACGAGCCAAGGAATTTGTGTGCGTACGATGAGTGCACCCAAGACATTTAGCTTGGACTAGAGAATCATACATAGTGTGTGAGAGAGACCTATACATGGAGTATATATGCATGCGAACTAGAAAGACCCCCCCCCCCACACACACACACACACAAAGAGAGAGATATGGAGAGAGAGGGAGAGGGACCAACAAGGTTTATGTGTTGTATGCGTGCGACAGAATTGAAGATTGTCGGAGAGAGAGAGAGAGAGAGAGAGAGAGAGAGAGAGAGAGAGAGAGAGAGAGCAGGAGTCCAGGAGAGGGGGAGGTCGCGTTTTATGCATCAAAGACTGATATAAACCATGTTTCGATATAAACTTGCATTCAAATATTTAAATTGGAGAACATGTTGTCTGCAATCCACACATGAACGGAGAAATGCGTATATCAAACAAGTTCATTAATTTGACTTTCAACATGTTCATGGAGTACTATAATACTGTACAACATGCTACTCGATTGAGGTGTTCAATTTTGGATTTAGTTCACTATTTTGACCTGGTGAACGAGCTATTTAATTGAATCGAGATATTTCATTTTGGGTTTGATTCCCGTTTTTGAGTGGGTCAACTATTTGTCATATAGTAAATTGTTAGCAACGAGCATATATAAAAACACATTACTCCCGAGCATCATCTCTCCACCTAAAAAAGAAGTGGCAAACTAATATTTCAAAATTTGATTCGAATCGACTTGGTAAGGTAGACGTGGATGCTCGTTCTCCCAAAATTTGAATGAACCGTTAAACAGCCTCTGCTCGGTGGAATTCACCCGAGCAAATAAATGGGAGACGCGAAATTACCGGCCTATGTGGAACACACATCAATTAGCCCGTTGTACATTGAGGGTATGTTCGTAACTTCATCCAAGCGTGCCTTCTCCTCGGTCGAAATGACATGTGCCGAATAATTCATAAACCATGGTCGGCAAAACACCCTCTCCTCGCCCGAAATAGCTCGCGCCTATTTCAAAACACGCTCTCCTCGCCTGAAATCGCTCGCGCCCACTATATTTGAAAACACGCCCTGCTCGCCCGAAATCGCCCGCGCCCACTATATTTCAAAACACGCCCTCCTTGCCCGAAATCGCTTGGGCCCACTATTTGGGAGAAGGAAAGTTACTCTACTATCCCTGACCCTTAGTACACAGACCCAAGCCGAGAAGCCTAAAGGCAGGGGTAGAACTGTAACTCCCCCCACATTTCAGACAAATGCGTCTATAAGACATGGTTCCACTCCCCTCCCAATTCCCCATTCATACCTCGTGGCCGCCAAATCACCTTCTCCCCGGAAGCTCCCTTCTCCCGAGCCGTGAAACCTCAGCCCTCCTCCATGGCGCCCCCACCACACCAAATTCACAGCCGCCCTCCTCCCTAATGCTGGAGACGTTGTCCATTTGCCGTCGTGCACTAGGCCGTTTGCCTCTTGCTTCGTGCTGCTGAACCTGCCTCAACGACAGCCGCGTGAACCGTACCGAAGCCAATTCACCACCGCCGTTGTTCACGGCGTCGGAGCGGCTCCAACTTCGGATTCGTCCGGAGCCCCAGCGCTGCTTCCCTGTAGTCGTCGACTGTCGCGAAATATCTACTTCCCTGCTGCCGATAGCCACTGCAACCGTGCCGGCCTCACCGACTCGGCAGCTGGAGCTGCCTACTTCACCGGGCCACCAGATAGGTCGCACCCTCATCTCAAATCACTATTTAGGTGTCAGTTGTCTGAATTTTTTCTGGGCCAATCGATTCCCAATGGGAAGTAGCACCCCTCGAGGCGGCGGAGCTCCTAGGCTGCCGGTTGGCTGGTGTCTAACGTAAGGGTGCAGGGGCGCATGTTCGCCGCGGAAGCAGCGCTTAGATGTCTATCTTAGAGTTGTGTGGGTTGAAGGTACTGCCGCCGCCGGATCTGGATGACGGCGAGTCTTTGTGGATTGGCCCGGGGGCGGCGGAACCACGGTACTGCGGTGGGGCGGTGAGCGGGGTTTTGGTCGGGGCCACGGACGGCGGAGGCAGGCTGCTCTGCCGGTGGTCGCTGGCTCTTCAGGGAAGATTCCGAACAGTGCCAGCCGAGAGGCACAAGACGGCCATCAAGCCATCCGGCGTAGATCGGACAGTACCAAAATAAAATAAAATCATGTGACCCCAATTTAGTCTTTAGTCAACAGACGTGTGATCAATCTCATACCTTGTTGTTGATCTCTTAGGGTATTTCTTCAGATCAGAGAGATGTGTCGTTCTTAACATTATGCATTTTCTGCATCTTCAGCCACACCGTCTTACGACTCACCGCAGCTCCTCCAACAACAGAGGCATACACCAGAAGGGAGCTATAGTCCCCACTCAACAGTTCCCTGCATCGAATGTACGTGCCCAACATGGACAACCACAATAACTACAGGGCCATCGACAAGTCAGCACATGATGCTCACTCCTATGTATGGCGGCCAGATAGGTTGTACCCTCATCTTACTTGTGTGCAACATTTATGGCTTTGTTATTCATCTAAGCATGGAAAATGGATTATCATATTTCACTGTATATTCATGTTGATCTCTTACGGGTCTTGTTCAGGAGTTAATCTTGTTCCATAGTTCAGTAAGAGACTTGTTATTTAGGTAACGTTGTTCCATAGTTATCATCCATCAGCCAATGCTATCCCACAGGCTGGTGATTATAGTATTATACCACTTCTAGTATTACCTATGTTGTTCTTTAATACTTTTGTGTGCCATCTAGTTAATCTCGAGTACAAATGATACATATTATGTAACTTTCTTATGTGTTCTCCCTTTAGTTTTTGAGACCTGTTGCTGCTAGTTATACCCAGTCCTACTATTTATGTCGTCTCCTACACGCTCTCATTACATAAATCTAACTACTAGTTGTCTTCCATACATGTCAGATATAATTGCACGCACTGGTTTATCCACAAGAACCTCATGAAGCAATGTAATGGCCAACAAACTTGATGTCAATGATACCCAATATGATGGAACATGTAAAGGCAGTTCTTCACAAGACTTGCAGAAATATGATGAATCCTATTCACCCCACAAGGTCCTTGCTCTAACTTGGCACTTGATATGGGTACATCATGCATATAATGTCTTTGAGTGCATTTACTCTATTGCAATGCCTTGTGCTTAGCATGCTAATCATGCATGTAAATATGGCATGCCTTCCAGTTTTTCATTACCTATTCCATTCATGATAACATGTTTTCAAATTCAAGTACTGTCATTCTACTCTATCGCAATGCCATCTGCTTAGTTTGGACATCATGCTTCTGAATATCTTATGCATTGTTATTCATCAGTATGTACTTCATCTGTCTACCATACTATGGCACCCCGGATCAGAGAAACCGAAACGCCCCGTATTCCAGCCCAGAGATCGAGGATAAGTCCCTGGAATACGGCACTGCTTGACATAGAAACAGTGTCGCGATCACCTGGCATCACTCTGCTGGGACAGAAATGACGCCAAACACCGAAGAATGAGCAAGAAAAGAAAAATGGAGAAATGCAAAGGCTGAGCCGTAGTGGATCCGGACCGATGCCATCTACACTCACCAGATTAAACCGTTAGTAACAAAATAATAAGGCTACATGCATGCTATGCAACAAACAAATGCAGCAACCAAATGCGACAAACAAGACCACTTCTAAACTACCGATTTCTACCGGTTTCTACTGCTCGCGCTGACTAGGGCATCCGACAGCCAGACCTGCTCTGATACCAAGCCTGTGGCACCTCGACTCAGAGAAATCTGAACACCTTGTATTCCAGCCCAGAGATCGAGGAGAAGTCTCTGGAATATGGCACTGCTTGACATAGAACAAATCAGCTCTTATTACAAGAATAATAATTACACGGGTCTGATGTTACATTGATCACATTAGCATGGCGACACTACGCCTGCGATACTACACTTGCTCTATGATAGCAGCGGAACATCTGGTAGCAGCGGAAAACTTCTAGCAGCGGAACAACGACGAAGGTGGTGAACTTCACTCCGCAGGGACTCTGGCTGGGACACGATCTAGCTCGCACGAACGGAAACCACGACAAGCAATCAAGCAATCACGGCATCACCTGCAATCTGGCATGACACGCCAGGTCAGTACATTGAATGTACTTGCAAGCTCACAACAACCATAAACATGAAGGCAAGACAATAACATAGCATTAATAGTTTAATTAATTAACAACTACCATGATGACGCAACTACTAAGCATGAGATGAACTAATACAATACTGATAAATCACCATCTCAGATCTTTATAACTATATTTCTCTTGGCTAACCGGCCAACCAAAATACCATCTCGAACACCTCGTGATCAAAACCAAACTGTGATCTTCCCGGCGATCACTACCATGACCAACACTTGGTCTCAAACTGTGATCTTTCCGGCGATCACAACCACGACCAATACATGGTCTCCAACATCATCATCAACATCCTGCCAATTTGTACTGCTCAACATATCAACATATAAATCACCTATAAGTCATTCCGTCATCTAAGTGTTGATCGAACGGTGGGACCTAGTACGGACGCGACTATCGATAGATTAAATACACTCTGCAGAGGTAGCCACTATACCCACACCACAGAACCCATGGCCTCGCACTCCCATTCGGGTGGACCAACGGCGTTCCGACAAAACCGATCTACTGCCATGACACTCTCCCGGCCACTCCGACCCAAATCCCCAACGGGTTGGTCCTGGGTGGCCTCGTGTCTACCAAAGACACCCCGACCACCGTCGTGGTCAAAACACTCCCACTCGGGGACACTCCCACTCGGGGACCGGATCCAAAACAATAAAAACAACGGGCACACAAGGTTATGTCCGCCTACCGGGCCAAGGTACGCACGCCCATAACCTTCCCTAGTTGGAGGCACCGGCGAGATGCATGACAATAGACTGCATTAGGGCCTTCCCATAAAAGGCAAATGTGGTTGCACTGGAAAAAGCCTGGTTCGGCGGCACCTGGCCAACTTAATGATGGAATTTAACCCCAAAATATAACTGTGGTAACTGATACTCCGATATCAACTATCAAACTATAATCCAAATCATAGCAATATCCAACAAATAATCCAAACATAATCTCATCATCTCAAAATACTCCAAGAGTAGCACAACACTACTGTCATGATGAATCCGGAAACAATAATCCTACTACTCCAATAACAAGAACAAAGCTATTCGGCTAAGATCCACATGTAAACATCATCTCCGAAAATAATACTCCAAGCAACAGAACATCAACTAGCATCATGAAAATAATCATACTAACCACTAATAATCCAAAGGCAGCACGATATCCAAATTAATACTCCAAAATATAATAACAGATACCATCATGAAAATAATCATACTAACCACTAATAATCCAAAGGCAGCATGACATCCAAAGTAATACTCCAAAAATATCATATCCAACACCACCATGAGAATAATCATAACATATGCCACTAATAATCCAATGGCAACATGTCATCCACATAATCATCAAAATATTAATCCTAGAACTCCAAGAAATATCATGGCAATATCAAGATCAAACAATACAACTCCGAGAAATTGTCATGCACAAAGTCATGTAGCTAAAGCAATATTTTAAACAAGTTCAAATAATTTAAACCATGTCACTGCATTACAGTGATGCAAATGGAGGGTGTGGCTTGCCTGCGGTGGAAGAAATCACCGGGAGAAAGTGCGAGAAACTCGCGGAAAGGATCGCCAGAAAACGTACTCTCTCGGAGGGGGCTGAATAAGGGTAGGGGCAAAATGGTCATTTTCAGAATGTCAAAACATGGTGAAAATGGTTCCATCAGAACGGGCTCGATGAAACGAAGAAGTGGGCTTTGGATTCACCTCAAACGGAGTTGAGAGCAAAAAGTTATAGTTGTTTTTCTGCTAGGGACCTTTCTGCAATAAAATCATCACAAACAGGCTCTTGGCTGGAAAAAAAGAAAGCACACTCCAGGAAATACGTCTTCTCCTGCGGAAAATGTATTCCTCGATGTAACATAGAGAAAATATGTCTTCAGTGAAGGAAAGCATACTTTAGCTGAAGTAGAAGCAGAATACGCTTTCGAAAGAAGGAAGCAGATTGCCTGGGAATTCGTCTCCACTTAAGTGACGTGGAGGGGTGGGGTCAACGGCGGAGGGGCTGACACGCGGGGCCCGCGGCCAGCTGGCAAGGAGGGGGCTTCGTCTCCTTCTTCTCCTTGCTCGCGCCCGGCCGAGGCAGAGGAACTCCGGCGACGGCTGCCGGCTGCTCCGGCCACCTCAGGGAGCGCTCCGTCCACCGGCGCGATCAGGGCGATGAGGCGCACCCATCCCCGCATAGCATAGCCGTCGGAGTGGATCGAGAATAGAAGAACTCCGACGCCAACGGGTGACGGCTCTGACGATGATGAACTCGGGGATGTGGACCACCGAAGGAGGAGGTGAGTAAGGGGACGGCGTACTGGTGAAGGAGGAGGCGTCTGGTGGTGCTAAAGTTGAGAGGGAAGGCCTAGTTTGCCATTATCGAAGCAGAGGTCGTCGGAGGCCGAGGCGGCCATAGGATGGCTTGGGAGCTCTTGGAGCTCAGAGAAGGGGTCGGGGAGGGCTAGAGGAGTGAGGTGAGGAGGCTGGTGAGCTCGAAGGGCTCGGGGAGCGCCATTTATAGGCAGGAGCGGGAGGTGCCGCGCTGGCGTCGCCACGGACGCGTGTCCGGCATCGTGGACGCGTGCCCACGCTCGCGAGTTCGGAGGTAGGAGACGAGGGAGGTGCAGTGGAGGTCTCACGGGGTAGTGGAGGCCAAGGGAGCACGGGGAGGATGACGACGGCGACGAGCAGAGCCAAACGGAGCACTGTGCTCTTGTGGGCACACGACGGTTTCCGTCGGTGAGCAAGTTGCCGGAGGGGGAGAGGGGTCCAGGGGAACGGCGACGACGAGGTGAAGCCAGGGACATGCTCGTGCTCGCTGAGACGCCGAGCAGAGGAGGGGCCCGAGCAAGAATCCATCCTGGGCGCGGCCAACGGCAGCTAAGCGCGCGCACAGGCTTGCCATTAACACAGTCACCGCATGCACTAGCATGTAGCGGGGGAGATGGTCTTGAAAATTTTTCCTAGTGGGTAGTTCATCCAGGGTAGGTCTCAACTACGGTGGTAGTTCGGTCAAAACTAATCTGGTTAACAGGAAATCACCCTCTGAAGTTTACTGCAGTAACCTTGGGTGAGCACTACTGATGAACAAGAAGGGTTTTGGATGCAATGGAGTTGTCTGCGGGGTTGAGGTAAAGAAGGAATTTCATCCTGGTAACTTGGAGAAGAATTGGATCAAGATAAATCATAGTTGCTTTGCAACTGACCAAAATGGTCCAGAAATGAGATTTGGATTATGCACTCAACTGGTGTGGCCACTTGAGCTCAAGTTTGGCAAGGCTTCATGATTTGATCATATGAAGATGATGTATAAGTTTCATACCAATTCGATTCACCAAAATGGTACTTGCTTCACAAACATCCTTGCTGACCAGAAACTTGCAAAAATTCTAGAGGAAAAATGGCTCGATGAAATATGCCCAAAATGAGTGGAGTTAGATTATATGGATAATAGAAGGCCTAGAAAAATTGGCAGCCATAATGGAGCAAGATAAAATGTACTTGCTTCACAAACTGAAATTTTGGACAGAATCAAAGAATTGAAGGTGAGCTCACATGGAGGAATGAAACGAGTTCTACTTTGGTAGAGGGCTATGATATGATGATATGAAGAATCATGCAAAATGGCAACTCATTTGGATGTGCCTAGTTTGTACTTCCTTCACAACCACTTCCCTCAGACATGAACTTTGGAAAATCATAATTAAATAATTACTATGCAAATGAGGTTGCACTTTGGCATGTGGTAATTATATGGACAGGAAAAGGTGTCCAAGGAGTTTGAGGTCAATTGGACAAAGATAAATGGCACTTGCTTCACATTCTGCCATTCAGGACAGAATAGGAAATGAATTATTTGAGTAAGATGATAAACATGACAAATGAAATATTTTGCCATATTTGGGAAATATATGACCCAAACAATTTATGAGAATTATTTGGGAATTTTAGGAGTGATGGAAATAAAGGTTGCTTCACAACCTAGGGCAGACAGGGTTATTCCTTTAATAGAAAAAGGAATATTTCCTAGAAGAAGATTTTAGGGTTTGGTCAAGGAGTGAAGTGACATGATCTTGGCAAGGTTTTTAGAATGATGATCCACTTGGGAAGGAAAAAGAGGATGATTTCCCAGGTGACAAGGCCACAGAACCACTCCAGAAAGAAAAACAGAGCAAAAACCAATAAACCAACAAGAAAAAGCAAAGGGCCAAAATCCAGGCTGTTACACATACCATGCTTTTTTTACATTGAAGTGTTGTCCTAGTGGTCTCTTGCAATGCCATCTTAGTTTCCCAATCATACACACATATGTTGCCTTAGTGTTTTTATGTATGTATTCCGCTAGCATAAAGTTTTACATTCAAGTATTGTTTTTTTACACTATTGTCCTGTCATATCCCTAGCTCTTACATCATACTCCCTCTGTCCGGATTACATGTCGCAGAAATGAATAAAACTGGATGTATCTAGAACTGAAATACGCCTAGACCCATCCATTTATTTTTGTATGGAGGGAATACATGTCAATATGTCATGCCTTTCTATTCTTCAATACTTATTCCATCTCTACTGTAGCATCTTTTATAATTGAAGCACCATTGTTCTATATAAGGCATGCAAGGGGAAGACAGCTATGTTAGAATCTGAGGGGTTACAAACCAGGTCTTTGCAAAAGATCCAAACGCCAGGAGATAATAAACCAACTCCAGTTTTCATAGATACTGCTCCAGCACAAAGAAACCCAACTCCCACTGATAATAAGCAGATTCCAGTGGCCAAAGAACTAGTCCGCTCCAGTCCAGCAAAAATATGTCAACTCCATTCTAAGAAGCGTGTGTGTATCCTCGCATCATGAAATTTTATAGTATTCTGATCATATCTTCTACATGTTTCTTACTCATCTCTCTTTTGGAAAATAAGCTTAAAGGATAGAAGACTTTCTGTACTGGGATCGTATTCGAGGAAAGTATTTTGCGGGAATTCTCTGTGCTCCAATGCTGATGTAAGTACCTGTTGTATATCACTATATTTTTACATCAGCATGTATTTTTTTAATCGACGTGAATCCAACCTTTATCTGATCTATATTCAGTTGTAGAAAAATGTTAAAGGCGACAATGTTGATTTTTGTAAGGAAAACTTCCTGGTAGTTTTGCATACTGAGCTGCATGAGTGTAATATCTCATATCATGCACATTACTGAATTGTAGCGCTGCTCTGGTTGCCCATTCATTCATTGTGTCAATGTTGCTTTTGTATTACCTTACCTGGCTGATGATAGATGTGCCATGTTGTGTCAATTTGGTGTAGGCTGGTTGACCAAACGTTCGCTGTGTCAATTTTTCTTTCCTATTATCTGACCTGGCCAATGATAGCAATGCTAGTGTGTTAATTTGGTGTAGGCTACTGAAGATAAGAAGACAACTCTGAAAACAGCAGGGCAACCCCATTGTTTCTTTCCAATAAATCTAGGCCAGGTAATATGGCAATAACTCTTGATTAATTAGTTCGGTTCCCCTCCTAATTTATGTTATGATAAAGTGGTCGAGACACTCTCCACTATCAATAATACAAGCCTGCCAAAATCGCCATCTAAATCTGTTCAGTTTCCTTTGTCTCGAATGCAATGGAAAAAATGTATGTTTGTGAACCAATTAATGGTTGAAGCAATGATGGAAAAGGTGGAGGAACCAGAGGTGCACATTCATGCGGAACAACAACTGATCAATGTTTTTAGAGACAGTGTAGCAAAGCAGCAAGAACTTGCCCACATGCTTATGGGCGTCATCCGCGCTGAGGTTGCAGATTGTGACATTGTAGATTGTTAGGTTATGTTCATTTATTTGCACTGCCCTCAATCTTTGATTGCCCAGTGGATGTAATTTCTTGTAATATAGGCTGGTTGTGCAACGTTTTTTCCTATATGTCGTACCTTTGCTTGATCAGTTTTGGTCTTGTGCATAATTGCTCGTCATAATGGGCTCAAATTATCTAATTGGGCCTAAAGACATGTACGGACTTTAGTGTGCCCATTAAGTTAATGGGCTGTTACAAGGCCGAAAGTTAATGGTCGGCCTTCTTACCTCCCGGGTCGTTAACAGGCCGAGATCGAAGCGAGCAACAGGTGGGCCTGACGGTGTCCTGGACTAGGGGGTACTCAACACGTCATCTCCCGATCTTTAGATTGGGCCGAGGACCCCCGTGGACGTATACTCATGGGCCAGTTCGGACAGCTACCGCATACAAGGAAGATTCCACAAGACTTGGCGATCAAGACAAGGACTTCTCCCCACCGGCGTATTCGGCTAGGAATCTTGTTATCCTAGGCCTCTGGTGCATTATATAAACCGAGGCCAGGCTAGTCGATAGACAATATCATCTCCATACACAACAATCGTACCATAGGCTAGCTTCTAGGGTTTAGCCTCCTTGATCTCGTGGTAGATCTACTCTTGTACTACCCATATCATCAATATTAATCAAGCAGGAGTAGGATTTTACCTCCATCGAGAGGGCCCGAACCTGGGTAAAACATCATGTCCCCTGTCTCCTGTTACCCATCGATCCTAGACGCACAGTTCGGGACCCCCTACCCGAGATCCGCCGGTTTTGACACCGACAGGGCCCATTTGATTTCACAGGCCGATACAAAGGTCAGGCTACATATGGCCCAACTATACTATGGTCCTTTAGTAGGCCGAAAGAGACAACGGGCTCGTACTAGACCATGAAGAGCATGGGCCGCTAAGAGGCCAAAAGTCAGGTTGTATTGTAAATGGCCCAACTGTGTTGTGGGCCTTTAGCAGGACGAAAGAGAAACTGGGCTGGTATTGGACCATGAAGAGCATGGGCCGTTCAAAGGCCAAAACTCAGGTCCGACTGCAAATGGCCCAACTAACTTATGGGCCGTCAATAGGCTAAAAGACACACCGGGCCAGAAATTGGCCCAACACTTAAATGGGTCGCTAAAAGGCCGTGTAAGTGCATCTAGTGCCCCTTAGTGATTTTGGTGTATTGAAGACTTATAGGTTAAGGGACTAATCCGTTTGTGAGTGTACACAGGTCTATAAGTCTATGAGGAGTTTGATATTTACAAAGAAAGTCGACCTAAAAATGAATGTCTTCAACTAAAGACTTTGGCTTTCTGAAGACTTTGAAAGTGAAGAAATTGGTGTCAACATGAAGACTTAATATTCATGCGAGGAATATGAAGCGTGAAGACTTTTGTTTTCGTAGTTTCATTTTAACTTTCTTGAGTCATAGGAAACACCATACTGTTAAAGGGGGTCGAGGTAAAACTAACGAAAAGTTTCCAACACTACAGGAATCCAGTACTTTGCCATCTGCCATGGCGGACGGCAAAGGCAGGGATGGCTGACGGCAAAGCACATTGCCGTCCGCGGCGGACGACAAACAGTGACAGCAAAGATAGGGTCGGCAAACAGGTCCTTTGCCGTCTGCTTTTTATGGCGGACGGCAAAGAGCCCTTTGCCTACAGCGGCTGACGGCAAAGAGGGGGGACGCAAAATGTTGCACGTCCGCCAGCGTTACTCCGTTAGGCGGCTAACGGCGGCCTTTGCCATCCGCCAGCGGACGACAAATTTGAGCGCCTCTTTGCCGTCCGCCAGACAACGTCAGCTATACGTCAGCGCCCGCTCTTTTTTGCTGTCCGCACGGCGGACGGCAAAGGCAAAGTCTTTGCCATCAGCTTGGCTTTGTCGTCCGCCACGGTAGGCAAATTGGCCAAATGGTCCATCCCCAGGAAGCACAGATGGGCGCCACGTGCCCCCTTTGCCGTCTGCCCCCGACGGCAAAGGGGTCTTTGCCATCTGCCGCGGACGGCAAAGAGCCTGCAGTGCCTCTTTTTTGTTCTGTTTTTCTTATATCCAACAATTATCACAACAAATATTTCACAGCACGTATATATCCATCACATAAATATCCAGCACATATATATCCTACATAATAAATATCCAGCACATATATATCCA
The DNA here is from genome assembly GCA_032464435.1 of Aegilops umbellulata. NCBI lineage: Eukaryota > Viridiplantae > Streptophyta > Magnoliopsida > Poales > Poaceae > Aegilops > Aegilops umbellulata. Next base: position 358,736,239 of record CP136054.1, on the reverse strand, counting down.
TCCATACATACATAGTAGGTTGCACATAGTTCCATCGATCCATACATATTACAATATGCAAAGTTTCATCATAGCAAGCGAGCAGAATACAAGAAGTGCATCAAAGGAAAAAACAGGAAAAAGCAAGCAATCCATCATAGGAAGCTGGCTTCCGTGAAGTGAATGAAACTTGCAAAATGACAAATAAGAAAGTTAGAAAAAGAAGACTAGAAGAAGAATTAGACTAGAAGAAAAAGAATAGAAGAAGAAGACTAGAAGAAGAAGTATATGCCATATATTAGCCAACTTAGGTGAAATGTATCGTTTATGAGCTAACCTAGGTGAAATGGGTAGTTTATGAGCTATCCTAGGTGAAATGGATCATTTTGGAGCTAAGTTAGGTGAAATGGGTCGTTTATGAGCAAACCTAGGTGAAATGGGTCGTTAATGAGCAAACCTAGGTGAAATGAGTCGTTTATGAGCAAACCTAGGTGAAATGGGTCGTTTATGAGCTAAGTTAGGTGAAATGAGTCGTTTATGAGCAAACCTAGGTGAAATGGGTCGTTTATGAGCTAACCTAGGTGAAATAGGTTGTTTAGGAGCTAACCTAGGTGAAATGGGTCATTTATGAGCTAACCTAGGTCAAATGGGTCGTTTATGAGATAACCTAGGTGAAATGGGTTGTTTATGAGCTAACCTAGGTGAAATTGATCATTTTGGAGCTAACTTAGTTGAAATGGGTCGTTTATGAGCTAACTAAGGTGAAATGCCACGTTTTTTAGCTAACTAAGGTAAAATGGATCGTTTTTGAGCTAACTTAGGTGAAATGGGTCATTTTGGAGCTAACCTAGGTGAAATGGGTCATTTTGGAGCTAACCTAGGTGAAATGGGTCATTTTAAAGCTAACGTAGGTAAAATGGATCATTTAGGAGCTAATCTACGTAAAATGGGTCATTTTAGAGCTAACTTGGATAAATTGGATCACTTGTAAGATAACTAAGGTAAAATGAGTCATTTTAGAGCTAACTTAGGTTGAATGGATGGTTTATGAGGTCAGTAAGCTTATTAAGTCATTTTGGAGGAAAAGAAGCTAAATCTAGGTCATTATGGTAAGCATATTGGAGGAAATAAAGCTAAGTCTAGGTCTTTATGCATTTGTTAAGCAAAACACTAGAGAAACTTACCGTGATCACGGAGGTGTAGGAGCGGGCTGGCTCGCGCCGGTAGCTGGAGAAGGAGTGGGCTGGCTCGCGCCGGTAGCTGGAGAAGGATCGTGCGATGCGTTTTTGGAGTTAAGCTGCACCAAAGATCATTTCCAATGTCTCGTTAGCATTATGACACTCAAATGTTAAGACTAGCAAGTAATGTCCATTCAAATTAAACTCACCGTCCTCCCAGGAGCAATCACTGGCATCGGCGGAGCGGTCTGACCGGACTTCTCGCACACAGACTGCACATTTGGTTTTCACAATAGAGTCATACTAGTTAGTAATGAGACTCAAATGTTAAGACTAGCAAGTAATCTGCAGAAGAAACTTACCACAAGGAGCTCGTACATGGCCCTTGCCTGCATGTCATTCCGTGCCCTCTCCTGCTCCAACATCTTTGTCGTCTTCTCCTCCAACTCCCGCTGCCTCTCTGCCGCCTCCGCCAGAAGTTTCTCCGTTCTATCTCTCTCACTCTGTATAGCAGCCTACAACACCACTCACATGACCATTTGTAATCATTGATGGAAGCGCACACAATGTAATGGAGAAAGATAGCTGAGTACGTATAACTAACCTTGAAGGCGAGTTGGACTGGCCGTTCACGAGGCCTTATCTCAAGAGCGGAGCTCGACTGGCGCGCCTTGATCTCCGGGAGAGTGCTAGGACAATGGATAAGTCCATCTCCCATGGCTATGGAGCCATGGGACCTCCCGCCACCAGATATCATCAGCAGCTCTGTATCAATGGGACCCTGGCTCGGGTTAAAGTCCTCCCCTATCCTCGCCTTCCCCTGATCTCTATATTGCACGAGCTTGTCGTGGGCGGAGATGTTGGTGAAGTTCTTTGGATCATCGAGGTCAGACGCAGAGAATGCCTTGACTTTCTTGTAAGGGCCAGTGTGGGCCATGGCATACAGGTCGTACACCTCTGGCACCTTATCCGCCTTATTGTAGCGCGCCTGAAAGAGAGAAACAAAGTAAATTAGTAATTAAAGGGCTAAAGCTAGCATGATGAATGAATTGCATGAATCATGAAGCAAACCACATACCCAGTTCCGCCCGTACTAAAATAAGTTGGAGCTGCCTTGGTGGTGTGGCACACCTTCCATTTGGGCACGTTTGTCCTTGGCCTCTTTGTGGGTGGCCAACCATTCTTTTGAGCACCACGCATTGACCAACACCTCCCAACAATCCATCCTATCCGCAAACCATCTCGGAGGGGCCTAAGTTACAAAATAGAAACTTAAGCGCTATGGCTATGAATTACTAAATGAAGGAAGTAAGTACAAGGCCTTAAGAATTACCTTCATGTACTTCTCCTTACTCAAGAACTTATCGTGGCACTCCTGCTTGGGCTTCTTGATACCACGCCCGGCGTAGTAGTCTCGAACAGCCTGCACCCGAACCTCATGCCGTAAGTTCTGAAGTAGGCGCTTCCACTCCTTGTGGATAACATGATCCGCCTCCTCCTCGTATCCCTCCTCACACCTCTAGAATGTATGCAATTAGGTGAGACAATATTGATTAGTACAATTAATAACTAGCTAGTTGAAGATTTTTAATTGTGTAAAGGAGCAATTACCTAGAACTTTCTGATCACGACGTCTGCCCTCGTCTTGCACAAGACACCGTCGATAATCTCACCCGGCGGGGCCGGGGCAGCCAAGTAGTGCTCCCAAGTCAATCCAACCTCTGGAAGCCGACCCTCACCAGGCAACGTGACAAACCCCGGGAAGTTTTGCCGAATCAGAACTCCAAGGACGGAGTTGGGCCGGCGGACAATTTCATGGTGGTCCCAACCCCTGCAGCATGACAAGGCCAACACATCAGTTATTTGAAGAAACGTGAATGCAGAAGGTACAAAAAGATTAAATGCACTTACCTCTCCCCATCAGGGAAAATCAACCACCTCTGCTCGCGGGTTGCCGGCACGGACGAGAGCCGTGTAGCACCACGCTGGTAGACGTTGCCCCCCTCCTCCCCCTCCTCATTAGTCGGCTCCCCGCCATCATCAGCATGGCCACTCAGTTCCCCGCCATCATCAGCGTGGCCACTCGGCTCCTCAGGCTGACCCGACCAGGTACCCCATCCAGACGTGTGCTCCTCCGGGGTCTCGTGGGCCAAAGGCCCGTCGACCCGAGGCTCGTGGGCCGAAGACCCGTGGACCGGGGGCTCGTGCACCGGAGTCCGTGCAGCCTCCTCCTCAGACGAGTCCACCCTAGCAGTCACGTGCTCGGGTGAAACAGCTGGGGTCGGCGGCGAGGAAGGCGCCGTAAGAGTCACCCTACCTCCTCTCCCGCGACCACGTGCTCCACCTCCTCTCTTCTTCTTACCTCGTCCCCTGCTGGGCACCGCGGTCGACGAAGACGGGCCCGACGGTGTCGCCATACTGTCCAGCAACGCTCGGCGGAGAGGTGCGTGTGGAATGGAAGACCTCGCACCACGCGCCGACGAAGAAGGGGCCTCGGCGCGCTCCTGACCAGTGCCCACCATCTTTCAACACCTGCCATGAAAAAGAATAAACGAAATTAGTACAACATAAAAAAAGTACCGACATGAATAATAATATGTATATCACTTAAGTGTATCATCATCAAGTACAACATAAAAAAATTGAATACCTGACACTACTAATAATCTCGATCAGTATCATCAATAAATGCATAATCATCATCATCACTATAATCAATGATGGGCTCATAGGGTTCATTGGCATCAACATGTGCAAGGCCACCTTGACGTAATCAGTCAAGCATTGACAGGTCATCCGCAGCAGCAACCTCTTCTTGTTCCGGCTCTCCTTGTTCCTCCTCTGGGGTGATGTCGGATTCACTGTCGCTGTCTACTTCAATGTTTTGGGGTGAAGTATAGCGGTTCTTGAAACGCTTTTTGGAAAGACGGTCTCTTGGAAGAATTCTCCTTCATATTTGTCTGGGTTAATGTGAGGTGCATCACGTCGATGTTGTGTGGGCAAAGGAGGTCTTTGAAGTAAGGCAGATCCCATAAGCATGTTTTGTGAGTCCACGCGTGCTTAGTATTATACCCCTTGAAGTACCCTGGACGTTGTGGATCTGGCTCGAGAGCGTTTAACTGATCCAGGGTCTGCTGGCCTGTCAATGCAGGTGGTGCAGAGTTTTTGACAAGTCTACCCCTGATGAAGTTCTTCTTATCTTTCCTGAACTTATGGCGAGGATCCAGGTACTGTCTATGCATGTCGAAGCAAGAAAACTTGCGACCGGCCTGAAGCCAATGAAACTCAAGAGCTCCCTTACATGTGGGGCACGGGAACCTTCCATGCACACACCGTCCAACAAATAGAGCATACGCCGGCAAGTCATGCGTCGAGTACATGTACCAGACACGCATTATGAAGTTCCGTTTGCTAAAGGCGTCGTATGTCTTGAACCCATTATCCCAGGCTTCTTGCAATTCGTCCTTAAGCGGCTACATGTACACATTCATATTTTTCCCCGGATAGTTGGGTCCTGGAATTATCAACGTCAAGAAAATGTTCTTTCTTTGCATAATCTGTCCAGGGGGGAGATTGAGTGGAAAGACAAATACGGGCCAACAACTGTATTGGGCTGCCGTCATACCAAACACACTGAACCCATCCGTGCTGATGCCGACTCGAGGATGCCTCGGATCTGCCGCTTTGTCAGCATGTAATTCATCAAACTTTTTCCACGCAACACCATCCGATGTGTGTACCATCATCAGATTCCCATCTGCATCTAGTTCGGTTCTTTTGCCTGTTTTGTGCCATGTCATCTGTCTGGCCGTCTCTTCGACCATGAAAAGACGTTGAAGTCTTGGTACGATTGGCATATACCGAAGAACACTAACGGGGATTTTGGTATGTGTCTTCTCACCCATACCGTTGTCTACCACAATATACCTGGAAGACTTGCAAATGGGACAATAGTTCAAGTCCGCATAGTCAAGCCTAAATAAGGCACATCCTTTCTCACAGGCATGTATCTTCTCATAGGGCATCTTCAGTGCACGGAGGATTTTGTCCGACTGGTATAGGTTTGCAGGCATTACATGGCCTTTGGGTAGAAAGCGTCCAAATACTGTCATAATTGCGTCACAGCATTCTCTGCCCAAGTTGAATTGAGCCTTCAGAGCCATTACTTGTGAGATAGCATCCAACTGACAAAGCTTAGTGTGCTCGCGGAGCGGACGTTTTGAAGACTCCAGCATTTCATTGAAGGCCTTTGCAGATTCCTCCATCTCCTTGTCCGAATCTCGAGCATCATCATAGTCTTGCACCATGTTTTCCATCCCAGTACCATGCTCGTCGGTGCGACGACGATCCACCTCAGGTCGGTCACGTTGGGCAGACTCACCATGAAATGTCCACACCGTATAATCGGGCGTAAAACCACTCTTCTGCAGGTGTTTGCCCATTTTAGCCTCTATCTTCTTTTCCCAATTGCCGCACCGGAAACAGGGGCACCAGGTTTTCTTTTGGCCATTTGCAAATGCGGCTTGCACAAAACCCTTGGTTTTTGTGAACCATTCAGCGCTCCATTTGTTCTGACCAGTGTGACCGGTATACATCCACGCACGGTCACTCATCTTGACTTTCAGAGCTACTGGACACACAACAATTATATATGTAATTCACCATGTATATATTCATCAGTTGATCTACTTTGTCAATTTTATTACGTCCATGCAACATACACTCTAATAGGTAATGATAGGTCCTAATCCCACCCGTGTATGTGTAGATTGGGTTCATTTTCCCATGCTATGCTCCGGATCAGACGCAAAATTTCGGCAGCAAATCCCGGCTGTTCTCCTGATACACGTCTCTGCAATAATCAGAGAGGATGTGTACCCGGAGAACAACAGGGGAGGCACTGACGAAATTTATGCGTCGGATCTGGAGCAAAGCATATGGGAAAATGAACCCAATCTACACATACTCGGGCTGTCCATGGATAGCGTTGGACAATTCGAAAGAATCAAGGTTATAAATATGCAAATGCATGCATATTTATAACTATGACGCTTTCGAACAGGAGACACATATTGGTTACGCATACTGATGATTCAAGACACATATATAGCTAGCTATCATGTTTCATCGGAATAGATCAAATAATTAATGCGGGAGGAGGACTTGTCATTTGTGCTCACCCACAAACGAAGGGGCAGAGCTCGTCAAACACACGGCGAGGTCGTCGAACACCAAACCTCGCAGCGATGAAACAACTGCACATTTAAAACTACACGATCAACACAATTATATATGATGTTTTTCATAACAAAATCGAAAAAATATATGACCTAACTAATAATTCACAAATATATGACCCCGTCGGCCTCTGGAAGGCCAAAGAACACCTTTTTGGGAGGTGTCGGGGGTCGGGGTGCCGTGTCGGGGTCGGGGTGCTGTTTCGGGGTCGGGGGGTTGTGTCGATGTCGGGGTAGTGCCGTGTCGGTGTCGGGGTGTTGTTTCGGGGTCGGGGTGTGGTGTCGGGGTCAGGGTGTCGGGTCAGGCTCGTGGTCGGGGTGTCGGGTCAGGCTCGGGGGGTCGGGGTGTCGGGGTCGGGGTGTCGGGTCAGGCTCGGGGTCGGGGTGTCGGGGTCGGGGTCGGGGTCGGAGTCGGGGTCGGGGTGTCGAGGTCGGGGTCTCGGGGTCGGGGTGTCGGGGTCGGGGTCTCGGGGTCGGGGTGTCGTGTCGGGGTGCCGGGTCGGGGTCTGGGTACCGTGTCGGGTCGGGTTTTTTCCTTTTTTTTCCTTTTCTTCTTCTTCCTCTTCTTCCTTTTCTTCCTTTTTTCCTTCTTCTTCTTCTTCTTCTTCCTCCTTTCCTTTTTCCTCTTCTTCTTCTCCTCCTCTCCTCTTTTATCTTCTTCTTCTTCCTCTTCTTCTTTTTTCTTCTCCTCCTCCTCTTCTTCTTCTTCTCCTCTCCTCTTTTTCTCTTCTTCTTTCCTAAAACTAAACTAAACCTAAACCTAAAACTAAAAAAACAGAAAAAAGAAAAAACTAAATCTAAACCTAAAACTAATCCAAAAACTAAAACTAAAACTAAATCTAAACTAAACATAAACCTAAAACTAAAAAACAGAAAAAAGGAAAAAAGGCGGCGGAGGAGGGGGGCGGGGCGGCCTGGGGCGGCGGCGGAGGGGGGCGGGGCGGCCTGGGGCGGCGGCGCCGGGCGGCAGTGGCGACGGGGCCGGTCCCGGCCGGGGCGGCGGGGCGCGGGGGTGCAGGGGCGCCGGGGCGTGGCGGCGCCCAGACGGCGGGGGCGGCGGGGGCGACGGGGGCGACGGGGCGGGGGGGCACCGGGGCGGCGGCGGGGTGGTGGGGCGACGGGGCGGGGGGTGCTGGGGTGGCGGCGGGGTGGTGGGGCGACGGGGCGGCGGTGAGTAACTAGGGAGAGAAAGAGAGAGAGAGGGGCGGGGTGGGGCGCGGCCGTTAACGTTAGTGGGGCCCTCCCTCTTTGCCGTCCGCCCCCCTTTGTCGTCCGCCTTTTTGCTATTTGCCGTCTGCTAGCGGACGGCAAAGAGGGGGCCCGTTAGGTTTTTTTAGCAGCTCGTCAGTGGGGCCCCTCCCTCTTTGCCGCCCGCTAGCCGACGGCAAAGAATCTCTGCCGTCTGCTAGCCGACGGCAAAGAACTGGCTGATGGCAAATTAGGTCTTTGCTATCAGCCAGTTCTTTGCCGTCTGCTTTTTGGTAGCTGATGGCAAAGAGAATCTTTGTCGTCCGCTAGCTGACGGCAAAGAGCTGGCAGATGGCAAAGTAGCTGATTCCAGTAGTGCAAGTGATGCTCATATCAAAATCCTACATCTACCAATCCTTTTGAGTGAAGCCATTGGTAATCTCATACAGTTCAGTCGTTTTCTTCAGTGAGAGAGACGAAGATCTTCTGGTCTCTGACGAATTTGTTCTGACTGAGGAGTTAGGAATGCGCCAGTGCAGATTGCCTACAAGTGAGGAACATGATAGCCCTGAGGAATTTGAGAGCTCATATTTCCGACCGTTGCTGTGCTACGCGCCAGATGTCCCAAAATATCTACCCACCTAACGGTCATATCATTGAAGGGAATTTCTGTCTTATCATGTCGGGCTGCTCCCTAGGTTATAAATAGCCGCCCCCTACAACCACTAGCTGGTTGCCTGCTACGAGAGAAACTGACACTTGTCATTGAGAGCATCCCATCCTCCGAGGACTTTGAGCGAAAATCATCACTGAGGAAAACCCAAACCCAAACACCTACTAACCCAAAGTGATTGAGCATCACTGAAGAGATTGTTCCTGTGTGGAACCGACGCTTGTTACCTTTGAGGAGTGTGCATCCTCCAGAAGTTAGGCGTCATGGTCTAGAGCATCCAAGAGGAAACTGTGGATCACCGAGTGACCGAGTCTGTGAAGGTTTGGAAGTCACCTGAAGACTTACCACGAGTGATTGGGTGAGGTAAGTGCGAATTTAGCTCAAAGAGAATACGATGAGGACCGTGTGTTCTCGGGTTTAAATACCTAGCTGCTCCAACCAGACGTACAACTGTCACTGCAGTTGGAACTGGTCTACCAAATCACTGTCTTCACTGAGCTACTAGTTCTATTTCCACAACCCTTTCATTTCCTCATTACTGTGTTGTTGTACTTGATCGTTTTTGTTTGAAGACTTTAACTAAAGACTTTCTCAATTTCCTCGGTCCTATTTCTTCAGTCACTTTGTCTTCAGCCTGCTTATCCTGTGTTTATGCTACTTGTACTCTTTGTTGGTTTTCATTTCATTATGATGTATGTGCTACTGCTCTGTTATGTTTGCATCTGAGTACTTATTCCGCTGCTAGTTGTTCGTGACTTAGGAATTTCCTCACCTTGAAATTCCTCAGTGAAGAATTTGTAAAAATCGCCTATTCACCCGCCTCTAGTCTATATAACGCACTTTCAATTGATATCAGAGCAAGGTACTCCATTGTTCTGTGTGATTTTGGTTTAACCGCCTAGAGTTTAGTTATGTCGACTACATGTATGATCGAGGTGTCTGCTGGGTGTCCTACCTTCGATGGGACGGACTACCCCTACTGGAAGAATAAGATGCGAATGCATCTTGAGGCAATTGACAACGATGTCTGGTACGTTGTGGAAAATGGTGTTCCCTCTGTCACTCCTGCCATCAATCCTGTTGATGTGAAGAAATTCAGGCAACTCGACTCTCAAGCGAAGAACATCATATGTGGCCATCTGAGCAAAGGGCGGTATGGCAGAGTGAGTGCTTTGGAGACAACTAAGCTTATCTAGGATAGGCTGTCCAAGGCCAACGAAGGAGTCTCAACACAGCGTGACTCTCGAGTTGACGTTCTTCACAATCTCTTCAACCGTTTCAAAAGACTCGACAATGAAAATGTTCAGAAAACCTTCGATCGCCTCACTGACATCTCAAATGAGCTTCAAGCACTTGGTGCCACTGACATCGCTGACCATGAGGTGGTGAAAAATTGCTGAGATCGCTTGATTCCTCATTTGACACTCTTGCACTGATGATACAAGAACAAGGAGACTACAAGTCACCTGATCCCACTGATATCCTCGAGAGGCTGAACACTCACAAGTTCCAACTTGCTGCAAAGAGAGATCTCTATGGATCGAGCTATGGCAGATCACGCGCTCTGAAGGCCAATGCAGTCTCTGAATCTGAAGGTGAGGATTCTGGTAGCATCCTTGGTGATCCTGAAGAACTGAGACAGGAGCTAGCAATGCTCGTGAGGAAATTCCAGAAGTTCTCAAGGCGTGGTTGCTTTGGTAAATCCTCAAGAAGTGATGACATGAGATCAGATTCCTCATCCCGTGACTACAAGAAGAGAACTTGCCACAAATGCAAGAAACCTGGTCACTACATTCGAGATTGTCCTCTGTCGGAAAAGGAATCAAAGAAGAAGAAATACAAGGATTATAGTTCTGATGAATCAAAGAAGAAGAAGAAATCCTCAAAGTCCTCATCGTCAAAATCCTCGAAGGCTTCATCTCACAAGAAGAGCAGCTCCAAAAAGGCTCGGGCATTCATTGGCAAGGAAATGGACTCTGAAGCTGAATCTGAAGAAAATGAGGAAGAGGAGACATCTGAGGTGTCAGAATCTGGTGTGGCGAGCCTAGCCCTCGCTACTGCTTTTGTCAGCAAGTCCATCTTCAACTCTGAAGAAAATGACTTCCCCAACATGGCTGACGACAACGATGATGACTACGCTCCCATCTATTGCTTCATGGAAAAAAGGTTCCAAGGTACTCAAATATCCCTCTTCTGAATCAAGTGAGGATGAATCTGATGAAAACCTCAAGACTAGCTACTCTAAACTTGCTAAGATTGCTGTGAAACAACAAAAGGCTTTTGAAAAAATTCAAAATATGCTAGACAAAAGCGATGACCTGTTGGGTGAAGAAATGGATCACACTCAAACCTTGACTGATAATCTTCACAGACTTCAGTCTAACACTACTGCAGGTTGCTGCTAACGCGACACTACGATCAGAGACCCTTCGACGAAACTGTGTGCGATGCCATAATCGCAAACGGTGGTGTAAAATAACCATCAAATAAGGTGCAAAACCTTTGCGATGGAGGATGCATCAAACAGGTTCAGATTTTAGTTGCGTGTGCGATGCAGGGCATACAGTTCAGCTCAATTAACTGTTTGCATGAGGAGGAACAAACGAAACGGGCAGCCAGATGAAGGTGTGTGCGATATGAAGCATACGGTTCACTCGGATGACCTGTTTGTGATTGGGAAACACAAAATAAACGGGCAGCCAGATGAAGGTGTATGCGATATACGGCATGCGGTTCACTCAGATGAACTATTTGCGTTGAGACAAGAGAACATCAACGGTTCAATATAACAAGATGTGTGTGATACGCAGCGAACAGGTCTGTAATCAGAAATGTGTGCGAAGACCGATAATAGCACAGACGATTGCTTCTAATAAGACGTATGTGATATGCTCTATCTACACAACATCTATTGGCCATTGGGGGACGGGCGGTCATCCGGATACGCCATAAGGATGGGAAGAGGCACCCTATCAGCAATGACTAGTTGTTCCACCAGTAGCTCATTTAAGAGAACTCTCAAGTTAAGTGTGCTCAGGCTGGAGCAGCAATTAGATGGGTGACTGGATGGGAAGTTGTGTTGATGTTAAATTAACTGATAGGATGGGTCATATCTGTCAAATTAAATGACTGATACGACCCACCCCATGAGTTAATTTAATCTTGAGGTCCTTGTTTTTTTTAACACATGTTAAAGAAGGTCTACCGCATTACGTTTTCACAATGTGCGATATGTGGCATACAGTTGATCCATCCAACCTGTTTGTGATGGAATAGGCCGTGTGTGTTGTGGGCAAACGCTTGCTAGTATTCAACCGTTTGCGATTGATGAATTCATCACCGACGGGTTCCCTAGTGTGGTTCGTGTTCATCTGATCATCATCTACTTCTTGTGCTAGCTCGATGTTCCTTCTATGCTAACTTTCCATCAATTGATGGCGTTTTATGAACACGCCACCGTTTGCCGCCATTTCCTCACCTGTTTCCTGCCACCCAGCGATATTGCGATAGGCGGCGCGCGACGCACGGAGGCGACAAGCGCAGCCTATAGCACATCCACCTTTTCCATGCACGCCAACCCACCAAAGTGCCGCCTCTGCCATCAACCTCGTCGACGAGGAAAACGAGCAGGCGCCACAGCCCGTCGAGGCCGAGGCGCTCCCCGGCAACGCGATGGACAATGCCATGATGCGCGTCATCGCTAGGGTTGAGCAGACCTTTGGCGCATGGCGCTTGAGCACCACGGATCAAGATAGGCATGTCAGCACCGACAGGCTGCAGCTCGCCGCACAACATGATCGATGGCGAGCCGCACAGCAAGTTAGGCACGTCCACGCCGATAGGCTGCGGCTCGCCGCACAGCGGGACCGTTCGAGCGCCGCAGAGCGAGAGGCGCGGTGCACCGCACAGCAAGGGCGGATCCATCGGCGCTTGCCTACTTTCGACACGGCATCGAGGCTAGGTACACGTCCCGTTAGTACCCCCATTCCTCGCCAGGAGTGGGCAGAGCCCTCAACGCCGTACTTGCACCAGAGGACGGCTGTGCCATACTTGCACCGGACGCCCGCCGTGCCGTTCGCATGGGTGCCACCGTTCGCCTTATCCGCGGCCCGCTGGATGTCAACGCGCTGGTCCGTAGGCTCGACGGCCTCCTTGGCCCAGGTGTCCACCAAGGCACAGTAGAGGAACATGGTCGTTGCATCCTCGAGCTGGTGATCTCCGATGAAATAGCCAACTTGGAGATCGAGATCACGCTCCAGATGTACCGCGAGCGTGTCGACCGCTTGGACGAACGCCTACACGAGTTCAGGCAGAGCCAAGAACTAAGTTGACAGGGACGGAGGGCTTTGTCAACTTAGTCAATATGCACGATTCTAGCTCCGGTGACCGTATGATGTCCATCCAACGGCCATAGTGCTTCTTCAACCTCCGGTCTTCTTGCTCTAGCCGCCCAAACCAGTGCCGGTCGTGCCTCGTGCTCCTGCCTCCCGTGGCCGGTTGTGATGCTGCGGAGGCTTCACTGCCCCCTACTACTCCCACCGCTGGCCAGGCCATCCCTCTACTCACCCACACCCCTTGTTATTCTACGGCAACGGCAGCCTCACACCGCAGCGAACCAGTGAACCCTCGTACTCCTCTATGCGTGGGCATCCACTGTCGCGTCTTCCCCGGCTCCGCGTCGTCCCCTTCCTAGGCCTCGTCGTCGTCCACTGCCCTGGTGCTCTCGGCGAGGCGTGGTCAACGTGGTCAAGGAACGGCTTCCATCGGACGTGGACTGTAAGTGGAGAGGCTGACATTTGGGTCCATGGCCGTAGCAAGGAGTGCCTCCTTATTACGTGCAAAATAATTACTCCTTCACCTGACAGCGGGGACCCACCGGACGGGCCACCGTATTTCGCGAAAAAATGTTTGCCCCTGACTGCTGGGACCCACCAGCTACATCTACACACGCAAGGAAGTGCGTCTGGGCAAAAAAACGATTCGCCCCCCTGACTGCTGGGACCCACCAGCTACATCTTCGCAGGCAAGGAAGTGCCGGACAGTCGGGACCCACCTGGTCGAAGCGTACGTAGCATTGTCATTCTGGTCGCGAACGTGTACGTACATATATACTGGTGGATGTAGAGGCGCGCACGTGTCGTAGTAGAGGCGCGTACATGTCGTACTAGAGGCGCGCACGTAGCATGTACACGTACGTACATCGGCCAGTGTGAAAGAAAGAAAATACGGCCACGTATGTGTACATACGGGCGGGATCTCGAACTCCTACTAGCGCATACGTACGGCCAGGGCTCGTGTACATGGCTGGGTCAGAACAAAGAAACAACGTCGTCGTCATGTTCATGGGGAGGCAACGGAATGTGTCGTGTTCATGGGAAGGCAACGAAATGCTCGTGTTCATCGGGAGGCAATGGAACGCGTGGGAGACAACCTGCTGGGTCAGAACGGAATGCGTGGTCGTGTTCATCGGGAGGGCTTGGACGGAACATGCGATGGAAACGAGGCCTGGCTTACAGCACAACGGAGGAAACAGCCTTGTGTTCGACCGGCCGTTCGAAACGGGATCCTGTTCATCAGGAGGGGTCTGGCGTACCGCAAAACGGACGAAACAGACCTCCTACGGTCGAAACAGGGGTCCTGTTGATCGGGAGGGGTGTGGCGTACCGCAAAACAGACGAAATGGACCTCCTACGGTCGAAACGAGGGTCCTGTTGATCGGGAGGAGTGTGGCATACCGCAAAACGGACGAAACCGACCTCCTACGGTCGAAACGGGGGTCCTGTTCATCGGGAGGGGTGTGGCGTACCGCAAAACGGGACTCCACGGGATACTGTTCATCTCCACCGTCGACCTCCTCCAGCCTCCACGGGCTACCGTCGATCTCCTCCAGCCTCCACGGGCTCTTGTTCATCCAGCCTCCACCGCGTGCTACTCCACCGGCTACTATTCAACCACCCTACGTCGTCTACTGTTCATCCAGCCCTCCAGACCACGGGGTCCTGTTCAACCACCCCTCCACGGGAACCCCTCCACCGTCTACTGTTCATCCAGCCCTCCACCACACCACGGGGTCCTGTTCATCCAGAGGCAACGCCACCGCTCACTGTTCATCCAACCCCCCCCCCACCCACAACGCTCACTGTTCATCCTAGAGGCAACATCGATCGGCTTCAGTTGGCAGCTGTAGCGAAGGAATCGCTCGATCGGGTTCAGTTAACAGCCATCGATCGATTGCTCGGGTTTAGTAACGCGTAGCCTGCAGTGCAATCGCTTGGGTTCAGTTAGAGCCTAACGCCTCGCTCGGGTCCAGTTAGAGCCAACGCCTCGCACACACGCGCGTAATTGCACGAGAGAAGCGTGCATCGCTTGGCCCCCGACCTCCGACCGTAACCGGGAACTCCCCAAAATTTTCCTCGCCCTCGCTTCTACCACGGTTTTTTCCGTCATGGACGGCCCAAAGAATGTCATGCAGCTGCGTCTCCGGCCCGCCCAGGATGAAAAGCCCATTTTCTGTCATGATTTTTCTCATAGAAGTAGGAGCCCACCACATCTATGATGATACCGGGTTTTGTCACAATTATCGTCATAGAATTGTCATATGTATGACAGAAAAAATTTCGTTCGGCCCAAAATGTCACAGATGTGTCTTTTTTTGTAGTGGATCCATGTCCTCATATGGACAAAATTCCTCACGTGGATCAAATCCCTCGTATGGATCAAATTCCTCATATGAACATCATCGTGCTAACACTTCTATTTCACAGGGAAAGCCTAAGGGCTATGAATATGTGCATTATTCTTCAAATCATTATGATCGTAAGTCCTCGAAGAATTTCTCTGCTTATTCATATGCTTACTCTAACCCCTCTTATGTGAAATGAAGTGGACTGGCCTCCATGCCACCTTTCTCATATGGAGCTCGCAGAATGATGAACTCTTTGCCACCCCTCCAGATGTGGGTGGTGAAGAAAAAGAACTAATATCTTATGCAGGGTCAAGTCTCCAGACGAACTTAATCGTCTGAAGAATTTGCTGGAGACCTGAAAATGCTTGATAGGACGCAAGCTAATCATGAAGATATGAATTTTCATTTCTCACGTCCTCATACTGTTATAATATGTTCTATTCCTTGATGAAATTGGTTTGATGAATTTGATGTCATATTCTTCTCTGATGAAGTATATGAGTTCGTAAGTTGCACTAATTCATCTGCAAGATGATCAACCAAAAGCTACTGAGTGGGTCCTCGAGAGTGGATGTGCAAATCATATGACTGGTGACAAGAACTTATTGATGGACACTGCTTTATCTCCATCGCATCTGAAGCATATCACCTACACTGACAAAGGCAAAATCAAGGTACTGGGTCTAGGTAAGGTTGCGGTCTCAAAGGATTGACACATGGACAAAGTCATGCTTGTCGAGTCCTTAGGATTCAACCTCATGTCTGTCTCAATGCTTTGTGATCTTGATTAGGTTGTTGTCTTTGGTAAGTATCATTGTGTTGTGATCATGGAAGTTGACCATTCCAAAATCTTCGAAGGCTTTAGGAGATGAGACTTGTATATTGTTGATTTCTCTACAGGACCACAACCTGCTACATGTCTACTTGCAAAATCTTCAGAAGGCTGGCTATGGCATCGAGGACTTGGCCATGCTGGCATAAGGAACTTGCACACACTCGCGAAGAAAAAGCATGTCATTAGCATCGAGGATGTCAAATTCCTCAAGGATCACCTGTGTGGAGCTTGCGAAGCTAGAAAGCTGACCAAGGCCAAGCATCCCTCAAAGACTATCATGACTACCACTCGTACATTTGAATTGTTTCACATGGATCTCTTTGGCCCTACTCATTATGCCACATTCACAAATGCTGCATCTTTATATGGCTTTGTTATTGTTGACGGCTATTCTCGTTACACATGGGTGCATATCATCACTTACAAATATGAAGTGCAGGAAGTCTTCAAATGATTTTCCTCGAGGGCTTCAACCATCTTTGGTGTGAAGACCAAGCACATCAGAAGTGACAATGGGACCAAGTTCAAGAATACTGGTCTTGATGACTATCCTGATGAACTTGGTATTACTCACGAGTTATCTACTCCTTATACTCCTCAGCATAATGGCGTCGTGGAGCGCAAGAACATGACTCTTGTTGAGATGGCTCACACTATGTTTGACGAATACAAGACGCCTCATCATTTTTGGCCTGAGGAAATTGATACTGCGTGCCACATCATCAATAGGGTATATCTTCACAAATTCTTCAAAAAGGCCTCATACAAACTCCTCACTAACAAGAAACCCAATGTGAGTTATTTCAAAGTCCTCGGTGCTAAATGTTAGATTAGAGATCCTCATCACAATTCTAAATTTGCACCAAAAGCACATGAAGGTTTTATGCTTGGTTACGAAAAGGACTCGCACACCTACAGAGTCTTCAACACCGTTCATCACAAGGTTGTCGAAACTGTAGATGTGCGGTTCGATGAAACTAATCGCTCACAAAGAGAGCACCTACCTCCTGTGCTAGATGAAAAGTCACCTAAGGAAACCATCAAGTTCAAGGCTACTGAGGATGTCATTCCTACCGAAGAATCTGCTGAAGAAGTCATTCCAGAACATGAAGAATAGCAAGTTGGCACACCTGAAGAAAATGGCTCTGAAGAAAATGCTGAACCAACTCAACGTCGCCAACCCGCTCATCCTCGCGTTGCAAATGAAGTGCAGATCGAGAAAATCATCAGTGACATCAATGCACCAGGACCTCTCACACGCTCAAAGGCTTCATATTTGTCTAACTTTTGTGGGCACTTTGCTTTTGTCTCTATCACAAAGCCCACCAAAGTAGATGAGGCATTTCTGGAGCCTAAGTGGATTCAAGCGATGCAAGAGGAATTACATTAGTTCGAGCTCAACAATGTCTGGGAACTTGTCAAGCGACCATACCCTCGCAAGCACAATATCATCGGCACCAAATTGATCTACCGCAATAAATCAAGATGAAAATGGCATTGTGGTGAGGAATAAGGCACGGCTTGTAGCTCAAGGCTACACACAGGTTGAAGGAATTTATTTCGATGAAACTTTTGCACATGTTGCTAGACTTGAGGCTATTCGCATATTGCTTGCTTATGCTAACCATCATAATATCATCTTATATCAAATGGATGTGAAAAGTGCATTCCTCAATGGTAAGCTCGAGGAAGAAGTATATGTTGCTCAACCCCCAGGTTTTGAAGATCCAAAGCATCCTGACAAAGTCTTCAGACTCAATAAGGCCCTCTATGGCCTCAAACAGGCCCCTTGGATGTGGTATGATACTTTGAAGGAATTCCTCATGAAGAAAGGCTTCAAACCCTGTTCACTTGACCCAACTCTTTTCACCAAATCCTATGATGAAGAATTATTCATGTGCCAAATATAATTTGATGATATTATCTTTGGTTGTACTGACCAACGTTACGGTGACGAATTTGCCTATATGATGAGTGAGGAATATCAAATGTCTATGATGGGAGAATTGAAATTCTTCTTAGGTCTTCAAATTCGTCAACAGCGCAATGGGATCTTCATATCTTAGGAGAAATACCTCAAGCATGTGTTGAGGAAATTTGGCATGCAAGATTGCAAAGGCGTCAAAATCCCTATGCCCACAAATGGCCATCTATGCAGTGATAAAAATGATATTGACTTCGATCAAAAGGTATACCGCTCCATGATTGGCTCTTTATAGTATCTATGTGCATCTAGGCCAGATATTATTCTTATTGTTTGCATGTGTGCCCGATTTCAAGCTACACCGAAGGAATCACACCATAAGGCTGTGAAGCATATTCTTTGATATCTAGCTCACACTCCAACACTTGGATTATGGTATCCCAAGGGCTCGGCTTTTGATCTCATTGGATATTCCGACTCTGACTATGTTGGTGATCGTGTGGACCGCAAGTCAAGATCAGGCACATGCCATTTCCTCGGACGATCCTTGGTATGTTGGTCCTCGAAGAAGCAGAAATGCATATCACTCTCTACTGCTGAAGCTGAGTACATTGTTGTTGGTTCGTGCTGTGCTCAATTGCTATGGATGAAGCACACCCTCAAGGACTATGGCATCAATGTGAAGAATGTGCCTCTCTACTGTGACAATGAGAGTGCCATCAAGATTGCTCATAACCCAGTTGAGCACTCGAAGACAAAGCACATCCAGATTCGACGTCATTATTTTCGATATCATGTGTTGAAGGGCGACATCTCTATCGAGCACGTGAAGACTGAAGAACAACTAGCCGATATCTTCACAAAGCCCTTAGATAAGAAGAGATTTAGCAAGTTGCAGCGTGAGCTAAATATCTTAGAATCTCCTAATGTTCTTTGAAAAGGACACACATCCTAACACTTATGCAAAATTGATGACTTAGATGTGCAACACACGAAGTAACATTTTTCTTCAATCAATGAAGACTAACCCTCTAAGTGTGAACAAATTAACGAAGAATTTTATTCTTAGAGCCCTACGACCATTGTACGCGGCGTCTAAAATCATCATTCTTATAGGGTGGGTCACGCCACCAACAAAAGTTGAAATTCTTCAATTTGAGTTTTTCTTCAGTTTCTGAAATTCCTCAGTTGTTCAAATTCTTCAACTTTTCAATGTCTTCACCCTTTTCGACCTTGTTCTTCATTGACTATATATATATTTGAGTTTTTAGTCCTCTACAGCATTCACTTATTGCTAATTCTTCAAGCTGACTTTTCTGCTAAGTGAATGTGATCGGACCTGACCCCTCAAAAAAAATGTGATCGGACCCGTCCCCCTCTATGCTAAACTCAACCCAGTCTGTTCAAAAATTCTTCATGTGCGTTCTATTTGAAACCCATTCAAAATCTTCATTGTGTCCTTGTCAGCTAAAGAATTTTTGAACGAAACTTTAAAATATTCTTATCTGAATTTTCGGCTTTTTCCGCTCAAATCGTTCCACATCCGACGATATGATTATCCTATTTACCCACGATCTCACACGATCTCCACCTCACTGTACGTGGGTGACACATGTCGCTAGGATGAGAAGGGTCAGGGGCACATTCGTCCATTTTCCTCAGACCAGCGGTTTTTCACCTCGGTTATAAATATCCCTCACCCTCCTCAGACCGCATTTACCCGGTCGACCTCACTCCCCTCACTCGAGCTCTCAGGCCTAGCGCCGTCGCTACTTCCATCGTCGCTGGTCAGGAAGAGCTTCACTGCCTCGACCTCGTCGCCGTCGTACTCGCGCCGGCCGCGGAAATCTTCACTCCGCCGCCGCCGTAGCTGTCTTCGTCCGCCAAGTTAGGGCGTGGAAGATCTGAACGGACAAACTTCCCATATACAACTCCTAGTTTGTCGTGTTCTTCGTCAAGGGTAAATAAAATTTATTTTTACTGCCCTTGTTGATTCTGATGATTTCCACAAAATCTTCAAAAGGTGTTCATTCTTCAACTTCCACACTCTTAAACACCACAGTTGCATCGTTTCTTGATCTGTTTTTCTCTAAGCAACGTTTTTCCTCAAGATTCCTCAATTGTGTGGATTTTCAATCTATAAAACTCTGGAACCTAAGTCAAAGACCTCTTAGTGAAATTCCTCAAGACATTCCTGGTCAAATTCCTCAAACTTGTTCTTTTGAAAAATTTCTGAGAACGCATATGACCTCTCCAAATTCTTCGCACCTATACTCTATTCATAGGTAGACATGTCCGCTGCTGAATCTCTAGGTTCTCATCAACTTAAATCATTTGCAGCATTCCTCGAAGACAAATTGCATACCTCGTCATAGAATTCCATTGTTCAAAATCTTCAGCTGAAGAAAATGGCTGATAACAAAAGACCTCAGAAGGGAGGAAAGAGACTAGAAGCAAACACTGCTTTTGAGATCCAAGATGGCATCTATGAGGAATATTGCACTCCTGATGAAGCCAAACATGGCAAGGAAAACAAAAATCAGCGCAAGGTGCGCATACAGAGGATAGAGAGGAGATGGGCCAGAGAATGGAGGGAGTACATATATGTGGCTCCCAAGTACATGAAGAAATTCGCAGTACACCCTCCATGCCCAAGACCTCCATTGGCACCAGGCCAAGTTGTTGATCCCTCTAGCATCAGAAGAGGTCAGGAATTTCCCAAGGAGTGGGCTAAACGGCAAGCCAAGTTGGCCAAAGAAGCAGTGAAGAAATTCAATGAAGATTCTGCTGCTGCCGCTGCTGAGGCCTTTGCTAGCAAGCCCAAGAAGGCTATGCCCAAGAAGCCAGCTCGCAAGCCTAGTTCCTCAGAAATGCCCTCACGTCCAAGCTCATCCAAGCCCTCATGGCATATTCCTCAAGCAGCTCCAGTTCCCCCTATTGCAAAACCTTCAGTTGCTACTGCAAAGTCCTCGGCACCGACGCATCTTGCCTCTTGCCAAAGGACCACTGGTATCTCTATTGCTTCAGGAGCATCTGCAAGTTCTTTAGCTCCTCCTCAGACATCAACATGACTAACTTTGCTGAAGACTAAGGCCACTGCTAGACGAGGCACAAGGCCAAGTCCTCACAAGAAGCAGGTTGCCTTCCATGTGCCATCAAGTGAAGACGAAGCTGATGATGAGGAACTAGCTGAAATCATTAGAGACAGACAGCAAAGGGCCAATAGAACCAAAGGCAGCAATGTGCCTCTTTTGTTGGATCCCAAGTTGATCCTCGACTTCATTGATCTCTGGCACAAGGACCCCAACACTCTTATGCCTGACTTCAATCTCACACCTGGCCAAAGTCATATATTGACTGCCTTCATAGGCGAAGAAAAATGGAAGTTTGAAAAGGTCAGGCAACTGAAGAAAGCTCAGTACAAGAAGGGGCGATTTCTAAAGAAGAATGTTGTCAAAATGACAACTGCTGAACTTGTGGCCATGCAAGCTGAGACCAAAGCACTCAGTGATGAATTTAACGCATACCGTGCAAATTGGCTAGGAGCCAAGGTCAGATTCGTCAGAATGGTGAAGAGATTCACGCCAAATGTTGCAGCCTCAACGCAACATGAAATTCCTCGGGCTGAAGCATCTGACCAGCCTACTGAAGAACATGCAAGCACAACTGATGACAATCAGGCTGTTGATGATACTGAAAGCACCAGGGCTGATGAAGAAATTCCAGCCGCTGAAGAAACTGCCAGGGCAACCTCTAGTGTTGCGCCTGAGGAATAAGCCAGGCCAGTTGAAGCATCTGCTACTGCGCCTGAAGAAAATGAACAAGCTAGGGCAACTGCATCAGTTGTACCTGAAGAAACTGCACCAAATTCCTCTGCTCCTCCTGCACAGACGACAAGTCCTACCCTTCCTTCTGCATCAGAAGTGAAGAAACCAAAGCTGCAGAGTGAGCAGCTATGAAGAAAAGGAAAGCATCTGCTTTCTTAGAGTCTTCTGCTCCAAAGAAAGTGGAGACTTTGACAAGCTCCTATGCAAATCCCATAGATGTTGTTCCTCTATCAAGCATGCCATCAAAGGTGATTGTTCCCTTTGGTGAGGATTATATGATTCCAAGTGAATCTGATGAAGATGAACCATCTGCTGCTACGTCAGAGCAAATTGGTGAAGAAATTGAAGTTGACAATATCACTTCAATTCCACAGGTATCATCGCCCATGCCTCATTCACAACTAAAGAGTCAGGCGTTGAAGAATTAGATGATGAAGAAGAAGATGTGGATATTGGGTGTTCAACGCCAATTCTGAATGATGACTACTGGGAAAGTCATCACCCCAATTCAAAGATGAAGATTTCTTCAATGAGCACATTTTCTTCACTGACTACAATCCCTATGACTCTGCTCGTTTTCGACGAAAGCGTTTTTGGACTGCTAGCTAGATGAACTTCTATTCTTCACTGTTATTCGATAAGGACAAGATCTTTGACCATGAGCAACTTCCTCATGTGGACATGGAGTCTCTGCCCTGCTTCACCCCAGTCCTCAGTGTTCTTCATGACGCTGGGCTCACTACAAGAAATATGTCAACTTGTGACCTTCTGTCAGTGACCCTGGAAGAATTGATCGTAAATCTACGACCATTTGAGACCAATTGGTCAAAAGTTGTTCGAGGGGCTCCAAACCCTAAATCATAACGACCATTTTGATAAAAAAGGTCGCAATTTCCTTGCACGAAATAGTCGTAAAGCAGACAACACTGGTCCACTGCCTTATTTCTAACCGATCACGATCAATATAGATGGTCATAACGTTCTAAACATGGATGCATTGATATGACTGGACGCCACATCATCAATTCCGCCTACGTGTCATGTCATTTTAGCTTATGTGTCACTTCTAGCAGTTGGTTTGACCACTCACATATTTACTAAAATGATTTGTCGACCTACCACTGACATGCGGGGCCATGTGAGGCTTACTCTGACGAGCAGGACCAACTAACACAGTACCTATGACATGTGGGACCGTCCTCCAATGGAATAAAGGACCTGCAAACTGGCGAATAAACGCAGCAAAAAATGGCTCCCGTGGGACTCGAACCCGCACAGCCTCCGTCTCCTTCAAAGAAGCTAACCACCAGGCTACCACCAGGTTGGTGATTGGATAGCGCGCGTGGTCTACTTAAGGTTTCTCTTCGACTGGGCTTGGGCCTTGTTAGGACGAGGCCACCTCCTATTTTTTTTTATTTTAACATTTTCGTGTGTCGCCTAGGCTTTGGCCCATTCAGGAATAAAGGTTAGTGTCGACGCTATGCTAGAACTTGGGCCGGCCCAGGCCAGGCTCCCTCTTTTTTCGTTAGTTTTTTGTTTTTTGTTTTCTTTTCCTTTTTTTTATTCATAAAAAGTTGGGGATTAAAAAAGATTATAATTAAAAAATGTACACTAATACAAAACAACGTTCACGAATTCAGAAGTATGTTAACAAATTCTTTAAGTTCAATGAAAAAGAATTCATGAAATCTTTCGAACTCAAGAACATTTTTTAATTCAATGAACATTTTTCCAAAAATCATGAACATTATTGAAATATTATGAAAACTTTTTTAAGTCAATAAACCATTTTCTAAAATTTTATCTCTCTAGAAAAAGGTTTTTCATTATATGAAAATCTCGAAACAACTTAAAAATATAAAATTGTGAGAATAGGAATATGAAAACACCCTATAATTACGGTTAAAATGACAGCACGACCGTCGTAGCTAGAGGGAGTCTTGCAGAACTTTTGTTGGATCTCTAATGAAATACCTAGTTGCGTACCTAGAAATGATTTTTGGAAACATAAAGAGAAAACTATGACACAAATGTAGTTCAAATCACATGGGGTTGAATTTTGCAAAACTTTTGGAGTATATCTAATTAAATAGATACTTGTGTGGCCATAAAACTTGCAAAACATTGTTTGCCTTTCGAATATGCACCCTTGTGCATAATATGAGATCATTTGAACAAACTATGCCATAAATGTGGCCATAAGATTGGTCATTTGACTTCAAAGCCATTGATGTCCACACATGATAGCTTGTTTCAGATAACACTTTTTAAAATTAATTATTGTACTACAAGTTTATTATTTTTCCTATTAACTTGGACACGTATAATGACACTATGCGAAGGTTTTCCCATTTTTTAATTTTTTTTAATTTTTCATGCCTGTTTAAAAATGCGGTCAAAACGGCGGGCATGGCCGTTCCTAGCTAGTGCTTGAATCTTGGAAAACTTTTGATGTTTCTCTGATTAAATAGATACTTTTGTACCTAAAACTGATTATTGGGAAAAATAAAAAGCAAACTATGAGGCAGGTGCAGTTCCAATTTGACCCGCTTCCAACTGAATCGGCGGAAATTTATCTTTTTCACCAGAGGTGGATCAAAAAATTTGACACCTAAAAATTTGGTCAATTGTGTATTAAATATGGCCTAGTATTTTAGAAAATTGATTTGGTATAGTTTTGCAACAATTATTTGGTAGGTGCTTCACAAAAAAGCTCATTTTGGGCCCTCGAAAAATGGAAAATGACTTTTTCGTCCAAAGGAAATGAAAACTTGCTTAGGCAACATTGTTTGCCATTCCAATATGCACCTTTGTGCATAATATGAAATCATTTGAACAAACTATGCCATGAATGTGGCCATAAGATTGATCATTCGACTTAAAAGCCATTGATCTCCACACATGATAGCTCGTTTCTGAGAACACTTTTTAAAATTAATTATCGAATTACAAGTTTATTATTTTCCGGGTAACTTGGCCACATATAATGACACTATGTGAAGGTTCTCCAGTTTTTTGATTTTTTTTTGAATTTTTCATGCCCGTTTCAAAATGCGGTCAAAACAGCGGGCATGACCGTTCCTAGCTAGTGGTTGAATCTTGGAAAACTTTTGGTGTTTCTCTGATTAAATAGATACTTTTGTACCTAAAAATGATTTTTGGGAAAAATAAAAAGCAAACTATGAGGCAGCTGCAGTTCAAATTTGACCCGCTTCCAACTAAATCAGCGGAAAATTGTCTTTTTCACCAGAGGTGGATCAAAACTTTTGACACCCAACCATTTGGTCAATTGTGTATTAAATATGACCTAGTATTTTAGAAAATTGATTTGGTATAGTTTTGAAACAATTATTTGGTAGGTTCTTCACAAAAAAGCTCATTTTGGGCGCTCGAAAAATGGAAAATGATTTTTTCGTCCAAAGGAAATGAAAACTTCTTTAGGCAACATTTCTTGTCATACCAATATGCACCCTCATGTAGAATATGAGATCATTTGAATGTGTCCATAAGATTGATCATTTGACTTGGAAGCCATTGATCTTCACACATGATAGCTCGTTTCTGAGAACACTTTTTAAAATTAATTATCGTATTACAAGTTTTTTATTTTTCCTGGTAACTGGGCCACATATAATGACACCATGCGAAGGTTTTCCAATTTTTTTATTTTTTTATTTTTCATGCCTGTTTTAAAATGCGGTCAAAATAGCGGGCATGATCGTTCCTAGCTAGTGGTTGAATCTTGGAAACTTTTGGTGTTTCTCTGATTAAATAGATACTTTTGTACCTAAAAATGATCTTTGGAAAAAATACAAAGCAAACTATGAGGCAGCTGCAGTTCAAATTTTACCCTCTTCCAACTGAACCGGCGGAAATTTGTCTTTTTCACCAGAGGTGGCTCAAAACTTTTGACACCCAACCATTTGGTCAATTGTGTATTAAATATGGCCTAGTATTTTAGAAAATTGATTTGGTACAGTTTTTTTAGGGGAAGGACTGTAGGAGAGGCTCCTACTGTTTTTGTATATATATCACAAAGTTGGTTACATATGTTACATCATTTGCACCACCCCCCACAACACAACATGTTGTGTGGGGGGATGTTAACAGGTCCTAGTTAAGAAAAAAACTAGTTACAAAGGCGTGGGCTTTTAGGCAGCGCGGCCTCAAATGAGGATGTTACAAATGTTGGTAATACTTCCAGCTTGCTCCTCACATACCTTATGACGCAAGAGATCAAAGTCTCCCACAAACCTCTGTAGCCAGCTTGCTTGGGAGGGTGCAACCCCCCTGAAATGGTTGTTATTCATTTCTTTCCAAAGGCTCCAGGAGGCAGTGAAGAAGATCTCAACAAAGAAAGGCCTGTGAGTTATGTCTCGGGCACGGAGGACCACATCAAGACGCGATGGAAGAACTGGCCAGTCAATATGGAGTTTGTTCCAGCAGGCTTGGCTAAAGTGGCATGTGAAAATCATATGATCAATCGTCTCTTCGATGTTTTGCCCACAAAGTAGACAGCTGAGATCATCTCCAATGTTGTAGTGCCTTTGTTTAAGCATGTTTCGAGTGTTTAGTCTATCATGCAGAAGTAACCATCCAAACACTTTGATCCTCATGGTGCATTTCGAGCTCCAGAGTAGTCGGAATAGGGGGTGGGCTTGCAACTCTCGAAAGCAGAATTTATAGTAATCCGCAGCTTTGAAGTCAGGCTTCCCCCAAATGCAGTGCCAGATGTCAGTGGTGGTTGTCGAGGGCTGCAGTCTGGCGATCGTTTGGATGTCACGCACTTCCTCGAAGGCTTTAGGTGAGAGGGGAAGGTGGAAGGTTTCATGTAGTGATGAACTCTCCAAAAAGTTTTTCACAGAGGCGTCTTCATGCAGAACGTAGGAGAATGCTCTGGGATGTGAGGTCTCTAGTGTCTCATCTAGCCATAAATCCTTCCATGCGAGAGTTGTCGTGCCATCGACCACCTGCACACGGCTCACCCCTCGATACTTAGGAGTGAGCTTGAGAACGTCGCGCCACCAAAATGACCCCACCGCGTCAGCTGCATGTGGGATTTTATCAGTGTAGTAGGAGCTCCAGAGAAGTTGTACCCACAGGACATCTTGCTTGTTGTAGAATTTGTGTAAGAACTTGAGGAGTAAGGCTTCATTTTGGATGGAGAGATTGATCACCCCGAGACCACCATGTTTTTTAGGTCTGCACACCAAATCCCAGGATGCCAGAGAATTGCACTTATCTCCTTGCTCGGTTTTCTTCGTCCAGAGACATCTTCGTCTGATTTTGTCAATCATCTCCAGTATCTTTGGGTGTACTTTGAGTGTGCATAGTGCATATATGAGCAAAGATGTGACCGAAGCATTCAGCCAGGATAGTTTGCCTCCATACGACATCATGGAGATAATGGCGGTGAGGCGACGTTCAGTGCTGCAGACTAGAGGCATGAGGTCATCAACAGAGGGCTTGGATATGCCCATGGGCAGACCCAAGTACGTAAAGGGCATAGAGCCGACATTGCACCCAATGATATGGGCCAGTTCAGTTGTCGTTGCAGGGTCAAGATTGATGGGAATCAAGGTGGACTTGTGGAAATTGATCTTAAGCCCAATGGAAGTAGCGTAATCACCGAGGATTTGTTTGATTCGAGCGGCTTGTCTAGGACATGCTGGCAAGGCCAAGATCGTGTCGTCAGCGTATTGTATGACGAGGTATTCTGTTTGACCAGGGCAAGGGAAATGCAGTTTAATTAAGCCCCGGTGGAAGGCGTCATTGATTGCCGCTTGAAGTAGGTCAGCTGCCAGGACGAAAAGTAGCGGGGAGAGGGGATCCCCTTGGCGGACTCCACACTTACAGAGGAATTGCCGACCAGGAACACCGTTAAGTAGAACTGAAGAGCGACCCGAGGAGAATATGCATTCAATCCAGTTGATCCATTTGTCATTAAAGCCCATGCATCTGATTATTTCAATCACAGGCTGTGTCCAATCGTGTTGAAAGCTTTGGCAAAGTCAAGCTTTAGAAGAACTATTGGCTTCCGGGATGCATGACATTGGTGTATGTATTGATATGTCCACGCCATGCAATCTTGGATGGTCCGTCCCTTGATGAAACCATATTGGTTGCGGTGGATGAGTTTGAGTATAACCTTTTGGAGGCGATCGGCCAATAGCTTAGTGATTAGCTTGAGACAACAGTTAAGGAGGGTGATTGGGTGGTAATCATTGACAGTTTCAGGTGAGTTGATCTTCGGGATGAGTGTGATAAGTCCATCATTGATGCTTGTAAGATCTAGATCGCCAGCATTGAATTGGTCGCAAAGGGCATAGAAGTCATGCTTAATGATTGGCCAGCAAGCTTTAATGAAAGCCCCACTGAAGCCGTCCGGGCCAGGGCTCGGTCAGAGGGCATCTCTTTCACTACCGCATCAATCTCCTCATGTGTAAAAGGTGTCGTCAGATGGTCCAAATTGTTAGCATGGTGAATGAGGGCAGGCAGATCAAATTTCATTTCAGTGGGTGATACTGTTCCGAGACGAGTTTTGTAAGTATGGAACAGAAGTGCTTCTTTTCTTGGGTGATCATCAACTTGGGTGCCATCACTGTCTTGAAAGCAAGCAATGTTGTTCTTAAGATAACGTTCAGTAGTAATTGCTTGGAAAATTTTCGTGTTTTCATCGCCAAATTTGACCCAACGGATTGTGCACCGTTTTTTCCAGTACTGTTTCTGATATTTAAGAAGCCGTAGCAGGTGCTTCTTGAGAATGCGTCTGAAGTTGAATTCAGGAGTGGACAGGGTTCTTTTATTTTCTACTTCATCCATGTCAGATAGGACACTATTGCAGTTATTGATGGCAACCGATAGACGGGAGATTGATTTACTCCAAGTTTTGAGAGCATGCCTGAGTGCTTTGAACTTGCGGCAAAGAATTATAGCAGCATTTTGTGATCTCACCAGTTTGTCCCAAGTATTTTTGACCGCATCCATGAATCCAGGGTGTTGAATCCAATAGGACTCGAATCTGAATAGTTTGCAACGCGGGATCTTGGTCTCGATCGAGACAATGCAAGGGATGTGGTCCGAAACTGGCTTTCCAAGCGGCTTGACTAGAGTTTTAGGGTAAATATTTGTCCAATGGATGGACATAAAAAACCAGTCCAGTTGTTCTAAGAGCGGGTCATGTTGCATGTTGCTCCAGGTGTATGTGCGTCCTTTAACAGGTAACTCAATAAGGTTTTGGTGTCGGATGATGTCATTGAACGTGAACATATCCTGAGTACTACCGCCCGGTTTGTTACGATTGTCGGGTTCTCTGATGTAGGTAAAATCGCCCAAAAGCAGCCAATCTTGGTCATGTGGGATGTCCAGCTCGTATAACCAGTTAGTGTAAGTGATACGATTGTCTCCCGTGCAAGGGCCATAAATATTAGCTAGGGTCCACGACTGTGTTGATTGTGTACTGGAAAAGTGAACTACGAGCGCATAAACATCTGAGAACACGATAGTGCCAGTAAACATTGAACTTTTCCAGATGGTAATGAGACCCCCCGAGGCACCACGAGATGGAACATAAGCAAAACGATCAAATTGTCGCGGACAACAGGACTTAATAAATGCAAGATCGAAATCAGTCTTCTTAGTCTCTTGCAAGCAAATAATAGAACAACCACTAGAGAGTACGGCATTATGAAGCGCTAACTGTTTTGGTTCAGAGTTCAGACCTCGTATGTTCCAGGACAGAACATTCCAGCTACGCAAAAGAGTCATTTAAGGACGGGTGGCATCAAGCTGAAGGAGGAGAAGTGTCAGCTCCTTCGTTCTCCTGCTGAGGGACACCTGAAGAACGATTACTGGATGTAGTAGGTGCCGCCAGAAGAGCATCTTCAGATAATTCAGCCAGTGGAACCGCACATTGATTTGTGCCAATATCCTGCAGTACATGGATGGGTGTTGGAGGAGGGACATCAGTACCTGAATGATTGACAGCGGAGGATGAACCCATGGAGGGAGTGATCCTGGGCAGCACCTTGGAGGAAGTTGTGCGTCTGTCAGAGTTGTGATTCACACCAAAGCCATTGTACTTGTTGTTCCTGGTGCTACGTCTGACTTCAGTGGTTATAATAGGTGCAGCAGCTTTGGGACGACGGCCCCAAATCACTAGGGGGCCAGCAGAGGCAGATATGGTCTCAACTGCAGCCAGACCCAGGCCCTCTTGAGGCAAGCTAGAAACAAGCCCTGATAAGTTGTCTGAATTTGTAGCAGCTGAGGTAGTAGCAGGCTGGTCAGTCTGAGCATCAACAGAGAAGCTCATATCAGATGCAGTGTCTAAGGTAGTGAGCCTAGGGGCAGCCAGAGAGCTTGGAATTGGGTCCATCAGAGCTACAGCCATTGTTGGAGGTGCAGGTGCTTCAGTGTCAGGGTTGTAGTTCCTCAATGACCACATAGGAGGTTGGCAGATGTGCAAAATGGATTCCAGTGCTGTCAGAGGACACCAAGATAGAAAGTTCTGCAGTGTTGTGCCTTAAGCCATACCCAGTGGACCATGGACTAATAGTGGAGATCTGAGGTCTCAGGGCCTCGAAGATAAATGTGTTTAAACGCTGCCTGGGAATGGGATCAGATATCAGCAGAGATAAAAGCTCATTGCCATCAGCCGACAACCCAAACTGTATGCCTTGGTTATGCATAGTGACTGAGACTGTCAGAGACTCATTAGGCATTGGGGGATCCATGTTTTGCATAGGCAGGGGTGGTGCAATAAAAGATTCAGTGTTGTGCACAAGCAGAGGTGGCACAATAAGAAATGCGGTGTTTTCAGAGCTGCTGTCATCCACTGCAGAGAAAGAGTCGTTCCAAGCTTGTGTGGGACTGTCAGAAATATTGTCTTCAGGAACCAGGCCGTGTTGAACCGTTAAACCATGAGCAGCCAACCAAGCCTGATACTTGACCAGATATGGAGGGAGCACAGGTAACTGAGCAGCAGGGGGCAGGCCAGTCCTCCCAAGAAGCTTGAGCAGGACCATCACCGTCAGCATTGCCATGAAAACCAGCAGGGGGTGCAGCGTTCTGGACTAGCCAATTGTGGACCTGCTGTTGGTATAGCTGTTCAGCAGTGAGGTCTGGGCCAAAGAGGGGGTGTGGGTTACCATTTGGTGGTGGTGGTTCCACACCAGGTGGCAAAACCTCAGGCAAAAGGCCGTTCCAGTCATTGCTTCTAAGAATGGTAATCTGCACAGTCCAACAGTCCCTGGCTCCGCCCAATTGCCAGACAACAAAGCTCTTCGGGATCAACTTAAGGCGGATGACGCGAGCTTTCAGAAGAATATAGTGTCTGTCTTGTCATGGATTGTACCAGGAAACGAGAGAGCCGTAGCCACCAAGAGCTTTTGTGAGGTAGTAATCCGTCTGATAGTCATACGAAAATCCAAAGAACATAAGCTACACCTCAGGTCCAAAGGAAGTAGTGCGTCTATTCAGAGCCTCATTGTGGGGGACAAAAGAAATAAGCAGATCTTCATCCTCTAACTCGATGGGGGTGGCAACAGCAGTGTCCCGCATGAATGAATCCACAAAACCAAAAATACCAATGCCAAATGGATGATCGCTAACTTCAGTAGTTAAGAGCTGAGATTCATGGAGCAGACCTACAATGGTGTTGCGGATAGCAGCTCGGCGATGAAGAGGAACATAGGCACTTGTCTCCGCGATGGCCAAGAAGTCATGGTTGAGCGGCGGGATCGGGCCAACCACCATGCGCTGCGCACCAGCCGATCAGCAGGTCCAGGCTCAACGGCGAACCCTGGCGGGAGGAACGGCACTGGATTCAACGGGTAGTTCGCCATGGCTAGAGTGCTCGGGGGCGGTGGGGTTTGCTCAGAGAGCTGTAATGGCGATGAGACAGGACTGGGCGGCGTCTTTTGGGGAACTGGAGCGGGAGACGGAGCGTGAGGGGTAGGAAAGGAAAGCCCAGATGTCTTGGGAATCCATTTCCACTTTTGTGCGTATCGTCTCTTGTGACAAGATTTTGCAATGTGTCCATAGAAGGAAAAAATGGTGCATCGGACGGTGGCCGTGGTCTTCCTCTGTCTATGATCATGGGTGGAAGGAGCAGAAGATCCGGCCATTTTGTTTTGACTGGGATTTGGGCGAGTACCAATTGGAATGGGTTGTTGGTTGCCAAGAAGAGGGAAATTTGTTGCCTTATGATCTAGCCCCGAGCAATTGAGGCAAATTAGTCGTGCTTGACACGAAGATTTGTAATGTCCCCATTGTAAGCATCTAGGACATAAATTGGCCCAATGAGCAGATAAATGAGATAATCTCGTCCAGAGAATAATGGGCCTGGGCCAAATCCGCTTTGTGCCGGGCCATAAGCAAAGGCGGCCAAGCTGAGTGGGGGGGAGCATACCGGAAGGCCGATTTCAGATAAGTCTATGGCAGCGGCGGGTAAGGCACATTCAACGGACATTTAAATCCTCCCAAATTAATGTAATTGTGAGGCTGTTGCTCCTCCAATTTTGCTTCGGACAAAAAAAGCTCCATTAATGCAATGCGATCAATGCTGCCAGGGGCGGAATTAGAGGGATCATGGTTGCATGCGTCACTGATCATAGGAGAAAAAGATCCAAATTGAATTTGAATATCCTTGGTTGAATCATGCATGATCGATTCCCCAGTCTGGTTGGAAGAAGAAGCCTCATGGGCATTGCTATCCGAGAAAACCATAGAGGAGATAGGTTTCAACCTACTCATAATGCCGCTCGAGGACGATGGAGGAATGCCACTGGTATGATGTAAAAACCTCAAATCAGTTTTGATAGCCAAGGGATTGCGAGCAGCAATATCAGTCAATTCCGTGTCTGCATGCCAACTAGTTGCCAGAAGTGGAGCTTTAGCAAATCTCCCGTTAAACAGGTGGACATGACAAACAAAATCCGGCCAAATTCGGTCTTTGAGCTTGTAAATGAAATGTCCAACTTTGTTGTTTGCCACCGAAAACCGAAAAGAGCGAGAGTTGATTTGAACCACATTGAAACCCGAGCAAACACCACCAACACAGCATTGCAGAGCAATTCCAACAGAAACCACGGAGAGTGGGAAGGAAGCCGAAGAGAAAGAGACCACCAAAAAGAACTCCTTGGCATCTCTCGAGGGTGGGAAATGAACTGTGGATCCAAACCTTCTTCTCACCTGGTCTGCAAGGGCAATGCCCGGTGCAAAGTCCCAATGCAGCAAGCCCTCCATGGGTGAAGGAGCTAGAGATCACCATGTTGGGGAACGTTGCAGAAAATTAAAATTTTTCCTACGGTTTCACCAAGATCCATCTATGAGTTCATCTAGCAACGAGTCATGGGAGAGAGAGATTGCATCTACATACCACTTTGTAGATCGCGAGCGGAAGCGTTCAACGAACGGGGATGAAGTAGTCGTACACACCGTGATCCAAATCACCGGAGATCCTAGCACCGAAAGCACGGCACCTCCGCGTTCAACACACGTACGGTCAGCGTAACGTCTCCTTCTTCTTGATCCAACAAGGCAAAGGAGAGGTTGGGGAAGAAGCCTCCAGCAGCAGCACGACAGCGTGGTGCTGGTGGAGCTGCAGTACTCCGACAGGGCTTCGCCGAGCTCTTACGGAGGAGGAGGAGGTGTTGGAGAGGGAGAGGGAGGCGCCAGGGCATAGGGTGCGCAGCCCCCCTCCCCTCCCCCCTTTATATAGGCCTCTGGGGGGGCGCCGGCCCTAGGAGATGTGATCTCCTAGGGGGGGCGGCGGCCAGGGAGGTTTCCCTCCCCCCAAGCCATCTAGGAGGTGCCTTCCACCACTAGGACTCCTCCCTTTTGGAACCCTAGGCGCATGGGCCCCTTTGGGGCTGGTTCCCCTTGGCCCATGCAGGCCAAGGCGCACCCCCTAAGGCCCATGTGGCCCACCAGTGCAGGTGGCCCCACCTGGTGGACCCCCGGGACCCCTCCGGTGGTCCCGGTACAATACCGATAACACCGAAACTTGTCCCGATGGCCGAAATAGCACTTCCTATATATAATTCTTTACCTTCGGACCATTCCGGAACTCCTCGTTACGTCCGGGATCTCATCCGGGACTCCGAACAACATTCGGGTTACTGCATATACATATCTTCACAATCCTAGCGTCACCGAACCTTAAGTGTGTAGAACCTACGGGTTCGGGAGACATGCAGACATGACCGAGACGGCTCTCGGGCAATAACCAACAGCGGGATCTGGATACCCATGTTGGCTCCCACATGCTGCACGATGATCTCATCGGATGAACCACGATGTCGAGGATTCAATTAATCCCGTATACGATTCCCTTTGTCAATCGGTATTTTACTTGCCCGAGATTCGATCGTCGGTATCCCAGTACCTCGTTCAATCTCGTTACCGGCAAGTCACTTTTCTCGTACCGTACTGCATGATCCCGTGATCAAACACTTTGATCACATTGAGCTCATTGTGATGATGCATTACCGAGAGGGCCCGGTGATACCTCTCCGTCAAGCGGAGTGACAAATCCCAGTCTCGATCCATGTCAACCCAACAGACACTTTCAGAGATACCCGTAGTATACCTTTATAGTCACCCAGTTACGTTGTGACGTTTGGCACACCCAAAGCACTCCTACGGTATCCGGGAGTTACATGATCTCATGGTGTAAGGAAAGGATACTTGACATTGGAAAACTCTAGCAAACAAACTAAGCGATCTTATGCTATGTTTAGGATTGGGTCTTGTCCATCACATCATTCTCCTAATGATGTGATCCCGTTATCGATGACATCCAATGTCCATAGTCAGGAAACCATGACTATCTATCGATCAACGAGCTAGTCAACTAGAGGCTCACTAGGGACATGTTTGTTGTCTGTTATTCACACATGTATTACGATTTCCGGATAACACAATTATAACACGAATAAAGACAATTATCATGAATAAGGAAATATAATAATAATGCTTTTATTATTGCCTCTAGGGCATATTTCCAACAGTCTCCCACTTGCACTAGAGTCAATAATCTAGTTACATTGTGATGAATCGAACACCCATAGAGTTCTGGTGCTGATCATGTTTTGCCTTAGGGAGAGTTTTAGTCAACGGATCTGCTACATTCAGATCCGTATGCACTTTACAAATTTCTATATCTCCATCTTGAACATTTTCACGAATGGAGTTGAAGCGACGCTTGATGTGACTGGTCTTCTTGTGAAACCTGGGCTCCTTTGCAAGTGCAATAGCTCCAGTGTTGTCACAGAAGAGCTTGATTGGCCCCGACGCATTGGGTATGACTCCGAGGTCGGTGATGAACTCCTTCACCCAAATTGCTTCATGTGCTGCCTCCGAGGCTGCCATGTACTCCGCTTCACATGTAGATCCCGCCATGACGCTTTGCTTGCAACTGCACCAGCTTACTGCCCCACCATTCAAAATATACACGTATCCGGTTTGTGACTTAGAGTCATCCAGATCTGTGTCGAAGCTAGCGTCGACGTAACCTTTTACGATGAGCTCTTCGTCACCTCCATAAACGAGAAACATTTCCTTAGTCCTTTTCAGGTACTTCAGGATATTCTTGACCGCTGTCCAGTGTTCCTTGCCGGGATTACTTTGGTACCTACCTACCAAACTTACAGCAAGGTTTACATCAGGTCTGGTACACAGCATGGCATACATAATAGAACCTATGGCTGAGGCATAGGGGATGACACTCATCTCTTCTCTATCTTCTGCCGTGGTCGGACATTGAGCTGAGCTCAATTTCACACCTTGTAACACAGGTAAGAACCCTTTCTTAGATTGATCCATATTGAACTTCTTCAATATTTTATCAAGGTATGTGCTTTGTGAAAGACCTATGAGGCGTCTCGATCTATCTCTATAGATCTTGATGCCTAATATATAAGCAGCTTCTCCAAGGTCCTTCATTGAAAAACTCTTATTCAAGTAGGCCTTAATGTTGTCCAAGAGTTCTATATCATTTCCCATCAAAAGTATGTCGTCTACATATAATATGAGAAATGCTATAGAGCTCCCACTCACTTTCTTGTAAACACAGGCTTCTCCATAAGTCTGTGTAAACCCAAACGCTTTGATCATCTCATCAAAGCGAATGTTCCAACTCCGAGATGCTTGCACCAGCCCATAAATCGAGCGTTGGAGCTTGCACACCTTGTCAGCATGCTTAGGATCGACAAAACCTTCCGGCTGCATCATATACAATTCTTCCTTAAGGAAACCATTAAGGAATGTCGTTTTGACGTCCATTTGCCATATCTCATAATCATAGTATGCGGCAATTGCTAACATGATTCGGACGGACTTCAGCTTCGCTACCGGTGAGAAAGTCTCATCATAGTCAATTCCTTGAACTTGTCGATAACCCTTAGCGACAAGCCGAGCTTTATAGATGGTCACATTACCATCCGCGTCTGTCTTCTTCTTAAAGATCCATTTATTTTCTATGGCTCGCCGTTCAACGGGCAAGTCAGTCAAAGTCCTTACTTCGTTTTCATACATGGATCCTATCTCGGATTTCATGGCTTCCAGCCATTTGGCTGAATCCGGGCCCGCCATTGCTTCCTCATAGTTCGAAGGTTCACCGTTGTCTAACAACATGACTTCCAAGACAGGGTTGCCGTACCACTCTGGTGCGGAACGTGTCCTTGTGGACCTTCGAATTTCAGTAGGAGCTTGATTAGAAGTATCTTGATCATCATCATTAATTTCCTCTCTAGTCGGTGCAGGCACCTCAGAAACGTTTTCTTGAGTTTCGCCGTTTTCCGGTTCAAGAAGTAACTCTTCATCAAGTTCTACTTTCCTCCCACTTACTTCTTTCGAGAGAAACTCTTTCTCTAGAAAGGATCCATTCTTGGCAACAAAGATCTTGCCTTCGGATCTGAGGTAGAAGGTATACCCAACAGTTTCTTTAGGGTATCCTATGAAGACGCATTTTTCCGACTTGGGTTCGAGCTTTTCAGGTTGAAGTTTCTTGACATAAGCATCGCATCCCCAAACTTTTAGAAACGACAGCTTAGGTTTCTTCCCAACCCATAATTCATAAGGTGTCGTCTCAATGGATTTCGACGGAGCCCTATTTAAAGTGAATGCGGCAGTCTCTAAAGCATAGCCCCAAAAAGATAGCGGTAAGTCGGTAAGAGACATCATAGATCGCACCATATCTAATAGAGTGCGATTACGACGTTCAGACACACCATTACGCTGAGGTGTTCCAGGCGACGTAAGTTGTGAAACTATTCCACATTTTCTTAAGTGTGTGCCAAACTCGTGACTCAAGTATTCTCCTCCACGATCTGATCGTAGAAACTTGATCTTTCTTTCATGTTGATTTTCAACCTCACTCTGAAATTCCTTGAACTTTTCAAAGGTCTCATACTTGTGTTTCATTAAGTAGACATACCCATATCTACTCAAGTCATCAGTGAGGGTGAGAACATAACGATAGCCACCGCGAGCCTCAACACTCATTGGACCGCACACATCGGTATGTATGATTTCCAATAAGTTGGTTGCTCGCTCCATTGTTCCTGAGAACGGAGTCTTGGTCATTTTACCCATGAGGCATGGTTCGCACGTGTCAAATGATTCATAATCAAGAGACTCTAAAAGTCCATCTGCATGGAGCCTCTTCATGCGTTTGACACCTATGTGACCAAGGCGGCAGTGCCACAAATATGTGGGACTATTGTTATCAACTTTAACTCTTTTGGTATTCACACTATGAATATGTGTATCATCACGTACGAGATTCATTAAGAATAAACCATTAACCATCGGAGCATGACCATAAAACATATCTCTCATATAAATAGAACAACCATTATTCTCGGATTTAAATGAGTAGCCATCTCGAATTAAACGAGATCCAGATACAATGTTCATGCTCAAACTTGGCACTAAATAACAATTATTGAGGTTTAAAACTAATCCCGTAGGTAAATGTAGAGGTAGCGTGCCGACGGCGATCACATCGACCTTGGAACCATTCCCGACGCGCATCGTCACCTCGTCCTTCGCCAGTCTCCGTTTATTCCGCAGCTCCTGTTTTGAGTTACAAATGTGAGCAACTGCACCGGTATCAAATACCCAAGAGCTACTACGAGTGCTGGTAAGGTACACATCAATTACATGTATATCACATATACCTTTGGTTTTGCCGGCCTTCTTGTCCGCTAAGTATTTGGGGCAGTTCCGCTTCCAGTGACCACTTCCCTTGCAATAAAAACACTCAGTCTCGGGCTTGGGTCCATTCTTTGGCTTCTTCCCGGCAACTTGCTTACCGGGCGCGGCAACTTCCTTGCCGTCCTTCTTGAAGTTCTTTTTACCCTTGCCCTTCTTGAACTTAGTGGTTTTATTCACCATCAACACTTGATGCTCCTTCTTGATTTCTACCTCTGCTGACTTCAGCATAGCATATACCTCAGGAATGGTCTTTACCATCCCCTGCATTTTATAGTTCATCACAAAGCTCTTGTAGCTAGGTGGAAGCGACTGGAGGATTCGGTCAAGCGGTTGAGTCAAGCGGTTGTGCAACCCAGACATCTTGAGTATGTGTTCACTGACAGAGCCATTTTCCTCCATCTTACAGCTAAAGAATTTGTCGGAGACTTCATATCTCTCGACCCGGGCATGAGCTTGGAAAACCATTTTCAGCTCTTCGAACATCTCATATGCTCCATGTCTCTCAAAACGCTTTTGGAGCCCCGGCTCTAAGCTGTAAAGCATGCCGCACTGAACGAGGGAGTAATCATCGCAGCGTGACTGCCAAGCGTTCATAACGTCTTGTTTTGCAGGGAGAATAGGTGCGTCACCCAGCGGTGCTCGTAGGACATAATCTTTCTTGGTAGCTATGAGGATGATCCTCAGGTTCCGGACCCAGTCCGTATAGTTGCTACCATCGTCTTTCAGCTTGGTTTTCTCTAGGAACGCGTTGAAGTTGAGGACTACGTTGGCCATTTGATCTACAAGACATATTGTAAATATTTAGACTAAGTTCATGATAATAAAGTTCATTTAATCAAATTATTTAATGAACTCCCACTTAGATAGACATCCCTCTTCTAGTCATCTAAGTATTACATGATCCGAGTCAACTAGGCCGTGTCCGATCATCACGTGAGACGGACTAGTCAACATCGGTGAACATCTTCATGTTGATCGTATCTTCTATACGACTCATGCTCGACCTTTCGGTCTTCTGTGTTCCGAGGCCATGTCTGTACATGCTAGGCTCGTCAAGTCAACCTAAGTGTTTTGCGTGTGTAAATCTGTCTTACACTCGTTGTATGTGAACGTTAGAATCTATCACACCCGATCATCACGTGGTGCTTCGAAACAACGAACTGTCGCAACGGTGCACAGTTAGGGGGAACACTTTCTTGAAATTATTATGAGGGATCATCTTATTTACTACCGTCGTTCTAAGTAAACAAGATGCAAAACATGATAAACATCACATGCAATCAAATAATAAATGTGACATGATATGGCCAATATCACATAGCTCCTTCGATCTCCATCTTGGGGCTCCATGATCATCTTGTCACCGGCTTGACACCATGATCTTCATCATCATGATCTTCATCATCGTGTCTCCATGAAGTTGCTCGCCAACTATTACTTCTACTATTATGGCTAACGCGTTTAGCAATAAAGTAAAGTAATTTACATGGCGATTCTCAATGACACGCAGGTCATACAAAAAATAAAGACAACTCCTATGGCTCCTGCCGGTTGTCATACTCATCGACATGCAAGTCGTGATTCCTATTACAATAGCATGAACATCTCATACATCACATATAGATCATTCATCATACATCACAACTTTGGCCATATCATATCACAAAGCACTTGCTGCAAAAACAAGTTAGACGTCCTCTAATTGTTGTTGCAAGTTTTACGTGGCTGAATTAGGGTTCTAGCAAGAACGTTTTCTTACCTACGTTAAAACCACAACGTGATTTGTCAACTTCTATTTACCCTTCATAAGGACCCTTTTCATCAAATCCGCTCCAACTAAAGTGGGAGAGACAGACACCCGCCAGCCACCTAATGCAACTAGTGCATGTTAGTCGGTGGAACCGGTCTCACGTAAGCGTACGTGTAAGGTTGGTCCGGGCCGCTTCATCCCACAATACCACTGAAGCAAGATAAGACTAGTAGTGGCAAGAAGAGTTGACAACATCTACGCCCACAACAAATTGTGTTCTACTCGTGCAATAGAGAACTACGCATAGACCTAGCTCATGATGCCACTGTTGGGGAACGTTGCAGAAAATTAAAATTTTTCCTACGGTTTCACCAAGATCCATCTATGAGTTGATCTAGCAACGAGTCATGGGAGAGAGAGATTGCATCTACATACCACTTTGTAGATCGCCAGCGGAAGCGTTCAACGAACGGGGATGAAGTAGTCGTACACACCGTGATCCAAATCACCGGAGATCCTAGCACCGAAAGCACGGCACCTCCGCGTTCAACACACGTACGGTCAGTGTAACGTCTCCTTCTTCTTGATCTAGCAAGGCAAAGGAGAGGTTCAGGAAGAAGCCTCCAGCAGCAGCACGATGGCGTGGTGATGGTGGAGCCGCAGTACTCCGACAGGGCTTCTCCGAGCTCTTACGGAGGAGGAGGAGGTGTTGGAGAGGGAGAGGGAGGCGCCAGGGCATAGGGTGCGCAGCCCCCCTCCCCTCCCCCCTTTATATAGGCCTCTGGGGGGCGCCGGCCCTAGGAGATGGGATCTCCTAGGGGGGGCGGCGGCCAGGGAGGTTTCCCTCCCCCCAAGCCATCTAGGAGGTGCCTTCCACCACTAGGACTCCTCCCTTTTGGAACCCTAGGCGCATGGCCCCCTTGGGACTGGTTCCCCTTGGCCCATGCAGGCCAAGGCGCACCCCCTAAGGCCCATGTGGCCCACCGGGGCAGGTGGCCCCACCTGGTGGACCCCCGGGACCCCTCCGGTGGTCCCGGTACAATACCGATAACACCGAAACTTGTCCTGATGGCCGAAATAGCACTTCCTATATATAATTCTTTACCTCCGGACCATTTCGGAACTCCTCGTGACGTCCGGGATCTCATCCGGGACTCCGAACAACATTCGGGTTACTGCATATACATATCTTCACAATCCTAGCGTCACCGAACCTTAAGTGTGTAGACCCTACGGGTTCGGGAGACATGCAGACATGACCGAGACGGCTCTCGGGCAATAACCAACAGCGGGATCTGGATACCCATGTTGGCTCCCACATGCTCCATGATGATCTCATCGGATGAACCACGATGTCGAGGATTCAATTAATCCCGTATACGATTCCCTTTGTCAGTCGGTATTTTACTTGCCCGAGATTCGATCGTCGGTATCCCAGTACCTCGTTCAATCTCGTTACCGGCAAGTCACTTTTCTCGTACCGTAATGCATGATCCCGTGATCAAACACTTTGATCACATTGAGCTCATTGTGATGATGCATTACCGAGAGGGCCTGGTGATACCTCTCCGTCAAGCGGAGTGACAAATCCCAGTCTCGATCCATGTCAACCCAACAAACACTTTCAGAGATACCCGTAGTATACCTTTATAGTCACCCAGTTACGTTGTGACGTTTGGCACACCCAAAGCACTCCTACGGTATCTGGGAGTTACACGATCTCATGGTCTAAGGAAAGGATACTTGACATTGGAAAACTCTAGCAAACGAACTAAGCGATCTTATGCTATGTTTAGGATTGGGTCTTGTCCATCACATCATTCTCCTAATGATGTGATCCCGTTATCGATGACATCCAATGTCCATAGTCAGGAAACCATGACTATCTATCGATCAACGAGCTAGTCAACTAGAGGCTCACTAGGGACATGTTTGTTGTCTGTTATTCACACATGTATTACGATTTCCGAATAACACAATTATAGCACGAATAAAGACAATTATCATTAATAAGGAAATATAATAATAATGCTTTTATTATTGCCTCTAGGGCATATTTCCAACACACCATGGTTGGTGCGGTGGGTGGGAGAGAGGTGGAGGAGGGGAGAGGTGGAGGAGAGGAGAGCCATCACAACTAGAAATGCGTTGAATTTGGTACAGTTTTGCAACAATTATTTGGTAGGTTCTTCACAAAAAAACTCATTATGGGCGCTCAAAAAATGGAAAATGATTTTTCGTCCAAAGGAAATGAAAACTTCCTTAGGCAACATTGTTTGCAATTCCAATATGCACCCTTGTGCACAATATAAGATCATTTGAACAAAGTATGCCATGAATGTGGCCATAAGATTGATCATTTGACTTGAAAGCCATTGATCTTCACACATGATAGCTCGTTTCTGAGAACACTTTTTAAAATTAATTAACGTATTACAAGTTTATTATTTTTCCTGGTAACTTGGCCACATATAATGACACTATGCGAAGGTTTTCCAATTTTTTGATTTATTTTGAATTTTTCATGCCTGTTTCAAAATGCGGTCAAAACAGCGGGCATGACCGTCCCTAGCTAGTGGTTGAATCTTGGAAAACTTTTGGTGTTTCTCTGATTAAATAGATACTTTTGTACCTAAAAATGATTTTTGGCAAAAATAAAAAGCAAACTATGAGGCAGCTGCAGCTCAAATTTGACCCGCTTCTAGCTGAATCGACGGAAATTTGTCTTTTTCACCAGAGGTGGATGAAAACTTTTGACACCCAACCATTTGGTCAATTGTGTATTAAATATGGCCTAATATTTTAGAAAATTGAGTTGGTACAATTTTGCAACCATTATTTGGTAGGTTCTTGACAAAAAAGCTCATTTTGGGCACTAAAAAAATGGAAAATAATTTTTTCGTCCAAAGAAAATGAAAACTTCCTTAGGCAACATTGTTTGCCATTCCAATATGCACCCTTGTGCACAATATAAGATCATTTGATGCGACTATTTGTTGACGCGAGGGGCGTCGAAGCTCATGGTGTGGGGCAGTGATGCGTGGCGCCGCTGGCTGCCGGGTAGTGGCCACCGACATGCGTGGCGCCGCAAGGTCGTCGGGGGTTGCAGCAGAAGGTGATGCTGCAATATTCACCGGTGATGCAATAGAGCATCACCGGGGACTGCCGGTGCTGTCATCCAACATCGTCGGGACTGACGAAGTTGTAATGAAGCAGTGTCGGGCCGCTAGTATTTTGATCTAGCTTAATTATAAACAATTGTGATCTTGGCATTTTAGTTAATTTTAAATAAGTGGTGGACTAATATTTTTTTTAAAAAAATTGTGGTCCTCTTTACAAGACAGATTTGTAGTTTTTTCTTAAAAAACATAGAAGAAAATGTGTTCAAATTTTAAAGATTCAAGCACAAAACAACTGGCCAATGAGAAGCCAGGAACCACAATCACGCGGATCACCCAATCCGAAGCGATCTGAGCCATCCATCTCACACCCATCAATGGTGGAGCTTCTCCAGAGAAACCCAAACCCTAACCCACCCACCCTCGTTCTCTCCCATTCCCCAGATTCGATCGCGGCACCCCGCCACCCCCGCCTTCCTAAACCTCGTCTCATCTTTCTCCCAGATCCGATCGAGGCACCGCCGCCACCCCCACCCACCACCGCCGACCTCTCCACCATTGATGGAGCTTCTCACATGGATCGAGGCACCGCCACCACCCCCAACCACCACCGCCGCACTCCTTCCTCGTCCCCATCTCCTCGCCGCCGCCATCTCCTCCCCGTCCCCCATCGCGCCACGCCTGATCCCGGCGAGGACGTAGCAGTCGGTGCCCTTGCGCGCGACGGCGGTGGCGAGGTCGGCGCCCTCATCAAGCAGCACGCGGCGCTGGCTGTGGGGTCTCGCCAGCGACGCCGAGATCTGCTACGGCGCGACGCCGACGCGGTTCGACACGACCGCCTGCAGCGTCCGCATGCCCAGAGACGGCTGCACGGTCACCATGCCCAGGTCCATGCTCTGCTCCCGCTAGGTTCGTCCACGCACCCGCCTCCCTCCCTCCCCGCATGTAACCCCAGTAGCTTTTCGGTAGATCCGGCGCGCGTGCGCCGCCGTCCGTCTGATTTGCTTTGCCCGGGATCTCGTTCGCGATGGTGAGGTTGATTCGTTGGCACCCGCCTCGACTCCTCGCTGCTCCTTTTCCCCCCGGCCGCAGCTGTTTGCTGTTGATGGCAGCATCCGTCCGGACACTTGGGTCAGTTTCAGTTTTGCAAATCGGCGCTGAGCCTTTTTGCTTGCTAATAATAGTAGGCTGATCCACTTTACTGTATTAGGACTCTATACTACTCGTTCCTTAAACGTATCAGGCTTCCTAATTCGAGTGCCGACGTCCCTTTTTGGTTTGGTACTACTGCATTTGTGCTACATCTATATGTATGATGAGGCTTATCTTATAGCTTAGGAGGGGAACCATTGCAGATCGTGGGGCATAGGGGATTGGAGTCGGGCCTGCCAGGGAACAGCTCTAGATCCTATTTGTCGTTTAACTTTAGTTTCCTCTTGTCCGAGATGTGCATGTCTTTGGCTTATGTGTGGATAGTGATTTATCAATGAGCTCGAGACCATAACAGTGTAGAATGGCGCTGGTTTTGTTTAATCTGGACGGTGTTCTGTTTAAGACTGTTAGTCCAGGGTCTGTGTAGTTGTAGAATGGAGCTATTTGATGTCAGAACATTTCATTTACGAGTTCAAATTTACACTCTCTGTATGCTGATCAGTTTGTTACTTAATGTTCGTACAGTATCGGCGACAACAAGAAGGCCTGGAAGACCAGACACTGCAGGTATGTGCAGTCGCTCCCAAGCTTTCTGATATTGTTAGTCTACAAGATAATTTCTGATATTGCCTTTTGGTGATTACAGAGCACTGAAGATAAAGCTTACAGAAAGAAATAAAGATCTTGAGGTGGCCTTTCTTTGGCATGATGTTAATAAACTGATGTTAACATATACATCTATTGTACTCCTGTGCATGATGTTAATAAAATGATGGAATGAACAGGGTACCATCTCTTTGTTATACTCTTCTGAACATTGCTTCCATAACTGAAACTTTTTCAAGTGCAGCAGTAGTGTAGCAAGTGCAGTAGTAGTGCACTTCTCTTGTTAGCAAGTGTGGCAGCAATAGTATAGGAGTAGTAGTGGAGGAGTATGAATACGAAAATGATCATACAAATGGCATGTTCTCACATACTCCTGGATTTCATTTACATCAACTTATCAAGACAGGAGTACTCCTTTTTAGTAGTCTCGGTTTAAATTAAATTAAATGAAAGGAATACTCCTTTTCAGTAGTCTCGGTTTAAAGTAAATGAAAGGAGTACAAATGCATTTACAAAAATATGGTTTACACATATCCTCCTGTGCAAACATATGGATTAATTTTCAGTAGTCTCAGTTTAAAGTAAATGAAAGCGCGCACACAC
Source organism: Aegilops umbellulata (assembly GCA_032464435.1). NCBI lineage: Eukaryota > Viridiplantae > Streptophyta > Magnoliopsida > Poales > Poaceae > Aegilops > Aegilops umbellulata. The sequence goes on along the minus strand of CP136054.1, from coordinate 358,691,265 downwards.
ACACATGTGTGTGTGTGTGGATTCTACTGTAGCAGCAGTACTCTTTTTTCTGTGAATTTAACTAAAACATTTTGCTTGCTTTCTTGCTAGAGTACTTGAACTAAAACCTTTTACTGTTAATTAAAAATAAATGAAGCATTTTCATTTGATTTAAAATAAATGAAACTTCTTCTTTTCTCTTCTTCTCTCTTCTTTGTGTTAATTAAATTATCTGAAACATTTTCTGTTAATTAACTGAAACCATTTTACTGGAGTATGGCCTTTCTTTGGCATGATGTTAATAAACTGATGTTAACATATACATCTATTGTACTCCTGTGCATGATGTTAATAAAATGATGGAATGAACAGGGTACCATCTCTTTGTTATACTCTTCTGAACATTGCTTCCATAACTGAAACTTTTTCAAGTGCAGCAGTAGTGTAGCAAGTGCAGTAGTAGTGCACTTCTCTTGTTAGCAAGTGTGGCAGCAATAGTATAGGAGTAGTAGTGGAGGAGTATGAATACGAAAATGATCATACAAATGGCATGTTCTCACATACTCCTGGATTTCATTTACATCAACTTATCAAGACAGGAGTACTCCTTTTTAGTAGTCTCGGTTTAAATTAAATTAAATGAAAGGAATACTCCTTTTCAGTAGTCTCGGTTTAAAGTAAATGAAAGGAGTACAAATGCATTTACAAAAATATGGTTTACACATATCCTCCTGTGCAAACATATGGATTAATTTTCAGTAGTCTCAGTTTAAAGTAAATGAAAGCGCACACACACACATGTGTGTGTGTGTGTGGATTCTACTGTAGCAGCAGTACTCTTTTTTCTGTGAATTTAACTAAAACATTTTGCTTGCTTTCTTGCTAGAGTACTTGAACTAAAACCTTTTACTGTTAATTAAAAATAAATGAAGCATTTTCATTTGATTTAAAATAAATGAAACTTCTTCTTTTCTCTTCTTCTCTCTTCTTTGTGTTAATTAAATTATCTGAAACATTTTCTGTTAATTAACTGAAACCATTTTACTGGAGGACTTGCAGGCAGTAGTGCTTGCTGTTTGGTTTAATTTTCTGCTTGTTGTTTGGTTTAACTTTTTCTTTAACTGAAACTTTAACTAAATTGAACTAAAGCTTTCACTAATGGAGTACTCCTATTGCTCTCTTGTTTCTCTTGTTTCTCTCTTCTTTCCTCTTCTTTCTTTCTTCTTTTCTCTTCTCTTATCAAGCATCTCAAGCATCTTCCATTAATTAAATCTAAATGAATCTTTTGTACTGCTACTTTTGCAAATCAAATTGATGCTGCTGGTGCTTCTCAGTACTGCTCCTATTTCTCCTGAAATTTGCTCCTGCTGTTGCAAATTAAATCTTGTAATTGAATGGAACTTGGTCTTGCATTGCAGGAGAAGGAGCACGCCAAAGGGACCTGGGGATTACTGCTGCTGCTTCTCTAAGTTTGTTGTTGCTGCTTCTCTAAGATTGCCGCAGATCAAACTACTGTGGCTGCAGCTGGGCTGGGGATGGTGCTTCTGAACTGGGGCTGGTGCTTCTGACCTGGTGCAACTGCTAGATCAGAAGCCTGAATTAGCACTGACGTATGTTTGTATGATCTCCTGTTAGTAAAATTACAACATAAATAACTTCCCATGTGATTTTAGGATGTGTTCCCCGGACCTGCTATTGCTGCAGGTTATGTTCCCCGACCACGGCCCCAAGCTACTGCTGCTGGTTGTGTTCCCCAACCATGTCCCCAAGCTGCATGCTGCTGCTCCTGCCCCGTGCGTCCTCAACTTTGCTCCTGGACAGCTACTACAAGTGAGCCAATTGCCTCCATTTGTTGCTATTGGTAGAACTACTGTTGTAGTTTGGTTGTAGACTCAACTGTTGTAGGTCGGGTGAATTCTTAGTTTGCCTGCCTTGAGATAATGAGATGGATATAGCGCATAACATTGCTTCAGACATTTGCAATGCATCTCTTAATTTAACATACAAGGATGTGACTGAAACCATTGGATGGCCTTCCTGGAAATGTTATCCAGAATTAGTACTTGTTCCATTTTTTGTTTCCTTGCTGGACATGTTATGGTTCAAGTGTCGATGATGTGTAGATAGTTTGCTAGCTATATACCTGGTGCTGATTAATGCTCTTGTGGTTAGCATTATACTCATGGAATCATATTATACTATATCTACTGTTCTTGTGGTTCTGTGAAGATGCATCACAAACATCTAGTGTTCTGATATAAAATTTGTCTCTAAAATATCTAGGTCTTTGAAGTTGGCTGAATCCGTTGCTTTATCATATATTTGGTCCATAAATCTACATTTCTATGAAATCTCATTCAATATATTTTTTTTGATAGTCTGTACACTAAACCTGGAGGTTTGCAAATCTACTCCAGGAATAATAGCTACTCTAATGCTGGTACCCTATGTGTTCACTCTTTTATAGGAGCTCCAGGTCTATGAAATTTGAAGTTCGAAGCTGGAGAGCCCTACTTAGCAAAGAGTTGTCTCTTTTGTTTGACTGTAATAGACTGTAAATATTTGTAATAGTAGGCATATTTGGGTTGTAATAGACTATGTACACTTAGTGTTATTTGATGAACTACGTTTGTAATGTTTCGTTTGAAATATTGATTATGTATGTGATTTGAAAACGTGTGGAATGGATACCTGACTTGTGGGACCCATTTATGAAAATAATTTGAGCAGTTTTGAAATTTTTGTCAAGTGGGATTAATGTGTGAGATTATGACAAGTGGGACCCATCTGATTGGTGAGACCAGCTCCAAAAAAAATATAATGCCCAAACAATGTTAAAAGGACATGGCCCAAAATTAAATAAAAGGCCGAATTGTTGGTTTTGTCCCGTGTAGTTACCAAAATTTGTAAGAAAAAAAAATACAAATGGGCTGTATTAGTGGGCTCGGCCCATGTAAAGCGTCGAATTGGACCGGGCTGAATCTTACCGATGACCTTTTCAATTGGTCGCAATTTTGCCACGTCGGATCCGACGTGGCCTGGGCACAGAGCTAGCGACCAAAACAGAAGGTCACAGAGAAGGTCGTTAATTTCAGTTTACGACCGCCAGCTTTTGACCTTCTGTTTTTAGTCACATAAAGGTCACAAATGGAAAACAATGACCTTTCAGTGACCAATAGTGATGGTCGCAAGTTGGCATATTTCCTGTAGTGGCTGCTCAACTTCTGCACCGACATCTGCGACTGGAATGAAGAACTTATTCTTCAGTTCTATGCCACGTTGCACATCACTGGCAACGTTGAATATGTGAATTCATGGGTATTGGACTGAATGACTGAAAATACTCACTTCAAAGCACCGTCCACTGAATTGCGTCATGTCGTCCCAGTCAGTCCTCCCGTTGAAGGTGCAAGGCTCATCTATGCTGACCCTGAACTATCTGATCATCTGATGCAAGTGCTGATGAAGGCTTTGAAGCCAGGCCAAGCTCCAAGGACCAAATTCCTCATCAAGGAATTGCTTTATGTGCCAAGGACAGTGTACAGGATACTGACCAAAACTCTGTCCCCAACTTTGATACTAACCTCTTCTTCTATATCTTGCAATCAAATTCCTCAATTTCAGTATTTACACTTCATACGTTTATCCCCATTGAAAACCTAACCTATATTGTCATCAATCACCAAAAAGGAGGAGATTGTAAGTGCATCTAGTGCCCCTTAGTGATTTTGGTGTATTGAAGACTTATAGGTTTAGGGACTAATGCGTTTGTGAGTGTACACATGTCTATAAGTCTATGAGGAGTTTGATATTTACAAAGAAAGTCGACCCCTAAAAATGAATGTCTTGAACTGAAGACTTTGGCTTTCTGAAGACTTTGAAAGTGAAGAAATTGGTGGGACCGTGAAGACTTAATATTCATGCGAGGAATATGAAGCGTGAAGGCTTTCTTTTCGTAGTTTCATTTTGTCTTTCTTGAGTCATAGGAACCACCGTACTGTTAAAGGGAGTCGAGGTAAAACTAAGGAAATGTTTCCAACTGATGCTCATCTCAAAATCCTACACCTACTAATCTTTCGAGTGAAGCCATTGGAAATCTCATACAGTTCAATCAATTTCTTCAGTGACAGAGACGAAGATCTTCTGGTCTCTAAGGAATTTGTTCTGACTAAGGAGTTAGGAATTCACCAGTGTGGATTTCCTACAAGTGAGGAACATGATAGCCCTGAGGAATTTGAGAGAGCTCAAATTTCTGACCGTTGTTGTGCTACATGCCAGCTGTCCCAAAATATTTACCCACCTAACGGTCATATCATTGAAGGGCATTTATGTCTTATCATGTCGGGCTGCTCCCTAGGCTATAAATAGCTGCCCCCTACAACCAGTAGCTGGTTGGCTGCTCCGAGAGAAACTAACACTTGTCATTGAGATCATCCCATCCTCTGAGGACTTTGAGCGAAAATCATCAGTGAGGAAAACCCAAACCCAAACACATACAAACCCAAAGTGATTGAGCATCACTGAAGAGATTGTTCCTGTGTGGAACCGATGCTTGTTACATTTGAGGATTGTGCATCCTCCAGACGGTTAGGCATCATGATCTATGGCATCCAAGAGGAAATTGTGGATCACCGAATGACCGAATCTGTGAAGGCTTGGAAGTCACCTGAAGACTTACCACGAGTGATTGGGCGAGGTCTGTGTGACTTGAGCGCAAGGATAATACGGTGAGGACTGTGTGTCCTCAGGTTTAAATACCTAGCCGCTCCAACCAGACGTATAATTGTCATAGCAGTTGGAGCTAATCTACCAAATCACTATCTTCACCGAGCTACTGGTTCTATTTCCTCAACCCTTTCATTTCCTCATTACTATGTTATTGTACCTGATCATTTCTGTTTGAAGACTTTGACTGAAGACTTTCTCAATTTCCTCAGTCCTATTTCTTCAGTCACTTTGTCTTTAGTCTGCTTATCCTATGTTTACGCTACTTGTACTCTGTGTTTGTTTTCATATCATTATGATGTATGTGCTACTGGTCTGTTACGTTTGCATCTGAGTACTTATTCCATTGCTAGTTGTTCGCGACTTAGGAATTTCCTCACCTTGAAATTCCTTAGTGACGAATTTGTAAAAATCGCCTATTCACCCCCTCTAGTCGATATAACGCACTTTCAGGCCAAAAGATGTACATCCTGAAAATTGGCCTATCCCTTGAATGGGTCGTTAACAGGATAAAACCACATCGGGCCGATATTGGGCCCAAATATATAGTGGGCTGTTAACGGGCTCGAACTGACGATGGGCTGCAATGGTGTCAAATTGTTAACGGGCCGTTGACGGGCCGAATTGGCACATCTCGTGTGGGTCGTGGGCTTAAATGGACCTGACACAAGTAGGCCTTATATGGGCCGGCCTGCTAATGCTTACTGGGCTGGCCTTTTTTGCCGAAATGGGCCACTGTTGGGCCATGCCACGTGTCGATCTATCATAGGCGCCTCCAGTCCAATGAGTGGACGACATCTGTCCCAAAGATAAGCTGACACGTGGTTCCTCCGGCCAATGAGAATTTTACACGTGGAAAATCCCCATTAGTCCGGGCTGTTAATGTGTTATCGGATCCGAACCAGAACCCGATGGCTTAACGTGACCCGTTACGGTGGATGCCACGTGTCGGTCACCCTTGATGAAAGCACTTGTATGACGTGCGATTTATCGCCATGGAAGTGGACACTTCCATGATGATAATTTTGGTAATGTCATGGAACACTTCTACGACAGCACAGGTATGACTATCTTGATTCTGTCATAAAATCGTTATGGATGTACATGCAAGACAGAAAACGTGACCTACTGTGGCAAACACCTATCATCACGGAAGTGTATTTTTTTTGTAGTGCGTATAAAATATAAAAAAAGACTCAAATAACTTTCATGGATAAAAACATAGATCTGATCATAAACTCAAAGTTCATCGGATTCCAACAAACACACCGCAAAAATAGTTACATCATATGGATCTCCAAGAGACCATTGTATTGAGAATAAAAAAAAAGAGGAAGCCATGTAGCTACTAACTATGGACCCGTAGGTCTACAATGAACTACTCACGCATCATCAGAGAGGCACCAATGGGCATGATGAACCCCTCCGTGGTGGTGTCTAGATTGGATCTGGTGGTTCTGGAACTTGCGGTGGATGGAATTGATTTTCATCGACTCCCCTAGGGTTTCTGGAATATTGGGGCATTTATAGAGCAAAGAGGCGGTGCGGGAGGCCACCGAGGTGGGCACAACCCACGAGGGCATGTGTCACGACCCTAGACTTTGCTTGTATTAGTTGCAATTGAGAGCATCCATGCATCATGTTTAAATTTCATGAAACTTGAAATGGGGATTGTTGAAACCCTAGCACCAAATGAAATTCAACTAGGTTCACCTAAAATATTTACAGTATTCCAAATGGCTTTTAAAAATGTTCATCATTTCTGGAGAATGCTAAAACCATAACCAGAAGTGTTGCACATTTTTCCATGACATATTTGGTCACTAGATTAAATCATATAGTATTTGCATTTGGGCATTTAAATGCTATAAAATATTTTGAATGCTCAAATAATCATAAACTAAAATGTTTACTATTGGTTATGTTCTAAACAGTATCCATAATTAGTTTCATGATTTTTGGAAATGCCCTGACATTTTTATTAAAGCCCAAAACAGTATCACAAAATAGAAAACAAAAACAACAAAAGAGAGAGAGAGGACTAACCTGGCACTTACCTCGGCCCACCTACCTGTTGCCGGCCCAGCCCACCAGGGCGAAGCGGTCGTCCTCAACCTCTGCCAGTAGGCAGAGGAGGGACACCGCGACGCCGCCGAGCTCGCCACGCCACCACCCTGCCTGCTTGCCGCCTCCCCTCGTCGCTCTGGACGCCCTCCTGCGACGCCACGCAGCCACCTTGCTCCTCTCCCTCGCTCTCTGTCTCTCCCGCCCTCTCCTCTGCTTCCTCACTCGCGCCCGAGCGGAGTTCGTCGCCGCCGCACGCCATTGCCGCGGCCACCGCCTCCCCCTCGCCCTCTCTTCGAGCCCATAAGCTCCGCCACGTCGTCCTCCACCTCTCCGTCAAGCCACGCGCCTCGGGAGGCCCTGGAGAGCCGCCTCGCCGCCGTCTTCATCTCTGGTCGTCGGAGATCGTCTTCGCCGCCCCGTCGCCATCAACGCGTCCCCGGCCATGCTGTCTGCTCCACTGGAATCCCTGTGAGCTCCCGCGTCAAACCCCTCTTCTCCCTCTCTCGTTCCCGCTCGCTAGCCTCGCTCCCAACCATGGCCGTGAGCTCATCGCCGGCGTCCATGCCGTCGCCGTCGTTGCAGAGGACAAACCTCGCGTTCGAGCCCGTCAACGCGCTAAGAATGCTCCCAGTAAACGAGCGCAACCACCTGTTTGCCCTGCCCTACCCCGTAGCCCCATCCCCGAGGTCGACCGAACTCCGGCCACCGCAGTCGTCGTCGCCACCGCCGCTACAGTCCGCTTCGCTCCCTCCCGTGGTCACCACTGGATGCGCGTGTGTGCCAGCAACCCATAGCCGCAAACCTCGCCCGAAACCGTCGCGCGTAGCTCAATCCCGAGCGGACTCCGCCGCGGCTTGAGGTCGTCGCCGGCGACAATCCGGCGTGCTGACGTGGCGCCGTCATTAGTGGCTAATGACGCCACTAACTAACCCCTCTCTCATTGACACCTGGGCTCCACACCCTAATTAACCCCAGTTTTATTTCTGCTTAGGATTAACTAAACCAGAGCGGCCCCACGCGTCAGCGTTGACCATGCTGACGTGGCCATTGACTGGGTCCACATGTCAGTGACACTAACTGGCCCTGAGACACTGACCAGTGGACCCCACTGGTCAGGTTTGACCCGGACCAGCCCCCGTTGACTTGCTGACGTCACACTGACGCCAGGCTGACGCAGTAAACCTTTTCCTTCTGGATTTATTCTTATTCAGGAAATTCCAGAAAATAGTTGAAACTTCTAAAATTCATATAAAATCAACCGTAACTCCAAATGAAATAAGTTATATATGAAAAATTATCAGAAAAATTCAAGGAATCCATATGTACCATTTTCATGCATGTTTGATCAATGTTTGTCCTCTGTTTTAGACAAAACAAATAAAGGGCATTTAAATAATCATATATGGAGTTGGAATTTGAATCATGTATTCAAACCAACTTCATTTAAATCATAGCTAGATGCATTAGCTCAAATCACAGCATATTGCCATGTCATGATCATGCATCATATTGTGGCATTGCATTGATTGTGTTCTTTCTCAGTTGCCGGTGTTTGTCCCCTCTCGATAGACGTGGTTCCGACGATGTGATCGATGACACCGATGAAGAGCTATACTATCTTCAGAAGTGCCAGGCAAGCAAAACCCCCTTGTTCATTCCGATAAAATCCCACTCTCTCGCCCCTGCTCTCTTTTATTGCATTAGGACAACAACGATTCATGTGTTACTTGCTGCGGTAGCTGAACCCCTTTATCCTTTGCATGACCTGTCATTCCACAGTAAATAGATGAAACCCACTAGCATGAGTAGGAGTTGTTTGAGCCCATGTTGTGCCTACTCATTCATGCTTGTTTGTCATGCCTGCTACTGCTTAGAGTTGAGTCGGGTCTGATTCATCGGGAATGAATTGGAATGGTGATGAACATGTCCTATTGTGTGTGAGCTAAGTGTGTGAACACGATTTGGTAAAGGTATTGGTGAGAGGCCATGTAGGAGTACATGGTGGGTTGTCTCATTGAAGCCGTCCTCAGGAACTGAGTTCTGTGTTTGTGATCCATGAAACAGTTACTACCACGCATTGGGCCCGAAACCAATGGACCCTCTCGGCTTCTTGATCACCCTTGTCCTCTGTCCAGGAGTTGCAAGTAGTTTCTGGTGTTTGTAGTATGCTGGGGGCCGCATGCAGCGCTGACCGTAGGGGTGGGCTATGTTGCGGTAGGCACGTGGCCGGGCCAGCCGGGCGCCCGTTTGGTGTCTCGGACCCTGTACACATCGTTCGGGGCCGTTAGTGGAAACCTCGGCCGGACTCCCTGCGGATGGAACCCGAATAGGCGATAAACCTGGACTAGAGACTTGAGTGTTTAGGTAGGCCGTGGCCGACACCCTCGCTGGGCTTCCGCTTGAAGGTTGCCGAGTACATGTCGTGTAAACGGCGGTAAGAGGTGAGAGCGTGTGTGAAGAAGTACACCCCTGCAGGGTTAACATCATCTATTCGAATAGCCGTGTTCGCGGTAATGGACTTCTGGGTTGCCTATAACAGTTCATAGACAAGTGAAAGTGGATACTCTAAAATGCGCAAGATAAGCGTGAGTGCTATGGATGGCGTTCTCGTAGGGAGACGGGAGCGGATCCATAGTGGTGTATTGATATGGTGAATATGTGGACTCGTGTGCGCCACCTCAAAAGAGTCGCTTGCAGTCTTAGTTCAGGATAGCCACCGAGTCAAAGCTGGCTTGCTGCAGTTAAAACTCCACCACCCCCTTTTGATAGTGATGCATATGTAGATAGTTCTGATGTAAGTCTTGCTGGGTACATTTGTACTCACGTTTGCCTATTTTATGTTTTGCAGAGAGACTTCAGTCTCGCTAGTAGTACCGTTTGGACTTCGACGTTTAGCTTGTTACCTCAGCTACGATCTTGTGCCCTCGGCAGGATCTGGTAGATAGTCAGGCTTCTCAGCCTTTTTCATTTGTAGATGTCTGTACTCAGACATGTTAAGCTTCCGCATGTGTTTGACTTGTATGCTCTGAATGTTGGGTCATGAGACCCATGTTTGCAATATCTCGCTCCTCGGATCCTATTGAATAAATACTTTGAGTCGTAGAGTTATGTTGTGATGCCATGTTGTATCTACTCATATCGGGCATATTGTGTGTATGATTGAAATGCTTGGTATGGGTGGGATCCGACTATCTAGTTGTTTATCCTTGGCAGCCTATCATATGGGGAAATGTAGTCTAGTGCTTCTGAGCGATAGTAGTCCGCTACAGCCCGGTTCACCGGAGTCCTGCTAGCCCAGCACTACTGCTCGGAACACTTGACTGGCCGGCATGTGTTTCACGTCGTTCCTGTGTCTGTCCCTTCGGGGAAATGTCACGCGCTGTTATCCGGAGTCCTGCCTAGCCTGCTACAGCCCGGGTTACCGGAGTCCTGTTAGCCCAGTGCTATAGCCCGGATTCACACGTTGATGACTGACATGCTCGATGTGATTCATGTATGCCTGTCCTCATAGGTTAGCGCCGCTTTGGGTTCACGACTAGCCATGTCGGCCCGGGTTCTCTGCCATATGGATGCTAGCGACACTATCATATACGTGAGCCAAAAGACGCAAACGGTCCCGGGCCAGGTAAGGTGGCACCCGTGGGAGTACCGTGCGTGAGGCCGCAAAGTGATATGATGTGTTACATGCTGGATCAATGTGGCTTAGGATCGGGGTCCTGACAGCGTTGGTATCAGAGCCTGACTGCCTGTAGGATTACCAAGCCAAACTGGTCGAAGTTGTGTCTAGAAATGCTTTAGTTATATATGGGAATTGATTGTGGAAGGGAATGTAAGGCTCTTTTTACTCCTTATACCTCATGGCCTTCTGATCCGAGTCAACCTCTTCTCTTCTACGGGGGTTAAGAACTAGGCTTCTCTTCTATCTCTCAGGATGACGTGTTACTAAACCATAGTTGCCTAAGATTGTTGGATTTAAGCCCTAGTTCAGTTACTACTACTTGCATGTGTTCTCAGTTGATCTCAAAACATTGATATTGTGATGTTGAGTGGTTATGCCACCATTTTGCAGGATGTCTCAAATCATTCTGAGCATTTACAACCGTTATGCTGTTCGAGTCATCCCAGGTTTTTAACTAGTCTGATGCATTTGCAAATCCTTTCTTCCTGTTCCCGATGTCCTTTTGGTCAGAATAAGCACACTAACCGGTGCGTTGAGGTAATTTATTGCCTTGACATATATGTTGGAGCTACTACTATGACCTTAGGTATCTTATGAACCATCTAGTAATCTGTCCATGTCTTGTGTTCCCGGTGTGATGATTCTGGCCACCATTCGCGAAAGCATCCCGTGATTCCAATTAGTAGTAGGTATTCTACTCCTGGGTTTTCGAACCCGAGATTCACCCTACTTACTTCATGTTGATAGTGCTTGCTAGTTCCTTTAGGACATTAGTAACCTTTGCGATAGTCATCGAGGTCCGTGGTATATCATTCTTCCAAATACCATGAACTGCTTATGGCAGAAGTTCTGTTGAACCAAAAGATCACAACCAGAGTACTCTTGAGGAGTTCTCCATTCCTAATTGTGACTCTGCCAATTCTTCCTTTCCGCATGGGTTATCTGGAAGAAATGTTGAGCTTCGCTCGACATACTAATCTATGCATCCACAACTCAGAAAAGATATATGTCCCCTTGAGTTGTCCCTCCTTAGTTGTATTCCGACCCTAGTCTATCAATTGATAGTCAGGAATAGTTGTGCATTCGTGTTCATCGATGCCTATTATTCTTGTGGTCCGTCAAGCCATTCTATTCCGGGAATGACTAGGAGAAACAAACTCCAGTGCCTCATCCATTTCTAGGATTGGGTCAAAGTAATTGTATCCCGCAGATCGAAATGCCAATCCAGCTTCTGCTCTGCTCTACCTTGGAGTGTTACCATCCTTATGTCAAGAGAGTCATGAGAATTGCACCATCTCTCATGAATTTTTGACGTAGTGATACTTCTTGCCATCAGTGTTCATTCCTCGGTTTCGTGTTGTTGCAACCGGAATGCCGACAAGTGATTCGTGATGTGTGAAATCAATACTCCGAGCAACTCGTTGCTTTGTAGTAAATGGACAATATTCTCGTTCTTAGCGTGTTGGTTACTAAATCATCATCCTAAGATTGATCGTGCTACCTAGTCCTTATTTCTGGTGCACTCTTCGATCAATGAGTTAGGATTATTCAATCCCTTGATCTTTTGATCATATCGTCTTGCCCTGAAAAGCAAGATTGATCTCGAGCTTAGTATCATATCGGTGGTTCGTGATGTTCCGAATATCTTCTCGGAAGTGTTACCAGGTTGTCACCTGACCGCTATGTTGAGTTCGTGATCAAGTTGGTTTCCTATAAACCACCCCTTCTCCAAGAATCTGTGTTGGATACCCCTGAGCTAGTTGGTTGAGCTAAACAACAACTTGGAGAGTTGGAAGATAAAGGCTTGTCCGGCTTAGTTCACTCCAAAGGGATGTCCTTGTGTGTGTGTGTGTGTGTGTGTTGAAGAAAGATGATATCTCCATCGATTGGTCCTCGTGATCAGTTGTTGGATCTATTGTCTTGTCAAAACTTTGATTTGAGTATGGGCCATCATCAAATCAAATCAGAACCAACGATGTTCGTAATGTTGTCTTACTCGTGGTTGATCCCTCGAGCATACACCATTACATCCATTGGTCTGACCAATGCTATCACCGTGTTCACATGATGGTGGAAGTCCAGTGATATGGAAATACCGATGAGTTGTTGTTGAGCCCATCAGCAGCATTTTGTCTCCCCCATGATTCATGTTGGATGGTACACTAGTATTGGAAGCTTTGTAAGCAATGCCTTCGTGTTCAGTTCATGAGGCTTATGCTTAGATGGAAGAAGTGACTTCCTCGAATTCGTGTGCTTTAGGTGTAAGTTGCCGCCATGAATTCGAGAAAGGTTTGTTTTGTTTCCCTTGGAATCATCCCAAGTCAGGCATGCATACGTGCGAAGTATTCTATGGTTTGGTAGATTAATTACCTCCACTCCGTGGTAATCCCTAGCACACCAAGCCACTGACTGATTTGTTCTAGGAAAAGGAGTTGTTGTCCAAATCCTAGGTCATGCACAAGACTTCGTTACCCTAGATGATGGTTCCCCCACCTGAACTCGGTAGTGTTTTGTTGTAAGACTACCGTGTGGTCATGCTTGTCTGGGACAGCGTGTTCACATGTGTTTAGCAGAACTAGCTCATGTTTTGGAGCTCGCTATCGTAGTTCATCTCCCGAGAGTCTCGCAACGTTATCTCGTCGACTTGTGTTGCAACCTTTTCTTTTCTGGATATGTTGTCTGAAAAATCCTGTTACCAGCCAGATCTGAATCTCAGGCAGATATGATGGCTGGAACTTTTCCAAGATCTACTATGTAGGTCCCGACAAGGTTGATGGTCTGACCGACACACCTAGTCGGAAGATCTATCATTGTAGCATCTTGACTGGTCAATTTCACCATCTTCTCCATGAGGATCTTGTGCGACTTATTTTAGAAGTTGTTCCTTAGGGACTCTTGTGCTATTAGTATTCCTCGATTATGCTATAACCATTCAAACAGTGGAATTGCTCTCGACTGTTGAGTTATCTCCCAGTTACCAGAATCATTCCCAACATTTGCATTTTGTTCCCAGCTTGCACCGCTGTTGTGCCATTCTACCTTGGGTTCCATCCCTTTCCGGTGATAAGCAAAATCATTCATTGCGTTGTCTTCAACAAGGTAGTCCACATCATCCAACCTAGTCCGAGTATGTCACCTTTCCGAACTCCTTCAAACGATCGTTTGTGATTGCCTTAGGCTGGAATAAAGAGTTCCAATGATCTCAGTATCAAAAGTAATTCTTTTTGCCACTTAAGGAATATTTCTGCGAGTCACCTTCCCTGAGGTGCCCCGTTATGGAATCATGGCAATTTTCCTCGCTACCGTGACACCCTCCACCATCTTTCTAAGTGTGGAATTTTTGCCCATCAAATCAAACCCCGTCGATGTTCTTCCATCCCTCTCGATGTGTTTTGTGTCTCAACTCGAGATGTTCCAACATCTCATTCCACGAATTGATCTTGAATGCTCGATCTTCGAGGAGATCGTTTCCTATAGAGTTTCTTTCTGTCGCCATCGTGTTGGATGAAGATCTCAAAGCGAGGACGTCAAGATCAATATGATGCAATGAAGCTACTTCTTCGAGAAGGGCAGTTGGATCGAGAAGGTTGTGGTAGCTTGCGACCCCTCTGTCTTCTTACCTCATGTCTTGAATCTCGGGACGAGATTCTTGTTTAGTGGGGGTGAGTTGTCACGACCCTAGACTTTGCTTGTATTAGTTGCAATTGAGAGCATCCATGCATCATGTTTAAATTTCATGAAACTTGAAATGGGGATTGTTGAAACCCTAGCACCAAATGAAATTCAACTAGGTTCACCTAAAATATTTTCAGTATTCCAAATGGCTTTTAAAAATGTTCATCATTTCTGGAGAATGCTAAAACCATAACCAAAAGTGTTGCACATTTTTCCATGACATATTTGGTCACTAGATTAAATCATATAGTATTTGCATTTGGGCATTTAAATGCTATAAAATATTTTGAATGCTCAAATAATCATAAACTAAAATGTTTACTGTTGGTTATGTTCTAAACAGTATCCATAATTAGTTTCATGATTTTTGGAAATGCCCTGACATTTTTATTAAAGCCCAAAACAGTATCACAAAATAGAAAACAAAAACAACAAAAGAGAGAGAGAGAAGGACTAACCTGGCACTTACCTCGGCCCACCTACCTGTTGCCGGCCCAGCCCACCAGGGCGAAGCGGTCATCCTCAACCTCTGCCAGTAGGCAGAGGAGGGACACCGCGACGCCGCCGAGCTCGCCACGCCACCACCCTGCCTGCTTGCCGCCTCCCCTCGTCGCTTTGGACGCCCTCCCGCGACGCCACGCAGCCCCCTTGCTCCTCTCCCTCGCTCTCTGTCTCTCCCGCCCTCTCCTCTGCTTCCTCACTCGCGCCCGAGCGGAGTTCGTCGCCGCCGCACGCCATTGCCGCGGCCACCGCCTCCCCCTCGCCCTCTCTTCGAGCCCATAAGCTCCGCCACGTCGTCCTCCACCTCTCCGTCAAGCCACGTGCCTCGGGAGGCCCTGGAGAGCCGCCTCGCCGCCGTCTTCATCTCCGGTCGTCGGAGATCGTCTTCGCCGCCCCGTCGCCATCAACGTGTCCCCGGCCATGCCGTCTGCTCCACTGGAATCCCTGTGAGCTCCCGCGTCGAACCCTCTTCTCCCTCTCTCGTTCCCGCTCGCTAGCCTTGCTCCCAACCATGGCCGTGAGCTCATCGCCGGCGTCCATGCCGTCGCCGTTGTTGCAGAGGACAAACCTCGCGTTCGAGCCCGTCAACGCGCTAAGAATGCTCCCAGTAAACGAGCGCAACCACCCGTTTGCCCTGCCCTGCCCCGTAGCCCCATCCCCGAGGTCGACCAAACTCCGGCCACCGCAGTCGTCGTCGCCACCGCCGCTACAGTCCACTTCGCTCCCTCCCGTGGCCACCACTGGATGCGCGCGTGTGCCAGCAACCCATAGCCGCAAACCTCGCCCGAAACCGTCGCCCGTAGCTCAATCCCGAGCGGACTCCGCCGCGGCTTGAGGTCGTCGCCGGCGACAATCCGGCGTGCTGACGTGGCGCCGTCATTAGTGGCTAATGACGCCACTAACTAACCCCTCTCTCACTGACACCTGGGCCCCACACCCTAATTAACCCCAGTTTTATTTCTGCTTAGGATTAACTAAACCAGAGTGGCCCCACGCGTCAGTGTTGACCATGCTGACGTGGCCATTGACTGGGTCCACATGTCAGTGACACTAACTGGCCCTGAGACACTGACCAGTGGACCCCACTGGTCAGGTTTGACCCGGACCAGCCCCCGTTGACTTGCTGACGTCACACTGACGCCAGGCTGACGCAGTAAACCTTTTCCTTCTGGATTTATTCTTATTCAGGAAATTCCAGAAAATAGTTGAAACTTCTAAAATTCATATAAAATCAACCGTAACTCCAAATGAAATAAGTTATATATGAAAAATTATCAGAAAAATTCAAGAAATCCATATGTACCATTTTCATGCATGTTTGATCAATGTTTGTCCTCTGTTTTGGACAAAACAAATAAAGGGCATTTAAATAATCATATATGGAGTTGGAATTTGAATCATGTATTCAAACCAACTTCATTTAAATCATAGCTAGATGCATTAGCTCAAATCACAGCATATTGCCATGTCATGATCATGCATCATATTGTGGCATTGCATTGATTGTGTTCTTTCTCAGTTGCCGGTGTTTGTCCCCTCTCGATAGACGTGGTTCCGACGATGTGATCGATGACACCGATGAAGAGCTATACTATCTTCAGAAGTGCCAGGCAAGCAAAACCCCCTTGTTCATTCCGATAAAATCCCACTCTCTCGCCCCTGCTCTCTTTTATTGCATTAGGACAACAACGATTCATGTGTTACCTGCTGCGGTAGCTGAACCCCTTTATCCTTTGCATGACCTGTCATTCCACAGTAAATAGATGAAACCCACTAGCATGAGTAGGAGTTGTTTGAGCCCATGTTGTGCCTACTCATTCATGCTTGTTTGTCATGCATGCTACTGCTTAGAGTTGAGTCGGGTCTGATTCATCGGGAATGAATTGGAATGGTGATGAACATGTCCTATTGTGTGTGAGCTAAGTGTGTGAACACGATTTGGTAAAGGTATTGGTGAGAGGCCATGTAGGAGTACATGGTGGGTTGTCTCATTGAAGCCGTCCTCAGGAACTGAGTTCTGTGTTTGTGATCCATGAAACAGTTACTACCACGCATTGGGCCCGAAACCAATGGACACTCTCGGCTTCTTGATCACCCTTGTCCTATGTCCAGGAGTTGCAAGTAGTTTCTGGTGTTTGTAGTATGCTGGGGGCCGCACGCAGCGCTGACCGTAGGGGTGGGCTGTGTTGCGGTAGGCACATGGCCGGGCCAGCCGGGCGCCCGTTTGGTGTCTCGGACCTTGTACACATCGTTCGGGGCCGTTAGTGGAAACCTCGTCCGGACTCCCTGCGGATGGAACCCGAATAGGCGATAAACCTGGACTAGAGACTTGAGTGTTTAGGTAGGCCGTGGCCGACACCCTCGCTGGGCTTCAGCTTGAAGGTTGCCGAGTACATGTCGTGTAAACGGCGGTAAGAGGTGAGAGCGTGTGTGAAGAAGTACACCCCTGCAGGGTTAACATCATCTATTCGAATAGCCGTGTCCGCGGTAATGGACTTCTGGGTTGCCTATAACAGTTCATAGACAAGTGAAAGTGGATACTCTAAAATGCGCAAGATAAGCGTGAGTGCTATGGATGGCGTTCTTGTAGGGAGACGGGAGCGGATCCATAGTGGTGTATTGATATGGTGAATATGTGGACTCGTGTGCGCCACCTCAAAAGAGTCGCTTGCAGTCGTAGTTCAGGATAGCCACCGAGTCAAAGCTGGCTTGCTGCAGTTAAAACTCCACCACCCCCTTTTGATACTGATGCATATGTAGATAGTTCTGATGTAAGTCTTGCTGGGTACATTTGTACTCACGTTTGCCTATTTTATGTTTTGCAGAGAGACTTCAGTCTCGCTAGTAGTACCATTTGGACTTCGACGTTTAGCTTGTTACCTCAGCTACGATCTTGTGCCCTCGGCAGGATCTGGTAGATAGTCAGGCTTCTCAGCCTTTTTCATTTGTAGATGTCTGTACTCAGACATGTTAAGCTTCCGCATGTGTTTGACTTGTATGCTCTGAATGTTGGGTCATGAGACCCATGTTTGTAATATCTCGCTCCTCGGAGCCTATTGAATAAATACTTTGAGTCGTAGAGTTATGTTGTGATGCCATGTTGTATCTACTCATATCGGGCATATTGTGTGTATGATTGAAATGCTTGGTATGGGTGGGATCCGACTATCTAGTTGTTTATCCTTGGCAGCCTATCATATGGGGAAATGTAGTCTAGTGCTTCTGAGCGATAGTAGTCCGCTACAGCCCGGTTCACCGGAGTCCTGCTAGCCCAGCACTACTGCTCGGAACACTTGACTGGCCGGCATGTGTTTCACGTCGTTCCTGTGTCTGTCCCTTCGGGGAAATGTCACGCGCTGTTATCCGGAGTCCTGCCTAGCCTGCTACAGCCCGGGTTACCAGAGTCCTGTTAGCCCAGTGCTACAGCCCGGATTCACACGTTGATGACCGACATGCTCGATGTGATTCATGTATGCCTGTCCTCATAGGTTAGCGCCGCTTTGGGTTCACGACTAGCCATGTCGGCCCGGGTTCTCTGCCATATGGATGCTAGCGACACTATCATATACGTGAGCCAAAAGACGCAAACGGTCCCGGGCCAGGTAAGGTGGCACCCGTGGGAGTACCGTGCGTGAGGCCGCAAAGTGATATGATGTGTTACATGCTGGATCGATGTGGCTTAGGATCGGGGTCCTGACAGCATGCCTGAGCGTCCAGGAGCGCCCTGGTGTCGTGTGCTCACCTCGGGCTCTCTCTTTGGTACTTCTTTGGCCCATTGGATGTCTTCTGGTCCAAAAAAATCCACAAAAAATTTCGTGGTATTGATTTCCTGCGATGTAAAAACATGCAGAAAACAGCAACTAGCACTGGGCACTATGTCAATAGGTTAGTACCAAAAAATGATATAAAATGATTGTAAAACATCCAATAATGATAATATAACAACATGGAACAATAAAAAATTATAGATACATTAGAGACGCGCCAGCATCCCCAAGCTTAATTCCTGCTCGTCCTCGAGTAGGTAAATGATAAAAACGGAATTTTTTATGTCGAATGCTACCTAACATGTTCATCTCATATTCTTTTCTTTGTAGCATGGACATTTGGAATTTTATATGGTTCAAAGCAATAGTCTAGTTTTGATATGAGGACTTAAATACCCAAGCATATCAACAAGCAAGCATCTCTTTTAAAATATCAACACTAAAGCAAGTTATCCCTAGCCCATTATGCTCAGTCATTGATCCATTCATGAAACACACTTTCGGATTTCGGGTTCTGGCAGACCATTGAGGTTCGAACACTGGGGTGCGCGCGGAGATCTCTCCCCTACCGTTCTACGTCCGATCCCCTCGTGCGAACTAAGATGAAAACGATGAACAACACAAGGGACACGAGATTTATACTGGTTCGGGCCACCGTTGTGGTGCAATACCCTACTCCAGTGTGTGGTGTGGTGGATTGCCTCGGGGGCTGATGATGAATAGTACAGGGGAAGAACAGCCTCGTGAGAGGTGTTCTTGAGCTGGTGCGGTGAGTTCTACTTGGTCTCCAGATGCCTTTACTCTGTGGTGGCTAGCTCTATTTATAGAGGCCCTGGGCCTCTCCCTGAAATAATTGAGCGGGAAGGGCGCCAACAATTGGCCATTTTGAAGGGGAACATCTAGTACAAGTTATCCTGACCAAAGGTGGTCTTCGGCTGCCAAAAGCTCTGGTGGTGACGCCATCTTGGGCTCCACGGTGACCTCCGTCCGGCCGTCCGGCTGGTCTTGGTCTCGTTGCACTGGAATGGTAACCTTTGCCTGATGCCTTGGCCTATGCTTGCCTCCTTTGCACCAAAGGGGAAACAAGGACTCTGCACAGGCCGGCGCCCGCCTGGTCTTAATCGTCATGGCTTGCGTCACTGGATCCTCGCAGGTACCCTTGCATTGATCTCTCCGCCTCCTCGCGAGCCTGCCTGATGAGGCCGCTCCTGAGGAAGCTTCCCGTCGTCCGCCCCGCGAGGCTTGGCCCCTCGCGAGGGTCTTGAGCTTGTGTTGATGAAGATGGGCCGCGCTGGGCCCCCACTTGAGCCACGCCGCAGGCAGGCAAGTCTGGGGACCCCCGTTCCCAGAACGCTGACAGTAGCCCTCGGGCACGAAGCGCGCGCGAGATTGGCTTAGCGAAGAAGCGAAGGGCAAGCGCGAAACGCCACGGTCCCTAACAGCCTGCGGCCTTGGGCGCCGCGTGGCAGTTGATTGGACGTGGGGGCCTACACTTCCCCACGACGCCTTGTTACGCGCCCGGCTAAGCGGACCCGTAGTTGTACATAGTTGTTCCTCCATTGGCTGCCCGCTCGCCTCCTACCTTTCCTTCTTCTCCAAGCTCCAACCTCCACCGCCAATCCGGCTCGAGCTCTTCCCCCTGCCCAACGCCATGGCGCCGACGAAGAAGGGAAAGGGAAAGAAGCCCGTGCCTTCGTCCTGCGCACCTCCGGCGGAGGCTCCCGCCGTCAATCGGTCAATCATACTTAGCCTGGAAGCCTTGGACAAGGTCCAATCCGCCCTTGCTTCCGTCTTCAACGAGTGTGGCCGTACCACAGTTTGGCCCGCATCTCGCACCTTTCTCGCTAGGACCATTACAGAGGTCCGATTCTTCGCCGACGCCCTATGGGCGGGTCTGGTTCCCCCTTTTCTGCTTTCTTCAATGCTGTGCTCTCCCATTATCAGATCCACATGATGCACCTTGGGCCGGAGTCCATTACCCTTTTGGCTGTCTTTGCTTTCGTGTGCGAGGCGATGATAGGCATCCCTCCTTCTGTTGCCTTGCTGCGCCACTTCTTTTTCTTGCGCCTGAGCGACCCTACTCAATGCTCGGGGTGTGTGAGCTTCTTCGCCGTGCCGGGGACGGCTGCTTCAGGGATCGACTTCACCCATCCTCCTCCTCAGGCCGGGTTCAGAGAGCGGTGGCTGTATGTGGACGCCGGGGTGCCCAGCCCCCTGCTCTCGCACCCGACCTTGCATGTTGTTCCCAACCCAGGCTGGGGTCATGAACCGCTCGCGAGCCCCCGGCTCGCTTTTGTCTGGTGCCGCTTCGAAGGTTTGAGGGCGCACAATGTGACAGCTCCCAAGGTGGTGAGGGAGTTCCTTCTGTGCCGCGTCGCTCCTCTCCAGCGCCACTCTTGTCGGATGTGGGACTTTGCGGGACGCGGAGACCGCATGCGGCTTCAGGAGGAGGATTTGGCGCTCGAAGTGCTGCGAACGGTGCTTCGCGTCTTGACTGGTGATCCTTCCCCTGGTAGCCTACGGAGCGGTGGCGTCCTTCTGTACCTTTGTTCCGGCAGGGCTGATTTCGTGAGGCAGATGCCCAGCTTCGACGAGTGGGGGTTGCGCCCAGCTGGCCTCACTGGGCCACGCGAGAACCCGGTTGCCGTGATAGTTCCCCCTGTCTCCCACAGCGGTTCCTCCTCAAGCGACCGGGTGGGGAAAGAGCCAACTGGAGCTGAGGTGGCCGCTGCCGAGGTGGTGGCGCTGCGTGAAGCTTCAGAGACGACGCCTCCCGAGGCCCGCCCCGAGGCGGCGGTTGATGCAGGGTCCAAGTCTTCGGCTCCCGAGGCTGGGGCTTCCGAGCCCCCAGCCGTTCTTCGCGAGGCGATGCCCCAAGATGCCCACAAAGCCGACTCCTCTGACGCCGACAATCCTGAGGCTTCTCCTTTGTCCCGGGCCGACCCCCGTCCCAGGCGCTTGGGTCGGTTTCGCATAGACTTCGAGGCCCTTCGCAAGAGGAAGGAGGCCTCAGGTGGCAGTGACCGGCCTTGTCGCTTGCTGAAGCGGATGAAGTACTTCTCCATGGATGAGTAAGCCTTCTTCTTTCCTTGCTCATTTGCTCTGTTGCCCTTGTTGCTGATTGTGGCTCTTCAGGTCCCATCTCGCTGAATCCGCCAAGTCGACCCGGGAGCCAGCCCCCTCAGCTTCGCCCCATTTGCTGGCTCCGGGCCCGCCGAGCTCGAGTGGCACTCTTGTCGCTGGATCGGTTGGCGGAGTGATTTGCTCCACGGGGCATCTCGAGCCCGTTCGCCCGGTGCCCTTTCTTCACGAGTCTTCTTGGGGCGCGCCAGGCTTGCCCCGTGCCCCTCCTCTGATCATAGAAGGTGAATGGCTAAAGTCTGCCCTTGGCTCCTCCTCCGTGAGTGAACTGACGCCTGGCCGGACTCCCGGAGGGGTTTGTTCAACGATGGATGGGGCGGCAGCCCCCAGCCCCACGCCTAGCGGGGGCCTGCCGCCTCGGGGCCCTCCGCATGCTCCAGCGGAGGAGGGTGACGCGGAAGATGTGCTCAGGCGCGCTCGAGAGCATCGCGCCCTTCGCGAGGGGTTCCTCCAGGGGGCAGCGGATGCGATGAACCGGGTCGGGGCAGAGCTTGCCGCTGAAGATGCGCGCCTTCAGGCCGAAGGCCTGCGCCTCGCTGAGGAGAGGCACAAGTTGAAGGTTGCCATTGCCCTCGCGCGCCACCAACGCGATCGTGACAATGCGGAGGTCGAAGTGTTGCTAGCGGCGTCGCGGGAGGCCTGCTCCCTGGCCATCGAGGACGCTCGGGAGGCAGACCGGCGGCGCAGGGATGCGGAGGAGCGCG
Source organism: Aegilops umbellulata (assembly GCA_032464435.1). Classification (NCBI taxonomy): domain Eukaryota; kingdom Viridiplantae; phylum Streptophyta; class Magnoliopsida; order Poales; family Poaceae; genus Aegilops; species Aegilops umbellulata. The sequence goes on along the minus strand of CP136054.1, from coordinate 358,669,027 downwards.
TATGGGAGCTTCAAGCCCGGAGGAACTCCCTGGAGAAGCAAGTGGAGCTGCGCCACGCGGCCCTTGGGTCGATGCAGGAGGCCGCCGTCGACCGTGTGGAGCTCTAGAGGCGCGAGGAGGCGCTGACGCTCGAGGCCGCCGAGCGCAGCCTTGACTTGGAGCGGTTGGAGACGAGGGAGCGCCTGGCGGCCCAGGCGGAGGACGACGTGGCGGCGCGCGGGGCCCGGATCCAGGAAGAGGTCGACCGTCGCGCGGCGGGTGCTCGCTCGGCCTTCGGGCGTGAGTACGACGCGAAGTTGATGCTGATCAGGGCCGAGGGCAGGACAGCGGCCATCAAGGCCAAGTTAGTTGAAGAGACGCGGCGCGCGGATTCCTCTGCAGCCGCCCTTGATGCAGCACAGGCGGAGCTGTCCTCTTCCCGGGCTGAGCTGCTTCATCTTCAGCAGAGGGTTGATGATGCCGAAGCCACCGCGCGGCAGAACGAGGACGAGATCCGCCAGCGGAGGCTCCTGGAGCATGAGCATGCTCCCATGCTCGAGACGCTCAGGAAAAAGGCCAACTCAGCCTTAGGTGAGATTTGCGAGGCTTCCGCTAAGGAATCGCATGAGACCAAGTATGCCGGCAACCTTCAGTTCTTTACCGATGTGGTGACGCTTCTGGAGAACCGCTCCGAGAGGGCCCGTTGGCTCGTTGAAGAGAGGAGCTGAGACTTGCTTAAGCGCGCCTTCTCCCGTGTCTTTAGCTATCTTCAGGAAAGGGACCCCCACTTCGACTTTGATGCCGCCATCGCACCCGTGCCCATAGCTGTCCGGGGTGACCTGGCGGAATGAGTGGAGAATAATGTGGATGCCCTCGTCCGGGCCTTCACGTCTGACGACGACGGTTGAGGGAATCCTGGATTAGGGGGTGTTCGGATAGCCGAACTATATCTTCAGCCGGATTCCAGGACTATGAAGATACAAGATTGAAGACTTCGTCCCGTGTCCGGAAGGTTCTTTCCTTGGCATGGAAGGCAAGCTAGGCGTGCGGATATTCAAGATCTCCTACCAATGTAACCGACTCTGTGTAACCCTAACCCTATCCGGTGTCTATATAAACCGGAGGGTTGTAGTCCGTAGGATGAACACATCATAACCATCACAACCACAATATCATCATCATACCCATAGGCTAGCTTCTAGGGTTTAGCCTCTTCGATCTCGTGGTAGATCTACTCTTGTACTACCCATATCATCAATATTAATCTAGCAGGAGTAGGGTTTTACCTCCATCGAGAGGGTCCGAACCTGGGTAAAATAAAGTGTCCCTTGTCTCCTGTTACCATCCGACCTTCACGCACAGTTCGGGACCCCCTACCTGAGATCCGCCGGTTTTGACACCGACATTGGTGCTTTCATTGAGAGTTCCTCTGTGTCGTTGCCTTTAGGCCCGATGGCTCCTTTGATCATCAACAATGATGAGGTCCAGGGTGAGACTTTTCTCCCCGGACAGATCTTCGTCTTCGGCGGCTTCACTCTGCGGGCCAACTCGCTTGGCCATCTGGAGCAGATCGAGAGCTACGCCCCTGGCCATCAAGTCAGGTTTGGAAGCCTAAACTACACGGCAGATATCCGCGGAGACTTGATCTTCGACGGATTCGAGCCACAGCCAAGCGCGCCGCACTATCTCGAGGGGCATGATACAGCTCTGCCTCCGAACAATGTCCTGGAGGCCGCATACGCTCCGGCCCCGATCCTCGATTCGGAGCCCGCTGCGTTCTTTGAAGATGAACGGTTGGACGTCACCTCGGGGGCTGCGATCTTAAAAGCCATTGAGCCGAACGCAAGCCCCGTGCTCTGCATGGCCCGTGACTCCAAGGAGCCGGACTCTTCTCCGAACTTCGGGTCATCCGTGCCCCCGTCGATCGAATCAGATTGGGCGCCTGTAATGGAGTTCACCGCCGCGGACATCTTTCAGTATTCACCTTTCGGTGATATTCTAAATTCTCTCAAGTCCCTCTCTTTGTCAGGAGAGCCCAGGCCGAACTATGGCCTGCGAGGTTGGGATTCGGACGACGAAGAAATTCAAAGCCCACCCACCGCCCACTTAATAGCCACTGTCGACGATATATCCGACATGCTCGACTTCGGCTCTGAAGACTTCGACGGTATGGACGACGAAGGAGGAGACGAGCAAGAACCAGCACCTGTAGGGCGCTGGACCGCCACCTCGTCATACGACATATACATGGTGGATGCTCCAAAAGATGGAGATGGCGATGGAACAGCGGAGGATGGCACTTCGAAAAAGCCTCCAAAACGCCGACGTCAGCGGCGCCGCTCCAAATCCCGCCACAGCAGAAACGGTGATTCCGGCACGGGAGATAACACTACCCGGACAGCGCCGAAGAACACCAAAACCAGCAGGATTCGGCATAGGAAGATGGAGAAGACCGCCCTCATGAGAGAGCGGCAGAGCGAGAGGTCGAGGACGATAACTACATGCCTCCCTCCGAAGACGAGGCAAGCCTCGGCGACGATGAATTCATCGTACCATCAGACCCCGCCGAACAAGAGCACTTTCAACGCAGGCTTTTAGCCACGGTGAACAGCCTAAAGAAAAAGCAGCAACAGCTTAGAGCTGATCAAGATTTGCTAGCTGACAGATGGACTGAAGTCCTTGTGGCCGAAGAGCACGAACTCGGACGCCCCTCCAAAAACTATCCTAAGCGCAGGCCGCTACCCCAATCAGACGAGGAAGCTCAAGACATGGCAGATCGGCCACCTCGCGGCCGCGACAGAGAAGCCTGTCGAACATCCAAACAAGCCATGCCCCGCAGCCGCTTCACCAAGGCACGGGAACACGAACCAGACCTGCGAGACGTCCTGGAGGACAAAGCAAGGCAAACAAGATCGATCTATGGATCGCGCGGACGCCCGACGACACGTGATAGTTTTCACTCCGGACACAATAAATCCGGCCGGGCCGAACACAACAGGCACAGCTCCTCCGAACAGCGTCGTGACATAGCCCAGTACAGGGGCACCGCACACCCACTATGCTTCACAAATGAAGTGATGGAACATAGAATCCCAGAGGGTTTCAAACCCGTCAACATCGAGTCGTACGATGGTACGACAGATCTGGCAGTATGGATTGAGGACTATCTCCTCCACATCCACATGGCACGTGGCGATGATTTGCACGCCATCAAATATTTACCCCTTAAGCTTAAGGGACCAGCCCGACACTGGCTTAACAGCCTCCCCGCAGATTCAATCGGCTCTTGGGAGGACCTGGAGGCCGCATTCCTCGACAATTTCCAGGGGACCTACATACGGCCACCAGACGCCGACGACCTAAGCCACATAATCCAGCAACCAGAAGAATCGGCCAGGCAATTCTGGACACGGTTCCTAACAAAGAAAAATCAGATAGTCGATTGTCCGGATGCAGAGGCCCTAGCAGCCTTCAAGCATAACATCCGTGACGAGTGGCTTGCCCGGCACCTGGGACAGGAAAAGCCGAAATCCATGGCAGCCCTCACGACACTCATGACCCGCTTTTGCGCGGGCGAAGATAGCTGGCTAGCTCGCAGTAACAACTTATCGAAGAAGCAAGGTAATTCAGATACCAAGGACAAAGGTGACAGGTCATGACAGAATAAACAGAAACACCGCGTCAGCAGCGACAGCAATGAAGATACGGCAGTAAACGCCGGATTCATAGGCCATAAATCCGGTCAGCGGAAAAAGCCATTCGAAAAGAATACCCAGGGCCCGTCCAGTTTGGACCGAATACTCGACCGCTCGTGCCAGATTCACGGCACCCCCGAAAGGCCAGCCAATCACACCAACAGGGATTGTTGGGTGTTCAAGCAGGCAGGCAAGTTAAGAGCCGAACACAAAGACAAGGGGCTAGACAGCGATGACGAGGAGGAGCCCAGGCCGCCGAACAACAAAGGACAAAAGGGGTTTCCCCCACAAGTGCGGATGGTGAACATGATATACGCGACTCACATTCCCAAGCGGGAGAGGAAGCGTATGCTACGGGACGTATACGCGATGGAGCCAGTCGCCCCAAAGTTCAACCCATGGTCCTCTTGCCCGATCACCTTCGATCGAAGGGACCACCCCACTAGCATCCGTCACGGCGGTTTCGCCGCATTGGTTCTTGACCCAATCGTTGACGGATTTCACCTTACAAGAGTCCTCATGGACGGCGGCAGTAGCCTGAACCTACTTTACCAGGATACAGTGCAGAAAATGGGCATAGATCCATCAAGGATCAAGCCCACAAATACGACCTTTAAAGGCGCCATCCCAGGTGTAGAGGCCAATTGCATAGGCTCCATAAGACTTGATGTGGTCTTCGGATCTCCGGATAACTTCCGAAGCGAAGAGTTAATCTTCGACATAGTTCCGTTCTGCAGTGGCTATCATGCTCTGCTTGGACGAACCGCATTCGCTAAATTCAATGCGGTGCCGCACTACGCATATCTCAAGCTCAAGATGCCAGGCCCTCGAGGTGTAATCACGGCCGGCGGAAACACCGAACGCTCCATCCGTACGGAGGAGCACACGGCGGCCCTCGCAACAGACGTACAAAGCAGCCTGTAAAGGCAACTCTCCAGTCCGGCCGCTAACAAACCGGACAATGCAAAGCGCGCCCGGAGTAACCCGCAGCAAGACCGACTGGCGCGTTCGGAGCAAGCGTAGCAATACGGCCCCAACCCCAGCCATCTCTACATAGCGGAGCTAGTACCTCGAGTACACAATTACGCCCTTAAAATTCCATGGGCATAGGGGAAGGGGCACATCAAACGGCATGCCAACAATACGGCGTCAAACGTACTAGGGGCTGCCGGATTCTTGTTTTCTTTCAGGACTCCATACTCTGGATAAAGTGTTCGGCCTCGCTGCCGTACAGACGATACAGGACCCAGGAAAGCAGACAAAACAACACCGCATCATGGAACTCTCAGGTGGTCTCTATTTCGAGCGATATATCTGTTTCTAAATTCCGTGGCCTGCGCCTGGTCAGGACATGTTAAATAGTCTAATTTTTTTATCACACTACTTGTACCGTTCGGCTTGAATAAACAGCCTCCTCATAAATAATGCATAGCTTTTTTGTCTATTTTTTGCATTATCTTATTTTAATATACATATGTTTATTCAAATAACATGACTGCACCCGTACACCATGGTACGACAAACCACGCCAGGGGCTTTATTACCCTTCTATCTGGTGTGAGAAGTCCGTCCACTTTCACAAGTGCGGCACCCCGAACTTATAGCATTATATGCATCGGCTCCGAGTCATGATTTTGGTCATATGTTGGGTTTGCCCGGCTCCTATGTTTTGGTGCCTTACGTTCCGCTATATCGGCTAAGGTAGCACTAGGAGAACCACTGCGATTGTGCCCCAGATCAGGCGGGCGAGCACCTCAGGGGAGAAAGCTAAAACAGACTGTCATGATAAGGCGTGAGACCGGTCGCTGTTCGAGAGGTTTTTCGAGTCCTTAAAGGCTTATGCCGCTTCGAGCGAGGAGCTGGTTAAGTCCGGCCAAAGGCGTGGATAGCGCCCCGAATTCGGCCTTCTGAACTAGGGCCTTCGCCGAAATTTAAAATTATAACGTTCTATGGCTAAGTGAGAGTGTTCAAGCATTATAGTCCGATTGCCTGGTTCGCTGTGCTGAGCGCCTCCCTCGAAGGACCCAACTATGGGAACAAGAGCCCTCAGGTTTATCCCGAACACCCCAGCACTAGTTGCATGGGGGTAGAAGCCGACGACTCGCCATCTCTCAGTTATTGATAAACGGCCGCACAGAAAATAATATTTTAAATTTAGTAAGCATTGCTTAAGCGCATATGAACAAGTTTTCAGCGCACAGGATACAAACGAGCGAGTTCATTGAAATATTACATCTTTGGCACACTCATCCGCTACAAGGCGAGCTCCAGCAAGAACTTCCTTATAGTAGTTCTCGGGCTTGCGATGCTCCTTCCCCTGCGGCGGCCCATCCTTCACCAGCTTCTCTCCGTCCAGCTTGCCCCAGTGTACCCTTACACGGGCAAGGGCCCTCCGGGCACCTTCTATGCAGACGGAGCGCTTGATGACCTCAAGCCGTGGACAGGCCTCCACTAGCCGCCGCACCAGCCCGAAGTAGCTCCCAGGCAGGGCCTCTCCAGGCCACAGCCGAACTAGTAAGCCCTTCATGGCCTGTTCGGCCGCCTTGTGGAGCTCGGCCAGCTGCTTCAGCTGATCGCTCAAGGGCACAGGGTGTCCGGCCTCAGAATACTGAGACCAGAACACACTCTCCGTCGAGCTGTCCTCTTCAGCTCGGTAGAATGCGGCGGCGTCGAATGCGTTGCGGGGAAGATCGAAGAACGCCCCTGGAGAACTCCGGATTCGGGTAAGTAATAGGTATTTCACCTTTATATTTCTACTTTGCATTAAAAATGCCTTACCCGCTGCTATCTTTTTCACATCCTCCAACTCTTGGAGCGCCTTTTGGGCTTCGGCCTTGGCACTCTTGGTGGTCTCAACAGCCGACGCGAGCTCGGATGCTTGCGTTTTTGCCTCAAGCTCCAAACCCTCATGTTTCTTCATGAGAGCTTGCAGCTCTTGCTGCACCTCGCCGACTTGGACCCCAAGCTTTTCTCGCTCGGCGCGCTCCTCGTCCGCTTTCTTCTCGGCCTCAGCTAGCGCCTGCTTCAGGGTTGCCACCTCGGTTGTGGCCCCTACAATAAGCAGTACAATCTTGTTATTTCTTTTTGCAATCAAGCCTCTCCATAGGCACCTTTTTTTAAGGGGTATTTCTTACCTTCCTTTTCCACGAGCTGCCTTTTGGCAAGGCTGAGCTCTTGCTCGGACCGCTCGAGGTCCTTTTTCAGGACTTCCACCTGCGCAGTTAGTGCGGCGGTGGACAGCAGGGAAGCCTGCATATGCATATTCGACTTTTTATTATTAGACTCCTGCGAAAATTATTAGATCCTCTATTCGTCTTTTCTTTCCGAACACCGAACAGAGCATCAGGGGCTACTGTCTATGCGGTAATGAATTTAGCATATTTTTTGCTTACCTGGAAGCCTGTTAGAAGGCTAGCGCAAGCTTCATTCAGTCCGCTCTTGGCGGACTGAACCCTTTGGACCACCGTACTCATAACAGTACGGTGCTCCTCGTTGATGGTGGCGCCTTCAAGCGCCTCCAACAGACTATCCGGCGCCTCTGGCTGGACAGAGGTCGCCGGCTCAGACGGCTTACTCCTCTTGGAAGGAGTTCGCCCACCGCGAGCCAGGACGGTTGAGTCCGGCGCAGTGTCCAGCACAAAGCCGGACTTGGAGCCCTGGGGGGTTTCATCCCCTTTACTCCTGGGGTCCTGAGGATTGCCTTGCGGCTCCTCCAGGACCACCTCCTCCTGCCCTGTTCGGCGGGACGCCGCTTCGGCGCCGCCCGCCCTGCTGGGGGAGACCGCGGGCGGGACAGAGTCCGTGTCCGACGAATCCAGGGAGCCGCTCGACGAATCATCGAGTGCGGCTCGGGGCGGGCTGCGCAAATAACATTCGACATTAGGGTAAGCTGCGCACTTGAAGATACTATGAGTCATTCTGGTATGTAAATACTTACGATATCGCCGGACGCTTGGTTCTGTCCGGCCACTCCTCTCCACCCTCTTTGGCGTTGGGGGAGTAGTCCGGCGGAGGGGTCTTCCTTTTCCTCGACCCCTCGGCCTCCCCCGTTGGGGCGGCCTTCTTCTTTTTCGCTCCCCTCGCTGGAGGGGGAGAGCTTCCTTGTTCCTCCTCCTCGTTTTCACGAGAGGAGGGCATCGCAGACTCGCCAGATGACGAGCTCGACACCACCACATTGCGGGCACTCTTTCGAGTCCCGGTGGTCTTCTTCTTCTTGGCCTTCTTCTCCGGCACCACATAAGGCGCCGGAGCCAGCAGCTTCTCTAAGAGAGCTGGGGCTGGGTCTTCGGATAGAGGAGCCGGACAGTTGATTGGTCCGGCTATCTTCAGCCACGCCTGTCAAAGGCAAAGGGAGTTTTTAGATCCCACATAGAGTTAATCTATGTAGAAAAGCTTAACGAACCTGTGAAAGGTATAAATAGCTTACCTCGCCAGCGTTGCGCTGCGAGCTGTATCCGCGATCCTCGGAAGCGGATGTCGGGCACTCGGCGCCTTTGGTTAGCACCTTCCAGACGTCTTCATACGTCGTGTCGAAGAGCCTATTGAGGGTTTGGTGCTGCGCCGGGTCGAATTCCCACAAAGTGAAATCCCGTTCTTGGCACGGGAGGATCCGGCGGACGAGCATGACCTAGATGATATTGACATGCCGGATTGGCTTGTTCATCAGGGACTGGATGCAGGTTTGCAATCCGGTCACTTCTTCTTCGCTGCCCCATGATAGGCCCGTCTCTTTCCAGGACATGAGCCGCGTGGGGGGTCCGGATCGGAACTCAGGGGTCGCGACCCATTTCGAGTCGCGTGGCTCGGTGATGTAAAACCACCCTGCCTGCCACCCCTTTAAGGACTGCACAAAGGAGCCATCGAACCAGAGGGCATTGGCCATCTTGCCGGCCATAGCACCTCCGCACTCCGCCTGGGTGCCGGACACCACCTTGGGCTTGACGTTGAAGGTCTGGAGCCAGAGGACGAAGTGGGGGCGGATGCGGAGAAAGGCCTCACACACGACGATAAACGCCGAGATATTGAGGATAAAGTTTGGGGCCAGATCGTGGAAGTCCAGACCGTAGTAGAACATGAGCCCCCGGCTAAAAGGGTGAAGTGGAAAACCCAGTCCGCGGAGGAAATGGGGGAGAAAACTACCCTCTCATGGGGCCTTGGGGTGGGAAGAAGCTGCCCCTCCGCAGGAAGCCGGTGCGGGATGTCCTTGGACAGATATCCGGCCTTCCTAAGCTTTTTAATTTGACCCTCCGTAACGGAGGAAGCCATCCACTTGCCTCCCGCTCCGGACATCGCTGGAGCAGGTTGAGGAAGAAAGAGCGGACTTGGGCGTTGGAGCTTGAGTGTGCAGGAGATGGATGGGCAAAGGAGGAAGAAGGCGTAGGTGGAAGAGGTGGATCTTTATCCCCTTATATAGGCTGATGCCGTTATGCGTCCCCACCTACCTAATAAAACTCGCTTGCCGCTCAAACGCCGTGGTAAATGGCGTGGTTGGGTTACCCACGTCCGTATTAATGAGAATCCCGTTAAAAGGGGCACACAATCTCTGCTTCGACAAGATGTGCCAAGGAAACCGCCTCGTTGAACGTACCGCGGTGGAACAACAAAAAATAATCCATACAGAAGGCTTGGTCGCAGTGTTATGATGCACTGCGGAATACGTCAGCAGATTTGATTTGTGTTCGCATTATTCTCTATATGGCAATACGTGGAAACTTGTTTTGCAGAGCTGGGCACTATTTTTTGGTGTTTATTATCTTCTTGAAGAATTTGGAGGAGGAACCCGCCTTGCAATGCCGAAGACAATTTGCGCGCCGGACTCGTCGTCATTGAAGCCTGGTTCAGGGGCTACTGAGGGAGTCCTGGATTAGGGGGTGTTCGGATAGCCGAACTATATCTTCAGCCGGATTCCAGGACTATGAAGATACAAGATTGAAGACTTCGTCCCGTGTCCGGAAGGTTCTTCCCTTGGCGTGGAAGGCAAGCTAGGCGTGCGGATATTCAAGATCTCCTACCAATGTAACCGACTCTGTGTAACCCTAACCCTATCCGGTGTCTATATAAACCGGAGGGTTGTAGTCCGTAGGACGAACACATCATAACCATCACAACCACAATATCATCATCAAACCATAGGCTAGCTTCTAGGGTTTAGCCTCCTCGATCTCGTGGTAGATCTACTCTTGTACTACCCATATCATCAATATTAATCTAGCAGGAGTAGGGTTTTACCTCCATCGAGAGGGCCCGAACCTGGGTAAAATAAAGTGTCCCTTGTCTCCTATTACCATCTGACCTTGACGCACAGTTCGGGACCCCCTACCCGAGATCCGCCGGTTTTGACACCGACAACGGTGTAGTCGTGGGCGCTGATGCAGGCGGCGTTGAAGGCGCGCCTGGTGCTGACGGAAATGCGGGCGGTGGGGGCGATGACTCAGTGATGCCAGTGATGCTTCCGAGGATGCCCTGGAAGACGCGGTGAGTGATATGTCCGACTGATTGCTTGTCTCCGCGGTTTATCCTGCACAGAGAAGACTCGGGCTTGGCCTTGAAGAGTGTAAGAGCATTTTGGGAGGGGAGGCCCCTCATGTAAAGATTTGCAATCGGTACTCTAGTGAGCACAACGTTGCGTGTGAGTTTAGCCGCTAGCCTAGCGATGGTTCTGCTGATTCGCTTACCTTTCAGCCCTGGCGAGCCCTGAACGGGCCTGCGAAGGGGCGCTGCGCCTTGGGCGCCTTTTGATTAACCCGCTGGTCCTGTGATGAGAACCTCCGGAGAGGGAGCGGGGACAGTGATCCTGGTTGTAGGCGCGCCTGGCCCGGCCCAGCTCACGAGGGGCTCGTGAGGGGGGAGGCAGCCGATGCTAGCTTGGGGCATAAAGCCAAAATCAGAATGCGAGAGATTGCTCGAACGAGACTAAACACCCTTCTCCAAACACATGCAAGCTTCGAACTCAAATACAACTTAAATCCAAACCGAAGAAACTTGTCAACAAGGAAGAAGCAAAAAGCAAAAGGCTGCGTCTGGCACCTAGTCTAGTCTTCGACGTCTTCTCACCAGCGCAGAGATAAGTGCTGCCACTGGGCGTGGGCGGGAGCCCCTGGGCCTGAGGCCGGCACCCCTAAGACTCTGGGGCGTGTACAGCCCCACTCATTATTACATGAGAGTGTCACGGGGCGGCGACCTTCACAGGCACTGGGCCTTCTTCACAGGTACCGGCCTTGCTTCATATCGCCAGATGAGGGGCCCGCCTTGCGCCACACTCTACCGCCATTGGCGGCGACCGGAAACCAAGGATGGCGCCAACGGGGTAGAGCGGTCGCCAGCGGTTCCCCCGACGACCACGGGTCCTCTGTCGAGGGCAGGCCATGAGGGCACCTCCCCGGCAGAGGGCCTACCTCCTGAGAACACCTTGCTCCGACCGCCGCGAGGGCGAGCTCGGATCTCGGCCCCTCTCCTGCAGCCCCCTACGCCCTCCGCCTGAGGGGTAAGAGCCTACAGCGTTGGGGCAGCCATCTGCTGCAGCGACGTGTACCTCCTGCGACCCATGGTTAGCGTAAGCTTGCTCCTGAGGGATAAGTGTGACCCGATAGTTGCTGCTGCTGGCGCGGTTATCGAGGCTCTCTTGGGGTTCCTGAAAGAGCTCGGCTTCCGGTGCCTCCTCATCCCAGCCGGGCCCGAGGAACGAGCCATGATCTTCTTCCAGTGCGCACCCTTGATCCACCATGCGGGGGACATAAGCCTACGGGGCTACCACCCCGTGGGCCTCGCCGTAGCGCCCCTCAAGCCACACAGTCTGGCTTCGAGCATCGCCTTGGGGGCGATGACGCGGTGGCCCGCCGAGGCCGAAGGCCATGGCGCGCATCCCTTCCCCGGCCTGAGGTGGGGCCGGCGCGACTTGCCGCCTGGTGCCGAGGGAGGCGTCGGCGCCGGACTGGCCCGGGAGCCCACCTGAAGTTGTGGGAGCATGCTCAATGCCGCCATGTGACCCGTCCTGGATTCGGGGCGGCAGCTGGATGTAGAAAGGGGGTGCTCCTGAGGCGGCGGCGTCCAGGAGCTCGGCTACTCGCTCCAGCAACACGTCAGGCCGCCTTCCAGCAAACGGCACCGTAGTAGTTCTCGGGCCACCGTGAGAGCGGCCCTGGAGTTCGCCTGCTCCCGTCGGGTGTACGACGCTATGGCGGCGGCGTGGTTCGAGGCCCTTGCTGCGGCCCGCACCTGCCGCGGCGTGAGGGCAGGCGGTGTCTGGCCGCGTCGCCCGCGCCCCAGAGCGCCCTGCGGAGCGCGAGCTGCCTTAGGCGCAAGGTTGAGGTCGCCCTGAGACGGCGACACGGCGTGGGCGGGCCTCGCCGCCCAGCGGTCGGCATCGGCAGCCGGGTTGCTTGACATCTGGGTGGTGAAGCGGCGGAACGCGATGCAGAGGAGGAAAGATTCCAGCACACCCCTACCTGGCGCGCCAAATGTCGGATTTCGGGTTCCGGCAGACCCTTGAGGTTTGAACACTGGGGTGCGCGCGGAGATCTCTCCCCTACCGTTCTACGTCCGATCCCCTCATGCGAACTAAGATGAAAACGATGAACAACACAAGGGACGCGAGATTTATACTGGTTCGGGCCACCGTTGTGGTGTAATACCCTACTCCAGTGTGTGGTGTGGTGGATTGCCTCGGGGGCTGATGATGAACAGTACAGGGGAAGAACAGCCTCACGAGAGGTGTTCTTGAGCTGGTGCGGTGAGTTCTACTTGGTCTCCAGATGCCTCTACTCTGTGGTGGCTAGCTCTATTTATAGAGGCCCTGGGCCTCTCCCCGAAATAATTGAGCAGGAAGGGCGCCAACAATTGGCCATTTTGAAGGGGAACATCTAGTACAAGTTATCCTGACCAAAGGTGGTCTTCGGCTACCAAAAGCTCTGGTGGTGACGCCGTCTTGGGCTCCATGGTGATCTCCGTCCGGCCGTCCGGCTGGTCTTGGTCTCGTTGCACTGGAATGGTAACCTTTGCCTGATGCCTTGGCCTGTGCTTCCCTCCTTTGCACCAAAGGGGAAACAAGGACTCTGCACAGGCCGGCTCCCGCCTGGCTCCGACCTGGTCTTGATCGTCATGGCTTGCGTCACTAGATCCTCGCGAGGTACCCTTGCATTGATCTCTTCGTCTCCTCGCGAGCCTGCCTGATGAGGCCGTTCCTGAGGGAGCTTCCTGTCGTCCGCCCCGCGAGGCTTGGCCCCTCGCGAGGGTCTTGAGCTTGTGCTGATGAAGATGGGCCGCGCTGGGCCCCCACTTGAGCCATGCCACAGGCCGTAGGAAGGCAAGTCTGGGGACCCCCATTCCCAGAACGCCGACACACACTCGCATATTAGCTACATCCAATGCTCAAGTACGATCGTAGTGCCCCTTAGTTGGTGCTTTATAAGAGAAGATGGAGAGTCAAGTAAAAATAAAAATGGCATAAAGTAAAAGAAAGGCCCTTCGCGAAGGGAAGTACGGATTTGTAGAGGTGCCAGAGCTCAAAGCGAAAAAGATAGAGATACAAACATTTTGGGAGGCATGCTTTTCCTGTCAACAAAAACGACCGAGTAGGTCCCAATACTTTCCATGCTAGATATATCACAGGCAGTTCTCAAACAGAAATTAAAGTGTATTCCTTTTTCAACCATACTTTCACTTTCCATGGCTAGCCTTCCAAGGAGTTTATTATTTGACAACATAAAGTAAATTCATTTTTCATTTCGGGATTGGGCATCCCTAAAACCTTTGTCGTACTCTCGTGCAATGACAAGTGAATAAACACTCATCCTGAGAATAACACATCTAGCATGTTAATATATTAGCCACCCCCTACCGTTTCATGAGCGGTATGAGCACACAAAAGAGAAGTTTATTTTGAAAATTAGAGATGGCACATACAAATTTGCTTAGGACGGCAAAGGAATACCACATATAGGTAGGTATGGTAGACTCATGTGGCAAAACTGGTTTAAAGAATTTTGGATGCACAAGTAGTGATTGTACTTAGTGCAAAATGAAGGCTAGCAAAAGATTGAGAAGCGACCAACCAGGAAACGAAAAATCTCATAAGCGAGCATTGAGCATAATTAACACCGAATAATGCACCACAAGTAGGATGTAATTTCATTGCATAACTGTTGACTTTCATGCCTGCATAGGGAATCACAAACCTTAACACCAATATTCTTACTAAAGCATAATTACTCATCAACATGACTCACATATCATATCATCATATCTCAAAACTATTGCAAAGAATCAAGTTTATTTTGTCCAATGATCTTCATGAATTTTTTTATTATGTCATCCTTAGATATCTATGACTTTGGGACTAGTTTCATATGTTGCTTCATTAATAAGCTTAAACAAATATAAGTGAAGATCATGAGCATCATAATTCTTTCTCTCAAAATAATCTAAGTGGAGGAAAAGATAATTTCTTAAAATTTTCTAACTCTCAAATAAATCTAAGTGAATCATGAGAGCATTTCTTCAAAAATAACAAAGCACACTATGCTCAGAAAGATATAAGTGAAGCACTAGAGCAATTCCATAGCTCATAAAGATTTAAGTGAATCATAGAGAGCAATTCTAACAAGTCCTAGCATAATTTTGGCTCACTCAAATAGGTGTGTCCAGCAAGGATTCAAAACTTAAAAAAAAAATCAAAACAAACAAAGACTCATATCATACAAGACGCTCCAAGCAAAACTTATAATATGTGACGAATAAAAATATAATTCCAAGTAAAATACAGATGGTTGTTAGAAGAAAGAGGGGATGCCACTCGGGCATCCCCAAGCTTAGTTGCTTGCTTATCTTTGGATAATAGCTTGGGATGCCATGGGCATCCCCAAGCTTGGGATCTTCTTACTCCTTATTCCTTCATCCATCCTAATATCACCCAAAACATGAAAACTTCAATCACACAAAACTCAACAAAACCTTCATGATATCCGTTAGTATAAGAAAGCAAATCACTACTATATGTACCATTGCAAACCCATTCATATTTTATTCTTGCATTATATCTATTTTATTCCAACTTTTCTATGGCAAAAAATCTTCAAAGAAAACCATATAATCATCAAACCAAGCACACAACATAAAGAAAACAGAATCTGTCAAAAATAGAATAGTCTGTAGCAATCTGAATATTTCCAATACTTCTGTAACTCTAAAAATTCTGAAAATTTAGGACCACGTGAGCAATTTGTATATTAATCCTATTAAAAAAATAATTGGTATTTTATCGCGCTTCTGTTAGAAATGAGAATTATTTTCGTGAGCACGAAAGTTTCTGTTTTTCAGCAAGATCAAATCAACTATCACTCAACATGATCCTAAAGGCTTTGCTTGGCAAAAATACTAGCTAAAACACAAAAAACACAAACATAATAGTTGCATAATTTTTCAAACACTCAAGAACATAAGCAAAAGACAAAAATAAATTTTATTCATTGGGTTGCCTCCCAACAAGCGCTATCGTTTTACGCCCCTAGCTAGGCATAATGCAAGGATCTAAGTATTGTCATCTTTGTTTCTAGATCCATAAGATGCCCTCATGATTGATTCATATGGAGGCCTAATTCTTGTCCTAGGGAAGTGTTCCACACCCTTCGTTAGTGGAAATTTAAATTTAATATTGCCTTCTTTCATATCAATCACGGCACCAATAGTACGTAAAAACGGTCTAGCATGAATATTTGGGCAAGACGGATTGTAATCAATATCAAGAACGTTAAAATCCATGGGCACATAATTCCTATTTACAAGAATAATAACATCATTAATTCTTCCCATAGGCTTTTTAATAGTAGAATCCGCCAAGTGCAAATTCAAAGATCATTCTTCAATATCAGTAAGACCAAGCACATCACATAAAGATTTCGGAATTGTAGAAACAGTAGCAGCCAAGTCACATAAAGCAAAACACTCATAATTTTTAATCTTGACTTTGATCGTAGGTTCCCACTCATCATGTAATTTTCTAGGAATTGAAACTTCTAATTCCATCCTTTCTTCCAAAGCTTTCATCATAGCATCAATAATATGTTTAGTAAAAGCTTTATTTTGTTCATAAGCATGGGGTGAATTTATCATGGATTGCAACAAAGAAATACAATAAATCAAAGAGCAACTATCATAATTAAAGTCTTTGTAATCCAAAAGAGTGGGCACATCACTAGTTAAAGTTTTGACCTCTTCAAACCCACTTTTATCAATTTTCTCAACAAGATTTTCACCCTCCGAATTATCGGGACACCTTCTAGTTGAAGTTGGCTCTTCTTCAGTACCTTTATTATCAATATTAATTTTACTAAACAAGGAATCATAGAAAAAACACCAATCATTTTAAGATCTTCATCACTTTTATGAAAGCAATCACTAGAAAATGCTTTTTGTAAAAATTCTCTTCTAGCTCTAAGCATAGCGGTTCTTTTCTTACTTTCATCCATAGAAACATAAAGATCTTTAATTGATTCCTCAACCTTAGGCACAAAAATTTTCATCTTGAGATTTTCTACATCATGAGAAATTCTATCAATACCTTTAGACATATCAGCAATCTTATTGAGCTTTTCTTCTATTGTAGCATTGAAAACTTTTTTAGTATTGATAAATTATTTAATATTATTCTCCAGATCAGAGGTGTTCCTATTATTATTATAAGAAGGATTACCATTGGAATTACCATAATTATTAGAGGAATTACTAGGAAAAGGCCTAGGATTAAAGTTACCTCCATAAGCGTTGTTATTGAAATTGTTTCACAAGATAAAATTCACATCTATGGCATCACTATTTTTCTCAATCAAAGTAGACAAAGGCACATCATTAAAATAAATAGGAGCACTTTTATTGGCAACCAATTTCATAGGAGCATCAACATTTTCACTCAAAAAAGGAATTTCTTCAACTGAATTAACTTTTTTACTAGTAGGAGCTCTTTCGGTATGCCATTGTGAATAATTTACCATAATATTATCAAGCAATTTGGTGGCTTCACCCAAAGTAATTTCCATAAAAGTACCACCCGCGGCGGAATCTAAAAGATTACGAGAAAAAAATTCAACCCCGCATAAATTTTTTGTATGATCATCCAAAGATTTAACCCATGAGTTGGGCAATTCCATAGCATCAATTTCATCCTTTCCCAAGATTGTGCAACATGCTCATATTCAAGTTGCTTGAAATTCATGATCTAGGTTCTGAAGGAAATAAGTTTTGTGGGCGATACATAGTAATAAAAGCATCCTTGCACTTATCCCAAGAATCAATACTATTGCGAGGCAAAGAAGAAAACCAAATTTTTGCACGACCTCGCAAAAAAACGGAAATAATCTCAACTTCACAACATCATTGTCCACATCTTTTTTATTTTTCATATTGCATAATTCCACGAATGTATTAAGATGGGACGCGGCATCCTCATTAGGAGTACAGGAAAATTGATCTTTCATAACAAGATTCAGCAAAGCGGTATTAATATCACAAGATTTCACACTAGTGGCGGGAGGAGCAATCGGAGTGCTAATAAAATCATTGTTGTTGGTATTGGAGAAATCACAGAACTTCGTGTTCTCTTGATTCATTGTGACTACGCATAAGGATTGCACTCAAAAACAGATCTGACGAGAAAACGACGAACGAAAAAGAGGGCGAATAAAACGGAAAATTTTTGTGAAGTGGGGGAGAGGAAAACAAGAGGCAAATGGCAAATAATGTAAATTGCAAGGAGATGAAATTTTTGATTAGGAACCTGGTAGACATTGATGATGTCTCCCCAGCAACGGCGCCAGAAATTTCTTTCGATGCGACTTG
Source organism: Aegilops umbellulata (assembly GCA_032464435.1). Lineage (NCBI taxonomy): Eukaryota > Viridiplantae > Streptophyta > Magnoliopsida > Poales > Poaceae > Aegilops > Aegilops umbellulata. Next base: position 358,651,526 of record CP136054.1, on the reverse strand, counting down.
AACTACGTCGGTATTTCCCCAAAGAGGAAGGGATGATGCAGCACAACTACGGTAGGTATTTCCCTCAGTGATGAGACCAAGGTTATCGAACTAGTAGGAGAACCACGCAACATTACATGAACGGCACCTACACACAAATAACAAATACTCGCAACACAGCGTATTAAAGGGGTTGTCAATCCCTTTCGGGAAATGGCGCAAGAAATTGGCAAGTAGACGGGATAAAAATTGTGATAGATTGATAGGTGCAAATAAAATAAAATAAAATTCAGCAAGGTATTTTTGTATCTTTGGTTTAATAGATCTGAAAATAAAAGAAAATGAAAATAGACCGCGAAGGTAAATATAATAAAGAAGACACTTGGGGGTCGTAGATTCCACTAGTGGATTCTCTCGAGAAAAATAGCAAACGGTGGGTAAACGAATTACTATTGGGAAATTGATAGAACTTTAAATAATCATGATGATATCCAGGCAATGATCATTATATAGGCATCACGTCCAAGATTAGTACACTGACTCCTCCCTGCATCTACTACTATTACTCCACACATCGACCGCTATGCAGCATGCATCTAGTGTATTAAGTTCATGGAAAAACGGAGTAATGCAATAAGAACGATGACATGATGTAGACAAGATCTATTTATGTAGAAATAGACCCCATCTTGTTTTCCTTAATAGCAACGATACATACGTGTCAGTTCCTGTTGGGGATATACCCCGCGGTATGACCCGGCTGGGACTTGGTGTTTCATTGGTAAGCCGGCAGATGTTAAGACAGATGTTAAGCCAGCGGATGTTACGCCAGTAGATGTTAAGCCGGCAGATGTTAAGCCGGCAGATGTTAAGCCAGGTGTTAAGCCAGAAGATGTCAAGCCGACAGATGTTAAGCCAGATGTTAAGCCGGCAGATGTTAAGCCAGATGTTAAGCCAGGTGGTAAGCCAGCAGATGTTAAGCTAGATGGTAAGCCATATGGCAAGTCAGATTGTAACAGAGTCACCTGGGGTTAATAAGCCCGAGGCATTAAGAAGCCCAAGACGTTAAGAAGCCCAGGGAGAAAAGCCCGTGATGAGAAGTCAGAATAGCTAAAGTCCAGATCCGAGTTGGACTCTACATGTAACCCGCCCCTTCAACTGATATAAGGAGGGGCGGGGCACCTCAAGATGAGGGGAAATAATCGTTAACGCTAGACACAACTAGGAGAGCCTGTTTACGGCGACTCCCTCATGAGCATAATGAGACCCAACCACAAACATCATGTAGGGTTGTTACGGGATGATGTTTCCCGGGGCCCGAAGCTGTCTAAACCCTCTCAAGCTACCATAGATGCGTTGGCCTCACGACTAAGTCCTCACACTAGGACATCTGCCGTGACAAATCCACGACAGTTGGCGCCCACCGTGGTGCCCGCGCACGGTGGTGTGGAGTTCTTGGAGGGATTTCTCCTAGGGAGTGAGATGTTTGCAATTTTCTGGATGAGGAAGAGCTGGTTTGAAAAGATTTGCATCAGTTTCAAGGTCATTAGTCCAGATTTAAGGGTTTGTGAGATTTAAGGTTCAAAGAAATTAGGGTTGCGCCTGTGCGCTACCATAAGACGCCAAGGTTAACAAGAGAGTTTCCACCACAACCAAAACATGTTGCAATAATCCATCAAGGTCATCTCGAATTTTCTGCTGCAGAAAAGAAATCGCAAGTCGCCAAAACCGTCGTCTTCCTCTATGGCCTATTTCGCCCTCGGTGTGTCAAATTTCCATCAGTAGCTCGCCAGAGATGGTCGCCGTTTTGTTTTGGTTCACCAGTTAAACCATCAAAAAGAAAGGAAAAGGTCAAGGAGAAAGTCAAAGAAAAGGAAAGAGGCAGATGTGAGTTGTCCTACGACCTGGAAAAGGACACAGCCGCGACCCGGATTCGGTTGCATCGTCTCGCCCTGGTTCGCCCGTCTGCCTCCATCGTGGCTCACCGCAGCCGCCGCAGATCGAGCCACCTCTGCACCTCTCCTCCTCCAGCCGCATCCGTCTTAAGTCGCCGCCGATTTGCCTCAAAGCCACTGTGTCCTCCCCTTGCCAGCGTCATTTCAGGCCGGCTTCACCTTCAGCGCCGCGATGTTGATCCTTTGCTATGAAGCCGCCGTGTTCGCACCGAGTCGCCCGGTCCCGCAGGTTTGAGTTGGATGCTGCCGAGCCGCCACCGTTGCTTTGACTCACCGCGCCTTCACTAACCCGCGAATCGCCACGAGTCGCCCAGCCAACGCCTCTGCTTCGTCGGGGGTTTGCACAGCCCTGCTACGAGCCGCCCTGCTGCCTTCTACGTGTCGGTGCCCCTCTATGAACCGCCACTAGTCACTGTTGTGTGCTCTCCGGCCAGCTGCCTTCTGTTACGGCCTGAATCAAGCCGCCGCAACGTCCAAGGTTCTGCTTCAGTCCCCAACGAGCCACCGTTTTTGACTCTGCTGTGCCGCTGAACCGCCCGACTTCTTCGCGCCACCTCCATCGTGGTTGGCTTCGAGTCGGCACCTCTGATTTGGAGTCTTAGTCATCGCCTCCTCCAACGACTCGGCACGCGAGCCGTTGCAACGTGAGAGCCACCGCTGCTGAAGCCGCACTGCATCATCGCTTGCCTTCAACTCGTGGCTGGTTCCGCCTTCCGCCTTGGCCATACTACTGCAGTTACTCGCCTCGCTGGTGCTCCTCGCCTCACCTCTGCCGTGGAACTGCCTTCTTACAACGCCATGAGCCACTGACGACACGCCCCGATGGCCACCGGTGTCATCAGCGTCCTCTCCGCCACAACCACGTTGAGCAGCTAGTTGGCGAGCGCCGTCGCCCGATGGCACTGTGAGCCGCCGCCGGGGAGTCACTAGAGTTGCCTAAGACACCCGGTTGTCGGCCGGGCCATCCCGTGTCAAACCGCCGCGGGAGAGCCGCCGTCCGCCTCGGACCATGGCACGCCCATGCATCAAGCCGCCCCAACGGCCTCGTACCCGCGCTGAGCCGCCGCATTAAACTATCGGCGGCGGCGTAGCGGTCCCGGGCCAGACACGCCTCCGCTTCCACAGCCTCATCAAGCTGTCTCCGCTTCGTCGGGGGCGTTTTCAGCCGCAAGCTGTCGCCTCCGTCTCGACGCCGTGAGTGCGGGAGTCCTGGATTAATGGGTTATGAAGATACAAGGCAGGAGACTTCTTCCCGTCTTCTGATGGGACTCCTTTGCGTGGATGGCAAGCTTGGCGTTCGGATATGTAGATTCCTTCCTTTGTAAACCAACTTTATACAGCCCTAGGCCCCTCCGGTGTCTATATAAACCGGAGGGTTTGGTCCGTAGAGGCAATCACAATCATACAGGCTAGACATCTAGGGTTTAGCCATTACGATCCCGTGGTAGATCAACTCTTGTAATTCTCATATTCATCAAGATCAATCAAGCAGGAAGTAGGGTATTACCTCCATCAAGAGGGCCCGAACCTGGGTAAACATCGTGTCCCCCATCTCATGTTACCATCGACCTTAGACGCACAGTTCGAGACACCCTACCCGAGATCCGCCGGTTCTGACACCGACATTGGTGCTTTCATTGAGAGTTCCGCTGCATCGTCATTAGAAGGTACGATGGCTCCGTCAGTCATCTACAACAATGCTGCCCTGTGGGAGGTTTTTCTCCCCGGCTAGATCTTTGTGTTCGGTGGCTTTGCACTGCGGGCCAACTCGCTTGGACATCTAGAGCAGATCGACAGCTACGCCCCAGGTCACCAGATTAGTTTCGGAAATCTGGAATATGTCGTTGATATCCAAGGAGACTTGATCTTGCAAGGGTTCAGGACCCAAACCTCCGCTCTGGCCTTAGATCCGGAGCGCATCGCCAAGTCCGAAGACGGGATTACTGAGCCCGCCGGACTATCTGCGGCCATTAAGCCAAGTACGGGAGAACCGAAGGAAGTAGTGTCACTACTAGGAAAAGGCATGTTAGTGGCGCACCTATTTTGGCCATTAATGACGCACTATAGGTGCGCCACTATCATCACGCCACTAGTAACAAGTACTAATGGCGCACCCCTGATGCGCCATTAGTATACCAGATAATAGTGGCGCACCACATAGTGCGCCATTACTATGTCTAACGGTGCGCCATTACTATCTGACTTAGATGGCGCACCACATATCTGGTGCGCCATTACAAACAAAAAAATTTCAAAAAAAAATTTCAAAAAAATTTCAATTTTTTTCTTAATTTCGGGTCACTATGGCTTAATCTCGGGTCAATATGCTTAATCTCAACTCAAATCGCACTCCATGGTCAAACTTCCCAAAAGGTCACCCATCCTCACACTACTCCAGCCTAAGCACGCTTAACTTCACAATTCTATCCAACCCTAGCACCAGCTCACTTAACAGGCACTTGTTGATATATCTATCATATCAATCCTATCAAACCTTGTTGATGTCTATGACTTTGTTCATGTTCATGAGTGTGATGAAATTTTGAAAAAATATTTCAAACTTCCCGGTCATATTACGAATCATATTTTGGACATTTTTTCCAAAAAAAAACGAAACCAATTTATTTTTTCTATTACTAGTGGCGCACCTAGCAAATGGTGCGCCACTACTAAGTTTGAATTTTTTCCATTCCCCCCCTCAAGATCTTAAAAGCCCCGTATCTTTTATTCTGTTAGGTTTTTGGGGATTCTGAAAATCTTCAATGGGGTTCCCCCGGTTGAATTCGGATGTAACTTTTTGAGTAGATGATTTTTCATATAAAAAACTTTTTAATCCGAGTTCGTATGCAAAAGTTATGCCCATTTTACTAAATTCCAGAGAGATTTTGCAAATAAAGTCGCAATTCATATTGTAAATTTTCCCAACAACTAGACCACATATCACATGGGAAACTTATTTTCTTTTATTTTTTTGACATTTCCATCATTTTGTTTTATTTTTTCTAAAACTGAAAAGGCGGTCCACAGGGGGTGCAAAGAAAGTTAGTAATGGCGCATCTTCACAAAGTGCGCCATTACAATGTGTATGACTTGGTCAAACCTTGGTCAAAGTTACTAATGGCGCACTTTGTGTAGGTGCGCCATTACTAAGTTTGACATAGTAATGGCGCACCTATGCAAGGTGTGGCATTACTAAGTTTGACCAAGGTTTGACCCAGTCATACACATAGTAATGGCGCACTTTGTACAGGTGCGCCATTACTATGTCAACTAGTAATGGCGCACTATCCCCTGGTGCGCCACTGCTAACAATTTTTTTAATTTTTTTTCAAAACTAGTAATGGCGCACCACACACCAGGTGCGTAGTAATATGTCAATAATGGCGTACCTGTATATGGTGCGCCACTGCTATATAGCAGTGGCGCACCACATACATGGTGCGCCATTAATGTCCATATTAGCTATAGCCCTTTTTGTAGTAGTGTGTCGCTGGCAACCGTCATGGAGCCAGACTCTTCTCCGGACACTGGCCCCGAACCCTCGGAGTCAGCATCGTGTGAGCTCGGCCAAGGAGTTTCCTTCTCGCCATACTCCAAAGATTTTCTTCTCCCTGGCCAAACCTCGCCTTTAAGCGAGGCTCTGGACTTGATGCGATACCTCGTCATTACAGAGGAGCAATGTCCGAACTACGCCCAACCCAGACTAGGGGCTGAGAGCAGGGAATTTTACGTCCCACCCACCATCCACTTCATAGCCACTGTCGAGGACTTAACTGACATGCTCGACTACGGCTCCGAAGACATTGACGGTATGGACGACGATGCCGGAGAGGAGAAGGCCAAAAACCCGCCGTTTACCGGACGCTGGACGACCACCTCTTCGTATGACGTGTACATGGTAGACACACCCAAGGAGGATAACGACGATGATAAAGAAGATATAGTCAAGGATAAACCTCCTGAGAGACAGCTAAAGCGCCGACGTCAGCGGCACCGCTCTAAATCACGCCATGGAAAAGACAGCAATACTGGCACAAGAGACAACAACACTCTGGACGATGCCAAAGACAAAGAAGACCCCATTGAGCCAACTTTCGAACATGACGATTGGGAAGATGGGAAAGTTAGCCCTGACGAACAGGTCGTAAACGAAGACTCGGAGGACAGTAATTATCTCCCACTCTCCCAGGATGAGGTGAGCCTCGGTGACGAAGACTTTATCATACCTGTAGAACCTCTCGAGCAGGAGCACTTTAAGCGGCGGCTAATTGCCACTTCAAGGAGCCTGAGAAAGAAGCAGCAACAGCTTCAAGCTGATCAAGATCTGCTCAATGATAGGTGGACTAATGTCCTGGTAGCCGAGGAATACGGCCTCGAGCGCCCAACCAAAAGTTACCCGAAGCATAAATTGCTACCCCAATTTGACGACGAGGCCCTCGAGCCCGCACCAACAGCATGCAATGCGGCTGACCGACCACCTCGTGGCCGGGAGAAAACGGCAACTTAAGCCGAACGCCAGCCCATACTACCTCGCCGTAAAGGTAGAGATATAACAGCTCAGGGATATACATACGACCTGTGGCAAGACCTGGACAGTAGAGCAGGTTAGACCAGTTCGATCTACGGATCGCGGGGGCGTGCCCCGATGCACGACGACGGCTACCTAGCCAGACGTGACAAGCATAATCACGCCCGGGCCAAAACCGCATACGAACTCCATCCGAGCTACGTCGCGACTTGGCCCGATATAGAGGCGCCGCACACCCCCTCTGCTTCAATGACGAAGTAATGGAGCACGAATTCCCAAAAGGGTTTAAACCCGTGAATATCGAATCGTATGATGGAACAACAGATCCCGCGATATGGATTGAGGATTTTCTTCTCCATATTCATATGGCCCGCGGTGATGATCTTCATGCCATCAAATACCTCTCGCTAAAACTCAAGCACTACAAGAAATATGTCAACTTGTGACCCTCGCTATTGGTCTCTGAAAGGTCATAGTTTTCATTTGCGACCTTTTTGTGACCAAAACCAGAAGGTCAAAAGCTGACGGTCGTAAACTGAAATTATTGACCTTTTGTAAAAGGTCGTTGGTTCCACGACCAAATTTTTGGTCACTAGCAACCTCCCCAGACCACGTAGGCATCCAGTGTGGCAAGCTGATGTGGCACAAGAATCAGCCTGGTCCGATTCGGTGTTTTACATGGGCCGAGCCCAACAATTCAGCCCATTTAATATATTTATTTCTATTAATTTCTGTCAACTACATGGGTCAAGCCCAACAATTAGACCTTTTTTTTAATTTTCTGAGACATATACTTTTACAATCCGTTTCTTTTTTGGGCCTCAGCCTTTTTACAGTCCACTTCTTTTTTGGGCCTCCACCTTTTTGTAGTCTATTTATGTTTTGGGCCTTGGCCTCTATCAATAAGTTAGTCCAACTCATCAGCTTTCCATTTCTCACTTTTCTCACAATACACAAATGACAAATATTTCAAATGAAACAGAACTATTACAGTTTTACAACTTCACTGGATTCTGCTCCAGAATGTGCTGACTACTACAGAATACAATATAACTAGGTACAAAGTACAACCAAAACACAAGGCAGATTGATAGATAACCACCATGCTTCATCATATTCTCTTCCAAACAAGTGGAATGAGCCCTCTCTTAGCTCCAGGAGAAACCATCTTTTGTCCTGCCAAGTGCCAAATATTTTCCATTCTGGAACTGCTGGCATTAGCTGCATGCAGCCTGAACTTTTGTAGACCTTCAAAATAACGAGACAGGGCTTACCACTGTTTCAAAAAACAAAAGAAGAAATATAAGTAGAAAGTTGTGGTTGAGTCCATTCTTATTAGCAGCAACATCAAAATAATGAATCGTTCTGTGCACATTTACCAGAAAATAATCCTTCTGGTTTATCAGTCACAAACATAGTATATCAGTAATTTGCTATCATTCTACATTCACTTTATATAATATCTACCATCCAAACATATTCTAATCTTATCACAGATTCACAGCTGAATTGACTTACCACTGCATTCCCATCATTAAGGTGCACATACACATGTTGACTTCTAAATAAATGAGAGGCACCAAGGACAATGCACACATGCATATTGTAAGACCAAGGTAATTTGTTTCTAGTTACAAATGGATTAAGATGGACATTTTCACAGCCAACACAACAAAGCACGTACGATCATCAATCTACCTAGTTCTTGTCGATTCATACAGAGCAATTTTTTGTTTGAAACAAGGAGTGACCACATGGTGTTGGTTGTACTGCTATCAGGTTAGAGAAATAGGATGGGGATTGTGTATTTTCCTTTCCCATCAGATTGTCCTTGCCAAGGATATATGTACACACAATCAATTAAACAGAGTCACTCCTCAGAGTTAAGCAGGACAGGGCAAGCAGCAGCATGCCAAACAAATTATGCAGTCAGCCCTCTGCTTATACAACACCACAAACCAAACTTGAAAGCACTTCAACAGTAAATCAAACCTGTTACTGATGCTAGTAATAAGAAGATGGACAGATGTGTATATATACCGGTGTTGACGGGGCCAACGGTGGCCTGCTTGTAGAGGCTGTAGAGGCAGAGCTTCTCCTGGGAGTGCTCCTTCTTCTCCTAGCGTGCTCCTCCTACAACAGCAGCAACAGCAGGTCAAGAACAACAATAGAGTCATATGAGCTGTTGGGTTCATAGCATCAGTTTGACACCGACAACAGCACAAATTAGAGTCATATGACAATGAAAACAACAACAAAAGTAGTTTGACAGTAGCAGCAGCAGAAATAGTTTCACAGCAGCAGCAACAGTTTCACAACAGCAGTACTGGAGAGCACAAATGCTACTGGAGTAGTACTGAAGTACTACTGCTATCCAAGGTACATATTTAATATATGCATTCAAGTGCTGCTGCACACACCACAGGTTATGTACCTACTATCTTGATCAATTCCACAGGTTATGATACTTATTACTCAACCAACAGGTAAGCATGAGTAGTATAGGAAATGGTGTATAAATTAGCAAGGTCAGCACAAATGACCGCATCTGCTGCTCTAAAAAAATGACCGCATATGCTGCTCTAAATTAGCAGAGTAGTACAAGAAATGATGTACAGGAAACTATGTAGTTCCCAATCAGACCAAACAATTTATTGTTACATTTCGGCTTTAAGAAAATGACCACATCTGCTGCTCTAAAAAATGACCAAGCACATAGATCTGAACATGAACTGGGAAGAAAATTGAATGGAGGCACCCAATACAGATCAATTCAAACGAGCAGGCAAAAGTACACCTCCTCTGCTCTCATAGGAAGACCAACCAAATTAATCTAAACACGAACTAGGAAGCAACTTAAACGGAGGCACAATCCCAACCAGCTCAGCCTCAACATACCACGAAACTAAAATCAACACGGCACAGTGGAACCGCTACATCGACTCGCAAATCCCTCCAAATGCGAGCGTCAGCAACCCCTGGGCGCCACGCACCGTGCGGTTGCGGCCCCCGAACGGCACCGGAGGAGCAGCACAGCACAGAGAATCAAACGGGGCATGGGACGCAAAACGAACAGCCTAATCCTTTATAAAGCATACAGCCTAATGTCTTAAAGCATACCAGACCACAAGAACATGGAACGGTCCCTGTGTACATCTAATATGATCTCTCTTTGTCACGATATTAATCTAACCAATCTCAAGATTGCAGAGTGGAACAACCAGAACAGACCAATCATGTAAACCCTTGCTCACCACAATGGTGTAGGCGCCCTCGTCGACCGGCACGAACTCCTCGTGTACCTCACGACCCACCACAGCACCGTCACGTCCCAGGTCGGCGTCGTGTCGCCCTAAATTATCTGTGTCACAACCAGATTCAGTCAGTCAATCAGCCGGCTCTGCAGTTCCGAATGAAATTTTCTGAAGGAACGGATTCAGATTTCTGTTGTTTGTACCTCGGCGGCCTTGATCTCGATGGCCCCCGCTCGTCAGCGGCCCTGCATTCAGAAACAAGCACGCTCATATACACACATACAGAAGCGCGGCGAGCAACCAACAGAAACAACGTGCATGATTAACGGATTCAGATTTCTGCTCTTAGATGCAGCGCGGTGTTGTTCGATTGATTTACTAGTCCACAGGAATGAGGAGGCAGTGGAATCGCGCAGAATCAAATTGTTGGTCCTATGTAGCATAACTACCCAGACCATTGCTGCCTCTCAAGAGAGATCCAGGTGAGGCCGGCGATGAAAAATCACAGCGTCCGTTGGATTTAGTTGACAACGAGCGCACTGACGCCGGCGGTTGGAGGAGTGGCTTCTGCTTCCCGGTGGACTAAATCCCAGGGTCACGCGAGCGAAGCAGGGGGTCAGGGAAAAAAGACGCACCTTCTAGTCGACGGCGTGGCAGAAGCCGACGAAGGAGTCGGCGACGGGGCCGAACACGCCGCGGAGCTCGGTGGAGACGTGGCCGAAGAGCTCCACCACCACGTCAGCGTGCTCGTTTAGTGTCGGACGCACCTCCTCCACCGCTCACCCAACTGTCGTCGCCGCCTGGGAGGGCACGGGCACGCCGGTGGGCCCGTTGGCGTCATCGCCGCCGACCGGTGCCGGCGCCTGCTGCGGGGAGGATGCGGATTCGGAGGAGATTGCGGAGCGGCAGGGGCGAACGGAGACGGCGTGGAAGGGTAGCCTCCACGGACGCGCCCCCATGATGGGGTGGTGGGTTGGTGCGGGGAGGAGGAGGAGGCGGCCATGGTGGACAGTACGGGGTCCTGGGGCAACGGGGTTGTGTCGATTGGATCTGGGGGATCGAGGCAGGGGGCAGAGGGCGGAGGGTAGGGAGAGATGGTGAGGGGACGGAGGGACGAGGTGGGCGGTGGGTGAGGAGGACGGCGAGGTCAGTGGTGGGTAGGAGGAAGGGTTGCCGCACGAGAAGAGTATTGGATCTCCGTCGTCCTTGGTTGAGGTCGGCGGTGGGAGGGAGGACTAGATCAGGAGGGGGCGGCGGCGGCGAGGAGACGGGGGGATCTGAGCTAGGGTTTGGGCTGCGGGTGGGGTACCTCTTTTTCAATATTTTTTTCCTTTTTTCTGTAGATAGATGGATAGATGGATGTGGGATGGAGAGATGGATGGATGGATGGATGGGCGCCATGTCATCGATCCGTGGGAAGAGTTCTTATTGGTTCGAAAAATCAGTGATTTAAAATAATCTTCAAGTATTGAAAATAGAGGGATTTTGTGAAGCAGCTATCAAAAATATTTTGCAAAATGGCACCACACAAATTTTTACTAGACTTAGACCACATTTTATAGATAAAGACCAATTTGTATGCATTTCTGATCTTTCTAGCTATTTTAAATCATTTTCTGAGTGCCCAAAATGAAATTTTTTGTGAAGGACCTATCATATATTTGTTGCAAAATTGTACCAAATTAATTTTCTAAAATACTAGGACATATTTAATGCACAATTGATCAAATGGTTGGGTGTAAAAGGTTTTGATCCACCTCTCGTGAAAAAGACAAACTCCCGCCGATTCAGCTGGAAGCGGGTCAAATTTGAACTGTAGCTACCTCGTAGTTTGATTTTTATTTTTTTACAAATATCATTTCTAGGTACATAAGTATCTATTTAATCATATAAACACCAAACAAATTTCAAGATTAAACCACTAGCTAGGGACGGTCAAGCCCGCCGTTTTGACCGCATTTTGAAACGGGCATAAAAAATTAAAAAAAATTAAAAAAAATTGGAAAACCTTCGCATTGTGTCATTATATGTGGCCAAGTTCCCAGAAAAAATAACAAACATGTAATACGGAAATTATTTTAAAAAAGTGTTCTCAGAAACGAGCTATCACGTGTGGAGATCAATGGCTTTCAAGCCAAATGATCAATCTTATGGCCACATTCATGGCATAGTTTGTTCAAATGATCTCGTATTGTGCAAAAGGGTGCATATTGGAATTGAAAACAATGTTGCCTAAGGAAGTTTTCATTTTCTTTGGACGAAAAAACCATTTTCCATTTTTCGAGTGCCCAAAAGGAGGTTTTTTGTGAAGGACCTCCCAAATAATTGTTGCAAAATTGGACCAAATCAATTTTATAAAATACTAGGACATATTTAATGCACAATTGACAAAATGGTTGGGTGTAAAAAGTTTTGATCCACCTCTCGTGAAAAAGAAAAATTTCTGCCGATTCAGTTGGAAGCGGGTCAAATTTGAACTGCAGCTGCCTCATAGTTTGCTATTTATTTTTTCCAAAAATCATTTCTAGGTACATAAGTATCTATTTAATCAGAGAAACACAAAAAAAATTCCAAGATTCAACCACTAGCTAGGAACGGTCATTCCCGCAGTTTTGATCGCATTTTGAAACGGGCATAAAAAAATAAAAAAATCAGAAACTTGGGAAACCTTCTTATTATATGTGGCCAAGTTCCCAGGAAAAATAAGAAACTTGTAATACGACAATTATTTTAAAAAAGTGTTCTCAGAAATGAGCTATCATATCTAAAGACTCAAGGCTTTCAAGCCAAATGATCAATCTTATGGCCACATTCATGGCGTAGTTTGTTCAAATGATCTCATATTGTGCATAGAGGTGCATATTGGAATGGAAAACAATGTTGCCTAAGGAAGTTTCATTTTTCTTTGGACGAAAAAACCATTTTTCGAGTGCCCAAAAGGAGGTTTTTTGTGAAGCACCTCCCAAATAATTGTTGCAAAATTGGACCAAATCAATTTTATCAAGTACTAGGACATATTTAATGCGCAATTGACAAAATGGTTGGGTGTAAAAAGTTTTGATCCACCTCTCATGAAAAAGACAAATTTCTGCTGATTTAGTTGGAAGCGGGTCAAATTTGAACTGCAGCTGCCTCATAGTTTGCTATTTATTTTTTCCAAAAATCATTTCTAGGGACATAAGTATCTATTTAATCAGAGAAACAGCAAAAAAATTCCAAGATTCAACTACTAGCTAGGAACGGTCATTCCCGCCGTTTTGACCGCATTTTGAAACAGACATAAAAAATTCAAAAAAATCAAAAAATTGGGGAACCTTCGCATTGTGTCATTATATGTGGCCAAGTTCCCAGGAAAAATAACAAACTTGAAATACGACAATTATTTTAAAAAAGTGTTCTCAGAAATGAGCTATCATCTCTGAAGATTCACGACTTTCAAGCCAAATGATCAATCTTATGGCGACATTCATGGCATAGTTTGTTCAAATGATCTCATATTGTGCACACGCATGCATATTGGAATGGCAAACAATGTTGCCTAAGGGAGTTTTTTTTCTTTGAACGAAAAATCAATTTTCCATTTTTCGAGTGCCCAAAATGAGTTTTTTTGTGAAGGACCTACCATATATTTGTTGCAAAATTGGACCAAATCAATTTTATAAAATACTAGGCCATGTTTAATGCACAATTGACAAAATGGTTGTGTGCCAAAAGTTTTTATCCACCTCTGGTGAAAAAGACAAATTTCTGCTGATTCAGTAGGAAGCGGGACAAATTTGAACTGCAGCTGCCTCATAGTTTGCTCTTTATTTTTTCAAAACATCATTGCTAGGTAGAAAAGTATCTATTTCATCAGAAATACATGGTTTGGTGGCCATACGTTGAGGTTTGGATGGTGGCCCAGGGCCCCAACTCTAAAGCGCGTAGACTCGCAAGGCCGCCGCGTGGTCACCGCGTGACCGTGGTGTTGCCACGCGTTACGGGCGGCCTAGGCATGTCTAGTGGGTTGGGAACTCCCCTGATAGGTGTTAGGAAGAAGAAGGCAATAGAAGAATCTCACGAGGAGACTGAACCGAGCTCAAACATGAATTAGCACCCAAGTGTTTGATTACTGGTACGGGAAATGCACATGGCGAATGGGCCTGAGTTTTGGCCGAGGATGATCATCTACTAAGGACACTATCTTGGAAATTTTGCAGCTCAAATGGAGGAGCCTAGGTGTCACTTGCTTTGCAACGTACCACAGTGGACAGAAATATGAATGTTGAAGCCACACTCACATGTATTGTTAGATGGGGCTCAAATTTTGTGGAGAACTATGATTTGGGAATATAGAAGATGTGGCAAAAATTCAGCTCATTAGGATATGTCTAGCCAGTACTTCCTTCACAACAGTTCGAGCTGAACAAAAAACTTTGGAAATTTGTCAAGGAAGATTTACCAGTCAAATGGAGTTGAATATTGTCATGAGGCAATGATTTGGATAGTAAAGAATGCCCATTTTTTTGGGAATTTTGGGAATGACAGAAATATAGGTTGCTTCACAACCTAGGGCAAAAATTGACACATGGACATGACACATAGGCAAAACTGATGAGGTGGCGCCTTGTCATAGCAATAAGTACCAATGCATCCACGTTCACAACCTCATGACCATTTATATTGGTCGTAATCAGGTAGAAATAAGGTCATTGGCGCCTCTTGTCTGCTTTGTGACCATTTGGTGTAAGCAATTTTAGGGTTTGAGCCCTTCCAAGCGAAATGGCCGTGAATTTACAACCAATTCAGCTGGGGTCACTAAGAGAAGGTCATAAGTTGACATATTTCTTGTAGTTGAACAGCCTTCCTGAAAACTCCATTGGCAGCTGGGAGGACTTGGAAGACGCCTTCCGCGACAACTTTCAAGGTACATACGTCCGACCTCCGAATGCCGATGACTTAAGTCACATAGTTCAATAGCCCAGAGAGTCAGCCAGGAAATTCTGGACTAGGTTCCTAACTAAAAAGAACTAGATCATCGATTGTCCAGACACTGAAGCCCTAGCGGCCTTTAAGCATAGCATCCACGACGAATGGCTCGCCCGACACCTCTGCCAGGAAAAGCCGAAGTCCATGGCAGCCCTCACGACACTCATGACCCGCTTTTGCGCGGGCGAAGATAGTTGGCTAGCCCGTAGCAATAACAATTCAAGCAAACCTGGCACCTCTGAAGCCAGAAATAGCAACGGCAAGCCCTGACACAACAGGCACAAGCGTCGAAACAACGGTGACAATACAGATGATACGATGGTCAACGCCTGATTCATTGGCTCCAAATCCGGCCAACGGAACAAGCCACTTAAAAGGAACAATCCGGGCTCATCCAGCTTGGACCACATACTCGATCGCCCATGTCAGATGCATGGCACCCCCGATAAACCAGCCAATCATACCAACAGGAGCTGTTGGGTCTTCAAACAGGTCGCAAGTTAAATGCCGAGAACAAGGAGAAGGGGTCGCAGAGTGAGGACGAAGACGAGGAGCCCCGTCCGCCAAACACAGGGCGACAGAAGAAGTTGAAGGAAATATGCCCTAGAGGAAATAATAAAGTTATTATTTATTTCCTCATATCATGATAACTGTTTATTTTTCATGCTAGAATTGTATTAACCGGAAACATGATACATGTGTGAATACATAGACAAACATAGTGTCACTAGTATGCCTCTACTTGACTAGCTCGTTAATCAAAGATGGTTGAGTTTCCTAGCCATAGACATGAGTTGTCATTTGATTAATGGGATCACATCATTAGGAGAATGATGTGATTGACTTGACCCATTCCGTTAGCTTAGCACTTGATCGTTTAGTTTACTGCTATTGCTTTCTTCATGATATACATGTTCCTGTGACTATGAGAGATTATGCATCTCCTGATTACAGGAGGAACACTTTGTGTGCTACCAAACATCACAACGTAACTGGGTGATTATAAAGGTGCTCTACAGGTGTCTCCGATGGTACTTGTTGAGTTGGCATAGATCGAGATTAGAATTTGTCATTCTGATTGTCGGAGAGGTATCTCGGGGCCCTCTCGGTAATGCACAACACTATAAGCCTTGCAAGCAATGTGACTAATGAGTTAGCTGTGGGATGATGCATTACGGAGCGAGTAAAGAGACTTTCCAAGTAACGAGATTGAGCTAGGTATTGAGATACCGACGATCGAATCTCGGGCAAGTAACATATCGATGACAAAGGGAACAACGTATGCTATTATGCGGTTTGACCGATAAAGATCTTCGTAGAATATGTAGGAACCAATATGAGCATCCAGGTTCCGCTATTGGTTATTGACCGGATACGTGTCTCGGTCATGTCTACATAGTTCTCGAACCCGTAGGGTCCGCACGCTTAAAGTTCTGCGACGATCAGTATTATTAGTTTTGGTGTTTTGATGTACCGAAGGTAGTTAGGAGTCCCGGATATGATCACAGACATGACAAGGAGTCTCTAAATGGTCGAGAAGTAAAGAACGATATATTTGATGACTATGTTTGGACACCGGAAGTGTTTCGTGAGGTTTCGGGCATATATCGGAGTACCGGGGGGTTACCGGACCCCCCCCACGGGGAGTATATTGGGCCTAATGGGCTTTAGTGGAGAAGAGGAGGGGCGGCCAGGGCAGGCCGCGCGCCCCCTCCCCCTGTAGTCCGAATTGGACAAGGAGGGGGGCGGCGCCCCTCTTTCCTTCCCCTCTCTCTCCACCTTCCCCCTTCTCCTACTCCTACTAGGAAAGGAGGAGTCCTACTCCCGGTGGGAGTAGGACTCCCCCCTTGGCGTGCCCTCCTCCTTGGCCGGCCGCCTCCCCCTAGCTCCTTTATATACGGGGGCAGGGGGCACCCTAGAATAGACAAGTTGATCATTGATCTCTCCCAACCGTGTGCGGTGCCCCCCTCCACCATAATCCACCTCGGTCATATCGTAGCGGTGGTTAGGCGAAGCCCTGCGACGGTAGCTTCATCAACATCGTCACCACGCCATCGTGCTGACTAAACTGTCGCTCGAGCTTTACTGGATCGTGAGTTTGCGGGACGTCACAGAGCTGAACGTGTGCTGAACGCGGAGGTGCCGTACGTTCGGTATAGAGGATCGGTTGATCGTGAAGACGTACGACTACATCAACCGCGTTGTCATAATGCTTCCGCTTAACGGTCTACGAGGGTACGTGGACGACACTCTCCCCTCGCGTTGCTATGAATCACCATGATCTTACGTGTGCGTAGGATTTTTTTTGAAATTACTACGTTCCCCAACAGTGGCTTCCGAGCCGGGTTTATGCATAGATGTTATATGCACGAGTAGAACACAAATGAGTTGTGGGCGACACAAGTCATACTGCTTACCAGCATGTCATACTTTGGTTCAGCGGTATTGTTGGATGAAGCAGCCCGGACCGACATTACGCGTACGCTTACGCGAGAATGGTTCTACCGACGTGCTTTGCACACAGGTGGCTGGCGGGTGTCAGTTTCTCCAACTTTAGTCGAACCGAGTGTGGCTACGCCCGGTCCTTGAGAAGGTTAAAACAACACTAACTTGACGAACTATCGTTGTGGTTTTGATGCGTAGGTAAGAACGGTTCTTGCTCAGCCCGTAGCAGCCACGTAAAACTTGCAACAACAAAGTAGAGGGCGTCTAACTTGTTTTTGCAGGGCATGTTGTGATGTGATATGGTCAAGACATGATGCTATATTTTATTGTATGAGATGATCATGTTGTAACAGAGTTATCGTAAACTGGCAGGAGTCATATGGTTGTCGCTTTATTGTATGCAATGCAATCGCCCTGTAATTGCTTTACT
Source organism: Aegilops umbellulata (assembly GCA_032464435.1). Classification (NCBI taxonomy): domain Eukaryota; kingdom Viridiplantae; phylum Streptophyta; class Magnoliopsida; order Poales; family Poaceae; genus Aegilops; species Aegilops umbellulata. The sequence goes on along the minus strand of CP136054.1, from coordinate 358,633,967 downwards.
TTATCACTAAGCGGTAGTGATAGTCATAGAAGCAATAGTTGGCGAGATGACAACGATGCTACGATGGAGATCAAGGTGTCGCGCCGGTGATGATGGTGATCATGACGGTGCTTTGGAGATAGAGATCAAAGGCACACGATGATGATGGCCATATCATATCACTTATATTGATTGCATGTGATGTTTATCCTTTATGCATCTTATTCTGCTTTGATTGACGGTAGCATTATAAGATGATCTCTCACTAAATTTCAAGGTATAAGTGTTCTCCCTGAGTATGCACCATTCTGAAAGTTCGTCGTGCCGAGACACCACGTGATGATCGGGTGTGATAAGCTCTGCGTTCAAATACACGGGTGTAAGCCAGTTTTGCACACGCAGAATACTCGGGTTAAACTTGATGAGCCTAACATATGCAGATATGGCCTCGGAACACTGGAGACCGAAAGGTCGAATGTGAATCATATAGTAGATATGATCAACATAGTGATGTTCACCATTGAAAACTACTCCATATCACGTGATGATCGGACATGGTTTAGTTGATATGGATCATGTGATCATTTAGATGTTTAGAGGGATGTCTATCTAAGTGGGAGTTCTTAAGTAATATGATTAATTGAACTTTAATTTATCATGAACTTAGTAACTGATAGTATTTTGCTTATCTATGTGGTTGTAGATAGATGGCCCGTGCTGTTGTTCCGTTGAATTTTAATGCGTTCCTTGAGAAAGCAAAGTTGAAAGATGATAGTAGCAATTACACGGACTGGGTCCGTAACTTGAGGATTATCCTCATTGCTGCACAGAAGAATTACGTCCTGGAAGCACCATTGGGTGCCAGGCCTGCTGCAGATGCAACTGAGGACGTTAAGAACGTCTGGCAGAGCAAAGCTGATGACTACTCGATAGTTCAGTGTGCCATGCTTTACGGCTTAGAATCGGGACTTCAACAACGTTTTGAATGTCATGGAGCATACGAGATGTTCGAGGAGTTGAAGTTAATATTTCAAGCAAATGCCCGGATTGAGAGATATAAGTTCTACAGCTGCAAGATGGAGGAGAATAGTTCTGTCAGTGAACATATACTCAAAATGTCTGGGTATAATAATCACTTGATTCAACTGGGAGTTAATCTTCCGGATGATAGTGTCATTAACAGAATTCTTCAATCACTGGCACCAAGCTACAAGAGCTTTGTGATGAACTATAATATGCAAGGGATGGATAAGACAATTCCCGAGCTCTTCGCAATGCTAAAGGCTGCGAAGGTAGAAATCAAGAAGGAGCATCAAGTGTTGATGGTCAACAAGACCACCAGTTTCAAGAAAAGGGGTAAAGGGAAGAAGAAGGGCAACTTCAAGAAGAACAGCAAATAAGTTGCTGCTCAGGAGAAGAAACCCAAGTCTGGACCTAAGCCTGAGACTGAGTGCTTCTACTGCAAACAGACTGGTCACTTGAAGTATAACTGCCCCAAGTATTTGGCGGATAAGAAGGATGGCAAGGTGAACAAAGGTATATGTGATATACATGTTATTGATGTGTACCTTACTAATGCTCGCAGTAGCACATGGGTATTTGATACTGGTTCTGTTGCTAATATTTGCAACTCGAAACAGGGACTACGGATTAAGCGAAGATTGGTTAAGGATGAGGTGACGATGCGCGTGGGAAATGGTTCCAAAGTCGATGTGATCGCGGTCGGCACGCTACCACTACATCTACCTTTGGGATTAGTTTTAGACCTGAATAATTGTTATTTGGTGCCAGCGTTGAGCATGAACATTATATCTGGATCTTGTTTGATGCGAGACGATTATTCATTTAATTCAGAGAATAATGGTTGTTCTATTTATATGAGTAATATCTTTTATGGTCATGCACCCTTGAAGGGTGGTCTATTTTTATTAAATCTCGATAGTAGTGATACACATATTCATAATATTGAAGCCAAAAGATGCAGAGTTGATAATGAGAGTGCAACTTACTTGTGGCACTGCCGTTTAGGTCATATTGGTATAAAGCACATGAAGAAACTCCATACTGATGGACTTTTGGAATTACTTGATTATGAATCACTTGGTACTTGCGAACAATGCCTCATGGGCAAGATGACTAAAACACCGTTCTCCGGAACAATCGAGCGAGCAACAGATTTGTTGGAGATCATACATACTGATGTATGTGGTCCAATGAATGTTGAGGCTCGCGGCGGGTATCGTTATTTTCTCACCTTCACAGATGATTTGAGCAGATATGGGTATATCTACTTAATTAAACATAAGTCTGAAACATTTGAAAAGTTCAAAGAATTTTAGAGTGAAGTGGAAAATCATCGTAACAAGAAAATAAAGTTTCTACGAACTAATCGTGGAGGAGAATATTTGAGTTACGAGTTTGGTCTACATTTGAAACAATGCGGAATAGTTTCGCCACTCCCACCACTCGGAACACCACAGCGAAATGGTGTGTCCGAACGTCGTAATTGTACTTTACTAGATATGGTACAATCTATGATGTCTGTTACTGATTTACCGCTGTCGTTTTGGGATTATGCTTTAGAGACGGCTGCATTCACGTTAAATAGGGCACCATCGAAATACATTGAGACAACGCCTTATGAGCTGTGGTTTGGCAAGAAACCAAAGTTGTCGTTTCTTAAAGTTTGGGGCTGCGATGCTTATGTGAAAAAGCTTCAACCTGATAAGCTCGAACCCAAATCGGAGAAATGTGTCTTCATAGGATACCAAAGGAAACTTTTGGGTAAACCTTCTATCATAGATCCGAAGGCAACACATTTGTTGCTAAGAATGGATCCTTTCTAGATAAGGAGTTTCTCTCGAAAGAAGTGAGTGGGAGGAAAGTAGAAATTGATGAGGTAACTGTACCTGCTCCCTTATTGGAAAGTAGTTCATCACAGAAACCAGTTTCTGTGACACCTACACCAATCAGTGAAGAAGCTAATGATATTGATCATGAAACTTCAGATCAAGTTACTACCGAACCTCGTAGGTCAACCAGAGTAAGATCCGCACCAGAGTGGTACGGTAATCCTATTCTGGAGGTCATGTTACTTGACCAAGGCGAACCTACGAACTATGAAGAAGCGATGGTGAGCCCAGATTCCGCAAAATGGCTTGAGGCCATGAAATCTGAGATGGGATCCATGTATGAGAACAAAGTATGGACTTTGGTTGACTTGCTCACCATAGAGAATAAATGTATCTTCAAGAAGAAGACTAACACTGACGATAATGTTACTGTCTACAAAGCTCGACTTGTTGTGAAAGATTTTTCGACAAGTTCAAGGACTTGACTATGATGAGACTTTCTCACCCGTAGCGATGCTTAAGTCTGTCCGAATCATGTTAGCAATTGCTGCATTTTATGATTATGAAATTTGGCAAATGGATGTCAAAACTGCACTCCTGAATGGATTTCTGGAAAAAAGAGTTGTATATGATGCATCCGGAAGGTTTTGTCGATCCAAAGGGAGCTAACAAAGTCTGCAAGCTCCAGTGATCCATTTATGGACTGGTGCAAGCCTCTCGGAGTTGGAATAAACGTTTTGATAGTGTGATCAAAGCATATGGTTTTATACAGACTGTTGGAGAAGCCTGTATTTACAAGAAAGTGAGTGGGAGCCCTGTAGCATTTCTAATATTATATGTGGATGCCATATTGCTAATTGGAAATGATATAGAATTTCTGGATAGCATAAAAGGATACTTGAATAAGAGTTTTTCAATGAAAGACCTCGATGAAGCTGCTTACATATTGGGCATCAAGATCTATCGAGATAGATCAAGACGCTTAATTGGACTTTCACAAAGCACATACCTTGACAAAGTTTTGAAAAAGTTCAAAATGGATCAAGCAAAGAAAGGGTTCTTGCCTGTGTTACAAGGTGTGAAGTTGAGTCGGACTCAATGCCCAACGACTACAGAAGATAGAAAAAAAATGAAAAGTGTTCCCTATGCTTCAGCCATAGGCTCTATCATGTATGCAATGCTGTGTACCAGACCTGATGTGTGCCTTGCTATTAGCTTAGTAGGGAGGTACCAAAGTAATCCAGGAATGGATCACTGGACAGCGGTCAAGAACATCCTGAAATACCTGAAAGGGACTAAGGATATGTTTCTCGTTTATGGAGGTGACAAAGAGCTCCTCATAAATGGTTACATCGATGCAAGCTTTGACACTAATCCAGACGATTCTAAATCACAAATGGGATACATGTTTACATTGACCGGTGGAGCTGTCAGTTGGTGCAGTTCTAAACAAAGCGTCGTGGCGGGATCTGCGTGTGAAGCGGAGTACATAGCTGCTTTGGAAGCAACAAATGAAGGTGTCTGGATGAAGGAGTTCATATCCGATCTAGGTGTCATACCTATTGCATCGGGTCCAATGAAAATCTTTTGTGACAATATTGGTGCAATTGCTTTGGAAAAGGAATCCAGATTTCACAAGAGAACTGTCAGGACCCCGATCCTAAGTCACATCGATCCAGCATGTAACACATCATATCGCTTTGCGGCCTCACGCACGGTACTCCCACGGGTGCCACCTTACCTGGCCCGGGACCGTTTGCGCCTTTTGGCTCACGTATATGATAGTGTCGCTAGCATCCACATGACAGAGAACCCGGGCCGACATGGCTAGTCGTGAACCCAAAGCGGCGCTAGCCTATGAGGACAGGCATACATGAATCACATCGAGCATGTCGGTCATCAACGAGATTTATTCGGGCTGTAGCACTGGGCTAACAGGACTCCGGTAATCCGGGCTGTAGCAGGCTAGGCAGGACTCCGAATAACACGCGCGACATTTCCCCGAAGGGACAGACATAGGAACGACGTGAAACACATGCCGGCCAGTCAAGTGTCCAAGCAGTAGTGCTGGGCTAGCAGGACTCCGGTGAACCGGGCTGTAGCGGACTACTATCGCTCCGGAGCACTAGACTACATTTCCCCATATGATAGGCTGCCAAGGATAAACAACTAGATAGTCGGATCCCACCCATACCAAGCATTTCAATCATACACACAATATGCCCGATATGAGTAGATACAACATGGCATCACAACAAGACTCTACGACTCAAGTATTTATTCAATAGGCTCCGAGGAGCGAGATATTACAAACATGGGTCTCATGACCCAACAATCAGAGCATACAAGTCAAGCACATGCGGAAGCTAAACATGTCTGAGTACAGACATCTACAAATGAAAAAGGCTGAGAAGCCTGACTATCTACCAGATCCTGCCGAGGGCACAAGATCGTAGCTGAGGTAACAAGCTAAACGTCGAAGTCCAAGCGGTACTACTAGCGAGACTGACGTCTCTCTGCAAAAACATGAAAATAGGCAAACGTGAGTACAATTGTACTCAGCAAGACTTACATCAGAACTAACTACATATGCATCAGTATCAATAAAGGGGGTGGTGGAGTTTGACTGCAGCAAGCCAGCTTTGACTCAGTGGCTAACCTGAACTACGACTGCAAGTAACTCTTTTGAGGTGGCGCACACGAGTCCACATATTCACCATCCAATACACCACTATGGATCCACTTCCGTCTCCCTACGAGAAGGCCATCCATAGCACTCACGCTTATCTTGCGTATTTTAGAGTATCCACTTTCACTTATCTATGAACTGTTATAGGCAACCCAGAAGTCCATAACCGCGGACACGGCTATTCGAATAGATGATGTTAACCCTGCAGGGGTGTACTTCTTCATACATGTTTCCACCACTTAGCGTCTGCACACGACATGTGCTCGGCAGACTTCAAGCGAAAGCCGACGTGGGTGTAGACCACGACCTACCTAAACACTCAAGTCTCTAGTCCAGGTTTATCGCCTATTCGGGTTCCATCCGCAGGGAGTCCGGCCGAGGTTTCCACTAACGGCCCCGAACGATGTGTACAGGGTCCGAGACACCAAACGGGTGCCCGGCTGCCCGGCCACGTGCCTACCGCAACACAGCCCACCCCTACGGTCAGCGCTGCGTGCGGCCCCCAGCATACTACAAACACCAGAAACTACTTGCAACTCCTGGACAGAGGACAAGGGTGATTAAGAAGTCGAGCGGGGTCATATTTCAGGGCCCAATGCATGGTAGTAGCTGTTTCATGGATCACAAACACAGAACTCAGTTCCTGAGGACGGCTTCAATGAGACAACCCACCATGTACTCCTACATGGCCTCTCACCAATACCTTTACCAAATCGTATTCACACACTTAGCTCACACACAGTAGGACATGTTCATCACCATTCCAATTCATTCCCGATGAATCAGACCCGACTCAACTCTAAGCAGTAGCAGGCATGACAAACAAGCATGAATGAGTAGGCACAACATGGGCTCAAACAACTCCTACTCATGCTAGTGGGTTTCATCTATTTACTGTGGAATGACAGGTCATGCAAAGGATAAAGGGGTTCAGCTACCGCAGCAAGTAACACATGAATCATTGTTGTCCTAATGCAGTAAAGAGAGCAGGAGCGAGAGGGTGGGATTGTATCGGAATGAACAAGGGGGTTTTGCTTGCCTGGCACTTCTGAAGATATTATAGTTCTTCATCGGTGTCATCGAACTCAACGTCGAAACATCGGCTACCGAGAGGGAACGAATACCGGCAACAGAGAAGAAACACAATCAATGCAATGCAACAGTATGATGCATGAATGTGACATGGAAATATGCTGTTGATTGAGCTAATGCAGCTAGTAACAGAAAGGTTTGGGTTGAATTGAACTCAAGGTTCAAATTCAAATTCAAACTATGAATTCAAATGGTGCATTATCATGTTTTGGACTAAACAGTGAGGTTAGGTTGTTCAAACATGCATGAAAATGGTACAGATGGATTCCTTGAATTTTTCTGATAATTTTTCATATATAAATTATTTCATTTGGAGCTACGGTTGAATTTCTATGATTTTTAGAAGTTTTAGGCATTTTCTGGATTTTCCTGATTTAATTTAAATCCAGAAATTGAATTAATGCGTCAGCTTGACGTCACTGTGACGTCAGCAAGTCAACTGGGCGGTCCAGGTCAAAACTGACCAGTGGGGCCCACTGGTCAGTGACACAGTGCTGACTAGAGTCGTTGACAGGTGGGGCCAGGTCAACGGCCACGTCAGCAGAGTCAAAGCTGACGGGTGGGTCTCGGTGGGTTATGAGCTAAGCTAAACAGAAATTAAATTAAACTAATTAGGCCCTGGGCCCACATGGCAGTGGCACTAGGGGTGGTTTTAGCTGGGTCATTAGTGGCTAATGACGTGCCACATCAGCTGCCGGCGTTTAACCGCCGGCGACCACAGACCGCGGCGGTGGGTCGCCGGAGTTGCTCGGCCTTGCGCTGCAGAGGTCCATTTGGTGCGCGGTTTGCGTCTACGGCGAGCTGGAAGACTCGCGCATCCAGCGGTGGTGGCAGACGGAACTGGGGCGGCCTACAGGGGCACCGGCGACGAGCTATGCGGCGGCCGGAGCTCGGGCACCTGCGGGTTTGGCGTTGCAGGAGACGGCAGGAGCCGCGGGTGCTCGCGGTCGACTCCTGGGAACGTGCTGAGCACGGTGGCGCGCTTGGTTGCGAGATTGCACGGCCGTAGCCGTGGTGGCGACGTGGCCGGCGGCGAGGAGCATTCTGCTCCGATGGCCACGGTGGCTAGGAGGCGCGGAAGAGCACGGGGACAGAGGGGAAAGAGGCAGGGGCTCACGGAGAATCCGGTAGAGGCAACGGCGAGGCCGGGGAGGGACTGGAGCGAGCGGGGCGGCGATGGCGATCTCGGCGGACCGAGGTTGAAGACGAGCTCGAGGGCGACGCTGTAGGGCTTCTGGCGAGGCGTAGCTTGGTGGGGAGAAAGAGAGGGTCGAGGCGGAGCCTCTGAGCGTGGAGAGAGGTTGAGGAGGAGGTGGTGGCTACGGTGGACGGCGTCGGTGGTGACGAGCTCCGCTCGGGCGGCGCGGAGCAGAGAGCAGAGGAGGGGGAAGGGGTCCAGGGAGAGGTGAGGAGGGTCAGGGGTGTGCGTGGCGTCGCGCAAAACGTCCAGGGCGACGAGGGAACAGCCAAGCAGGGAGGAGGTGGCCGGGCGCGTGCCGATGCGCGGTGGCCACACGCCTCGCGTCCTTCTGGCGCGAGGTGGGAGACGGTGGCGGCTCTGGTGGGCTGGGCCAGGTAAGTGGGCCACCAGTTGGGCTGCACAGGTAAATTAGGTAGGTTCCCCTCTCTCTGTTTTAACTGTTTTTGTTTTCTATTTTTCTGTAAATGTGTTTGGCTTTATTAAAAATGCCAGAGCATTTCCAAAAATCATGAAACTAAACATGGATACTGTTTATAAAATATCCAACAGTAAACATTTTAGTTTATGATTATTTGAGCAATTTAAATATTTTATAGCATTAAAGTGCCCAAATTCAAATAGGATATGAGTTAAATCAGAGCCCAAATGGTTATGGAAAAATATTCATCATCTCTGGATATGGTTTTCACCTTTTTCCATTAATCATGAACATTTTTGCAACCCAGTTTGGGTTCTTTGAAAATATTTTAAAGTTGAGCCTATTTGAATTGTTTTAGTGCTAGGGCTTGGTCATCCCCATTTCAAAATTCCCTTTGAAAACAAACATGATGCATGGATGCAGATGCCACTAACTACAAACAAATCTGGGGCTGTGACAACTCACCCCCACTAAACAAGAATCTCGTCCCGAGATTCAAGACGTGAGGTAAGAAGACAGAGGGGGCACAAGACCAACACAATCTTCACGATCCAGGTTGCACCTCATAAGAGCGTTGATCCGATCATCATCTTTGTCCCGACGTCTTGCTCTGAGAACTCCATCCAACATGACAACGGAAGAATAGAAACTCTCGAGGAATCGATTTTCTCGAAGATCGAGTAACCGACGATCAACTCACAGAATGAGACATAGCGACATCTGTCGAGATGGGACACGATATATACAGATAGAGGGATGGAGTGGAACAGATGACGAGGTTTGATTTGGTGGGCAGCAATTCCACGCTTAGAAAAATGGTGGACGGTGTCAAGGTGGCGAGGGAATAATTGCCATGATTCCATAACGGGGCACCTTAGGAAAGGTTACTCGAAGAACTATTCCCTTAAGTGGCAAAAAGAATTACTTTTGATACAAGATCGTTGAAATTCTTGGTACCAGCCTAAGGCAATCACAAACGATCGTGTGAATGAATTCGAAGGAATGGCATACTCCGACTAGGATGAATGATGTGGACTACCTTGTTGAAGACAACGCAATGGATGATTTGCTTGCGCGTGCTCTCAAGAACTTGAGCATTTCCATATTCAGCAAAGTTCTACCAACATCCGCGTCGAGGATCCTGGCAACACATCTTACTACCTTGACGAATAGTGATGGACAATGCAGATGCAAAGGGAGATAACACCTTCTCAGATTTCACCTTAGCGAGGCCAAGAAAACAAAACCTGGATGATCGACCGAGAGACATTTAGCACTCCGCTTCTAATGTTCCCCTTGATGTACTAGCGTAACCCATTAACAGACATGGTTTGATATCTAGAACATCAAGTAACAAGGTTGGACTTCGGGAGAACAAGAATCCACAAGGAATAACTATGGAAGTAAATCCTGCGAGATCCTTATGGGGAGGTGGCCAACTTCCTCAATCGAGATACTACGATAATAGGTCTTTCGGCTGGTGTGTTGGCCACAACATCCACTTTACCGGGTTACGGAGAGACCAATATTATAGTTCTCGGGAAACGTTCCAACCATCATACTTGCCTGAGATTCAAATCTGGTTGGAAACAGGATATTTCAGACAGCATGTCTGGAAAAGAAAGTTTGCAACACAAACCGACGAGATGACGTTGCGAGATTCTCGGGAAATGAACTACGATAGCAAGCTCCAAAACATGAGCTGGTTCTGCTACAAGCATGTGAACACGTTGTCCTAGACAAGCATGACCACATGATAGTCTTATAATGAAACACCACCGAGTTCTGGTTGGGAACCATCATCGCGGATAACGAAGTCCTAACATAAGTCATGATTCTTAGGAAGGAACTTCTTCACCTTGAACAAATCAATCAGTGGCTTGGTGTGCTAGGGACACATATAGAATGAAGGTTGCAAGTCTCCAGACTACAGAATACTTCGCACGTATGCATGACTGACTTGGGATGGTTCCGAAGGAAGCAAAAACAAACCTTTCTCAAATTCATGGCGGCAACTTACACCTAGGGCACATGAATTCGAGAAAGTCACTTCTTCCATCCAAGCATAGGCTTCATGAACGGAACACGAAGGCATTGCTTACAAAGTTTCCAATACTAGTGTAGCGTTCAACATGAATCACGGGGAAGACAAATTGCTGCTGATGGGCTCAACAACAACTCATCGGGATTACCATATCACTGGACTTCCACCATCATGTGAACACGATGATAGCATTGGTCAGACCAATAGGTGTAATGGTGTATGCTTGAGGGATCAACCACGAGTAAGACAACATTACGAATATCGTTGGTTCTGATTTGACTTGACGATAGCCCATATTCAAATCAAAGATTGGGTAAGACAATAAGTTCAACAACTGACCACGAGGATCAATCGAGGAGGATATCATCTTTCTTCAACACACACACACACACGATATCCCTTAACATGAACTAAGTCGGACAAGCTTTTATCTTCCAACTCTCCAAGTTGTTGTTTGGCTTAACCAACTGGCTCAGGGGTATCCAACACAGATTCTTGGAGAAGGTGTGGTTTGGAGGAAAACCAACTTGATCGCGAACTCAACATAACGGTCAGGTGACAACCTGGTGATACTTCCGAGAAGATATTCAGAATATCACGAACCACCGATATGATACTAAGCTTGAGATCAATCTTGCTTTTCAGGGCAAGATGATATGATCAAAACGGGTAAGGGATTACACAATCCTAACTCCTTGATCGAAGAGTGCACCAGAAATAAGGGCTAGGTAGCACGATCAATCTTAGGATGATGATTTAATAACCAACACGCTAAGAATGAGAACATTGCCCATTTACTACCAAGCAATGAGTTGCTCGGAGTATTGATTTCACACATCACAATTCACTTGTCGGCATTCCGGTTACAACAACACGGGAACCGAGGAATGAACAATGATGGCAAGAAGTATTACTGCGTCAAGAGTTCATAAGAGGTGGTGCAATTCTCATGAAAATCCTGACATAAGGAGGCAACACTCCAAGGTAGAACAGAACAAAAGCTGGATTGGCGTTTCGATCTGCGGAATACAACTGCTTTGACCCAATCCCCTATATGGATGAGGTACTGGAGTTTGTTTCTCCTAGTCATTCCGAAATAGAATGGCTTGACAGACCACAGGAATAATAGGCATCGATAACACGAATGCACAACTATTCTTGACCAACAATTGATGCAAGAGGGTCAGAATACAACTAAAAAGGGACAACTCAGAGGAACATATAATTTCTTAAGTTGTAGATGCATCGGTTAGCATGTCGAATAAATCCAACATGTTTCTTCCGGATAACCCATGCAGAAAGGTAGGACTGGCAGGTTCACCATATAGGATCGAGATCTCATCAAGAGCACTCCTATTGTGATATTTTGGTTCAAAGAACTTCTGCCACATTGATCCATGGTATTTGGAAGAATGATATACCACGGATCTCGATGACTATCGCAAAGGTTACTAATGTCCTAAAGGAACTAGCAACACTATCAACATAAGGTAAGTAGGGTGAATCTCGGGTTCAAGAACCCAGGAATAGAATACCTACTATTAAATGGCATCACGGGATGCTTTCGAGAATGATGGCCAGATTCATCACACTGGGAACACAAGATGTGGACAGATTACCAGATGGTTTCATAAGACACCTAGGTCATAATAATAGTTCCAACATATATGTCAAGGCAATGGGGTACCTCAACAGACCGATTAGTGTGCTTATTCCGACCATAAAGGACACCGGGAACGGAAAGAAAGGATTTGCAAATGCATCAAACTAGTTAGAAACCTGGGATGACTCGGACATCATAACGGCTGTAAATGCTCAAAAATATTTGAGACATCCTGCAAAAATGGTGGCATAACCACTCAACATCACAATATCAATGTTCTGAGGCCAACTATGAACACATAGAAGTAGTAGAAACTGAGCAGCGGCTTGAACTCAACAATCCTAGGCAACTACGGTTTAGTAACACGTCATCCTGAGAGATAGAAGAGAAGCCTAGTTCTTAATCCCCGTAGAAAGGAAGAGGTTGACTCAGATCAGAAGGCCATGAGGTATAAGGAGTAAAAAGAGCCTTACGTTCCCTTCCACAATCAATTCCCTTACATAACTAAAGCATTTCTAGACACAACTTCGACCAGTCTGGCTCGGTAATCCTACAGGCAGTCAGGCTCTGATACCAACGCTGTCAGGACCCCGATCCTAAGTCACATCGATCCAGCATGTAACACATCATATCGCTTTGCGGCCTCACGCACGGTACTCCCACGGGTGCCACCTTACCTGGCCCGGGACCGTTTGCGCCTTTTGGCTCACGTATATGATAGTGTCGCTAGCATCCACATGACAGAGAACCCGGGCCGACATGGCTAGTCGTGAACCCAAAGCGGCGCTAGCCTATGAGGACAGGCATACATGAATCACATCGAGCATGTCGGTCATCAACGAGATTTATTCGGGCTGTAGCACTGGGCTAACAGGACTCCGGTAATCCGGGCTGTAGCAGGCTAGGCAGGACTCCGAATAACACGCGCGACATTTCCCCGAAGGGACAGACATAGGAACGACGTGAAACACATGCCGGCCAGTCAAGTGTCCAAGCAGTAGTGCTGGGCTAGCAGGACTCCGGTGAACCGGGCTGTAGCGGACTACTATCGCTCCGGAGCACTAGACTACATTTCCCCATATGATAGGATGCCAAGGATAAACAACTAGATAGTCGGATCCCACCCATACCAAGCATTTCAATCATACACACAATATGCCCGATATGAGTAGATACAACATGGCATCACAACAAGACTCTACGACTCAAGTATTTATTCAATAGGCTCCGAGGAGCGAGATATTACAAACATGGGTCTCATGACCCAACAATCAGAGCATACAAGTCAAGCACATGCGGAAGCTAAACATGTCTGAGTACAGACATCTACAAATGAAAAAGGCTGAGAAGCCTGGCTATCTACCAGATCCTGCCGAGGGCACAAGATCGTAGCTGAGGTAACAAGCTAAACGTCGAAGTCCAAGCGGTACTACTAGCGAGACTGACGTCTCTCTGCAAAAACATGAAAATAGGCAAACGTGAGTACAATTGTACTCAGCAAGACTTACATCAGAACTAACTACATATGCATCAGTATCAATAAAGGGGGTGGTGGAGTTTGACTGCAGCAAGCCAGCTTTGACTCAGTGGCTAACCTGAACTACGACTGCAAGTAACTCTTTTGAGGTGGCGCACACGAGTCCACATATTCACCATCCAATACACCACTATGGATCCACTTCCGTCTCCCTACGAGAAGGCCATCCATAGCACTCACGCTTATCTTGCGTATTTTAGAGTATCCACTTTCACTTATCTATGAACTGTTATAGGCAACCCAGAAGTCCATAACCGCGGACACGGCTATTCGAATAGATGATGTTAACCCTGCAGGGGTGTACTTCTTCATACATGTTTCCACCACTTAGCGTCTGCACACGACATGTGCTCGGCAGACTTCAAGCGAAAGCCGACGTGGGTGTAGACCACGACCTACCTAAACACTCAAGTCTCTAGTCCAGGTTTATCGCCTATTCGGGTTCCATCCGCAGGGAGTCCGGCCGAGGTTTCCACTAACGGCCCCGAACGATGTGTACAGGGTCCGAGACACCAAACGGGCGCCCGGCTGCCCGGCCACGTGCCTACCGCAACACAGCCCACCCCTACGGTCAGCGCTGCGTGCGGCCCCCAGCATACTACAAACACCAGAAACTACTTGCAACTCCTGGACAGAGGACAAGGGTGATTAAGAAGTCGAGCGGGGTCATATTTCAGGGCCCAATGCATGGTAGTAGCTGTTTCATGGATCACAAACACAGAACTCAGTTCCTGAGGACGGCTTCAATGAGACAACCCACCATGTACTCCTACATGGCCTCTCACCAATACCTTTACCAAATCGTATTCACACACTTAGCTCACACACAGTAGGACATGTTCATCACCATTCCAATTCATTCCCGATGAATCAGACCCGACTCAACTCTAAGCAGTAGCAGGCATGACAAACAAGCATGAATGAGTAGGCACAACATGGGCTCAAACAACTCCTACTCATGCTAGTGGGTTTCATCTATTTACTGTGGAATGACAGGTCATGCAAAGGATAAAGGGGTTCAGCTACCGCAGCAAGTAACACATGAATCATTGTTGTCCTAATGCAGTAAAGAGAGCAGGAGCGAGAGGGTGGGATTGTATCGGAATGAACAAGGGGGTTTTGCTTGCCTGGCACTTCTGAAGATATTATAGTTCTTCATCGGTGTCATCGAACTCAACGTCGAAACATCGGCTACCGAGAGGGAACGAATACCGGCAACAGAGAAGAAACACAATCAATGCAATGCAACAGTATGATGCATGAATGTGACATGGAAATATGCTGTTGATTGAGCTAATGCAGCTAGTAACAGAAAGGTTTGGGTTGAATTGAACTCAAGGTTCAAATTCAAATTCAAACTATGAATTCAAATGGTGCATTATCATGTTTTGGACTAAACAGTGAGGTTAGGTTGTTCAAACATGCATGAAAATGGTACAGATGGATTCCTTGAATTTTTCTGATAATTTTTCATATATAAATTATTTCATTTGGAGCTACGGTTGAATTTCTATGATTTTTAGAAGTTTTAGGCATTTTCTGGATTTTCCTGATTTAATTTAAATCCAGAAATTGAATTAATGCGTCAGCTTGACGTCACTGTGACGTCAGCAAGTCAACTGGGCGGTCCAGGTCAAAACTGACCAGTGGGGCCCACTGGTCAGTGACACAGTGCTGACTAGAGTCGTTGACAGGTGGGGCCAGGTCAACGGCCACGTCAGCAGAGTCAAAGCTGACGGGTGGGTCTCGGTGGGTTATGAGCTAAGCTAAACAGAAATTAAATTAAACTAATTAGGCCCTGGGCCCACATGGCAGTGGCACTAGGGGTGGTTTTAGCTGGGTCATTAGTGGCTAATGACGTGCCACATCAGCTGCCGGCGTTTAACCGCCGGCGACCACAGACCGCGGCGGTGGGTCGCCGGAGTTGCTCGGCCTCGCGCTGCAGAGGTCCATTTGGTGCGCGGTTTGCGTCTACGGCGAGCTGGAAGACTCGCGCATCCAGCGGTGGTGGCAGACGGAACTGGGGCGGCCTACAGGGGCACCGGCGACGAGCTATGCGGCGGCCGGAGCTCGGGCACCTGCGGGTTTGGCGTTGCAGGAGACGGCAGGAGCCGCGGGTGCTCGCGGTCGACTCCTGGGAACGTGCTGAGCACGGTGGCGCGCTTGGTTGCGAGATTGCACGGCCGTAGCCGTGGTGGCGACGTGGCCGGCGGCGAGGAGCATTCTGCTCCGATGGCCACGGTGGCTAGGAGGCGCGGAAGAGCACGGGGACAGAGGGGAAAGAGGCAGGGGCTCACGGAGAATCCGGTAGAGGCAACGGCGAGGCCGGGGAGGGACTGGAGCGAGCGGGGCGGCGATGGCGATCTCGGCGGACCGAGGTTGAAGACGAGCTCGAGGGCGACGCTGTAGGGCTTCTGGCGAGGCGTAGCTTGGTGGGGAGAAAGAGAGGGTCGAGGCGGAGCCTCTGAGCGTGGAGAGAGGTTGAGGAGGAGGTGGTGGCTACGGTGGACGGCGTCGGTGGCGACGAGCTCCGCTCGGGCGGCGCGGAGCAGAGAGCAGAGGAGGGGGAAGGGGTCCAGGGAGAGGTGAGGAGGGTCAGGGGTGTGCGTGGCGTCGCGCAAAACGTCCAGGGCGACGAGGGAACAGCCAAGCAGGGAGGAGGTGGCCGGGCGCGTGCCGATGCGCGGTGGCCACACGCCTCGCGTCCTTCTGGCGCGAGGTGGGAGACGGTGGCGGCTCTGGTGGGCTGGGCCAGGTAAGTGGGCCACCAGTTGGGCTGCACAGGTAAATTAGGTAGGTTCCCCTCTCTCTGTTTTAACTGTTTTTGTTTTCTATTTTTCTGTAAATGTGTTTGGCTTTATTAAAAATGCCAGAGCATTTCCAAAAATCATGAAACTAAACATGGATACTGTTTATAAAATATCCAACAGTAAACATTTTAGTTTATGATTATTTGAGCAATTTAAATATTTTATAGCATTAAAGTGCCCAAATTCAAATAGGATATGAGTTAAATCAGAGCCCAAATGGTTATGGAAAAATATTCATCATCTCTGGATATGGTTTTCACCTTTTTCCATTAATCATGAACATTTTTGCAACCCAGTTTGGGTTCTTTGAAAATATTTTAAAGTTGAGCCTATTTGAATTGTTTTAGTGCTAGGGCTTGGTCATCCCCATTTCAAAATTCCCTTTGAAAACAAACATGATGCATGGATGCAGATGCCACTAACTACAAACAAATCTGGGGCTGTGACAAGAACCAAGCACATCAAGAGACGCTTCCTATTCCATCCGGGATCAAGTCCAGGTGGGAGACATAGAGATTTGCGAAATACATATGGATATAAATGTTGCAGACCCGTTGACTAAGCCTCTTCCACGAGCAAAACATGATCAGCACCAAGACTACTTGGGTGTTAGAATCATTACTGTATAATCTAGATTATTGACTCTAGTGCAAGTGGGAGACTGGAGGAAATATGCCCTAGAGGCAATAATAAAGTTATTATTTATTTCCTCATCTCATGATAAATGTTTATTATTCATGCTAGAATTGTATTAACCGGAAACATAATACATGTGTGAATACATAGAAAAACATAGTGTCACTAGTATGCCTCTACTTGACTAGCTCGTTAATCAAAGATGGTTGAGTTTCCTAGCCATAGACATGAGTTGTCATTTGATTAATGGGATCACATCATTAGGAGAATGATGTGATTGACTTGACCCATTCCGTTAGCTTAGCACTTCATCGTTTAGTTTACTGCTATTGCTTTCTTCATGACTTATACATGTTCCTATGACTGAGATTATGCAACTCCCAATTACAGGAGGAACACTTTTTGTGCTACCAAATGTCACAACCTAACTGTGTTATTATAAAGGTGCTCTACAGGTGTCTCCGATGGTACTCGTTGAGTTGGCATAGAACGAGATTAGAATTTGTCACTCCGATTGTCGGAGAGGTATCTATGGGCCCTCGCGGTAATGCACATCACTATAAGCCTTGCAAGCAATGTGACTAATGAGTTAGTTGCGGGCCATTACGGTAACGATATTGAGCTAGGTATTGAGATACCGACGATCGAATCTCGGGCAAGTAACGTATCGATGACAAAGGGAACAACGTATGCTGTTATGCGGTTTGACCGATAAAGATCTTCGTAGAATATGTAGGAACCAATATGAGCATTCAGGTTCCACTATTGGTTATTGACTGGAGATGTGTCTCGGTCATGTCTACATAGTTCTCGACCCCGTAGGGTCCGCATGCTTAAAGTTCGGTGACGATCGGTATTATGAGTTTTGTTGTTTTGATGTACTGAAGGTAGTTCAGAGTCCCGGATATGATCACGGACACGACAAGGAGTTTCGAAATGGTCGAGACGTAAATATCGATATATTGGATGACTATGTTCGGACACAGGAAGTGTTTCGTGAGGTTTCGGGCATATACCGGAGTACCGGGGGGTTACCGGAACCCCCCCGGGGAGTATATTGGGCCTAATGGGCTTTAGTGGAGAAGAGGAGGGGCGTCCAGGGCAGGCCGCGCACCTCCTCCCCCTCTAGTCCGAATTGGACAAGGAGGAGGGGGCGCCCCCCTTTCCTTCCCCTCTCTCTCCTCCTTCCCCCTTCTCCTACTCCTACTAGGAAAGGAGGAGTCCTACTCCTGATGGGAGTAGGACTCCCCCCTTGGTGCGCCCTCCTCCTTGGCCAGCCGCTTCCCCCTAGCTCCTTTATATACGGGGGGGGGGCACCCTAGAACACACAAGTTGATCATTGATCTCTCCCAACCGTGTGCGGTGCCCTCCTCCACCATAATCCACCTCAGTCATATCGTAGCGGTGCTTAGGCGAAGCCCTGCGACGGTAGCTTCATCAACATCGTCACCACGCCGTCGTGCTGACGAAAATATCCCTCGAGCTTTACTGGATTGTGAGTTCGCGGGACGTCACCGAGCTGAACGCTGTCGATGTACAAAAACAGGGGCGCATTTGTGTACCCCTTTACCTATGCACGGGCAGTCAGAGCCGCGCCCACGGCCACACCAAGCAGAACGAGTAAGGTGAGCCAAGGTAAGAGCGAAGCCCAAGACGATCAAAGCAACGCCAAGGCCAAGACCACAAAGAGCATAGGGACGAAGCAGGTTCCCCCAGCAAGACCCTTGCCGGGCGGCCTCAGCGGCCCCGGCAAGACCCTTGCCGGGACAGCTCGACGCGCGCCAACAGAGCGAGCCACCCTTTGAGCCCACGACCCCCAGCGCCATCATCAGCGTGGGGCCAGGGCTCGGGAAGGAACCTCTGTGGTGGCATGCAGATCTTCGTAAAGACATATTCAAGATCAGATGAGGATTAGAAGACGACGATCCTCGGCAAGATCCTTGCGGAGGAAGGCCACCAGACCCCCGGCAAGATCCTTGTCGGGGACAACAGCACGCCATGGCAAGACCCTTGCCGGGCCACCCGGCAAGGCCCTCGCCAAAGACGCCGGCGAGGCCACTGCCAAGCCCATGTCAACCAAGCTTCCACCGCTGTTCACATGTAGCTGCCAGCCCAACCAGCTGGGCGGGCACCTGCGTGGCAACATGCAGCTCCCAGGCCAACTCATCAAGCGCCTCCGTGGCAGCATGCAGATCTTCGAGAAGGCTCCACCATCGCACCAACTCAGCTGCCTGCCTACCTACATGGCACCTCACACATCCCTGGCCAAGGCAGTGTCGAAGCGAGGAGGAGCGGCGACGGACGGCACGGGCCTCGTCCCCGTCCCCGATAAAGCAAGAGGACACCTAAGCGGTGCATTAAATGCACCTTGTCCTGTAATACAAGGGATAACCTCGTGCTACTGTAGACCTTTCCACCTCCTGTGTGCCACTGTGGCAACCCCTTTTTCCTATAAAGGGAGGCCCGAGGCAACCAGGAGAAGGATTTGGCTCTTTCGAACCACACGCTGACCACAGCTAGTTCGAGAGCTCAAGAACTCTAAGAAGTACACCCACCAAAGCAGGACTAGGGTTTTACGCATCCTCGTGGACCGAACCTTGGTAAACGATCCTTGTGCTGTCTACTAGCCCTACTCCCTTCGCAACCCTGCGCCCCGGTAACCGTAGTAGGGATTCTTGTGATCCCATAGGTGTCATTCCATGCCGACATCTTTGGCGCGCCAAGTAGGGGGCACAATTGTGAGAATCTGGTCTTGTAGTCAGCCTAGCAGTTCTTCGTCGCCATGGCCCCTAAGAATAAGACGGCCACGACGGTCGACTCGCTGGGAGCCGAACGACCCGTGCCGGTGCAGACGAGCAGCGGACTGGTCGCAGACATGACCTGGGCCGCGGCCCGCGAGCACCAGCATCGCCCAGGCAGTCAGAGCCTGGCGAGCGGCGTCGTTCACGAGCCAGACGACCGGCTACAGGTCGCCGGATCCAAAGACGGAGCTGGGCCCCCACAGGCGGCGCGGGGCCCTCTCGAGGCATCGTTGTGCCGACTCCGGGCGGCACGGCGACCTCCAGGACGCCTACACCAGCGACCACCGTGCGTTCTTCCCATGGTGTGCGCGCCGAGCAGCGTCACCATGTTGGTGACCCTGGGCACCGCCGTGGGAAGAGCCCTATGCATCATCGGCAAGATGAAGGGGTTCAGCACGCTCGCCGAAGCGCTGGTGAAAATGGCACGCAGCCGCTGGGTCGTGACGGAGCTCCTTCTAACATAATTAGAAGTCGAAGCGCGCCGCTATCCATGCAGCTGCCGCCGCCCACGCCAGCGGAAGCTTTGGCACGCGCACAGCTGCTCCTCGACTTCCCTCCTGCTGCGGAGAAGCTCGACGAGTGGAGGGCCACCATCCGGAGCCTCGTCGCCATCGCAAACAAAGATGATCCGCGACCGGCGGGGCCCTCGGGTCGGTGCTCCACCGAGCCACCACATGCTGGCGCTGGGAGGACCGGTGGAGCTGCGGCCATGGTGCACTCTCCTCCTCCTCGCCAACCGCCGCGGGCATCGGCCTGTTGCGACGACGCTTGTGATAACATGTCCATAGCGTTGTCCGACCTGTGGACCCTCCGCGACCAGCGCTAGGTCCTTGGGAGCGAGCTCACGAAGACGCTCAAACCACCGTCGAGCGCCGGCACGAAACGCACCGCCAGTCGGACAAGCGGGCGGGACCCGCTATGGACCACCCGGCCCCGGGGGGCCTCGATGGCCTACCTTATGAGGTGGGCTGCCCGGCTTTTACCCGTGAGCTGAGGCAGTTCTAGTGGCCGTCCCACCGCACGTTCAAGCCCGACGTCGGCGAGAAGTACACCGGCAAGACCCATCCGTCCGAGTTCCTTAGCATCTACACCGTCGCGATGCAGGCCGCTGGGGATCGTGATGACAAGGTGTTTGCCAACTATTTCCCGCTGGCGCTCAAGCCCAATGTGATGTCTTGGTTGATGCACTTGCCGGTGGATTCCATTTCTTCTTGGTCAGATCTGTGCCATGAGTTCGTTGGCGCCTTCACAGGAGGCCACCAAGATCATGGCCAGGCCAGTGATCTACATATCATTCCCCAAAAGGAAGGGGAGACCCTGCACAAGTACATCCAGAGATTCAGCCGGGTGTAGTAAAACATCCCCGACGTTCATCCCGCTGCTGTGATTAGCGCGTTCCACCAGAACATGCACAATCGCAAGATGCGCGAGGAGCTGGTGATGACCAATGTTAAGGATGTGGCGGAGCTCTATGTTCTGGCCGATAGGTGCGCCCGGGCTAAAGAGGGAAGGAAGTACCCCAGCAAAGACGCCGGCACGGAAACCGACTCTACCGATGAAGACACCACCACCCTGACGAAGAAGAGCCGGCGTCGCAACAGGAAACGCAAAGGCAAGGCCGTGCTTGCCGTTGAGGGGTCTAACGATACCTTTGCCGGCAAGAAGGTCAAGGCAGATGCCCCCGGCAAGGAGATTGCCAGGTGCGCCGCCTGCTGGGCCGTGGCGGCTACCGACAAGCCAGGAAGCTCCGGCAAGCAATACTGCAAGATCCACCGCACCAAGGGCCACGGCCTCCAGAACTGCCGACAAGTCGAGCTACTTGCTGAGAAGCAAAAGGCTGAGTATGAAAGGTGGGACAAGGAGAAGGACCAGGACGGTGCTGAGGGATCCGGCAAGAAGCGTGGCGACCAAGGAGGCCGCCCCGGCAAGGAGAACCAGCAAGAGAGGCCCGCCCGGGGCCGCGAAAAGAAACAAGAAGACGACGATCACGACGAGGACGACGAGTCTGGTGAGCAAGGGTTGCAGAAGGCTACAGAGGCCATGTGCGTCGATGGCGGCGCCTTGCTGCATACCTCCCACCACCAGCTCAAGCAGTGGGCGCGTGAGATTACAGCAGGAGAGCCGTCATTCGACGCTCAGAAGCCGCTGAAGTGGTCCAGCACGCCCCTCGTCTTTGACGCCGAGGACCACCCTGACCGCACTACCGCGGTCGGGTGTTTGGCATTGTTGGTCTCGCCAACGATACACAACCTCAGGGTGAACAAGATGTTGGTTGACGGCGGGGCCGGCCTGAACCTGATCTCGCCTGTCGTGATCAAAAGGTTGCAAATCCCTGATGGAGACCTCGAGGAAACGGGCACGTTTCAAGGGGTCAATCCAGGGAGGAGCCAGCCGAAGGGAAAGGTCACACTGCCCGTGACGTTTGGAGGAGAGTTGAACTACAGGACGGAGAGGATCGTCTTCGACGTGGCCGAGATCCCCTTGCCGTACAACGGGATCCTCGGCCGCCCGACACTAACCAAGTTCATGGCGGCGTCACACTACGCCTACAACATGCTAAAGATGCCCGGGCCGTTGACCATCATCTCCGTCCCCTCCGACAAGAAGGACGCGCTGATTTGCGCCGACCAACTCTACCGGGAAGCAGTTGCAGCAGCTGCCGTCAAGGCACCTGCTCCTGACGCTGAAGGCCCGGGAGGGAAGAAGGAGCCCGATAAGACCTCTTGCACCCACTCCGGCAAGCGCACCTCCTCGAAGTGTTGTGCTACCGTTGAGGACGTGCCAAAGAGCTCTACCGACAAGAGCAAGAGATCCAGAGCCGAGCCGCCGCAGACCAAGAAGGTGCCCGTCGGGGAGGATGGCACGGGAGGGGCCTTCATCATAGGCTCTACCCTCGACAGCAAATAGGAAGGCGCGCTCATCACCTTCCTACGGGCAAATGTCGACGTGTTTGCATGGCAGACGTCCGACATCCCCGGTGTTCCCAGGGAGGTGATTGAGCACCACCTAGCTGTCTGCCCCCACGTGCGGCCCGTCAAGCAGACGTCAAAAAGCAGGCTCTAGAAAGGCAGGAGTTCATCACAGAGGAGATCAAGAAGTTGGAAGCGGCAGGTTTGGTGAGAGGGGTGCTCCACCCGACGTGGTTGGCCAATCTGGTAGTGGTGCGCAAGGCGAACGGGAAGTGGACGCTGTGTATTGATTACACAGATATTAATAAGGCTAATCCTAAGGACCCCTTCCCTTGCCCTTGTTTTGGACTCTAACTTGTATGATTTGAATGGAACTAACCCGGACTGATGCTGTTTTCAGCAGAATTGCCATGATGTTGTTTTATGTGCAGAAAACAAATATTCTCGGAATGACCTGAAACTCCATGGAACATCTTAGAAAAAATAATAAAAGATCCTCGCCAAAGATGAAGACCAGGGGGCCCACACCCTGTCCACGAGGGTGGGGCGCGCGCCCCCCCTTAGGGCGCGCCCCTACCTCGTGGGCCCCCTGGAGACCCTCCGACGCCAACTCCAACTCTATATATCTGCTTTCAGAGAGAAAAAATCAGAGAGAAGAAATCATCGCGTTTTACGATACGAAGCCGCCGCCAAGCCCTAAAACCTCTTGGGAGGGCTGATCTGGAGCCCGTTCGGGGCTCCGGAGAGGGGGATTCGTCGCCGTCGTCATCATCAACCATCCCCCATCACCAATTTCATGATGCTCACCATGGTGCATGAGTAATTCCATCGTAGGCTTGCTGGACGGTGATGGGTTGGATGAGATTTATCATGTAATCGAGTTAGTTTTGTTAGGGTTTGATCCCTAGTATCCACTATGTTCTGAGATTGATGTTGCTATGACTTTGCTATGCTTAATGCTTGTCACTTCCGAGTGCCATGATTTCAGATCTGAACCTATTATGTTTTCATGAATATATGTGAGTTCTTGATCCTATCTTGCAAGTCTATAGTCACCTACTATGTGTTATGATCCGGCAACCCCGAAGTGACAATAATCGGGATCACTCCCGGTGATGACCATAGTTTGAGGAGTTCATGTATTCACTATGTGCTAATGCTTTGTTCCGGTTCTATATTAAAAGGAGGCCTTAATATCTCTTAGTTTCCAATAGGACCCCGCTGCCACGGGAGGGTAGGATAAAAGATGTCATGCAAGTTCTTTTCCATAGGCACATATGACTATATACGGAATACATGCCTACATTACATTGATGAATTGGAGCTAGTTCTGTGTCACCCTATGTTATAACTTTTACATGATGAACCGCATCCGGCATAATTATCCATCACTGATCCGGTGCCTACGAGTTTTCCATATACTGGTTTACGCTTATTTACTTTCCCGCTGCTACTGTTACAATCACTGCAAAATACAAAAATATTTACTATTGCTCGCACTACTCCTTTGTTACCCTTACCACCACTATCATATTACTTTGCTACTAAACACTTTGCTGCAGATACTAAGTTTCCAGCTGTTGTTGAATTGACAACTCAGCTACTAATACTTGAGAATATTCTTTGGCTCCCCTTGTGTCGAATCAATAAATTTGGGTTGAATACTCTACCCTCGAAAGCTGTTGCGATCCCCTATACTTGTGGGTTATCATGACTAATTTCTGGCGCCATTGCCAGGGAGCATAGCTCTATTCTTTGAGTCACTTGGGATTTATATCTGCTGGACACTATGAAGAACTTGAAATACGCTAAGACAACAATTTATCCCTCAACTACTAGGGGAAGTAAGGAACTGCCATCTAGCTCCGCACTTGATTCACCTTCTGTTATGAGTAAGCTAGTGACACCTAAACCTGCTTCTGCTATTCGTTCCGATATGTCGCATGTTATTGATGATGCCACTTCTGCTATGCATGATACTTATGATGAAACTACTTCTATGCCTGACACTACTGTGCCCCTTAGTGAATTTCTTAATGAAGAAATTGCTAGGGCTAGACAAAAAGGAATTATTGAGTCTGAATACGATGATGATAGTGATGATGAAAATATGCCTGTTATTCCTGAGGGTTATGTTTTTGATAAAGAATCTTCTTTAGCTATTTTAGCTTGCAAGGATAGATATGAGCTCAAGAGGTTATTAGTTAAATGGAACAAAGAATCACTTAGGGATAAAATGAAACCCGACCCTGCTTTTGCTACTTCACCTATCTGTGTTCCTGATAAGGATTATGAATTTTCTGTGGATCCAGATATAATTACTTTGGTTGAATCTGATCCTTTTTATGGTTATGAATCTGAAACTGTTGTGGCACATCTTACTAAGTTAAATGATATAGCCGCCCTGTTCACTAACGATGAGAGATCGCGCTACTTTTATATACTCAAAATATTTCTGTTCTCATTAAAGGGTGATGCTAAAATATGGTTTAATTCTCTTGATCCTGGTTGTGTGCATAGTCCCCAGGGTATGATTTATTACTTCTCTGCTAAATATTTCCCTGCTCATAAGAAACAAACTGCTTTAAGGGAAATATACAACTTCATGAAAATTAAAGAAGAGAGTCTCCCACAAGCTTGGGGGAGGCTTCTCAAGTTACTTAATGTTTTGCCTGATCATCCTCTTAAGAAACCTGAAATACTTGATATCTTTTATAATGGACTAACCGATGCTTCCAGAGATTACCTGGATAGTTGTGCTGGTTCTCTTTTCCGGGAAAGAACACTGGATGAAGCTGAAATTCTATTGAATAATATGTTGACAAATGAAAATAATTGGGCACCTCCTGAGCCAGCTCCTGAGCCAGCTCCCGCTCCAATTACCGAGCCTATTCCTAAACCAACTCCGAAGAAGAGAGGTGTTCTATTTCTCAGTCCTGAAGATATGCAAGAGGCAAAGAAATCTATGAAAGAAAAAGGTACTAAAGCTGAAGACGTTAAGAATTTACCTCCTATTGAAGAAATACATGGTCATAATTCACCGCCCGTCGAAGAAACATATGATCTCAATTCTTTATTTATTGAAGAACCTCCTGTTCCCGATATCCCGACACAGGTAGTAAAGGTAAATTCTCTCTATAGATATGATAAAGCTGAAGTCCCTCCTACTAAAATTGCTAGTCAGTGCTTGGATGAGTTTGATAACTTTATGTTTAAGCAAGACGACTTCAATGCTTATTTTGGTAGACAATTAAAAGAAAATGCTTATATGATTAGATGCTTGGGTGATTATATGGCTAATATTAAAGGTGAACTTAAACTTGTTAGCAAACATGCTTCTATGGTTACCACTCAAGTACAACAAGTACTTAAAGCTCAAAAAGAAGTGCTTGATGACATGAATAGTAAGAAAAATGATTATGCTGTTAGAGTGGCTACTAGAACTGGTAGAATGACTCGGGAACCTTTGTATCCTGAAGGCCACCCTAAGAGAATCGAGCAAGATTCTCAGAGAAACAATATTGATGTTCCTAGTTCTTCTAAAAATAAGAAAAAGAAAAATGATAGAACTATGCAAACTTCTAGTGAACCTATTGCTGAACCTCCTGATAATCCAAATGATATATCTATGTCTGATGCTGAAACACAATCTGGAAATGAACATGAACCTAATGAAAATATTAATGATGATGTTCACGATGATTCTCAACCTAGTAATGATAATGATGTAGAAATTGAACCTGATGTTGATCTTGATAACCCACAATCAAAGAATCAACATTATGATAAAATAGACTTTGTTGCTAGGAAACATGGTAAAGAAAGAGAACCATGGGTTCATAAACCCATGCTCTTTCCTCCCAAACCATCCAAGACAAAGGATGATGAGTGAGGGAGTCCTGGATTAGGGGGTGTTCGGGTAGCCGGACTATACCTTCGCCGGACTCCTGGACTATGAAGATACAAGATTGAAGACTTCGTCCCGTGTCTGGATGGGACTTTCCTTGGCGTGGAAGGCAAGCTTGGCGATGCGGATATTCAAGATCTCCTACCATTGTAACCGACTCTGTGTAACCCTAACCCTATCCGGTGTCTATATAAACCGAAGGGTTGTAGTCCGTAGGACAATCAACTCAATACACAATCCTACCATAGGCTAGCTTCTAGGGTTTAGCCTCCTTGATCTCGTGGTAGATCTACTCTTGTACTACCCATATCATCAATATTAATCAAGCAGGAGTAGGGTATTACCTCCATCGAGAGGGCCCGGACCTGGGTAAAAACATCGTGTCCCTTGTCTCCTGTTACCATCCGGCCTTGACGCACAGTTCGGGACCCCCTACCCGAGATCCGCCAGTTTTGACACCGACATTTGTGCTTTCATTGAGAGTACCTCTGTGCCGTCGCAATCAGGAAGGATGCCCCTTCCCGTCTTTAAAGACGACGCCGTTACTAAGGGAGCCTTGGCTGTCGGCCAAACCCTTCGGCTAGGTGGTTTTCTCATGACCGCCTGTTCGGCCGTTGCGCCGACGGTGACCTCTCGGGTCATCGAAAGCAACCTTCACGTCAGCTCGGAGCTTGTCGAGCAGTTGGATCCGATGGAGCTATCTTCCGTAAACGAGCTCTTGGATCGCATGGCCGCCCTGGGGGTCGCTACGGATTACGACCAGGTTGGGCTTAACCCCGATCTAAGAGAAATTAACTCTCCCCAAGTCACCCACCATGTTGCCATGGTAGAGGCGCAGTGCGGTGACCCTTCATCTATTTTAAGGACTAGCTACGTCCGAATTCCCGACCCCTCCAAGACGGATACCCGCGGAGGGGAGGATATAACTCAAGACCTGAGCTTAGAATCAGGCAACGGGCTAGATTCATTGGACAACATCCAAGACTCCGAACTTTAGAGTTCGGAAGCTCTTCGGCCTCCGAATCTTAGATTGGGTGAGGTTTCAGATTCAACGCCCCCCGCTCGCCCGAACATAAGCGATCTTTCCCAAATCAGGCAAAAGCCCGAGGAAACAGTACATCATTACTGGGCCAGATTCCTCCTGGTTATGAACAGGATAAAGAATTGCCGCGAGGGAGACGCAATTTCAATCTTTTGCAGTAATTGCACAGACGAGGGAATACTTAACGCCATAAGTCCTCGTGATATTACACGCTTCGCTGACTTGGCGTCCATAGTACAAAAGTACTATGCGATGGAAAGCGCCTGGAAAACCGAAATAAAATTTTGGGATAATCCGGCCTTGAATAGCAATCCCGTCTGAACTAAGAGGGTGCATCATAGTAAGACACCCGGACTAAATATCAAAAAGCCAAAACCCTCTACAGGGCATGGAACCATACTGGAAAGGTGTCTTGATGGACCCTGTAGAATTCACAGTACAGAGGACGCCACACCAACTCACAGCCTTAGAGCATGTTGGATACTCCGGCAGGTGGCCAAAATTGGCGAGGACCTCCTAAATTCGGAGGCCGCAGAAAGCCAGCCCGAGGACACCAGTACCGTTCTCACAGTCTTCGAGACTTTCGCATCAAATAATATGCAAAAAAGAACACTCCGCAGCCTCGCCGAAGTCTATCAAGTAGCAACAATAAACCCATGGAGCGACACTGCTATCACCTTCAACGCGAGTGATGAACCTAAATTCCGAACATCCTGAGCACCAGCCGCATTGGTCCTCAGCTCCATAGTGGACGACTTTCGCCTCACCAAGGTACTCATGGATGAAGGCAGCGGATTGAACCTCATTTATGAGGAAACCTTCCAAAAAATGGATATAGACTGGAACCGCATCGAGCGAAGTAGTACAACCTTTAGAGGAATAATCCCCAGTCGGGAAGCGCGCTGCACAGGAAAAATCACACTAGATGTTTGGTTCGGCACGCCGGATAATTACAGGTCCGAAGAGGTCACGTTCCAGGTGGCCCCGTTCAATAGCGGATACCACGCTATACTAGGGCGGGAGACATTTACAATCTTCCAAGCAATATCCCATTACGGGTACATGAAGCTCAAGATGCCCGGGTCGAACGGAATTATCACTCTCGCTAGTGATCCGGACACAGCACTCCGCGCCGAAAACAAGACAGCCGCATTGGCCCTTGAGGCACTATCCGAAGCCTTAGCGGCTGAAGAACTGACTGCGCTGTGCTCCACGGTTAATAGGGATGATGTGATACTCTGTAAGAGATCCAAGTCCACATCCTTCAAGGCAGCAGACGAGATAATAAAATTCCAGGTCCATCCAACGGACCCCAATAAAACAGCTTCCATCGGGGCACAACTGAACCCTGATGTAGACGCCGCACTACGAGAGTTCCTACAAGAGAACTGGGACATTTTCGCCTGGCACCCTTCAGACATGACAGGAATCCCACGCAGGCTGGCCGAACACAGCTTAAATATCCTGAAAGGATTCAAACCTGTCAAACAAGCCCTTCGGCGTTTTTCCGAACCGAAGAGACATGCTATGGGAGAGGAGCTAGCCAAGTTATTGGAGGCCGGATTCATTAGAGACATAAAACATCCAGACTGGCTAGCAAACCTGGTGATGGTACCAAAGAAGGACAAATCCTGGCGCCTGTGTGTCGATTTTAAAGACCTTAACAAGGCCTGCCCAAAGGATCCCTTCCCCCTCCCCCGTATCGATCAAATTATCGATGCCACCGCAGGACACGATTCGTTGTGTTTCCTCGACGCGTACTCCAGTTACCATCAAATCAAGATGGCAGAATCAGACCAAGCCGCAACAGCATTCATCACACCATACAACCCATTCTGCTTCAACACAATGCCCTTCGGGCTGAAAAACGCCGGCGCAACATATCAGCGCATGATACAGACATGTCTGGCAAACCAGATCGGCAAAACAGTGGAGGCGTATGTGGATGATGTGGTTGTCAAATCAAAACATGTGGAATCTCTAGTAGACGACTTGAGGCTTACATTCGATAACCTCCAAAAATACGACATCAAGCTCAACCCGGAGAAATGCGTTTTCGGCGTTCCAGCCGGAAAGCTCTTGGGCTTCATTGTATCCGGTAGAGGAATTGAAGCAAATCCAGCAAAGATCCGAGCTTTGTCACAATTGGATGTCCCAAAGGACCTGAAACAAATACAAAAATTAACCAGATGCGTGGCGGCTCTAAGCCGCTTCATCTCCCGCTAGGGAGAAAAGGCACTGCCCCTTTATCGCCTCCTTCGGCGAACCGAACACTTCGAGTGGATGGATGCCGCCACGGCCGGACTCGATGAAATAAAAGCCGTATTGGCAACAAACCCAGTCTTGGCCGCGCCAAACACCGGCGAGCCAATGCTATTGTACATCGCAGCAACCCATCAAGTTGTCAGCACAGTGCTCGTCGTCGAGCGGGAAACGGACGGACACAAATTCCCCCATCAAAGGCCGGTCTACTACATGTCCACTGTCCTCACTCCATGCAAATCATGGTACCCGCATTATCAGAAGATTGCATACGCGGTATTCATGGCATCCCGGAAGCTACGACACTACTTTCAAGAGTGTTCAATTACAGTAGCCTCGGAAGTACCACTCAATGACATTATCAACAACCGCGATGCAACGGGCCGGATCGCAAAATGGGCCATTGAGCTCCTCCCATTCGATATAACCTATAAGCCATGGCAAGCTATCAAATCGCAAGTTTTGGCCGACTTCGTCGCAGAATGGACGGAGGCCGAACTCCCTAAAGAGTACGGCACATACTCAAACTGGATCATGCATTTTGACGGCTCCAAAATGTTGGCCGGACTGGGGGCTGGCGTCGTTTTGATGTCCCCCACAGGAGACACACTCCAATATGTACTCCAAATTATGTACACGGACTCCAACAATGCAGCCGAATATGAGGCCCTTTTACATGGTCTCCAGATGGCAGTATCCATGGGCATTCAACGCCTAGAGGTAAGCGGGGATTCGAACCTCACGATATCCCAAATAAATGGCAACTTCGACGCCAAGGATCCAAAAATGGCAGCTTACCGCAATGCCGTCCTAAAAATGTCAGCCCGGTTCGAAGGGCTGGAGTTTCACCATATAGCCCGAGAAAACAATCAAGCAGCGGACGTCCTGGCACGCATCGGAGCAAAACGCGATGCAGTCCCCCCCAACATCTTTTTGGAAAGATTGTTCGAGCCATCCATAGCATGGGAGGGGGAACCCGCAATTAACAGCCCGGACTCAGCCGCACCACTCGACGCCGAACAACCTGACATAATTGGAGGTTCCGCCAATGAAATTACACCTTCAGCCCACGTAATAATGGCGGTTGTCGCCCCGTGGATAGAACCATTCCTAGCCTACCTTACTAGGCAGGAAATCCCAGAGGACCAAAACGAGGCTCGCTGCGTAGTGCGGCGATCTAAAGCCTATAAAGTCCATGAGGGAGAGCTTTATAAGAAAAGCACTACCGGAGTCCTTCAAAGGTGCATCTCCGAAGAGGAAGGCCGGAACCTTCTGGCTGAAATTCATGCCGGACTCGGTGGTCATCACGCTGCTGCTCGGTCCCTTGTTAGCAAGGCTTTCCGTACAGGCTTTTATTGGCCGATGGCCCGGGCAGACGCTCAGGACTTAGTCCAACGATGCGTTGGTTGCCAACTTTTAGCCAACCAAAGCCATATGCCACCCACCGCACTCCAAACTATCCCCATCACTTGGCCCTTTGCGGTTTGGGGGCTGGACATGGTCAGACCCCTCAAAGGTGGGACCCATAAGAAAAAATACTTACTGGTCATGGTGGATAAGTTCACCAAATGGATAGAAGCCAAGCCTGTTAAAATGGCTGAATCCGGACCGGTGATAGACTTCATATCCGGGGTTGTACACCGTTATGGCGTCCCCCACAGCATCATAACCGATAACGGCACAAACTTTACAGTCAACGAGGTAAAACTCTGGTGCAAAAACATGGGCATCAAGCTCGATTATGCTTCCGTCTATCACCCACAAACCAACGGCCAGGTCGAACGTGCAAATGGTCTTATCATGAGCGGCATTAAACCCAGACTAGTGCGGTCCCTCAAGGAATCTAACATGCACTAGGTAGAGGAGCTCGACTCCGTGCTCAGGGGGCTGTGGACCATGCCAAATCGCACCACCAGATACACACCATTTTTCATGGTGTACGGCGCAAAGGCAGTTCTGCCCTGTGACATAATTCATGACTCACCCAGAGTGCGCATGTACGAAGAAAGAGAAGCCGAGCTCGATCGGCAGGACAACTTGGACGCCTTGGAGGAGGAGCGTGACGTGGCAAAAGCCCGTTCCGCATTTTATCAACAGCAGGCCCGAAGATATCAAAGCAGAGACGTACGGGCCAAAAATTACAATGTTGGTGAACTAGTTCTATGCTTGCCGGATAAGAAAAAGGACAAACTCAAGCCCAAGTGGGAAGGTCCATTCATAATCGACCAAGTCCTGACCGGTGGGGCGTACCGCCTGCGAGATGCGTCAGATAATTGACTCGAGCCGAACCCGTGGAACGCCACCCGTCTCTTAAGATTCTATGCCTAGCGCCGGACTCTGTGTTCGTCTCCTTCCTCTATCCATTTTTTTCATTTTTCTATCTTCAATTTCTCTCCTTCCCCTATTATCTTTCATAGCCCTTAAAGGCTCATTAAGTGACGCGCCAATCGTGCTAATTAAACCTGGGGGCTCCTTTAACAGAAGCTTATTTATACGGGCTTCACGCCCAACACATGCGTTAAACTTCCGCATGTACCTTTTTCTTCGCCATTATATGCATCGATATGACTTAAGTTTTGGCCAAGCTGGGTTGCCTGGCTCCTGTGCTTACCCCTACGTTCCCGATTGTTCGGCTAGGCGGTAAAGCGAGCACCTCTGCGATTGCTACTGCCGGGTCAGCCGGATGTGTACCTCAGACTGGGTGAAGCCGAAAGCTAGCGTTCTTAAGGGAATATTCGATCGGCGAAATAAAAGATGATATTTTTACTAATTTTATACGCCCCCAGATGCTTTTTCTGCGTCTTTTCACGCAGTTCGGACATGCACTTTAGGGCATGCCTCCCCAGCGAATGGAACCCCTAACGGAACTATTCTCTCTGGAAGATGTTTCTTACTAACCATGTAATATAACATAACTAGTTGGGCACTTGTCTGATAAAGCACTAATGACCCCTACGCCTGGTCTCCACGCATACCCCGGTTCTTATATAACCGCTATGGTATTCGGACACACTCCGGACCATCAGGTCCCGAGGTTGAAGCGAAAAGGCCGGCAACGACAAACGATCTACAATCCGGCTAGAAGGCATTACACATGTCAATTCAAAATTACATAGTCATTCTGACTGATTGTATTCCTCTTCTATACCATCTAACAGGCTATCTAATTTACAGTCCTGCTGGGAATACTTCATGGCCAACTCTACTTGGCCGTATACTAAGCTTACAGGGATCTCCTTCCCGTCAGGCCCCACTGGTCCGACCTAGGCCATGTGGTTTGGGTCAGACCTCGTAAAACGGGTCTACTTGGCTGTATACTAAGCTTACAGGGATCTCCTTCCCGTCAGGCCCCACTGGTCCGACTTCGGCCATGTTGTTTGGGTCAGACCTCGTAAAACGGGTCTTCACCATGGCCCAGGCCTCCCTAGCGCCTTGTCGGCAGGCTGATATCTTCCACAACCGGAAGCGCCGCCGAGTTCCCTTCAGCTTCTCCGCAAGCTCTCCAAGGCCCTTGGGCATGGAGTGGGCAGGCTATAAGGCTTGGGCAACGCCTCGCATCACCTGCCGAATTCGCTCGTGCAGTTGCAGGAGTTCGGGAAGAAGGTCACCCATAGAACCGGGCATCTCCTCTGCAGGACGACCTGTGAGCATACCTACAAACATTACTCTGTTAGTCGAATTCCTCGCCGAACTCTTTTTTCAAAGTTCGTTCAAGCACTTACTAAATATGCCGCGTCGAAGCCGCTGATTCTCCTTTGTGGAGTCCGACAGCTGGCCACAAACGTCTTTAAGTTCAACGTCCAGCTTGGTGTTGGCATCCTGAAGGTCATTCTTCTCTCGCCTCACCTTTGTCAGCGTACTCTCACCAGCCTTTAGCCGGCGTAAGAGTTGTTGTTTTTCTGGATCGAGTCCGGCGCCATCTACAATATGACTTGTCAGATTTGCACCCAAACCGCACAATACTAATCTTTCGAAGTGTATCTTACCTGAGGGGGTCCCTTTGGGCTCCCCTGCTGCGGCCAGTGCGGCCTCTAGTTGGGCCTTGCACTTTTCCCGCTCCTGGGACAGTACGGTGTTCTTCTCGGTAAGAACCTGCATATTAAATGATCCTAAAATCAGTTACTTTAACTGTTTTAAGTCTCGGGGGCTACTGGTATATATATTTGACCAAAATTTTCTTACCCGTATGTCTTTTACATACTGCTCCCTGGCTCTGGCTAAACCATTGTGAGCGGCACGGAGGTACGCATCTCCCAAATTAAAGACGTCTAAAGCCTCTTGGGAGAAACAAGCGTCGTGTAGAACTATCCGGCGACGCCTGTGGTTCATGGCACTCTCCACTTCAGAATTTTTGGCAGAAAGCCTGTCCGCATCCTCTGTCGGAGGAGCATCCGGTTCGCGCCTGGTGCTCGCCTCCGCCTCCTGGCCAGACGTTGGAGCCTGGGTGGTGGAGGCGCGATTGGCAGCCTCTCCGGATATAGTCCGGCGAGGTCTCTTCACCCTGAAGACAGCACGAATGTTAATATGCCTTGACAGAATAACACCAGGGAAACAGAGGGTGCGCTATACCTTTGCGCCGGCATCTCAGTCCGGACTACATTCCTTTTGGCCCCACGGGGCCCTGCGGCCCCTCGTTGGCCAGCCGCCGCAGGTTCGGCCTCCCGCCTCAGAAATCTCCCCTGCAAAACATGGTTGTCGTTAGAAACGCTGGAATACATGAGAATGGAATCTCTCTCAAGGGAATAAAAACTCCGGTTTCTGTCACCTGGGAGGCCGGGATTAACCCGGGGTAATCAGCCGTAATGGCTACCAAGGTATTATCCTTGCTTAACTGATGGAACACCGCGTCGATAAGCTCCACCGATATGTACGGATCCTCTTCGCAGTCCGGATCGAGGGACCGTTCTGGGTCCTCGGGCTGTGGAGGGCGGCTGTTTATATTCTTTACTTCCTGTCAAAGTTCCTGCATCGAAGTCGTTAGACTACATATCTAACCATGGGAGTGTAAAACAAACGGGCAAGCGCAATTGTTCACTTACCCAACTTGGAGGTTCGTACATAGTGAATCCGGCCCGCGGGTTGACGCGGAGGAATTCCTCCTTTTCTCCCTTGTACGAAGAGGATAAAATCTTTATTAGAGCGGCAGCTGAGGCTGGCCCCTTATGACCGTAACGGGTGGCGTCATCCTCCCCGTTGAAATCCCACATGGGGTGGCCTCTATATTGAAGCAGCTGCACCCCCCGCATAATGCATGTGGCCATGACTCCAATCATGGTTAGTCCGGAATGAGCCAACAGTCTTATCCGGCCCATCAGGTAAAGGACGTCTCTGTCGCTTTCTCTCTGAGAGCTCCGCGGACGCTAGCTCAAGCGTTTCTTCAATGGAGCACTGTTGAACTTGGGGAGACCGATCCGGATAGGGTCCGGTAGCGGGACATCATCTATGTAAAACCATTTCGAAGGCCAGTCCTCGGACGCCTTCTTTGGGGTTCCGGATAGGTATCCGGTCCCGGCGATGCGCCATACTTCAGCTCCGCCCACTTGATATATAGACCCCTCTTGAGAACGGGGCACTAGGCAGAATAACCTCTTCCACAGTGTGAAATGAGCCTCAACGCCTAAAAATAGCTCGCAAAGGGCGACGAAACCCGCAATATGCAATACGGAGGCGGGCGTGAGATTGTGCAGCTGGAGGCCGTAGAACTCCAGAAGCCCGCAGAGAAATGGATGAATTGGAAATCCCAGTCCCCTTATTAGATAGGGGACGAGGCACACCCGCTCTCCTTTAGAGGGATTGGGGGTGCTCTCCGCTTGTTTTCCGCCATTGTAGGTGGCGAGACCGGCTCGGACCGGGACCATGTATGCCTGAGGGAGAAATCCCTTGGCTTGAAGCGACACTAACTCGCTATGCGGGATGGTGCAACTCTCCCAGTCCCCGTGTTTAGGGCCGGAGGGGCGAGGGGAGGAGCTGCGACGGCTGGCCATGTTGGAATGGACCTTTGCTGGGAGCGCTCTGATGATAACTCGCGGAGAGGAGAAGATGTGGTTTGGATCTGAATCCCCATCCCGTTAAATAGGCGGCTCGTTTGTACGGCCAGGGGTGTGGATGTAAAAACACTCCGGCTTTTCACATTCGTTTGACACGTGGAAGACAGCCATTATTGGGCGTGGAAGCCGAGGAGCGCTGCATTACAAAAATCGGATATTATTCCTACAGGTACACAGGATTTGGAGGAGGAACCCGCCTTGCAATGCCGAAAACAATCTGCGCGCCGAACTCGTCGTCATTGAAGCCTGGTTCTGGGGCTACTGAGGGAGTCCTGGATTAGGGGGTGTTCGGGTAGCCGGACTATACCTTCGCCGGACTCCTGGACTATGAAGATACAAGATTGAATACTTCGTCCCGTGTCCGTATGGGACTTTCCTTGGCGTGGAAGGCAAGCTTGGCGATGCGGATATTTAAGATCTCCTACCATTGTAACCGACTCTGTGTAACCCTAACCCTATCCGGTGTCTATATAAACCGGAGGGTTGTAGTCCGTAGGACAATCAACTCCATACACAATCCTACCATAGGCTAGCTTCTAGGATTTAGCCTCCTTGATCTCGTGGTAGATCTACTCTTGTACTACCCATATCATCAATATTAATCAAGCAGGAGTAGGGTATTACCTCCATCGAGAGGGCCCGAACCTGGGTAAAAACATCGTGTCCCTTGTCTCCTGTTACCATCCGGCCTTGACTCACAGTTCGGGACCCCCTACCCGAGATCCACCGGTTTTGACACCGACAATGAGGATTTTGAGCGCTTTGCTGAAATGATTAGGCCTATCTTTTTGCGTATGCGATTAACTGATGTGCTCAAAACAAATCCTTATGCTAAATATATGAAGGATATCATTACTAATAAAAAAAGATACCGAATGCTGAAATTTCCACCATGCTTGCTAATTATACTTTTAAGGGCGGAATACCAAAGAAACTTGGAGATCCCGGAGTACCTACTATACCTTGCTCCATCAAAAGAAATTATATTAAAACTGCTTTATGTGATCTTGGAGCTGGTGTTAGTGTTATGCCTCTCTCTTTATATCGTAGACTTGACTTGAATAAGCTGACACCTACGGAAATATCTTTGCAAATGGCTGATAAATCAACTGCTATACCTGTCGGTATTTGTGAGGATGTGCCTATTGTGGTTGGAAACTTTACTATTTTAACGGACTTTGTTATTCTTGATATTCCCGAGGATGATAGTATGTCTATTATTCTTGCAAGACCTTTTCTTAATACTGCAGGGGCTGTTATTGATTGCAACAAAGGCAATGTCACGTTTCATGTTAATGGTAATGAGCATACGGTACACTTTCCGAGGAAACAACCTCAAGTTCATAGTATCAACTCCATTGGAAAAATTCCATCGATTAAATTTGGAGGTTTTGAATTTCCTCTTCCTACTGTCAAAAAGAAATATGATATACTTATTATAGGGGATGTGCATATCCCCGTTGAGGTAACTTAGTGTTATTCGAAATTTCTCCGGTTTCATGATTATCGAAATGAGTTTGTTAACAAGACTTGATCAACCTTGTTAGTGGATTCTTTTTTATGAGCATGAGATGGATGAAACTAGAAGCACAACCTTCTGTACCCTCGTTATACTTTCTGTAATTTAGTAGAAATAAAGTATAAATAGTACTTTTCTGTCTGTTTCCTGACTTATCCATGCAATATAAAAATATCTCGAAAATAAAAGTCCTCAGAATGCCATGCCTATTTAATATGATTTTTTCGGGAATATTTGAGGATTTACTGTGCAAAAATTACCATGGGAGGAGCTGCCACCTGGCCACGAGGGCTTAGGGCGCGCCCCCCTGCCTCATGGGCCCACGGTGGCCCTCCTCCACTTATCCTAGCACCCATCTTCTTCCTCTGTCTCACACAAACCCGAAAAACCAACTCAAGCACGAGTTCCAACCACTTTTGCTGTGATTTTCGATCTCCTTGCTCAAAGCACCTCTCGCAAAACTGCTTGGGGAGATTGTTCCTTGGTATGTGACTCCTCCATTGGTCCAATTAGTTTTGTTCTAGTGCTTTATTCTTTGCAAATTTGTGCTGCATAGGTGACCATGTTCTTGAGCTTGCATGTCAAATTTATATGGTTCCAAGTAGTCCTAATGCTGGATATAGGCTCTAGGCACTTGTAGGAGTAGTTGCTATCAGTTTTATTGAAGTTGGTTCACTTTTGTTTGAAGTTACTAAAAATTTCAAATTATTTCAGAAATAATGAAGAGACTTTTGTGGGGTTCATCGAGCCAAAGCTCAAAGGATAAACAAAATGAAGAAGCTCAGAGGCCCAAATATAATTTGCCTCGTACCATGGAAATCCGGCCGTGTGAATGGCCTTCTGATAATTTGTTGAGAGAGGCCGGAATTTATGAGGATTTCTATTCATTGATTGAGAATGCTGGCCTCACTGACTTCGTCCGCGACCAACATCCACAGTATCTCTTACTCACAAATACTTTTGTGCAAAACTTCTTATTTTACCCTAAGGAATCACCTCCTTCAATAGAGTTTCATTTATATGACGTTGTGAAGAAAATGCCATTGTCTGAATTTTGCACAGTCTGCAACATACTCCCTGAGGGTATCTTAGAGGAACCACCTCGTAAAGAGTTGGAACCATTTATTAACCTTATCTCTGTGGGACAAACCAGGAAGGTTTCTGATGCGAGGATCAATAGCATACATTTTCCTGTGTTACGCTATTTTGCTTTATTTGCTAGTCGATGCTTGATTGGTTGTGGGAACTGTGGGAACCTTAGTGTTCCTGATATTATTATTCTGTTCCATGGTTTATACCGCGACAACACTGTCAGTATGGGCGGAATTATTGCTAGGCGGTTGAGTCTGAACCGTACTAAAGGCCCCATCTTTGGAGGCATTTATGCTTCTCGCCTTGCTGCACATTTTAACATAGCTATTAGGCATTATGAGAAAGAGGAAAAATTGCTGCCTAATGCTTATTTAGACTATAAGAGAATGATAGACCATAATTTTCTTGTTAAGGACATGAATGGAGAGCTCAAATACAAGTTATACTTTGATAAACATTATCCTGAAACTATTACGTTGCCTGCTCCTTCTTTGTTTAATTTTGTAGGACCCTATCTTGTTACGTGGGCTGCCGTCCAAGCTTACAAGAACCCTGCACCTGCCACGGAACCGGAACCACAAGATGAGCCTCCACGACAATCTGTTTATTCTTGGGATCCAGAGACGACTATCAGCCAGTGGCAGCCAGAGTCCTCTTCTTCATCACAGTATGATCCCAACTATTCTTCGTCGCAGTACGACCCCAGCTACACCTACGGGTATCCGCCAGGCTATCCCTGGCAATAGACCAACTTAGGCCAAAAGCCTAAGCTTGGGGGAGTACGTATTTCTCACCGACATTACATTTATGCTCACACACACTCATTGCTAGATGTCGGTGCTCATACTCTTTCACTGTAATATCCATGCTAGTTTATTTTCTTTTTCCTGCTTTCTTCTTGTGTGTTTGTTAAACCTTAAGAAAAACAAAGAAATTAGTAGTAGTTTACTTTCTTGCTGTAGTAGTAATTAAAAAGAAAACCCAAAAATATTTTCCGTTCTTCTTTTGCTTGTTGGGAGCTTTCCCGTGTAAATAGTTTTTATTTCTTTTCTTCTCTTTGGGGGTTAGTAGGAGAAGACCATAATTTGATTGTTGAAGTGGCTTTTATATGCATTATTGTTGATTTAACCCAGAGCCCATATTGCCTTGTCTTCTCCAGCTTAGTCCAATGCACGTGCACTCTTATTATTATTCACATCGTTCGGTCGTGCAAGTGAAAGGCAATTATGATGATATATGATGGACTGACTGAGATGAGAAAAGCTGGTATGAACTCGACCTCTTTTGTTTTTGTAAATATGATGAGCCCCTCGTTCTTGCTTCAGCTTGTTATGAATAAACATGTTTGCAATGACAATTAGAGATCATAGTTGCTTGTGTCATGCTTGATTAGCTATGAGTTATAATGATTTACCTTGTGTGCCAACATGCTATTGAGATGATTATGATGTGGTATGATGGGGTGGTATCCTCCTTTGAATGATTTAAGTGACTTGACTTGGCACATGTTCACGCATGTAGTTGAAACAAAATCAACATAGCCTTCATGATATTTATGTTCATGGTGGATTATATCCTACTCATGCTTGCATCCAATGTTTATTAATTTTAATGCATGTACATGGCTGTTGTCGCTCTCTAGTTGGTCGCTTCCCAGTATTTTGCTAGCCTTCACTTGTACTAAGCGGGAATACTGATTGTGCATCCAATCCCTTAAACCCCAAAGTTATTCCAGATGAGTCCACTATACCTTCCTATATGCGGTATCTACCTGCCGTTCCAAGTAAATTTGTATGTGCCAAACTCTAAACCTTCAAATAAATATTCTGTTTTGTATGCTCGAATAGCTCATGTATCAACCAAGGCTGTCCTTATCTTCCGTGTTAGGCGGGTTATTCTCAAGAGGAGTGGACTCCGCTCCTCACTCACGAGAAAATGGCTGGTCACCGGGATGCCCAGTCCCATGCTTTATGCAAACTAAGTCAAAATTAATTGCAAACAAAACTCCCCCTGGGACCTGATGTATGTTGGAGATACTCGTTGTTTCGAGCAAGTCATGGATTGATGCTTGTTGGTGGAGGGGAGTATAAACTTTACCATTCTGTTTGGGAACCGCCTATAATGTGTTTAGCATGGAAGATATCGCCATCTCTTAGTTGTTACGTTGACAATGAAAGTATACCGCTCAAAATACAATTTATCTCTATTTCAAAACCGAGCTCTGGCACCTCTACAAATCCCTGCTTCCCTCTGCGAAGGGCCTATCCATTTACTTTTATGTTGAGTCATCACCCTCTTATTAAAAAGCACTAGCTAGAGAGCACAACTGTCATTTGCATTCATCACTATTAATCTATGTTGGGTGTGACTATGATTGGATCTCTTTTACCATGAATTACAATGTCTAGTCAGTCCTTGATCTTTAAAGGTGCTCTGCATTTATGTTTTGCAGTCTCAGAAAGGGCTAGCGAGATACCATCTTGTTATATCACATTATGATGGTTTTGAGAAAGTGTTGTCATCTGAGATTTATTATTATGGCTTGCTAGTTGGTTATGCTATTGATATGAGTAATTATGAGACCTGAGAATTATTGTAAATGTGGTTAGTTATGATCTTTGCTGAAAACTTGAATACTGGCTTGACATAGTTACAACAATAAGAGCAAACAGAGTTTGTAAAAGTTTCTCTTTCTTTCTTTCAGTTTGTCAACTGAATTGCTTGAGGAGAAGCAAGGGTTTAAGCTTGGGGGAGTTGCTACGTCTCCGTCGTATCTACTTTTCCAAACACTTTTGCCCTTGTTTTGGACTATAACTTGTATGATTTGAATGGAACAAACCCGGACTGACGCCATTTTCAGCAGAATTTTCATGATGTTGTTTTATGTGCAGAAAACAAATATTCTCGGAATGACCTGAAACTCCACGGAACATCTTAGAAAAAATAATAAAAAATCCTCGCCAAAGATGAAGACCAGGGGGCTCACTGAAGGAAATATGCCCTAGAGGCAATAATAAAGTTATTATTTATTTCCTTACATATCATGATAAATGTTTATTATTCATGCTAGAATTGTATTAACTGGAAACATAATACATGTGTGGATACATAGACAAACAGAGTGTCACTAGTATGCCTCTACTTGACTAGCTTGTTAATCAAAGATGGTTAAGTTTCCTAACCATGGACAAAGGAGTTGTCATTTGATTAACAAGGTCACATCATTAGTTGAACGATCTGATTGACATGACCCATTCCATTAGCATAGCACCCGATCGTTTAGTATGTTGCTGTTGCTTTTATCCATGACTTATACATGTTCCTTTGACTATGAGATTATGCAACTCCCGTTTGCCGGAGGAACACTTTTGGTGCTACCAAACGTCACAACGTAACTGGGTGATTATAAAGGAGTACTACAGGTGTCTCCAAAGGTAGATGTTGGGTTGGCGTATTTCGAGATTAGGATTTGTCACTCCAATTGTGGGAGAGGTATCTCTGGGCCCTCTCGGTAATGCACATCACTTAAGCCTTGC
This sequence comes from Aegilops umbellulata, assembly GCA_032464435.1. NCBI lineage: Eukaryota > Viridiplantae > Streptophyta > Magnoliopsida > Poales > Poaceae > Aegilops > Aegilops umbellulata. The sequence goes on along the minus strand of CP136054.1, from coordinate 358,591,991 downwards.
CAGCATTGCAACTAATGAGTTAGTTGCGGGATGATGTATTACGGAACGAGTAAAGAGACTTGCCGGTAACGAGATTGAACTAGGTATTGGATACCGACGATCGAATCTCGGGCAAGTAACATACCGATGGACAAAGGGAACAACGTATGTTGTTATGCGGTCTGACCGATAAAGATCTTCGTAGAATATGTAGGAGCCAATATGGGCATCCAGGTCCCGCTATTGGTTATTAACCGGAGATGTGTCTCGGTCATGTCTACATTGTTCTCGAACCGTAGGGTCCGCACGCTTAAGGTTACGATGACAGTTATTATGAGTTTATGAGTTTTGATGTACCGAAGGAGTTCGTAGTCCCGGATGAGATCGGGGACATGACGAGGAGTCTCGAAATGGTCGAGACGTAAAGATCGATATATTGGACGACTATATTCGGACATCGGAAAGGTTCTGAGTGGTTCGGGTATTTATCGGAGTACCGGAGAGTTACGGGAATTCGTATTGGGCCTTATTGGGCCATACGGGAAAAGGAGAGAAAGGGCCAAAAGGTGGCCGCGCCCCTCCCCTTGCTCTAGTCCGAATTGGACTAGGGAAGGGGGGCGCCCCCTTCCTTCCTTCTCCTTCTCTCTTCCCTTTCCTTCTCTCCTACTCCCCCTACATGGAAGGACTCCTAGTTGGACTAGGAAAGGGGGAATCCTACTCCCGGTGGGAGTAGGACTCCAATTGGCGCGCCAAACATAGGGCCGGCCTCCTCGCTCCCTTGCTCCTTTATATACAGGGGCAGGGGGCACCCCATGAACACACAAGTTGATCTTCGTGATCGTTCCTTAGCCGTGTGCGGTGCCCCCCTCCACCATATTCCACCTCGGTCATATTGTAGCGGTGCTTAGGCGAAGCCCTGCGACAGTAGAACATCAAGATCGTCACCACGCCGTCGTGCTGACGGAACTCCTCCCCGACGCTTTGCTGGATCGGAGCCCGGGGATCGTCATCGAGCTGAACGTGTGCCAAGAACTCGGAGGTGCCGGAGTAACGGTGCTTGGATCGGTCGGATCGTGAAGACGTACGACTACATCAACCACGTTGATATAACGCTTCCGCTTTCGGTCTACGAGGGTACGTAGACAACACTCTCCCCTCTCGTTGCTATGCATCACCATGATCTTGCGTGTGCGTAGGAATTTTTTTGAAATTACTACGTTCCCCAACACTCACACCCTGTCCACGAGGGTGGGGGTGCGCCCCCCCCTTAGGGCGCACCCCCCTACCTCATGGGCCCCCTGGAGACCCTCCGACGCCAACTCCAACTCTATATATCTGCTTTCGGAGATAAAAAATCAAAGAGAAGAAATCATCGCGTTTTACGATACGGAGCCGCCGATAAGTCCTAAAACCTCTCGGGAGGGCTGATCTGGAGTCCGTTCGGGGCTCCGGAGAGGGGGATTCGTCGCTGTCATCATCATCGACCATCCTCCATCACCAATTTCATGATGCTCACCGCCGTGCGTGAGTAATTCCATCATATGCTTTATTGGCAACCGGCAGGAGCCGTATGGTTGTCGCTTTATTGTATGCAATGCAATCGCCCTGTAATGCTTTACTTTATCACTAAGCGGTAGCGATAGTCGTAGAAGCATAAGATTGGCGAGACGACAACGATGCTACGATGGAGATCAAGGTGTCGCGCCGGTGACGATGGTGATCATGACAGTGCTGCGGAGATGGAGATCACAATCACAAGATGACGATGGCCATATCATATCACTTATATTGATTGCATGTGATGTTTATCTTTTATGCATCTTATCTTTCTTTGATTGACGGTAGCATTATAAGATGATCTCTCACTAATTATCAAGAAGTGTTCTCCCTGAGTATGCACCGTTGCGAAAGTTCTTCGTGCTGAGACACCACGTGATGATCGGGTGTGATAGGCTCTACGTTCAAATACAACGGGTGCAAAACAGTTGCACACGCGGAATACTCAGATTATACTTGACGAGCTATGCATATAAGATATGACCTCGGAACACGGAGACCGAAAGGTCGAGCGTGAATCATATAGTAGATATGATCAACATAATGATGTTCACCATTGAAACTACTCCATCTCACGTGATGATCGGACATGGTTTAGTTGATTTGGATCATGTGATCACTTAGAGGATTAGAGAGATGTCTATCTAAGTGGGAGTTCTTAAGTAATATGATTAATTGAACTTTAATTTATCATGAACTTAGTCCTGGTAGTATTAGCATATCTATGTTGTAGATCAATAGCTCGCGTTGTTGCTTTCATATGTTTATTTTGATATGTTCCTAGAGAAAATTGTGTTGAAAGATGTTAGTAGCAATGATGCGGATTGGATCCGTGATCTGAGGTTTATCCTCATTGCTGCACAGAAGAATTATGTCCTTGATGCACCGCTAGGTGACGGACCTATTGCAGGAGCAGATGCGGACGTTATGAACGTTTTGCTAGCTCAATATGATGACTACTTAATAGTTTAGTGCACCATGCTTAACGGCTTAGAATCGGGACTTCAAGGACGTTTTGAACGTCATGGACCATATGAGATGTTCTAGGAGTTGAAGTTAATATTTCAAGCAAATACCCGAGTTGAGAGATATGAAGTCTCCAACAAGTTCTATAGCTAAAAGATGGAGGAGAATCGCTCAACTAGTGAGCATGTGCTCAGATTGTCTGGGTACAACAATCGCTTGAATCAAGTGGGAGTTAATCTTCCACATAAGATAGTGATTGACAGAATTCTCTAGTCACCATCACCAAGTTAGTAGAACTTCGTGATGAACTATAATATGCAAGGGATGACGAAAGTAATTCCCAAGCTCTTCGTGATGCTGAAATCGACGAAGGTAGAAATCAAGAAAAACATCAAGTGTTGATGGTTAACAAGACCACTAGTTTCAAGAAAAGGGCAAAGGGATAGAAGGGAACTTCAAGAACAACAACAAGCAAGTTGCTGCTCAAGTGAAGAAGCCCAAGTCTGGTCCTAAGCCTGAGACTAAGTGCTCCTACTCAAAGGGACTGGTCACTGGAAGCGGAATTACCCCAAGTGATTGGCGGATAAGAAGGATGGCAAAGTGAACATAAGTATATTTTATACATGTTATTGATGTGGACTTTACTAGTGTTTATAGCAACCCCTCAGTATTTGATACTAGTTCAGTTGCTAAGATTAGTAACTCGAAACGGGAGTTGCAGAATAAACAGAGACTAGTTGAGGGTGAAGTGACGATGTGTGTTGGAAGTGGTTCCAAGATTGATATGATCATCATCGTACACTCCCTATACTTTCGGGATTAGTGATGAACCTAAATAAGTGTTATTTGGTATTTGCGTTGAGCATAAATATGATTTGATCATGTTTATGGCAATACGATTATTCATTTAAGTTAGAGAACAATTGTTGTTCTGTTTACATGAATAGAACCTTTTATGGTCATACACACCCAATGAAAATAGTTCATTGGATCTCGATCGTAGTGATACACATATTCATAATATTGAAACCAAAAGATGCGAAGTTAATAATGATAGTGCAACCTATTTGTGGCACTGCCGTTTAGGTCATATTGGTGTAAAGCGCATGAAGAAACTCCATGCTGATGGGATTTTGGAATCACTTGATTATGAATCACTTGATGCTTGCGAACCATGCCTCTTGGGCAAGATGACTAAAACGCCGTTCTCCGGAACAATGGAGCAAGCAACAGATTTGTTGGAAATCATACATACTGATGTATGTGGTCCGATGAATATTAAGGCTCGCGACAAGTATCATTATTTTCTAACCTTCACAGATGATTTGAGCAGATATGGGTATATCTACTTGATGAAACATAAGTCTGAAACGTTTGAAAAGTTCAAAGAATTTCAGAGTGAAGTAGAGAATCATCATAACAAGAAAATAAAAGTTTCTACGATATGATCGCAGAGGTAAAATATTTGAGTTACGAGTTTGGCCTTCAGTTAAACAATGTGAAATAGTTTCACTACTCATGCCACCTGGAACACCACAGCAAAATGGTGTGTCCGAACGTCATAACCGTACTTTATTGGATATAGTGCAATCTATGATGTTTCTTACCGATTTACCACTATAGTTTTGGGATCATGCATTAGAGACAACTGCATTCACATTAAATAGGGCACCATCAAAATCCGTTGAGACGACACCGTATGAACTATGGTTTGGCAAGAAACCAAAGTTGTCTTGTCTTAAAGTTTGGGGTTGTGATGCTTATATGAAAAAGTTTCATCCTGATAAGCTCAAACCCAAATTGGAGAAGTATGTCTTCATAGGATACCGACAGTTGGGTACACCTTCTATCACAGATCCAAAGGCAAGATATTCGTTGCTGAGGATGGATCCTTTCCAGAGAAGGAGTTTCTCTCGAAAGAAGTGAGTGGGAGGAAAGTAGAAAACTTGATAAGGTAATTGTACCTTCTCCCTTATTGGAAAGTAGTTCATCACAGAAATCTGTTCTTGTGACTACTACACCAATTAGTAAGGAAGCTAATGATAATGATCATATAACTTCAAAATCAAGTTACTACCGAATCTCGTAAGTAAACCAGAGTGAGATCCGCACCAGAGTGGTACGGTAATCCTGTTCTGGAAGTCATGTTACTAGACCATGATGAACTTGCGAACTATGAGGAAGCGATGATGAGCCCAGATTCCGCGAAATGGTTTGAGGCCATGAAATCTGAGATTTGATCCATGTATGAAAACAAAGTATGGACTTTGGTGGATTTGCTCAATGATCGGCAAGCCATAGAAAATAAATGGATCTTCAAGAGGAAGACGGACGATGATAGTAGTGTTACTATCTACAAAGCTAGAATTGTCGCAAAAAGGGTTTTCGACAAGTTCAAGGTGTTGACTACAATGAGAGTTTCTCACTCGTATCTATGCTTAAGTCTGTCCGAATCATGTTAGCAATTACCGCATTTTATGAAATCCGGCAAATGGATAAACAAAACTGCATTCCTTAAAGGATTTATTAAAGAAGAGTTGTATACGATGCAACTAGAAGGTTTTGTCGATCCTAAAGGTGTTAACAAAATATGCAAGCTCCAGCGATTCATCTATGGACTGGTGCAAGCATCTCGGAGTTGGAATACACGCTTTGATAAGTTGATCAAAGCATATAGTTTTATACAGACTTGCGGTGAAGCCTGTATTTACAAGAAAGTGAGTGGGAGCACTACAACATTTCTGATAAGTATATGTATGACATATTGTGGATCAGAAATAATGTAGAATTATATGTATGACATATTGTGTTTGAAAGGAGTTTTTCAAAGGAAGACCTCGGTGAAGCTGCTTACATATTGAGCATCAATATCTATAGAGATAGATCAAGACGCTTGATAAGTTTTTTCAATGAGTACATACCTTGACAGGATTTTGAAGTAGTTCAAAATGGAACAGTCAAAGAAAGAGTTCTTTCCTGTGTTACAAGGTGTGAAATTGAGTAAGACTCAAAGCCTGACCACGGCAGAAGATAGAAAGAGAATGAAAGTCATTCCCTATGCCTCGGCCATAGGTTCTATAACGTATGCCATGCTGTTTACCAGATCTATTGTATACCCTACACTGAGTTAAGCAAGGGAGAACAATGGTGACCTAGGAGTAGATCACTGGACAGCGGTCAAAGTTATCCTTAGTGGAATAAGGATATGTTTCTCGATTATGGAGGTGACAAAAGGTTCGACGTAAAGGGTTACATCGATGCAAGTTTTGACACCGATCTGGATAACTCTAAGTCTCGATCTAGATACATATTGAAAGTGGGAGCAATTAGGTAGAGTAGCTCCGTGCAGAGCATTGTAGACATAGAAAATTGCAAAATACATAACGGATCTGAATGTGGCAGACCCGTTGACTAAACTTCTCTCACAAGCAAAACATGATCACACCGTAGTACTCTTTGGGTGTTAATCACATAGTGATGTGAACTAGATTACTGAATCTAGCAAATCCTTTGGGTGTTGGTCACATGGCGATGTGAACTATGGGTGTTAATCACATGATGATGTGAACTATCGAGTTAATCACATGGTGATGTGAGTTAATCACATGGTGATGTGACCTAGATTATTGACTCTAGTGCAAGTGGGAGACTGAAGGAAATATGCCCTAGAGACAATAATAAAGTTATTATTTATTTCCTTACATATCATGATAAATGTTTATTATTCATGCTAGAATTGTATTAACTGGAAACATAATACATGTGTGGATACATAGACAAACAGCGTGTCACTAGTATGCCTCTACTTGACTAGCTTGTTAATCAAAGATGGTTAAGTTTCCTAACCATGGACAAAGGAGTTGTCATTTGATTAACAAGGTCACATCATTAGTTGAATGATCTGATTGACATGACCCATTCTATTAGCATAGCACCCGATCGTTTAGTATGTTGCTGTTGCTTTTATCCATGACTTATACATGTTCCTTTGACTATGAGATTATGCAACTCCCGTTTGCCGGAGGAACACTTTGGGTGCTACCAAACGTCACAACGTAACTGGGTGATTATAAAGGAGTACTACAGGTGTCTCCAAAGGTAGATGTTGGGTTGGCGTATTTCGAGATTAGGATTTGTCACTCCAATTGTGGGAGAGGTATCTCTGGGCCCTCTCGGTAATGCACATCACTTAAGCCTTGCAAGCATTGCAACTAATGAGTTAGTTGCGGGATGATGTATTACGGAACGAGTAAAGAGACTTGCCGGTAACGAGATTGAACTAGGTATTGGATACCGACGATCGAATCTCGGGCAAGTAACATACCGATGGACAAAGGGAACAACGTATGTTGTTATGCGGTCTGACCGATAAAGATCTTCGTAGAATATGTAGGAGCCAATATGGGCATCCAGGTCCCGCTATTGGTTATTGACCAGAGATGTGTCTCGGTCATGTCTACATTGTTCTCGAACCGTAGGGTCCGCACGCTTAAGGTTACGATGACAGTTATTATGAGTTTATGAGTTTTGATGTACTGAAGGAGTTCGGAGTCCCGGATGAGATCGGGGACATGACGAGGAGTCTCGAAATGGTCGAGACGTAAAGATTGATATATTGGACGACTATATTCGGACATCGGAAAGGTTCTGAGTGGTTCGGGTATTTATCGGAGTACCGGAGAGTTACAGGAATTCGTATTGGGCCTTATTGGGCCATACGGGAAAAGGAGAGAAAGGGCCAAAAGGTGGCCGCGCCCCTCCCCTTGCTCTAGTCCGAATTGGACTAGGGAAGGGGGGCGCCCCCTTCCTTCCTTCTCCTTCTCTCTTCCCTTTCCTTCTCTCCTACTCCCCCTACATGGAAGGACTCCTAGTTGGACTAGGAAAGGGGGAATCCTACTCCCGGTGGGAGTAGGACTCCCCTTGGCGCGCCAAACATAGGGCCGGCCTCCTCGCTCCCTTGCTCCTTTATATACAGGGGCAGGGGGCACCCCATGAACACACAAGTTGATCTTCGTGATCGTTCCTTAGCCGTGTGCGGTGCCCCCCTCTACCATATTCCACCTCGGTCATATTGTAGCGGTGCTTAGGCGAAGCCCTGCGACAGTAGAACATCAAGATCGTCACCACGCCGTCGTGCTTACAGAACTCCTCCCCGAACGCTTTGCTGGATCGGAGCCCGGGGATCGTCATCGAGCTGAACGTGTGCCAAGAACTCGGAGGTGCCGGAGTAACGGTGCTTGGATCGGTCGGATCGTGAAGACGTACGACTACATCAACCGCGTTGATATAACGCTTCCGCTTTCGGTCTACGAGGGTACGTAGACAACACTCTCCCCTCTCGTTGCTATGCATCACCATGATCTTGCGTGTGCGTAGGAATTTTTTTGAAATTACTACGTTCCCCAACACTCACACCCTGTCCACGAGGGTGGGGGTGCGCCCCCCCCCTTAGGGCGCACCCCCCTACCTCATGGGCCCCCTGGAGACCCTCCGACGCCAACTCCAACTCTATATATCTGCTTTCGGAGATAAAAAATCAAAGAGAAGAAATCATCGCGTTTTACGATACGGAGCCGCCGATAAGTCCTAAAACCTCTCGGGAGGGCTGATCTGGAGTCCGTTCGGGGCTCCGGAGAGGGGGATTCGTCGCTGTCGTCATCATCGACCATCCTCCATCACCAATTTCATGATGCTCACCGCCGTGCGTGAGTAATTCCATCATAGGCTTGCTGGACGGTGATGGGTTGGATGAGATTTATCAAGTAATCGAGTTAGTTTTGTTAGGGTTTGATCCCTAGTATCCACTATGTTCCGAGATTGATGTTGCTATGACTTTGCTATGCTTAATGCTTGTCACTAGGGCCCGAGTGCCATGATTTCAAATCTGAACCTATTATGTTTTCATGAATATATGTGAGTTCTTGATCCTATCTTGCAAGTCTATAGTCACCTACTATGTGTTATGATCCGGCAACCACGAAGTGACAATAATCGGGACCACTCCCGATGATGACCATAGTTTGAGGAGTTCATGTATTCACTATGTGCTAATGCTTTGTTCCTGTTCCCTATTAAAAGGAGGCCTTAATATCTCTTAGTTTCCAATAGGACCCTGCTGCCACGGGAGGGTAGGATAAAAGATGTCATGCAAGTTCTTTTCCATAAGCACATATGACTATATACGGAATACATGCCTACATTACATTGATGAATTGGATCTAGTTCTGTGTCACCCTATGTTATGACTGTTACATGATGAACCACATCCGGCATAATTATCCATCACTGATCCGGTGCCTACGAGTTTTCCATATACTGGTTTACGCTTATTTACTTTCCTACTGCTACTGTTACAATCACTACAAAATACAAAAAATATTTACTATTGCTCGCACTACTCCTTTGTTACCGTTACCACCACTGTCATATTACTTTGCTACTAAACACTTTGCTGCAGATACTAAGTTTCCAGGTGTGGTTGAATTGACAACTCGACTGCTAATACTTGAGAATATTCTTTGGCTCCCCTTGTGTCGAATCAATAAATTTGGGTTGAATACTCTACTCTCGAAAGCTGTTGCGATACCCTATACTTGTGGGTTATCACTCCACAGCCGGATGTGATCTGTTATCATTCCTCGAGGCCTACTCAGGCTACCACCAAATCTTCATGACAACAGAGGATGAAGAGAAGACAACATTCATCACCCCATGTGGTACGTATTGCTTTTTACGGATGCCTTTCGGGTTGAAGAGTACTGGCTCAACGTTTGCAAGAGCAGTCCAAATTGGTTTTGAACCCCAGCTCCATAGAAATATGGAGGCCTACATGGATGACATAGTGGTCAAAACCAAGGACGGGCCAACTCTTGTGCAAGATCTAGAAGAGACATTTGCTAACCTGCGCAAGATCAACCTCAAGCTGAACCCTGAGAAGTGCGTTTTCGGCGTTCCGTCCGGCAAGCTTCTCGGGTCCTTTGTGTCGCAGCGCGGGATCGAGGCAAACCCAGACAAGATTAAGGCTACTGAGCAGATCGAGGCGCCCAAGCGGATCAAGGATGTGCGTCGGCTCACCGGCTGTGTTGCCGCCATGAGCCGATTCATCTCCAAGTCCTCCGAGCGCGCCCTTCCCTTCTTCAAAATCTTGAAGAAGGCAGGCCCAATAGAGTGGACCCCAGAAGCCGAGGCAGCACTGTAGGATCTGAAGAAATACCTTTCCTCCACGCCAATACTGGTTGCGCCTAAACCACAAGAGCCGTTGCTGCTGTATCTGGCGGCAACGAACCAAGTGGTCAGTGCCGCACTGGTGGCACAGAGGGAGGTTGACAAGGAGGCAGCAATGACGGAAGAACCAGCGAATGGCAAGCCAAAGATTCCCCCGGCAGGGCCCTGGTGCCGATAAGGCACGGCCCCCGGCAGAGTCTGGTGCCACCAAGGCAATGCCCGCATAGTCGAGTGAAGTGGCACCAAAGAAGAAGATGATGCAACACCCGGTTTACTTTGTCAGCTCCCTCTTGCAGGGGGCTAGGTCGAGGTATTCCGGCGTGCAAAAATTGCTCTTCGGCCTCCTTATGGCCTCGAGGAAGCTGCATCACTACTTCCAGGCCCACGAGATCACAGTCGTCACCCGCCTCCCGTTGCAACGGATACTGCACAACCCGGACGCAAACGAAAGGATTATGGAATGGGCCTTGGAGTTGTCAAGCTTTGGTTTAAAGTTTGAAAGTACCTCGACAATTCAGAGCAGAGTCTTGGCGGATTTCATCGCAGAATGGACCTCGACGCCTGATGAAGAAATCCAAGAGACCACTCTCCCCGACAAGGAAGTAGACCGCGACTGGATCATGTACTTTGATGGGGCTTTCTCACTGCAAGGCGCCAGTGCCGGTGTGCTGCTCGTCGCACCCACCGGAGAACACCTCAAGTACGTGATCCAAATGCACTTCCCCAGGGAGATGTCCACCAACAACACCACTGAGTACGAGGGATTGCTTGCCGGTCTTAGGATCGCAGCAGACCTCGGGGTTAAGAAGCTCAGTGTCAGGGGCGACTCGCAGCTCGTTGTCAGGCAGGTCAACAAGGATTATCAGAGCCCATTGATGGAAGCTTATGTAGATGAGGTGAGGAAGCTGGAGAAACGCTTTGACGGTATCCAAGCGGAGCACGTCCCCCGAGCGGAGAACGACATCGCTGATTACCTGTCAAAGCGTGTCGCATTCAAGCTACATGTGGAACCAGGTACCTTTTTGCTCCGGTTAACTCAACCATCTGTTGAACCATCAGCAGGGCAGAACAAGCGGAGGAAATCAGGTACTGGTAAGTACTTTCCTACCAAGCCCCCTGGGGCTGCCGGCAAGGGTGCTGTCACGGACGTTGAGCCTGCCCAAGAGCAACTGGCTCTGACAGGGCGTCAAGCCCTGGCCGTAGAGACAGACGCTCCCATGGTGGAAGAAATGCCTTTGGTCCTTGCCGTCAAGCCCCAGGCTATGGCATGGGCGCAGCATACCGTCCACTTCCTCCAAACAGGGGAGCTTCCTGAGGAGCAGGAAGAAGCAGAGAAAGTAGCCCGTCGGTCCACCCTGTACCAGTTCGTTGATGACGTCCTGTACCGGAGGAGGCCAAACGGTGTGAAACTCAAGTGCATCCCCCGGGAGGAAGGACTGGAGCTGTTGGCGGAGATACATGGAGGCATATGTGGCTCCCACATAGGGTTAAGGGCCCTTGCCGAGAAGGCATTCCAGAAAGGTTTCTTCTGGCCCATCGCCCTCCAGGATGCGATGGCACTAGTAACCAAGTATGAAGCGTGCCAGTTCCATTCAAAGAAGCTTCATCAGCCAGCTCAAGCCCTTCAAACAATCCCTCTCTCCTAGCCATTTTTGGTCTGGGGGCTCGATATACTGGGCCCTTTCCCCCGCGCTGTCGGGGGCTTTGAGTACTTGTACGTTGCAATCGACAAGTTCACAAAGTGGCCGGAAGTGGAAGCAGTGAGGAAGGTGACTACTCAGTCAGCCGTCAAGTTCTTCAAAGGACTGGTCTGCCGTTTTGGTGTGCCAAACAGAGTCATCACTAACAACGGCACGCAGTTCACAAGCCACACCTTCATGCAGTACATCCAAGACCTCGGCAGCAAGGTCTGTTTTGCTTCCGCGGCACATCCACGGAGCAACGACCAAGAGGAGAGGGAAAATGCTGAAGTGTTGCGAGGCCTGAGAACGAAGACCTTTGACAAGCTGCACAAGAGTGGAAGGCGCTGGATTGATGAATTGCCGGTGGTTCTTTGGTCGATCAGGACGACGCCAAATCGAGCCACCGGCCAGACACCTTTTTCCCTGATATATGGGACAGAAGCAGTTCTCCCAATGGAACTCATATACGGGTCACCTCGAGTGCTCGCTTATGATGAGCTTGAGCAAGAGGCATTGCGCCAAGATGACGTGATGCTCCTTGAGGAAGATCGTCTTCAGGCGGCTGTGAGAGCGGCACGCTACCAGCAAGCCTTGCGCCGCTATCATAGTCGCAAGGTTCATGCCCGAAGCTTTGAGGAAGGCGGCCTTGTTCTTCGGTGCATTCAGTCGGCCAAGAATTCCAACAAGTTGACGCCGAAGTGGGAAGGCCCTTATCGGGTAATACGAGTCACCAGGCCTGACGCAGTCCGCCTGGAGACCGAAGATGCCGTCCCAGTGAGCAACTCCTGGAACATCGAGCATCTTCGCAAGTTTTACCCATAAGGCGTGGCTTGCCGGGCCTCCCGACAAGCCACCTTTTGTACAAGCTTTGCCGACAAGCCATGTGACCCTTTGTACAAAGCCAGGCGTAGACCCTGAGCATAAATAAATGAAGCGCTGGTGCCCTGAGTTATAGCATGAATCCTAGGTCGAGTCTCTTCCTTGGTTAGGGTTGATAGTGCTTAGCGGCGACTAACCCCTAGCCTAGAGGTCGAGTGCGCGTCTATATGTTACTTTTCTGTCCTCCTTTGGTTCGCAGGGCACATGAGCACTTCTGCTGAGCTACTCGGAAAGAAGGAAACGGACCAGCACCCTGACCCCGGCAAGCCAGAGTTATCGGGGGCTGCAAGCACAAGGATCCAACCGCGGCAAGATGAGATTGCCGGGGGCTGCAGATCCAGATAAGTCTTTTATCCTCTGTCATGCATTTCGGAACCGGACTGGGGTATGTCAAACCTTGTTTTTATCTCTAAGCCGCCGTGCTCCCCTTTTTCCTATACCTAACACTACAAAGAAAAGACACATCCGTGACATTTTGGGCCAAAAGAGATAGAAGATACATGACAGATGTTGGATGTCAATCCAACTGCTAGTAGGCAGAATCGTTTGTTCACTGGCTAGTAAGTCGACACCACCTTAGATATGCTATTTCCTCGTGGGTCCCAAATGTTAGAATCCAAATCTATCACGGTCATGCAGCCTTTCCTATGAAAATTTACAGCCCATTTGATGTGCTAGTTCGAAATAAGTTTGTGGGTGCTGGTCGGGGCTAAACACTTGGCTTCTGTAATGCACAGTGAGCTCAAGCAGCCGACGAGAGTTATGTTATTTCCCTTGGTTTGGATTTGTTACAATATTTCACTCTAAATTAAATGAATGGCAAGCCATTTGCCTTGTTTCAAAGAAAATATGACAGTCACAGCCGAGTTGAAAAGGGCAGGAACATCTAACTCCAGCTTACAAACTGTACAAAAGCACGAGGGTTAATTGTTCATCAGGTTTACAAAAAAACCAGATTGAAAAGGGCAACAACATCTAACTCCAGCACTGTTTTCGGCAGTCACAGTCAAATGGATCGGTCAGGTCCATAGAATGAACATCCTGGGTCATAAAATTTACTGGATTATGACCACAATATGTTGTAAATAGAAGCCCGACACGTTCAGAAGCTCTTTTGCCCACCTGAAACTCCTTTTTTTGCTCTTCGACATACCCATCCATCAAAACCATGTTGTTGATAAACTTAAGCCTGATGGACAATAGTAACCTCGCATTCAGCAGGAAGAATGTGACAAATCTTGTGTTTGCACGGTTGGCTACATACCGTTCTAGCATTATTGTCTTCAATCGAATCTCATGAGAAGTGAGAAAATCCCGATGCTTACGAATCCACCGATTGGTTATAACTTTCTTACCCCGTCCTGTTGCCTAAATAGACATGAAGATTGAAAACAGTTAAGGTCTAAAAGAAGAGTGTCGAAAGAGCAACAGCTGAACGGTTAATTCTAGTACACTATACGCGGGCTTCCAATGTGCGTGAAATTATCACCTTTATATACAACTTCTCCAGACATGGAAAGCATTGCAACAAGCCAACAATTTTGTTCAGATCAAAACTATTCATTTGGATATATAAGATCTTGACAGAATCCAGCACCATTTATAGGCCATCCATGGAGAAACTCTTCATTGAGCATAGAACATAATAGTAGTACAAAATGTGTACTCCAAGATGATATATAAATTATGCGCAGAAATTTAAAATGCAGCTTATGGTTACAACTGTAGATGATAATATAAAGTACCTGAAGAACTGTAGAGCCAAACACCATATTGAAATGAGCACAGAGATCATATATTACACCCAAGGTCTCCAGTTTAGGCGCAGAGAGGACGGTTATTTGCAACGGTGAATAACTAGAATCAAGGATCAACCTTTGAAGTGAAGGGGCATCTTGGATGATGAGCTGCCTTCCGTCAAAAGAAATTCCAATTCTTACAAGGTTAGGCGACTTTATCTGGAAATAACCGATTCTAACTGTGAAAACAAGCACCAAGCACTCCAGCGCAGGGCAACTGTTGTGGATGATGCTGTGCAATGAGGCCTCCGATATACGAACCCGCACAAGTGAAAGTTTCTTGATAAATGGGAGTCAAAGGTTTAGTACCATATTGTCTGGTAGGTAGCATTGCGCAAAGGTGGCAGTGTGGAGAGAGGACAAAAACCGCGAGATGGACATCGGTGCTGAGGGCACAAGTTCATGGCGTTCGGTATGTGGTATGTGATTTCCATGGGAATAGTATAGAACTCAAGCAGTTGTAGTTTTGTGAATTCAGGGGATTCCAGCCAGGCGTCCACCGTGCAGGGCATGGTATGCTTGCTCAGGTAGCATGACGGGATGCAGAGGCTTTGAACGGAGCCCTGGTGGGAGGAGATGATGGCTCTGGGGATTTCAAAATCATTGAAGAGAGATAGCTGATGACAGTCGAGATTAAGGGGAACGACGCGCCGTAGAGGGCGCCACTGAATTGAGAGGACTTGGGTGCGGCAGCAATCCTTGGTGGGGAGAAGCGAGATGATCTCCCCAAGGATGGCGTCCGGGAGATCGCTGATGCAGTCCACCCGAGATTCTACGGGTTCCTGATCCGGTGGGGGCGGGGTCGCCGCTTGTCCCCGCGCTGCCGGGTGCGGGATCTACAACAAGCGTCGCCGCTGGCGGGAGCCTCATCTTCTTGGCGCTGGGGGTCAGCCAACTCCATTTTCCTCGAGGGTGTCGCGTCGCGCTCAGGGATTTGAGCAGAGTAACGAATGACGAGCCTAGTTGTAGTGCGGGCGAAGAAGAAGGGGAGCTGGGGGTTTTCTGTAGGAGTGAGGAAGAAGGGGAGATTGGGTTTTCTGTAGGAGTGAGGTGAGGAATTTGGGGGTACGAGTGGAGCGAGCTGACGTGAGGTGGGTGGGAGCGAGGAGGAAGAAGAGCACCTAGGTTTTTTTGGGGGGGGGGGGGGCGGTGTGCTGGGTGTGGGTAGCGCCTCTCATTCAGTAAATATATGGGCTTTTGAATTGATTTTACTATTTAGTAGTGTGGACGGGCTGTTTTGTCTTGGGCCCGGAGAAACAATTACTACTAGTACAGTGGAGACACTCTACAGCTACCCAGAAAAACAATTACTACTAGTACAGTGGAGACACTCTACCGCTTCTGGCCCCTCCTAGGTCATTGAAACATCTCCCTCTACTGAATGACGTTATACTTTTGTTCACCGACATGCGGGCCATGTAGCGCGCGGGCCCAAATGCCATCCACCAAATTAGAAGGCAGTATGCAGGCGGAGAGTCACCTCGGTCGTAGCGCGGCAGTAAATAGTCGTCGTATCACAAAACCCCACCTACCCGCAGTCTAAGTTTGACGGACGAAGCAACCATCATTTCACTCTTCGCTGAATCCCCTTCTCCCTCACCGTCTTCAAGAAAGGCAACACTTGCATCTGCCACCGTTCTTCTCTCCGAACGAAGGGAAGGTAAGTGGATCCGTGATGTTGGTATATTTTCATTCATAGGAAAAAAAGTTTTCCAAATTAGTAACCGATCCTCACTCTCTTTTTTGTTTCATTGTCATTGCGATTGTGTTTTCCTTTCAGTGGTCTCCTAGTATTCGTCAGTTTCATGATGGACCAAGGAGAACCAGGCAATGATCTGCCGATATTGGAGCAGACGTGGGAGGCTGATCCCCACGAGACAGAGAGCTCCAAAAAGATGGAGGCAACCACCGAGGCGACCCCAGATACTGAGATGGTCAACGCCCCGTTTGAGGTTACAGCCCCCACGGCACTGCAGGAGCAGTCCCCCCCCACTGAGCTGCACAAGGTGATTTCCTTCTTTGCCGATCTCAATTGTGGTTTTTCATCTAAGTATGTGGTGATTTTTTTTAGAAAAGGAAGTATGTGGTGATTAATAATGCAAAATTTTATTAGCTTCGATGCCATGCTATACATAGTGGTTTAAATAACTTTTGTTTCTTATACTGAAAAGTAATCCAGAACTTTTTTCTATTGCAATTAGAGCCCTGATGCAGAGCAAAGCATAAGTTAAGCAATTTTATACATCTCAATGATTCATAGAACATAACAAACATATACTAGTTCACAGCAAAAGACAAAGTTGTGAGAAGGTTTACAAATCAGGAGAAAACAAGCAAGGCTTCTCGCTGAGCAAAGGGCCTCCCGGCAGGCTTAAATTTCCTAGAGTTCACTCTGGTTTTTTCTTGTTGCCACCATTCGGGGTTAGGTTCTCTCATTCCAGAATAACCAATTATAATTGTGGTCTCAGCTGGAATGCTGAACTGAACCATGCAGTGTACTGACCAGCTGAAAGTCTTGTGCATTCCACTAAATTTAAGCACCGCTATTTGCAGAAATAAGCAGACCACAATGCCTCTTGTCCGCGCACCTGTCCAAAAAACCGTGGTGCAGCCGTGCCAGCTAGTCCTTGGTCCATGGATGAACTGGTAGAAAGTGCATTCCGGACTAGGATGCAGTTGTTTTCTCTCATCCCTACACTGCAATTAGGAAGTAAAACGTACGAATCAGCTTCTTTTAGATTGCGTTGGTCATTCTACCATAGTTACTACCAATGTAGGGATACCTTGAAGACGGGAGGTTAGACGACGGCAGCTAGGGATAGCCATCTCATTTTGCGCAGTTGTACTAAAACTGAGGTGTGTGCTTTTGATTGCGCGGATAGAAACGATACGGAGACAGACATCCCGAAACGATATATGGAGACAGACATCCCTGTTTGCGCAAATAAGAAATACGGTTATTTAAACAGTGACAGATATTACTACTTTCCCCCGTTTCCTCTTAGAACCAAGTCCAAGGTTTATGCTACAGCTTTCCCACTTTCTTCCCTGTTTGAACCAACGCTTTGAGTCGACTGTATGAACTAGCTTTACTTATAATAATAGTAGAAGTCTAGCTGGCTTTGGAACAGTGGACGGAAGTAGAAAAGGATCGACACGAAGGGAGCTGGGGTAGTAGAGCAAGGCAGGTTTCGAAGGAATATATACCTGAGGGTCATCAGCATGTGGCAAAGACGGCGTCGGGAGGCCACATCTTGGCCACAATACCGTAGGGAGGAAGAAGGGGTCGGAGGCCCTCCCAAGCCGGCGCTCTCTCGGAGAGAACGACACGGCCGCCGATCGGGATGCGCAGGCAGCCGTTGGTCTCCTCCCTCGCCGCCGGCGACAACGTGAACGATGCACCTACACCCCTGCCCCGGTCAAGGTTGTTCGGCCGGATTTGTGACCAGCCGTGAGCTGAGAGAGAGTGTGGCCACCTATGTGTTGCTTAGATCTAGAGAGCATGAGAGAGTGAACGAGAGGAACCCTAGTAAAGCAAGCGCTAAGACTCCTGCTTGTATATATAGTGGAGTGATTTTGCTGTACCAGCTTCAAAAAAATGCGCTCCTACGTGTACCCGCTAGTGGGTGTGAGAGAACTAGTGCGTGCGTGCACCACTTCTCTTCGTGAGTGTACAACATACTATGCCCAAAGAACGTTCGCCGCAAGAGTAATAGTATAAGTGTGTGACGTGTGAGATAAAATAAAATGTGTGCGCCGTCTTTTGTTTTTTAGAAGTTTTGAGGGTAGGGTGTGAAGAGCACATATGTGCGTGACGTCTACCTGCAGATAGACGGTGGGTGCGACGTGCGAGTCTGCGAAAGGACTCGAGAGAGTCGTGACTCATAAGGGTGCGTGTGCGTGAGAGAGAGGGGGGCACGTATCAATGCAATGCATGTGTCCATAAACCATTATCCGACAAACATTCGCCACAAGTCTTTTCCTGATGAACGCCGTAAGAACCGTTAGATCGACATCCGATAGTGTCAGTTTTGCCATGTCAATTAATAGAACAACCACTCCTCCTACACACAAATCTTCCACGTGAGTGTTAGCAACTACCGTATGCTCCCTCCGTTCCGAAATGCAGTGCATATAGCTTTATTGAAAATTCGAACCTCGCAAACTTTTACCGAGTTTTCGTGTACCAAATTGCACATGTAGAATACCATGTATATATCATTTCATTCATCTTCGAGAGGTAACTATAAAGTTGGGTGAGGAGTCTACAAAGAAAGACCATCGTATCACCCGCAACAATTTCAAGCATCCTTTAGTGTCGAGGAATATCATAGGAACTCTATATGATATGATTTTTATAGGATTTGTTCCTTTAGAGCCAATTCATTCATAGGAATAGATTCATATACTCCACATTTTAAAGGAAATAAACATGATATCATTTCTATAGCTTTAGAGCCACTTGGTTCATATGAATGGATTCCTATACTCCCTTAATTTCAAAGGAAATAAACATTAGTGTATATTCAATAGAAAAGTTCCTATGATATGAACCAAATTACATCTCTTTTCTAATCCCTCTTCATAGGAATTGAGATACATGTCATCTCTAGATTCAATAGAAAAGTTCCTATGATGTGAACCAAATGACATCTCTTTTCCAAACCCTACTCATAGGAATTGAGATGCTACATGTCATCTTTTTCCCTACAACTTCCATGTATACATCTTCTATTCCTAAATAGATAGTACAACCCACTAGTAGCTTTTCTCCAAAACATGCAACTATGGCACAAGAACTATATAGTGTGCCAATAACTTTGAAAGATGGTCGCTGGATGAAGCTAACCCGACAGTGCAGAGATAGGCAAATCCAAGCACTACTGGCCGTTGGATATCATCAACATTCCACCAGATCTGCCACATGTACAATTTAGAAGACTCCATGGTTGAACTTAAGCATAATGCACAAACCTCAAAACACAAGCACTTCTCCTTTGTTCTAGAATCTTCTGTATCATAATTGATTATTATTTTCTATAGGAATTGCCATTATTTGTTTTTTACTTTATGATTTACTCCCTCCGTTCCAAAATAGATGACCCAACTTTGCACTAACTTTGTACTAAAGTTAGTACAAAGTTGAGTCATCTATTTTGGAACGGAGGGAGTACAATGCACAACCCCATGAATCTTAACATTTTTATAAAACTAATTGATTTTGAATGAGATGAACTATAAGAACTAAACGAACATCTACATCATGCATATATGACTCAAAGCTTTACATGCTATAGTGTGTATTTATTCATAATTTGGTTTCGAAATCTCATGCGTTCAATACATGTGTACCTTACTAGTTTTGGGTAGAGTAGAAAATTTCACGCGGCCCCGGGTATATCAAAATGCAGGGACCATGTATCATTGCCTTTCGGTCGAACCTACATCCACAATTTTTTGTACGTACTATATCTCCACTGGTCCCCGAACCCAAAATGCTGCATCGTTCCCGTAAAACCAAGTGGCCCACACATATTTAAGGCATCGACTCAAACCCGTTTACTACGACGTGGCCCCGCAGCTCCTGCGCCCCACACCCCGCTTCCCCGGGGAGCAGGCGGACTAGGTGCTCCGCGCGCCTAAGCGGGTGCTGCTTCTTTTAATTGCGGTTCGACTAGCCCTTAATTGAAATCCAGGCGGGCTACTGACCTCTAGCAAAGGTGAAATAGTAAAAGGGAGGAAACCTTGTGCATTTAGTATCAGGAAGAAGATGCAGTAAGAAGCTCAAATAGTTTCTTTCGTGGGATGAATACGGTGTGAGAGGAGACGTAAGATTTGCACGAATATGGGAAGAGGAGTACCTCTTTCTGTTGGCAGTGCTGTGTCCTCCTTCTGTTTTTCCGACGATCTTCTTGTTGTTCGCTGGAAAGCAGAAGTTGTGGAGGACGGTGCAGCCTTGGACGAACCCGTGGCCAAGTTGTTGAGTGTGGTGCAGTGGCCGTCTGTCGGCGGCGGGGAAGCAGATCCAAGGCGGCGAACAACGGCGTAGCGGGAACAGCTCCGGTGCGGTGGACGGTTGCGACAGTGGAGCCGTAGCAGTGAGGCGCAGGACGGCGTGGTCAGAGTGGTTCTGGTACGGCGCACGTCGGCGTCGGCGTTGTGGAGGCAGCTCTGCCTCGGCTTGAGCTGCTAAGTCCTTGAGGGTGTTGCGGTTGCGGTTGCGTTGGACGACGACGTCGGGGTACCGGCTCCGGCGTGATGGAGGAGGGCGGCGGTGGATTGGCCGCTATGGCATGGAGGACGGCTGGGGTTTCGCGGCTGGTGGAGAGGGTGTTTTTGCGCCCACGTAGTATGAATGGGGAAACGGAGGGAGGCGGGGAACTAAGGGGGAACAATGTTTCGGTTTGAGACGCGCTTGTTTGAAATTTGGGGAAAATTACAAACTTTCCCCCCATCTAAAATTTCGGACATATTGCGGGTTGGGGGTGACAGTCATGTCAGGTGTCCCAAATGTGGGCGGGATAGAGTTCGGCGAGCGCATGGGTAGGCGCCCATGGCGTATGAATGCTTCTCTGGCGTCTTGGTGAAGTTACAAACCTACCCCGGTTTAGACCTTTGGACATCGGGCCGATAGGCTGCACGGGCCAGAGTCAGGACAGTAATTTCCTACCACCAAAACAGTAGTCTCGCGCGGTTTCGGGTGACGAGAGGACTATTTGGCGCTTCGTTCAGTATTTGGGAGCAGAAGCATTAACATTTTCGGTTATCTTGAATTGAACTTTCAGGATTTGTCAAACTTCACAAATCTTTACTCTTGAAAATCCTAAAGCTACGATTATTTTGGAATGGAGGGGGTACATTTGAATATACATTGTACACGAGTATATATTAAAAAATATGCAACTTACCTCAGTTCATGCATGGTTCCAGATATAATCTCCTTGGTTGCAAAAAAAAGTTAGATATGCAACTTACCCCAGTTCATGCATGTTCAAACTCACAACAAAGATTGATGCCCCCTTTTACATCTGATTTACAAATGCCATTATCTCGGGTTCAAATACATGAATGCACTTCCTATGAATTCGAATCTTCGAAACCCCCTTTATTTTGAATTCGACATGTATTCTATTTCATAGCTAGCAATTTGGAATGTATCCATGCAAGTGACAAATGTATAAAGTTCTTCACACTAACAACATGGAGTGCACTAATTAATGTTTATATATGAATTGCAAAAGCATCCATTGCCTGTATTTCAAACCGCTCTCACTCTATGGATCGATAATATGAAATAAACACATGCACATGCTAGAATTCAATTGCAGTTGAAGAAAGAGCCTACTCCTGGTACTGTATATTAGTTATAGGGGTCTGTACAAAGTACACGTGAATACCAGACATTGTGCGTGTATGTATACCATCGACGAACTATCCCCCAAGCTTGTATAACATAATAAGGGCCTAGGGTTACAAATCATATATAGTCGGCTTATCACCAGTGGGGATAGAGTCCTCCGCGACTTTGGTAACTTCGTCTTGTACGCCGAGTTCTCCACATGGGTCTTCGTATAACACGTCTCGGTCCAACCTATATGTGGCGCAGGATGGAACCGACCCATGAGTCTTCATGTTGACCCACCACAACTAGAAATGATGTGCCCACCACACCACACACGCAATCGGCCACTAAGAAAATAAGCATATACAATAGTACAACGATATCTAGCTCACGATACGTCTCCATATTTTGTTGATGACACTAACGGACATTGCATTTGATGCGTGCTCCGTATTTTGTTGATGACACTTACGGTCATTGTATTTGAAGGGAAAGCATGATATGGTCACTGGACTTCAGAAAGCTCATCACGGTCACCACATACATTTTGTCGTGCTAACTAACATGTGGTTGGATGGTTAGAGGACAGTGGTTTCTCGAGCCCACCAAGGTTAAAGTCCCGGTGCTCGCATTTATCTTGTGTTAATTTCAGTATTTTTTGGCGACGTACGTTCAGTGGGAGGAGACGTTCCACTCGACTATGAGGCACCTATGGTGACTCCGTAAAATCTCAAGATCATATATGCTGGCCCACTCTCTCGAAGGTGCTCATAGGGGTAGGGTTCGCATGTGTGCGCTTATAGCGGTGAGTGCTTGCGCGTATATATGAGCCCTTGCGTCTGGACCGTGTTAAACAAATACATATTATGATTATACGGTCATTGGCTCACCCGTACAACTCCGTATTTTGTTGATGACACAATCAATTGACCAGTCGAACGTTCCACGCGGCGCAACTAGTGTTGCACCATCGGGGCACGTAACCGTGGGGCCCACCTGTCAGCCCGTATATGAAAGAAAGAAATGGTAGTTTGAGTATGTACTGTGTTAATAAAATAGGAGTACATTTTAGGGTGATCGTACGGTTACTGGCTCACCATACAGCTCCATAATTTGTTGATAACACGATCAATTGACCACTCGACCGGTCCACATTCAGCAGCGCACATTACCATAGGGCCCACCCGTCAGCGCGTATATGAAGGACAGAAATGGTAATAAATTAGTGGTCGATGGGTATTCGAAGTCGTAGTGAGACCTCTGGTTGGCAGTCACCGGCGGTTGGGGGCGTTCATGGGGCGGTGGGGTTGGGATCCCCGGAGAAAAAGCTCGGCGGGGGGGGGGGGGGGCTAGAGGGATGGCCAGTGCGGCGGTGGGGAGTGGTTTCGGGGAGGGCGGGCCGGCCGCGGGCGGCGGCGGCTGGCGGTTCGGCCGGTGGTGGCTGGCGGCTCAGGGGGGTGGAGTTTGATGATAAACCGGAGGCCCTTGATTTCGTATCCAACGGCTGGAAAATCTAACGACCAGAGATTAAAAAGTCAGTCGACTGACGTGTAGCCTCACCCCGCACGTACACATGCACGCACACAAGACACGCACGCATGTAGGCGTGCAACACTGACACGTACACACGCACGCATGCTGGCGTGCAACACTGACACGTACACATGCACTCACGAACACACGCACGTACGCACCCTTGCATGCAACACTGAAACGTACCCTTGCACGCACGCAACACTCGCACGCCTGCATGCACACAACACACGACACAAGACACACGTTCAACCTATACATGCATGCACCCTTTGCTAAGGACATGGATTGTTACGGGTATTAATCAATCTTACCTGTGATAAGGAGAACATTGATGTTTGCAGCGGTCTTTATGAATCACAACGTATCGAACGGGCTATCAACATAGTAGGCTTAGAGCAGGTACGATAGTACAGAGTCAGCGGGCTATTAGCAGTTCCACGTCATCAAATTCATAGCTGGAAGAGAGAGAATGAAGAGAAAAGGAGGGAGCAGGCGCTTAAGCTATCGCCGGCTCGAGCGCAAGAAACAAGAAACCGAACCAGCATGCAGCCGTGTGAGCCTGCGCGCCTCTCCTTTCCACCAATGAGCATGTGCCTTCTTTTCTTCTTTCACATGCAAGCATTAAATACCAGTAGCTAGTTTACAGCCCATCTATTATATTAGCTGGCTATTATAAAGGCTCCAAGTGACATGGCATTGGTATATAGCCAGCAGCTGGCTTTCTTATTAACCATGCCCTTATCTACATGAAAAACATGACGTCACACTCAATGAACAATCATCGTTTTATGAAATGCCCGCTTCTGACCGCCCTGGCCCACCAAAGGATCCTCTGCTGTGCGCTGCCTGCGTTGGGTCACTTTTTCATGCAGGCCATGCACCCAAAGAGCCCAATCATCAGTGGAAGAACGATGCGGTGTCCTAGGTCAAAGTCGAGGGTGCCACTCGCGGCACGTCCGGCTGAACACGCCTCCATGCCGCATTCAAATGCCTCCATGAAACCCGCCCGTGTGGAAGCCAAGAGACCCACTCTGGACACACGTCCGTTCATGACCGGGCCGGCGTTAAACGCAACACCGGCCGAGCTCCTCCCGTCCGCTGTCTATTTAATCTCCTATTTAAACGAGGCCAAACACCGGCCAAGAATCGCACACCTCCGCGCTCCCCTATGTCCTCCACCATTTTGTCCACTCTTACAATGCCTTACGAAGAGTGGTTATCCCGCATACAAGCCGGCTGGGTAGCCCACCGGATACGAGCTATGCAGCTTGCTAATCCACCTCCCTCCCCTCGCCCAACGGAGCCAGTTGCCGCCCCAAGCCGGCGCGCGGTTCAGCAACCCGCCGCTCCAGGCCAACTCGACGTGGAGCGGCGCACGGGCGTCGTTGCTTCCGTCCATGCCGCCGCCTCGTACCGCGTCTCCCGTTTCTGTGGCCGAGACTCCCATACCGGCGGCCGTGCCATGCAAGCAGCGACGGAAGCCGGGTGCAAGGAGAGCGGCGAGTCGGTGGCCAGCGCTTCCGCATCCACCGCCATCATCGAGGAGAAGTAGAACACGGGAGGCCGCCGCCGCTTGGGTTCCATGAAGGCCACCGCGGAGGCGACGCCGGCGTACACAACAGGTGTCTTGCCGGGTCCTTTTGTTGCGAGGACCTTCATCGACCCCGCATGGGCTCCATAGAAGAGGGGAATGTTAGCATGAACTCGAGCTGGTGCCGGCCATGGCGAAGTAGTCGCCAATATTTTGGCTACCCCGGGCAAGATCCAAACAGCCCCTCCCAACAGATTCAAATCCCTCGTTCGCCGTGGAATTTTGCCATGTGTTGTTTTCATGGACTAGCAAGATGCCCGTGCATTGCACGGAACATGAAGATGCATTTTTTTACAAACTCCCGCATGCATGCAAGGGATAATTAATGTCCTCCTTTGCTAGTACCATGAGGCAAACACCATTAATATTGCATCGATTAGTGTTAGTGGCCTTGTATATCTGCAAATTGTAATTTTGATAGTGGCCGCTTGCATATAAAAATGGAGGGAGAAAGATGAGAGATAAGGTGAGGAGGAGTGGGGCGTGGTGGTGACTGGTGGTCGGACTGGGCGGAGGCATGGGGATGGACGGCGCATTATCTCTAGGTTTGTATCTCTCTCACACACACCCATGTAGGTGGGGGATGTGCACGAAGAGAAGAGGTGCACGCACGGTGCACATACTCCCGTCTCTTACCAAACCACACCCGCGCGGGTACATGGTGGAGCTCATTTCTGTATGAAAAAGGCAGCCCACGTGGTTATTTGGCACGTGTACTGGTTGTCCACTTGGTGGAGGGAGGATCGTCTACCACGGGTGAACAAACAAATTGCGACTTCACGCGTTATGTTAAATTAAAAAAATAAGCAAACCATGTGGGGCCTACCTTAGAGGCAAGGCTCTATACACTGGAGTACTTTTGATGTGTCCCGTCAACTCGCAGAACGAGGAGAAGCTTGCTTAGTACACCGTATCCCCCGCCCACGGGCGCGGTGGCTCGCAGGATGAGGTGAAGCTTGCTCCCTCGCCCACGCGCGCGGTGGCTCGCAGCACAAGGAGAAAATTTTACTACTCCCTCCGTTTACTCCTCCTCCCTACTACATACTTTGGTTAGTACTCCCTCCATTTACTTATGCAAGGCCACTATAAAAAAATACATTTTGCATCTATACAAGGCCACAAATAGTAATCGAGACAAAAGTTACTACTCCCTCCTTTCCAGTTTATGGCTCAATTTCAAAATCTCTCCAACCAAGGTAGACGGTGAGTGGTCGAATTAATTTCGTAGTTTGCACAAGTAATTAGTACGCTCGTTTTTCTCAAGAAGTTGTGTTTACCGAGGCATTAATTAGAACGAATGCATGAATGACCACTAAATTTCCATGAACTTGTACATGCATTGGTTAGTTTCCTCTTGACACTGGTTGCGTCGGGTGATCTAACGCACCTCGAATTCCAACATGTAATGGTACTACTACTAGTATAGTAGAATTGAGACTTATCAAACAGAAAAACGAATGTTTTTTAGATGAGCCCTATAAACCCTAGTGGGTACGTACTCCATAAAAACAGATTTTTCCAAAACTAAGTCGCTCCCTTTCATGAATTCTGTAGTACTCCCTCCTTTCCGGTTTATAAGGCTCAATTCAAAAATCTCACCAACCAAGGTAGATGGTGAGTGGTTGAATACTTTTTGTAGTTTGCAAAAGCACCCAATTATTTCTCTTATTTTCCTCAAAAAAGTATGTTTACCAAAGCATTAATTGCAATCCATGCATGCATAAATTACAAGCATTGGTCAATTTTCTCTTAATACTTGCATGCAATGATTTAATGCACCTTGGAATCTGAACATGTGATGGGAAACAACCAAATTGAGCCTTATAAAATGGAAAAACTAAAATTTTGAGATAAGCCCTATAAACCGGAAAGGAGGTAGTATACTCCTCCGTCAACGCTCCCTTTCATAAATTCTGTACTTCCCGTCGCCGACATGTGGAACATATAGCAACCAGGTCAACGTGTCAAGCACCAAATAACAGTGCAGAACAGCAGGGGGGACTCGCCCCACTCGTATCGGCCCAGTAGTAGTAATGAGCAATGAGACGTCAAATCACAATGCCGCACTTTCCCAGACGGATGAAGCAACCATTATTTCACACTTCGGTTTGCCATCATCTCAAACCACGTACTAGTATTGCTTCTGCCTCAAGAGGGACACGCGCATCGCCTTGGTACATCATGACACGTGGGACCGCATGACAGGCCATGCTCCCCCGCCGATCGCTAGGTAAAATCACCTCATTTTTACTATACTTCCTCCGTATCGGTTTACTACATGGCATGCACATAGTTCTAGGTTGAGAATTTAACTGGCTATATATGTGATGTACAATACTCTAGCCTTTTAAAAAATGTATACTTTTGTACAGTAGTACTATCGATGGATTGCGCCATGGAGCAAAAATTGAAATTAAAAAAAGGTGGTACATATAGAGAGCGCTCGTCGCCAAATTATGCATATAGTACTATTAAAAAAGCTAGTACGTGCTTAATTGGGGTGCTAAATTCAATTAAAGAAATACTAGTAGTATGTACATACTGAAGAGTTAAAGTAACAAGAAGAAACATAACATAGTTCTGCTGGGGGCTCAGCACAACACACCCCTCAAATTAAACTAAGCACACCTGAAATTAAACTATGCAACTAATCCGGTAGACACTGCATTAGAAGTTTAGAACCACCATGAGCAACGACACTGCCACCTTACTCGGAGTCCTCGTCCACGTCCTCGACTTCGTCCTTGTCCCTATTCCTCTTGGCCGATACTTCTTTGCTTGAACCGCACACTTGGCTGTTGCTCTTCATCCAACCCTTGTAGATATTGAAGCAAAGGTAGCCATCCATTGCAGCGTAGTGGATGTGGTCTATATCTAGTACATTCCGCTGCCATGCATGACGATGAAACGTGTATGGAGGTTTCTCCAGTTTACCGTACGAAGGATGAACCATGGCTCCTACCAGGGTCAGCAATGAAGGCTGACGAGAGGGCACCAGCCGATTCTTCTGGAGGTCGAAGGGGTTGCCTACAACGAGGCCTATCCGACCCAGGACTTCTTCGTTGTTCGTAAAGTCTATAGTAACGAATTTCACTGTTTTGTCCTTGAGGAAGTTCTTAAAATCCTGGCACTCAACGTCGGCATGGCATATGTGGTAGACCAAGCAAACGTTATGTACGCAAACCTGGATCATGACGGGCTTCTTCCTCTCTTCGTCCTTTAGATACATCTCTCGTCCCAGGACTGTGGTGTACTCAACATCTAGCCCAGCGACCCACTCATCATCTGAGTTGTCGAACATGCATCTGAAGCGAGAAAGGCATCCTTTCACCGTCGCGGAAGAACGGGTGTAGATGACGTCGAACTCATCACTGGTGATGGTTCTAACCTTGTACTCACCATCGATCATGGAGATTTGGGACGCCATGGATTTGGGAGGAGGGTAAGGATTAGTGGAACTGCCGTAATGTGAATGGACGGGACGACTAGGAGCGAACCGCCGCAATATTGAAGGACGTGCGGGGACGAGTAGGAGTGAACTGCCAGCGTGCGAACGGCAGGGTAGTGGCTTTCCATTCTCCCATGATACGGGCTTTCGAGTGCCCTTGGATCGGAGATCGAACGGTTGCATGGCGTGATTCTAGACCTATGGGTGAATATCCTATCCTGGAGGGTTATTCTGCAAATTTTCAGCAACTTAGCATGCGACCGCTTGATCTCAGATCCAAGGGCTACCAGCAGCCCGTATCATGGTCGCGCCTACCACGACCGTCGCGTCGCTCGCGCGGTCGCGTCCTTGGAGATTTAACACGGTGCGTTAGGCTATCTGATGTTGGCATGTCATACATAGTCATCACTTAGTCACTCATACTACAACAAGGTTGGCTATAAGTGTATTTTTTTACTCCTCTCTATCTCTTTCTTCGTACTCAAGGAAGAAACGGTGCTAGTAAGCGCGTGTGTTTATCGCATTTTCCAAGGAGTGACCTCTTCCAATGAAATGGTGTTGCTAAGTTTGTTCATTTAATTAGCTATAGACTCAAAATTGTCTTTTCACCTAGGTACATGTGCTTAGCATCGTTTCTTCCTTGGGTCACCAAACTAGTCTCTCTCTTCTTGATTAACTTGCCACATCAGACTTTATGCCTATGTGGAAAGCTTAAGCACCTGTAGGAGCAAGTAAAAGTAAGTACAATAATGCGCTTTACATGGCATTTTTGCATATGTGGAGGAAAGAGAGGCAAGGAAAAAGTGGAGAAGTGGGCTCTCATGCAAGAGCAAGCCTCTACTACATGGTGGAGCATTGGGAGAGGCACCTGTATGGAGGTGGTCAGGAATCTGGGAGACTCACGCCAGTCGTAGCGCCGCAGTTAAAATGATAATGGCAAGTCAAATCACGGGGCCCCACCTGTCCAGCAGTAACTCGCTGTCAAATCACACAGCCCTACGTTTGCAGCAGCCTACTCCCTCGTCTTCTCGCGTCTCTGTCTAACCAACTAGGCGGAACTGCTCCGCCGCCTACCGCGCAGGAAAAGCCCCGCCCTCGACTTTTAAATACAACTACATCCGCTTAAAAATCCAATGATATACTTTTTGTGACATAGTAACTCATATTTAGTTAGTCAAATGGATGACCTAGAACTACGTGTAGGCCCTATAAACCGAGACGCCTAAAAATAAAAAAACCGAGATGGAGAGGGTAGTTCAACACGTATCTTTTTAGATCAATATAGTCGGGATTCACCAAGGCGCAAAACCAAGTGGTAGGTTGCTCCTGTCGTGTTGGCGTAGCAACTCAAGCAGGGTCAGTCCGCACATGAAATGGCGACACACTTAACAGGACCCCTTTCGCCGACATGTGACTCATCCACCGTCTTGTTCCATGTGCGATGCACCAAATTATAGTTCGGAGCAGCGATTGGAAATGGAGGCACCCCGGTCGTAGCGCCGCAGTAGTAGAAAATGAGCGACGAGGTGTCAAGTCACAAAGCCCCACCTTTCCCGCATTAAGCTGGACGGATGAAGCAACCATCATTTCACTCTAGGGCGCAAGAGCATAAAGAAAAGAGAAAACAATGATGCGTGCGGCAGCTACCTAGGGCACCCTAGGGTAGGGGTCTCCACTACAGATCCTTTCTTTAAAGCGCCTCCACAACAAATCGGCTTCTCCCTCGTCCTCTTGAAGAAAACCGATGATGAGTGCGGCGGTAGGGTTTGTAGGAGTACTATGGTGTGCGGGGCCACGTCATAGTAAACGGGTTCGAGCCGACACCTTAAATATGTGTGAGCCGCTTGGTTTTATGGGAACGAGGCAACATTTTGGGTTCGGGGACCAGTGGAGATATAGTACGTACAAAAAATTGTGGACGTAGGTTCGACCGAAAGGCAATGATGCATGGGCCCTGCATTTTGATATACCCGGGGCCGCGTGAAATTTGCTACTCTACTCAAAACTAGTAAGGTACACATGTATTGCACGCATGAGATTTCGAAACCAAATTATGAACAAATACACACTATAGCATGTAAAGCTTTGAGTCATATATGCATGATGTAGATGTTCGTTTAGTTCTTGTTGGAAATATGCCCCAGAGGCAATAATAAAAGCATTATTTTTATATTATATTTCCTTGTTCATGATAATTGTCTTTATTCGTGCTATAATTGTGTTATCCAGAAATCGTAATACATGTGTGAATAACAGACAACAACATGTCCCTAGTAAGCCTCTAGTTGACTTGCTCGTTGATCAATAGATAGTCATGGTTTCCTGACTATGGGCATTGGATGTCAATGATAACGAGATCACATCATTAGGAGAATGATGTGATGGACGAGACCCAATCCTAAACATAGCATAAGATCGCATAGTTCGTTTGCTAGAGTTTTCCAATGTCAAGTATCCTTTCCTTAGACCATGAGATCGTGTAACTCTCGGATATCGTAGGAGTGCTTTGGGTGTGCCAAACATCACAACGTAACTGGGTGACTATAAAGGTATACTACGGGTATCTTCGAAAGTGTCTGTTGGGTTGACACGGATCGAGACTGGGATTTGTCACTCCGCTTGACGGAGAGGTATCACCGGGCCCACTCGGTAATGCATCATCATAATGAGCTCAATATGATCAAAGTGTTTGATCATGGGATCATGCATTACGGTACGAGTAAAGTGACTTGCCGGTAACGAGATTGAACAAGGTATTGGGATACCGACGATCGAATCTCGGGCAAGTAAAATATCGATTGACAAAGGGAATCGTATACGGGATTAATTGAATCCTCGACATCATGGTTCATCCGATGAGATCATCATGGAGCATGTGGGAGCCAACATGGGTATCCATATCCCGCTGTTGGTTATTGCCCGAGAGCCGTCTCGGTCATGTCTGCATGTCTCCCGAACCCGTAGGGTCTACACACTTAAGGTTCGGTGACGCTAGGGTTGTGAAGATATGTATATGCAGTAACCCGAATGTTGTTCGGAGTCCCGGATGAGATCCCGGACGTCACGAGGAGTTCCGGATTGGTCCGGAGGTAAAGAATTATATATAGGAAGTGCAGTTTCGACCATCGGGAATGATCTGGGGGTCACCGGTATTGTACCGGGACCACCAGATGGGTCCCAGGGGTCCACCGGGTGGGTCCACCCATCCCGGAGGGCCCCATAGGCTGAAGTGGGAAGGGGGGCAGCCCTTAGTGGGCTGGTGCACCCCCCAAGGCCCACCCCCTGCGCCTAGGGTTGGAACCCTAGGGTGGGGGGGCGCCCACTTGCCTTGGGGGGCACTCCACCCCCTTGGCCGCCGCCCCCTTGGGAGATTCAATCTCCCAGGGCCGGCGCCCCCCCAGGGGCCTATATAAAGGGGGAGGGGAGGGGGCAGCCGCACCCTTGCCTTGGCGCCTCCCTCTCCCTCTCCAACACCTCCTCCTCCTCCATAGAGCTCGGCGAAGCCCTGCCGGAGTACTGCAGCTCCATCACCACCACGCCGTCGTGCTGCTGCTGGAGCCATCTTCCTCAACCTCTCCTCTCCCCTTGCTGGATCAAGAAGGAGGAGACATTACGCTGACCGTACGTGTGTTGAACGCGGAGGTGCCGTCCGTTCGGTGCTGGGATCTCCGGTGATTTGGATCACGTCGTGTACGACTACCTCATCCCCGTTCGTTGAACGCTTCCGCTCGCGATCTACAAAGGTATGTAGATGCATCCGATCACTCGTTGCTAGATGAACTCATAGATGGATCTTGGTGAAACCTTAGGAAAAATTTTGTTTTCTACAACGTTCCCCAACAGTGGCATCATGAGCTAGGTCTATGCGTAGTTCTTCTTGCGCGAGTAGAACACAATTTGTTGTGGGCGTAGATTTGTCAACTTTTCTTGCCGCTACTAGTTTTATCTTGCTTCAGCGGTATTGTGGGATGAAGCGGCCCGGACCAACCTTACACGTACGCCTACGTGAGACCGGTTCCACCGACTAACATGCACTAGTTGCATAAGGTGGCTGGCGGGTGTCTGTCTCTCCCACTTTAGTTGGAGCGGATTCGATGAAAAGGGCCCTTATGAAGGGTAAATAGAAGTTGACAAATCACGTTGTGGCTTTCACGTAGGTAAGAAAACGTTCTTGCTAGAACCCTAATTCAGCCACGTAAAACTTGCAACAACAATTAGAGGACGTCTAACTTGTTTTTGCAGCAAGTGCTTTGTGATATGATATGGCCAAAGTTGTCATGAATGATGAATGATCTATATGTGATGTATGATATGTTCATGCTATTGTAATAGGAAGCACGACTTGCATGTCGATGAGTATGACAACCGGCAGGAGCCATAGGAGTTGTCTTTATTTTTGTATGACCTGCGTGTCATTGAGAAACGCCATGTAAATTACTTTACTTTATTGCTAAACGCGTTAGCCATAGTAGTAGAAGTAATAGTTGGCGAGCAACTTCATGGAGACACGATGATGGAGATCATGATGATGGAGATCATGGTGTCAAGCCGGTGACAAAGATGATCATGGAGCCCCAAGATGGAGATCAAAGGAGCTATGTGATATTGGCCATATCATGTCACGTTTATTATTTGATTGCATGTGATGTTAATCATGTTTTGCATCTTGTTTACTTAGAACGACGGTAGTAAATAAGATGATCCCTCGTAATAATTTCAAGAAGTGTTCCCCCTAATTGTGCACCGTTGCGACAGTTCGTTGTTTCGAAGCACCACGTGATGATCGGGTGTGATAGATTCTAACGTTCACATACAATGGGTGTAAGACAGATTTACACATGCAAACACTTAGGTTGACTTGACGAGCCTAGCATGTACAGACATGGCCTCAAAACACAGAAGACCGAAAGGTCGAGCATGAGTCGTATAGAAGATACGATCAACATGAAGATGTTCACCAATGTTGACTAGTCCGTCTCACGTGATGATCGGACACGGCCTAGTTGACTTGGATCATGTAATACTTAGATGACTAGAAGAGGGATGTCTATCTAAGTGGGAGTTCATTAAATAATTTGATTAGATGAACTTTATTATCATGAACTTAGTCTAAAACATTTACAATATGTCTTGTAGATCAAATGGCCAACGTAGTCCTCAACTTCAATGCGTTCCTAGAGAAAACCAAGCTGAAAGACGATGGCAACAACTATACGGACTGGGTCTGGAACCTGAGGATCATCCTCATAGCTGCCAAGAAAGATTATGTCCTACGAGCACCGCTGGGTGACGCACCTGTTCTCCCTGCAGAACAAGACGTTATGAATGCTTGGCAGTCACGTTCCGATGATTACTCCCTCGTTCAGTGCGGCATGCTTTACAGCTTAGAGCCGGGGCTCCAAAAGCGTTTTGAGAGACATGGAGCATATGAGATGTTCGAAGAGCTGAAAATGGTTTTCCAAGCTCATGCCCGGGTCGAGAGATATGAAGTCTCCGACAAATTCTTTAGCTGTAAGATGGAGGAAAATAGCTCTGTCAGTGAACACATACTCAAGATGTCTGGGTTGCACAACCGCTTGACTCAACTGGAAGTTAATCTCCCGGATGAAGCGGTCATTGACAGAATCCTCCAGTCGCTTCCACCTAGCTACAAGAGCTTTGTGATGAACTACAACATGCAGGGGATGGTAAAGACCATTCCTGAGGTATATGCTATGCTGAAACCAGCAGAGGTAGAAATCAAGAAGGAACATCAAGTGTTGATGGTGAATAAAACCACTAAGTTCAAGAAGGGAAAGGGTAAAAAGAACTTCAAGAAGGACGGCAAGGAAGTTGCCGTGCCCGGTAAGCAAGTTGCCGGGAAGAAGGCAAAGAATGGACCCAAGCCCGAGACTGAGTGCTTTTATTGCAAGGGAAGTGGTCACTGGAAGCGGAATTGCCCTAAATACTTAGCGGACAAGAAGGCCGGCAAAACAAAAGGTATATGTGATATACATGTAATTGATGTGTACCTTACCAGTACTCGTAGTAGCTCTTGGGTATTTGATACCGGTGCAGTTGCTCACATTTGTAACTCAAAGCAGGAGCTGCGGAATAAGCGGAGACTGGCGAAGGACGAGGTGACGATGCGCGTCGGGAATGGTTCCAAGGTCGATGTGATCGCCGTCGGCACGCTACCTCTACATTTACCTACGGGATTAGTATTAAGCCTCAATAATTGTTATTTAGTGCCAAGTTTGAGCATGAACATTGTGTCTGGATCTCATTTAATTCGAGATGGCTACTCATTTAAATCCGAGAATAATGGTTGTTCTATTTATATGAGAGATATGTTTTATGGTCATGCTTCGACGGTTAATGGTTTATTCTTAATGAATCTCGTACGTGATGATACACATATTCATAGTGTGAATACCAAAAGAGTTAAAGTTGATAACAATAGTCCCACATATTTGTGGCACTACCGCCTTGGTCACATAGGTGTCAAACGCATGAAGAAGCTCCATGCAGATGGACTTTTAGAGTCTCTTGATTATGAATCATTTGACACGTGCGAACCATGCCTCATGGGTAAAATGACCAAGACTCCGTTCTCAGGAACAATGGAGCGAGCAACCAACTTATTGGAAATCATACATACTGATGTGTGCGGTCCAATGAGTGTTGAGGCTCGCGGTGGCTATCGTTATGTTCTCACCCTCACAGATGACTTGAGTAGATATGGGTATATCTACTTAATGAAACACAAGTCTGAGACCTTTGAAAAGTTCAAGGAATTTCAGAGTGAGGTTGAAAATCAACGTGATAGAAAGATCAAGTTTCTACGATCAGATCATGGAGGAGAATACTTGAGTCACGAATTTGGCACACACTTAAGAAAATGTGGAATAGTTTCACAACTCACGCCGCCTGGAACACCTCAGCGTAATGGTGTGTCCGAACGTCGTAATCACACTCTATTAGATATGGTGCGATCTATGATGTCTCTTACCGATTTACCACCATCTTTTTGGGGCTATGCTTTAGAGACTGCCGCATTCACTTTAAATAGGGCTCCGTCGAAATCCATTGAGACGACACCGTATGAATTATGGTTTGGGAAGAAACCTAAGCTGTCGTTTCTAAAAGTTTGGGGATGCGATGCTTATGTCAAGAAACTTCAACCTGAAAAGCTCGAACCCAAGTCGGAAAAATGCGTCTTCATAGGATACCCTAAAGAAACTATTGGGTATACCTTCTACCTCAGATCCGAAGGCAAGATCTTTGTTGCCAAGAATGGATCCTTTCTAGAGAAAGAGTTTCTCTCGAAAGAAGTAAGTGGGAGGAAAGTAGAACTTGATGAAGTGTTACCTCTTGAACCGGAAAATGGCGAAACTCAAGAAAACGTTCCTGAAGTGCCTGCACCGACTAGAGAGGAAATTAATGATGATGATCAAGATACTTCTAATCAAGCTCCTACTGAAATTCGAAGGTCCACAAGGACACGTTCCGCACCAGAGTGGTACGGCAACCCTGTCTTGGAAATCATGTTGTTAGACAACGATGAGCCTTCGAACTATGAGGAAGCAATGGCGGGCCCGGATTCTGACAAATGGCTAGAAGCCATGAAATCCGAGATAGGATCCATGTATGAAAACAAAGTATGGACTTTGACTGACTTGCCCGTTGAGCGGCGAGCCATAGAAAATAAATGGATCTTTAAGAAGAAGACAGACGCGAATGGTAATGTGACCATCTATAAAGCTCGGCTTGTCACTAAGGGTTATCGACAAGTTCAAGGAATTGAGAACGATGAGACTTTCTCACCGGTAGCGAAGCTAAAGTCCGTCCGAATCATGTTAGCAATTGCCGCATTCTACGATTATGAAATATGGAAAATGGATGTCAAAACGGCATTCCTTAATGGTTTACTTAAGGAAGAATTGTATATGATGCAGCCAGAAGGTTTTGTCGATCCTAAGAATGCTGACAAGGTGTGCAAGCTCCAACGCTCGATTTATGGGCTGGTGCAAGCATCTCGGAGTTGGAACATTCGCTTTGATGAGATGATCAAAGCGTTTGGGTTTACGCAGACTTATGGAGAAGCCTGCGTTTACAAGAAAGTGAGTGGGAGCTCTGTAGCATTTCTCATACTATATGTAGATGACATACTTTTGATGGGAAATGATATAGAACTCTTGGACATCATTAAGGCCTACTTGAATAAGAGTTTTTCAATGAAGGACCTTGGAGAAGCTGCTTATATATTAGGCATCAAGATCTATAGAGATAGATCAAGACGCCTCATAGGTCTTTCACAAAGCACATACCTTGATAAGATATTGAAGAAGTTCAATATGGATCAATCTAAGAAGGGGTTCTTACCTGTGTTACAAGGTGTGAAATTGAGCTCAGCTCAATGTCCGACCACGGCAGAAGATATAGAAGAGATGAGTGTCATCCCCTATGCCTCAGCCATAGGTTCTATTATGTATGCCATGCTGTGTACCAGACCTCGTGTAAACCTTGCCGTAAGTTTGGTAGGAAGGTACCAAAGTAATCCCGGCAAGGAACACTGGACAGCGGTCAAGAATATCCTAAAGTACCTGAAAAGGACTAAGGAAATGTTTCTCGTTTATGGAGGTGACGAAGAGCTAGTCGTAAAGGGTTACGTCGACGCTAGCTTCGACACAGATCTGGATGACTCTAAGTCACAAACCGGATACGTGTATATTTTGAATGGTGGGGCAGTAAGCTGGTGCAGTTGCAAGTAGAGCGTCGTGGCGGGATCTACATGTGAAGTGGAATACATGGCAGCCTCGGAGGCAGCACATGAAGCAATTTGGGTGAAGGAGTTCATCACCGACCTCGGAGTCATACCCAATGCGTCGGGGCCAATCAAACTCTTCTGTGACAACACTGGAGCTATTGCACTTGCCAAGGAGCCCAGGTTTCACAAGAAGACCAGGCACATCAAGCGTCGCTTCAACTCCATTCGTGAAAATGTTCAAGATGGAGACATAGAAATTTGTAAAGTGCACACGGATCTGAATGTCGCAGATCCGTTGACTAAACCTCTCCCTAAGGCAAAACATGATCAGCACCAGAACTTTATGGGTGTTCGATTCATCACAATGTAACTAGATTATTGACTCTAGTGCAAGTGGGAGACTGTTGGAAATATGCCCTAGAGGCAATAATAAAAGAATTATTATTATATTATATTTCCTTGTTCATGATAATTGTCTTTATTCGTGCTATAATTGTGTTATCCGGAAATCGTAATACATGTGTGTATAACAGACAACAACATGTCCCTAGTAAGCCTCTAGTTGACTAGCTCGTTGATCAATAGATAGTCATGGTTTCCTGACTATGGGCATTGGATGTCAATGATAACGAGATCACATCATTAGGAGAATGATGTGATGGACGAGACCCAATCCTAAACATAGCATAAGATCGCATAGTTCGTTTGCTAGAGTTTTCCAATGTCAAGTATCCTTTCCTTAGACCATGAGATCGTGTAACTCCCGGATACCGTAGGAGTGCTTTGGATGTGCCAAACGTCACAACGTAATTGGGTGACTATAAAGGTATACTACGGGTATCTCCGAAAGTGTCTGTTGGGTTGACACGGATCGAGACTGGGATTTGTCACTCCGCTTGATGGAGAGGTATCACCGGGCCCACTCGGTAATGCATCATCATAATGAGCTCAATATGATCAAAGTGTTTGATCACGGGATCATGCATTACGGTACGAGTAAAGTGACTTGCCAGTAACGAGATTGAATGAGGTATTGGGATACCGACGATCGAATCTCGGGCAAGTAAAATACCGATTGACAAAGGGAATCGTATACGGGATTAATTGAATCCTCGACATCGTGGTTCATCCGATGAGATCATCGTGGAGCATGTGGGAGCCAACATGGGTATCCAGATCCCGCTGTTGGTTATTGCCCGAGAGCCGTCTCGGTCATGTCTGCATGTCTCCCAAACCCGTAGGGTCTACACACTTAAGGTTCGGTGACGCTAGGGTTGTGAAGATATGTATATGCAGTAACCCGAATGTTGTTCGGAGTCCCGGATGAGATCCCGAACATCACGAGGAGTTCCGTATTGGTCCGGAGGTAAAGAATTATATATAGGAAGTGCAGTTTCGGCCATCGGGAATGATCTGGGGGTCACCGGTATTGTACCGGGACCACCAGATGGGTCCCGGGGGTCCACCGGGTGGGGCCACCCATCCCGGAGGGCCCCACAGGCTGAAGTGGGAAGGGGGGGGCAGCCCTTAGTGGGCTGGTGCGCCCCCCAAGGCCCACCCCCTGCGCCTAGGGTTGGAACCCTAGGGTGGGGGGGGGGCGCCCACTTGCCTTGGGGGGCACTCCACCCCCCTTGGCCGCCGCCCCCTTGGGAGATTCGATCTCCCAGGGCCGGCGCCCCCCCAGGGGCCTATATAAAGGGGGAGGGGAGGGGGCAGCCGCACCCTTGCGTTGGCGCCTCCCTCTCCCTCTCCAACACCTCCTCCTCCTCCATAGAGCTCGGCGAAGCCCTGCCGGAGTACTGCAGCTCCATCACCACCACGCCGTCGTGCTGCTGCTGGAGCCATCTTCCTCAACCTCTCCTCTCCCCTTGCTGGATCAAGAAGGAGGAGACGTTACGCTGACCGTACGTGTGTTGAACGTGGAGGTGCCGTCCGTTCGGTGCTAGGATCTCCGGTGATTTGGATCACGTCGTGTACGACTACCTCATCCCCGTTCGTTGAACGCTTCCGCTCGCGATCTACAAAGGTATGTAGATGCATCCGATCACTCGTTGCTAGATGAACTCATAGATGGATCTTGGTGAAACCGTAGGAAAAATTTTGTTTTCTGCAACGTTCCCCAACAGTTCTTATAGTTCATCTCATTCAAAATCAATAAGTTTTATAAAAATGTTAAGATTCATGGGGTTGTGCATTGTACTCCCTCCATTCCAAAATAGATGACCCAATTTTGCACTAACTTTGTACAAAGTTAGTGCAAAGTTGGGTCATCTATTTTGGAACGGAGGGAGTAAATCATAAAGTAAAAAATAAATAATGGCAATTCATTTAGGAAAAAATAATCAATTATGATAAGAAGATTCTAGAACAAAGGAGAAGTGCTTGTGTTTTGAGGTTTGTGCATTATGCTTAAGTTCAACCATGGAGTCTTCTAAATTGTACATGTGGCAAATCTGGTGGAATGTTGATGATATCCAACGGCCAGTAGTGCTCGGATTTGCCTATCTCTGCACTGTCGGGTTAGCTTCATCCAGCGACCATCTTTCAAAGTTATTGGCACACTATATAGTTCTTGTGCCATAGTTGCATGTTTTGGAAAAAAGCTACTAGTGGGTTGTACTATCTATTTAGGAATAGAAGATGTATACATGGAAGTTGTAGGGAAAGAGATGACATGGAGCATCTCAATTCCTATTAGTAGGGATTGGAAAAGAGATGTCATTTGGTTCACATCATAGGAACTTTTCTATTGAATCTAGAGATGACATGTATCTCAATTCCTATGAGGAGGGATTAGAAAAGAGATGTAATTTGGTTCATATCATAGGAACTTTTCTATTGAATATACGCTAATGTTTATTTTTCTTTGAAATTAAGGAAGTATAGGAATCCATTCATATGAACCAAGTGGCTCTAAAGCTATAGAAATGATATCATGTTTATTTCCTTTGAAATGTGGAGTATACGAATCTATTCCTATGAACCAATTGGCTCTAAAGGAAAAAATCCTATAAAAATCATATCATATAGAGTTCCTATGATATTCCTCGACACTAAAGGATGCTTGAAATTGCTGCGGGTGATATGATGGTCTTTCTTTGTAGACTCCTCACCCAACTTTATAGTTACCTCTCAAAGATGAATGAAATGACATATACATGGTATTCTACATGTGCAATTTGGTACACGAAAACTCGGTAAAAGTTTGCGAGGTCCGAATTTTCAATAAAGCTATATGCACTGCATTTCAGAATGGAGGGAGCATACGACAGTTGCTAACACTCACGTGGAAGATTTGTGTGTAGGAGGAGTGGTTGTTCTGTTAAATGACATGGCAAAACTGACACTGGCGGATGCCGATCTAAGGGTTCTTACGGCGTTCGTCAGGAAAAGACTTGTGGCGAACGTTTGCCGGATAAGGATTTACGGACACATGCATTGCATTGATACGTGCCCCCCCTCTCTCTCATGCACACGCACCCTCATGAGTCATGACTGTCCCGAGTCCTCTCGCAGACTCGCACGTCGCACCCACCGTCTATCTGCAGGTAGACGTCACGCACATATGTGCTCTTCACACCCTACTCTCAGAACTTCTAAAAAACAAAAGACAGCATGCACATTTTATTTTAGCTCACACGTCACACACTTGTACTATTACTCTTGCGGCGAACATTCTTTGGGCATAGTATATTATACTCTCACGAAGAGAAACGGTGCACACACGCACTAGTTCTCTCACACCCACTCGCGGTTACACGTAGGAGCGCATTTTTTTGAAGCTGGTACAACAAAATCACTCCACTATATATAAAAGCATGAGCCTTAGCGCTTGCTTTACTAAGGTTCCTCTCGTTCACTCTCTCATGCTGTCCAGATCTAAGCAACACATAGGTGGCCGCACTCTCTCTCAGCTCACGGCTGGTCACAAATTCGGCCGGAGAACCTCGACCGGGGCAGGGGTGTAGGTGCATCGTTCACGCTGTCGTCGGCGGCGAGGGAGGAGACCAACGGTTGCCCGCGCGTACCGATCGGCGGCCGTGCCGTTCTCTCCGAGAGAGCGCCGGCTCGGGAGGGCCTCCGACCCCTTCTTCCTCCCTGCAGTATTGTGGCCAAGATGCGGCCTCCCGACGCCGTCTTTGCGACATGCCGACGACCCTTAGGTATATATTCCTTCGAAACCTGCCTTGCTCTACTACCCGAGCTCCCTTCGTGTGGATCCTTTTTTACTTCCGCCCGCTGTTCCAAAGCCACCTAGACTTCTACTATTATTAGAAGTAAAGCTATTTCATACAGTCGACTCAAAGCGTTGGTCCAAACAGGGAAGAAAGTGGGGAAGATGTAGCATGAATCTAGGACTTGGTTCTAAGAGGAAACGGGAGAAAGTAGTAATATATGTCACTGTTTAAATAACCGTATTTCTTATTTGCGCAAACAGGGATGTCTGTCTCCATATCGTTTCGGGATGTCTGTCTCCCTATCATTTCTATTCGCGCAATTAAAAGCACACACCTCAGTTTTAGTACAACTGTGCAAAATGAGATGGCTATCCCTTGTTGCCGTCATCTAACCTCCTGTCTTCAAGGTATCCCTACATTGGTAGTAACTAAGGTAGAATGACCAACGCAATCTAAAAGAAGCTGATTCGTACGTTTTACTTCCTGATTGCAGTGTAGGGATGAGCGAAAACAACTGCATCCTAGTCCGGAATGCACTTTCTACCAGTTCATCCATGGACCGAGGACTAGCTGGCATGGCTGCATGGCAATTTTTTGGACAGGTGCGCGGACGAGAGGCATTGTGGTCTGCTTATTTCTGCAAATAGCGGTGCTTAAATTTAGTGGAGTGCACAAGAATTTCACCTGGTCAGTACACTGCATGGTTAAGTTCAACATTCCATCTGAGACCACAATTATAATTGGTTATTCTGGAATGAGAGAACCTAACCCTGAATGGTGGCAACAAGAAAAAACCAGAGTGAACTCCAGGAAATTTAAGCCTGCCGGGAGGCCCTTTGCTCAGAGAGAAGCCTTGCTTGTTTTTTCCTGATTTGTAAACCTTCTGACAACTTTGTCTTTTGCTGTGAACTAGTATATGTTTGATTTGTTCTATGAATCATTGAGATGTATAAAATTGCTTAACTTATGCTTTTCAAGTTTTTTATGAAGACGAGTTTAATGTGAGTGTTCCACATGAGCGCTGGACTAGCGTGTGAACGTTTGGAATTTATTACATTGTGGCCTCAATTAACTGCATGAACCACTGTAACAAGATACATAGTTGCTTATGTGTTAGACAGCAGATTGTTGATTGTTAGCTGGTCGATAGCCTAGTGTTGAAGCGAGCTGAGCCAATGTGCCGTGCTTTGCACAACTTCTTACAAGTGGGGTAGCACCAACAGTGTTTACAAGTACTTATGTATACGTCGGCGCACGGTTCTTGAACGAGTGCTCTATTTCATCAAAACACACACTGCTCGTATGACAAACCGTGACAACTTATGTTTTACCATGCCATATTCATGAAAAAACTAGTGAGGACGCATCTATTTTGGCAACAATTACGATGGTTCTCACATGATTCACGGGCACACAAAAGTAGCAGCAGTTCCCACAGATGGAGTCAAATAGAGTACTAGCCCCAGAGGGGTCGATAACAGGCAAGGTTCGGATAATTAGACACAATCCAAACTACTATTAAACACTAGCTGGGGCAACTATTTCATGCCTCGACCTAATTTGGGCTGGACACAAGACAAACCTTGCCATGAACATCATCGAGGACGTCCCGCAGCAGATCAATCCTGTGAACCTTCATGAAGACAACCTTGTGGCCTTGCCACTGATAAACTTGTTTGTGGAGGCATGCCACGTCATCTTCCTGCGTAAGCTTGACAAGAACAATATTCCTCACAAACGAAGGAGTAGCTTTGAACTTCTTGTGCTTTAATACACCCTGGACAACACGCCTGACAACAGTGAGGCTGGAATACAACTCTTCATTGGTATAACCGCAAATGGCTTCCAGGATCCAACAGCCTAAGAACTCTGTTTTCCCAGTGCGTATATTCAGGTCGTCCGCCTCATAGCGAGTGACATGTACAACTACACAATCCTTGTCTGCATCAGGGCTCTAATTGAAACAGAAACAAATTCTGAATTACTTTTCAGTATAAGAAACACAAGTTATTTAAACCACTACGTATACCATGGCATCGAAGCTAATAAAATTTTGCATTATTAATCA
This sequence comes from Aegilops umbellulata, assembly GCA_032464435.1. NCBI lineage: Eukaryota > Viridiplantae > Streptophyta > Magnoliopsida > Poales > Poaceae > Aegilops > Aegilops umbellulata. The sequence goes on along the minus strand of CP136054.1, from coordinate 358,548,993 downwards.
CCACATACTTCCTTTTCTAAAAAAAAATCACCACATACTTAGATGAAAAACCACAATAAAGATTGGCAAAGAAGGAAGTCACCTTGGGCAGCTAAGCCGGGGGGGGGGGGACACATCCTCGAAGGGGAAAAACTGCTCCTGCAGTGCCATGGGGGCTGTAACCTCAAACGGGGCGTTGACCATCTCAGTATCTGGGGTCGCCTCAGTGGTTGCCTCCATCTTCTTGGAGCTCTCTGTCTCGTGGGGATTAGCCTCCCGCGTCTGCTCCAATATCGGCAGATCTTTGCCTAGTTCTCCTTGGTCCATCATGAAACTGACGAATACTAGGAGACCACTGAAAGGAAAACACAATCGCAATGACAATGAAACAAAAAAGAGAGTGAGGATTGGTTACTGCTTTGCAAAAGTTCTTTTTTTCCTCTGAACGAAAAGATACCAACATCACGGATCCGCCTACCTTCCCTTTGTTCGGAGAGAAGAAGAGTGGCAGATGCAAGTGTTGCCTTTCTTGAAGACGGTGAGGGACAAGGGGATTCAGCGAAGAGTGAAATGATGGTTGCTTCGTCCGTCAAACTTAGACTATGGAGAGGTGGGGTTTTGTGATACGACGGCTCGTTACTGCCGCGCTACGACCGGGTTGACTCTCCGCCTGCATATTACCTTCTAATTTGGTGGATGGCATTTGGGCCCCGCGCACTGCATGGCCCGCATGTCGGTGAACAAAACTATAACGTCATTTAGTAGAGGGAGACGTTCCAATGACCTAGGAGGAGCCAGAAGTGGTAGAGTGTCTCCATTGTACTAGTAGTAATTGTTTTTCTGGGTAGCTGTAGAGTGTCTCCACTGTACTAGTAGTAATTGTTTCTCGGGTCCCAAGACAAAACAGCCCATCCACACTAGTAAATAGTAAAATCAATTCAAAAGCCCATATATTTACTGAATGAGAGGCGCTACCCACCCCCCCCAAAAAAACCTGGGTGCTCTTCTTTCTCCTTGCTCCCACACACCTCATGTCAGCTCGCTCCACTCGTACCCCCAAATTCCTCACCTCACTCCTACAGAAAACCCCAACTCCCCTTCTGCCTCACTCCTACAAAAAAACCCTAGCTCCCCTTCTTCTTCGCTCGCACTACAACTAGGCTCATCATTCGTTACTCTGCTCAAATCCGTGAGCACGACGCGACACCCTCGAGGAAAATGGAGTCGGCTGACCCCAGCGCCAAGAAGATGAGGCTCCCGCCAGCGGCGACGCCTATTGTAGATCCCGCACTCGGCAGCGCGGGGAGACGTGGCGACGCCGCCCCCACCGGATCCCAGGAACCCGTAGAGTCTCGGGTGGACAGCATCAGCGATCTCCCGGACGCCATCCTTGGGGAGATCATCTCGCTTCTCCCCACCAAGGATTACTGCCGCTCCCAAGTCCTCTCAATTCGGTGGCGCCCTCTATGGCGCGCCATTCCCCTTAATCTCGACTGTCGTCAGCTATCTCTCTTCAATGATTTTGAAATCCCCAGAGCCATCATCTCCTCCCACCAGGGCTCCGTTCAAAGCCTCTGCATCCCGTCATGCTACTTGAGCAAGCATACCATGCCCTGCACGGTGGACGCTGTCAGATTTCGGGTTCCGGTAGACCCTTAAGGTTCGAACTCTGGGGTGCGGGCGGAGATTATGCCCTCTACCTCTCTGTCTCGCAAATATCTAACTACCAAAAGAACAACACAAGAGACATAAGGTTTATACTAGCTCGGGCCACCATTGTGGTGTAATACCCTACTCTAGTTTGTGGTGGGTGGATTTCCTCTTAGGCTGATGATGATGAACAATACAAGGAAGAACAGCCTCGTGAGGGTCTGCTCTTAGCTAGGACGATGAACTGCTGGGGGGAGTTCAGCCGCCCTTCTCTCTCTCTCTCTCTCTCTCTCTCTCTCTCTCTGCTGCCTCAGTCTTTCTAACTGGTTTCTCCATGATCCTCTACCCAGGGGTGGCTAGTCGTATTTATAGGCAAAGGCCCTGGGCCTCTTCCCAAATATTGAGCGGGAAGGGCGCCAACAATTGGCCAATTTGAAGGGGAACATCTGGTACACTTATCCTGACTAAAGTTGGTCCTCGCCTGCGAAAGGCCCTGTGGTGACGCCGTTCTTGGCTCCACGATGACCTCCTTCCCACCGTTGGACTGGTCTTGGTCTCATTGCACCGAAATGGGTGCCTTTGCTTGATCCTCTCGCCTGCGCTGGCCCCCTTTGCACCAAAGAGGAAAGGGAGACACTGCGCGGGCTGGCGCCCGCTTGGCACCCTTGGTCGTCATGGCTTGCGTCATGGGCACCTCGTGAGGTACCCCGCCTTGATCTCTCCGCCTCCTCGTGAGCCAGCCTGACGAGGCCGTGCCTGAAGAAGTGCCGTGTCATCCGCCCCGCGAGGCTTGGCCCCTTGCGAGGGTCTTGGGTCTCGTGTTGATGAAGATGGGTCGTGCTGGGCCCCCTTTCGAGCCATGCCACAGGCAGGCAAGTCTGGGAACCCCCATTCCCGGGACGCCGATAGACGCCTGGCTGGAATCCCCTGAATTCACAGAACTACAGCTGCTTGAGTTCTACTATTCCCCTGGAAATAACTTACCACATACCGAACGCCATGAACTTGTGCCCTCAGCACCAATGTCCATCTCGGGGTTTTCATCCTCTCTCCACACCGCCACCTTTGCGCAGTGCTACCTACCATACAATATGGTACTAAACCTTCGACTCCCATTTCTCAAGAAACTTTCACTTGTGCGGGTTCGTATATCGGAGGCCTCATTGCACAACATCATCCACTCCAGTTGCCCTGCGCTGGAGTGCTTGGTGCTTGTTTTCACAGTTAGAATCGGTTGTCTCCAAATAAAGTCGCCTAACCTTGAATTGGAATTTCTTTTGACGGAAGGCAGCTCATCATCCCAGATGCCCCTTCACTTCAAAGGTTGATCCTTGATTCTAGTTATTCACCATTGCAAATAACTGTCCTCTCTGCGCCTAAACTGGAGACCTTGAGTGTAATACATGATCTCTGTGCTCATTTCAATATGGTGTTTGGCTCCACAGTTCTTCAGGTACTTTATATTATCATCTACACTTGTAACCATAAGCTGCATTTTAATTTATGCGCATAATTTATATATCATCTTGGAGTACACATTTTGTACTAATATTATGTTCTATGCTCAATGAAGAGTTTCTCCATGGATGGCCTATGAATGGTGCTAGATTCTGTCAAGATCTTATATATCCAAATGAATAGTTTTGATCTGAACAAGATTATTGGCTTGCTACAATGCTTTCCATGTCTGGAGAAGTTGTATATAAAGGTGATAATTTCACGCACATTGGAAGCCCGCATATAGTGTACTAGAATTAACCGTTCAGCTGTTGCTCTTTCGACACTCTTCTTTTAGACCTTAATTGTTTTCAATCTTCATGTCTATTTAGGCAACAGGACGGTGTAAGAAAGTTATAACCAATCGGTGGATTCAAAAGCATCGGGATTTTCTCACTTCTCATGAGATTCGATTGAAGACAATAACGCTAGAACGATATGTAGCCAACCGTGCAAACACAACATTTGTCACATTCTTCCTGCTGAATGCGAGCTTACTGTTGTCCATCAGGCTTAAGTATATCAGCAGCATGGTTTTGACGGATGGGTATGTCAATGAGCAAAAAAAGGAGTTTCAGGTGGGCAAAAGAGCTTCTGAATGTGTCGGGCTTCTATTTACAACATATTGTGGTCATAATCCAGTAAATTTTACGACCCAGGATGTTCATTCTATGGACCTGACCGATCCATTTGACTGTGACTGCCGAAAACAATGCTGGAGTTAGATGTTGTTTCCCTTTTCAATCTGGTTTTTTTGTAAACCTGATGAACAATTAACCCTCGTGCTTTTGTACAGTTTGTAAGCTGGAGTTATATGTTCCTGCCCTTTTCAACTCGGCTGTGACTGTCATATTTTCTTTGAAACAAGGCAAATGGCTTGCCATTCGTTTAATTTAGAGTGAAATATTGTAACAAATCCAAACCAAGGGAAATAACATCACTCTTGCTGGCTGCTTGAGCTCACTGTGCATTACAGAAGCGAAGTGATTAGCCCCCACCAGCACCCACAAACTTATTTCGAACTAGCACATCAAATGGGCTGTAAATTTTCATAGGAAATGCTGGACATCTGGGGCTCACGCCATTGTCAACGTAGTCAATAAACGAGAGAATTACACTACGAGCGGCTGACACCAGGGACCCAGCAAGTCGCGCAGTTTTTTTAGGAACAAGCAGTTGTTATTTATACTAGTTTTAGCGACAGATCAGGGTAACAACGGGGCTGTGCGGGGGCTGTGGCCCATCTAGCCAGGGTTTTATTTATGTTTACCACATCATGAGCCCAGTTGTGTTTTTCTCTTGCTGAAAATGGCTAGCCCAGTTCTATTTTTTAAAAGAAATACCCAAACAAGGCCTACTTTCTTTATCGGCCCTGCTGGGCTGCAAATCTTTCAAGACGAGGAGAGTGTCATTCGGTTTGCCCAGAAATGGGCTGTACATTTTTAAAACACATCAAACCGGGAATTAGTTTCAATTTGTTTCATTACAAGATCTTAAATTCCATTGATTTTTATGCGTGGACAATTATTTGGATTTTATATTTATATAAATTATTTTTCAAAATAGTTTGAATGTGAATCGGTATTTCTAGATTAAAAACAGTTGACCGCACCGAAATATGCAAAATTTCGTATAGTTTTTAACCGTGGCAACAATGTGGGGTGTGATGCTAACAAAAAGAAGATGGGCTCGAAAAAATTCTTAAGAATTAGCAAATGGGCTGTACATTATTAGAAATAATGGCAGATGGGTTTTATGCTATTTTCCACAGATTTGAGGCTGACTTGTGTGCCTACTACAGGTTGATGCGTATGCTTTCATAAAAAAAAGGTTGACGCACACGCAATGCCCTGTCAACTTAGTCAACACCCGAGAGCAGTGACTGTTGGATGTCCATCCAACGGCTGTCGTGCTTCTTCAATCTCTGCTCTTCATGCTCAAGCCGCTCAAACAAGCGCCAGCGGGACTGCCTGCTCCCTCCTCCCGTGGCCGGCTATGCTGCCGCGCAGGCCTCACGGCCCCACCATACTCCCATCGCTGGCCTAGCCATCCCTCTACTCACCCACACATGCTGTTATTCTCCGGCGACGGCAGACGAAGCAGTAAACCCTTGTACTCCTCCGCGTGGGAAACAACTATCGAGTATTCCCTGGCTCCGTGTCGTTCCCTTCCTAGGCCTCGCCGTCGTCCACCGCCCTGGTGCTCTCAGCGTAGCCTGGTCAACGTGGTCAATTAACGACATCCATCGGAAGTGGACTGTACATGGAGAGGCTGACAGCTGGGTCCACGGCCGCACGCAAGGAAATGCCTCCTTATTACACGCAAAATAATGATTTCTCCACCTGACAGCTAGGACCCACAGGAAGGGCCTCTGTATTTCGCGAATAAACGTTCCCCCCGCTGACAGGTCGGACCCACCAGCTATATCTTCGCACGCAAGGAAGTGCATCCTTATTACGCCCCAAAACATGAATACCCCCTGCTAGCTGGGACCCACCATATTGTTGGGCTGACTTGTGGGCCTACTAAGTTGACAGGGACGGAGAGCTTTTTCAACTTAGTCAATACTCCAGTGACCATATGATGTCCATCCAACGACCATAGTGCTTCTTCAACCTCTGGTCTTCTTGCTCCAGCCGCCCAAAGCAGCGCCGGTCGTGCCGCCTGCTCCTGCCTCCCGTGGCCGGCTGTGGTACCGCGGAGGCCTCACCGCCCCCATACTACTCCCACCACTGGCCAGGCCATCCCTCCACTCACCCACACCCCCTGTTATTCTGCGGCAATGGCAGCCTCACGCCGCAGCCGAACTAGTGAACGCTCGTACTCCTCTCCGCGTGGCATCCACTGCCGCGTCTTGCACGGCTCCGCGTCGTCCCCTTCCTAGGCCTCGCCGTCGTCCACCGCCGTGGTGCTCTCGGCGCGGCGTGGTCAATGTGGTCAACGACCGACTTCCATCGGAAGAGTACTGTACGTGGAGAGGCTAACAGCCGGGTCCACGGCAGCCGCAAGGAAGTGACTCCTTATTACGCGGAAAATAATTATTCCTCCACCTGATAGCGGGGACCCACCGGATGGGCCACCAGTATTTTGCGAAAAAAATCGTTTCCCCCTGACTGCTGGGACCCACCGGACGGGCCACCGTATTTCGCGAAAAAACGTTCCCCCACTGTCAGCTCGGACCCACCGGAAGTGCCTCCTTATTATGCATAAAAAATGAATACTCCCCCGGCTAGCTGGGACCCACCTTGCTGGGAGGCTGACTTGTGGGCCTACTAAGTTGACGGAGACGAAGGGCTTTGTCAACTTAGTCAATATGAATGATTCTAGCTCCAGTGACCGTACGATGTCCATCCAACGGCCGTAGTGCTTCTTCAACCTCTGCTCTTCTTGCTCCAGCCGCCCAAAGCAGTGCCGGTCGTGCCGCATGCTCCTGCCTCCCGTGGCCGGCTGTGCTGCCGCAGAGGCCTCACCTCCCCTACTATTCCCACCGCTGGCCAGGCCCTGCGGTGACGGCAGCCTCACACCGCAGCCGAACTAGTGAACCCTCGTAGTCCTCTCCGCGCGGGCTTCCACTACCGCGTCGTCCCCTTCCTAGGCCTCGCCGTCGTCCACCGCTGTGGTGCTCTCCGCGCGGCGTGGTCAACGTGGTCAAGGAACGACTTCCATCAGAAGAGTACTGTACGTGGAGAGGCTGACAGCTGGGTGCAGGGCCACAGCCCAGTTTTGTTGTGATTTGCCAAGTAAGTCGCTTTGTCAGGCCTGTAGGGCTGCAAATCTTTCAAGACGAGGAGAGCTTTCATTCGGCTGGCTGAGAAAATGGCCCATCAGTAATGAGAAATGGGTTGCACATTTTTATAACACATCAAACCGGCAATTAGTTTCAAATATCTTTTTTTCATTTCAAGATTTTAAATTACATTAATTTTTATGCGTGGAGAATTTGTTGGATTTTATATTGATATACATTTATTTTTAAAATCAGTTTGAATGTGAGTCGAAATTTCGGGATTAAAAACAGTTCGGACCGCACCGAAATATGCAAAATTTTGTATAATTTTTTAACCGTTGCCACAATATGGGCTGTAATGCTAACAAAAAGAATATGGGCTCCAAAAAAAACCTTAAGAATTAGCAAATGGGCTTTAAATTATTAGAAATAGTGGCAGATGAGTTGTATGCTGTTTTCCACATATTTGAGGCCTTCCTAAAAACAAGGTTGACGCACAAGCACTGACTGTTGGATGTCCATCCAACGGCCGTCGTGCTTCAGCCGCTCAAACAAGCGCCGGCGGGACTGCCTGCTCCCTCCTCCGCGCGGCCGGCTGTGCTGCCGCGCAGGCCTCACTGCCCGACCGTACTCCCATCGCTAGCCTAGCCATCCCTCTACTCACCCACACCTGCTGTTATTCTCCGGCGACGGCAAACGAACCAGTAATCCCTCGTACAATCGTACTCCCCTCCGCGTGGGAAACAACTGCCGAGTCTTCCCTGCCTCCGTGTCATCCCCTTCCTAGGCCTCATCGTCGTCCCCTTCCTAGGCCTCGCCGTCGTCCACCGCCCTGGTGCTCTCGACGCGGCGTGGTCAACGTGGTCAAGGAACGACTTCCATCGGACGTGGACTATATGTGGAGAGGCTGACAACTGGGTCCATGGCGGCAGCAAGGAAGTTAATCCTTATTACGCGGGAAATAATGATTCCTCCACCTGACAGCAGGGGCCCACCGGACGGGCCACCGTATTTCGCGAAAAAAACGTTTCCCCCCTAACTGCTGGGACCCACCAGCTACACCTTCACACGCAAGGAAGTGCGTCCGGGCAAAAAAAAAACAAAACGATTCGCCCCCTGACTGCTGGGACCCACCAGCTACATCTTCGCAAGCAAGGAAGTGCCTGACAGTCGGGACCCACCTGGTCGAAGCGTACGTAGCATTGTCATTCCGGTCGCGAACGTGTACGTACATATATACTGGTCGATGTAGAGGCGCGCACGTGTCGTAGTAGAGGCGCGTACCTATCGTAGTACAGGCGCGCATGTAGCATGTACACGTACATACAGAGGCCAGGGTGCAAGAAAGAAAATACGGCCACGTACGTTTGTCGGCGTTCTGGGAACGGGGGTCCCAAGACTTGCCTGCCTACGGCCTGCGGCGTGGCTCAAATGGGGGCCCAGCGTGGCCCATCTCCACCAACACAAGACTCAAGACCCTCGCGAGGGGCCAAGCCTCGCGTGGCGGACGACACGTCGCTTCCTCAGGCACGGCCTCCTTAGGCTGGCTCGCGAGGAGGCGGAGAGATCAAGGCAGGGTACCTCGCGAGGTGCACATGATGCAAGCCATGACGATAGAGGGTGCCAGGCGGGCGCTAGCCCGCGCAGCGTTCCCCTTTCCTCTTTGGTGCAAAGGGGGCAAGCGTAGGCGAGAGGATCAAGCAAAGGCACCCATTTCGGTGCAACGGGACCAAGACCAGTCCAACGGTGGGAAGGAGGTCACCATGGAGCCCAGAACGGCGTCACCACAGGGCCTTTGGCAGGCGAAGACCATCTTTAGTCAGGATAAGTGTACCAGATGTTCCCCTTCAAATTGGCCAATTGTTGGCGCCCTTCCCGCTCAAATATTTGGGAAGGGGCCCAGGGCCTTTGCCTATAAATAAGACTAGCCACCCCCAGGGTAGAGGCATCTAGAGATCAAGGAGAGTATCCAGAGCAAGCAGAGAACAAGTAGAGAAAGAGAGAGAAGGGCGGTTGAACTCCCCCAACAGTTCATCCCCTAGCCAAGAACAGACCCTCGCGAGGCTGTTCTTCCTTGTACTGTTCATCCTCATCAGCCCAAGAGACAATCCACCCACCACAAACTAGAGTAGGGTATTACACCACTCGCTTCATCGCCAACTTCCAAGGTACCCGCGACTGGCCTCCCGCTGTGAGCGACATGCGCCGCATCAAGAAGCAACCTGGGGAGACCCTACAAAAGTACATCCAGCGCTTCAACAGCGCGCGCCTCAAGATCCCCAAGGTGTCCGAGGAAGCCATCATTTCGGCCTTCTCCGATGGCGTGCGCGACGTCAAGATGAAGGAGGAGCTGGCGATGCATGAAGACCTCTGCACCTCCCTGGAGTTGTTCAACTTGGCGACCAAGTGAGCCAGGGCTGAGGAGGGACGCCTCTCCCTCCTCGAGCTGCCTGCAGCAGACCCAGAAGAGAAGAAGCCCAAGGCCAAGGACGTGAAGCGCAAGGGGGCTGCTGTACTTGCGGCGGAACCAGACACCAAGCAGGGCAAGGATCTGCCTGAATCCTCCAGGGGCAGCCGGTACTGCGTGTACCACGACCTCCACACCCACAACACCAACGAATGCCAAGAACTCCGCACCGTGCAAGAAGGAAGAATCGGCCGTCGCCCTGACCGTGCTGACCGGGGCTATGGCCGAGGAGGAGGAAGAAACCCAGGACGCTGGGAAGATCGTGGCCCGCTCCAAGGGTGGCGCGACCAACCTCGCGAGAACCGCTGGCGGGACCCGCCTCGCGAGGGGGACTGGAGGGATCAGCCTCGTGAGGATCGCCCTCACGGCAACCCAGGCCTGCCGCCACTGCCGCCTCAGCCAAGGAGGAATGAAGACCGCCACCAAGACGAGGGGGCTGGAGGCTTCCAAGAGCCGCGCGCAATCGCCTGCATCCTAGGCGGAGCTCAAGCCCCAGCCTCTCAACTTATCTTCAAGCAGTTTGCCCGCGAAGTGAATGCAGTTCTCCCCAAGCTCAAAGCAACGCGCCCCCTCAGGTGGTTAGCGTGCACCATCACGTTTAGCTCGGCAGACCAGCTCAAGTGCGCGACCACAACTGGAGTCCTCCCGATGCTTTGTTCCCCAGTCATCAGCAACGTTCTGGTCACCAGGACCCTCATCGATGGTGGAGCAGGGCTCAACGTCTTGTCCGTGGAAACATTCAACAACCTCCAAGTGCCCTATGACCAGCTTCAGCCAACCAAGCCTTTCTCCGGAGTCATCGACGGTTCCACAGTCCCGATCGGGCAGGTCCGCCTCCCTGTCACCTTCGGGGCCCGCAGCAACTACCACACCGAGCTCATCGACTTCGACGTCGCCCACATCCGCCTACCGTACAACGCCATCCTCGGGTACCCAGCGCTGGCCAAGTTCATGGCTGTGACCCACCACGGCTACAATGTCCTCAAGATGCCAGGAAGTGGCGGCGTCATCATGGTGCCCTATGAAGAGAAGGACGCAGTGTGTTCCCTGGAGCGAGCCTTTCAGGCCACGTCGCTAGAAGACCCAGACCGCGGAAGCAGGAGGCTTCCTCAGACCACCCCCAAGAAGAAGAAGACGTCGTTAGGCTCAGTCCCTCAGGAGGCAGGCCCTTCAGGGCCCGTGTCTGCCCACGGGGACCCTCCTTCCATCGCATAGGAAAGCGCGCCCGGCGCCCTCCTCAGGCAGGGCTCGGGGGCTCTCACTTGGAGGGCCACCGACCTTGCCAGGGTCACGAGGGAGGCGCTTGGGCACCATGTGGAGTCGTGCTTCGAAGCGCGATTCCCTCGAGAAGGAGCCAGGCGAGGAAGGTCAGACCGGCAGGAGTTCGTTAACAAGGCCATTCAAGAACTACAGGAGTCAAGGATCATGAGAGGTTGCCGTCGTCCACCAGCTGTGGCTCCACATCCAGGCGAGGATGGTGGGCTGCGCGTCTGCGTCGACGTACCAGGGCTCAATCAGATCGCCACGATGGAGCACCTCTGGCCCTCCCGAGTGGGGTGCTGCGGAGGACCGCCCCACAGCTATGTTCGCATGCCTTACGGCCTGCCGAGCATGGCTGCGGCGTACCAGCGCCTCGTGAGGGGCATCTTGGAGGCTCAGGAAGACAGGCGTTCTGTGGCTCTGGCGGAGATGGAGACAGCCCGCGAGGAGCCATCAGTGCCTCCGGAGCCTCCCGAGGCCCCAGGGCCTGGGGGCTCATGAGGATCGGCTTCCGCAGCCCACCGAGTCTCCTGCACCAACGCCACTTCGCCAACGACATCTTCAGGTGACATCTTTCAAGTTTCATTCCCAGCTGGGAGCGCCCTCCCAGGGTTGCGTCACTCCCAGGCCGCATGGGTCCGTCCCCGTGGCATGTATCCCTCTTTATTTTATTTAGTCGTTAGCTTGCTTTGCTGGGGGCGCCCCTCGGGATGCATCATCCCCAAGCTGCTCGGGCTAGGCCTAGCGGCGTGTACCTCCCCTTCGTTTATTTCCAATTATGCATTCTCCTATTATGCTTGATTACTTGATGCCGTCCGCGGCACCTCTTCTTCTCCATGTCGACCACTTGCACGTTAAAGGGGGGGTGCCTGAGCATCGCGACTCAGGGCTCTTACTGGCTCTCCAGCCCTCACCCTCTGGCCTTGTCCACGGCATCGCGACCTGGCATACCAGCGACGACTGAGACAAGCTCGAGGGCCGGGACCCGAGGACGTAGAGTGTCGGCATCTAACCAAATTTTGCAGGAACACATCTCAAGATACGGCCCAGTGCCAGGCACAACCCGCCTAGAGGTAGGGCCTCGTGAGTCCCGCGCTGGCTCACGGGTGCCCAGATACACCTCACCTAGCCCTACCGTGCCGGCCACGTGTCAGGGCGGGGCTGTACACACCCTGGGGGCTCCTCCCGGAGGGGAGCCCCCTCCCACGTACCAGTGGAAGCACCATGCTCCGCGCTGGCTGACGACACTGCCGAGGAGCGGCTATGCCCGTACACATACGGAAGCGCTATGCTCCGCGCTGGTGATAAACAACTGAGGGTGGCCTCCGGGCCGCGTCAACCTCAGGGAGCCCAGAGCTTAGTGGCTGGCCTCATCGCAACGCCTCCCCTCGGGAGCGCCGTGCGAGGGGGCTAGGCACGGGGGCTACGACTGGGTCACGCCCAGACGTACGCCGCCCAGCCAGGTCCCTCGGGCCTGGTTCGTCGTGCGTCTCTCCCCGAGCGGAGCCAAGGTATGAAGGCTGTTTGAGCGTCAAGGGGGACCCCTGAGCATCGCAACTCAGGGGCCTAACTGGTCCCGTAGCCCCTCACTCCTTAGTTCCGAAAGGCTATGCTGGGTGAGGTACGTGCGGGGCAGGGCTCTGCAGACGTAGAACGGTAGCCCCGCTTACATCTCGCCTCATCACCCGCTGTTCGCGCGTCAAGGGGGACTCCTGAGCATCGCGACTCAGGAGCCTAACTGGCTCCATAGCCCCTCACTCCTTAGTTCCGAAAGGCTATGCTGGGTGAGGTACGCTCTGAGTCGGGCTCTGCACACGTAGAACGGAAGATACACCTACATCACGCTTCCCTACTTGTTGTTCGTGCGCCAAGGGGACTCCTGAGCATCGCAACTCAGGAGCCTAAGTTGTCACGTAGCCCCTCACTCCTTTGGTCCCGTCCTGGTTTCTGGTCGGGGCTAATGCTGGGTGAGGCACGCGCGGGGCCGGGCCCTGCCGGCGTAGAACACAAGCAAGTAGGGAAGAAGAACATAAAATTCTAGGAACTTAAAAGCAAATACTACAACCCATATTGTCGCCTTAGTACCAAACGCAAATTTAAATGCATCCCCGAGGCATCGTACATGTGCAGGAACCGAAAGAAGAACAGGAACGATAGTGAAGTCACTTGTCGGAGGTGGAGTTGCGTGGAGTGGCTTCGCCTCGTGGAGCATCAGGGCCGGCAGCTCCTTGCTTTGGCCTGGTGCTGAAGGCCCGGAACTTCCCCAGCAGTGCCTCCGCGCGCCCCTTCACGGCTTCGACAGCAGCGGCAGCACCCTCGCCGCTCACTGGCTCCAGCAGGCTGTCGAGGTCGGCGCTGGGACCGCGAAGGTAGACGTGGGCGAAGACCCGCGTCAGCGCAGCAGAAGACAGGACACGCGCCTCGGCCTCAACCGTGGGGGCCAGGCCAAGGGTGACATCCCCAAGGGCTTTAACCAGGAAGGGAAGTAGCTTGGCGGGGCCGTCCCCGTCACCGGCTAGCGGGCTATCCAGGCCGCTCTCGTAAAGCGTCTTCAGCGAAGCGCGGGCATCTTTCTCCATGTCCGCAAAGGCCATGCGATCCTCGGCGAGGACCCGGGCTTTGGCGTCCAGCTCGGCCTTCGTCACCTCCAGTTCCTTCTTCAACGCGCATAGGTGGCCGCGGCGCCTCTTGAGCTTGGCCTCCCGGTCCTCGAGCGCCGCCTCGCGAGCCTTCGCCCCCTTCTCCTGCTCCTGGCGAAGGCGGACCTCCTCCGCAAGCTGGCCTCGCAAGCCTTGCAGCTCGTCCTCCAACTCCTTGCAGCGACCACAGACTCCAACCACCTCTCCCAGGGCCGCGTCTCGAGCAGCCTTCGCCTCGAGGGTGGCCCCCCTCTCTTCGTCACAGGCCGTTGAGGCCTGAACCAACGCCGCCCGAATCGAGGCATCAGAGCGAATCCACCCCGAAGCCAGTTCCAGTCGCCCGGCCACCAGGCGAGGGTCGGCGCCGAGAAGATCCTACCGCAGCCGGTCCAGTTCAGCAACGGCGCGCTCCAGGATGGAAGAAGAAGGCGGAGAAACATCGGTGCGCTCCAAGACAACAGGAGGAGTTGGGGAAGCAGCGGTCGGTGGAACGGGAGGAGAAGATAGCGGCAGGGAGGCCGCAGTGTCCCGAGGCGGAGTCCGCTGCGCCTCCCCAGCCGTAGCAGCGGCGCCAAACAAGGGCACCTCGGGGGTCACTTGAGCCATGGGGGCTATCGCCCCAGCCAGATCAGGAGAGGCCCGCCCGTCACGGTCACCCTCCCCTGCAGGCGGAGGCGCCGCCGTAGATGGGGCCTCACGAGCTCCCTTCGGCTTCTTCGCCAAGGGCGCCAGCCTACTCAAGAGAAGCAATCATCAAGCCTCGTCGGCGGAACGAGAAGCCAAGGATCAAGGATCAAGCACTTACGGGTCGTCGCCAGAAAGCTCTAGCTGCCTCCGGCCATACTTGAAGCCTGAGAGCCGGATGGAGGGGTCGACCTCAGTAGCAGAAGGCGCGTCCACAGCTCGCCCCGGAGTCAGGACGGACCCGCGGGGAATCAACCCGGTCCTGCCCTTCTTCGGGACCGGGGGCGAGCTCCCGCTGCCCAGCACGTCATCGTCGTCATCATCATCATCGCTCGGTGAGAGGCGGAGAGTGCGGGGCTTGCGCTGGGGAGGGGGAGCCCTGGACTCTCCGTCAGTTGCCTCGGAGTCAAGATCTTCCTCCCACTCCTCTTCGCCCTCCTCTCCGCTTGAGTCGCCGGAAGACACGTCCGCAGGTCCCTCGGGGGCCACCACGGGCACGGGCCCGACCCCGTTGAAGACGGGCATGGACTTCACCACTTTCTCCCAATCGTCGCGAAGGAACAGGGGCGAGGGTGCACCCTCCAACCTTGCTACCTCGCCCCCGACCAGGGATTGGAGAACCGCGGTCACATCCTCTTCGCCCACAGCTGCAGGGCTCGGATGAGGCCTCCACATCGGGGGAGAGTACTGCCGAAGCGGTGCCAATTGGTGCTCCAGGAACTCCCTCAGTAGCGAAGCCCCGGTCAGCTTCGCCGCCGCCATGCTGGCCGGCTTCAAGTCGGCGTCCATCTTCGCCAACATCGACTTTGCGCGGGGATCCGTGAGCTCCGCTCGGCACCAGTCGCTAGAACTCACGGGCGGCTCCGTGGGAAGGATCAACCGAGGATGGATGCGCCCGGCGTCCACCAAAACCCACTTGCTCCGGAAGCCCTCGATCCTCTTCCCCGGATACGAAATGGCCATGGCACTGCCGCATGCGACGAAGCTCGCGCACGCGGAAGGGGAACCACGGGAAGTCCGGAGGTAGAAGTAGTGGCGCAGCAAGGCCACTAAAGGCTGCACCCCCACATGAGCCTCGCAGTAGTAGGAAAAGATCGTCAGAAGAAGGATGGAGTTGGGGTGGAGATGCAGAGCTTGCAAGTTGTAATGGCGGAGGACGGAGAGGAAGAACTCAGAGAAAGGAGGCACCAAGCCCGCGGTAATGGAGCTTACGAAAAGAGGATAGAAGGTGCTCCCTCGGCCCTCAGGGGTGGCAGAGCCGACCTTGAACACCTGCGCCCTGTTGATGCCCTGTGCCGCCGCCATCCGGTGCAGTCGGGCGAGGCTCACCTCCGACACGTTGGGCGAGTCCAGGGCAGGCGAGAACCAAGCTTCAGCCGGGGGCTGGCGAGGCGCCATGGCTATCTAGGTCAACCGGATGGAGCAGATCTGGAAACTTGGAGGGAAAGAGGAGAGACGCAAGAAAGGGGATCTGAGCAAAGGCTGAAGAAGGATGGAGCAAGGCCGGAGCGGATGCCACGCCTATAATAACCCGCGCAGTTGCAAAAGCACCCACGTCCAATCAACTGCCACGCGGCGCCCAAGGCCGTAGGCTGTTAGGGCCCGCGGCGCTTCGCCCTTGCCCTTTCGCCTCTCGGCACGGCCAAGTCCATGCGCGCCTTGGGCCCGGGGGCTACTGTCGGTGTTTTGGGAACGGGGGTCCCCAGACTTGCCTGCCTGCGGCCTGCGACGTGGCTCAAATGGGGGCCCAGCGTGGCCCATCTCCACCAACACAAGACTCAAGACCCTCGCGAGGGGCCAAGCCTCGCGGTGCGGATGACACGGCGCTTCCTCAGGCACGGCCTCCTTAGGCTGGCTCGCGAGGAGGCGGAGAGATCAAGGCAGGGTACCTCGCGAGGTGCCCATGACGCAAGCCATGACGATAGAGGGTGCCAGGAAGGCGCCAGCCCGCGCAACGTTCCCCTTTCCTCTTTGGTGCAAAGGGGGCAAGCGCAGGCGAGAGGATCAAGCAAAGGCACCCATTTCGGTGCAACGAGACCAAGACCAGTCCAACGGTGGGAAGGAGATCACCATGGAGCCTAGAACGACGTCACCACAGGGCCTTTGGCAGGCGATGACCAACTTTAGTCAGGATAAGTGTACCAGATGTTCCCCTTCGAATTGGCCAATTTTTGGCGCCATTCCCGCTCAAATATTTGGGAAGAGGCCCAGGGCCTTTGCCTATAAATAGGACTAGCCACCCCCAGGGTAGAGGCATCTAGAGATCGAGGAGAGTATCCAGAGCAAGCAGAGAACAAGTAGAGAAAGAGAGAGAAGGGCGGTTGAACTCCCCCAGCAGTTCATCCCCTAGCCAAGAACAGACCCTCGTGAGGCTATTCTTCCTTGTACTGTTCATCCTCATCAACCCAAGAGGCAATCCACCCACCACAAACTAGAGTAGGGTATTACACCACAATAGTGGCCCGAACTAGTATAAACCCTGTGTCTATTGTGCTGTTCGTTCGGTAGTTTAGATCCTTGCGAGAAGGAGAGGTAGAGGGCATAATCTCCGCGCGCGCCACAGAGTTCAAACCTTAAGGGTCTGCCGGAACCCGTGATCCGACAACGTTCATACGAGCAGGGTCTCGAATGCCTACTCGCGCATACGTACGGCCAGGGCTCGTGTACATGGCTGGGTCAGAACGGAGAAACAGCATCGTCGTCGTGTTCATGGGGAGGCAATGGAACACGTCGTGTTCATGGGGAGGCAACGGAATGTGTCGTGTTCATCGGGAGGCAATGAAACGCGTGGGAGCCAACCGGCTGGGTCGGAACGGAATGCGTGGTCGTGTTCATCAGGAGGGCTTGGACGGAACAGGCGATGGAAACGAGGCCTGGAATACCGCACAACGGAGGAAACAGACCTCCTACATTCGGAACGGGGTCCTGTTGATCGGGAGGGGTCTAGGGTACCGCAAAATGGAGGAAACGGACCTCCTACGGTCGAAACGGGGGTCCTGTTGATCGGGAGGGGTGTGGCGTACCACAAAACGGAGGAAACGAACCTCCTACGGTCGAAACGGAGGTTAAAACGGGACTCCACGGGATACTGTTCATCTCCACCGTCGACCCCCTCCAGCGTCCACGAGCTACTGTTCATCCACCATCGACCTCCTCCAGCCTGCACATGCGACTGTTCATCCATGGGCTCCTGTTCATCCAGCCTCCACCGTGCGCTACTCCACCGGCTACTGTTCAACTACCCCTCCAGCGTCTACTGTTCATCCAGCCCTCCACACCACGGGGTCCTGTTCAACCACCCCTCCACGGGCACCCCTCCACCGTCTACTGTTCATCCAGCCCTCCACACCACGGGGTCCTGTTCAACCACCCCTCCACGGGCACCCCTCCACCGTCTACTGTTCATCCAGCCCTCCACACCACGGGGTCCTGTTCAACCACCCCTCCACCGTCTACTGTTCATCTAGCCCTCCACACCACGGGGTCCTGTTCATCCACCCCTCCACGGGCACCCCTCCACCGTCTACTCTTCATCTAGCCCTCCACCACACCACGGGGTCCTGTTCATCCAGAGGCAACGCCACCGCTCACTGTTCATCCAAACCCCCCGCAACGCTCACTGTTCATCCCATCGATCGGCTTCAGTTAGCAGCACTACCGAAGGAATTGCTCGATCGGATTCAGTTAACAGCCATCGATCGGTCGCTCGGGTTTAGTAACGCGTAGCCTGCAGTGCAATCGCTCGGGTTCAGTTAGAGCCCAACTCCTCGCACACACGCGCGTACGTGTACGAGAGAAACGCGCATCACTCGGCCCCCGACCTCCCACCGTAACCGGGAACTCCCCGAAATTTTCCTCGCCCTCGCTTCTACCACGGTTTTTTCCGTCATGGACGGCCCAAAGAATGTCATGCAGCTGCGTCTCCGGCCCGCCCAGGACGAAAAGCCCATTTTCTGTCATGATTTTCTGTCATAGAAGTAGGAGCCCACCACATCTATGATGATACCGGGTTTTGTCACAATTATCATCATAGAAGTGTCATATGTATGACAGGAAAAAAATTCGTTCGGCCCAAAATGTCACGGATGTGTCTTTTTTTGTAGTGTATACACACACGCACAATGCCTGGTATTCACGTGTACTTTGTACACACCCCTATCACTAATATACAGTACCAGGAGTAGGCTCTTTCTTCAACTGCAATTGAATTCTAGAATGTGCATGTGTTTATTTCATATTATTGATCCATAGAGTGAGAGCGGTTTGAAATACAGGCAATGGATGCTTTTGCAATTCATATATAAACATTAATTAGTGCACTCCATGTTGTTAGTGTGAAGCACTTTATACATTTGTCACTTGCATGGATACATTCCAAATTGCTAGCTATGAAATAGAATACATGTCGAATTCAACATAAAGGGGGTTTCGAAGATTTGAATTCATAAGAAGTGCATTCATCTATTTGAACCTGAGATAATGGCATTTGTAAATCAGATGTAAAAGGGGGCATCAATCTTTGTTGTGAGTTTGAACATGCTATATATATTCATACGCATATCTAACTTTTTTTTGCAACCAAGGAGATTATATCTGGAACCATGCATGAACTGAGGTAAGTTGCATATTTTTTAATATATACACTCCTGTACAATGTATATTCAAATGTACCCCCTCCATTCCAAAATAATCGTAGCTTTAGGATTTTCAAGAGTAAAGATTTGTGAAGTTTGACACATCCTGAAAGTTCAATTCAAGAGAACCGAAAACGTTAATGCTTCTGCTCCCAAATATTTAACGAAGCGCTAAATAGGCCTCTGGTCACCCGAAACCGCGTGAGACTAATGTTTTGGTGGTAGGAAATTACTGTCCTGACTCTGGCCCGTGTAGCCTATCGGCCCGATGTCCAAAGGTCTAAACCAGGGTAGGTTTGTAACTTCACCAAGACGCCAGAGAAGCATTCATACGCTATGGGCACCTACCCATGCGCTCGGCCGAAATCTATCCCACCCACATTTGGGACACCTGACATGACTGTCCTACCCCCAACCCGCAATATGTACGAAATTATAGATGGGGGAAAAGTTTGTAACTTTCCCCAAATTTCAAACAAGCGCGTCTCAAACCGAAACATTGTTCCCCCTTAGTTCCCCGCCTCCCTCCGTTTCCCCATTCATACTCCGTGGGCGCGAAAACACCCTCTCCACCAGCCGCGAAACCCCAGCCTCCTCCGTCCTCCACCCCATAGCGGCCAATCCACCGCCACCCTCCTCCATCACGCCGGAGCCGGTACCCCGACGTCGTCGTCCAACGCAACCGCAACTGCAACGCCCTCATGGACTTAGCAGCTGAAGCCGAGGCAGAGCTGCCTCTACGACGCCGACACCGACGTGCGCCGTACCAGAACCACTCTGACCACGCCGTCCTGCGCCTCACTGTTGAGGCTCCACTGTTGCAACCGTCCACCGCACCAGAGCTGTTCCCGCTATGCCGTCGTTCGCCGCCTCGGATCTGCTTCCCCGCCGCCGATAAACGGCCACCGCACCACACTCAACAACTTGGCCATG
This sequence comes from Aegilops umbellulata, assembly GCA_032464435.1. Taxonomy (NCBI): domain Eukaryota; kingdom Viridiplantae; phylum Streptophyta; class Magnoliopsida; order Poales; family Poaceae; genus Aegilops; species Aegilops umbellulata. The sequence continues at coordinate 358,529,523 of CP136054.1, read as the reverse complement.
GGTTCGTCCAAGGCTGCACCGTCCTCCACAACTTCTGGTTTCCGGCGAACAACAAGAAGATCGTCGGAAAAACAGAAGGAGGACACAACACTGCCAGCAGAAAGAGGTACTTCTATTCCCTTATTCGTGCAAATCTTACGTCTCCGCTCACACTGTATTCATCCCACGAAAGAAACTAGTTGAGCGCTTCTTACTGCATCTTCTTCGTGATACTAAATGCACAAGGTTTCCTCCCTTTTACTATTTCACCTTTGCTAGAGGTCAGTAGCCCGCCTGGATTTCAATTCAGGGTCAGTCAAACCGCAATTAAAAGAAGCAGCACCCGCTTAGGCGCGCGGAGCACCTAGTCCGCCTGTTCCCCGGGGAAGCGGTGCATCGGTGTCTATCATAGGGGTGTGGGGTGCAGGAGCTGCTTGCGCCCGATCTGGAGGTCGGCGGGGCTTGAATGGATGGTCGGGGGGCGGTGCCAAGCACGGCGGTGCGGTGTGGTCGAGGAGAGGGCGCAGGCATGGGAGGAATACTGGGCCGATGGTCGCTGGCGTTTTGAGGAAGATCGTCAACACTGACTGGTTGGAGGTAGATGAAGCCGATCTGCCCATTCTTTGTACATCGGATGATGCAGAAAAAATGGACTGAGCTATTTGCTTTCAGTGGACTGTTATTTTCATAGAATCCTGTAGTAATTTAGTGTGCCATGCATGTTGTAGAGCTATCATATGTCTCCCGTCATTTATTTCTCACCGACCTGCTATCTGCTACCTTTGCATTGTACTAATTGTGCACACAATTCACCCATACTCACACTATTGTTTTTTTATGCATGGCTATTTCAGACTCTGACGCAGTGTTGATGAATGCAGAAAAGAAAAGACAGAAGTCGCTCCAGTGTAATTCGAAGATAAGCACTAAGCATTCCAGCACTCTAACGGGTGCAGTGTCAGTAGTTGGAGACAGTAAACGTAGCTCTGCAGTTGATGATCTCAATTGCCACACACAACCATCCCAGGTGCTTGCTTTAACTTCGCACTGTCAAATGTGGTTGCATGTTGCATATGTTGTCTAGCTTGTATTGCTTCCAATTTGGTTAAATTGCATCTGCTTACTTTACACATTATACCTTTGATAATGACATGCCTTCCTGTTTTTGATGCATACTACATATGTCTATTAACCATGTTTGTACATCAAACTAATGCTCTTTTGTATCCCTCGTCAATCACTTATGATGAGACAGTCACCCGGGTGGGTTACTGTGAGACGCCATACTCTTTTAAAGAGTGTAGTGTCATCCTCCCCAGATGATTCTCAAGAAACAGCAATGCTAAATGGAAATAGTCAACGTATCTCTCTAGTTGATCACCACAATTCCCCCACACCACCATCGCAGGTGCTGCTCTTACTTGGCAGTGTGATATGTGGTTGCATGTTGCATATGGCGTCTACCTTGTAATGCTTCTAATTAGGGTAAATTGCATCTGCTTAGTTAACACATTATACCTGTGAATATGACATGCTTTCCTGTTTTCGGTACATACTACGTCTTTCTATTAACCATGTTCTTACATCAAACTACTTTTCTTGTGTATCCCTCATCAATGCTCCTAATTTGTTAAATTGCATCTCCTTAGCTTACACATTATACATGTGAATATGACACGCCTTCCTGTTTTTGGTACATACTACATCTGCCTATCACACCATGTTCTTACATCAAACTACTGTTCTTGTGTATCCTGCGTCTATCGCTTATGATGAGACAGTCACACGCGTTGGTTAATATGAGACACATTACTCTTACAAAGAATAAAATTTCATCCTCTCCACATGATTCTCAAGAAAAAGCAAGCCTAAATGAAGATATTGAACGTAGCTCTGTACCTGAAGACCGCACTTCCCCTACACCACCATCACAGGTGCTTGCTCTAACTTCGAAGTGTAATGCTTCTAATCAGGGTAAATTGCATCTTCTTAATTTACACACTATACCTGTGAATATGACATGCCTTCCTATTTTTGGTACACACTACATCTATGTGTTAACCTTGTTCTTACATGAAACTACCTCTCTTCTGTATCCCCCGTCAATTACTTACGATGAGTCACCTTTATTCATTGCATATTGCATATTATTTCTATCCTGTTGCCATGTATTGCTTCTAATTTGGTCAAATACATTTGTTAGGGCACCCTTTTAATTTGGCAGAGTGATATTGGTTTCATCTTTCATATGGTTTCTAGCTTGCATCGATTCTAACAAGTTCAAGCACCTTCTGCTTAGTTTACACTTTGTAGATCATACATGTCAATATGTCACGCCGTCCTGTTTTTCATACATATTCCATCCTCCTATCATGCGGCTGCCTTACATGAAAGTAGTGTTCGTCAGTATCATGCATCAATGAGTTCTGAAGAGCAAATTTTATTCCTTTTTCTTGTGGGTTTAACTTGACAAGGCAAAATCAAGAAAGAGGAAGGAAAAGAGTAAGGAAGGCGATGATGGTGGTCCTCTGCAGCAACGTAAACGGAGCATCTGTACCGATTCTCCTTGTACTGATAGTGCATTACAAGGTCCAAGTCTCTGCTCCCCTACTCCACCATCCAAGGTGTTTTCTCTAACTTGGCAGTGAGATATCTGGTTGCATGTTGCATATGGTGTCTAGCTCGTATTGCTCCTAATTAGTGTAAACTGCATCTGCTTAGCTTACACATGATACATGTGAATATGACACACTTTCCTGTTTTTGGTACATACTATATCTTATGATAAGGCACCTTTAAGTCGCCACTTTGATATTGGTTGTGTCTTGCATATGATTTCTAGCATGTACTGCTTCTAATTTGTTGAAATGCCATACAGTTTGAACTTGGAAGAGTGATATTGGTTGCATCTTTCATATGGTCTCTAGCTTGCAGTGCTTCTAATTTGTTGAAATGCCTTCTGCTTAGTTACCACATCATAGGTGTGAATATGTCACACCATCCTGTTTTTCATACATATTCCATCCTTGCATCATGTGTTTGCCTTTCATCCGAGTAGTGTTCGTCAGTATCATGCATGAATGAGTTATGAAGAGCAAATTTTATTCCTTTTTCTTATTGGTTTGACTTCACAATGCAAAATCATTACAACTGAAGGAAATTAGTCTGGCAGTGGATGATGGTGGTCCTTCGGAGCAACTCAAACAGGGGGTCTCTACAGATTCTACTCCGCCATCCTCCCAACAAGATTCGCAAGACAACACAAGGCTGGACAGTCAACGTAGCTGTGTAGATGATGAGCACATCTCCCCTACTCCACCATCACAGGTGCTTGCTCTAACTTGACACTATTATATGTGGTTGCATGTTGCGTATGATGTCTAGCTTGTATTGCTTATAACTTGAATTGCATCTTCTTACTTTACACATAATGCCTGTGAATATGACCCGTGTTCCTGTTTCTAGAACATACGTGTACATGACGAGCACATCTCCCCTACTCCAACATCACATGTGCTTGCTCTTACTTGGAACTGTTATACGTGGTTGCATTTTCCGTATGATGTCTAGTTTGTATTGCTTTTGATTATGTTGAATTGCATCTGCGTAGCTTACAACTTATACCTACAACAATCACTTAACCATAAGACACATCTTGCATTGTCTTCTAGCTTGTACTGCTTCTAATTTCTTGAAATGGCACTTACGACGAGACACTTTTTACCTGATAGAGTGATATTGGTTGCATGTTCATATGGTGCCTAGCTTTCATTTCTTCTAATTTTGTTGAAATGTCTTCCGCTTACTGTTTTTTCATACATATTCCATCCTCCTATCGTACGTGTGAATATGAAACGCTGTCTCTTTTTGTACATCAAAGTAGTGTTCGTCTGTATCATGCATCAACCAGTTATGTAGAGCTAATTTTATTCATCTTCTTGTGGTTTTGACTTCATAAGGCAATATCAGAAAATAGGAAGGAAAAGAGTAAGTTAGGGGATGTTGGTGGTCCTCCGTACCGACGCAAACAGAGAATCTCTAGATTTGCCACTGCTACTGCTAATGAAGTTGAAGTCCCAAGTCTACATGATGAGTTCATCTCCCGTACTCCACCATCGCAGGTGCTTGCTCTAAGTTGACAGTGTGATAATTGGTTTCATGTTGCATATGTTGTCTAGCTTGTATTTCTTCTATTTTGATTAAATTGCACCTGCTGAGTTTATACGTTATACATGTGCATATGACATGGCTTTCTGTGTCTAGAATACACTGCATCTATCGATCATACCATGTTCTTACATCAAAGTACTGATGTTGTGTATCCTGCATCAGTCACTCATGATTGGACGCTTTTAACATGGCAGTTTGATAGTGGTTGCATCTTGCATTGATTTCTCTGTTGTATTGCTTCTAATTTTTCGAATTGCCACTTATGACAAGACACTTTTAACTTGGCAGAGTAATATTGGTTGCATCTTTCATATGGTGTCTAGCTTGCATTACTTCTATTTTCTTGAAAATCCTTCTGCTTAGTTTGCACATCGTAGCTGTGAATATGTCATGCCGTCTTGTTTTTCTTACATGTTCCATCCTCATACGGTTGTCTTACATCAATGTATTGCTTGTCTGTATCATGCATCAATGAGTTCTGAAGAGTGATTTTATTCTTTTGTGTTGTGGGTACAGCTTGACATGGCAAAGTCAAAAAAGAGCAAGGAAAATAATATAGTAGGGAGTGCTGTTACTCGTCGGGTGAAATGGAAAAGGTTCTGCCGTCGAGATTCTGCTGGTACTTATAGTGCAGTAGAAGGTCCAAGTCCACCGGCTAAATCTACAAACACAGTATCACCTGCCCCACCAGCCGCAGCATCCGCTTCAACTGTCCCATCATCTCAACCAGTTACTCATTCGTTTGCTCCGGAACTGGCCAGTTCCCAAGCTGCCTTCACACCTAACACTACTTTCGAAGCACTGCTGACACAACAGGACTTGGCAAGATCAGATGAACCTCATGACCATCAACACCAAGACGGTACCTGACCGAGTCAAGTTGCAGTTGCATGATCCTTTATATGTACTCTCATAGTTTGATGTACACTAACACTTTCCATATTCGTTGTTGAACTAGCACCATGGCGCAAGCGGAAACAGACATCAGGGACAATGCTTGACAGATTAACAAAATCTAAAGGAGGAAGAATGGAGATCCATTTTGAGGCAGATTTAAAAAGGCCACGTGATGCTACATAGTCAGCGAAGTTAGTATCAGAGGCAGCCGTTGTCATTAGGTGTCATGCGCGTATCCTCCCAACGTGGATCCAGTACAGGAATGAGAAAGACAATACCCAGTTTAACACCTTCCTTGACCATTTATCCATATGTAATGTTATTCATCGCAATTAGTAATATTGTCTTGCTCTGTCCCATACTTTCTAGCTTCCTCCTAATAAGACTCACATTCTTTTTTCAACAGATGAGGTTCAAGTTGGATCCGAAAGATGATGCAACTAGATAAGCATGCACTCATGTTTTTCAGTCTGCTCTGCGACAGTATCGGTACCACCTTAGAAAATCTCACTTTGAAGGCAAGGCTAACAATGAAATCGCCCAAACATCTCCAGTGGAATATATTACAGATGAAGACTGGACATCCCTCGTTAAACACTGGTCTGATCCAAAGTATCAGGTAGGCTATATGTATTTGATCAGACCACATATTGAACTTGTATTTATGTATGTGCCTTATAAGTGTATCTTCTTCTAGGCTAACTGTTTGAAGAACAAAACCAACCATTCTAAGGTGAAATTCCAACAGACAACAGGATCTCGTAGCTATATTGCACACTGTGAGGCTCTTGTAAATAGCTGCTACTTCCTTCTTTTTTGTGCCATATTATCGTATCTATATTGACTTGTTCCAAATACAGAGGAAATCCCGTGCGGACCAAAAAGAACCTGAACCGAATGCAGTGCAAATCTTCAAGGATTGCCACACCAGCAAGATGAAGGGCATGAGCACACCAGTTCAAGCCGCTGTTGTAAGTCCTTACTCCTCCTGCCTTGAACTGATTGGTAATGTGATGTGTTCATTTAACTACTTGGTTTGCAGCCAATGTCAGTTACTCTGTTCACTTTTATTCACAGTTGTCTTAACGTATCATTTCACCTTACATGATTTAAAAGAGATGAAGGATATTCTTTTGGTCTTGATCTGTAATCTAGTTGTTATGTTCACGTGCGCACACAATGATAAAATAGCCTGTTTGTTTTATATCTGTTTGCCCATGATATGAATGATGTCATACTATGTTCATCCTACTTTAAACCATGTGTCTTTATCCTTAGATGTCAATGAATGTGAGGAAATAGACAATACAGTAGGCATGCTACATGGACATATGTTCCGAAAGTGATTTTATTATGTAGTTGGCACTACAATACATGCCAATGTATTACAGTAGTTCACCAAAATAAGTTATGTATAAACGTTTAACCTACTTTGTTTATTTTTGTCTCATTAGTAACTTATCTGGTACACTAATCTACAAGTTCAAACTTTCAGGAAGCTATGGAACAAATGATTGAACAGCCACAACCACCTGAAGGTGACGAGGCTACTACAGGCACAATGTCACCTCTTGCTGCAGTGCGTCAGTATCTCTCCACTAACAGTGCAAAAAGCACCTTCCTGCGTAATTCTGGGTTGGTTGTCAAGGTAACCTCGTCCAAATCGCCCACTGAACAAAATCTTCCTGCTAGACAGAGTGATATATCTGTGCTCCAGACACAAGTCCAATCCCTAATGGACGTTGTTTCGGAAACAAGAATAGTGGTTGAGAAATGTCGTCAAGATATGAATGGTTTTGAAACCAGACTATCAGACATTCGCTTCGTTGTTCAAGAGCAATGGCGGAAAAAAGGTGGAGATCGTGCTGCTCCATCAGATTCTACAGCCTGAAACATTAGCACTCAGGTCAAATGATCTATGCTTTTACCTGGAAGGACTGTAAACTTTATTCCAACAGGCCTTTTGTTGTATGGTTCGAATTTATTTTGTTGTGATACAACATTTACGATGCTGCCTCAGGTTGCAGTAATTACGATGCTATTTTTGTATAGTGTAGGTTTATCTTAGTAATGTATTCGGCTGAAAGCTTCGTAGGAGCCCAACATGCCAAAATTTGTCGGGCCCATTCCAATTGGGCTAAAAACGATTACGGGCCGAAATTGGCATGTAGCCCACTAAAAATATCTGGGCCTAAATAGTGGGCCTTTACCAGGCCTAAACATAATTTGGGCCCTCAGTAAAAATAGGCCATTTATAGGTGTAACTATCTCGAGCCCATAAAAAACATGGGCCTTTAATAGACCGAAAGTGAGATTGGGCCCTGATTGTGCCAAATAACCCACTGGACTTAGCAGGCCGAAATGGTGGCCCATTTACGATGCGGATCTTTGACAGGCCGAAATTCGGACGGGCCGTAAATGCGCCGACCTAATACACGGTCCTTTAACAGGCCGGAACTTCGGTCGGGCTAGATTATCGTCATTTTTATATGGGCCGTTATTGGGCCCGATATGACGTTGGGCCACATATGACCCATGATTTATGTCCGGTGTTAACAGGCCGAAAATGACAACAGGCTGAAAGTGGCCCAAAGCTATAGTGGGCCTCTAATAGGCCGAATGTCAGACTTGGCCGAATATGACCCAAATCCTTCATGGTCGTTTATGGGCCAAAAGTTTTGATGGCCTATAAATGGGCCCAAATGAAGCCGGACCTTTAACAGGCCGGAAATACACCGGGCCGTAATTCGGCCCAATTACTTAGCGGACTGTTAACGGGCCAGAAGTGACCATGGGCCACGTTGATGACAAGTTTAGGACAGGCCGTTGACGGGCCGATTTGACAGAGAATGTTGGGCCTTTAGATGGGCCGTCCCATTATGGTCGGCAGAATCTTGTGGGCCTTTAGCTATGCCGACCCATTGTGGTCCGCAAAATCTTGTGGGCCTTTAGCCGGGCCGGCCCATTATGGTCTGCAAAATCGTGTGGGCCTTTAGCTGGGCCGGCGCATTATGGTTCGCTTAATTTTGTGGGCCTTTAGCTGGGCCGGCCCATTATGGTCCGCCAAATCTCATGGGCCTTCGGTTGGGCCGGCCCATTTAAACTTTGTGGGCCACTTTTGGGCCGGTCCACGTGTCAACATATCATAGGCCCATCTCGACCGTTGGATGAGTGACAACTGTGCCAACGCAGAGCTGACGCGTGGATCGATCAGCCAATGAGAATTTTACACATGGAAAATCGGCATTGGTCGTGGCTGTTAACGGGTTATCGAATCCAAAATCCGAACCGATAGCTTACGGCGTTCCGTTACGGTGGATGCCACGTGTCGGTCACCCTTGACGAAAGCACTTCTGTGACGCGCGATTTATCGTCATGGAAGTGGACACTTCCGTGATGATAATTTTGGCAATGTCATGGAACACTTCTACGACAGCACTGGTATGACTATCTTGATTCTGTCATAAATTTGTCATGGATGTACATGCATGACAGAAAATACGACCTACTGTGACATGTATCATCACGGAAGTGTATTTTTTTGTAGTGTAAGGATTATTTCCCGGGTCTGGATTTGGTCGTAGCCGCGGCGGCAAGGAGGTGGGACGAGGAGCCTGAAGCCCACTTCATCCCTGCCTCAGCCAAGAGCGCGAGAACGGTCTAGTGGAGTGGGGGGACGGCAAGGCCTGTTGCCGGGCAAAAAACATTTATCTTAAACAATAACAAGGATTCGCTCCTTGTCGCGGGATTTACCCGCGAACGAAAAACCTTGAAAGCATCCCTTTTTCATTAAAAACATCCCATACAGGTACAGTTCGTGCGAGATGACAAACATGAGCAAGGGGATTACAAGTTTTAAATTTAACAAAGGCCCGCAGGCTTACAAACTAAAAAGAGATAAGATGCCCGTAATCCGTTTCTTGTCCCTCTCCTCAGAAGGCAGGTCAAGGAGGAGAAAGGGCAAAAGGGGCGCCTGGGCGAGCTACGAGCAGCAGAAAGCACCAAGAGAACACCTCGGTGGCCGCCCACGGGCGGGCCGGTGATGACGGTGCCGGGAAAGGAGCTGGAAGACGAGGCGGCAGGACCGGCAATATGAGATGAAGGCATCGGTGCCCGCGTACTCCGAGTTGACGGCCTTGTCGCCTACCCTCTTCCTCTTCCGCAGCCTCCCGACGCCAGCCGCCCAAGGAGACGGCCCTGAGAAGTTCAAGGAGCTGGCCCCGCCCCCGGCAAACCTCTGCCGGAGGAGCGGCCACGTGCAGATGCTGCTGCTGCCGCGCCCGCCCAGGCGCGGGGCGTCCGACGCCTAGTCGGACTCGTCCCCACTATCCGCCCCGCTGTCCTCCTCGTCATTTTCGCTCGAGGACGAGCTTCCATCATCAGAATCTCCATCAGAGGAGCTCTCCACGCAGCATTTCAGACGAGTTCCAAACTGTCCGAAGACCTTGACGAAAAGCAGGCCATCCTCCATTAACTTGAAGTAGAGGACGAGCCTCGCCATTAGGCTGTGGATGCGGGCGAACATCTTCCATCCACGGCGGAGATACATAACTTGAGGAGCCGGGAAGTCGACGTCGACCCGCGTGCCCCCGTTCACGCAGCCCCTCATGTGCAACCTGAGGGTCTGGGACGGGGCACGACGGCACGCTCCATCACCCGAGCGAACGGGGTGGGGAGATGAAGACGACGACGCGGGGCCCGGCAGAGCCTGATGAAGAACTGGCAAGGCTAGTCTTCAAAATGGCCCTCCATCGGGAAGGGCATCATTGGCGGGGGCGAGGCCGGCGCGCCGCCCCGTCCTCCTCTTCCTTGAGCTCTACGGCCTCTGGCCTGGCCTCGCCCACGGCCTTGCCCCCTCCCTCTTCCCCTCGTGGTCGGTTCCACCACCACGGGTTCAGGAGGAGGAGGGACGCGTTGCCGAGCGGCGACCCTCGCCGCCACCATCGAGGGACCAGGATTCCCCTTCTCCATGGCGGGTGAGAGGAAGAAGCAGAAGCAGGGGGAGATAGAAGATGGAAGAATGCGGGATGCCATCCCCACTTCCTCCTCTTTATAAAGAACGGGGTTGAGGCTCGGCCGCCCCGCTCGGCCAATCCACACACCGGAGGCGCAGGGAATCAGGACCGACCCGCTGCCCCAACCAGCGACGACCCGGTTTCCCGCCTCCACCGTTTGCCACCCCAAGGATGCATGGCGGACATGTAGAACTGAGGGGATGGGTGAGGCGACCTCTTCCCACCCCGTGATCATGGGGAGTGGATGCCTTGAAGACTGCACTCTGGCCCCGCTTAGTAAATGAGCCGTGCTTCCACGCCTCCCTCTTTTTACGGGGAAGGCGTGAGCCGCCTCTCTACTGCGATGTGACGCATGCATGTGAAAACCGCCCCACGCATGCCGTCCACGTCACACGCAGCCCTCCACGCCACGCCACGCGCGCGGGTCGTGGGTGGTGGAGCGCGCGAAGAATCTTACCACGGTAAAAACCGCACCGCCTGCCCACGCACCATTTTGGGCCTGGCCCAACAACGTGTCGCGGTTATGTGTGGCCCAGGACCGGGGGCTCCTGTCGGTGTACAAAAATAGGGGCACATTTTTGTACTCCTTTACCTGTGCACGGGCAGTCAGAGCCGCGCCCACGGCCACACCAAGCAGAACGAGGAAGGTGAGCCAAGGTAAGATCAAATCCCAAGACAATCAAAGCAACGCCAAGGCCAAGACCACAAAGAGCAGAGGGATGAAGCAGGTTCCCCCGGCAAGACCCTTGCTGGCGGCCTCAGCGGCCCCGGCAAGACCCTTGCCGGGACAGCTCGCCCAGCACCAACAGAGCGAGCCACCCTTGAGCCCACGACCCCCAGCGCCATCATCAGCGTGGGGCCAGGGCTCGGGAAGGCACCTCTGTGGTGGCATGTAGATCTTTGTGAAGACATATTCAAGTTCAGATGAGGATTAGAAAATGACAATCTTTAGCAAGATCCTTGCCGAGGAAGGCCATCAGACCCCCGACAAGATCCTTGCCGGGGACAACAGCACGCCACGGCAAGACCCTTGCCGGGACACCCGGCAAGGCCCTCGCCAAAGACGCCGGCGAGGCCACCGCCAAGCCCACGTCAACCAAGCTTCCACCACCGTTCACATGCAGCTGCCAGCCCAACCAGCTGGTCGGGCACCTGCGTGGCAACATGCAGCTCCCAGGCCAACTCCTCAAGCGCCTGCATGGCGGCATGCATATCTTCTTGAAGGCTCCACCACCGCGCCAACTCAGCTGCCTGCCTGCCTACATGGCACTGCACGCATCCCTGGCCGAGGCGCGTGTCGAAGCGAGGAGGAGCGGCGAAGGCGGGACGGGCCTCGCCCCCGTCCCCGATAAAGCAAGAGGACACCTAAGTGGTGCATTAAATGCACCTTGTCCTGTAATACAAGGGATAACCTCGTGCCACTGTAGACCTTTCCACCTCTTGTGTGCCACTATGGCAACCCCTTATTCCTATAAAGGGAGGCCCGAGGCGACCAGGAGAAGGATTCGGCTCTTTCGAACCACACGCTGACCACAGCTAGTTCGAGAGCTCAAGAACTCTCAGAAATACACCCACCAAAGTAGGACTAGGGTTTTACGCATCCTCGCGGCCCGAATGTCGGTGTCAAAACCGGCGGATCTCGGGTAGGGGGTCCCGAACTGTGCGTCTAGGCGGATGGTAACATGAGACAAGGGACACGATGTTTTTTACCCAGGTTCGGGCCCTCTCGATGGAGGTAAAACCCTACTCCTGCTTGATTAATATTGATGATATGGGTAGTACAAGAGTAGATCTACCACGAGATCGGAGAGGCTAAACCCTAGAAGCTAGCCTATGGTATGATCGTTGTTCTTCTTGTCCTACGGACTAAACCCTCTGGTTTATATAGACACTGGAGGGGGCTAGGATTACACAGAGTCGGTTACAATCAGGAGGAGATCCACATATCTGTATTGCCAAGCTTGCCTTCCACGCCAAGAAAAGGTCCCATCCGGACACGGGACGAAGTCTTCAATCTTGTATCTTCATAGTCCAAGAGTCCAGTCAAAGGTTATAGTCCGGCTATCCGGACACCCCCTAATCCAGGACTCCCTCAGTAGCCCCTGAACCAGGCTTCAATGACGACGAGTCCGGCGCGCAGATTGTCTTTGGCATTGCAAGGCGGGTTCCTCCTCCGAATACTTTATAGAAGATCTTGAACACGAGGATCGTTTCCGGCTCTGCAAAATAAGTTCCACATACTACAGTAGAGAGAATAATATTTACACAAATCTAATCTGCTGAAGTATTCTGTAGCATGACATCACACCACAACCAAGCCTTTATTCGAATCATTTTTACTGTCCTACCTCAGCGCGTTTTGCGAGGCGGTTTCCTTGGCACGTCTTGTCGAAGCAGAGATCGTGTCCCCTTTATTTATGGGATTCTCATCAACATGGGCGTGGGTAACCTAGTCGTGCCCGTTGGTATGTCTCCTCGATCAAAGGTAAGTTCCAAATGGTCACGGGGAGGGCTCTTGGTATTCAACCTCTTATAAAGAGACCAAGGCTTTACTCCTTTCTTTCGATCTCAGGCGAATCCGCCTCTCGCATTGAGTTCCAACAGCCAAGGCTCCAGATTTAGGCGCTTCGGACCTTCGACGATGTCTGGCTCCGACCTTCGAGGATGATGGATGCCTTCCTCCGTCATGGAGTAAGACGTACTAAAGCTGAGAGAGGCCAGGTATTTGACCGGTGAAATCTCGCATAGGCTGCCTGCTCAAGGGCAGGTCACTCCCACTCCCGAGCCCGGTGAGAGCGTGGTGTTCGTGTCTCACTTCCTCCGAGGGCTAGGCTTCGCGACGGATCCCTTCATGAGGGGGCTCATGTTCTATTATGGGCTGGAATTTCATGACTTAGCTCCGGAGTCCATCCTCCATATCTCATCGTTCATCGTCATGTGCGAAGCTTTCCTCCGTATTACTCCTCACTTTGGACTGTGGCTCAAGACCTTTAAAGTCGAGCCGAAGATGATCGAGGGACAACACGCAGAGTGCGGAGGTGCTATTATAAGAAAGAATGCCGACGCTCCATTGCCCGAGGGCTCTTTTCAAGAGGAGTCCAGCTTATGGCAACAAGAGTGGTTTTATATCACAGCTCCCAGAGGTACCAAGTGGGTGGCGCCGCCTGCTTTTCGCTCGGGTCCCCCGCCCCGACTAGCATCATGGGTCAATAGGGGGCTGGACTGGGGCCCAACAAAGGACGTGGCCCTATTGCAGGGCCGCATCCGAGATCTCCTGGAAAGAGACGTCAGCCTGGTCGTGACGATGCAGGTCATGTTGATTCGCCGAGCCCTGCCCTGCAAACGCCGCCCCCTCCGCCCGTGGGAGATCAATCCGGAGGGACCGCGAGCTCTCCAACATTTTATGGGCGCGACGCCCGCAGAGATGTACAAATTGTTCTTCGGGCCACAAGTAGTGTGTCCGAACTCTACTGAGGACGCAGGTTTGAGCTGCAATCGTCCGGATACTCAAGTAAGTAGCCCTGTGGCCGGACACGCCATCCGTTCATTTATCACAACATCGCCCTTAAAAGAGATGTCCTTGAAACTGGAGTGGATAGCGAAGGCGAAGTTAATCAGGTGTCCGGCCCCCCTTCCTGAGACCTCGTCGGATCCCGTGTTAACCAGGATGCTGGAGATCGCACCTTCCGAAGAAAATGAAGGGGGGGGACAAGGAAGCTACTGCCTCCACGAAGGAGGCTGTCCGGAAAGGAGGAATCAAAAATTCCTCTCCTCACGGGAAGAAAAGGACCGCCTCTGAAGACCTGGGGACCATGATTTCAAAGCGTGGGAAGAAGTCTTCGTCAGAGGGTCCTGTGCCGGGGGATACCTCGGTCGTACTATGCCCTCAAGGGGATCAGCCCTCCACCGAGCCGTAAGTAGAGAGGGGGTTTTAAATGAGAGAAATCCTTGCTTTATTTCTGAGGAAAATAACTGAAAATTTACCTTGTAGTTCGGATCTTAGCCCTTCTCAGCAGAGCTCGTCTTCGGGGGATCTTCTTCTAAAAATGATGGAGAGCGGAACGCCTCCCCCTGCCGTACCGCCTTACAAGGCGGGCGACCCCGAGGTATCGTTGCAGAGGGTTTCTCCTGGTCCGGCAGGTCCGGGAGGCAGTCATATGGCCCCCCGAAGCCCTCCGTGTCCGGCCTTCGAAAAAAGCAATCGAACGAGTCCGGCACCGCCTGGTGCATGGTCGGAGGTACTGAAGGATCTGCTAGGGCGAGCGTCTATCTCAGAGGAGCACCGCACGTTGATGGGTACGGTAATTGAAAGGATTTCGTCCGCGGAAAGCGGGTTGCATGAAGCTGTCAAGAGTTTGCTGACCGGTTTTGAGGTACGCGAGATGAAGTACTTTTTGACAGTTCCGCATATTTTAAAATGCGCCCTGTGTAGATAGTAGCCCCTGAGACTCTGTGTGCTGTCAAAGACGACGGTACGCAGAGGATCGTAGTCCCAGGTATAATTTTGCCGCCTTCCTATGTAGGTGGCGAAGTGTCCGGTGGCTAGCCGGACTGATGAATTGGCTGAGCTAAAGCGGCAACTTGACATGGCAGATGCCGACATCGCACTTGTCAACAAGTGGCTTGACGAGGCACAAGGTATATAATTTCTCCGGTGACACCTGGTAAGAGGGGCTTGACGCCAGTATCTTACAACGTGTGCGCTTGATGCAGATGGGGCTGCCGGCATGGAGGACCTTCGGGCGGAACTTGCCCGAGCCAAGGAGCAAGCCAGGAAAAGCGATTCGGCTGCCTTAAAGGCGGTTGAGGAGCTGAAAGCCGAACAGGCTGCTCACTGCCGAAACAAGAAGGAAATGGCCGAGATGGCTGTGAAGTTAAAGAATGCTGCTGACCGCTGCCAGCTTCTTGAAAAAGAAGATCGGGCGGAGCGGACGGACTTGGAGAAGGCCACTATAGCGGCCAAGGATGCTCGTTCTGTGATGAGAGCGATGAAGGAGGAGCTGCGTCAAGCCGGAGATATCATGGCTGGAAAGCCCTTTATTTTGCGGATGAAGTTCGGAGATCCTAAATACGCTCCGTTGGACCGAATGTGGAGTTCGGCGGACGCATATCTGGATTTAGCGGCGAGTGCCGCTGATGCGGCCGAACACTTTCGAGATCAGAAAAATCGCGAAGTGGAGAAGCTCTTCTGGTCACAGTTCAACAATCCGGAGCGTCTGCTTCCCTTGACCGATCGTTTGGCCGAATAGGCCGAGCTGAGTAGGTTGTCCGGACTTGCCATGAAGTATGTCGTGGATCATCTGTGGCCGGGAAAGCCAAAGCCGAACAATTATTTTAGCTTGGTGCAGCAGTTCCTTGGTGCAGTGTCGTATATCAACGCGATGAAGAGGTCAGCATGCATGGAGGGTGCACGGATGGCCCTTGCCCGTGTCAAGACATACGGGGCAGAGATGGAGGCCACTGCCGTTGCATCGCAGGATGCAGACGGAAGCCGAGTTCTTGCCGAACACTACTTTCAAGAAGTTCTGGACGGCGCTCGTTTAATAGAGACGCACTGCTCGAAGGATATTATGTTTGAATAACATGTATTCTTGTTTAAAACAATATTTTGATGAAATGTAAAAGCTTTTTATACTTGTGCTTGCAAGAATTATAATACCTCCTGTGCGGCCGTTAATGTATATATGTATATAATCTGAAAGATGGCAGTCGTCGGCTTCAGCCCCCACGCATATAATGCGGGGGTGCTCGCAGAAGGCGCATTTTCACACTTGACCCAACGTCTTGGTCCATGAAGGAGGTGGTAGCGCAGCGAACTAGGCAATCGGACTATAATGCTTTATCACTTTCACTTAGCCATAGGAGTTTGACAGTGGGGCTACGACATAGCCCCTGGTGGCGCTGCGCTCGCCCGAGTTCGGGGCGAGTGTGTGCTTGGCCGGGAAACGACCCTTCATTAATGCGGAGGAATTCGAAGATTCCGATAAGTCATCAAGTGGTTGACCAGTCTCTCGCTATATCATGACAGTCAGTTCTTGGCTTTCTCTACTGAGGTGCTCGCCTGGCTGAACCGGGGCACAATCATAGTAGTTCTCCTGGTGCCGCCTTAGCCGATAGAGCGGAACGTAAGGCAGCAAAACACAGGAGCCGGGAGAACCCAACATTTGACCAAAGACATGATTCGGAGCTGATGCATATAAGGCCAAACTCGCGACGCCGAACACTCCCTAAGGTATTCGGTCTATATGAAAACGGGCTGAACAATGCCCTTTGAAATAAGCCCCTAGTGTCCAGGTACATGCAAAATTCTGACGTGGCCACATGCCAAGACGCCAGCCTCCTTCTCGGTTATACTAAGAATCCGGGGGATGTATATCAACAAGAGACAGTAAAAAAGGTTTACGCAGGGTCTTAGTCTAAAAAGAATCCTTGGAACGGGTCCGTGCTGCACGTCCGCGCCTGTGTCTCCATTGTGCCGTGTCCTGGACGGGTGTAGCACGGTGTTCATCTGTAAAAGAGAGGAACTTAGTTGAAAAAAGTCGTGCGAAATGTACGTATACTAAATGAACAAAGTATAATTCAAGATTGGTAAAATTGAGCCTGATTGTCGCTTATTTTACATGCGCGGAGCCCCTTGTATAGGGGTGTACGGCTATTAAGCCTTTATCAATTGTATGTATACGCCGGACTTGTCTAGCCGCGTACGTGGTCTTAACGACCTGCTAGGTGCTTTAGTTGGTGAAGCCGTTTTAGTGTGTGGCTGTCAAGGCAGCCGCACAGTCTTCCGCGCGCAAGGAACACTCAATATTTCCCTTTAGTGACATGATGCCTCGTGGACCGGGCATCTTAAGCGTGCGAGACGCATAATGCGGTATTGCGTTGAAGCGGACGAAAAATTCGCGTCCCAGTAGTGCTTGATAGCCACTTAGAAATGGGGCGATGTGGAAGGTTAGCTTTTTGCTACGGAAGTTATCGGGGGAGCCGAACATAACTTCTAGTAGGGGGAGCCCGTGCAATGGACTTCTGGGCCTGGCATTACTCCTTTGAAGGAAGTATTGCTATGGCTAATTTTTGTTGGGTCCATCCCCATTTTGCGGACTGTGTCCTGATATAGCAGGTTTAAACCACTGTCGCCGTCCATCAGGACTCGTGTGAAGTGGAATCCGTTAATTATCGGATCTAACACCAAGGCAGCCCAGCCTGCATGCCGGATACTTCCGGAGTAGTCCTGATGGTCGAAGGTGATCGGTTTTGACAACCAGTGGTGAGGCTCCTTTGTGATAGGCCGCATTGCGTGTATTTCTGTGGGCGCCACTTCGTTTCTCCCTTTTGTCACATGTAGTAAGTTTACTGTTTTGACTTCTTGTGGGAATTTCTTTTGTTCCCCAGTGCTTTGTTTGTGGGGTTCATCATCGTCGTCACTTCGTGTATCCAGCCCCTTGTGTTCGGCATTGAGTTTTCCGGATTGCTTGAAGACCCAACATTCTCTGTGGGAATGATTTGCAGGCTTCCCGGGGGTGCTATGGATTTGACATATCTTGTCCAGGATTTTGTTTAGATTAGACAGTTCGTCCCTATTATCTTTAAGGGCCAGCTTTTGCCGACCCTGCCGAGAACTTTTGAATCCGGCGTTGACTGCCATGCTCTTCGGGCTGTTTCCCTTATGCCGGCGCTGGTCTTTGCTGCGTCGTGGCTTCCCGTTTCCATCCCTGACTTTGGATGTACTTGGGTCGCTGGTGCTGCATCTTGCCAACCAGCTGTCCTCTCCCACGTAAAAGCGGGTCATGAGGCTTGTTAATGCGGCCATTGATCTTGGCTTTTCTTGGCCGAGGTGTTTGTCGAGCCATTCGTCTCGGACGCTGTGTTTGAAACTTTTGCACCTGTTGCTAGACTTGAGGCTATTCGCATATTACTTGCTTATGCTAACCATCATGATATCACTCTATATCAAATGGATGTGAAAAGTGCATTCCTCAATGGTAAGCTTGAGGAAGAAGTACATGTTGCTCAACCCCTAGGTTTTGAAGATCCAAAGCATCCTGACAAAGTCTTCAGACTCAATAAGGACCTCTATGGCCTCAAGCAGGCCCCTTGGGCATGGTATGATAATTTGAAGGAATTCCTCATGAAGAAAGGCTTCAAACCCGGTTCACTTGACCCTACTCTTTTCACTAAATCTTATGTGGCACCCTGGCTCAATGAAACCAGAACGCCCGTATTCCAGCCCAGAGATCGAGGAGAAGTCACTGGAATACGGCGCTGCTTTACATAGAACAAATCAGCTCTTATTACAAGAATAATAATACAAGGGTCTGATGTTACAAAGAAGCACATCAGCATGGCGACACTATGCCTGCGATACTACAGTTGCTCTATGCTAGCAGCGGAACAACTCGTAGCAGCGAAATACTTCTAGCAGCGGAACAACGGCGAAGGTGGTTAACTCCAGTCCGTAGGGACTCTGGCTGGGACACGATCTAGCTCGCACGCACGGCAACCTCAACACGCAATCAGGCAATCATGGCATCACCTGCAATCTGGCATGACACGCCAGGTCAGTACATTGAATGTACTTGCAAGCTCACAACAACCATAAACATCAAGGCAAGACAGTAACATATCATTAACAAGTTAATTAATTAACAACTACCATGATGAAGCAACTACTAAGCATGGTATGAAGCTGATACAATACCGATAAATCACCATCTCAGATCTCCATAACCATATCTCTCTTGGCTAACCGGCCAAGCAACATACCATCTCGATCACCTCATGATCAAAACCTAACGGTGATCTTTCCGGCGATCACTACCATGACCAACACTTGGTCTCAAACTGTGATCTTCCAGCGATCACTACCATGACCAACAGTTGGTCTCTAACATCATCGTCAACATCCTGCCTGAATGTTACTGCTCATGATATCAACATATACATTACCTATAAGTCATTCCGTCATGTGAGTGTTGATCAAACGGTGGGACCTAGTATGAACCCATGCCCATGACCGAGGACGTGACTATCGATAGATTGAACACACACACTCTGCAGAGGTAGCGCACTTTACCCACACCACAGAACCCATGGCCTCGTACTCCCATTTGGGTGGACCAACGACGTTCCGACAAAACCGATCTACTACCCTGACACTCTCCGACCACTCCGACTCACTCCCCACTGGGATGGTCCTGGGTGGCCCCGTGTCTACCAAAGACACAACGACCACCGTCGTGGCCAAAACATAAACGTCCCAAACAAGGACAAAAAGGCCCCTACCAACAACTACGGGCACACAAGGTTATGTCCGCCTACCTGATCAGGGTAAGCATGCCCATA
This sequence comes from Aegilops umbellulata, assembly GCA_032464435.1. Classification (NCBI taxonomy): domain Eukaryota; kingdom Viridiplantae; phylum Streptophyta; class Magnoliopsida; order Poales; family Poaceae; genus Aegilops; species Aegilops umbellulata. Next base: position 358,510,123 of record CP136054.1, on the reverse strand, counting down.
ACCTTCCCTAGTTGGAGGCACCGGCGAGAGGCAGGACAATAGACCACATTAGGGCCTTCCCATAAAGGCAAATGTGGTTGCATTGGAAAAGCTCAGTTCGGTGGCACCTGACCAACTTAATGACGGAATTTATCCCCAAACATATAACTGTGCTACTGATATTCTGATATCAACTATCTAACTATAATCCAAGTCATAGCAATATCCAAAAAATAATCTGAGCATAATATCATCATATCAAAATACTCCAAGGATAGCATAACACTTCTATCATGATAAATCCAAGAGAAATAATACTAATACTCAAATATCAAGAACTAGCTACCCAACTATGATCCACATGCAATCATCATCTCCAACATCATACTCCGAAATACAATATCAACTAGCATCATGATGTGAACATTACTAGCCACTAATGATCCAAAGGCAGCATGACATCCAAAACAAATAATCCAAGATATCATACCCAAAACCACCATGAAACTAATTATAAAAGCCACTAATAATCCGAACGCAACATGATATCCAAAGTAATAGTCAAAAATAATCCCAGATACCATCATGAAAATAACCATAATAGCCACTAGGAATCCAAAGGCACATGTCATCCACATAATCATCAAAATATAAGTCCTAGAACTCCAAGCAATATCATGGCAATAGCAAGATCAAAATAATACTCCGATAATTGCCATGAACAAGATCACATGTAGCTAAAGCAATATTTTGAACAAGTTTGAATCAAGAAACCATGTCACCGCATTGAAATCATGCAAATGGAGGGTGTGGCTTGCCTGGGGTGGAAGAAATCACCGGGAAGAAGTTCGAGAAGCTCGCGGAAAGAATTGCCGGAAAACGTTCTCTCTCGGAGGGGGCTGATTAAGCGCAAGGGCAAAATGGTCATTTTCAGAATGTTTAAACGTAAAGAAAATGACACCAACAGAACGGGCTCGATGAGATGAAGAAGTGGGCATTGGATTCACCTCATTTGGAGTTAGGATCGAAAAGATATAGCTGTTTTCTACCAGGGACCCATCTGTAAAGAAATATTTTTTAGCCTGGGCCTAAACAGAAAAACTGAAAGCGCCTACAGCCGAAATACGTGTTCTGCAAAGGGAAGCGTATTTTCAGTCGGAGTTAACCAAAGTACGCTTTCTGAACAGGAAAATGTATTTCAGGGAATACGTGTCCACTTATCTGACTAGGCAAATGCTGGACCGGGCGCGTGGTCGCTGACGGGCAGGTCCCACAGGCTGTGGGGCCCGTCACTTATCCAGCTAGGCAGGCGGGGTCAACGCCTACCCGCGGACAGGTGGGGCCACGTGGAGATGGGTCCTGCCTAGCCTGGCTCCTTCTTCCTCCTCCCGCTCGCCCGCGTTGCAGAGACGAGACCGGCGGCCCGACGCGGATTCCCGACGACTCCGGCCACCTCTCGCGGCGTGCGACCTACCGACGTGATCAGCGCGACCAGGCAGATCCATCCAGGCAAGATGCAGTCGCAGGGAAGGGCTCGGCTGAGCGGGAGGCCAGCCGCGGCGGACGGTGATCTTCGGTCGGTGGCGTGCTCATGGCAGAAGGCCACCGGAGGGGAGGGAGAGCACGGGGGCGAAGTCTAGGTGGAGGAGGGGTCTACTGGTGGTGGAAAGAGAGGGGGAGGGGCACTGCCCAGGTCGAATTAGAGTGGAGCCGAACGGCGGCCATGGTGGCATACAAAGGAGAGGAGAGCTTCTGGAGCTCAAAGAAGAGGCTGCGCGGGGCTCTGGGAAGGAGAGGAAGAGGTTTGTGAACTCGGAGGGCTCGGGGAAGGACTTAAATCGGTAGAGGGGAGGAGTGCCGAGCTGGCACCGCCATGGACGCAAGCCCACACTCGCGAGCTTGGAGGTAGACGACGCAGGAGGAGCAGTGGATGTTCTCACGGGGAGGAGAAGGCCAACGGAGCACGGGGAGGATGACGACGGCGACGAATAGAGCCAAACTGCCAATGTTTGCCCGTGGAAGCGTGGAGACTTGCGTCAGTGAGGAAGCGGACGGAGGAGGAGAGGGGTCCAGGAGAACGGCGACGACGAGATGCAGCAACTGGACATGCTCACGAGCTCTAAGACGATGAAAGGGAGCGGTGCCAAAGCACAAACGGTGCTCTAGACACACCACAATGCACAGAGTGTGTAAATGTGCATGCCAGCTGCGCGGTCACCACATGCACTGGCAGATAGCGGGGGAGAGGGGCTTGAACATGTTGTCTAGTGCATAGTTCATCCTGGGTAGGCCTCAACTACGGTGGTAGATCAGTTAAAAGTGATCTGGTTAAATGGTAATCACCCTCTGAAGTTTACTGCAGTAAACTTGACCGAGCACTGCTGATCTACAGAGATTTTGATTGGGTCAAATGGATTTGTCTGAGAGGTTTAGGGTAAGGACTTTCGTCCTGGTAACTTTGAGAAGATTGGGGTAAAGATTTAATGTAGTTACTTAACAACCACAAAATCTGGTCAGAAACCAGATTAAGATGATGAACTCAAATGGTGATTCCATTTGGGCTGAAATTTGGCAAGGCTTAGGGATTTGGACATAGTAAGATGCTGTAAAAATTTCATACCAATTGGATATACCAAAATGGTACTTGTTTCACACACATCAACTCTGACCAGAAACTTGCAAGAATTTTTGAGAAATATGTGCCTGATGAATTGATGCCAAATTTGGTGGAGAGATGTTATTTGGGTAGGAGAACAATTGGCATTTTATCAGAATTAATGAAGCAATATAAAATACACTTGCTTCACAACCTGAAAATATTGCCAGAATCAAAGATTTGGTCCCGTGCTCAAATAGATCAAGGGATGGAGCTGAAATTTGGAGGAGGCTAACTATATGAGCACAAGAAGAGGCATGCAAAATTTCAACTCATTTGGATAACCGTAGCTAGCACTTCCTTCACAATGCCTTCTGACTGACAAAAAGTTTGAAAAATTGCTGAGGAAGATTGGCTAGGCAAATAAAGTTGAATTTTGGCATGAGTTAATTATTTGGACATAAAAGAACGCCCAACAAGTTTGGGAGCAATCAGGAAAGGATAGGTGGCACTTCCTTCACAGAAAGCCACACTGGACAGAAATGAAGAATAATTATTGGGGAATTATTCTTGGGCTAGGACAGGAAAGTTTGGGCATATTTGATCAAAATATAACCCAAAGAAATTATGAGAATTAATTGGGATTTTTGGGAGTGACAGAAATATAGGTTGCTTCATAACGTAGGGCAGACAGGGTTATTCCTTTAATAGAAAAAAGAATATTCCTAAGAAAAAGATTTTAGGGTTTGGTCAAGGAGTGAAATGACATGATCTTGGCAAGGTTTTGAGAATTATGAGCCACTTGGGAGGGAAAAAGAGGATGATTTCCCAGATGACAAGGCCACAGAACCACTAAAAAAAGAAAAACAGAGCAAAAACCAATAAATCAAAAGAAAAAGAAAAGGGCCAAAATTCCAGGCTGTTACAACTCTTAACCCCTTAAAGAAATCTCCTCCTCGAGATTTAGTTGCTCTGGGAACAAGTATGACTTGAGGATACCGTTTCCAACTCGGGTATCCTTTTTCCTTTATTTATTGTTCCAGCAAGAATTTTATATGATTTGATCACCTTTGCTCGGGGTGGTTTGCTTCACATTTCCCCAAACCCTGACGGGTTTTTGCTCATATACCACTACCTTTTGCTGACGTGAATTTTCGCATATCTGTGATGATATCCAATGGATCTCAGCATAAATTTCCTTTTGTCATGAAAACCTTTTTACTTCTGTCATGGGGTTGCTTCAAATAAATGCAAGCCTTATGGGTTCAATAAATGCTTAGAATTAATCATGGCCATCTTCTGACGGGATCTGACTGCTTATAGGTGGCACTGATTTATCTTGATTTATTCCTTTGGCTTGAGCATGAGATATGTGTTGGGGAACGTAGTAATTTCAAAATTTTCCTACGCACACGCAAGATCATGGTGATGCATAGCAACGAGAGGGGAGAGTGTTGTCTACGTACCCTTGTAGACCGAAGCGGAAGCGTTATATCAACGCGGTTGATGTAGTCGAACGTCTTCACGATCCGACCGATCCAAGTACCGAAAGCACGGCACCTCCGAGTTCTGCACACGTTCGGCTCGGTGACGTCCTCGCCTTCTCGATCCAGCAAGAGGGGCGAAGCAGTAGATGAGTTCCGGCAGCACGACGGTGTGGTGACGGTGTTGGTGAAGAACAATCTTCGCAGGGCTTCGCCTAAGCACTACGAAAACTATGACGGAGGAGAAACTAGAGGAGACGGGGTTGCCGGCACACGGCTTGGTGTTTCTTGATGTGTCTTTGGTGCTAGCCCTGCCCCTCTATTTATATGTTGAGCCCTGGGGTCGAAACTTGGAGTAAAAGCCTCCACAAAGTCGGTTTCACCCGAAAGGCAAGAGTCCTTCTCGGACTCCAGGGCCAGACGCCAGGGTTCCCGGCGTCTGGGCCCAGACGCCAAGGACCCTGGCGTCTGGCCTCTCGACTCCGCAAAACTTCCTTTTGCGCTTTCCAAAAACTTCGTGGGCTTTCCCCTTTGGCCCAGATAAAGTGTTCTCGTGCCCAAACATTTCGGGAAACATTCGGAACCCCTTCCGATGGATTCCAGAACCCTTCTGGAGATCAAACACTACTATCCACATATCAATCTTTACTTCCGGACCATTCCGGAGTTCCTCGTCATATCCGTGATCTCATCCGAAACTCCGAACAACATTCGGTCACCAACATACATAACTCATAGTACTATATCATCAACGAACGTTTAAGCGTGCGGACCCTACGGGTTCGAGAACTATGTAGACATGACCGAGACACCTCTCTTGTCAATAACCAATAGCGGGACCTGGATGCCCATATTGGCTCCTACATATTCTACGAAGATCTTTATCGGTCAGACCGCATAACAACATACGTTTGTTCCCTTTGTCATCGGTATGTTACTTACCCGAGATTCGATCGTCGGTATCCAATACCTAGTTCAATCTCGTTACCGGTAAGTCTCTTTACTCGTTCTGTAATACATCATCTCACAACTAACACATTAGTTGCAATGCTTGCAGGGCTTATGTGATGTGCATTACCGAGAGGGCCCAGAGATACCTCTCCGACAATCGGAGTGACAAATCCTAATCTCGAAATACGCCAACCCAACATCTACCTTTGAAGACACCTGTAATACTCCTTTATAATCAACCAGTTACGTTGTGACGTTTGGTAGTACCCAAAGTGTTCCTCCGGTAAACGGGAGTTGCATAATCTCATAGTCATAGGAACATGTATAAGTAATGGATAAAGCAATAGCAACATACTAAACGATCGGGTGCTAAGCTAATATAATGGGTCATGTCAATCAGATCATTCAACTAATGATGTGACCTCGTTAATCAAATAACAAGTCTTTGTTCATGGTTAGGAAACATAACCATCTTTGATTAACGAGCTAGTCTAGTAGAGGCATACTAGTGACACTCTGTTTGTCTATGTATTCACACATGTATTATGTTTCCGGTTAATACAATTCTAGCATGAATAATAAACCTTTATCATGATATAAGGAAATAAATAATCACTTTATTATTGCCTCTAGGGCATATTTCCTTCAGTCTCCCACTTGCACTAGAGTCAATAATCTAGATTACACTGTAATGATCCTAACACCCATGGAGTCTTGGTGCTGATCATGTTTTGCTCGTGGGAGAGGCTTAGTCAACGGGTCTGCAACATTCAGATCCGTATGTATCTTGCAAATCTCTATGTCTCCCACCTGGACTAGATCCCGGATGGAGTTGAAGCGTCTCTTGATGTGTTTGGTCCTTTTGTGAAATCTGGATTCCTTTGCCAAGGCGATTGCACCAGTATTGTCACAAAAATTTTCATTGGACCCGATGCACTAGGTATGACACCTAGATCGGATATGAACTCCTTCATCCAGACTCCTTCGTTTGCTGCTTCCGAAGCAGCTATGTATTCTGCTTCACATGTAGATCCCGCTACAACGCTTTGTTTAGAACTGCACCAACTGACAGCTCCACCGTTTAATGTAAACACGTATCCGGTTTGCGATTTAGAATCGTCCGGATCAGTGTCAAAGCTTGCATCAACGTAACCGTTTACGATGAGCTCTTTGTCACCTCCATATACGAGAAACATATCCTTGGTCCTTTTCAGGTACTTCAGGATGTTCTTAACCGCTGTCCAGTGATCCACTCCTGGATTACTTTGGTACCTCCCTGCTAAGCTAATAGCAAGGCACACATCAGGTCTGGTACACAGCATTGCATACATGATAGAGCCTATGGCTGAAGCATAGGGAACATCTTTCATTTGCTCTCTATCTTCTGCAGTGGTCGGGCATTGAGTCTTACTCAACTTCACACCTTGTAACACAGGCAAGAACCCTTTCTTTGCTTGATCCATTTTGAACTTCTTCAAAACTTTGTCAAGGTATGTGCTTTGTGAAAGTCCAATTAGGCGTCTTGATCTATCTCTATAGATCTTGATGCCCAATATGTAAGCAGCTTCACCAAGGTCCTTCATTAAAAAACTCTTATTCAAGTATCCCTTTATGCTATCCAGAAATTCTATATCATTTCCGATTAGTAATATGTCATCTACATATAATATCAGAAATGCTACAGAGCTCCCACTCACTTTCTTGTAAATACAGGCTTCTCCAAAAGTCTGTACAAACCCAAATGCTTTGATCACACTATCAAAGCGTTTATTCCAACTCCGAGATGCTTGCACCAGTCCATAAATGGATCGCTGGAGCTTGCACACTTTGTTAGCTCCCTTTGGATCGATAAAACCTTCTGGTTGCATCATATACAACTCTTCTTCCAGAAATCCATTCAGGAATGCAGTTTTGACATCCATCTGCCAAATTTCATAATCATAAAATGCGGCAATTGCTAACATGATTCGGACAGACTTAAGCATCGCTACGGGTGAGAAAGTCTCATCGTAGTCAATCCCTTGAACTTGTCGAAAACCTTTCGCGACAAGTCGAGCTTTGTAGACAGTAACATTACCATCAGCGTCAGTCTTATTCTTAAAGATCCATTTGTTCTCAATTGCTTGCCGATCATCAGGCAAGTCAACCAAAGTCCATACTTTGTTCTCATAATGGATCCCATCTCAGATTTCATGGCTTCAAGCCACTTTGCGGAATCTGGGCTCACCATCGCTTCTTCATAGTTCGTAGGTTCATCATGATCTAATATCATGACCTCCAGAACAGGATTACCGTACCACTCTGGTGCGGATCTCACTCTGGTTGATCTACGAGGTTCAGTAGTATCTTGATCTAAAGTTTCATGATCATCATCATTAGCTTCCTCAATTATTGGTGTAGGTGTCGCAGAAACAGTTTTCTGTGATGTACTACTTCTCAATAAAGGAGTAGGTACAGTTACCTCGTCAAGTTCTACTTTCCTCCCACTCACTTCTTTCGAGAGAAACTCCTTCTCTAGAAAGGATCCATTTTTAGCAACAAATGTCTTGCCTTCGGATCTGTGATAGAAGGTGTACCCAACTGTCTCCTTTGGGTATCCTATGAAGACACATTTCTCCGATTTGGGTTCGAGCTTATCAGGTTGAAGCTTTTTCACATAAGCATCGCAGCCCCAAACTTTAAGAAACGACAACTTTGGTTTCTTGTCAAACCACAGTTCATAAGGTGTCGTCTCAACGGATTTTGACGGTGTTCTATTCAACGTGAATGCGGCTGTCTCTAGAGCATAACCCCAAAACGATAGCGGTAAATCTGTAAGAGACATCATAGATCGCACCATATCTAGTAAAGTGCGATTACGACGTTCGGACACACCATTGCGCTGTGGTGTTCCGGGTGGCGTGAGTTGCGAAACTATTCCGCATTGTTTCAAATGTAGACCAAACTCGTAACTCAAATATTCTCCTCCACGATCTGATCGTAGAAACTTTATTTTCTTGTTACGATGATTTTCAACTTCACTCTGAAATTCTTTGAACTTTTCAAATGTTTCAGACTTGTGTTTCATTAAGTAGATATACCCATATCTGCTCAAATCATCTGTGAAGGTGAGAAAATAACAATATCCGCCACGAGCCTCAACATTCATCGGACCACATACATCCGTATGTATGATTTCCAACAAATCTGTTGCTCTCTCCATAGTTCCGGAGAACGGTGTTTTAGTCATCTTGCCCATGAGGCACGGTTCGCAAGTGCCAAGTGATTCATAATCAAGTGACTCCAAAAGTCCATCAGTATGGAGTTTCTTCATGCGCTTTATACCGATATGACCTAAACGGCAGTGCCACAAATAAGTTGCACTATCATTATCAACTCTGCATCTTTTGGCTTCAACATTATGAATATGTGTATCACTACTATCGAGATTCATCAAAAATAGACCACTCTTCAAGGGTGCATGACCATAAAAGATATTACTCATATAAATAGAACAACCATTATTCTCTGATTTAAATGAATAACCGTTCTCGCATCAAACAAGATCCAGATATAATGTTCATGCTCAAACGCTGGCACCAAATAACAATTATTTAGGTCTAATACTAATCCCGAAGGTAGATGTAGAGGTAGCGTGCCGACTGCGATCACATCGACTTTGGAACCATTTCCCACGCGCATCGTCACCTCGTCCTTTGCTAGTGTCCGCTTATTCTGTAGTCCCTATTTTGAGCTGCAAATATTAGCAATAGAACCAGTATCAAATACCCAGGTGCTACTGCGAACATTAGTAAGGTACACATCAATAACATGTATATCACATATACCTTTGTTCACCTTGCCATCCTTCTTATCCGCCAAATACTTGGGGCAGTTCCGCTTCCAGTGACCAGTCTGCTTGCAGTAGAAGCACTCAGTTTCAGGCTTAGGTCCAGACTTGGGTTTCTTCTCTTGAGCAACAACTCGCTTGCCATTCTTCTTGAAGTTCCCCTTTTTCTTCCCTTTGCCCTTTTTCTTGAAACTAGTGGTTTTGTTAACCATCAACACTTGATGCTCCTTCTTGATTTCTACCTCGGCAGCTTTTAGCATTGCGAAGAGCTCGGGAATAGTCTTGGTCATCCCTTGCATATTATAGTTCATCACGAAGCTCTTGTAGCTTGGTGGCAGTGATTGGAGAATTCTATCAATGACGCAATCATCTGGAAGAGTAACTCCCAATTGAATCAAGTGATTATTATACCCAGACATTTTGAGTATATGCTCATTGACAGAACTGTTCTCCTCCATTTTGCAGCTATAGAACTTATTGGAGACTTCATATCTCTCAATCCGGGCATTTGCTTGAAATATTAACTTCAACTCCTGGAACATCTCATATGCTCCATGATGTTCAAAACGTCGTTGAAGTCCCGGTTCTAAGCCGTAAAGCATGGCACACTGAACTATCGAGTAGTCATCAGCTTTGCTCTGCCAGACGTTCATAACTTCTAGTGTTGCTCTAGCAGCAGGCCTGGCACCTAGCGGTGCTTCCAGGACGTAATTCTTCTGTGCAGCAATGAGGATAATCCTCAAGTTACGGACGCAGTCCGTGTAATTGCTACCATCATTTTTCAACTTTGCTTTCTCAAGGAACGCATTAAAATTTAACGGAACAACAGCACGAGCCATCTATCTACAATCAACATAAACAAGCAAGATACTATCAGATACTAAGTTCATGATAAGTTTAAGTTCAGTTAATCAAATTAATTAAGAACTCCCACTTAGATAGACATCCCTCTAATCCTCTAAGTGATCACGTGATCCAAATCAACTAAACCATAACCGATCATCACGTGATATGGAGTAGTTTTCAATGGTGAACATCGTTATGTTGATCATATCTACTATATGATTCACGCTCGACCTTTCGGTCTCTGTGTTCCGAGGTCATATCTTATATGCATAGCTCGTCAAGTATAACCTGAGTATTCCGCGTGTGCAACTGTTTTGCACCCGTTGTATTTGAACGTAGAGCCTATCACACCCGATCATCACGTGGTGTCTCAGCACGAAGAACTTTTGCAACGGTGCATACTCAGGGAGAACACTTCTTGATAATTTAGTGAGAGATCATCTTATAATGCTATCGTCAATCAAAGCAAGATAAGATGCATAAAAAGATAAACATCACATGCAATCAATATAAGTGATATGATATGGTCATCATCATCTTGTACTTGTGATCTCCATCTTTGAAGCACCGTCATGATCACCATCGTCACCGGCGCGACACCTTGATCTCCATCGTAGCATCGTTGTCGTCTCGCCAATCTTATGCTTCCACGACTATCACTACCGCTTAGTAATAAAGTAAAGCATTACATCGCGATTGCATTGCATACAATAAAGCGACAACCATATGGCTCCTGCCAGTTGCCGATAACTCGGTTACAAAACATGATCATCTCATACAATAAAATTTAGCATCATGTATTGACCATATCACATCACAACATGCCCTGCAAAAACAAGTTAGACGTCCTCTACTTTGTTGTTCCAAGTTTTACGTGGCTGCTACGGGCTTAAGCAAGAACTCATCTTACCTACGCATCAAAACCACAACGATAGTTTTTCAAATAGACTCCGTTTTAACCTTCTCAAGGACCGGGCGTAGCCACACTCGGTTCAACTAAAGTTGGAGAGACAGTCTTCCGCAAGCCATCTATGTGCAAAGCACGTCGAGGGAACCGGTCTCGCGTAAGCGTACGCGTAAGGTTGGTCCGGATCATCTCGTCCAACAATACCGCTGAACCAAAGTATGACATGCTGGTAGGCAGTATGACTTGTATCGTCCACAACTCACTTGTGTTCTACTCGTGCAAATAACATCAAACCATAAAAACCTAGGCTCTGATACCACTGTTGGGGAACGTAGTAATTTCAAAATTTTCCTACGCACACGCAAGATCATGGTGATGCATAGCAACGAGAGGGGAGAGTGTTGTCTACGTACCCTTGTAGACCGAAGCGGAAGCGTTATATCAACGCGGTTGATGTAGTCGAACGTCTTCACGATCCGACCGATGCAAGTACCGAAAGCACGGCACCTCCGAGTTCTGCACACGTTCGGCTCGGTGACGTCCTCGCCTTCTCGATCCAGCAAGAGGGGCGAAGCAGTAGATGAGTTCCGGCAGCACGACGGTGTGGTGACGGTGTTGGTGAAGAACAATCTTCGCAGGGCTTCGCCTAAGCACTACGAAAACTATGACGGAGGATAAACTAGAGGAGACGGGGTTGCCGGCACACGGCTTGGTGTTTCTTGATGTGTCTTTGGTGCTAGCCCTGCCCCTCTATTTATATGTTGAGCCCTGGGGTCGAAACTTGGAGTAAAAGCCTCCACAAAGTCGGTTTCACCCGAAAGGCAAGAGTCCTTCTCGGACTCCAGGGCCAGACGCCAGGGTTCCCGGCGTCTGGGCCCAGACGCCAGGGACCCTGGCGTCTGGCCTCTGGACTCCGCAAAACTTCCTTTTGCGCTTTCCAAAAACTTCGTGGGCTTTCCCCTTTGGCCCAGATAAAGTGTTCTCGTGCCCAAACATTTCAGGAAACATTCGGAACCCCTTCCGATGGATTCCAGAACCCTTCTGGAGATCAAACACTACTATCCACATATCAATCTTTACTTCTGGACCATTCCGGAGTTCCTCGTCATATCCATGATCTCATCCGAAACTTCGAACAACATTCGGTCACCAACATACATAACTCATAGTACTATATCGTCAACAAACGTTTAGGCGTGCGGACCCTACGGGTTCGAGAACTATGTAGACACGACCGAGACACCTCTCTTGTCAATAACCAATAGCGGGACCTAAATGCCCATATTGGCTCCTACATATTCTACGAAGATCTTTATCGGTCAAACCGCATAACAACATACGTTTGTTCCCTTTGTCATCGGTATGTTACTTACCCGAGATTCGATCGTCGGTATCCAATACCTAGTTCAATCTCGTTACCGGTAAGTCTCTTTACTCGTTCTGTAATACATCATCTCACAACTAACACATTAGTTGCAATGCTTGCAAGGCTTATGTGATGTGCATTACCGAGAGGGCCCAGAGATACCTCTCCGACAATCGGAGTGACAAATCCTAATCTCGAAATACGCCAACCCAACATCTACCTTTGAAGACACCTGTAATACTCCTTTATAATCACCCAGTTACGTTGTGACGTTTGGTAGTACCCAAAGTGTTCCTCCGGTAAACGGGAGTTGCATAATCTCATAGTCATAGGAACATGTATAAGTCATGGATAAAGCAATAGCAACATACTAAACGATCGGGTGCTAAGCTAATATAATGGGTCATGTCAATCAGATCATTCAACTAATGATGTGACCTCGTTAATCAAATAACAACTCTTTGTTCATGGTTAGGAAACATAACCATCTTTGATTAACGAGCTAGTCTAGTAGAGGCATACTAGTGACACTCTGTTTGTCTATGTATTCACACATGTATTATGTTTCCGGTTAATACAATTCTAGCATGAATAATAAACCTTTATCATGATATAAGGAAATAAATAATCACTTTATTATTGCCTCTAGGGCATATTTCCTTCAATATGTACCAAAGATCCGACTGCCTTTCGTCGTGAACAATATAACGGTGTATGGAGTTATAGCTGTGGGATACCTCAAATATTTACATGTTGGGACTGGCCTGACAGGGGCGGATAGACAATTGCTTTTTCCTGACAGTCTGACAGTGTACTTAATTCCGTTGTTGAGTATACCGGGTCTGAGCTGATTGTTTGATTTTTTATTTGCCCATGTTGTCGGTATAACCAGATGTGGTAATAGGCTGTGCGATGCTTTATACTATCGCTAAAGTCAAACTGCTGAGGTTGCAAAAGAATCTGGGATCTGACAGAACAGACATGGAGATTCCACACTAGCCATTTTAATCGGGTCAGCAGGATATGAAATCCTGGTAGAGTAGATTAATCCTCTGAGGGTATGCCTTTGTGGCTCCATATGTAATCTGGCCACTAACTGACTTGGGTATCCGGGCCCTGGTGGTCATGCAAAAATCAGCATACCATTGCTGTCAGTATCACCTTTTAACGGTCATGATTTCCTTTGTCAGGATACCATGTTGAAATAACTTGGGCACGCCTGTCCTTGATTCTTCGTATGACCATGGATGTGATTAATATTTTTGACATTATTCCTTGTGCTTGTTTTTCTGACCTGTGGCTTGTCTGGTGCGGTAATAATGACCTTGATGACCATTGTTAAGACTGTTGATTCTGTGATGTCGTCCCCAGATCTTGGCGATCCTTGTAATTCATGAGATGTATTTCTGCTTATTTTCCTTTGCCTGACTTGTGAGGTTGTGGGATCCTTCCTTTCCTTAGGTATATCTGCTGGATCCTTGCCGCGTCTCGTATGAGTGACTAATCTGACTGGGGATACATGCTCACCATATGTGTGGAAAGGTATGTAGCCGAACATTTGATTTCTAAATAAGACACATGCCTTCACTGATTTGTGCTTCTGACAAAATGTTGCGAGTCTGGTTCTTGAGCGGTGCTGCCATACATTGGCAACTCATCATATTACCTCTGAGGACAGTGTAATAGTATGATACTGACGCAGACTGAATCGCTTAAGAGAGAAGCCATCCGATTAGCTTGCTGAGGAGGACTTGTTAGCTTCTACGCAAATCTTTTGTCTGGGTATCATGCAGAAGAAATATCGATAGCTTGCACACGAAGCTTGGTCTGATTATTGTGCTAGAGAAGCCTGAGTTTCGTACTTGAGAAGCTTCCCCTCGGGTTTGCTTGTTTGAGAAAAATTCATTTTTGTTTGTCACAAGATTTTACCGAGATCTCTTGCTGGGAAAGACCAGGTATCTTGGACCGGAAATTGTGCACATATCATGCTGAGGAAAATTGAGGAGCCTTGCATCATAAATTTCTTCTGATAACGTGTGGAAGAATACTGAGTTTCTTACATCCAAAGCTTCATACTAATATGCAGACTGAAATCTACACACACGCCCATAATATTTTGTGGTTGATTATTTGCATGAGAAAATTTGTTTGACTGTCTTCCTTGAGCATATCACATTCTGACTTTATTTCGGATGATAACACATCTCAAGCATCATGCATTGCTGCCAAAATTTTGTATATGATCCATACCTCTGACTGGAAATATACCGTTGATCTTGTACATGACTTGTCTTGCTGCTGACTTGATCATTACCGTTGTGAGGATTTGGTACTGATGGGGACTTGATTTATCAGTACTGTTGAGAGGAGTGCACACTGATGCACAATTGATTATCGGCCTCAAGATCAGATATTTCCCATTTTACTACACACGACTGAGAATTCCATTCTGTTTAGCTGAGTTTCCAAATATTTGAACTCCTTATTACTTATTCGAGTCCGGTGTCAGTTCTTGAGCAACTCTTTATAGGGGGGAAATAATGTAACACCATGGCCCAAAAAGAAAGAAGCAAAAGAGAACTCAACTAAAAAAAAGTACACAACAACAATCAATTCACACACAAGCAATGTCACACAATATGAATGCCTACTTAAGCACACAAATCCCGCGGGATCTCCAGTTCTACGATCTAGCATGCTGTGACGATGTGCACGAGGACGATAAATGTGTGGAAGAATTGGTGTAACCAGCGCTACACCAAGTGCCAGCTTAGCCAGGTAGCAACCTGGACTAGCTCGGAGGCGAGGACGTACTTGGTAACCATGTAGCAGGGCACAAATGTCGCGACCACATTATTATCAAGTGGACGGAAAATATCTGTACTCATCCAAGAAATAAGGATAACAGGGAAAAACTGAGTCTGCTGACATCGTCCTTTCGTGATGACTAAGATCACTAAGGGTTGCCAACACGACAAAATAAAAAGGACGACCCGGGATAGAAGCATGTCTACCACCGAAACAAAAGGCGGGCTGAAAGGAGGATATCGGCGAGATACCTGAGCACCATTTTTGCAAACTGTATCGGGATCACTTGGCATCACTCTGCTGGGACGGGAATGACACCAAACACCGAAGAATGAGCAAGAAAAGAAAACTTGCAAAGGCTGAGCTGTAGTGGATCCGGACCGATGCCAGCAACACTCACCAGATAAACCGTCAGTAGCAAAATAATAAGGCTATATGCATGGTATGCAACAAACAAATGCAGCAACCAAATGCAACAAACAAGGTAGAGTCTATACTACCGATTACTATCGGTTTCTACCGCTCGCGCTGACTAGGGCGTCCTAAATCCCGACCTGCTCTGATACCAAGCCTGTGGCACCCCGGCTCAGAGAAATGGAACGCCCCGTATTCCAGCCCAGATATCAAGGAGAAGTCTCTCGAAAACGGCACTGCTTGACATAGAACAAATCAGCTCTTATTACAAGAATAATAATACAAGGGTCTGATGTTACAAAGAAGCACATGAGCACGGCGATACTATGCTTGCAATACTACGCTTTCTCTATGCTAGCAGCGGAACAACTCGTAGCAGCGGAATACTTCTAGAAGTGGAACAACGTCAAAGGTGGTGAACTCCACTCCGCAGGGACTCTGGCTGGGACACGATCTAGCTCGCACGCACGGTAACCTCGACAAGCAATCAGGCAATCATGGCATCACCTGCAATCTGGCATGACACGCCAGGTCAGTACATTGAATGTACTTGCAAGCTCACAACAACCATAAACATCAAGGCAAGCACTACAAAAAAATACACTTCTGTGATGATACATGTTTGTCACAGTAGGTCGCTTTTTTGTCATGCATGTACATCCATGACGAATTTATGACAGAATCAAGATAGTCATGCCTGTGCTGTCGTAGAAGTGTTCCATGACATTACCAAAATTATCATCACGAAAGTGTCCACTTCCATGACAATAAATCACGCGTCACAGAAGTGCTTTCATCAAGGGTGACCGACATGTGGCATCCACCGTAACGGAACGCCGTTAAGCTATCGGGTCGGGTTTTGGATCCGATAACCGGTTAACAGCCCCGACCAATGGGGATTTTCCACGTGTAAAATCATCATTGGCTGGAGGAGACACGTGTCAACTCATCCAATGGGCGAGACGCGCCTATGATATGTTGACATGTGGACCGGCCCATCAAGTTTAAATGGACCGGCCCAACTGAAGGCCCACAAGATTTTGCGGACCATAATGGGCTGGCCCAGCTAAAGGCCCACGAGATTTTGCGGACCATAATGGGCTCGCCCAGCTAAAGGCCCACAAGATTTTGCAGGCCATAATGGGCCGGCCCAGGTAAAGGCCCACAAGATTTTTGTGTGCCATAATGGGCCGGCCCAGGTAAAGCCCACAAGATGCTTGTGGGTCATAATGGGCCGGCCCAGCTAAAGGCCCATGAGATTTCGCCGACATTAATGGACCGGCCCAGCTGTAGGCCCACAAGATTTTGAGGACCCTAGTAGGCCGACCCAGTAACTGGCTGCCATGTTTTGGGCCAAATGCCGGCCCATATTTGATCCAGTCCATTAATGGCCTGCCACGCTCCGGGCCTCATAGTGGCCCATATGAGATCCGGCCCGTTAAATTACGACCCAGATCAGGTCCGACCCTTTAAGAGGCTTTGGGCTCAATTATGGCCCATATCAGATTCGACCCGTCAACTGGACACTATGCTTTTGGGCCCATTTGCTAAAGGCCCACTTAGTAATTCGGCCTGATATTAGTTTTGCCCTGTTAAGGGCCCGTTTAACATTTCAGCCCTATATTAATTTCAGCCTGTTAAAAGCCCGTCATATAGTTGGGCCTAACTACGGCCCGGTTTGCATCCGGCCTGCTCGCAGCCGATATCTGATTGGGTCAAACAAGGACCGAGACAATTTTTTCGCCAATTAAAAGCCCCTGATTTGATTCGCACAATCATGGGTCGGGGTTCATTTCAGGCTGCTGCCGTCCCGTGAGCTGTTCGGCAAGTTTCAGGCCCAACCTACATCGTGATTGCATGACGGCCCGATTATGTACCTTAATTTTACGGTTTGGCCGGATTACTGTGAAGACAGGATATATATACAGTAAAATAACTGCAGCATCGTGAATAAGAAAAAACCTAGACTATACAATAAAGAAATTACGGCATATTACATCCACTTGGCATCAAAGTTCGCCACTATGATAATAAAGCACAAGCAGACAGCAGATTACATACACTGGGCATCAAAGATCGCCACCAGTGCAAATAAACACGCTGAGAAAATAATATACAAAACCGACAACACTTCAATAGAGTTCAAGAAAGGCTAGCCCTGCTGGGGAGCTACAGCGCAAGCAGCTGAGCAACATGATGAGACTACGCTTGTTCAACACTTATACCTTCCTCACTCTAAAAGATAAACAAGCAGATAGATGACAGGTTTTGCACACAAAAGTATCAGTGCTGACAATTCATCACATTTCTTACTGACGAATATAGTGACACAGTTTAAATTTGCATTAACACAATATGGTATTGGTCAGGTCAAGACATGGCAGGAAATGACATTGTGAAGGAGTTGGCAACTTCACGACACCACTGGATTATAGATCAAGAACTCATAAGTATCAATGGTTAGTGTGCTGTCAATTTATACCATTTCAGATTGGCAAATAAAGATATGGTTTAAATAATAGTAGAATGATATGACATTGTTCATAGTTAAGACATTATAGAATATGACATTGTGCTGTAGTGGGTAGGTTCACCACACCACTAGATTACGGATGAAGAACAGAAGCATACATGCAGTGCAAAAGAAGATCACTTTCTCTGTATAGTTTAATTTACATGGTATGAAGAAGGAACTTGGTTGTACAACTGAAAACTTAAATTGAGAAAGGACAAACTTTTGTTTATGAACTACATATAATAAACTTTAAACAAGCAATTTGATGCAAACACCAAAAATAAACAGCTGTTGCAGTCATGCCTAACCAAATATATACAACAAAGTTTGAAGTCTTGAGATGGACAAACTTACATTATTAGTGAAGACAGGCTCTATAAAGACCTTGTCCATGCTGATGGGGGGCAATTCAAGAAGTTTACCACAGAATCTTCTTCAAAAGCATTGCCTTTATTCTACATTTTGTTAAGAGTAAATATAGATGTGATAATATATGAAAAAATGGAGAATATTTAAGATAAGATGAAGAGTGATGCTACATAACCAAGTAGCTATAAATGTAAGTGCAGTGATACAGGCAAAAGGTACAGCCAAGAGCAATGCACAGCTAAACTTCTTCAGTACCAACCCTATGGTAAGAGTAAATATAGATCTGACGTGTAGAAAATGGAGGGCAAAGGAAAATAAGCTGCAGAGTGATGGTACATGAACACCTACCTATCATTATAAGTACACTGATAAAGGACATCATGTACTTACAAGAACAATGCAGAGCTAAAAAACATTGGCATTGGATATATTCTACACTAATGTAACCATTCATACAGATCAGATAATTTGTAGCGAACAATTGATAAGCAAGCTATCATGCATACTGTTGTCACATAATGAACCAGGTATGTATGCAAGTACAGTGATACAGGACAACATGTACTAACAAGAGCAAAGCAGCGGGCACCATATTTGTGATATCCTATCGTTCTTGTCAAACCGGAATTCTTCTTCGAGTAGATTTCCTGCAAAAAAGATCCGTAAGGCACATGCGGAAAAGTAGAAGTTCAAATTGTCATGTGATTTCATAGACAGTACCTCATCCTGGGAACGAGACCAGTGCATAACAAGGTTTTTCCATTCAATGTCTTCTAAATTTAGCACAGGAGACTTCACCGGAAATTCGTTTATAGACTTGCCATCAAAGTGTGATTTCCTCAGGTAACACCGATACTGCTGCAGTGTTTCCTTCAAAAGCACAAGCAAGCTTTGCTCGTCATGACTATCCAGATTGACCCTCACCTAGTTACAACAATGTATTGTAAATCATTGATGTGTTCAATCAGCAGAAAATAGGAAAATAATAACCATGAATATAGCACTTACACGTAAGTTGGATAGGAAGATGTGAAAATGGTGTTTGTCTTCACAATAATCTTCCCATGATGGGAATATATGCACGTAGTCCCTAACAACATTGAAAGCATTGTCTTTTAAACTGGCAATAAATGGAATGGGGTTCCAATCTGCAGGAATTGGCCGTCTCTGCAGTTGGGATAGGTCTTCGGCCGGTGGACTTGCTGTACTTTTTGCTGGAGTGGGATTTTTCTGTGGTACAGCTAGTGCTATGGCAAATGAAATTGGTATACCTTTTGCTGGAGTGCAGTTCCTGTGTGGTGGGGCTAGTGGTGTGGCCAGTGAAGTATGGGTACAGTCTGCTGGAGTCGGTCCTATGTTTTGTGTCACTGATTGTACAACCAATATAAGTGGGGTGCTGTCTGATTTCTCTGGCACCACCACGTTTTTCAAGGACTTTGCTGGTGCTCCTTCACGTTCGGCAATCACCCTCTTCCTTTTTGATGTCTGATGCACAAGAACAACATTTGAGTGGAAAAACATGGTATGATGACAGATGGAATATGTATTGATAATGGATGGGCATGGCATCTCGACATATATGATGAGTAAACTAAGCAGATGGCAGTGCAACAAAGTAGAAGAAATGCAAGACAACATATGCAAGATACGCGCAATCAATAAAACTTTGCCAAATTAGAACAGGCACCTTGATGGGTGAACAGGACAGGCCATCTGCCTTTGACTCCTCGAGGTTAGAATAGTCATTAGGATGATATTCTGAACAAGAATCAACAGGTGGGGAGCGTACGAGTTTCATTGCTTCCATAATGGCACTCAATGCCTTGGTGCCAATTTTGTAAGTCATTGCAGTGTTCCACAATATTCTTCTGATGCGCGAATTCTGATATTCACTGTAATTGCGTATGATATCTGAGAACCATGAAAACATAAATAGTTGTGAGATTATCTTTGTAATGCAGATGATATTCTAATATAGGGGCGCCCCTGTAAACACTTGTGTGCTATCACTGGATTCTGATGAGAGAGCTCATGTGTGCTGTAATATGGTGCGTGCATTTATATAATCTGGCACAAGTACACAAAAAATAGGCTCGAGAAGTAAGGATAGCTGGCAGATGATAGGTTCATAATATACTATATAGAGAGTTTATTGCCAAACCATGATAACAAGAGCACACAGCAACCAGGCAGATCATAGTGTACATAACAGGGGTACACCA
This sequence comes from Aegilops umbellulata, assembly GCA_032464435.1. Taxonomy (NCBI): domain Eukaryota; kingdom Viridiplantae; phylum Streptophyta; class Magnoliopsida; order Poales; family Poaceae; genus Aegilops; species Aegilops umbellulata. Next base: position 358,489,837 of record CP136054.1, on the reverse strand, counting down.
TAACCAGGATATATAAATCGGGAAAGTGGAACTGGCTGGAAATTACGGTGTTGTATTGCCGCTAGTAATTGAAAGCCTATCGATCACGTACAGGCCAGCTCTATCATCTGTTGACTGCAGATGTCCCTGCTCCCCTTCCTGACAAGGAACATACTGTGCTTCCCATACAGAACACCGCACGGACCGCCGGCCGAACCACCGGCCCCACCGCCTGTGTTCTTGCGCCACCCCCACCCCCACCCCCACCCTCGTCGAGTTTTCTTCGTTCGACGAGGCCCCACCACCGCCCCCACAACCACCAACCCCACCCGAGCCCCTTCGATCGCACCGGCGAACTCCGGCGAGCTCTGAAAAATCGACTGGCCCAATTTTGAAATTTAGTCTACTGTGATTTAACTAGTGTGGAATATAAAAGGGGAAAACCATAAGCATTGCGAGTATGGTGTTGAGCGTGCCATGGCGGATCTGAAGGTGTAAACCGGACAAAGGCAACTTTGCAACCAAGACAAGAAATCAGAGTAAAGCAGTGGCGATCTATTTTCTTGCTGCGATAAATAGGTTGAGCAGATACGAAAGAGTACCGCATCTGGTGCGGCGCCGTGTACGCATCTGCTGAGAATTTGACGGTGCTGCGGTAGCGATGGCTGTCGGCGGCGTGGAAGCAGATCTAGGAGGGTAGACGATGGCGGCAGGGCGCGGTGGACGAGACGGTCGTAGGAGCGGCGCCGCAAGGTGGACGACGGCGGGGATGAAGCAAGAGGACGGGATGCAAGGATCCCGGTCCGAAGCCGTGGATGAGAGAGGTCGATCTCTTGTAATGGACGGCGGCGTCGGGGTATCAGCTCCGGCATGGTGGAGGAGGACGGCGGTGGATGGGAGTGGCAGACAGCGGCGGCGGACGGAGGAGGGTGGGGTGGAGAGGGTGTTTTGGCGCCCACGAAGTACGAATGGGAAATGGGAGGTAGAGAGGAAGGGGGGAACCATGTATTCAGGGCGCGCTTGTCTCAAATGCGAGGAAATTTACAAACTTAGCCCCTGTTTCAAATTTCTACTACATCACAACAACACTAGTCGGTTGGGGATAGGACGGTAATCTCGCATACACCGGATATTTGCCGACGAGAGTTTGTTTTTGGCGCCCACCGTGTATGAATATGAATCGGGGAGGGAGTCGATTTCGGCCGAGGACACACTGTGTTTTGGCGCCCACCGTGTATGAATCCTGGTGAGAGGCGCGTTTGGGTGAAATTACAAACCTACCCCTATCGAAACCTATAGAAATCCAACATATAGGCTTTGCGTGGCATGGATAGGCAGTAGTGATTTCCATCTCGCAGATTTTGGTTTCGGGCGGTTACTGCGACTTTCCCCGCTTCGTTCAAATTTTCCAGAGTGCACGTTTACCGTGCCAACTCAATTCGAATCTCGTTTGTATTCTATTTATTTTTTCGGGCGGGATCCATTTTCAATTGGAATTACATTCTATATACATCATTTTTTTATATATACTTTCAAAAGCACAACACCATTTATACATAAATATGGTTTACAAATGGCATGATCTCAGATTCATAAGGTTGTATCCATCAATTTGGATTTTCAAATATTTGAAACCACTTTATGTTGAAATCCAATGTATGCATTCCTCGCTAATTGTCTCCAATTAATGTGTGTTTCATGCGGGTTTTTTTACTTCTCAAACATGTATAATGTGTTTCACACACGCAACATATAGTGTAATCCCGTTTAGACATTAATTGCATATAAACCATGCATTGTTTGTAATTGAAGAATCTATGGATCACCAGTATTGATAAACTATATAACATTACACGTGTGCCCAAATTCAAATGAATATGCATGTTTGGTACACCAATTTGCGTTATGATATTATCGATGTCGTGATCTCCAGTTTAAATATTTGAACCCCTTTAATCTAGTTATTCGTCTCATATAGCTATCACTCATGCTTATATAGGACTATCTCTCTGGACCTATACGCGTTCATCGTCTCTCAGGTATCTCTCGTGCTACCTGTATGTCGACAATGATATTTTATCTTCGTAACACACTGACGGTACTCTCTCCCTCGACCTTTATCACTCTATCTCTCTCTAAGTATATCTCGCTCCCTGCTATGTGTCTCTAACTATGATTCTCCATGTGGAATCTCTTTCTTTCACACAAACACAAAACTTTGTCTCCCGGGGTCTCATTTCTCTCTACTATTCCCATGTGTGTCACTCGCACACCCCTCATACAGAGATGTCTTTCGCTCCTTAGATATGAGAACCTACGACTCTTCCTCTTCAATATCTCTTTCTCACACACAAACACAAACTCTGTCTCCTAGGGTCTCATATTTCTCCATTGTTCTCTTGTATGTGGCTCACACACACCCTCTCTCCCTAGACATATCTTGCATTCCCTCATATGTCTCTCTAGCTATCACTCTCGTTGTGAAATATCTTTCTCTCCCGCAGACACAAAACTCCGTCTCTCTGGATCTCATCTCTCTTTGATATTTGTTTGTATGTGACTCACACGCACCCTTTCTCTATATCTCTCTCACACCCACACACATAACCCAGCCTTATGATCCACTAGACTCCTATCTCTAATGCACACTAGCTAGCATCTTTATCTTTCTATTTATCTGTTTCTCCATCAACCTTCTTTCTCGCCCTCACTCTTGATTCCTATCACGCACACTACATATGTTTCTCTCTACATGTTGTCAAGTGCCCTCTCAGACACATATATAACTTCACCCTTTGAACCACCCGACGGTCATCTCCAACACCCAAACTAGCGGATGTCCCTCTAGCTAGCATCTCCATCTCTGTATCTATCTGTAGTTTCTCCGTCAACATTTCTTTCTCGCACAGAGTCTTGCTTCCTATCACCCACACTATATATGTCTCTCCATACATATGCATTTATAGGTTGGTCTCTTTTGCGCAATTGTTGCGCCTCACTCCCTCTGCTCGCCATAGATGCATGCTCCAGCCCACGCCACTATCTCCTAAAGACAAAAACACATGCTCAATTGTCGGGACTTCTTCCATGCATTCTCACATGCATGCATATTGTCATACCGATCCGTCTCTCCCATGTCGTTGATCTTATGACTTATGTCTTCTTTCTTTTATCTCGATCATGCGCGCGCGCACACACACACATCCCACATATACATGTATACCTCTCACACATGCACGTTCAAGGTCTCTATGTCTCCATACGTAGTTAATTACCCTCAATCCTAACGCCACATCGAATCATTCTCCTCTTTTGTGCACATAACTTCCGCCTGGATGGATAAAACACACACTCACACTTAACAATCTCCTTCTAGCTACCCCCCACCTGCCTCTCACTCTTCCCCTATATCCCCGAAACCAATAAGACCATCCCTTAGTTTAATTCCCGCCTAGATGCACCATCGATATATAGTAGTCTTCCTCGGTGTCTCTCGAACAAACACGTTCTCTCGAAGTCGACTCCTCTCACGCGCACACACCTTATCTTCCCTCTCTACGGGCCTTTTCTCTCTCGCACCCCATCGTTGGTGGCCTCTGCCATACACATCACCTCTCTATGATGAAAGCCATGGAGACTTAAATTACATCCGCCACAGAGGACCCCGCTACACACACACACACGCACGCACGCACTCCCCCAACACACACACACACACACACACACTAAGACTCCATCTCTCTCTCTCTCTCACACACACACACAAACAGACACACACACGCAAGCATGCACGCCCCCCCACACACACTAAGACTCCATCTCTCTCCCTCTCTCTCACACACACACAAACTAAGACTCCATCTCTCTCTCTCTCTCACACACACACACACACACACACACACACCCCACACACTAAGACTCCATCTCACACACACATGCTCTAGGCGGAGCATTTGTTCCTACCACCCTTCATCCAACCTTACCCGTATGATAAACAATCACCTTTATTTACTTGCATAACATGGACAAATTCCACTTTACTTTAGTAGTCAGCAAACTTATCATCTATACCCTTATAAAAAATGAGTTGGTGGTGATGGTGTGCCTGCCATCTTGTAATACAGACCGTATGATCTATATCTGAGGATAGAAAGAAAACTATGATAATTTTACAAAAGATACCCGCACCTCTCTCCACATCATTATCTCCCGCAACCTCATTGCTCAGCAATTAAAAAAGGAATAAGTCTCTGGAACAATCTAGCATGCATGGTGGCCGCTGTCGCCTGCCGGCGCCGTCCATCCCCATGCCTCCGCCCATTCCGACCACCAGTCACCACCACACTCCACTCCTCCTAGCCTTATCTCTCATCTTTCATTTTTTTGATGACATTCTCGAGATATCATTAGTTTTTACACATGGGATTACTCCTGCATGGGTCAATCACAACAGGTGTTCTGTAAAAAATGCATATTGATGTTCCGTGCAATGCACGACAATCTTGCTTGTAATTATATAACGCAAATCACGAGCAGGAAGTGACATTTTTTTGACACAACCACGTTAACATGGCCACGTAAATCACTAGCTAAAGTAAATACCATTATACTTATATCCCGATGTAAAAGGTTGAGTACATGTCCGAAGAGTAGAGTCGCACGCACGCACTCTGTCTCTCAGAATATCTCTCACACACACCAGTTACGTGACGCCCACTTAAGCAGACACGTATGTTACAATTTGTGCACCCCTGGGTACACGTGATGCTGCGCATTTATTTAAGCCGGAAGGCGAACCCAAACAGTAGCTGCATTCATTCCCCTCCTGCCGCCTCTTCTCTGGTCGCCGTCGCCCAGTAGCCACGGGCCGGCCGAAGGCAACAACATATGCCATACTCCCGCGGGAGCGACGCTTTAATATGGAAGTTTTAGTGGTCATGCATGCATCTTTTTGTGCTAGAACTCCTATATAAGGGTTGACCGGTTGCTTCCCGTGGACGTGCGCGGGCGGTGGAAGAGGAAGGAGAAGGAAGCGGGCTGTGGAGTAACGTTTTTTACCACAATTTCCTAGGAAACTGAGTGCAATAATTGAGTAGTTTTGCAAACTACCAGTACTTCACCTGAAACGGTTCAAAACCTATACTCCCTTGCCAGCACGCGCTTCCCGCGTGAAACGGTCAGCGTCGCCCTGGAGTGTCAGTGCCGCATTAATGCCCGGCCAGAGCGGAGGCGACCTCTCACTGGCGCCGGCTTTGAAGTGGCGCGACGGCCAAGAGAGCGCCGCTTCCCGATGCACGCGACTGCTCCGCGTCGAGTCTGGCCATAGGCCCTGTTTGGATCCATGGGTTAGAGTTAGTTTGAGCTAGTTGGGGCTCAAATAGCCCTAAACTATCCAAGCATGAGGGTTTAAATTGGAGCAAGTTGCACCGAACCCACCAAAAAAACTATCTCACCCAAGAGGTGCTAACTAGAGATAGTTCTCATTGGGACCACTGAAAAATCACTTTTCTCTCTCCATGAAGTGCATTTATTGTCAATCTAACCCTGTCACCCAAACACCTCTTTGGCTACAGTTAGTTCAGGGTTAGTCATGGGTTAGTCTAACCTCTAGCTAAGTTAGAGTATCAAACAGGAGCAGTATAGGACATGCAAGTTGCTCAAAGCATACAGGCAAATTCGTACGTGAAAGGATTTTTTTCTTTTTGAAAATGGAACGTGAAAGGAATTTTTTTTAGAATGCTCTTAGCATGTTGCTAACATGTGATAGTTAATCGACCTCAATAGACGGCAAAAACGCCAGCCTGCCGCACTTTGATAGAGAAAAGGAGGGAGAAGCGATACAGGCTGCTGGATTACTAGAGATAGGTGTCGCACGGAAGCCAATAAATATGGTGATAGCGTGGGTTAGCCATGTACTAGTATGATAGTACTACACTGGGCTGCCGTGTTTCGTACTCTTCCAGTCCACTTTGGAGATGATTGGTTAATTTTATATCGCTGAATAATACTAAATATTATGAGTGTAGACGCTCTACCACGAGGTTCCTTGCTCCTTCTCGGTCGTCCGGAATCTATGTTCTTCCACTCTATTTTTTTACGTGAGCTTTGTTCATCCTTTTGCCAACACGCGAGACATCTAGCATCAAGGTGCACGTGTTATGCAAGGATCATTCCATCTATATGAAGAACACATGGGACTGGAACTGCGAGACGAACATGTACCCAGGAGTGGACGTACGAACCTGAGTAATGTAGCGCAGTAAGTGAAGTAGAAAGGCACAAATGGTATGAACATGCGTGGCATATAGGGTGTGTTTGGTTGCGTTCTCGTCTCAGCATAGTTGTTCCCTCTTCATGCATGCTCAACTCAACACCCCTCTTCATGCATGCTCTCTTCGTGCATGCTTCTAGTGTATTTGTGCTAAACTAGTGTGGACTCATGCACCCTCCATACAGTCTACCAAACACCCAAAAGTAGGTCGAGAAGGGAACTCTTGGGCGGCATTTGTCTCTTACTACGTACTACCACTAAATGTTGTACGTGCAATGCACGGTGATGTTATGGAGTACGTTCCTAAGTACTCTACTACTACTATATTAGTTGGAGGCACATATTAACTTTTATATTTGTTTACGTGTATGCCCCGAGACCTTCCAACTAGACGTGTCTTTGTCTCCAGGTCGCACTTTGTATCGTTCATACCACTAAGTACTACTACGTGTGGTATCCGACCCAGAAGTGGAAGAAGTGGAGATGCTCTACCACGCTGTTTTTTTACGCTAGGCTCTACCACGCTGTTCATGTCCCACTCCTTTCGCTGACGTGTGGGACATCCAGCACGTGCCGTGTTTGGCACCCTTCGTCGTAAGAGTTGAAATGCTAGCATTCATTAGAAATAAAAAATAATTATAAATCAGTAGTGATACTATTTTTTTGGGAACCAATCAGCAGTGATACTATACCACGCGGTTTCCTTGCTCCTCGATATCGGAAAGAATACTTCCGTTCGCCAACATTTGGGACGTCGACCATCCTGGTCTACTTGCCATGCACGCAGAACTCCAAGGGAGTCACCCAGGTCGTCGCGCCGCAGTAACAATGACTAATGAGCCATCAAATCACAGGCCCACTTCCCACTTTGAAGTTTCTTGGACGAAGGAACCATCATGACTTCGTTGAATTCCGCTTCTTGAAGAAAACTACTGTACCAGCAGTACTGCTAGCTATAGTAGTTACAACAACAGAGGCCTCCTTTCGTTCATAGGATAGGAATATGAAAATCATAGGAAGTGAGATGACATGCATCTCAATTCCTATAGAGAAAGAGATGCCATTTGATGCTTAGGATAGGAATTTTTCCATTTAGTCTAGGCTAATGTACTGGTAATTTGCTCTAAAAACTACAGTAGTAACTAGTAGTACTGGTACATGCTCATACTCACACACACACACACACACACACACACACTAACTACTAGTACTACTACTTCTCACATGCTGGCCAGACGCCGTCGTTCTCCTTCCCGGCTTTGTCACCGACACCCCACCGTGCTTGGATCTCCGCCGGCCTCTCCGCAGCAGCGCATTCGTCCTTTTCTTTCTTGCGGCGGCGGGCCTCTCTTTTCTTGAGTGCTTTCTGACTTTTCCGCTCCCTCTATGCGGCATTGGCCGCCTCTTGCTCTACCGCCCATTCGGCCTTGGCATCTTCAAATTCCTCCCACATAGTTGTGAGGTCGCAAGCGGCGATGAACTCGACACGGTGGGATGCCATCGCTTCCCTACCATTTTGTGTGCGGTCATGGGCCGCGAGGAACTCGGCGCGGCGAGATGCCATCGCTGCCTTACCGGTTAGTATGCGGCGCGGTGGCATGAACGACGCTTGGTGAGAGCTCTAGGGTGGAGTGGCCGGACAACCGTATAGTGCATTGGTTTGTCAAGAGCTCAACGACAGAAGACGAAGCAAATTTGGATTCCCCTTCAATCCTGGTCATTTATTACCGAGTAAAATGCATTGGCGGTCATCGAACTTGTCTTGATAGCTCACTTTGATCATTTTATACGAGATATGGTGATTATATGGTCACTGGCTCAGCGTATAGCTCCGTATTTGTCTGGTTGACCAGTCAAACAGTCCGCATGCGCCTCATCAGCTCATGTTCTTTATCTATCTACGCGGGCCTACCTGTAAATGGAGAAAGAAATACTGTAAAAACCAAAATTATGCTAGAGTCCGGACCGCTTCCGGAGCCCGCTCTCACCGCCCTGGCCCGTCAAGACGCCAGCTGCCCGCCGCATGCATGCATAGCAAGTAGTACTCCTTATGTGGAGGAGAGAAAGGCATTGACAAAGTCAAGGAGTGGGCTCTGCAAGAGCCCGTCTCTACACGTGCTCCTAGGTATAAAAAAATAATTCTAAAAAAAGGCATAAAAACAATTGTGTCTTAAAAAAAGAAAGGTAAAAAACATTTGAGAGGAAATAGATAGAGAGAAAGTGAGAAAAAGTTGTAACCTGGGTATTACATGAGGAGGGAGGGAGTGGTGCACATGCCAAGTTCACTCGGCTGCCATGTATCACACTCCTCCATCGTAACAGTGGAGACAATAACTTTCATCAAAAGTAAACAATGAATACTTGTTGCTCGTCCTCTATATCGGAAAGAATACTTTCATTCGCTGACGTTTGGGACGTCGACCATCCTGGTCCACCTGCCATGCACAAAATTATCCTAGTCTACCCCGGTCGTATCGCAGGCCCAACCTTTCCCACTGTAAGTTGTTCGGACGAAGGAACCATCATGACTTCGTTGAATTCCGCTCCTTCAAAAAAACTTACTGTACCCGCAATACTGCTACCACACGCGAAGACTGGACGGCACTGTACCACGTCATATCACTGAAACCCACTAGGCCAAACTAGCCCGCCTAGGTCATCTATTTTGGAACGGAGGGAGTACGTCTCTGCACTGCTATGATTTTGCGTTGCACGTCATATCACTGAAACCCACTAGGCCAAACTAGCCCGCCTAGGTCATCGATCTCTAAGCCTACAATTTTAGGAGCTAGGGCTATTGGTCGATCGACGAGGGATAAGTACAGTATAAGCGTACCACGATCTCATCAGCCCCAACGTTTCTCTCCGGTGTGTGTTTTGCAAGTACTATAGCTCGCACAGTAGCTAGCCTACTAACACCAAGAATCATCAAACAAGCCCTGCTGATATGATAAACAGTTCAAACTTACATCTAATCATGCCATATATTACATCAAAAGTTGGTGAGGATACATCTGTTTCCATAACTCGGAGAGGGTTCGCAAGATTCACTATCAAACAAAAGTAGCAAGATCCGCCCACACAAGACAGTGCACTAGCCCTAAGATGGTTTGATAACATGCATCATTCTGGTAATTAAACACAGGGCAATGCAAACTACCCTGAAGGATTAGCGCGACCAACTATTTCTTGTCATCGATCTCTCGGGCAATGACCACAGCACAGACATCGGCATGGGAATCGATTTCTGGGGCGATGTCCGCAGGACTGACCGCGACACCAGAATCGATCTCCGGGGCGATGTCCACAGGATGGACAGCGGCATCGGAATCGATCTCCGGGGCGATGCCAACAGGACGGGCCACGACATCGGAATCATCAAGGACGTCCACCGGCACCTGCACAACCCTAACATACTAGCAAGCACATTGCAAATAATCAAAAACCACAACTATGGTAATAAGCCATTATTTTTTACCTTGTGCAGGTCACCAGGGGATCTCATCCCTCCGGGGGCCATCTCCTCGTCCTCGATGGGGGCCATCACCTTGCCAGGGGAATACTGCTTATCAACGGCGACTATCTCCTCAAACTCGGTCTTGAGCCTCACATAGGTGGCAATCAGAGTTCCTGGGGTAGGCACGGTGGGGCCATTGCTGTTCTTCCAACTTTCTTTGAGGAGTTCGTCCGCCAACGTCCTCAACTCTTGGGCGAGTGCTTGTTTCTTGGAGTTCTTCGTCTCCATGAGTTGGCCCGCCAACATGGTCAACTCGTTGGTCGGTGCTCGCTTCCTGGAGATCGCTATCTCTAGTGGGTTGTCCGCCGGCAACTCTTTGCCTAGTGCTCCAAGATCCATCAATGAACTGACAAACAAAAAGCAATCGAAAGGAAACCACAATCGCAATGAAAACGGGAAAAGAATAGGATGTGAGAATTGGTCGGTGCTTCGCAAAAAGAAGATTCTGGGAATGAAAATATAGCAGCATAACTGATTTGCCCACCTTTCCTTCATTGGTACAGAAGAAAAATGGCAGAAGTGAGTAGCCCGGAGTGAGGTTTTCTTCAAGAAAGGGAAGAAAGGGCTTGAACGAGCGTTCTAGTGAAATGATGGTTGCTTCGTCCAGTCCAACTTGGAGGCCACCTTACCACTGCTGGTAAAGGTGTGGGTTTTGTGATATGACGGGTCATGACGGCCACACCGGGGTGACAGGTGAGTCTCGACTGTAGCACCTCGCTGTGATTTGGTGGATGGCACGCGGGCCCGGATGCTTTGAAATGTCCTACATGTAGATAGAGCGGCTAGTCATATACTCAATATTGTGCACCACGACCAAGGCGGAGAGGAAAACGAGAGAACTACGTAATTAATGCATGAGTTTAATTAGGGTAATTTTGTAAAGTACGAGATACATTTCTCCAATTTCAAAATGCCTTGGTTCATGAGATTTGAGATTTGAGACCTATAAACCGGAAGGGAGGGAGTACTACACACGATGTAGTCTAGTCACTTGTTGAATTCTCTAGAAAGGCAAATACTCCTTTCCGGTTTACAGGGCTATACTACTCCCTCCGTCTAGCACTGCAAGGATACCTAGTATAAAGAAACACAAACTCTATAACATTTTGACTATACGTTGCAAAGTTCACGATAGATACAGATATAAGCAGTGCAACATATACGTTGCGCATAATTGACCTAGGGTTGTTAATATGAGAAAAAAACAGAGGAAAGGAGAGAGACGCGTGAGAAACAGCCCCCAATTCCCCTTATCTCCCCCACCTCGCCGCCACCCATCGCCTCCCCTTCCTCCTTCGACCCACCTCATCGCCGGCCCTCCCCCTCCCCTTCTCCCACCTTGCAGCTCCGGTGGCTGGCGATCCACAGCATCCACCACCCACCCATACCTCCCGCACGTCCCATCTCTCTCTTCAGGCGGCTCCTCGCTATGGCACCTGCGGCGGCTGACTCAGGCGACGTCCGGCGAATCCTGCCACCGTGAATCACAGCTCGAGGTCCCCTCGCCCCGCGGTGCCCTCACATCTGACGCTCGAGGCCACCAATGCCCACCCGCGACCCTCCTCCATGGCTACGGTTTCGGGCAACGGCTCAGGCGCCGGTGGCCACATCGTGCTCCGCTTGTCCGGTGAGTACACCCCTCCCCTGGCTTCGTCCTCTCTCTCCGCCCCCCCACCCCTTCTCTAACATCTGCTCTTCTCTTCATCTATAGACGTGCAGGGAGGAACGGCCAATGGACAGTCCTGCTGCTGCTCGGGACAAAGCAGCCATGTAGCTTCCTCCTCCTCCTCTTCCTCTGGCTTCAGGTGAGTTGATCCACTCCTCTCTGCTCTAGTTCGTGTGGCACATCAGGAGCCATTGCTGTTATGGTGGTCTTAGGATTTGCCATGGTTTGGGCCCAAGTGCCTTCTGCTTGAGGTCAATTTGATTTTGCTATGCTGCTAAAGTGTTAATTGATGCTTCGATTGAACTGCATGGTTAACCCCTAATGCTACCAGTCATAGATTCGAGGAAGTAGGGCAGAATGATTGTAGGTATCCAATGAGGTAATGAGCAAGAAGGCAGTAGGTTTTCGTTTTTGATTTTTTTATGTTCTGCTCCTCCAATTTGAGACATAGGCTCTAATAAGAAAGTGCAGCCTATTGGTTCGTTTCGGTGCATTTTGATTGCCTTACAATGTTGCTGTCTCTATCCTGATGATACCTCGTCGCACATTCTCTGGTCTCCACTTCGTACAACCAATTGTATGAATTAATCTTTGAGAAGTGCAGGTTGATGCAGCGCTATATATGAGGCTTGGATGCGGCCCTGGAGGCATAAAATGCACAAGATGCTCACAAGCGTGGTGGTAATATACTGACCAGTTCTATGTTAATCTGTTTGATGGATATCACTGATTTAATTGCAAATAATTGCATGAGCTTTGTGACTAATTTGTTTTCTCACATATGTAAGTAATTGTACTGCTGAAATTTAATTCATGCCTCAGATTGCACTTAGATCTGTTGATCGGTTCCCAATTAGCTCAAATAGAGAAGCGCCATGGTGTACCATGGCTTCAGGAGATGCATATGTCATCATTTTTTGTGTATTGCTGGAACATGGTTTGCAAACCTGAGCATCATCTTGCTAGGCTCCCTTCCTCTCTTTCTCATTGTTTGTTCTAACGATATAATGGAGCAGACCTTTGTTGAGTAAACTAATACTACTGCTGTTGCTAATCCTTTCAGTATTGCTACATGTAGTGTATAATGTGAAGGTGGACAGATTAACATAATTACTAAGAGAATTTGATACCTTCCAAAGAGATGCTGGGTACTTTATGGTTTCTTCCTATTTTCTATAATTTAGTTGATCTAACTATTCATTCCTTTGATTAGCTCACTTATTTACTAATTAAGATGTTATGGCCATAATGCATGCTTGGAGATTTATAATAAATTTTCTTGCACATATCTTAGGTAAATATATAACTGTTGAAAATCCACACCATCATATATCATTAAGGCGATGCTCTGTGTGTTTATTTTATATTTAATGTACGTTATTTGCTAAGACTGCCATGTGTTGTTCAAATAGTACAACTTTCCTGATTATTAAGTTTTGCTAACACACTGGATATATACATCAGGACAGTCCTCCATTTTGAATTTCATTCAGATGATAAAACCTTTCCATGAAATCTCAATGTAGAAACCTGAGTAAAATATTGTTACATTGCAATTGATGGTTCCAGAAAATACTACTAATTTAATCCACACCTTTAGAAAATAGCCACTCGAAGGTTTAAACTGTAATTGTTTTTTAGATACATATTTATTTTGCAAATCATGATAATAGGCTAAACAACAAGACATCAAAGTGGGCAGTCTGTAGACACTTTGTAGCTACATAGAGACAACATGACTTATTACTATTTTAGTGTTTGATTCTCGTATTCATTATGCCCTTTGGATCTTTTTAGCTGCACCATTTTATCTATGTTTTGCCTTTTCAAGCTATTGTGCTACCCCTGAGGTGACAATTTCTTGGGTACAAGTATTCTTATTGATATCCTGGTTAAGATACATCAGTCCATTACTCCATTTCCATATTGAGACGATACTACATATTGAGAGTAAGTATCATATTGACTATTTTTATAGAATACACATTGTTGGCAAATTCCTTCCTTTGAAAGAGAGAAGGTCTGACTTCTTCTAGGTTTTATTCGTGTAAACAAGTTTTGTGGTACCAATCAACCAAATCAATTTATCTTAGCTGAGCCTTTTATTGTGCGAGGATAAATTGTTCATTCTGCCTGAAGTTTTTCTCCTAGATTTTTATCTATGTTTTCTCTCATCATTCTTAATAATGTTGGAATGTTGATGGATAACATGTAGCATCAGGAACATTAGTACTCTTGGTAATGCAGGAAAAACAAAGATTACATGGACTTCAACCTTGTACGTGTCTAATATATTGTCTCTATCACTACTTCCATCATGTTAATGCATTGTGTGTTAACGGTTCATTTTGTTACTTTCTTTGTAGATTCAAAAGATATATGGATTTATATGGTTGCGTGACAAGTATACTGCAATGATGATGCTGATGTTTCGGTTCATGATGATGGTGGTTGATGCTTTCAGTTTTATTTAAGTTGTAGGGATGTTGTTCCTATTGGATGATGTTCCTCGGTTAAGTTTAGTTATAAGTTGTAGGGATGTTGATCGATGCTTACAATATAAGTTTTGATGTTAAGAATACATTTGGATAATGCCTCTCCTGTAATATCCACTGTTGTAATCTAACTGTTTTATCCAATATATGATATATGATTTCTTTCTCTCATGAGTATATTCTCTTCTTTTTCCTCACTTAATATACATACCATAATGTCAAGCATTAATTTAATTCTTGGCAATACATATATAATAATAATAATAATAATAATAATAATAATAATAATAATAATAATAATAATCACATTATATATGTACGAACATGTGAAGCATTGTGAATTCTCTGTTGCCAGGCAATGAGATTTGGATTCCTGTACATTGCCCACCAACATATAGAAGTGTTGTAAATGTTTATTTTATGCGTTGTACTTAGGCAACGGTCCCTTTTACCAACGGCAGCATAAGTGTTGCATTATTCGCTAGCAACACTGGATAAGGCTACGCATCCCAAACCGTTGGTAAATACACTAGCAACGCATATATGGACATTTAGATACGGATAAGAGTGTTGCTGTAAGTGGGGTCCTGTTGTAGTGTAGGTGTGTAAGTCATCTTATGAAAACCAAATAGTAGTCCCAAAACACTTAGGCATCGTGCATTAACTTCTACCTTGTTTCTTGTTTTTTGACATATCAACCAATAAGAGATGAGAGGTGTGCATGCTTTTAATGACTTGCAATGGCTAGTTCATTGCATGCAATGCTATTAATTAGCAAATAAACATTGGTGACCCCAGGAGGAAACGGTGCTAAGCGTGTGGACCTATGTAGAATGAGTATCAACCAATGGATAATGGAGTTTAATTGTTAAACAATAGCAATTTTGTCTCATGCAAGAGCCTGGCTAGTACTCCAAGGAACCGCACCATGCGGGCGTTCGCAACTGCCACGTTCGGATTGCACTTGGCTCTTCGCCTCTTCGAGAAGACGAACAACGATGTTACTACTACTGCTTCTACAGTGTCGAATCCACTGCTGCATGTTCGTCGACCTCGTGCGGGACGGATAGCGTGTAGCGAAAGCTTCTACTTACTGCTCCTGCCTTTGCGTCTATGACAGGTGGGCCCAACAGGTGGTTGGCCCTCCTGTCATGCAGCCAAAGGCAAGTGCAGTTAAGGCACAGGAGCTCAGTCCGCGAGGGAGAGGGCGTTGTAGTAATCAAATTTCTCGGTCTTGTACGAGTTGATGAAGATAGGGGTTGCTTGCTTGCTAGGGTTGCTCACTACGTATATATAGGCCGGAGCCTCCGTGCTTGCTTGCTAGGGTTGCTCTATTCACACACTCTCATCCTCTCCAGATCTAAACAAGATAGGGCTAGTAACACTGTCTTTCTCCCTTCAAAAAACACTGGCTTTTTATCCTCACCGCTGGTTACAGATCCGGATGTATCCCCCTCCGTCGGTGAAGGGAAGGAGGGGCAGCGTTTAGTTCGTCGTCGACAGCGAGGGAGGAGACCCACTGCCGGCCGCACCGTTATCTCTGGCCGAGCGCCGGCGCGGGAGGTCCTCCGATCCCTTCGTGGTTGCCTGTGGGCGGATCGGGCCTCCCGCCGCCCACCTATCCACATACCGACGACCTTCAGGTATATCTTCGTTTGAAACCGCCTTAGTTCTACTTCCCCAACTCGCTACGTCGCTGCATGTGCATCATTTTCTACCTCTCAGCCCCTCTCGATCAGATGGTCCAACTCACATTTTTTTTCTATTGTTAGAGGTAAAGCTACTTCATGGACTCGAATCTTGTACTACTTGATTCAAACAAGAAATAAAGTGGGGGTGGGGGAATTTAGTATGTACATCGGACTTGGTACAAACAGGAAGGAAAGGGGGTGAAAGTAGTACACACTAGTCATCCAACCGGTCTCTTGGTCGAAAAGGGAAATACAGGGGTAACGCTGTACACAGTGGTATGACCAGAACTAGATTTGCTATCCACACATAGGAGTAGGTGGCTAGAGTGAACAAAAATGGGACCAACCCAGATATGTTTCTTGGATGTTTGTTTCTCGGGGCAACAAACTATGAATCACCACTTTATGCCCATGTTTATGTACATGGTGCTAGACTGCTGGTGCACCCACTGTCCCATGCCCTTATACCAAATATTTAGGCTCCGTTCGGAATAAAGGGGCAGAAAACATAGGTCTTGATGAAAATAGAAAAATAGGAAACGAATGTAGGTATAAAACTATGGAATAGCGAATCGGAGGAAACTCTCAAGAGAATGTGTTCGGATGGACTACGAAATGTACAGATTTGTTTTTTTAGAGTAGCATGCTTGGCAGTATGAGATGCTATTTGTTTATTCAGCTGCAGGGTGACTACTCTTGTCCTCGCCTCACGTACCACACATAGGTTGATTTTTTTATTCCGGCAACACAGCACAGCAACCTGTCTAACGCATGGCAGCGAGCGCCTGCCTCGGGCTTCCGCCCAAAAAATGAGCAGCGCGTGGATGTTTCTAACCCTATGGAATCAGTACCACCAGACCAGCTTTCCTATGAAACACCATTCACCTTTCCCGTGTTCCGAATGGTTGGAAGGGAAAGAATACCGTAGGAATTGTGTTCCTACGAAAATCCTGCACCAAACCTGTGAACCGAGCGCAGCCTTAGCTGTTCTTAATCTAATGTCCCTGGTAAAAATGAAGCCATGCCAGTGTTATAAGCCATGACAAGTTTAGCCAAATGTTTTTGCCTGTAATTGTTTGAGACTCTGATTGTTTCCTCTGTGCCTTTTTGTGCAAACAGGGATATCCAATTCACCTGGTTGTTGTTGTGACCTTTTGGTGCACTGCACAAAAGTCTTCTTAAAAGAAGTGACTTTTGTGCTGTTTAACTGCAATGTTAGAATGGAACAGTTGGTTCATTTTGGTGGAACTGCACAAAGGGAGATCTGTGTTCCAATCCTCATCATCCATATTGGCGCCATAACCTTCCTTTAGGTAATAATGATATTTAATGCATGTGTTCATCTCTATTTTCCGACTGCCATGAGAAAATAATGTTGTTTTTTACTAGTACACTTGCACTCCCTCACTGACAAAACCAATTCTGAATTAGAAGGCCAATCATGTACTTGGTTTCACCAACTGGTGAGGATAAAGAGAAACAGAGCATGAAGAGGAAGAAAAAAGAAGAATAAACAGTGCCAAGGCGATCTTGCTGAAGCCATAGGCCTCAGTCGAGGCCATTCAAGGGCTCCCGCAACGACTACCTTACATGTGAGACGATCCTCCAGGGAGCCCTTCCACTTCTACTGTCTCACTTAATTAATTAGGAGTACTTAAGTACCACTAATTTATTACGCCTAATTTTCCAGTTGGAGTTAAACAAATCTTTAGTAGGACCCTATGCTGAATCATGTACGTGTGTATGTTTGTTTATGGAGGTGAATCATGTGGTGGAGCAGGGAGGGAATATTATTAGTGTCATGACATAATAGTGCTATTGTTTTGCATGTCAATTTATTGCCATTGGTTCAATGAGGCAATGTTTTGCGTATTGTCCATCATGAATTTGATGCTACTGGTTGAGTAATATGCTAATGTCTTCCTATCCTTTCTCTCTAAGCTAATGAAGGTTTCACCTTGTTCCTACTTGTGCAAACAGGGATCATGTTGTGCCAATCATACATTAAATGGAACTACACAAGACAATACAATGAACTGTATCCCAACCAGTGCTTTAACTCTGCTGGAAGTTCTTGATAATCTTTCGATATAATCTTAGCATTGGTAAACAAGAGTGATTTCAACCATACATTTGAAGTGCAAAAAAATATATACTATTGTGTGATTCCAGTGAGTGCTTTATCATCCCTTATGGGACTACATGAATAAGCTTTTTTTCTTAGGTTGGTACGGGCCTAAGGCCTTTGCTGTCATCTCTATTTGTATCGTGCTACTGTCATGCGAAACTCCTTTATCTTTGCACGTTAAAGTTTTGCAACCTATGATAAATGGCAATGCTTTGAGTGTTGAGTTGAGCTAATTGGCACTGATTAAATAAACTAATACCTCTCTTTAAGCAAGACTACTATGTGGCTAACTTTACCCATTAAGATAATGAGGCTGCTTCTATTTGTTAGTGTATGTTTCATAAACTAGTCCCACTATTACAGTAATCTCACTCTCTCAATATATGTGCCAACAGGGATGCTCGATTTTGGTGGAACTGCACAAAAACTTTGGGTGCTTCATTGCCTCGATAGCTTCTGTCCTTTGTTGCCAGTCGCTAAACTCTGCATGCTTTCTTCCTTTGCTGTCAGTCGCTTGGCTTATCTCGGCTTCCAGTCAAAGGAAATAGTAATTGATATGCTACCTCACACAGGTTGGTACTGGTCTTTATCCTGATTATTGTGCCTGTCATATGTATTGGTAATTTGGTATTATGCTACTGTTTGCCGATTTCATAAAGGAGTAATTTGGAGCCTGAACTCACAGGCAAATCATTACATCGGGTGATTTCAGTAGAACTGCACAAATGATCAGATGGGCAGGTACTTATGCTGCTGGTATGTACTCCAAAGTTCACTCAGATAAGCATCGATGTTTACCAGAAGTGCCTATATTCATTCGAGTATCAACCGGCGTCAGCCAGTTGTCAAACTCCAAGTGTTAGGAGAGTGAACGCCAAAAATATTGCTTGGTGCAGAGCCCAGAAAAACGCAGTCCAGTCTTTGGTCCCAACTTGTGCCTTTTGGTGATCGACACATATGGTAGCGAACTATATGGCATGGAGTCTAAATATTCCAGACAAGTTGGTTGACGCGTATATTCATCTGGCACTTAATCAGTCTGCACGCCAAGGATGCACCATTTCAGTTGAAATGCACAAAAAATTTGGGTGGTTCATTTTCTCAACCGCCTCCTTTCTCGTCTGCAATGTAGAATTTTGGCGAGATACAGGACCAAGATGAGCCAGTAAACTAGTTGGATGAAAGTAGAGGCCAAGTTGCTCAAACCTCCCTCGGCATGAGGCAACTATTTGAGGATAAACCTACAAGCAAAGTTCAGATTGTCTGTGCTGCCTCTTATGTACTCGAAAGTTTACTCATACAAGAACTAATTTTAGCAAGAAGTACCTCCGATTGAACACCATTTACCAGTCTGTACCCTTGGTAATTAAAGTTCGTCCATGGATCATATTGGCTGTGATCTCAATCATTTGGATGCATAAACATACTGAACATGTGTATATCTGAATCTTTTTGTAAATTATGTATGAATATTGTCGTGTGATCTATCAATCATTTGGATGCATAGATATGCTGAGCTTGTGTATATATGAATCTTTTGAGTTGTTGATTCTGAATGTTGGCTATGGATATGAACATGTCCTGTGAACCTGAGTTTGATATGAATGTTTACCTTTTCTGTTGTATTTGTGTGTGAACTTGTTAGTATGCCTACTGTGGGGTATAAAACGCATGTCTCTTATAAAAGTAATGTTGTGTCCAATTTATGTTTTCCCTTCTAACCACATTATATATATTTATATTATTACTATTATCGTATATTTTATAGAGACTTATATATACATTATAAAAACATCCCAACTTATAAAAGTAAATGTTTAACGGAAGTTGGTAAGGAAAATCCTGGTTGTTTTTGACTCATAGGCAAGGAAAATTCTGGTTGTTTTTGACTCACAGGCAAGGAAAATCCTGGTTGTTTTTGACTCACAGGCAAGGAAAATCCTGGTTGTTTTTGACTCACACGCACGGAAAATCCTGGTGATTGCGAAGATTTTAAGGACCAATTTAATAATAACACGCTCATTTTTATTTTGAGCAATAACTCGGTAATGTCATAATTATATATATATATAATGTGCCTCTCCGGTTTGTTCTTTGATATTAATTGCTCCTTCTAACATAACATTATACGTATATATATAACGAGCCCACCTAATACGTGTATTTCAAGGAAGTGCAAATGGGCTGGGATTTCTTAGAAAATATAAATGGGCCTGATTGACGTGAAATTATTTGTTCACCCAGCCCAGCAAATGGCTGTACATTCTAGAAAACACGGGTTAGATATATGCCACATTTTTGCAGGCCGACATGTGGGCCAATAGGTCGAAGCCTATGCAGGGCGTTGTCAACTTGGTCAACAAATTATTGTGTCATCCACAGCCATTGGATTTATATCCAACGGCCGGCATGCACCTTCAATCTCTCATCTTCTTCCTCCAGCGTCGCCGGGACCGCCTGGTCCGGCCTCCGGCGGCTAGCGGCTCTGGTTAGCATGCATCGCTCCGAAGCGCTACCCCACCGCCGGCTAGGCTATCCCTCCACCCCTTGACACCTCCTGTTATTCTCCACAGACTACATCCCCACGCCGCAACAGAACCAGTTATAACCCTTCTCCTCTTCTCAATCTGCGACTCCACTGCCGCGTTTTCCCATCTCCGAGTCGTTCCCGTCCGGGGCCTCGCCGCCGTCCACCGCCTCGCTGCGTTCGGTGCGGCGTGGTCAACAAACGAAAGTCATGGAAGAGGAGTTTATGTGGAGAGCCTGACGGCTGGGACCCACGAGGTCCATGGTCGCACGCAAGGAAAGTTCCTCCTTATTAAGCTGAAAAAAAAATGTTTCCTCCACCTGACAGCTGGGACCCACCGGCTGTATCTTCGCACGGAAGGAAGTGCCTCCTTGTTTTGCGAAAAAAATTATTCATCCCATTGACAGCTGGGACCCGTCAGATTTGGTGACTGACTTGTGGGCCTACTAAGCGGACGTGTACGCACGGCTTTGTCAACTTAATCAACAAATGATTCTAGCATGTGGACCGTTGGATGTTAATCCAATAGCCGTGCTCCTTCTTCAACCTCTGTTCTTGCTCCTGTCTCCCGTGGGCGGCACCGCGGCTGTGCTGCCGCGCACCCAAACCAGTGAAGTTTCCCACTCCTCTCCATCTGCGACTCCACTGCAGCTTAATAAATAGTAACGTCTAACTGAGCCAGTTAGTTAGATGCGTACACTTGGTGTAGTAGGATCTTTATTTAGTTTGATGCATACACTTGTTCTTTTTTGGTATCCCTTTTGTAATGATGGCTGATGTTTGGTTTGGAAGAGAGAGCTGCGCCTTCACTCTTCTGGCCTGCTTTGTTGCACCCCCAGCCCTGGTTGCTGTTGCTGCTGTTTTCAATGTACAATCAGTAGTATATTTTGTCTGTTGGTTGAATAAATGTGTTGTTAGAACGACAAGCACAATGTTTTGGAAGTCGTTGCACGGTTCGATCCTTTAGTGCCCCGTACCGTACGTAGTGCATACTATTTATCATATGGAACACATTTTTTTTGAAACTCGGAACACATTTTCCACTTGTTGATAACATGCAGCCCACTGATGAAGGCCCAATAGAGAAGTCCATAATTAACTGGAAGGGAGGCTCTCACATGAATCTGGCCCAGGTACATGCTCATGGTCCCCTAAACATAAATAAGTAAATAAATAAATAAAACTAAATGCTCATCACCAGTTCTTTGGGAAAATAGGTAGCCCGGTATTTCTTTTTGAAGAATACCCAAGCTAGGCCTATTTGTTTTCTCCGAATTACTGGGCTGCAAATCTTTCAAGATGAGGAGGGATGCATTCCAGCCTGGCTTAAGAGTATGGTCAATGTCTGTTAAAAGTAATATCAAAAGGGGTTGAAAATTCCCAAAAAATTATAGCAAATGGGATATAAGTTTCTTTTTTTTGTTCTTCACTGATATCTTATACGTATTTCATTGGATTTAACATGACATAGTACTAATTTATTTTTAAATTTGTTTTACTATGGCTATTAATTTTTGGATTAAGAATATTTCGTTCCCCGGCAAAAATTTGCGAATTTTCAAAATTTCCCACATATTTAGTTAATTTTTTGACCCTGGCACTGACCAGAAAATGGCTAGCAATTCTAAAAATGGAAAATGGGCTGCAATAAATTCCATATGAATTAGAAAATGAGTAAAAATTATAAAAATAATAGCAAATGGGCTGTACACGCCACGGATTTCGAGGCTGACTTGTTTACGCAAGGCTTTGTCAGTGAACACACGATTCTAGCAGTAGTTAGTGTTGGATGTCCATCCAACGGCCGACGTGCTTCTTTAATCTCTGATCTTCCTGCTCCAGCCGCCTAAACTAGCGCCGGCGGGACTGCCTGCTCCCTCCTCTTGTGGCCCGCTGTGATGCCGCGCAGGCTTCCCTGGCCTACCCTACTCCCTACGCTGGGCTGGCCGCACGCAATCAACTGCCTCCTTATTACGCGAAAAAAAATGATTCCTCCCACTGACATCTGGGGCGCACCGGTTGGGAGGCTGACCTATGGGCCTACTAAGTTGATGCATACGCAAGGCTTTTCAACTTAGTCAACAAATGATTCTAGCAGCAGTAACCGTTGGATTTGAATCGAATGGTCCTGCTGCTTCTTCAATCGTTGCTCTTCTTGCACCAGCCGCCCAAACCAGCGCTGGGGAAACTGCCTGCTCCTGCCTCCAGTGGCCGGCTGTGCTGCCGATGAGGCCTCATCGCCCCCTACTACTCCCACCGCTAGCCAGGCCCTGCAGCGACGGCAGCCTCACACCACAGCCGAACCAGTGAACCCTCGTACTCCTCTCCGCGTGGGCATCCACTGCCGCGTCTTCCCCGGCTCTGCGTCGTCCCCTTCCTAGGCCTCACTGTTGTCGGCGTTCTGGGAACGGGGGTCCCCAGACTTGCCTGCCTGCGGCCTGCGGCCTGGCTCAAATGGGGGCCCAGCGTGGCCCATCTTCATCAGCACAAGAATCAAGACCCTCGCGAGGGGCCAAGCCTCGCGGGGCGGACGACACGGCGCTTCCTCAGGCGCGGCCTCCTCAGGCTGGCTCGCGAGGAGGCGGAGAGATCAAGGCGGGGTACCTCACGAGGTGCCCATGACGCAAGCCATGACGATCGAGGGTGGCAGGCGGGTGCCAGCCCGCGCAGCGTTCCCCTTTCCTCTTTGGTGCAAAGGGGGCAAGCGCAGGCGAGAGGATCAAGCAAAGGCACCCATTTCGGTGCAACGAGACCAAGACCAGTCCAACGGTGGGAAGGAGGTCACCATGGAGCCCAGAACGGCGTCACCACAGGGCCTTTGGCAGGCGAGGACCAACTTTAGTAAGGATAAGTGTACCAGATGTTCCCCTTCAAATTGGCCAATTGTTGGTGCCCTTCCCGCTCAAATATTTGGGAAGAGGCCCAGGGCCTTTACCTATAAATAGGACTAGCCACCCCCAGGGTAGAGGCACCTTGACATCTAGAGAGATCGATCCACGAACAGAGCTAGCAACACACCCACAGAGTGAGAAGGGCGATTGAACTCCCGCAGCAGTTCATCCCCTAGCCAAGAACAGACCCTCGCGAGGCTGTTCTCCCTTGTACTGTTCATCCTCATCAGCCCAAGAGGCAATCCACCCACCACAAACTAGAGTAGGGTATTACACCACACTGGTGGCCCGAACTAGTATAAACCTTGTGTCTCTTGTGTTGTTCGTTTTGTAGTTTAGATCCTTGAGAGACGGAGAGGTAGAGGGCATAATCTCTGCGCACACCCCAGAGTTCGAACCTTAAGGGTCTGCCGGAACCCGTAATCCAACATTTGGCGCGCTAGGTAGGGGTGCGCCGGAATCTGCCTTCCACCGCTCCGCTCTCCTCCGACCGTCGCATCAATGTCTGACGCTCGTCGGGCCCGCGCCGAGCCCCGGGCCGCCATCGCTTCCCGCGTCGCCCAGACGGCCCCCGTCGGTGGGCGTCCTCGTCGTTCTCCGTCGCCGCCGTCAACGTCGCCACCGGCCCGACGGGGAACGAGCAGCAAGCATCATCTCAGCACCCGTCCGTGCGGCAAGACGGCCGCACCGCTACTCCGTTGCTCGCCCCAGCCGGCTATTCGTCCCTCGTGCTCCGCGCACCCTTGGAGGCTCGGGCTGCGCTCTTCGCAGCGAACGAGCTCCTGCACTACCGCCCCGTCGACGACGTCTACGAGGAATGGCTCGACCGCGTCGCCGAGCTCGTCCGCGCCGCAGGGGGCTCTCCTGCGCCGTCTGCACCGCTGCGCCGCACTCCGCCCCGCGTGGGCAATGAAGCTCCGGGGACGTACCAGCCGCCTCCTCTCCAAGAAGACGCCATGGCTCCAAGGCGCGCGGCCCCTGGGCGGAACCCGCTCCGTCAGGCGCCAGCCCAGCAGGAACGGAGCTGCCAAGAAGTCCCTCGACCACAAGAGGCTGCCCGGGCGCTCCCAGCTCCGGCTCGCCGAGACCCCGCTCCAGCTCCGGCGCGTCAAGACCCCGCGCTACTCCCAGCAGCAGTGCAAGGGGTCCCGCAAGGCCAAGCTCTCCCTCAACCGAAGCCTCCTGTGGCCATCGCAGGCTGCCGCGCCTACACCACCGAGCTGCGCAGCGTCGCATGGCCCGACAAGTTCAAGCTGGACCTGCCCCCTCGCTACGACGGCACAACTGATCTCCCGGAGTTCCTCCAGCTCTACGAGCTGGGAATCGAAGTTGCCAGCGGGGACGAAAAGGTCATGGCGAATTGGTTCCCCATGGCGCTGAAAGAAGGAGCTCGCACTTGGCTCCTGAACCTGGCCCCAGGCACGATCTCCTCCTGGGACCACATGCGTACTCGCTTCATCGCCAACTTCCAAGGTACCCGCGACCGGCCTCCCGCCGTGAGCGACATGCGCCGCATCAAGCAGCAACCTGGGGAGACCCTACAAAAGTACATCCAGCGCTTCAACAGTGCGCACCTCAAGATCCCCAAGGTGTCCGAGGAAGCCATCATTTCGTCCTTCTCCGATGGCGTGCGCGACGTCAAGATGAAGGAGGAGCTGGCGATGCATGAAGACCTCTGCACCTCCCTGGAGCTGTTCAACTTGGCGACCAAGTGCGCTAGGGCTGAGGAGGGACGTCTCTCCCTCCTCGAGCTGCCTGCCGCAGACCCAGAAGAGAAGAAGTCCAAGGCCAAGGACGTGAAGCGCAAGGGGGCTGCCGTACTCGCGGCGGAACCAAACACCAAGCGAGGCAAGGATCTGCCAGAATCCTCCAGGGGCAGCCGGTACTGCGTGTACCACGACCTCCACACCCACAACACCAACGAATGCCAAGAACTCCGCACCGTGCGAGAAGGAAGGATCGGCCGTCGCCCTGACCGTGCTGACCGGGGCTACGGCCGAGGAGGAGGAAGAAACCCAGGGCGTTGGGAAGATCGTGGCCCGCGCCAAGGGTGGCGCGACCAACCTCGCGAGGACCGCTGGCGGGACCCGCCTCGCGAGGGGGACTGGAGGGATCAGCCTCGTGAGGATCGCCCTCACGGCAACCCAGGCCTGCCGCCGCTGCCGCCTCAGCAAAGGAGGAATGAAGACCGCCACCAAGACGAGGGGGCTGGGGGCTTCCAAGAGCCGCGCGCAATCGCCTGCATCCTGGGCGGAGCTCAAGCCCCAGCCTCTCAACGTATCTTCAAGCAGTTTGCCCACGAAGTGAATGCAGTCCTCCCCAAGCTCGAAGCAACACGCCCCCTTAGGTGGTCAGTGTGCGCCATCACGTTCAGCTCGGCAGACCAGCTCAAGTGCACGGCCACCGCCGGAGTCCTCCCAATGCTTTGTTCCCCAGTCATCAGCAACGTTCTGGTCACCAGGACCCTCATCCACGGTGGAGCAGGGCTCAACGTCTTGTTCGTGGAAACATTCAACAACCTCCAAGTGCCCTATGACCAGCTTCAGCCAACCAAGCCTTTCTCCTGAGTCACCGACGGCTCCATAGTCCCAATCGGGCAGGTCCACCTCCCCGTCACCTTCGGGGCCCGCAGCAACTACCGCACCGAGCTCATCGACTTCGACGTCGCCCACATCCGCCTACCGTACAACACCATCCTCGGATACCCAGCGCTGGCCAAGTTCATGGATGTGACTCACCACGGCTACAACGTCCTCAAGATGCCGGGAAGTGGCGGTGTCATCACGGTGCCCTGTGAAGAGAAGGACGCAGTGTGTTCCCTGGAGCGAGCCTTTCAGGCCGCGTCGCTAGAAGACCCAGATCGCGGAAGCAGGAGGCTTCCTGAGACCACGCCCAAGAAGAAGAAGACATCGTCAGGCTCAGTCCCTCAGGAGGCAGGCCTTTCAGGGCCCGTGTCTGCCCAGGGGGACCCTCCTTCCATCGCATAGGAAAGCATGCCCGGTGCCCTCCTCATGCAGGGCTCGGGGGCTCTCACCTGGAGGGCCACCGACCTTGCCAGGGTCACGAGGGAGGCGCTTGGGCACCATGTGGAGTCATGCTTCGAAGCGCGATTCCCTCGAGAAGGAGCCAGGCGAGGAAGGTTAGACCAGCAGGAGTTTGTTAACAAGGCCATTCAAGAACTACAGGAGTCAAGGATCATGAGAGGTTGCCGTCGTCCACCAGCGGTGGCTCCACATCCAGGCGAGGATGGTGGGCTGCGCGTCTGCGTCGACATACCAGGGCTCAATCAGATCGCCACGATAGAGCGCCTCTGGCCCTCCCGAGTGGGGTGCTGCGGAGGACCGCCCCACAGCTATGTTCGCATGCCTTACGGCCTGCCAAGCATGGCTGCGGCGTACCAGCGCCTCATGAGGGGCATCTTGGAGGCTCAGGAAGGCAGGCGTTCTGCGGCTCTGGCGGAGATGGAGACAGCCCGCGAGGAGCCACCAGTGCCTCCGGAGCCTCCCGAGGCCCCAGGGCCTGGGGGCTCGTGAGGATCGGCTTCCGCAGCCCACCGAGTCTGCTGCACCAACGCCACTTCGCCGACGACATCTTCAGGTGACATCTTTCAAGTTTCATTCCCAGCTGGGAGCGCCCTCCCAGGGTTGCGTCACTCCCAGTCCGCGTGAGTCCGTCCCCGTGGCATGTATCCCTCTTTATTTTCTTTAGTCGTTAGCTTGCTTTGCTGGGGGCGCCCCTCGGGCTGCATCATCCCCAAGCTGCTCCGGCTAGGCCCAGCGGCGTGTATCTCCCCTGCGTTTATTTCCAATTATGCATTCGCCTATCATGCTTGATTACTTGATGCCGTCCACGGCACCTCTTCTTCTCCATGTCGACCACTTGCACGTTAAAGGGGGGTGCCTGAGCATCGTGACTCAGGGCTCTTACTGGCTCTCCAGCCCTCACCCTCTGGCCTTGTCCACGGCATCGCGACCTGGCATACCAGCGACGGCTGAGACAAGCTCGAGGGCCGGGACCCGAGGACGTAGAGTGCCGGCATCTAACCAAATTTTGCAGGAACACATCTCAAGATACGGCCCAGTGCCAGGTGCAACCCGCCTAGAGGTAGGGCCTCGTGAGTCCCGCGCTGGCTCATGGGTGCCCAGATACACCTCACCTAGCCCTACCGTGCCAGCCACGTGTCAGGGCAGGGTTGTACACACCCCGGGGGCTCCTCCCGGAGGGGAGCCCCCTCCCACGTACCAGTGGAAGCACCATGCTCCGCGCTGGCTGACGACACTGCCGAGGAGCGGCTATGCCCGTACACATACGGAAGCGCTATGCTCCGCGCTGGTGATAAACAACTGAGGGTGGCCTCCGGGCCGCGTCAACCTCAGGGAGCCCAGCGCTTAGTGGCTGGCCTCATCGCAACGCCTCCCCTCGGGAGCGCCGTGCGAGGGGGCTAGGCACGGGGGCTACGACTGGGTCACGCCCAGACGTATGCCGCCCAGCCAGGCCTCTCGGGCCTGGTTCGTCGCGCGTCTCTCCCCGAGCGGAGCCAAGGTATGAAGGCCGTTTGAGCGTCAAGGGGGACCCCTGAGCATCGCGACTCAGGGTCCTAACTGGTCCCGTAGCCCCTCACTCCTTAGTTCCGAAAGGCTATGCTGGGTGAGGTACGCGCGGGGCCGGGCTCTGCAGACGTAGAACGGTAGCCCCGCTTACATCTCGCCTCATCACCCGCTGTTCGCGCGTCAAGGGGGACTCCTGAGCATCGCGACTCAGGAGCCTAACTGGCTCCGTAGCCCCTCACTCCTTAGTTCCGAAAGGCTATGCTGGGTGAGGTACGCGCGGAGTCGGGCTCTGCAGACGTAGGACGGAAGATACACCTACATCACGCTTCCCTACTTGTTGTTCGTGCGCCAAGGGGGACTCCTGAGCATCGCGACTCAGGAGCCTAACTTGTCACGTAGCCCCTCACTCCTTTGGTCCCATCCTGGTTTCCGGTCGGGGCTAATGCTGGGTGAGGCACGCGTGGGGCCGGGCTCCGCCGGCGTAGAACACAAGCAAGTAGGGAAGAAGAACATAAAATTCAAGGAACTTAAAAGCAAATATTACAGTCCATACTATCGTCTCAGTACCAAGCGCAAGTTTAAATGCCTCCCCGAGGCGTAGTGCATGTGCAGGAACTAAAAGAAGAACAGTAGCAGTAGCGGAGTCACTTGTTGGCGGTGGAGCAGTGCGGAGTGGCTTTGCCTCGTGGAGCAGCAGGACCGGCAGCGCCTTGCTTCGGCTTGGTGCTGAAGGCCCGAAACTTCCCCAGCAGTGCCTCCGCGCGCCCCTTCACGGCTTCGACAGCAGCGGCAGCACCCTCGCCGCTCACCGGCTCCAGCAGGCTGTCAAGGTCGGCGCTGGAATCGCGAAGGTAGACGTGGGCGAAGACCCGCGTCAGCGCAGCAGAAGACAGGACACGCGCCTCGGCCTCAGCCGTGGGGGCGAGGCCAAGGGCGACATCCCCAAGGGCTTTAACCAGGAAGGGAAGCAGCTTGGCGGGGCCGTCCCCGTCACCGGCTAGCGGGCTATCCAGGCCGCTCTCGTAAAGCGTCTTCAGCGAAGCGTGGGCATCTTTCTCCATGTCCGTGAAGGCCAAGTGATCCTCGGGGAGGACCCGGGCCTTGGCGTCCAGCTCGGCCTTCGTCACCTCCAGTTCCTTCTTCAACGCGCTTAGGTGGTCGCGGCACCTCTTGAGCTTGGCCTCCCGGTCCTCGAGCGCCGCCTCGCGAGCCTTCGCCCCCTTCTCCTGCTCCTAGCAAAGGCGGACCTCCTCCGCAAGCTGGCCTCGCAAGCCTTGCAGCTCGTCCTCCAACTCCTTGCAGCGATCACGGACTCCAACCACCTCTCCTAGGGCCGTGTCACGGGCAGCCTTCGCCTCGAGGGTGGCCTCCCTCTCTTCGTCACAGGCCGTTGAGGCCTGAACCAACGCCGCCCGAATCGAGGCATCAGAGCGAATCCACCCCGAAGCCAGTTCCAGGCACCCGGCCACCAGGCAAGGGTCGGCGTCGAGAAGATCCTGCCGCAGCTGGTCCAGTTCAGCAACGGCGCGCTCCAGGATGGAAGAAGAAGGCGGAGAAACATCGGTGCCCTCCAAGACAACAGGAGGAGTTGGGGAAGCAGTGGTCGGCGGAATGGGAGGAGAAGACAGGGGCGGCGAGGCCGCAGTGTCCCGAGGCGGATTCCGTGGCGCCTCCCCAGCCGTAGCAGCGGCGCCAGACAAGGGCACCTTGGGGGTCACTTGACCCATGGGGGCTGTCGCCCCAGCCAGATCAGCCAAGCCCCGCAAGGATGAGCGAGCAGGAGAGGCTCGCGCGTCACGGTCACCCTCCCCCGCAGGCGGAGGCACCGCCGTAGATGGGGCCTCGCGAGCTCCCTTCGGCTTCTTCGCCATGGGCGCCAGCCTACTCAAGAGAAGCAATCATCAAGCCTCGACGGCGGAACGAGAAACCAAAGATCAAGGATCAAGCACTTACGGGTCATCGCCAGAAAGCTCTAGCTGCCTCCGGCCATACTTGAAGCCTAAGAGCCGGCTGGAGGGGTCAACCTCGGAAGCAGAAGGCGCGTCCGTGGCTCGCCCCGGAGTCAGGACGGACCCGGGGGGAATCAACCTGGTCCTGCCCTTCTTCAGGACCGGGGGCGAGCTCCCGCTGCCCAGCACATCGTCGTCGTCGTCATCATCATCGCTCGGCGAGAGGCGGAGAGTGCGGGGCTTGCGCTGGGGAGGGGGAGCCTTGGACTCTCCGTCAGTTGCCTCGGAGTCACGACTTTCCTCCCGCTCCTCTTCGCCCCCCTCTCTGCTGGAGTCACTGGAAGACACGTCCACAGGTCCCTCGAGGGCCACCACGGGCACGGGCCCGACCCCGTTGAAGACGGGCATGGACTCCACCACTTGCTCCCAATCGTCGCGAAGGAACAGGGGCGAGGGCGCGCCCTCCAACCTTGCTACCTCGCCCCCAACCAGTGATTGGAGAACCGCGGTCACATCCTCTTCGCCCACAGCTGCGGGGCTCGGATGAGGCCTCCACATTGGGGGAGAGTACCGCCGAAGCGGTGCTAATTGGTGCTCCAGGAACTCCCTCAGCAGCGACGCCCCGGTCAGCTTCGCCGCCGCCATGATGACCGGCTTCAAGTCGGCGTCCATCTTCGCCAACATCGACTTCACGCGGGGATCCGTGAGCTCCGCCCGGCACCAGTCGCTAGAACTCACGGGCGGCTCCATGGGAAGGATCAACCGAGGATGGATGCGCCCGGCGTCTACCAAAACCCACTTGCTCCGGAAGCCCTCGATCCTCTTCCCCGGATACGAAATGGCCATGGCACTGCCGCATGCGACGAAGCTCGCGCACGCAGAAGGGGAACCACGGGAAGTCCGGAGGTAGAAGTAGTGGCGCCGCAAGGCCACTGAAGGCTGCACCCGCACATGAGCCTTGCAGTAGTAGGCAAAGATCGCCAGAAGAAGGATGGAGTTGGGGTGGAGATGCAGAGCTTGCAAGTTGTAATGGCGGAGGACGGAGAGGAAGAACTCAGAGAAAGGAGGCACCAAGCCCGCAGTAATGGAGCTTACGAAAAGAGGATAGAAGGTGCTCCCTCGGCCCTCAGGGGTGGCAGAGCCGACCTTGAACACCTGCGCCCCATTGATGCCCTGCGCCGCCGCCATCCGGTGCAGTCGGGCGAGGCTCGCCTCTGACACGTTTGGCGAGTCCAAAGCAGGCGAGAACCAAGCTTCAGCCGGGGGCTGGCGAGGCGCCATAGCTACCTAGGTCAAGCTGATGGAGCAGATCTGGAAGCTTGGAGGAAGAGAGGAGAGGCGCAAGAAAGGGGATCTGAGTAGCGGCCGAAGAAGGAGAAGAGCAAGGCCGGAGCGGATGCCACGCTTTTAATAACCCGCGCAGTTGCAAAAGCACCCACGTCCAATCAACCGCCACGTGGCGCCCAAGGCCGTAGGCTGTTGGGGCCCGCGGCGCTTCGCTCTTGCCCTTTCGCCTCTCGGCACGGCCAAGTCCATGCGCGCATTGGGCCCGGGGGCTACTGTCGGCGTTCTGTGAACGGGGGTCCCCAGACTTGCCTGCCTGCAGCGTGGCTCAAATGGGGGCCCAGCATGGCCCATCTTCATCAACACAAGACTCAAGACCCTCGCGAGGGGCCAAGCCTCGTGGGGTGGACGACACAGCGCTTCCTCAGGCGCGGCCTCCTCGGGCTGGCTCGCGAGGAGGCGGAGAGATCAAGGCGGGGTACCTCGCGAGGTGCCCATGACGCAAGCCATGACGATCGAGGGTGCCAGGCAGGTGCCAGCCCGCGCAGCGTTCCCCTTTCCTCTTTGGTGCAAAGGGGGCAAGCGCAGGCGAGAGGATCAAGCAAAGGCACCCATTTCGGTGCAACGAGACCAAGACTAGTCCAACGGTGGGAAGGAGGTCACCATGGAGCCCAGAATGACGTCACCACAGGGCCTTTGGTAGGCGAGGACCAACTTTAGTCAGGATAAGTGTACCAGATGTTCCCCTTCGAATTGGCCAATTGTTGGCGCCCTTCCCGCTCAAATATTTGGGAAGAGGCCCAGGGCCTTTGCCTATAAATAGGACTAGCCACCCCCAGGGTAGAGGCACCTTGACATCTAGAGAGATCGATCCACGAACAGAGCTAGCAACACACCCAGAGAGTGAGAAGGGCGATTGAACTCCCCCAGCAGTTCAACCCCTAGCCAAGAACAGACCCTCGCGAGGCTGTTCTCCCTTGTACTGTTCATCCTCATCAGCCCAAGAGGCAATCCACCCACCACAAACTAGAGTAGGGTATTACACCACAATGGTGGCCCGAACTAGTATAAACATTGTGTCTCTTGTGCTGTTCGTTCTGTAGTTTAGATCCTTGAGAGACGGAGAGGTAGAGGGCATAATACCCGCTCGCACCCCAGAGTTCGAACCTTAAGGGTCTGCCGGAACCCGTAATCCGACAACTGTCGTCCACCGCCTTGGTGCTCTCGGCGCGGCGTGGTCAACGTGGTCAACGACATTCCATCGGAAGAGTACTGTACGTGGAGAGGCTGACAGCTGGGTCCACGGACACATCCCAGTTTTTTTGTGATTTGCCAAGTAAGTCACTTTTGTCAAGCCTGTTGGGCTGCAAATCTTTCAAGACGAGGAGAGCTTTCATTCGGCTGGCCGAGAAAATGGCCCATCAGTAATGAGAAATGGGATGTACATTTTCAAAACACATCAAACCGGCAATTAGTTTCAAATATCTTTTTTTCATTTTGAGATTTGAAATTACATTAATTTTTATGCATGGAGAATTTGTTGGATTTTATATTGATATACATTTGTTTTTAAAATCAGTTTGAATGTGAGTCGAAATTTCAGGATTAAAAATAGTTCGGACTGCACCGAAATATGCTAAATTTTGTATAATTTTTTAACCGTGGCCACAATATGGGCTGTAATGCTAACAAAAAGAATATGGGCTCCAAAAAAACCTTAATAATTAGCAAATGGGCTGTAAATTATTAGAAATAATGGCAGATGGGCTATATGCTGTTTTCCACAGATTTGAGGCTTTCCTAAAAAAGGTTGACGCACAAGCAGTGACCATTGGATGGCCATCCAACGGCCGTCGTGCTTCTTCAATCTCTGCTCTTCGTGCTCCAGCTGCTCAAACAGGCGCCAGCGGGACTGCCTGCTCCCTCCTCCCCGTGGCCGGCTCTGCTGCTGCGCAGGCCTCACCGCCCCACCATACTCCCATCGTTGGCCTAGCCATCCCTCTACTCACCCACACCTGCTGTTATTCTCCGGCGACGGCAGACGAACCAGTAAACCCTCGTATAGTCGTACTCCCCTCCGCGTGGGAAACAACTGCCGAGTCTTCCCTGCATCCGTTTTGTTCCCTTCCTAGGCCTCGTCGTCGCCGCACGCAAGGAAATGCCTCCTTATTGCGTGCAAAGTAATGATTCCTCCACCTGACATCAGGGACCCACCGAAAGGGCCTCTGTATTTCGCGAAAAAACGTTACCGCCGCTGATAGCTCGGACCCACCAACTATATCTTTGCAGCAAGGAAATGCCTCCTTATTAAGCACAAAAAAAATGAATACTCCCCCTGTTAGCTGGGACCCGGTATAGTGGCAGGCTGACTTGTGGGCCTATTAAGTTGACGGGGACGGAGGGCTTTGTCAACTTAGTCAATATGCACGATTCTAGATCCAGTGACCGTACGATGTCCATCCAACGGCCGTAGTGCTTCTTCAACCTCTGGTCTTCTTGCTCCAGCCGACCAAACCAGCGCCGTTCGTGCTTCGTGCTCTTGCTTCCCGTGGCCGGCTGCGATGCGGCAGAGGCCTCACCGCCCCCTACTACTCCCACCGCTGGCCAGGCCAACCCTCTACTCACCCACACACCCTGTTATTCTGCGGCGACGGCAGCCAACCCTCGTACTCCTCTACGCGTGGGAATCCACTGCCGCGTCTTCCCCGGCTCGGCATCGTCCCCTTCCTAGGCCTCGCCGTCGTCCACCGCCCTGGTGCTCTCGGCGCGGCGTGGTCAACGTGGTCAAGGAACGGCTTCCATCGGCGTGGACTGTACGTGGAGAGGCTGACAGCTGGGTCCACGGCCGTAGTAAGTAAGTGCCTCCTTATTACGTGCAAAATAATTATTCCTCCACCTTACAGCGGGGACCCACCGGACGGGCCACCGTATTCCGCCCCCCTGACTGCTGGGACCCACCAGCTACATCTTCGTAGGCAAGGAAGTGCCTGACAGTCGGGACCCACCTGGTCGAAGCGTACGTAGCGTTGTCATTCTGGTCGCGAACGTGTACGTACATATATACTGGTCGATGTATAGGCACACACGTGTCGTAGCAGATGCGCGCACGTAGCATGTACATGTACGTACCGCGGCCAGGGTGCAAGAAAGAAAATACGGCCACGTATGTGTACATACGGGCGGGGTCTCGAACGCCTACTCGCGCATACGTACGGCGAGGGCTCGTGTACATGGCTGGGTCGGAACGGAGAAACAACGTCGTCGTCGTGTTCATGGGGAGGCAACGGAATGCGTCGTGTTCATGGGGAGGCAACGAAATGCGTCGTGTTCATCGGGAGGCAATGAAACGCGTAGGAGCGAACCGACTGGGTCGGAATGGAATGTGTGGTCGTGTTCATCGGGAGGGCTTGGACGGAACAGGCGATGGAAACGAGGCCTGGCGTCCCGCACAACGGAGGAAACAGACCTCCTACGTTCGGAACGGGGTCCTGTTGATTGGGAGGGGTCTGGCGTACCGCAAAACGGAGGAAATGGACCTCATACGGTCGAAACGGGGGTCCTGTTGATCGGGAGGGGTGTGGCGTACCGCAAAACGGAGGAAATGGACCTCCTATGGTCGAAACGGGGGTCCTGTTCATCGGGAGGGGTGTGGCATACCGCAAAACGGGACTCCACGGGATACTGTTCATCTCCACCATTGACCCCCTCCATCCTCCACGAGCTACTGTTCATCCACCGTCGACCTCCTCCATCCTCCACCCGCGACTGTTCATCCACGGGCTCCTGTTCATCCAGCCTCCACCGCGTGCTACTCCACCAGCTACTGTTCAACCAGCCCTCTCCATGGGCTCCTGTTCAACCACCCCTCCACGGTCCACTGTTCATCCTGCCCTCCATCGTCTACTGTTCATCCAGCCCTCCACAGGGTGGTCCTGTTCATCCAGCCCTCCACAGGGTGGTCCTGTTCATCCAGCCCTCCACAGGGTCCTGTTCATCCAGCCGCAACCGGCTCGATCGATCGGGGTTCTGTTCATCCAGAGGCAACACCACGGGGTCCTATTCATCCACCCCCACCGGGAACTGTTCATCCACCCCCCCACCCCCGGCAACGCTCACTGTTCATCAATAGGCAGCATCGATCGGCTTCAGTTAGCAGCAGTAGCGAAGGAATAGCTCGATCGCGTTCAGTTAACAGCCATCGATCGATCGCTCGGGTTCAGTAACGCTTAGCCTGCAGTGCAATCGCTCGGGTTCAGTTAGATCCAATGCCTCGCACACACGCGCGTACGTGTACGAGAGAAACGCGCATCGCTCGGCCCCCGACCTCCCACCGTAACCGGGAACACCCTGAAATTTTCCTCCCCCTCACTTCTACCACGGTTTTTTCCATCATGGACGGCCCAAAGAATGTCATGCAGCTGCGTCTCCGGCCTGCCCAGGACGAAAGGCCCATTTTCTGTCATGATTTTTTGTCATAGAAGTAGGAGCCCACCACATCTATGATGATACCGGGTTTTTTCACAATTATCGTCATAGAAGTGTCATATGTATGACAGAAAAAAATTTCGTTCGGACCAAAATGTCACGGATGTGTCTTTTTTTAGTGAAGACAGTAACATAGCATTAACAGGTTAATTAATTAACAACTACCATGATGAAGCAACTACTAAGCATGGTATGAAGCTGATACAATACTGATAAATCACCATCTCAGATCTCCATAACCATATCTCTCTTGGCTAACCGGCCAATCAACATACCATCTCGATCACCTCGTGATCAAAACCAAACGGTGATCTTTCCGGCGATCACTACCATGACCAACACTTGGTCTCAAACTATGATCTTTCCGGCGATCACTACCATGACCAACACTTGGTCTCCAACATCATCATCAACATCCTGCCTGAATGTTACTACTCACAATATCAACATATACATTACCTATAAGTCATTCCGTCATGTGAGTGTTGATCGAACGGTGGGACCTAGTACAAACCCATGCCCATGACCGAGGACGCGGCTATCGATAGATTGAACACACACACTCTACAGAGGTAGCACACTTTACCCACACCAGAGAACCCATGGCCTCGTACTCCCATTTGGGTGGACCAACGACGTTCTGACAAAACAGATCTACTACCCTGACCCCCTCCCGACCACTCCGACTCACTCCCCACCGGGATAGTCCTGGGTGGCCCCGTGTCTACCAAAGACACAACGACCACCGTCGTGGCCAAAACATAAACGTCCCAAACAGGGACAAAAAGGCGCCTAACAACAACTACGGGCACACAAGGTTATGTCCGCCTACCCGATCAGGGTAAGAATTCCCATAACCTTCCCTAGTTGGAGGCACCGGCGAGAGGCAGGACAATAGACCGCATTAGGGCCTTCCCATAAAGGCAAATGTGGTTGCACTGGAAAAGCTCGGTTCGGTGGCACCTGACCAACTTAATGACGGAATTTATCCCCAAGCATATAATTGTGCTACTGATATTCCGATATCAACTATCTAACTATAGTCCAAGTCATAGAAATATCCAACAAATAATCTGAGCATAATATCATCATATCAAAATACTCCAAGGATAGCATAACAGTTCTATCATGATAAATCCAAGAGCAATAATACTAATACTCCAATATCAAGAACTAGCTACCCAACTATGATCCACATGCAAGCATCATCTCCAACATCATACTCCAAAATACAATATCAACTAGCATCATGATGTGAACATTACTAGCCACTAATAATCCAAAGGCAGCATGACATCCAAAACAAATACTCCAAGATATCATACCCAAAACCACCATGAAACTAATCATAAAAGCAACTAATAATCCGAAGGCAACATGATATCCAAAGTAATACTCCAAAATAATCCTAGATACCATCATGAAAATAACCATAATAGCCACTAAGAATCCAAAGGCACATGTCATCCACATAATCATCAAAATATAAGTCCTAGAACTCCAAGCAATATCATGGCAATAGCAAGATCAAAATAATACTCCGATAATTGCCATGAACAAGATCACATGTAGCTAAACCAATATTTTAAACAAGTTTGAATCAAGAAACCATGTCACTGCATTGCAATCATGCAAATGGATGGTGTGGATTGCCTGGGGTGGAAGAAATCACTGGGAATAAGTGCGAGAAGCTCGCGGAAAGAATTGCCGAAAAACGTTCTCTCTCAGAGGGGGCTGATTAAGCGCAAGGGCAAAATGGTCATTTTTAGAATGTTGAAACATAAAGAAAATGATACCAACAGAACGGGCTCGACGAGAAGAAGAAGTGGGCGTTGGATTCACCTCATTTGGAGTTAGGATCAAAAAGATATAGCTGTTTTTCTGCCAGGGTCCCATCTGTAAAGAAATATTTTTCAGCCTGGGCCTAAACAGAAAAACTGAAAGCGCCTATAGCCGAAATACGTTTTCTGCAAAGGGAAACATATTTTTAGTCATAGTAAACCAAAGTATGCTTTCTAAACAGGAAAACGTATTTCAGAGAATATGTGTCCACTTATCTGACTAGGCAGAGGCGGGACCGGGCGTGTGGTCGCTGACGGGCGGGTCCCACGGGCTGTGGGGCCCGTCACTTATCCAGCTAGGCAGGCAGGGTCAACGCCTACCCGCCGACAGGTGGGGCCGCGTGGAGATGGGGCCTGCCTGGCCTGGCTCCTTCTTTCCTTGCGACGCCCTCGATTCAACCGTACACTAATCATACACGCAAATGTGTACGATCAAGATCAAGGACTCACGGGGAGATATCACAACACAACTCTAGACACAAATTAAAATAATACAAGATTTATATTACAAGCCAGGGGCCTCGAGGGCTCGAATACATCAGCTTGAATACAAAAGAGTCAGCGGAAGCAACAATATCTGAGTACAGACATAAGTTAAACAAGTTTGCCTTAAGAAGGCTAGCACAAAAGCAACAACGATCGAGAAGGCAAGGCCTCCTGCCTGGGAGCCTCCTAACTACTCCTGGTTGTCGGTGGTCTCCACGCAGTAGTAGGCATCGGCGGTGGCATCTGGCTCCTGGGCTCCGACATCTGGTTGCATCAGCCAGAAAGGAGAAGAAAGGGGGAAAAGGGGGGGCAAAGCAAACGTGAGTACTCATCCAAAGTACTCGCAAGCAAGGATCTACACTACATATGCAACATTATCAAAGGAAGGCTGTATATGTGGACTGGGCTGCAGAAATGCTAGAATAGAGGGGAGAACCTAGTCCTATCGAAGACTAGCATCTTCTAGAAACCACCATCTTGCAGCAACAGGAGGGAGTAGAGTAGCATAAGTAAAGTAGTAGTAGTGTTATCAACCTCGGCCAGAGCTCCTTTCTCTACTCCCTGCAGGAAAGCAATCCCAGAGCCATACTATCCATTTCTCATCACAATCCAATTTCTCATCACAAGTATCCAGTTCTAGTTGTATCGATCGGGATACAACTCCAAGTGTCCGTTACCGTAGGACAGGCTATCGATAGATGTTTTCTTCCCCGCAGGGGTGCACCTGCTTACCCACCATGCTCGATTAACTCCGGCCGGACACACTTTCTTGGGTCATGCCCGGCCTCGGCCAAACAATACGCCGCAACCCGACCTAGGCTTAATAGAGAGGCCAGCACGCCGGACTAAACCTATGCCCCCAGGGGTCATTGGTCATCGCCCCAGGAACTCCTGCACATTGCGAGGGCGGCCGGTGAGCAGACCTAGATACGTCCTTCAACAAGGCAGGTGCTTACGCAGTCCAACCCGGCACGCGCCGCTCAGTCGCTGACGTCCATTAAGCTTCGGCTAATGCATACGACGCAGAACGCCCATACTATGCCCACTAGATGGTTAGTGCTATCAGGCCAGAGGCCCCTTGGATCAAATATCCATATCGTAGTGGATTAGGAGCACGTGGTAACAAGCGGAGAGTCACGAAAGACGTGACCCCGTTGCCCCGTCTTGAGGACTTGCGGCAAGGGCTAGGAATGCCCGGCCACGCCTCGTAACTATCTTGCGGGCACCCTCCAGGTCAACCCGACTCCACATCACTCGCAATTAACCTCGCGCGGGTACCCCTTAGGGCCGACCCATCTTTAGTAACATGGTTCAGTGTAAAGTCATAGTAACCATAGTAACTATGTGTCCAAACATCAACGGGAAAACCTGAG
Source organism: Aegilops umbellulata (assembly GCA_032464435.1). NCBI lineage: Eukaryota > Viridiplantae > Streptophyta > Magnoliopsida > Poales > Poaceae > Aegilops > Aegilops umbellulata. The sequence goes on along the minus strand of CP136054.1, from coordinate 358,450,704 downwards.
GAATCACCCTTAACGGATTCCACTCGATGTAATCATGAAGGTGAACGTAAGAGGAACCACCCCCGAGGTTCACACTTGAGGGGTTGCACGACAGAGCCGTATCGGAAGTGGTGAAAGTGCAACAATCCCTGGGTGGTTTTGGTAATTCCTAACAACATATAGCTCATTGAGCTAACATTATTCCAAGATGAATATTTCAGGAAAAGCTCAATGGATGGCATGGCATGGATGAGGAAAGTGGATCCCTCAAAATTATAAGGACAAAGGATTGGCTCAAACTTCAAGATCAAGACTCTACATTTTATATTTTCGTGATCCAAGATCACATTGAGTCCATAGGAAAAGCCAATACTATTAAGGAGGGATGAGGTGTTGCTTAATGAGCCTCTTGCTTCATGTGCTTAGTGATATGCTCCAAAACCCTCAACTATCTTCCCACATCCACTTTTGACCTAACCAAAAGTCAAACTCGGCCCCACCGATTCTTTCTACCCAGCGCCACCGAGTTTCATTTGTCATAGCCACTGCCACAAACCCTAGCAATTCGGTTTCATCGACAGGGATCTCGGTCTCACCGAGATGGGATTGCAATTTCTCTATTTCCCTTCGTAACGTTTCGGTCCATCCGAAGTGAGCGATTGGTCCCACAGAGATTGCAATGTAAACTCTCTGTTTCCCTTTTGTAACATTTCGGTCTCACCGAGATGAGCGAATCGGTCCCACCGAGTTTACCTGACCAACTCTCTGGTTAGCTTATTACCAAAATCGGTCCCACCGAGTTTGTGTAATCGGTCACAAAGAGATTACGTTATGCCCAAACCCTAACCATATCGGTCCTACCGAGTTGCATCTCAGTCCCACCGAAAATCCTAACGGTCACTAGGTTTTCTGAATCGGTCCGACCGAGTTTTACGATTCGGTCCCACCGAGTTTGGCAGATTGTGTGTAACGGTTAGATTTTGTGTGGAGGTTATATATACCCCTCCACCCACTCTTCATTCATGGAGAGAGCCATCAGAACAGATCTTCACTTCCAATACACATTTTCTGAGAGAGAACCACCTACACTTGTGTTGAGCTCAAGATATTCCATTCCTACCATATGAATCTTGATCTCTAGCCTTCCCCAAGTTGCTTTCCACTCAAATATTCTTTCCACCAATTCCAAATCCTGTGAGAGAGAGTTGAGTGTTGGGGAGACTATCATTTGAAGCACAAGAGCAAGGAGTTCATCATCAACACGCCATTTGTTACTTCTTGGAGAGTGGTGTCTCCTAGATTGACTAGGTGTCACTTGGGAGCCTCCGACAAGATTGTGGAGTTGAACCAAGGAGTTTGTAAGGGCAAGGAGATCGCCTACTTCGTCAAGATCTACCGCTAGTGAGGCAAGTACTTCGTGGGCGATGGCCGTGATGGAATATACAAGGTTGCTTCTTCATGGACCCTTCGTGGGTGGAGCCCTCCATGGACTCGCGCAACCGTTACCCTCCGTGGGTTGAAGTCTCCATCAACGTGGATGTAGGATAACACCACCTACCAGAACCACGCCAAAAACATCCGTGTCTCCAATTGCGTTTGAATCCTCCAAACCCTTCCCTTTACATTCTTGCAAGTTGCATGCTTTACTTTCCGCTGCTCATATACTCTTTGCATGCTTGCTTGAATTGTGTGAAGATTGCTTGACTTGTGCTAAAATAGCTAAAATCTGCCAAGAACTAAAATTGGGAAAGGGATAGATTTTTATTCGGTCAAGTAGTCTAATCACCCCCCTCTAGACATACTTCCGATCCTACAAGTGGTATTAGAGCTTTGGTCTCCATTTGCTTTGATTTCCATAGCTTTTTGTGATCGTAGCCTTGGTTTCACAACCTAGGAGAGTATGGCGTCTAGCGAGGGAAATTTATTACCGTAGAGGTCCTTACTTTGATGGTACTAATTTTGCCAGTTGGAAGCATAAGATGAAAATGCATATTCTTGGAAATAACCCCGCCGTTTGGGCTATTGTGTGTGTTGGTTTGCAAGGTGACTTCTTTGATGGGAAAGAACCGAACCGTGAAGCTACCGCGGAAGAGTTGAAGATGCTGCAATACAACGCTCAAGCTTGTGATATTCTCTTCAATGGATTGTGCCCCGAAGAATTAAACAAAATCAGCCGTCTTGAGAATGCAAAGGAAATTTGGGATACTTTGATTGATATGCACGAAGGTACCGACTCCGTCAAGGAATCCAAATTGGATGTGCTTCAAAGTCAACTTGACAAGTTCAAAATGAAGGATGGTGAAAGTGTCGCTCAAATGTACTCTAGGCTTGCTCTTATTACAAATGAGATTGCCGGCTTAGGAAGTGAAGAGATGAACGATAGATTCATCATCAAGAAGATCCTAAGAGCCTTGGATAGAAAATATGATACCGTGTGCACATTGATCCAAATGATGCCCAATTACAAAGATCTCAAGCCAACGGAAGTCATTGGAAGAATTGTTGCTCATGAGATGTCACTCAAGGATAAAGAGGAACTTCACAACAAATCAAGTGGTGCTTACAAAGCCTCATGTGAAGCCCCCACATCATCAAGTGAGAAGCAAACCTTCAATGAAGAATTGAGCTTAATGGTGAAGAACTTCAACAAGTTCTACAAGAGTAGAAGCAAAGATAGAAGCTCCAAGTCAAGGTCCTACAATGACAAAAGATCTTCTAGTCGAGAGCGAAACTGCTACAATTGTGGAAGATCTGGACACTATTCCAATGAGTGTACGGCTCCCTACAAGAGAAGAGAAGACTCTCCCAAAAGAAGAAGTAGAAGAGAGGAATCACCATCTAGAGAAAGAAGAAGTAGAGATGATCGTTATGAACGAAGACACTCACGGAGAAGCAAGGATTCGGAAAGAAAAGAGAAGTCATCAAGGAGCTACACAAAACGAAGACATCAAGCTCATGTTGGTGAATGGGTATCCGGCTCCGACTCCGACAACCACTCCAAGAGAAGTTATCACTCCGATTCCGAATATACTCAAGATGAAGGTGTTGCCGGTCTAGCACTTGTATCAACCAACTCCTACGACATATTTGACTCACCAAATGAAGGAGTTGGAACATGCTTCATGGCTAAAGGCCCAAAGGTATCACACCCCGAGTATGTTGATTTCAATAGTGATGAAGATGACTTGTTAGGTGATGATGATTTACTTGTTGACAACTCTAGTGATGAATACTATGATGAAACGTCAATTAATCATGCTAATCAAGATAAAACGAATGACAATGATAAGGAGAAAATTGAGTCTCTAACTAAAGAACTAAACACTCTTAAGTTAGCTCATGAAACTATCTTAGAAGATCATCAAGAACTTTTAAGAACACATAAGAAATTACTCTTTGAAAAGCTCAACCTTGAGCAAAAGCATGAGTTCTTAAAGGCAATCAATGATGATCTTCGTAAGAAAAGTTCTTCTTACATTTCCAAGCGTTTACTCTTATCCACTTACATGCCTCAAGTCAAGTCTAGTAACAAAAATAAGAAACCTTCTTCCTCTAGTAGTAACAATGATCATGTTAAATCCAATATTGTTGCTTCTAGTAGTTCTCTTGATTCCACTAATGATTTTCTTAGCCAAGTTACACTTGAGCAAGAAAATAGCCTATTGAAGGAAATCATAGAGAAAGGAATTTACAAGACCCTTGCCGGAAGTAAGCAATTCGAGGAAATTGTACGCAAGTAAGGAAGGCACCGGAAGAATCAAGGTGTTGGCTTTGAACGAAAGTTCAATGCAAATGGAGTTGAGTGGGAAGAATATCAATACCCCAAGATGAAGTTTGTTCCTCAACAAGAGAAGTATGATCCTACTTCTTTCAAAGGGACACAAGCTCAAGATGATCTTCCACCACAAGACTACAATCAAAAAGGCAAGGACAAGCTTCAAGAGGAAATTGATGCATTTGAGGAAGCTCCTAAGACCTTAGTCAAGTGGATTCCCAAGACTACTTCAAGTTCCACTTCATCAAGTACGACTACAACTCCAAGGATTCCCATCAAGATGGTGTGGATCCAAAAGAAGGAGAACTAGAGAGTTCTTGAGGGTGACTCCGCCAACATACTTCACTCTTATCATTTTGGCAAGAACAAGTGCAATCAACTTCCACATCTTGCACTAGTTCAAGGAGTCACAAACCCTCTTGTTGGTAAGTCAAGGGACAAGGTAACCTAAAAGCTTTCATAGACATCATATTATGTGTGCATCACTCTATGTCTATGGATATCCTTGTTTGTTCCTTGTGGGACTAACCCATGTAGGTATTGAAAGTGCAATTCACTCCAATGGATAGCTCCAATTGATCAACATCAACATTGAGCATCCACATCTTCAACATCTACATGAAGTCATCATCAACAAAACCCAAGGTTAGTTCATCCCTCTTAGGGGGGATATCACATCTAGGGGGAGCTTTACTCTAAGACTTGAGCTAAAGCAACTATAATAATGTGAACACAACAATGCTTTATGTAAAAGTGGTAACCCCACATGTGCTTAAACGATGAGTATGACCTATGATCAAATGTTCTCATTTGACTCCTAAGTCAATATACTCATATATAGATGACCTAGTCATCGCCAATTGATTGATAGATGCTAGAATTGGTTGTGCATACTTTGCCACATATTTCAATTGGCATTTTATTGTGTGAGCATGCTGAGTGCATATTTTACTCATTCGAGGACATCCACTTGTTGTTTCGATTGATTGGATTTCTCTTCTCTTGCAAAGTGGATGGACAAGAATGCCTAAGAACCTTCTCTAGCTATCTATGCTTTTCTCGTCTCAAACTCTATTCATGCTACATCACAAAATTTGATCAAGTCAGATTCAAACCACTCTGTGTGAGGAGCACTCGGAGTCCCCGATTTGTCATAGACTTAAACTTCCAAAACTTCTTTGTGCTTTTCGGTCTGACTGATTTCTCCATTTCGGTCATACCGAGATCACTAAGTTGATCTAGGTTTTCACCTCGATGCAACCGATTTGAACTTTTCGGTCACACCGAGTTGCTATAACTGTCAACAGTTATGCATCTCGGTGCCACCGAGTTGTTCCACTCGGTCACACCGATAGGGTCGGGCTATATATACTCATGGGCAAAATTTTGGAAATTTCTCCGAAACCTCTTCGCCCGCGCATAGCTCACTCTGCCTCCTGGGTCTCCGGATCATCCTCCTCGTCGCCAGCCGCCTCCTGTCACTGGTCTCCGCCGCCGTCAATGGAATTCGTCTCCGCCGTTGCCGCCGTAGCGAGTCCGCCGCCGAACTAGGGTATGGACTCGATCACAGTGCTATTCCCCGTCCGATTCCTAGCACATTGTGTTCTTTATGATTCTTGCTATGATTGAAACACTCCTATCCAGTCAAAACAATTCGTAGAATAGATGAGATTCGAAAATTTAGGTTTAGGTTTCCGCCGAAACCATCTCGGACACACCGGGTTGCGGAACTCGGTTCCACCGATTTGGCCACGGCCATTGCACATGTGGTTCTCGGTCTGATCGAGAATTACAAATCGGTGAGACCGAGTTCAGGACTTTGTGAAACCCTAGCAGTCTCGGTGCCACCGAACTGTGACTCGGTCTGACCGAGTTCACTAGTTTAGGTTCCAAAAGCTGCTTCGGTATCACCGAGTTTGCAAATCGGCTGATCTGAAATGCTTTCTATGGAAAACTAAAACTAAGTTTTTGACTCATTCTTTTGCAAAAATCTCTGCATTTCGTGATGCTCATCCACTCTATCTCTTCTATAAACTATTCATAGGGTCAGCATTCTGCATTGCAACATGTCTGATCAGAGTGACAGCCAGAACAGATCTGAGGAGCAGGCTCATTTGAGTGAGGGCACTAGTCCCTCCAGCAGCTCTGATGAGGGTAGCAGGAGCACCCCAAGCAATCTGCCTAAAGCTGCCACTAGAGCAAGCAAGAAGAGAACTTCTGAATCAGAGGATGAGGACTATGTGGCAGAAGAGGAAGCCACATCCAAGAAAAAGGTGCTCAAGAAAGAGTATGGGTCAGCTGTAGCCATCAAGCCTGGAATGCAGAAAAAGGCTCCTTCAAGAAGAGTTCCTACTTCTAAGCCTAGGAAGGCTGCAACTGAAGAAACCATAAAGTTCACCATGGAATCTGAAGAGGAAGCAAGTGGCCAAGAGAAGAAGAAGAAGAGAGTCAGAACTACCACTGCCAGAGTTCTTGGCAAACCCTCCATGAGGAGAGACTCTGAGGGAGAAGAAGAGGAAGAAGAGGTTGCTGCACCAGCACCCAAGGCACAGAAGCTTATGGGTGATGCCATAAGGTCAGGGGCTACTACGTCTAAGCCAAAGAGTTCACCAAAGAGAAACACCAGGAACATATCTGCTGCTGAAAAGAACAAGGCCCCAGTGCCTGACATTGCTGAAGAAGAAGGTCAAGTGCTCAGGAAGCTCAAGCCCAAGATCCCAGACCACAATGATGCTCATCCTGTGCCTGAGGACATGAAAATTGGAAGAGATTCAGGGCTGAAGAAGTGGAGATAAGCAGATCCATATGCTACAAGGAGAAGAACTGATGTGGATTACAGGTTTCACACCAAGGAATAGCAAGACTTCTATGAGACAGTGCTGCTGGATAAGAAGCCCATAGTATGTGACATGAGATGGGTTGATTGGGAGTACATCAAGGGGAACGAAGAACACTATCCTAGAGTGTATGACAGCTTCAAGGGTTGTGGAGTTGCAGACTTTGTTGGGCAGAAGCTCACAAAGTGGAATGAGGAGCTCATCATGCAATTCTACCCCACAGCACATTTCTATCCAGATGGCAGGATAGTGTGGATGTCAGAAGGAACCAGATATCAGTCTACAGTTGCTGAATGGGCACAGCTGATCAATGCCCCAGAAGAGCAGGAAGATGACTTGGACATCTATGCCAACAAAAGATGGATCACATTTCCATGTCCAACATGTACAAGGAGATCCCAAACAAAGCACTTGACACTTTCAAGTTTGTCTCAGTGCATTACCTTCTATCAGGGCTGCCCACTATCAACTGGATTCTGAGGCACACTCTATTGCCCAAGTCAGGTGATCACAAGATGATCCGAGGCCATGCAAGTAACATGCTCCACATATTTGATGTGCCACAGAAATTCAAGGTGATGAGCCTCATGGTAGAGACCATTAAGAGGACAGCGGCTGATCAGAAGATGAGCTGTGGATATGCCCCACAAATACAGGAGCTGATTAACTCAAAGATGGGCACAGGCACATACCTGCTGGACAAGGAACACCTGCCCATCCATCCAGATTTTGAGGACAATCAAGTTGTCATGAATGAGAATGAACCATCATCTGCACATGCTCAAGCAAAGAAGGAAAAGGCAAAGATGGAGAAAGCTGCCAAGATGCCAACTCAAGAGGAGGCATCTGAATACTTCTTGAAGAACAAGCAGGAGCAGCTCAGTTACCTGATAGCATCCACTCTGAGAATTGAGAAAGGACTGGCCACCCTGACTCGAAACCAAGAGAGCCTGGAAAGAATCATGGAACAAAAGTTCTATGACCTAGATGTGAAGGTGACAGAGATTCAGTCTGCAGTGGAACAATTACAGGATGATATGCAGGAGAGGAAGGGCAAGACTACAACTGATGCATTTGCCAGAGTGCCCAGAGCTCAGAGATCATCTGCAGTGCCAGCAGAGCCACCACTTCTGCACTAGCTACAGCCTCAGTTCCACCAGCTCCAGCTCCTACCCCAGCAGCTCCAACCACTTCTACTGAAGCCTTCGTCCTTGGCGTCATCCGGACTCCACCAACTGAAGACCAAGCCTGAGAGTCGAGTAGTACTATGCATTTTCTATGAACTTTTTGGTAACTTGTTGCCAAAGGGGGAGAAGAATGTATAGATCATAGGCTTCGACAGAGAGAGAGTTTGCATTTGTTCTCTCTTGTCTTCTTGGTTGAAAATTTATTTGCTTTTGAGTGCTTGAGATACTATGCTGTAATCTGTGAGACATTGATGATCATGTGTTTGATCATAAGCTACACTTAATGCTTGTTGGATATCACTATCAGTTTATCTTTATGTTGATCATTCACTTTGCTTGGTGATGAGTGCATGTATTCAATTCTTATCATTTTGAGCGCTCCACCAAGATGTATGTGACATGGAAGAGTAACCCATGATTCTAACTCTTTGTGCATTTGCAGTCCAAAGCAAATCTTAAAATATGCACAAATTTAGGGGGAGCTCTTACTTATCACATACTTCTCAAAGCGACTATATATTTCATTCTTATTATCATTTGTCGAAGCTTTGATCTATATGTTGTCATCAATTACCAAAAAGGGGGAGATTGAAAGTGCAACAATCCCTGGGTGGTTTTGGTAATTCCTAACAACATATAGCTCATTGAGCTAACATTATTCCAAGATGAATATTTCAGGAAAAGCTCAATGGATGGCATGGCATGGATGAGGAAAGTGGATCCCTCAAAATTATAAGGACAAAGGATTGGATCAAACTTCAAGATCAAGACTCTACATTTTATATTTTAGTGATCTAAGATCACATTGAGTCCATAGGAAAAGCCAATACTATTAAGGAGGGATGTGGTGTTGCTTAATGAGCCTCTTGCTTCATGTGCTTAGTGATATGCTCCAAAACCCTCAACTATCTTTCGACATCCACTTTTGACCTAAACCAAAAGTCAAACTCGGCCCCACCGATTCTTTCTACCCGGCGCCACCGAGTTTCATTTGTCATAGCCACTGCCACAAACCCTAGCAATTCGGTTTCACCGACAAGGATCTCGGTCTCACTAAGATGGGATTGCAATTTCTCGGTTTCCCTTCGTAACGTTTCGGTCCATCCGAAGTGAGCAATCAGTCCCACAGAGATTGCAATGTAAACTCTCTGTTTCCCTTTTGTAACATTTCGGTCTCACCGAGATGAGCGAATCGGTCCCACCGAGTTTACCTGACCAACTCTCTGGTTAGCTTATTACCAAAATCGGTCCCACCGAGTTTGTGTAATCGGTCACACCGAGATTACGTTATGCCCAAACCCTAACCATATCGGTCCTACCGAGTTGCATCTCAGTCCCACCGAAAATCCTAACGGTCACTAGGTTTGCTGAATCGGTTCGACCGAGTTTTACGATTCGGTCCCACCGAGTTTGGCAGATTGTGTGTAACGGATAGATTTTGTGTGGAGGCTATATATACCCCTCCACCCACTCTTCATTCGTGGAGAGAGCCATCAGAACAGATCTTCACTTCCAATACACATTTTCTGAGAGAGAACCACCTACACTTGTGTTGAGCTCAAGATATTCCATTCCCACCATATGAATCTTGATCTCTAGCCTTCCCCAAGTTGCTTTCCACTCAAATCTTCTTTCCACCAATTCCAAATCCTGTGAAAGAGAGTTGAGTGTTGGGGAGACTATCATTTGAAGCACAAGAGAAAGGAGTTCATCATCAACACACAATTTGTTACTTCTTGGAGAGTGGTGTCTCCTAGATTGGCTAGGTGTCACTTGGGAGCCTCCGACAAGATTGTGGAGTTGAACCAAGGAGTTTGTAAGGGCAAGGAGATCGCCTACTTCGTCAAGATCTACCGCTAGTGAGGCAAGTCCTTCGTGAGCAATGGCCGTGATGGAATAGACAAGGTTGCTTCTTCATGGACTCTTCGTGGGTGGAGCCCTTCGTGGACTCGCGCAACCGTTACCCTCCGTTGGTTGAAGTCTCCAACAACGTGGATGTACGATAGCACCACCTATCGGAACCACGCCAAAAACATCCGTGTCTCCAATTGCGTTTGAATCCTCCAAACCCTTCCCTTTACATTCTTGCAAGTTGCATGCTTTACTTTCCGCTGCTCATATACTCTTTGCATGCTTGCTTGAATTGTGTGAAGATTGCTTGACTTGTGCTAAAATAGCTAAAATCTGCCAAGAACTAAAATTGGGAAAAGGATAGATTTTTATTCGGTCAAGTAGTCTAATCACCCCCCCTCTAGACATACTTCTGATCCTACAAGTGGTTAAGGAGGAAATCACCCTCGATGACCACGACCGAATAGCTACACTACAGGTTAACATCAGAAGTGCTGAAGAGGTCTCACCCTCGGCACTCGATAGAAACCCAGTGGTGTCGAGCAACTAAGGGGAAAGTGATGTGCGGTGCCGGGGCCTGGTATTCGATCCCGTTGATCGGGTCTTCGATGATGTAGCAGGGGCAACAAGGACAAGGTGGGGTCACTGATGGGTCACTAACAAACCTATACTAAGCAGTTTAGGATAAGCAGGTAAGGTACAATGAGCAGGTTACAAAAGCAGGCTATGCATCAGAATAGGAGCAACCAATAACAGTAGAAAAAACTAATGCAAGCATGAGAGAATGGAATGGGCGATATCGGAATGATCAAAGGGGCGGGCTTGCCTGGTTGCTCAGACGAGAAGGAGGGTCGTGTGTGACGTAGTCGATCACGGTGGCATCGGCAGCCGTCACGAGGTCTACTGAAGAGAAGAGGGGGAGAAACAGTAATTACATAGCAAGCATGTGCATAACAGGACAACAGGCAGAGCTAGACGTGTTCTAACACGGTGCTACACGTTACCGGGGAAGGGGATAACATCCGGGAATGCTTTCTCGAAGTTTGGCATTTTCGGACAAATGAACCAGAGGGGAAAGGTTTGATATTCGCTATGCTAGGGATGTGTGGCGGACGAATGGACTGCGTATTCGGATTCGTCTCATCGTTCTGAGCAACTTTCATGTAGAAAACATTTTCATCTGAGTTACGGATTATGTTATATGAATTTTTAAAGTTTTAATATTATTCTGAAATTATTATTAATTCAAAAAAATAGGAAATTGCTAGGTGCACCCGGTGCAATGCACCCAGCAGTGCAGCAGAAAATGACAGTGGGTCCACCGGGTCCCAGTTGACCAGTCAACGTTGACTGGTCAATAGGGGGTGGGGCCTCCTTGTCATACACTCACCGAACGGGCGTTGTGCTATTGGGGCGGGCGAACGGGCGCGGCCCAGCGCGCGAGCGTGGTGGAGCACCCGCAGACGAGCGCGGGGCGGCCAAAGGCGGCCGCCGGCGGCGGTGCAGCGAGGGAGGTGCGCAGTGGGCAGGGCCGGCGAGGGGCGGCGACAGTGCGCCGGTGGCCAGAGGCCACGGCGGACGGCGGCAATGGCAGTGGGGCGAGGGGGCAGAGGCAGGCGGGCACACTTGGTGTGGCCCCGTGCGCGGTTGGTGACGGCGACGGGGCGGCAGAGCACGGCAGTTAGGCAGCAGCAACGGCTCCGCAAGCGAGCAGCTGTAGCGGCGGCGGCGGACGCAGGCAGCCGAGGCCACGGACGCGGTTGGACAGCGGAGCACCGGGGGGGGGGAGTAGCGCGACCGAAGCAACAGGCGACGACTGTAGAACGGCAGAAGCGTGTGGGCGAGGCAAGGCGTCGGGCGCTGCGAGGGGAGCTGTTTGGCGTGTGGCAAGTACAAGTGGCAGCAGGAGAAGCACGCATGTGCGCGAAGGGCGACCGGAGTCGAGTAGGACATCAACGACGGCGGCGCTGGTGTTCGGGCGTCAACGGATCCGTGGCCATGGGGCTTGCGGGAGGTGCGCGTGTGCGCGCATTCGACTCTTGGGAGCACGAGTAGTTCGCTGCATGGTTCGGGCACGAGCTGTAGGGATTGTGGCTACGGCGGCGACGCGAGCGACGGCGATGATCTCACAGCCATGGCGAAAACAGTGCTAGGGGGCACGCAGAAGCTATCTAGCAGAGGGGCGGGAGTGGAGGCTCACCACGAGGCGTGTAGGGGGCTCAGGGGAGCTAGGGGTGGTCGGAGTCGAGGGAGAGACATCGAGGCAGGGGCGGCATCGGACGAAGAGTATCGATGCGGACGGCGTCGCTGGCGCGCCTCGGCCTCGATCCAGTGGCGCCGGAGATGTAGACGAAGCCAATGGGGCTTCTGGACATAACAGTGCGGCAAACGGTGGCCGGTTCCGTGAGACCGCAACGGTCACGGCGGCGGCGGCGGCGGTACCGGTGCCAAATCAAGACGGGGGGAAGCGAACGAGAGTGGAGAGGGCCGAGTGAAGATGCTAGGGTTCGGCGGTCGTCCTTATAGCATGAGGGAGACAACGGATGGCCGGCGCGTGTGCGTCGCCTTCAATGGTGCCGGTGGATGAGCGCCGCGCCCACCCCTGCTTCTGTAGCTAGAGATGAGGGGCAAGTGGGGTGTGGGTTGGGCCGAAAGTGCTCTGTGGCCACTAGGGCCTCGACGCACAGAAATGAGGCAGGGCATTTTCTAATTTCCTTTTATGTATTTAAGTTAGCTACGGTTTTGTATTAATTTGAGTGAAAAATGAATTTAGTCAAACATGAAATCTGGCACACAATTCAAGAACAACATTGTGGTGTTGCCTAAAAAGATTTAGAGCCAACGGAATTGTTCTAGCATTTTTTGTAATTGAATAGGTCAACTAATATGCTACTGGGCCACTTTATATTGTCCTGGGGATTAAAGGGAGAGCCAAATGATTTTGGTTGCCAAAAGATAATTAACTAGTGAATATTTGCAACCCAACCAACATTTTTGTTTTGACATTTGAAAACTTTAACTGATTGACTTTATTTTAAATTTCAATTTGAACTGGGTTTAGAACCTACGCGAGTTTAACAATAGTAATAACGGTGACGTGGCATCATTAGCAGAGGATTACTGTAGCTTAATTATCCGGGCGTCACATTCCTCCTCCCGCTCGCCCGCGATGCAGAGATGAGACCGGCGGCCCGACACGGATTCCCGGCGACTCCGGCCACCTCTCGCGGCGTGCGACCTACCGGCCTGATCAGCGCGATGAGGCGGATCCATCCAAGCAAGATGCAGCTGCGAGGAAGGGCTCGGCTAAGCGGGAGGCCAGCCGCGGCGGACAACGATCTTCGTTCGGCGGCGTGCTCATGACAGAAGTCCACCGGAGGGGAGGTAGAGCACGGGGGCAAAGTCTAGGTGGAGGAGGGGTCTACTGGTGGTGGAAAGAGAGGGGGAGGGGCACTGCCCAGCTCGAATTAGAGCGGAGCCGAACGGCGGCCATGGTGGCAAACAGAGGTGAGGAGAGCTTCTGGAGCTCAAAGAAGAGGTTGCGCGAGGCTCTGGGAAGGAGAGGAAGAGGTTTGTGAGCTCCAAGGGCTCGGGGAAGGACCTAAATAGGCAGAGGGGAGGAGTGCCGAGCTGGCACCGCCGTGGACGTGTGTCCGGCACCGCGCACGCATGCCCACGCTCGTGAGCTCGGAGGTAGACGACGCAGGAGGAGCAGTGGAGGTTCTCATGGGGAGGAGAAGGCCAACGGAGCACGGGGAGGATGACAACGGCGACGAACAGAGCCAAACCGCCACTGTTCGCCCGTGGACGCGCGGTGGCTTGCGTCAGTGATGGAGCGGATGGAGGAGGAGAGGGGTCCAGGAGAACGGCAACGACGAGATGCAGCCACTGGACATGCTCACGAGCTCTAAGACGACGAAAGGGAGCGGTGCCAAAGCACAAACGGTGCTCTAGACACACCACAACGCACAGAGCGCGTAAATGTGCATGCCAGCTGCGCGGTCACCACATGCACTGGCAAGTAGCGAGGGAGAGGGGCTTGAACATGTTCTCTAGTGCGTAGTTCAATCTGGAATTTTATGCCAAATTTGGTGGAGAGATGTTATTTGGGTAGGAGAACAATCTAGCATTTTATCAGAATTAATGAAGCAATATAAAATACACTTGCTTCACAACCTGAAAATATTGCCAGAATCAAAGATTTGGTCCTTTGCTCAAATAGATCAAGGGATGAAGCTGAAATTTGGAGGAGGCTAATTATATGAGCACATGAAGAGTCATGCAAAATTTCAACTCATTTGGATAACCCTAGCTAGCACTTCCTTCACAATGCCTTTTGACTGACAGAAAGTTTGAAAAATTGCTGAGGAAGATTGGCTAGCCAAATAAAGTTGAATTTTGGCATGAGGTAATTATTTGGACATAAAAGAATGCCCAACAAGTTTGGGAGCAATCAGGAAAGGATAGGTGTCACTTCCTTCACAGAAAGTCACACTGGACAAAAATAAAGAATAATTATTGGGGAATTATTCTTGGGAAAAAGATTTTAGGGTTTGGTCAAGGAGTGAGGTGACATGATCTTGGCAAGGTTTTGAGAATGATGAGCCACTTGGGAGGGAAAAGAGGATGATTTCCCAGATGACAAGGCCACATAACCACTCCAAAAAGAAAGACAGAGCAAAAACCAATAAATCAAAAGAAAAAGAAAAGGGCCAAAATTCCTGGCTGTTACATCTTATGATGGTGAATTGTTTGTGTGCCAAATTTATGTTGATGAAATTATCTTTGGCTGTACTGACCAACGTTACAGTGATGAATTTGCCTATATGATGGGTGAAGAATATCAAATGTCTATGATGGGAGAATTGAAATTCTTCTTAGGTCTTCAAATTCGTCAACAGTGCAATGGCACATTCATATCTTAGGAGAAGTACCTCAAGGATGTACTGAGGAAATTCGGCATGCAAGATTGCAAAGGCGTCAAAATTCCAATGCCCGCAAATGGCCATCTATGCACTGATGAAAATGGTATTGACTTCGATCAAAAGGTATACCGCTCCATGATTGGTTCTCTATTGTACTTATGTGCATCTAGGCCAGATATTAAGCTTAATGTTTGCATGTGTGGCTGATTTCAAGCTACACCGAAGGAATCACACCATAAGGTTGTGAAGCATACTCTTCGATATCTAGCTCACACACCAACACTTGGATTATGGTACCCCAAGGGCTCGGCTTTTGATCTCATTGGATATTCAGACTCTGACTATGCTGGTGATCGTGTGGACCGCAAGTCAACATCTGGCACATGCCATTTCCTTGTAAGATCTTTGGTTTGTTGGTCCTCGAAGAAACAGAACTGTGTATCACTGTCTACTGCTGAAGCTGAGTACATTGCTGCTGGTTCTTGCTGTGCTCAATTGCTATGGATGAAGCAAACTCTCAAGGACTACGGCGTCAACGTGAAAACGTGCCTCTCTACTGTGACAATTGTTGGGGAACATAGTAATTTCAAAATTTTCCTATGCACACGCAAGATCATGGTGATGCATAGCAACGAGAAGGGAGAGTGTTGTCTACGTACCCTCGTAGACCGAAGCGGAAGCGTTGACACAACGTAGAGGAAGTAGTCGCACGTTCTCCTCGCGATCCAACCGATCACAGCACCCTTACTCCGGCACCTCCGAGTTCTTGGCACACGTTCAGCTCGATGACGATCCCCGGGCTCCGATCCAGCAAAGCGTCGGGGAAGAGTTCCGTCAGCACGACGGCGTGGTGACGATCTTGATGTGTTACCGGCGCAGGGCTTTGCCTAAGCACTGCAACGATATTACCGAGGTGGAATTTGGTGGAAGGGGGCACCGCACACGGCTAAGGAACGATCCGTAGATCAACTTGTGTGTCTTTGGGGTACCCCCTGCCCCTGTATATAAAGGAGCCAAGGGGGAGGGGCTGGCCGGCCAAGCCTGGCGCGCCAGGAGAGTCCTACTCCCTCTAGGAGTAGGATTCCCCCCCCCCCCAATCCTAGTTGGACTAGGATTCTCCAAGGGGGAGAGAGAGAGAGAGGGGGCGCCCACCTCTCCTAGTCCTAATAGGACTAGGGGAAGGGGGGAGGCACGCAGCCCATGAGGGCAGCCCTCTCACCTCTCCTCCAAGGCCCATGTTGGCCCATTATGCCCCCGGGGGGTTCCGGTAACCCTCCCGGTACTCCGGTAAAATCCTGATTTCACCTGGAATGCATCCGATGTCCAAACATAGGCTTCCAATATATCATTCTTTACGTCTCGACCATTTCGAGAATCCTCGTCATGTCCGTGATCACATCCGGGACTCCGAACTCCTTCGGTACATCAAAATGCATAAACTCATAATAACTGTCATCGTAACGTTAAGCGTGCGGACCCTACGGTTCGAGAACAATGTAGACATGACCGAGACACGTCTCCGGTCAATAACCAATAGCGGGTCCTGGATGCCCATATTGGCTCCTACATATTCTACGAAGATCTTTATCGGTCAGACCGCATAACAACATACGTTGTTCCCTTTGTCACCGGTATGTTACTTGCCCGAGATTCGATCGTCGGTATCCAATACCTAGTTCAATCTCGTTACTGGCAAGTCTCTTTACTCGTTCCGTAATACATCATCTCGCAACTAACTCATTGGTTGCAATGCTTGCAAGGCTTTATGTGATGTGCATTACCGATAAGGCCCTGAGATACCTCTCCGACAATCGGAGTGACAAATCCTAATCTCGAAATATGCCAACCCAATATGTACCTTCAGAGACACCTGTAGAGCACCTTTATAATCACCCAGTTACGTTGTGACGTTTGGTAGCACACAAAGTGTTCCTACGGTAAACGGGAGTTGCATAATCTCATAGTTAAAGGAACATGTATAAGTCATGGATAAAAGCAATAGCAACATACTAAACGATCGGGTGCTATGCTAATGGAATGGGTCATGTCAATCAGATCATTCAACTAATGATGTGATCTCGTTAATCAAATAACAACTCTTTGTTCATGGCTAGGAAACATAACCATCTTTGATTAATGAGCTAGTCAAGTAGAGGCATACTAGTGACACTCTGTTTGTCTATGTATTCACACATGTATTATGTTTCCAGTTAATACAATTCTAGCATGAATAATAAACATTTATCATGATATAAGGAAATAAATAATAACTTTATTATTGCCTCTAGGGCATATTCTCTTCAGTCTCCCACTTGCACTAGAGTCAATAATCTAGATTACAAAGTAATGATTCTAACACCCATGGAGTCTTGGTGCTGATCATGTTTTGCTCGTGGAAGAGGCTTAGTCAACGGGTCTGCAACATTCAGATCCGTATGTATCTTGCATATCTCTATGTCTCCCACCTGGACCAAATCCTGGATGGAGTTGAAGCGTCTTTTGATGTGTTTGGTTCTTTTGTGAAATCTGGATTCCTTTGCTAAGGCAATTGCACCAGTATTGTCACAAAAGATTTTCATTGGACCCGATACGCTAGGTACAACACCTAGATCGGATATGAACTCCTTCATCCAGACTCCTTCATTAGCTGCTTCCGAAGCGGCTATGTACTCAGCTTCACATGTAGATCCCGCCACGACGCTTTGTTTAGAACTGCACCAACTGACAGCTCCACCGTTTAATGTAAATACGTATCCGGTTTGCGATTTAGAATCGTCCGGATCAGTGTCAAAGCTTGCATCGACGTAACCGTTTACGACGAGCTCTTTGTCACCTCCATAAATGAGAAACATATCCTTAGTCCTTCTCAAGTACTTAAGGATGTTCTTGACCGCTGTCCAGTGATCCACTCCTGGATTACTTTGGTGCCTGCCTGCTAAACTTACAGCAAGGCACACATCAGGTCTGGTACACAGCATTGCATACATGATAGAGCCTATGGCTGAAGCATAGGGAACATTTTTCATTTTCTCTCTATCTTCTGCGGTGGTCGGGCATTGAGTCTTACTCAACTTCACACCTTGTGCCACAGGCAAGAACCCTTTCTTTGCCTGATCCATTTTGAACTTTTTTAAAACTTTGTCAAGGTATGTGCTTTGTGAAAGTCCTATTAAGCGTCTTGATCTATCTCTATAGATCTTAATGCCCAATATGTAAGCAGCTTCACCGAGGTCTTTCATTGAAAAACTCTTATTCAAGTATCCCTTTATGCTATCCAGAAATTCTATATTATTTCCGATCAGCAATATGTCATCCACATATAATATCAGAAATGCTACAGAGCTCCCACTCACTTTCTTGTAAATACAGGCTTCTCCAAAAGTCTGTATAAAACCAAATGCTTTGATCACACTATCAAAGCGTTTATTCCAACTCCGAGAGGCTTGCACCAGTCCATAAATGGATCGCTGGAGCTTGCACACTTTGTTAGCTCCCTTTGGATCGACAAAACCTTCTGGTTGCATCATATACAACTCTTCTTCCAGAAATCCATTCAGGAATGCAGTTTTGACATCCATTTGCCAAATTTCATAATCATAAAATGCGGCAACTGCTAACATGATTCGGACAGACTTAAGCATCGCTACGGGTGAGAAAGTCTCATCGTAGTCAATCCCTTGAACTTGTCGAAAACCTTTTGCAACAAGTCGAGCTTTATAGACAGTAACATTACCATCAACGTCAGTCTTCTTCTTAAAAATCCATTTATTCTCAATTGCTTGCCGATCATCGGGCAAGTCAACCAAAGTCCACACTTTGTTCTCATACATGGATCCCATCTCAGATTTCATGGCCTCAAGCCACTTTGCGGAATCTGGGCTCACCATCGCTTCTTCATAGTTCGTAGGTTCATCATGGTCTAGTAACATGACTTCCAAAATAGGATTACCATACCACTCTGGTGCGGATCTTACTCTGGTTGATCTACGAAGTTCAGTAGAAACTTGATCTGAAGTTTCATGATCATTATCATTAGCTTCCTCCCTATTTGATGTAGGTGTCACAGAAACAGATTTCTGTGATGTACTACTTCTCAATAAGGGAGTAGATACTGTTATCTCATCAAGTTCTACTTTCCTCCCACTCACTTCTTTCGAGAGAAACTCCTTCTCTAGAAAGTTTCCGACTTTAGCAACAAAATTTTTGCCTTCGGATCTGTGATAGAAGGTATACCCAATAGTCTCCTTTGGGTATCCTATGAAGACACATTTTTCCGATTTGGGTTCGAGCTTATCAGGTTGAAGCTTTTTCACATAAGCATCGCAGCCCCAAACTTTAAGAAACGACAACTTTGGTTTCTTGCCAAACCACAGTTCATAAGGCGTCGTCTCAACGGATTTTGATGGTGCCCTATTTAACGTGAATGCGGCCGTCTCTAAAGCATAACCCCAAAAAGATAGCGGTAAATCGGTAAGAGACATCATAGATCACACCATATCCAGTAAAGTACGATTACGACGTTCGGACACACCATTACGTTGTGGTGTTCCGGGTGGCGTGAGTTGCGAAACTATTCCGCATTGTTTCAAATGTAGACCAAACTCGTAACTCAAATATTCTCCTCCACGATCAGATCGTAGAAACTTTATTTTGTTGTTACGATGATTTTCCACTTCACTCTGAAATTCTTTGAACTTTTCAAATGTTTCAGACTTGTGTTTCATTAAGTAGATATACCCATATCTGCTTAAATCATCAGTGAAGGTGAGAAAATAACGATATCCGCCACGAGCCTCAACATTCATTGGACCACATACATCAGTATGTATGATTTCCAATAAATCTGTTGCTCTCTCCACAGTACCGGAGAACGGTGTTTTAGTCATCTTGCCCATAAGGCACGGTTCGCAAGTGCCAAGTGATTCATAATCAAGTGACTCCAAAAGTCCATCAGTATGGAGTTTCTTCATGCGTTTTACACCGATATGACCTAAACGGCAGTGCCACAAATAAGTTGCACTATCATTATCAACTCTGTATCTTTTGGCTTCAACATTATGAATATGTGTATCACTACTATCGAGATTAAGTAAGAACAAACCATTCTTTAATGGTGCATGACCATAAAAGATATTACTCATATAAATAGAACAACCATTATTCTCTGATTTAAATGAATAACCGTCTCGCATCAAACAAGATCCAGATATAATGTTCATGCTCAACGCTGGTACTAAATAACAATTATTTAGATCTAATATTAATCCCGAAGGTAGATGTAGAGGTAGCGTGCCGACCGCGATCACATCGACTTTGGAACCATTTCCCACGCGCATCGTCACCTCGTCCTTAGCCAATCTTCGCTTAATCCGTAGCCCCTGTTTTGAGTTGCAAATATTAGCAACAGAACCAGTATCAAATACCCAGGTGCTACTGCGAGAATTAGTAAGGTACACATCAATAACATGTATATCATATATACCTTTGTTAACCTTGCCATCCTTCTTATCCGCCAAATACTTGGGGCAGTTCCGCTTCCAGTGACCAGTCTGCTTGCAATAGAAGCACTCAGTTTCAGGCTTAGGTCCAGACTTGGGTTTCTTATCTTGATTAGCAACTTGCTTGCTGTTCTTTTTGAAGTTCCCCTTTTTCTTCCCTTTGCCCTTTTTCTTGAAACTAGTGGTTTTGTTAACCATCAACACTTGATGCTCCTTTTTGATTTCTACCTCCGCGGCTTTCAGCATCGTGAAGAGCTCGGGCATAGTTTTGGTCATCCCTTGCATATTATAGTTCATCACGAAGCTCTTGTAG
The DNA here is from genome assembly GCA_032464435.1 of Aegilops umbellulata. Classification (NCBI taxonomy): domain Eukaryota; kingdom Viridiplantae; phylum Streptophyta; class Magnoliopsida; order Poales; family Poaceae; genus Aegilops; species Aegilops umbellulata. The sequence goes on along the minus strand of CP136054.1, from coordinate 358,430,339 downwards.
CTTGGTGGCAGTGATTGGAGAATTCTGTCAATGACGCAATCATCCGGAAGATTAACTCCCAGTTGAATCAAGTGATTGTTATACCCAGACATTCTGAGTATATGCTCACTGACAGAACCGTTCTCCTCCATTTTACAGCTATAGAACTTATTGGAGACTTCATATCTCTCAATCCGGGCATTTGCTTGAAATATTAACTTCAACTCCTGGAACATCTCATATGCTCCATGGTGCTCAAAACGTCGTTGAAGTCCCGGTTCTAAGCCGTAAAGCATGGCACACTGAACTATAGAGTAGTCATCAGCTTTGCTTTGCCAGACGTTCACAACATCTGGCGTAGCTCTTGCACCAGGCCTGGCACCTAGCGGTGCTTCCAGGACGTAATTCTTCTGTGCAGCAATGAGGATAATCCTCAAGTTACGGACCCAGTCCGTGTAATTGCTACCATCATCTTTCAACTTTGCTTTCTCAAGGAACGCATTAAAATTCAACGGAACAACAGCACGAGCCATCTATCTACACAACATAGACAAGCAAGATACTATCAGGTACTAAGTTCATGATAAATTTAAGTTCAATTAATCATATTACTTAAGAACTCCCACTTAGATAGATATCCCTCTAATCCTCTAAGTGATCACGTGATCCAAATCAACTAAACCATGTCCGATCATCACGTGAGATGGAGTAGTTTCAATGGTGAACATCACTATGTTGATCATATCTACTATATGATTCACGCCCGACCTTTCGGTCTCCGTGTTCCGAGGCCATATCTGTTATATGCTAGGCTCGTCAAGTAAAACCTGAGTATTCCGCGTGTGCAACTGTTTTGCACCCGTTGTATTTGAACGTAGAGCCTATCACACCCGATCATCACGTGGTGTCTCAGCACGAAGAACTTTCGCAACGGTGCATACTCAGGGAGAACACTTCTTGATAATTTAGTGAGAGATCATCTTATAATGCTACCGTCAAACAAAGCAAGATAAGATGCATAAAAGATAAACATCACATGCAATCAATATAAGTGATATGATATGGCCATCATCATCTTGTGCTTGTGATCTCCATCTCCGCAGCACCTTCATGATCACCATCGTCACCGGCGCGACACCTTGATCTCCATCGTAGCATCGTTGTCGTCTCGCCAATCTTATGCTTCCACGACTATCACTACCGCTTAGTAATAAAGTAAAGCATTACATCGCGATTGCATTGCATACAATAAAGCGACAACCATATGGCTCCTGCCAGTTGCCGATAACTCGGTTACAAAACATGATCATCTCATACAATAAAATTTAGCATCATGTCTTGACCATATCACATCACAACATGCCCTGCAAAAACAAGTTAGACGTCCTCTACTTTGTTGTTGCAAGTTTTACGTGGCTGCTACGGGCTTTAGCAAGAACTCATCTTACCTACGCATCAAAACCACAACGATAGTTTGTCAAATAGACTCCGTTTTAACCTTCTCAAGGACCGGGCATAGCCACACTCGGTTCAACTAAAGTTGGAGAGACAGTCTTCCGCAAGCCATCTATGTGCAAAGCACGTCGAGGGAACCGGTCTCGCGTAAGAGTACGCGTAAGGTTGGTCCGGATCGTCTCGTCCAACAATACCGCTGAACCAAAGTATGACATGCTGGTAGGCAGTATGACTTGTATCGTCCACAACTCACTTGTGTTCTACTCGTGCAAATAACATCAAACCATAAAAACCTAGGCTCGGATACCACTGTGGGGAACGTAGTAATTTCAAAATTTTCCTACGCACACGCAAGATCATGGTGATGCATAGCAACGAGAAGGGAGAGTGTTGTCTACGTACCCTCGTAGACCGAAGCGGAAGTGTTGACACAACGTAGAGGAAGTAGTCGTACGTTCTCCTCGCGATCCAACCGATCACAGCACCGTTACTCCGGCACCTCCGAGTTCTTGGCACACGTTCAGCTCGATGACGATCCCCGGGCTCCAATCCAGCAAAGCGTCGGGGAAGAGTTCCGTCAGCACGACGGCGTGGTGACGATCTTGATGTGTTACCGGCGCAGGGCTTCGCCTAAGCACTGCAACGATATTACCGAGGTGGAATTTGGTGGAAGGGGGCACCGCACACGGCTAAGGAACGATCCGTAGATCAACTTGTGTGTCTTTGGGGTGCCCCCCTGCCCCTGTATATAAAGGAGCCAAGGGGGAGGGGCTGTCCGGCCAAGCCTGGCGCGCCAGGAGAGTCCTACTCCCTCTGGGAGTAGGATTCCCCCCCCCCCAATCCTAGTTGGACTAGGATTCTCCAAGGGGGGGAGAGAGAGAGAGAGGGGGCGCCCACCTCTACTAGTCCTAATAGGACTAGGGGAAGGGGGGAGGCGCGCAGCCCATGAGGGCAGCCCTCTCACCTCTCCTCCAAGGCCCATGTTGGCCCATTATGCCCCCGGGGGGTTCCGGTAACCCTCCCGGTACTCCGGTAAAATCCTGATTTCACCTGGAATGCATCCGATGTCCAAACATAGGCTTCCAATATATCATTCTTTACGTCTCGACCATTTCGAGACTCCTCGTCATGTCCGTGATCACATCCGGGACTCCGAACTCCTTCGGTACATCAAAATGCATAAACTCATAATAACTGTCATCGTAACGTTAAGCGTGCGGACCCTACGGTTCGAGAACAATGTAGACATGACCGAGACACGTCTCCGGTCAATAACCAATAGCGGGACCTGGATGCCCATATTGGCTCCTACATATTCTACGAAGATCTTTATCGGTCAGACCGCATAACAACATACGTTGTTCCCTTTGTCATCGGTATGTTACTTGCCCGAGATTCGATCGTCGGTATCCAATACCTAGTTCAATATCGTTACTGGCAAGTCTCTTTACTCGTTCCGTAATACATCATCTCGCAACTAACTCATTGGTTGCAATGCTTGCAAGGCTTTATGTGATGTGCATTACCGAGAAGGCCCTGAGATACCTCTCCGACAATCGGAGTGACAAATCCTAATCTCGAAATATGCCAACCCAATATGTACCTTCGGAGACACCTGTAGAGCACCTTTATAATCACCCAGTTACGTTGTGACGTTTGGTAGCACACAAAGTGTTCCTACGGTAAACGGGAGTTGCATAATCTCATAGTTAAAGGAACATGTATAAGTCATGGATAAAAGCAATAGCAACATACTAAACGATCGGGTGCTATGCTAATGGAATGGGTCATGTCAATCAGATCATTCAACTAATGATGTGATCTCGTTAATCAAATAACAACTCTTTGTTCATGGCTAGGAAACATAACCATCTTTGATTAATGAGCTAGTCAAGTAGAGGCATACTAGTGACACTCTGTTTGTCTATGTATTCACACATGTATTATGTTTCCAGTTAATACAATTCTAGCATGAATAATAAACATTTATCATGATATAAGGAAATAAATAATAACTTTATTATTGCCTCTAGGGCATATTTCCTTCAACAATGAGAGTGCAATCACGATTGCTCACAACCCAGTTCAGCACTCAAAGACAAAGCACATTCAGATTTGTCATCATTTTCTTCATGATCATGTGTTGAAGGGCGACATTTTTATTGAGCATGTGAAGACTGAAGAACTGCTAGCCGATATCTTCACAAAGCCCTTGGATGCGAAGAGATTTAGCAAGTTGCGGTGTGAGCTAAATATCTTAGAATCTCCGAATGTTCTTTGAGAAGGACACTCATCCTAACACTTATGCAAAATTGATGACTTAGATGTGCAACACATGAAGAAAAGTTTTTCTTCAATCAATGAATACTAACACTCTAAGTGTGAAGAAATTAACAAAGAATTTGATTCTCATAGCCCTACAACAATTGTACGCGGTGTCTGAAATGATCATTCTTATACGGTGGGTCACGCCACCGCCAAAAGTTGAAAATCTTCAATTGAGTTTTTCCTCAGTCTTTGAAATTCCTCAGTTGTTCAATTTCTTCAACTTTGCATTGTCTTCACTTTCTCCTTCGTATATATATACATATATATATATATATATATATATATATATATATATATATATATATATATATATATATATATATATATGAGTTTATGTCCTCTACAGCATTCACTTATTGCTATTTCTTCAAGTTGCTTTTTCTAAGTGAATGTGATCGGACCCTTCCCCCTCTATGTTAAACTCAACCCATTCTATTCACAAATTCTTCATGTGCGTTCTATTTGAAACTCGTTCAAAATCTTCACCGTGTCCTTGTCAGCTGAAGAATTTGCGAATGCAACGTTAAAACTTATCTTATCCAAAAAAATTGCTTTTGCCACTCAAACTGTTCCACATCCCATGATAATACTTATCTATTCACCCAGGATCTCACACGATCTCCACCTCTCAGTACGTGGGTGACACATGTCAAGCGAATGAGGAAGGCCAGGGGCACGTTCGTCCAATTTCTTTGGGCGAACAGTTTTTCACCGTGGCTATAAATACCCCTCCCCTTCCTCACTTCTCTTTTACTCCGCTCGACCTCACTCCAGCTCAAGCTTCTCAAACCTAGTGCCGCTGCTACTTCATCGTCGCCGGTGAGGAAGAGCTGCACTGCCTCGACCTCATCGCCGTCGTACTTGCGCCGGCTGCGGATTTCTTCACTCCGCCGTCGCTGTAGCTGTCTTCCTCTGCCAAATTAGGGCGTGGAAGATCTGAACTGACGAACGTCACATCTACACTTCCCAGTTCGTCGTGTTCTTCGTCCAGGGTAATTAAAAGTTACTTTTACTGCCCTCAATGATTCGAACGTTTCCTACGAAATCTTCAAAGGTGTTTTTCTTCAAATCTTCACACACTAATCACCTCACATGTCATCTGTTCTTGATTCATTTCTCTAAGCTACATTTTTCTTCAAGATTCCTCAATTGTGTGGATTCTCAATCTATACAACTCTGGAACCTAAGACAAAGAACGCTTAGTGAAATTCTTCAAGACTCATCTGGTCGAATTCCTCAAACTTGTTCATTTTACAAAACCTTCTAAGAACGCATATGACCTCTCCAAATTCCTCGCAACTATACTCTATTCACAGATACTCATGTCAGCTGCTGAATCACTAGGTTCTCATCAACTTAACTCGTTTGGAGCGTTCCTCAAAGAAAATTTGCACACATCTTCATAAAATTCAGTTGTTCATATTCCTCAGCTGAAGAAAATGGTTGATGGAAAGAAGCCACAGAAAGGAGGAAAGAGGCCTGAGGTCAACACATCGTTTGAAATCCCTGATGACATATACAAGGAGTATTGCACTCTTGATGAGGCCAAGTTTGGCAAAGAGGAAAAAAATCAGTGCAAGGTGCACATTCAAAGAATAGAGAGGAGATGGGGAAGGGAGTGGAGGGAGTACAGATATGTTACTCCCAAATATATGAAGAAATTCGCTTTAAATCCTCCATGACCAAGACCTCTGTTGGCACCTGGCCAAGAGACAGATCCCACCAGCCTCAAGCGCGGTGAGGACTATCCTGATGAATGGGCCAAGTGCCAAGCCAAGTTAGCCAAACAGGCAGGAGAAGCAGTCAGGAAATTCAATGAAGACTCTGCTGCTGCTGCCACTTCCGAGGCCTCTACAAGAAAGCCAAAGAAGGCCATGCTAAGAAGCCTGCTCATAATCCAAGTGCTTCACCCTCAATGCCCTCAAGGCCAAGTTCCTCAGCAATGCCCTCACGGCCAGATTCCTCAAAGCCCTCACGGCCAACTCCTCAAGCTGCTCCAGCTCCTCCAAAGTCCTCAGCTCCTCCGCCAAAGTCCTCAGCTGCTCCGTCCAAGTCCTCAGCACCTGTGCATCACGCCACGTGCCAAAGGACAACAAGCATCTCTATTGCCTCAGGAGCTTCTTCTAGTTCCTCAGTTGCACCAAATTCCTCAACTGGACCGTCTCTGCTGAAGACAAAGGCCACTTCTGGACGAGGCTCTCGCACAAGTCCTCACAAGAAGTAGGTCACCTTCCAAGTGTCGTCTGATGAAGACGAAGCAATCAAGGCAACTCAAGGCCGCTAGAGCCAAAGGCACAAATGTGCCTCTTCTTTTGGATCCCAGGTTGATCCTCAATTACATTGATCTCTCGCACAAGGACCCCAACACTCCTATGCCTGATTTCAAGCTGACTCCTGGCCAAAGTCATATGCTGACTGCCTTCATCCAAGAAGAAAAATGGAAATTTGAGAAGGCCAGGCAGCTCAAGAAAGCGCAGTACAAGAAGGAGCGCTTCCTGAAGAAGAACGTTGTGTCTATGGAAACTGAAGAACTTGTCACTATTCAATCTAAGATCAAGAAACTCGGTGATGAATTTGATGTATACCGTGTTGACTTGCTTGGAGCCTGTAAGTGCATCTAATGCCCCTTAGTGATTTTGGTGTATTCAAGACTTATAGGTTAAGTATCTAATGCGTTTATGAGTGTACACAGGTCTATAAGTCTATGAGGAGTTTGATATTTATAGAGAAAGTGGACCCCTAAAAATGAAATTCTTCATTTGAAGACTTTGATATTTTGAAGACTTTCTGAAGACTTTGAAAGTGAAGAAATTGGTGTGACCTTGAAGACTTGGTATTCATTCGAGGAACATGAAGCGTGAAGACTTTTGTTTTCGTAGTTTCATTTTCTCTTTCTTGAGTCATAGGAAACACTGTACTGTTAAAGGGGGTCGAGGAAATACTAAGGAGAAAATTTCCAAGTCATGCTCATCTCAAATCCTACATCTACCAATCCCTTCGAGTGAAGCCATTGGAAATCTCATACAGTTCAGTCAATTTCTTCAGTGACAGAGACGCAGTTCTTCTGGTCACTGAGGACTTTGCTCTGACTGAGGAGTTAGGAATTCGCTAGTGCGAATTGCCTACACTGTGAGGAACATGATAGCCCTGAGGAATTGAACCTCAAATTTCCGACCGTTGCTGTGCTATGCGCCAGCTGTCCTAAAATATCTTGTCCACCTAACGGTCATATCATTGAAGGGCATTTATGTCTTATCATGTCGGGCTGCTCCCTAGGCTATAAATAGCCGCCCCCTACAACCACTAGCTGGTTGGCTGCTCCGCGTGAACTTGACACTTGTCATTTGAGAGCAACCCATCCTCCGAGGACTTTGAGCGAAAATCATCAAGTGAGGAAAATCCAAACCCAAACCCAAAACACCTACAAACCCAAAGTGATTGAGCATCACTGAAGAGATTGATCCTGCGTGGATCCGACACTTGTTACCTTTGAAGACTATGCTTCTTCCAGACGGTTAGGCGTCAAGGTCTAGAGCATCCAAGAGGAATTGTGGATCGCCGAGTGACCAAGTCTGTGAAGGTTTGGAAGTCACCTGAAGACTTACCACGAGTGATTGGGTGAGGACTGTGTGTCCTTAGCTCAAGGAGAATACGGTGAGGACTGTGTGTCCAGGACTAGGTGTCCTCGAGTTTAAATACTCAGCCGCTCCAACCAGATGTACAACTGAGACAACAGTTGGAACTGGTCTACCAAATCATTGTCTTCACCAAGCTTACTGGTTCTATTTCCTCAACACATTCATTTCCTCATTACTGTGTTGTGTACTTGTTCATATCTGTGTTTGAAGACTTTGACTGAAGACTTTCTCAATTTCCTCAGTTCAATTTCTTCAGTCTGTTTGTCTTCATCTTGTGCTATCCTGTGTTTACGCTTTCTGTACTCTGTGTTTGTCTTCATTTCATCATGATGACCATGCATGTATTCTACTGTGTTTACTTCTGAGTACTTATTCCGCTACTAGTAGTTCTTCGCTAAGGAATTTCCTCACGAGCAAATTCCTCAGTGAAGAATTTCATAAAAATCGCCTATTCACCCCCCTGTAGTCGATATAACGCACTTTCAATTGGTATCAGAGCAAGGTACTCCCTTGTTCTGTGTGATTTTGGTTTAACCGCCTGGAGTTTTAGTTATGTCGACCGCAGGTATGAAGAAAGTGACATGCCCTATCTTTGACGGTCACGAGTATCCCAAGTGGAAGGCCATGATGAAGAAGCGCCTCATGGCGATGAACAGCGAACTGTGGACCGTCACTGAGATTGGTCTTACCGATCTATGCAAGACGGCGGGAGCTGATGACATTCACAAGTACACTCTTCTCAACCTCACGGCGAAGGACATCATCTGCTCCTGTCTGTCTCGTAATCAGTTCAGGAACGTCATGCATCTTGACCATGCGAAGTTTATCTGGGACCGGCTCTCTGAGGTCTATGAAGGTCATCGAACCCGTCATGACCCTTGGTTTGAGGATTTCAAGGAATCGCTCAAATCGATGACATTCGAACCAGAATCATCATCCTCCACTCCATGCCTTATGGCAAAAAGTGCTGAGGTAACTGAATGCTACCTATCTGAGTCTAGTGATGAAGAATCTGGTGATGAATTTGGACCCAGTTATGTCAAACTTGCTTCCATTGCCGCAAAACAACAAAGAGCTTTGCAAAAAGCTAATGATATGCTTAGTAAGAGCAATGATATGTTGGGTGAAGAAATGGATCAGTCACAAGCCTTGGCTGGAAGTCTTCAAAGACTTCATTCCAAGCATGACTCTCTTCAAGATCAGCATAACTCTCTCCTGTCTAATTTTGAGAAGATGAAAGTGAGTTATGAAGATCTTCAGAAGGAGCGCGATTCATTACTTGCTCAACAAATCAGCGCTGCTCAGGAATAATTCATTCCTCCATTCCTAAAATGCATTGAACGAGAATCTGCTAATTCTTCACCTGAATGTTCAAATGCTTCAAATGTTACAAATTCTTCACCTGTCTCTGCTATCACTAATTCCTCATCTGAGGACATTGCTAGTATTACTGACGATGCAAGACTGAAGGAATTGTACATGACAGACATGTACAAAAGCCTGAAAGGGCATCAGACTCTTTGATGTGCTTAAAAAGCAGATCCTCAACAGGAACCCTAGGAAAGAGGGTATTGCCTTTGAGACTAAACTCAATGCTGATGGTACATATTGGAAGCCTGAGCAGTACCCCAAAACCTCATGGGTTGCTGCAAAGGGACCTCCAGTTGATCCATCTAATTTATCTGGCTATACATGTGAATCTTCTCATTCTTCTGATGAGTCATTTGACTCCAACAATAAATTGTTCAAAAATCAGAATGGTGAAGTATTTGCGAGATATGTTGGCACTAAATGCAGGAACGGTTCCCCTATGAAGAAAATCTGGGTTCCCAAAAGTTGCCTTGAAAGTCTTCAGGTGAATGTCCTCATGACACCACCTGTGAAGAAAAGGAACCCCAGATCAAATTCTTCATATGGATAAAATTCCTCACATGGATCAAAGTCCTCATATGAACATCATCGTGCTAACAACTCTGTTTCGCAGGGAAGAGCCAAGGGCTATGAATATGAGCATTATTCTTCAAATTATTATGTTCATAAGTCCTCGAAGAATTTCTCTGCTTATTCATATGCTTACCCTAACCCCTCTTATGTGAAACGAAATGGTTTGGCTGCTTTGCCACCATTCTCATATGGAGCTCGCAGAGTGATGAACTCTTTGCCACCCCTTCAGATGTGGGTGGTGAAGAAAAATAACTAATCTCTTCTGCAGGGTCAGGTCTCCAGACGTGCGATAACGTCTGAAGAATTTGCTGGGGACCTGACAAACTGCCTGAAAGGACGCAGGCTAACCATGATGAAATGAACTTTCAATTCACATGTCCTCCCTCTGCTTTATCTGTCTTACTGCTTGATGAAATTGATCTAATGAATTGTGATATCATATTCTTCACTGCTGAAGTATATGAGGTCGTAAGTTGCACTAATTCATTTGCAGGATGATCAACCCAAAGCCACTGAATGGGTACTTGATAGTGGATGTACAAATCACATGACTGGTGACAGGAATCTGTTGATGGATGCTCCCTTATCAGCGTCACACATGAAGCATATCATCTTCGCTGATAAAAGCAAAAGTCAGGTATTGGGTCTAGGTAAGGTTGCTATCACAAAGGATCGACACATGGACAAAGTCATGCTTGTTGAGTCCTTAGGATACAATCTTATGTCTGTCTCAATGCTTTGTGATCTTGATATGGTTGTTGTCTTTGGCAAGTATCGTTGTGTTGTGATTATGGAAGCTGACAATTCCAAAGTCTTCGAAGGCTTTAGGAGAGGAGACTTGTATATTGTTGATTTCTCTGCAGAGTCACAACCAGCCGTGTGCCTACTTGCAGAAGCTTCAGAAGGATGGCTATGGCATCGACGACTTGGTCATGCAGGCATGAGGAATTTGAACACGCTTGCGAAGAAGAAGCATGTCATTGGCATTGAGAATGTCAAATTCCTCAAGGATCACTTGTGTGGTGTCTGTGAAGCTGGAAAGATGACAAAGGCCAAGCATCCAGCGAAGACTATCATGACCACTACTCGTCCATTCGAACTGCTTCACATGGATCTTTTCGGTCCTAATAATTATTCCTCTGTTTCAAATGAAGCATCTCAATATGGCTTTGTTATTGTTGATGATTACTCTCGTTACACATGGGTACACCTTGTCTCTTACAAAACTGAAGTGCAGGAAGTCTTCAAACGTTTTTCCTCAAGGGCTTCAACCAACTTCAGTGTGAAGATCAAGCACATCAGAAATGACAATGGAAATGAGTTCAAGAATTCGGGTCTCGATGACTATCTTGATGAACTTGGTACTACTCATGAGTTATCTGCTCCTTATACTCCTCAACAGAATGGCGTCGTGGAGCGCAAGAACAGGACTCTTGCTGAGACGGCTCGCACTATGATCGATGAGTACAAAACCCCTCGTCGTTTCTGGGTTGATGCAATTGATACTGCGTGCCATATCATCAACAGAGTATATCTTCACAAATTCTTCAAGAAGACTGCCTATGAACTCCTCACTGACAAGAAACCCAATGTGAGTTATTTCAAAGTCTTCGGTGCTAAATGCTGGATTAGAGATCCTCATCACAACTCTAAATTTGCACCGAAAGCACATGAAGGTTTCATGCTTGGTTACGGAAAGGACTCGCACACCTACAGAGTCTTCAACAATGTTCTTCACAATATTGTTGAAACTGTAGATGTGTGGTTCAATGAAACTAATGGCTCGCAAAGAGAGCACCTACCTTTTGTGTTAGATGAACCAGCACCTGAGGATTCAATCAAGCAAAAGGCTACTGAAGATGTCATTCCTACTGAAGAATCTGCTGAAGAATTCATTCCAGAACGTGAAGAACGTCGAGCTAATGCACCTGAAGAAAATGCTGAGGAAATTGATGGTGAATAAAATGCTGATCAAATTCCTCAACGACAACCAGCTCACCCTCGCGTTGCAAAAGAAGTGCAAGTGGAGAAGATCATCGATGACATTAGAGCACCAGGTCCTCTCACACGCTCAAAAGCTTCACATCTATCTAACTTTTGTGGGCACTTTGCTTTTGTCTCTATCAAAGAGTCCGCTAAGGTAGATGAAGCATTTTTGGAGCCTGAGTGGATTCAGGCCATGCAAGAAGAATTACATCAGTTCAAGCTCAACAACGTATGGGAACTAGTCAATCGTCCCGATCCTCGCAAGCATAACATCATTGGCACAAAGTGGATCTACCGCAACAAGCAAGATGAAAATGGTGTTGTGGTGAGGAATAAGGCATGACTAGTAGCTCAAGGCTACACACAGGTTGAAGGAATTGATTTCTATGAAACTTTTGCACCTGTTGCTAGACTTGAGGCTATTCGCATATTACTTGCTTATGCTAACCATCATGATATCATCTTAAACCAAATGGATGTGAAAAGTGCATTCCTCAATGGTAAGCTTGAGGAAGAAGTATATGTTGCTCAACCCCCAGGTTTTGAAGATCCAAAACATCCTGACAAAGTCTTCAGACTTAACAAGGCCCTCTATGGCCTCAAGCAGGCTCCACGGGCGTGGTATGATACATTGAAGGAATTCTTCATGAAGAAAGGCTTCACACCCAGTTCACTCGATCCCACTCTCTTTACTAAATCTTATGATGGTGAACTGTTTGTGTGCCAAATATATGTTGATGATATCATCTTTGGCTGTACGGACCAACGTTATAGTGATGAATTTGCCTATATGATGAGTGAAGAATATCAGATGTCTATGATGGGAGAGTTGAAATTCTTCTTAGGTCTTCAAATTCGTCAACAGCGCAATGGTATATTCATATCTCAGGAGAAATACCTCAAGGATGTCCTGAAGAAATTCGGCATGCAAGACTGCAAAGGCATCAAAATTCCTATGCCCACAAATGGTCATTTATGCACTGATGAAAATGGTACTGACTTCGATCATAAGGTATACCGCTCCATGATTGGCTCTTTATTGTACTTATGTGCATCTAGGCCAGATATAATGCTTAGTGTTTGCATGTGTGCACAATTTCAAGCTGCACCGAAGGAACCACACCATAAGGCTATGAAGCATATTCTTCGATATCTAGCTCACACACCAACACTAGGATTATGGTATCCCAAGGGCTCGGATTTTGATCTCATTGGATATTCAGACTCTGACTATGCTGGTGACCGTGTGGACCGCAAGTCAACATCTGGTACTTGTCATTTCCTCGGACGATCCTTGGTCTGTTGGTCCTCGAAGAAACAGAACTGCGTATCACTGTCTACTGCTGAAGCTGAGTACATTGCTGCTGGTTCTTGCTGTGCTCAATTACTATGGATGAAGCAAACGCTCAAGGACTATGGCATCAACGTGAAGAATGTGCCTCTCCTCTGTGATAATGAGAGTGCCATCAAGATTGCTCACAACCCAGTTCAGCACTCGAAGACAAAGCACATTTAGATTCGTCATCATTTTCTTCGTGATCATGTGTTGAAGGGCGACATTTCTATTGAGCATGTGAAGACTGAAGAACAGCTAGCCGATATCTTTACTAAGCCCTTGGATGAGAAGAGATTTAGCAAGTTGCGGTGTGAGCTAAATATCTTAGAGTCTTCGAATGTACTTTGAAAATGCACTCATCCTAACACTTATGCAAAATTGATGACTTAGATGTGCAACACACATGAAGAAACGTTTTTCTTCAATCAATGAAGAATAACACTCTAAGTGTGAAGAAATTAATGAAGAATTTGATTCTCAGAACCCTACGACAATTGTACGCGGTGTCTGAAATCATCATTCTTATACGGTGGGTCACGCCACCACAAAAGTTGAAAATCTTCAATTTGAGTTTTTCCTCATTTTTGAAATTCCTCGGTTTTTCAAATTCTTCAACTTTGCAAAATCTTCACTTGTGCCGTCGTTTTTCTTCATTGGCTATATATATATATGAGTTTATGTCCTCTACAGCATTCACTTATAGCTATTTCTTCAAGTTGGTCTTTCTACTAAGTGAATGTGATCGGACCCTTCCCCTCTATGCTATACTCAATCCAATCAATTCACAAATTCTTCATGTGCGTTCTATTTGAAACTCGTTCAAATTCTTCACTGTGTCTTTGTCAGCTGAAGAAATTGCGAACGGAACGTTAAAACTAATCTTATCCAAACTTTCGGTTTTGCCGCTCAAACCGTTCCGCATCCCACGGTGGATTATTTTATCCACCCACGATCTTACACGATCTCCACTACACAGTACATGGGTGACACATGTCATGAGAAGGAGAACAGCCAGGGGCACGTTCGTCCTAAATCTTCGGACGAGCAGTTTTTCACTGCGGCTATTTATACCCCTGTCGCCGTCCTCACTTCTTCTACCCCGCTCGATCTCACTACCCCCGCTCGAGCTTCCAAACCCTAGCTCCGTCGCTACTCCATCGTCGCCGGTGAGGAAGAGCTTCACTGCCTCGACCTCGTCGCCTTCGTACTCGCGCCGACTGCGGAAATCTTCACCTCCGCCGCTGCCGTAGACGTCTTCCTCCGCCAAGTTAGGGCGTGGAAGATCTGCATCGACGAACTTCACTATTTCAACTCCCAGTTCGTCGTGTTCTTCGTTTAGGGTAAATAAAAGCTAATTTTACTGCCCTCCTTGATTCGAAACTTTTGTACAAAATCTTTAAAGGTGTTTTATTCTTCAAATCCTCACACACAAAACACCTCACACGTTATCTGTTCTTGTTTCATTTCCCTAAGCCTAAATTTCTTCAAGATTCCTCAATTGTGTGGATCCTCGGTCTATACAACTCTGGAACCTAAGATATAAAGCGCTTAGTGAAATTCCTCAAGACGAATCTGGTCAAATTCCTCAGACTTGTTCTTTATGAAAAACCCTCTGAGAACGCATATGACCTCTCCAAATTCCTCGCAACTATACTCTGTTCACAGGTACACATGTCCACTGTTGAATCATTAGGTTCTCATCAACTTAACTCATTTGCAGCGTTCCTCGAAGAAAAGTTGCATACTTCCTCAGAAAATTCAATTGTTCAAATTCCTCATCTGAAGAAAATGGCTGAAGGTAAACGGCCACAGAAAGGAGGAAAGAGACCTGAGGTCATGACTTCCTTTGAAATCCCTGAGGACATTTATGCTGGGTACTGCACACCTCCTGAGGAAGATAAAAATCAGCGCAAGGTGCGCATACAGAAGATTGAAAGGAGATGGGCACGTGAATGGAGGGAGTACAGATACGTCACTCCCAAGTATATGAAGAAATTTGCAGTAAACCCTCCATGCTCAACAGCTCCATTGGCACCTGGCCAAGTGGCTGATCCCACTAGCATCAGACGCGGTGAGGATTTTCCTAAGGAATGGGCCAAGCGCCAAGCTAAACTGCAAAGGCAAGCCAGAGATGCAGTGAGGAAATTCAATGAAGACTCTGCTGCTGCTGCTGCCACCGAGGCCTCTGACAAGCCGAAGAAAGCAATGATTAAGAAGCCCGCTCGTAAGCCAAGTGCTTCATCTTCAATGCCCTCACGGCCAAGTTCCTCAGCTGTGCCCTCATGGCCAGAAGCTTCAAAATCTTCAAAGCAAATTCCTCATGCTTCTCCTGCTCCACCAAAGTCCTCAGCACCTCCTCCAAAGTCCTCACCTGTCCCGACAAAGTCCTCAGCACCTGTGCATCTGGCCTCGTGCCAAAGGACTACTGGCATTTCTATTGCCTCTGGTGTCTCAGCTAGTTCTTCAGTTGCACCAAATTCCTCAGCTGGACTTTCTCTGCTGAAGAAAAAGGCTACTGCTGGAGGCGGCACTCATCCAAGTCCTCAGAAGAAGCAGGTAGTCTTCACTGTGCCATCTGATGATGATGAAGCTGATGAAGAGGAACTCACTGAAATCATCAGAGACCGACAAGAAAGGGCTGCTAAAGCCAAAGGCACACCTGTGCCCCTGCTATTGGATCCAAAGGCGATCCTAGATTATATTGATCTCTGGCATAAGGACCCTAACACACCTATGCCTGATTTCAAGCTGACTCCTGGCCAAAGTCACATGTTGACTCTCTCCATCCAAGAGGAGAAGTGGAAATATGATAGGCCTAGAGAGATCTAGAAATCTCAGTACAGAAAAGAGAAGCTGCTGAAGAAAAATGTTGTCAAGATGACGCCTGAGGAACTCGTCAAGATGCAGGTTGAGATCAAAGCCCTAAGCGACAACTTTGACTCATACTATGCTGATTGGAAAGGAGCCAAGGTCAGATTTGTGAGGCTGACTGATACCTTCACCAAGGGTGCTGCCTCAACACAACAAATTCCTCATGCTGAAGCATCTGTTCAGCAAACTGAAGAACATGCCAGCACCGCTGATGAAGTTTAAGCTGCTGAAGAAAATGCCAGTTCCAGGGCTGATGACTCTGCTCCAGCCACTGACGAAATTGCCAGGGCATCCACTAGTGGTGCGCCTGAAGAAAATGAAGAAACCAGGGCAACTGCATCAGTTGCGCCTGAGGATAATCAACCAGATTCCTCAGCTCCACCTGCGCCTACGCCAACTCCAATTCTTCCATCTGCATTAGATATGAAGAAAACCAGGGCTGCAGAGCGAGCTGCTGTGAAGAAAAGGAAGGCATCCAATGCTTCAGAATCTTCAGCTCCCAAGAAGATGAAGCCGATGACAAGCTCGTTTACAAATCCCATTGATGCCATTCCTATCTCCTCCATGCCATCAAAGGACATTGTTCCTTTTGGTGAAGATTATGAGATCCCTAGTGGATCAGATGAAGAAACTCAATCTGCTGCTTCCTCAGAGCAGATTGATGAAGAAATTGAAGCGGATGTAATCCCTTCAACCCCAATGGTCTCATCACCAATGCCTCAGTTTGATGCTGAAGAGGCTGGTGTTGAAGAAATTGATGAAGATGTGGATATTGGAAGCACCACTCCTGTAATGAATGACGACTTTTGGGAAAGTCAGCATCCCAATTCCCCACTCTTCACTCCCCTGCAGCAAATTCCTCACTCTCCTTCACTGATAGTAAAATTGGGCTCTGAAGCAACTCATCCCACTGCATCTGTGAATGAAGAAATTCCAGCCACTAGTGCTGAAGAAACTGCTGCTGAAACTGACAAGGTGACTGCACCTGAGGAACATCCTGAAATTCCTCAGCCTGAAGAACCTGAGATCGTGATTCCTGAGGTCGTGATGCAACTCACTGACACTCCTCTACCAAGGCCAAAGGATCCGTTCTCATGCAAACAGAAATTCAAGGCTGGAGACTTCTATGGCGAGCACGTGTTCTTCACTGAATATAATCCATATGACTCTGCTCGCATAAGGAAGAGGCGTTTCTGGACAGCCAGCCAAGAAAATTTCTATTCCTCTGTGCTTTACAACAAAGACAAAGTCTTCGACCATGCTCATATTCCTCACGTGGATATGGAGTCTTTGCCGTGCTTCATGCCAGTCCTCAGTGTTCTTCACGACGCTGGGCTGCTCAATTTCTGCACAGACATATGCGATTGGAATGAAGAGCTTATTCTTCAATTCTATGCAACGTTGCACATCACCGTCAACTCTGAAGATGTCAACTCATGGGTTTTGGACTGGATGACTGAGAACACCCATTATAAGGCCCCAAGATCTAAATTGCTTCGTGTCCTTCCTCTGAGTCCACCCACTGAAGATGCGCGTTGTGTGTACAACGAACCTGAGCTTTCAAATCACTATATGCAAGTGCTGATGAAGCCTTTGAAGCCAGGGCAAGCTCCTAGAACCAAATTCCTCGTCAAGGAATTGATGTATGTGCCAAGGACTGTCTATCGCATTCTGACGAAGACAATGAGTCCCATCAAAGGCCACGACTCGACTGATGAAGAAGTCGTTGGCATCATGAAGAATCTGCTTTTCAACATCATCCATGGCGTTCCCGTCAACTTCCATGATTTCTTCATGAGGACTCTGGCCAACATTGCTATGTCACCATTTGAGCTGAAGCCTTATGCACCTTGGATAATGAAATTCATCAGGACAAGGTCTTCACTCAACTACAAAGCTGAAACTCTTAACCACTGCATCTACTTGCCTCCCATTGAAGTCCTCAAACGGACATTTTCCTCAGTTGATGAAAAGGGCAAGGCCACTGCTGTGATAGATGAAGGCATTCGTCCATTGGATGGTCAATTTCGCAAGGCTGCTTCTTATTCCACCAATGATGACTCTGCCACACATGACTCTGCTACCAACACTGCCAAGACAAATCCTCAAGCCACAACACCCAGGGTGATGACTGACCGTGAGTTACTCCTCAGTCTTCATCAAAAGGTTGATCGCAATCACAAATGGGTCAAGCGTCAGTTTGGTTCAATTCTTCACAACATGACTTCCACACACAATGCCGTGAAGAAAGACCATTACTACCTTCATGAAACCCTCAACCGCACCTGGGCTGTTCTGTCTAAAGTGTACAGTGCTGAAGACTTGGAGAAAATGGGTCTCAAAGAAAACTTTGACTGGTTTGCACCCCCTCCGAAGAAATACAAGAAGGTCAAGGTTCCTTCTTTGGTGGCCAGTTCATATTCTTCATCGTGTGCGACTGATGAACATGAAGATTTGGACGACACTGCAGCAGGACCTACTTCAACGACCGGCCCCAACAACGCTGGCGCTCCTTCATCAACTTGATTATCTTCAGGGGCGTTAGTCCTCAGTTTCGATCCTTTTGGTCATTTGATGACAAAGGGGGAGAAATCTGAGTTAGTCTTCAAGCGGGTCAATAATAAGGGCGTTTTTTATTATTTGCTAAGTTACAACTCTCGCTCTTCCGAAACTTTTATTGGATCGAGTTGTAATCTTAAACCCGATGGTGCGCTGATACTTTTGTTGCACTATGCTTTGATACTTTGATGCACTATTCTGCATGCTTATTCCTCGTTAATATTATCGCACGCATGCTGAATTACATCAGGCACTATATTTCATCATGCATTTCAAATTCTTCATATTATATATCAAATGCGTGTATGAATTACAAGATATAGGGGGAGATCTCCATGATTCAACTCTTCAAGTGTGCATTGCTTCAAAAGCAAATTCCTCACTATGCACATCTTCAGGGGGAGTTCTTCTATATCTTGCAATCAAATTCCTCAATATCAGTATTTACACTTCATATATTTATCCCCGTTGAAAACTTAACCTATGTTGTCATCAATCACCAAAAAAGGGGAGATTGTAAGTGCATCTAGTGCCCCTTAGTGATTTTGGTGTATTGAAGACTTCTAGGTTAAGTATCTAATGAGTTTATGAGTGTACACAGGTCTATAAGTCTATGAGGAGTTTGATATTTACAGAGAAAGTCGACCCCTAAAAATGAAATTCTTCATTTGAAGACTTTGATATTTTGAAGACTTTCTAAAGACTTTGAAAGTGAAGAAATTGGTGTGACCTTGAAGACTTGGTATTCATTCGAGGAACATGAAGCGTGAAGACTTTTGTTTTCATAGTTTCATTTTCTCTTTCTTGAGTCATAGGAAACACCGTACTGTTAAAGGGGGTCGAGGAAATACTAAGGAGAAAATTTCCAAGTGATGCTCATCTCAAATCCTACATCTACCAATCCCTTCGAGTGAAGCCATTGGAAATCTCATACAGTTCAGTCAATTTCTTCAGTGACAGAGACGCAGTTCTTTTGGTCACTGAGGACTTTGCTCTGACTGAGGAGTTAGGAATTCACCAGTGTGAATTGCCTACACTGTGAGGAACATGATAGCCCTGAGGAATTGAACCTCAAATTTCCGACCGTTGCTGTGCTACGCGCCAGCTGTCCTAAAATATCTTGTCCACCTAACGGTCATATCATTGAAGGGCATTTATGTCTTATCATGTCGGGCTGCTCCCTAGGCTATAAATAGCTGCCCCCTACAACCACTAGCTGGTTGGATGCTCCGCGTGAACTTGACACTTGTCATTTGAGAGCAACCCATCCTCCGAGGACTTTGAGCGAAAATCATCAAGTGAGGAAAATCCAAACCCAAACCCAAAACACCTACAAACCCAAAGTGATTGAGCATCACTGAAGAGATTGATCCTGCGTGGATCCGACGCTTGTTACCTTTGAAGACTGTGATTCTTCCAGACGGTTAGGCGTCAAGGTCTAGAGCATCCAAGAGGAATTGTGGATCGCCGAGTGACCAAGTCTGTGAAGGTTTGGAAGTCACCTGAAGACTTACCACGAGTGATTGGGCGAGGACTGTGTGTCCTTAGCTCAAGGAGAATACGGTGAGGACTGTGTGTCCGGGACTAGGTGTCCTCGAGTTTAAATACTCAGCCGCTCCAACCAGATGTACAACTGAGACAGCAGTTGGAACTGGTCTACCAAATCATTGTCTTCACCAAGCTTACTAGTTCTATTTCCTCAACACTTTCATTTCCTCATTATTGTGTTGTGTACTTGTTGATATCTGTGTTTGAAGACTTTGACTGAAGACTTTCTCAATTTACTCAGTTCAATTTCTTCAGTCTGTTTGTCTTCATCTTGTGCTATCCTGTGTTTATGCTTTCTGTACTCTGTGTTTTTCTTCATTTCATCATGATGACCATGCATGTATTCTATCTTGTTTACTTCTGAGTACTTATTCCACTGCTAGTAGTTCTTCGCTAAGGAATTTCCTCACGAGCAAATTCCTCAGTGAAGAATTTCATAAAAATCGCCTATTCACCCCCCCTCTAGTCGATATAACGCACTTTCAGAGCCAAAGTCAGGTTTGTGAAATTGACTGATAAGTTCACTTCCAATGTTGCAGCCTCAACACAACAAGAAAATCCTCATGTTGAAGCATCTGCTCAGCCGACTGAAGAAAATGCCAGCACCGCTGATGACATTTAGGCTGCTGAAGAAACTCAAAGTACCAGGGATGATGACTACATTCCAGCCTCTGAAGAAATTGCCGGGGCATCCACTAGTGGTGTGCCTGAAGAAAATGTTAGGACAGCTGAAGCTTCAACAGTTTTGCCTGAAGAAAATGAAGAAATTAGGGCAACTGCATCAGTTGTGCCTGAAGAAATTCAACCAATTTCCTCCGCTCCTCCTGCGCCTACACCAACTCTGATCCTTACATCTGCATCAGATGTGAAGAAGACCATGGCTGCAGAGCGTGCATCTATGAAGAAAAGGAAGGCATCAACTTCATCAGATTCTTCAGCTCCGAGGAAGATGAAGCCTTTGACCAGCTCTTTTGCAAATCCAATTGATGCCATTCCAGTCTCATCCATGCCATCAAAGGACCTTGTTCCTTTTGATGAAGAATATGTGATTCCAAGTGAATCAGATGAAGAGATTCCTTCTGCTGCTTCGTCAGAGCAGCTGGATGAAGAAATTGAAGCGGATGCAATCCCTTCAACCCCACAAGTCTCATCGCCTATGCCTCAGTTCACTGCTGAAGAGGCCGGCGTTGAAGAAATGGAAGAAGAAGATGTGGACATTGGCTGTACCACACCCGTGCTGAATGATGACTTTTGGGAAAGTCAGCACCCCAACTCTCCACTGTTCACACTGTTGCACCAAATTCCTTAGTCCCCAGTAACTACAGTTCAAATGGGATCCGATGAACCACATGCCACACCGTCTATCCATGAAGATATTCCAGCCACTAGTGCTGAAGAAAATGTAAATGAAGAATTGAATACCCAAGCTGCCACTGAAGAAGAAGCTGAAATTCCTCAGCCTGTGGAACCCGAGATTGCGATTCCTGAGGTGGTGATGCAATTGACTGATACTCCTCATCCCAAGCCAAAGGATCCATTCTCGAGGAAACAAAATTCAAGGCTGAAGACTTCTCCGGTGAGCACGTGTTCTTCACTGATTATAATCCTTATGACTCTGCTCGTCTTAGAAGAAAGCTCTTCTGGACTGCCAGCCAAGCAAACTTTTATTCTTCACTACTCTTCAACAAGGACAAAGTCTTCGACCACGAGCATATTCCTCATGTCGACATGGAGTCGATGCCTTGTTTTACTCCAGTTCTCAGTGTGCTTCATGACGCAGGCCTCCTCAACTTTTGCACGGATATTTGCGAATGGAATGAAGAACTCATTCTTCAATTCTATGCAACCTTGCACATCACAGGTGATGCTGATGATATCAACTCTTGGGTGTTGGACTGGATGACTGAAAACACTCACTATAAGGCACCGGCCTCTGAATTACTTCACGGCCTGCCCATTAGTCCACCCAATGACGGAGCTCGCTGCCTGTACCAGGATCCAAAACTCACTGCTCATCACATGCAAGTGCTTATGAAGCCTCTGAAGCCTGGTCAAGCCCCAAGGACCAAATTCCTCGTGAAGGAATTGTTGTATGTACCAAGAACTGTCTATCGTATTTTGACAAAAAATATGAGTCCAATCAAAGTCCACGACTCGAATGATGAAGAAGTTGTAGGCATCATGAAGAATCTGCTATTCAACATCATTCATGTCATTCCTGTCAATTATCACGATTTCTTCATGAGGACTCTGGCAAATGTTGCACTCTCTCCGCTTGAGTTGAAGCCTTACGCACCTTGGATTATGAGATTCATCACAAGAAGGTCTTCACTCAACTACAAGGCTGACACTCTCAACCATTGCAGCTACTTGCCCCCCATTGAAGTCCTCAAAAGGACATTTTCCTCAGCTGATGATAAGGGCAAGGCCGCTACTGTTATCGATGAAGGCATTCTTCCATTGGATGGTCAGTTTCGCAAAGCTGCATCTTATTCCACCAATGATGACTCTGCCACTCATGACTCTGCTGCTAATGCAGCCAAGCCAAATCCTCAAGCCACAGCTCCAGGAGTGATGACTGACCGTGAGCTGCTTCTTAGTCTTCACCAGAAGGTGGATCGGAACCACAAATGGGTTAAGCGTCCGTTTGGTTCTATTCTTCACAACATGACTGCTACACATAATGAAGTGAAGAAAAACCATTACTACCTCCATGAAATCTTCGGTCGCACTTGCACTACAAGAAATATGTCAACTTATGACCTTCTGTCAGTGACCCTCGAAGAATTGGTCATAAATTTATGACCATTTTAGACCAATTGGTCAAAAGCTGTCTAGGGGGCTCTAAACCGTAAACCACAACGACCATTTTGGTCAGAAAGGTCATAATTTCATTAGAGGAAATGGTCGTAAAGCTCGTAGCACTATCCACTACCTCATGCCTAGCTGATAACGACCAATATAAAATGGTCACTATACTTGAGTTTGAATGAATTAGGATGATTAGACAGCCACCTCAGCAACCTCGCTTATGTGTCACTGTCTAGGTGTCATTTTTGCTTGAATTTTAATATTCAACAGATAGACGGGGCACACACTGACAGGCTGGACCCATTTGACAGGTGGGGCCTAACGCTTAATTCACCCAAAAAAGATGCACGAGGCGGGACTCGAACCCACGACCTTGCGCTTGGTTTGCTCGCATGCTACCGCTGGGCTAGAGAGGGACAGTTGCTCACATCTGGGAGTTTATCTATACATTATATAGAACTATGGCTTTCTCGTATCATTGACAAGTGGGACCTTCCGACCAGGTGGCACCGAACAGAGCAACGATTTGCAACACTGACAGGCGGGACCCATTTGACAGGTGGGTGAGCGAGGGTTTAATTCCATAAAAAATATGCGCTAGCGGGGACTCGAACCCACGACCTCGTGCTGGGTTCGCTCATTCGTTACCGCTGGGCTAGAGAGAGATTGTTGCTAATGTGTGGGTAGTTTTCCATATAGTATATAAAACCACGGCTCTCACGTATCAGTGACAAGTGGGACCTTCCGACCAGGTGGCGGCGGGCGGCGGCGGAAGCAACCAGGTGACCTCGCCCAAGGCCTCGCCGCAGGTGACCTCGCCCACGGCCTCGCGGCGGAAGCAACCAGCAGGGGGCGGAGGCGGGGGCGGGGCCGGCAGCGGAGGCGGGGGCGGGGCCGGCAGGGGGTGGAGGCGGGGGCCAGCAGGGGCGTAGGCGACCGACGGTGGTGGGGGCTCGCCGAGCATGGGGGACTCGCCGCCGCCGCAAGCACACCTCCCGGTATGCACCCCTCACCTCTTCCCCCCTCTCCTCTCTCGTCACCCAAGCAGTGGGAGATGGATTTCAGTTAGATGTTCTTCAGCATAGATGAATTTTGTTGATGCACTGTTAGTAGTTAGGAGATAGCTTGCTTGTTTGGTTGATAATGCATAGATGAATTTTCTTGATGTACTGTTAGGAATTGTTCAGCTTGTTTGTTAAGAACTCTTCAGGCCTTGTGGTTAGGCAATTAGCATATAAAATTTTCTGGAATTTTAGCTTCCATTACTTCCATCCATTTTAATTAATTAATTTTGATGCACTGAAATTGATTTGCTAAGTTGCAACAATTTGTTGCCTTTGGCAGATGGACAGAAGCTGGATTAGAAAAGGAGTTACAAAGTTTTCAAAAGAACATATGAAAGGAGTTGATGATCTCATGGCATTTGTTCGGGCAAATTTTGCCAACGATGCTCACATTCTTTGCCCATGTTGTGAATGCCTCAACCGTCCAAGAATGGCTCAAGGAAGAGTGGAAGATCATCTGCTTCTTAATGGGATGTCCAGCACATATGATAGATGGATATATCATGGAGAACCTTTAGACAAACAACCGCAACATTTTGAAGCTAATACAGAGGCCCCTCATATGATGGGTGGTGGTGATGCTGGCATTGATTTCATGGAAAAGGTTTTGCGAGATAATGTTGTTTTGGAGGAAGAGGATGGGCATGAAGATGATAGGATTCCTAACCTATTGAAGGATTTGTACGATGCTGAAGATCGTGCTGATGGACAGAAACGAGGTGTTAGAGGAGGCGAAGCGCGCAGCTCATGAAGGGGGTAAATTTTCAAGATTTATCTTCACCGTGAAGTTACTCCACATCAAGTCTTTCTACCGGATTAGCAATGCCGCATTCAACGCAATACTCCGTCTTTTGATCTTGCAATTCCCTGATAGTTGTGTTCCCAGATCTTATGATGAAGCATTGAGCATAATCCGCAGGCTGGGGTTAGGTTATGTGTCAATACATGTGTGCCCAAATAACTGTGTCTTGTTTCGGAAGGATTTAGCAAAGCATGACAACTGTCCAGAATGCAATGCATCTAGGTGGAAAGATGCTGATGGGAAGAAGTCAATATCGGAGAAGGTACTGAGGCACTTTCCCTTGATACCAAGGCTGCAGCGGATGTTCATCTCGAAGAAATCATCGCGTGAGGTACAGTGGCACAAGCTGAAGCGGCAACCTGTGGACAATGAGCTGAGCCATCCAGCGGATGGAGAGGCATGGAAAGAGTTTGACCATATACATTTAGATTTTGCTGCAGATCCAAGGAACATAAAACTTGGCATTGCCACAGAAGGGTTTAATCCGTTTGGGAACATGAGCACGCCTTATAGCATGTGGCCAGTTTTTGTGGTGCCGTACAACCTGCCACCATGGGCATGCATGGATTAGTCCAACTTCATGATGTCATTGCTTATCCTGGGTCCAGATTTTCCAGGAAAGGATTTTGATGTCTTTATGGAGCCCCTCGTAGAAGAACTGCTCCAGCTCTGGACTGGTGTACCTACATACGATGCCTTGAGTCCGGAAGAAAAGTTCAATCTATGTGCTGCGATCATATGGTCCATCCATGATTTCCCGGCTCTGCACACTCTGTCTGGGAGGATCACAGCGGGTTATCAGGCTTGTGTCCATTGTGACAAAGACCCTTGCTCAAAGAGAATAAGGAGCAAGATCTGCTATATTGGGCACCGCCGCTTTCTTCACCAAAACCATCGCTGGCGAAGAAGCAAAGATTTTAATGGTGAGAATGAAACCCATGACAAGCCAGCTGAATTCACTAAAGAAGAGCTGGAGCAGCAACTTGAAAAGGTGAAATGTGTGAGACCAAGAAAGCTGGCGAAGAAAATAAAGCGTGAGGAAGGTCAATGTTGGGACCGGAGGTCTAGTTTGTGGGACCTGCCATACTGGGATGATCTGAAATTAAGGCATAACCTCGATGTAATGCACATTGAGAAAAACATATGCGAGAATCTGCTAGGGACGTTTCTGAACATTGAAGGGAAGACAAAGGACACGGTTAGTTCTAGGCTTGATTTGGAGGACATGGGCATAAGAGAAGATTTGCATCTACAGCATAATGAAGATGAAGATTCATTTGAAATTCCACGAGCATGGTATACAATAAATAAAGAACAAAAGCTTGCATTCTGTGAATTCCTATGAGCGGTGAAATTTCCAGATGGTTATGCTGCTAACCTAGCAAAGTGTGTTACTTCTGATGGATTCAAGCTTTCAGTATTGAAAGCCCATGATTGTCACATCCTCCTCCAAAGGATTTTACCAGCGGGCCTCCGAGGAATCATGCACAAGGATATATATGAAGCGGTTGCTGAGCTGGGAAATTTCTTTAGAGAACTGTGCTGCAAAACACTCAAGCTAACTGTCCTGGAAAGACTTGAAAAAGAAATCCCAATTATTCTTTGCAAGCTCGAGAAGATTTTCCCTCCAGCTTTCTTCACCGTGATGGTCCATTTGGCGGTGCACTTACCCAAAGAGGCAATGCTTAGAGGCCCTGTGCAATACGGTTGGATGTACCCAATCGAAAGAAGGCTTCTTACTTGTAAGCGTTATGTGCGAAACACAGCAAGACCTGAAGGTTCTATTGCTGAAGCATATGTCATTGACGAGTGCTTGACTTTTTTCTCTAGATACTTTGGTGATGTGGAAACAAGATGGAACCGGCCGGGCAGAAATATTGAGCGGTCTGATTCGCAAAGTGGTGATGTCTCTGTTTTCAACCATGGTGTGAACTTTCTTGGAGCCTCACAATACTTGGAGGCTGGTGATGAGTATGACAAGATGGTTTTGTTTGTGCTCAGCAATTACACCAAGGTTCTACCATATATCGAGTACGTTATATGTTGTGCACTCATTATATATATATATATATATATATATATATATATATATATATATATATATATTTGCTTGGGTTGGCACCAGCCTAATGTTTTAATTCACATGTTTTGTTGGCATTGCAGGAAATGCAAGGAAGAGTTAAATCAGGAAGAAAGCAATATCAATGTTGATAAAAGGGTTGCCAAGGTGTTTGCTAAGTGGTTTAAGAATCATGTGAGATCTTTAGCCACATGTTTTATGTTTTCTGTGTTATTCACCCATTGTTAAATACCATTGTTTGCTAAATGGTTTATTTGTGCAGATTGGAAAGTTGCATGAGGAGAAGAAGGTCAGTGATGATCTATTTGCTTTGGCATGCTTACCGGATAAGCGAGTGAGAGTGTATTCAGCATGCATTGCTGACGGTGTCCGGTACCACACCGTTGACCGCGAGGAAAAAAGGAAGACACGGAATAGTGGAATCGTCACTGAGGGGTCACATGATGGTGAGATCATTGACTTCTATGGTCAGTTGAGAAGCATCGTAGAGTTGCAGTACAACTCTAGTGGAGGCATCCATCGCTCAGTTGTCTTATTTCGCTGTGACTGGTTTGAGCTTGGTAGCAAGAAGAGGAGAGACTCTTTTGTCAAATATGATGGCCATTTCAAAAGCATTAACACTGCAAGGTGCTGGTATAAGAGTGATCCCTTTATTCTAACAACACAAGCAACAATGGTGTTTTATCTGCCAGACACTCTTTTGCACGGAAAATGGCGAGTTGTGCAAAACTTTCAGCACAGACACTTGTGGAGTGTGACTGAAACTGAAGTGGAAAAGGGCCCCGATGATGGTGGACTAACATACCAAGATGATGACTACGGAAGTTCCGTTGCAAGCTGATGATGACTCTATGGAAGTTCCGGTGCAAAGCAGAGTGCGAAGGGACCGGGAACGTGTGATCGTTGGTGCTGCAATAGTTGAAGGCATCAAGAAAAGAAGAAAGGTGGTCGAGGATGGACATGAAAGCGAGGATGAGGAAAACCGGACTGATCATACTATGCTGCAATATTGTAGTGATGATGAGGAAAACAGGAGTGGGCATAGAGTTCCTTGTTTTTGTATCGACGACGATGAGTAGCAAAGGTAAATTTGGTCTCCTTGGTGATCTAATGCTATTTTGTCTCCTTGGTAGTTGTTGTTGATGTGATCCTGATGTAGTTTTTGTACTACAAATCTCTCCAGGTACCAAAATGCATGAGACTGTGTAGTGATGGAGAGGCAGATGATGGTCAAAGATACAATGCAAAATGATGTAGTTTTGGTGACGGAAGATACAATGCAAAATGAAGATGTTGTTTTGAATGAAGAAGCAAAATGATGAACTGAAGATGTTGTTTTTAGTGCTGTTTTTCTTAGTTTTGGTGATCATGTAGTTTTGGTTGTGATGTAAAAGATTGCAAAATGATGTTGTTTTTGGACTGAAGATGTTGTTTTTGGTGAAGTGAAGATGTTGTTTTTGGTGAACTGAAGATGTTGTTTTCGGTGAACTGAAGATGTTTTCAGAGCTGTTTTAACTGAATTTTTGGGCACGCTCCATCAGACAGCCGTCTGATCCCACGCGCGGCTCCATTTGATTGTGTGCAAAAAAATATGCGTGGGCGGGGACTCGAACCCACGACCGTGCGCTCGTTTCACTGTGTTTCTACCACTGGGCTAGGAAGAGGCTACTGGTCGTCCACTCTATGCCATCTCTTTTCAAATCATCAAACCAGTCAAGTATCAAACACAGACCTCGCTGACAAGTGGGCCACTCAACCAACTCACTGACAAGTGGACCCTTTTCCCCTGAGCTACCAAAAAATATTGGGCGAGGTGGGCTCGAACCCACGACCTGCCGCTAATTCCACTGTTTTTCTACCACTGGGCTAGTTAGAGGCTGTTGGTTTTGTACTCTATGCCAACCCTTTTCAATATATCAAAACAGAACTCGCTCCTCCTCTTTTCCCCACTCCTCCTGTCCACTTGACCCGCTCCTCCTCTCCATTATCCACTCGACCCACTCCTCCTCTCCGCCGCCGGCATCCCCTTCTCCTCCATCGACGGTGATGACCTCCCTGGCGAACCACTCCTCCATCGACAGCGACGGCCTCCTAAGGTATGAATCCGCCGAGTCCTTCCTGTTCCTCTTCCTATTGATTACATTAGGGTTCCTCGGCGCTAATTAGGGTTCCATTATAGATCAAGCAGTCGCCATCCACGACACCGACAAGGCCAACAAGCTCAAGCAGTCGCCGTCCACGACACCGACAAGGCCAACAAGCTCAAGCAGTCGCCGTCCCCCAGGTCCGTTCTGTTCCCCCCGTGTTCTTTGATTTGCTTTGTTTCCCCCATGTTATTTGTCGACAAGGCCAACAAGCATGTTGATTTAGGAGTTACTCGCGTGCGTCCCTACTGGAATTGTGGTATACTACATGGCTAATGGTCGTATTGTGCCTGCGCGTGCGTTCTGTTGATTCCAGCCCAACTGTCGAGTGATTGGACCACATTCAGAGCGATTGGACCATGTTTATATTTGTCTAAAAAGATGCAGCGGCACACTGGAGCAGTTAAACTTGTAGGGGATCTAGCCTCCAGTGGCCTTTGGCTATATAAACCCTACCAAAGCAAATTAAGCCAATAGCTCCGAATCTCTGAAATTCTAGTGTTAAATTCAGTTTTGTAGATAGCCTTAATGTGCATATCAACGACTATGAAGCTGTTCAGTTTTGTACATGACTGTATTGGGTAGGTGTGTTTAAATTGAGAATCTAGGGTTCAGTTCTTAAGTGTAGATATGGTTCATTTATAGTAGATATGATCCATTTATAGTAGATATGGTTCATTGTAGATATGGTCCATTTATAGTAGATATGATCCTGATGTTGTGTTTGCCATTTATAGTAGACATGGGCACATGGGCAGATATGGTCCATTGTAGATAGAGTAGTAGTATTCCAAATGTTCACAAGTGCATTGCTCTTGTCATTTTTATCACTTTTGCCATCATAAACTTGGTTCTGTTCCTATTTATGTCCAGTCCTGTTTATGGTAACTTGTTGTTTAATTACAATGCTGCTTTTCAGAGAAGTGAGATGGCTGGCTTGGAAGGTTTCGAGTTCTTCGTGTTCGTAACTAAGAAATCTTGCAGTAGGCAGGTATGTTTATCATCACTCATTTCTTTATCATCACTCTGTTGTATAGTGCTTGATTGCCACAATTAACCACTACTTGATCCTCGCTGCAGAGGCTGCCTGACAAGTTTGCGAAGATGCTCGCCGGTCGTGAGCCCCACAAAGTGAAGCTGCGGGAGGCCGGCAGTGGGCTTCACAGGCTGTGGGAAGTGTTGGTGGTGTTTGATGGTGAAGGCCACATGTACCTAGGGCCCGGCTGGGAGCATTTCGCCCGCGCCCATGAGCTACAGCTTGGAAACTTCCTTGTCTTCCGCTACGACGGCGACGCCATGTTCACCGTGAAGATGTTCGACAACACCATGTGCCGCATGTACTACCAGCACGACGACGATGCCAGTAAGCTCTCTGACTCTCTTCTTCCTGTCCTTTTGGCTTCCTCTAGCTACACGACGACAACACCATGTTCACACTTTGTTGCATTTGGCCAGGCAATGGGAGCAGCAGCGGGGATGACGAGGAGCACATCGGGGATGACGACGAGGAGCAGAGCGGGGATGACGAGGAGCAGAGTGGGGATGATGAGGAGCAGCCTGTTCTGGATGACGACGAACATGCTATGGTGGTGGCTGACGACGACCCTGCTGTGGTGGTGGCGGATGACGACCTTGCTATGGTGGTGGCGGATGACGACCTCGCGATGGTGGTGGCGGACGACGACCTTGCTATGGTGGTGGCGGATGACGACCTCACAATGGTGGCAGCGCCTGCAATCCCACAGCTTGGCGACAGGACCATGCCAATTGTGGTAGAGGAGTACATCCGCGTTGGGATTCGACACTCTGAGCGCATCAGGTTGATGAAGGAGAAGAAGGAGGAGTGAAGATGTTAAGAAGGTGTTCAGCATGTTAGGTTTAAGCTTGTTAGTGTAATATGAACATGTCAATGTTAAGTATGTCAGTTTTAATTTTGTGCATGCTCATGGACGATGTATGACAGTGTCGTCTAAACAAGTCATGTCTTTAATAATGAATATTCAGTTTGATGGGAATTGAAATTTTTTATGCATGCTCATGGATGAAAGATAAAATTATGGGTTTTTGTTCATGCTCATGTATGAAACAATATAAGTTTCATTTTTTGAATGCTAAAAACATGTCTCAAACCCTAGCCACGGACGGCCGCCGTGACTAAATCGGCCGGTTTTTGAAAACACCGTAAAAAATTCAAAAAAAAATCAAAAAAATGGGAGACCTCCGCGTCACATCATCAAATGTGGCCTACCAAGTAGCAAAAATACTAAACTTGCAATACCGGCGTTTTCTTGAAAAAGTGTTCTCAAAAACGACCTACCATGAACGAAGATTCATGGTTTTCAAGCCAAACTAGCAATGATATGGCCGCATCCGTTGAATAGTTTCTGATAATATGCCCAAATTGGGCGCATGCCTCCGTCTTGTGATGGCAAACAATGTTGCCAAAGCGAGGTTCCAACTTGTTTAACAAAAAAAACCGTTTTTCATTTTTTGAATGCAAAAGACATGCATTTTTCGTGAAGCGGCTACAAGGAGGGGCACCCCAAACGGCGCCATTCCATGTCTATCTCAAAGTAGACCCTATTTGACGAACGGTCGCCAAGAAGCATGCATTTCCCACCCTCGTAGCTACTCCCGGCAATTCGGACCACCTTCGGCCGATTCAGCTGGACCCGGCTGGAATTTGAACTGCGGGTCCTCCATAGCTTGCCCGTTATTTTCACTAAAAATGCTTTTTAGCTTCACAGGTAGACATTTCATCGAAGATTCGACAACAGATCGGCACGACTCAAACCCTAGCCACGGACGGACGCCGCGACTAAATCGGCCGGTTTTTTAAAACATCGTAAAAAATTCAAAGAAAATCAAAAAAACGGGAGACCTCCGCGTCACATCATCAAATGTGGCCTACCAACTAGCAAAAATACTAAACTTGCAATACCGGCGTTTTCTTGAAAAAGTGTTCTCAAAAACGACCTACCATGAACGAAGATTCATGGCTTTCAAGCCAAACTAGCAATGATATGGCCGCATCCGTTGAATAGTTTCTGATAATATGCCCAAATTGGGCGCATGCCTCCGTCTTGTGATGGCAAACAATGTTGCCAAAGCGAGGTTCCAACTTGTTTAACAAAAAAAACCATTTTTCATTTTTTGAATGCAAAAGACATGCATTTTTCGTGAAGCGGCTACAAGGAGGGTGTCGGTGTACTAAAGTAGGGGTACCTTAGTACCCCAGACTTGTGCACGGGCAGTCGTAGCACCCTGCGGCAAGGCCCGCCCCGGAAGCGCCAAGAGAAGACCAAGCATCCAAGACAAGGCCCCCGGCAAGAGGAGCTTGCCGGGCCACGAAGACGAGGCCCCCGGCAAGAGGAACTTGCCGGGCCGAGAAGACAAGACCCCGGCAAGAGGAGCTTGCCGGGACGACTGAGCCCATGCGAGGCCATCCAAGAACAAAGTATAACGAGACAGAAGATCGAGCCCCCGACAAGAGGAGCTTGTCGGGAAGGCCGAACTCAGGCACCACAAGAGAAGCCAGCCGCGGCGCGCCAAGCGCCCCGGCAAGGCCTGATAGCTAGCACGCTATCAGGCCCAGGAAGACGACCCCCGCGGCAAGCCACTTGCCGCGGCAAGATCGCCACCTCAAGACTGCGCTCCAGCTCGCCCGCCACGCGTCGCTCCGGGGCTTCCCCCGAGGGCACGTGGCGAGGCACCGCGCAGCCTGGGGCATGCGGTGGCATGCAGCCGCCATCGTGGCGAACGGTGGCGCACCTAACGGTCCGCCTCGGTGCTGTCCGGGCGACCGTGACGGGCATTTAATGCCCTTGTCCCCTACCGTCAGAAGTAGGTATGATAACACTGTGCCGCACTGTTGCACCACCGTTCCCACACTATTACAGCTACCACCCCTTTTACACTTTTACCCCTTTCTCTTACGTTGACACCTGTCGGTGACCCCTTTGCGCTATAAAAGGAGGCCCGTGTGCAACATAGAGGGGGTTCGGTTCCGGAAAAGTTCCTAGGGTTCGGAGCTCCGGCATCCAGACAGCCATACGCTCGGTGCAGCCAGCTCCCTAAGCTCCCGAGCTCCCCAGTTCAATACAACTAAGCAGGAGTAGGGTTTTACGCGTCCATCGCGGCCCGAACCTGGGTAAACCGCCCGTGTGCTCGCTTCGATCTGCTCTCCGCGCTCCCTCCGCCCCCCTCGCCGGACAACGAAAGGGGCTCCGGCCCCATAGGTGCTCGCGGGGGGACGCCCGTCCGCCCCGACAGAGGCGCACCCCAAACGGCGCCATTCCATGTCTATCTCAAAGTAGACCCTATTTTACGGACGGTCGCCAAGAAGCATGCATTTCCCACCCTCCTAGCTACTCCCGGCAATTCGGACCACCTTCGGCCGATTCAGCTGGACCCGGCTGGAATTTGAACTGCGGGTCCTCCATAGCTTGCCCGTTATTTTCACTAAAAATGCTTTTTAGCTTCACAGGTAGACATTTCATCGAAGATTTGATAACAGATCGGCACGACTCAAACCCTAGCCACGGACGGCCGCCGCGACTAAATCGGCCGGTTTTTGAAAACACCGTAAAAAATTCAAAGAAAATAAAAAAAACGGGAGACCTCCGCGTCACATCATCAAATGTGGCCTACCAACTAGCAAAAATACTAAACTTGCAATACCGGCGTTTTCTTGAAAAAGTGTTCTAAAAAACGACCTACCATGAACGAAGATTCATGGCTTTCAAGCCAAACTAGCAATGATATGGCCGCATCCGTTGAATAGTTTCTGGTAATATGCCCAAATTGGGCGCATGCCTCCGTCTTGTGATGGCACACAATGTTGCCAAAGCAAGGTTCCAACTTGTTTAACAAAAAAAACCGTTTTTCATTTTTTGAATGCAAAAGACATGCGTTTTTCGTGAAGCGGCTACAAGGAGGGGCACCCCAAATGGCGCCATTCCATGTCTATCTCAAAGTAGACCCTATTTTATGGACGGTCGCCAAGAAGCATGCATTTCCCACCCTCGTAGCAACTTCCGGCAATTCGGACCACCTTCGGCCGATTCAGCTGGACCCGGCTGGAATTTGAACTGCGGGTCCTCCATAGCTTGCCCGTTATTTTCACTAAAAATGCTTTTTAGCTTCACAGGTAGACATTTCATCGAAGATTCGACAACTGATCGGCACGACTCAAACCCTAGCCACGGACGGCCGCCGCGACTAAATCGGCCGATTTTTTAAAGCACCGTAAAAAATTCAAAGAAAATCAAAAAAACGGGAGACCTCCGCGTCACATCATCAAATGTGGCCTACCAACTAGCAAAAATACTAAACTTGCAATACCGGCGTTTTCTTGAAAAAGTGTTCTAAAAAACGACCTACCATGAACGAAGATTCATGGCTTTCAAGCCAAACTAGCAATGATATGGCCGCATCCGTTGAATAGTTTGTGATAATAGGCCCAAATTGGGCGCATGCCTCCGTCTTGTGATGGCAAACAATGTTGCCAAAGCGAGGTTCCAGCTTGTTTAACAAAAAAAACCATTTTTCATTTTTTGAATGCAAAAGACATGCATTTTTCATGAAGCGGCTACAAGGAGGGGCACCCCAAACGGCGCCATTCCATGTCTATCTCAAAGTAGACCCTATTTTACGGACGGTCGCCAAGAAGCATGCATTTCCCACCCTCCTAGCTACTCCCGGCAATTCGGACCACCTTCGGCCGATTCAGCTGGACCCGGCTGGAATTTGAACTGCGGGTCCTCCATAGCTTGCCCGTTATTTTCACTAAAAATGCTTTTTAGCTTCACAGGTAGACATTTAATCGAAGATTCGATAACAGATCGGCACGACTCAAACCCTAGCCACGGACGGCCGCCGCGACTAAATCGGCCGGGTTTTGAAAACACTGTAAAAAATTCAAAGAAAATCAAAAAAACGGGAGACCTCCGCGTCACATCATCAAATGTGGCCTACCAACTAGCAAAAATACTAAACTTGCAATACCGGCGTTTTCTTGAAAAAGTGTTCTCAAAAACGACCTACCATGAACGAAGATTCATGGCTTTCAAGCCAAACTAGCAATGATATGGCTGCATCCGTTGAATAGTTTCTGGTAATATGCCCAAATTGGGCGCATGCCTCCGTCTTGTGATGGCACACAATGTTGCCAAAGCAAGGTTCCAACTTGTTTAACAAAAAAAACCGTTTTTCATTTTTTGAATGCAAAAGACATGCGTTTTTCGTGAAGCGGCTACAAGGAGGGGCACCCCAAATGGCGCCATTCCATGTCTATCTCAAAGTAGACCCTATTTTATGGACGGTCGCCAAGAAGCATGCATTTCTGACCCTCGTAGCTACTCCCGGCAATTCGGACCACCTTCGGCCGATTCAGCTGGAACCGGCTGGAATTTGAACTGCGGGTCCTCCATAGCTTGCCCGTTATTTTCACTAAAAATGCTTTTTAGCTTCACAGGTAGGCATTTCATCAAAGATTCGACAACAGATCGGCACGACTCAAACCCTAGCCACGGACGGCCGCCGCGACTAAATCGGCCGGTTTTTGAAAACACCGTAAAAATTCAAAAAAAAATCAAAAAAAGGGAGACCTCCGCGTCACATCATCAAATGTGGCCTACCAACTAGCAAAAATACTAAACTTGCAATACCGGTGTTTTCTTGAAAAAGTGTTCTCAAAAACGACCTACCATGAACGAAGATTCATGGCTTTCAAGCCAAACTAGCAATGATATGGCCGCATCCGTTGAATAGTTTGTGATAATACGCCCAAATTGGGCGCATGCCTCCATCTTGTGATGGCAAACGATGTTGCCAAAGCGAGGTTCCAACTTGTTTAACAAAAAAACCATTTTTCATTTTTTGAATGCAAAAGACATGCGTTTCTCATGAAGCGGCTACAAGGAGGGGCACCCCAAACGGCGCCATTCCATGTCTATCTCAAAGTAGACCCTATTTTACGGACGGTCGCCAAGAAGCATGCATTGCCGACCCTTGTAGCTACTCCCGGCAATTCGGACCACCTTCGGCCGATTCAGCAGGAACCGGCTGGAATTTGAACTGCGGGTCCTCCATAGCTTGCCCGTTATTTTCACTAAAAATGCTTTTTAGCTTCACAGGTAGGCATTTCATCAAAGATTCGACAACAAATAGGCACGACTCAAACCCTAGCCACGGACGACCGCCGTGACTAAATCGGCTGATTTTTTAAAACACCGTAAAAAATTCAAAAAAATTCAAAAAAATGGGAGACCTCCGCGTCACATCATCAAATGTGGCCTACCAACCAGCAAAAATACTAAACTTGCAATACCGGCGTTTTCTTGGGCTACTCGGTATGATTTTAACCATGATTTCTACAAAGTTTACAAAAAAAACCCTTTTTTTTCTGCCTCCAAACCTCTAAAAACTGGTGAAAATTTCCCTCCCACCCCACCCAAATTTCCCACCACTTCTCTCCCACTACCAGGCGGGTCCCACCACTCCCTCTCCCACTAACACGCGGGATCCCCTCCCCTCCCCTCCCAAAATTTCCCCATTCCCCTCCCTTCTCCCCGACAAACCCTAGCTTCTCCCTCCCCTGCTCCGCGCCACCCTGCCGACGACCACTCCCTCCCCTGCTCCGCGCCGCCCCGCCACCCGTCCTCTGCTCCGCCTCTCCCCGACGAATCCCCACAACCCCCCCCCCCACAACCCTAGACACCCCTTCCCTGCTCGGCGCCGCCCCACCCCTGCTCCGCGCCGCCCCGCCGCCCCTCCCCTACTCCGCGCCTCCCAGACGACGAATCCCCCCTCCCCTCTCCCCTCCACGACGGCGGCTACGTCGACGACATCTACGGCTACATCGACCGCCCCGGCTATGACTACATCATCGACGACGACTACATCGATGACGGTGGCTACATCGACGACGACGACTACATCATCTACATCATCGACAATCGACGACGGCAGGTACGTTGCTCTCCTCGATCCATCTCCCCTCGATGTTTAGATCTTGTAGGGTTCCGTAGATCCCCCTCATGGGTTCTTCTAGGGTTCATGGGGATGGATCGACGCGGGTTAGGGTTAGGATTGATGGGGTTAGGATTGCTCTCTG
Source organism: Aegilops umbellulata (assembly GCA_032464435.1). NCBI lineage: Eukaryota > Viridiplantae > Streptophyta > Magnoliopsida > Poales > Poaceae > Aegilops > Aegilops umbellulata. The sequence continues at coordinate 358,393,678 of CP136054.1, read as the reverse complement.
GTTCATGGGGTAGGATCGATGGGGATTCATGGGGATGATCTCCCTCTGGTTCATGGGGTTCATGGGTTAGGGTTCATTGGTTTCATGGGGGTCTGAGTGCATGTTCTAAATTGCCTCCCTATGCATGATTTCAATTGTTGCTAGGAGTATGTGCATGTTCTCAGGGGTTAGCCTACACAAAGCCACTTACTTGCAATTGTTGTTGGTCTATATGGGTTGATATAGCAAATCATTCATGCCTATGAGAATGTCCATAATTCTTTTTTCTGTTCCATTCTGATGAGAATGTGCTACTGCACATTGATTATGATGAGTAATCTGATTTTTGGGGTTGGATTCATGGGGTTAGGGTTTTGTGGGAAGGTGGTTCTTTATTCTAGATTTTGTATGCTCTATTTGATTGTGCATCCCTGTCAATGACTCTGACATGGCCTGTGGCTTGATATTATTCTAGATTGTTGCTTGATGTTTTGCGTTGTCATGTGGATGCCCTGTGGCAGCTCATCCATGGCCTTGTTTGTCCTGCAGGTCATTGAGCAGCATCAGGAGGAGGAGCTCAAGCACGGCTACCACGACGCACCACCACAAAAGCGGGTTATTGTCCATCTCCATGTCCCTCTCCCTCTGTTGCCAATCCTGTTATTTGTTCTTGATTATGGTCACCACTAAATCTAAAGCTCTGTAGTTGTTGTTCCCATGCTATCTAGGCCTTGTAGGTTCCCATTCATGTTTTTTTTCTATCCTGTGAGCTCCTGCCATGCTTTGTTTTACATATGGATGATCTAGTTCCATAGCTATGTTCCTAGGTTTGCTAAATTGGCCAGTGGCAGTGCTGATCTCTCATTGCTTCCTATGGGACTCTGTTGTTCATCTAGAAAGCTTCCTGCTCACTGCACTACTAGAGTAGTTAATGTAGGTGTGATATATGCTCTCTGGGTTGGTCTAGTTAATTCATGGTGTTCATTACTAAATGATTAAGTCCATCTGCCATTTCTCTGAGCTTTATTCTATTGATTGTTTGGCTGTGTTAGTTTGTTACTTTATGCTACCTTTATGTAATGACACCAATTAACTTAGTTGAGGTATGTACATTGCTACCCCCTGCTTTATGTAGTCAAGATTTTAAGGCATGCTTCATATCCTTCCTGTGTACATGCATGCTTGTTCAGTGCAATTACATGGTTGCTTAATTAATTTAACTACATCACTATATTGTTGATCCAGCAAGTTTGCTTCACATGTATTATTACTGATGCATTGCTACACCTTTGTGTGGATGCTGGTTCAAGTGCTTTCCTTTATTGATACAAGTGCATCATTCTACTTTGTCCTTGTTATATCTCATTCTTGTTTATTTTATTTTGCAATCTATTATAGAAACGTTCCAACCACCTCAAGATCGTCCATGGCAAGGAGGACAAGGTCAAGCATGATGCCAACCGTTGGTATGCAACTTGCTCCTTGTGGTCAGTTTCATAAAATCTATGTCTTAATATGCTAAGTGAAATGTATTGCTGCAATCTGAATAAGCTGGCTTAATTGTGCCTGTGTGCTGTTAGTCTTCCTTGCCTGAATAACTAGGATTAAATGATAATAAAATTTCATAAGATATGTTTGGCTGCCTGTCCATGCATTCCAAACATTCACCTAATAGTTATGTTTCCTTTATCATGCAAAGAAGAGCCTCTCACAGAGTACGAGAAGGTTAGGGCTAGAAATATCATGAGGAACAATCGGATGTTCCAGTCCCTTGGCATCGGTGCAATAGCGTCGATGATTAGGAAAACAAATGGTGTACAAGAAGGTAGAAGTGATGAGGTTCAAGAGGGTAGTGGAGTTATCAATGATGACCCAGAGTACAATCCTAAGGAGGATGAAGTTATTGATGGAGAGGAAGTGGATGATGTTGTAGTCAACAAGATTGTTAAGGTGCAAACTCTGTCTTGCTTGGAGGGTTGGGGTTCTGTTATTCTATGTTATTCCTTGTGCTCACATATTTCTCTTGTGATCTAATGCTTTTTTCCGTGCTGTTTATACGAGGCACTGAAGGAATCTAGGACGAAGAGGTCTGGTGTTAAGAAGACAGTCACCAAGAAGCACAAGAGCTCAAAAACATCTCCTGCAATGCCTCCAGGAAGGGTGATGGCCCCAGCTCCAGGACAAAAAAAGAGGATCCTGGAACCTGATGAACCTGCCCTTGATAGAGTCACAATGCAGAAAGCAAGGATGGCGACTGCGATGGACCATCAGGAAAGTATGTTGCGCATGGACTCTCAGACCTCGGTGCAAACGGGTGATGAGTTGCCGCCCACGGATGAAGGAACCACTCTCAGCATGGATGGAAATGGCACTGTCTGCCTAGATGAAGCAGGAACCATCTGCATTGATGAAGCAGGCACTGTCCACACAGACCTCAGCCCTGTTGCACCTTCTATTGACAGGAACGCTGTCATCAATGAAGAAGAACAGCAGCTTGTGCTTCAATCAGGCAAGTTGACCTTTGCAATGCTATCTTTTACTAGTGCATTTTCCAAATGGAATGATCATGTATGCTTTTGTCGATTCCTGCATTTGTCGATTTCTATTCTAATTTATGAGTTCAGTTTCATTTTCAGATGCAATGACTCCCAAGACTAGACTTAGAAAGGGCAAAGGGCTAGAGAGGATCACCAAGTCGCTTGGTAGCAAGGTGCCTATCCAAATTGCCAAAGGGATGATTCGTCCAGAGAAGCCTCTGCAGGCAGCAAAGCTTGCTTCTGAGTGTGGACTCGTTGCAAAAAGCCATCTTCCGGTTCTTCCTCACTTCAAGCTATACAAAAAATGCTAGTCTATGGGAGAACTACATTGGGAAAGTTGATGTAAGCTACTTGTTTCATAGTTAATGTGCTATCTATTTTCTGTTACACCTATGAATGATCACTAATATTGTTCCTACCTTGTTTGCTATCTTGGTAGGCAAATTTTGAGATGAACACGGACTCGGAGACCATCAGGACCTCGTGCAAAGATATTCTGCAGAAATATTCAAAGAACAGACGCCATCAGATCAAGAAGAAGTATTTTGATACCGTAGCCGCAAATAAAGTCAGCATTAAGTCTCCGGTGCCTGATCTAACGGATGGTGAATGGCAAGCTCTGGTGGAGATGTGGTCTACCCCAAGACAGAAGGTTTGTCTCTGCTTTGTTTGATGCTTTATGTTCTGCACATGATATGCTAGTGCTAGATCATGCTGACAGTATGCTTTTTTTGTAGGAAACATGTTTGTCGAACAAGATGAATCGAGAAAAAGTCGTGTACACTCAAAGAACTAGTTCCAGGCACTACACAACGCACATTTTTGCCACTGTGAGAACTCTTCTCTAGAGACCTTACCGTTTGACCCTCATTGAATAACATTTCTGATTCTTGCTGAATAACATTTTGATTTTTGTTGAAAAACATTTCAGAAAGAAGAGCGTAAGGGTGAGGAGCTGTCTGCGATTGACTTGTTTAAGGCCACCCACAACAGCAAGAAGCACGGGTTTTCGGAGCCAGTCAAGACTGCTATAGCAAGTCACTCCATGCTTTGCCCTGTTTGATTCACAGCCAGCTTTGATGCTTTGATGATTTGATGTTGTTTGACTCAGAGCCAGTCAATAACACATGCTATGTTCCATGCTTTGATGTTGTTTGATAGTTCAACAAAGATATCAGAACTTGCTGTAGCTATTTGATGCATTTTTATGATATGATGAAATTTGATCTGAATGTTAGTTTGATGATCGGCTCACTCGGGAAGCCATCTTCTATAGAACCACCATTCTAGGCTTAATGAAGTGATCATATTGTTCCAATTGCATGTCTCCAGGTCACTAGTCATCATCTTCTTGTATAGATTTTGTGTGCTGGTTTGGTTACTTCAAATAATCCATTTGTGTGCTGGTTTGGTTTCTCTTGCTTGGTTTGGTTTGCAAAATGTGAAATAGATCTCCCACTAATGCCTATCATTTTCCTCCATATGCTAGCTTGAGATGGAAAAAATGAAGGAAGCGCCGGTACCAGAAGGTGAAGAGCCAAAGTCTGCTGTCGAAATTGTCGAACAAGTCCTCAAGACCGAAGTCAAGCAAAGCACATTCCTCAGGAATGTTGGGCTCCAGTCATCTAGGAACAACAAAGATGCTGCTCATGTTCGTGACCTTGAGCAGAAGCTGGAGAGGTCCCAGCTTCAAGCCGAACTGGTGCAAGAAGAATTGGCGGCAATCAAGATGAAGGCGGAAGAATCTGAAGCTGCACGCGACAAGGAACTTGAGCTGCTGTGCAAGAAGTCTGAAGAACAGGAAGAGAAGTTAGCCCACTTGATGGCTCTCCTTGGAGCTAAGGTAGTTTGATGGCTGTGCTGTGAATCTCTTTGTCTTTGAGCTAAGGTAGTTGTTGCATTTTGAACCTGTGAACTGAGCTGAGCTGAGAGCTGTTGCATTTTGCTGCTTAAACTAGAGCACATGGATCCTGTGAAGTTATGTGATCTTGTGAACCTGGGCCTTTCTGTGAAGTTATGTGATCTTGTGAACCTGGATCACTTGTGGATCATTTTGTGTATTTTCTGTGAAGTTACGTGGATCACTTGTGCACCTGGGCTTGTGGATCACTTATGCACCTGGGTTGTGGGCCTATCTGTTTATAGTTATGCAAAATGAGAACCTGGGCTCTAAAAAGGCCAAGACCCAAACAAGAATTAGACCAAAAAGGCTTGGGCCTAAAAAAAGAAATGACTGTAAGAAAAAAACTATAAAAGGCTGCATAACAGAAAATAGAAAGGCCAAGGCCCAAATTCGAATTAGACTAAAAAGCCTGTGGCCCAAAACAGTAGTGGAATATAAAAAAATCATCAGAAAAAGGCTCCATTCCCAGAAAATAAAAGGCCAAATTATTGGGCCAGGCCCATGCAGATAAGCAAAATAAAGAGAAAAAAAAATTAAATGGGCTGAATTATTGGGCTTGGCCCATCAAGACGGCTGAAATGGACCGGGCTGATTCTATTTTACGACCTTTTCATTTGGTCGTAAGTCTGCCACGTCAGCGTGCCACGGTGGATCTGACGTGGTGTGGTCGGATTGCTAGTGACGAAAACAGTTGGTCGTTAAATCTACGACCTTTTTTTTGGTCGTAAACGTTTGCGACCATTCCAGAAGAAAGGTCGCTATAGTCAGTTTACGATAGCCAGCTTTTGACCTTCTGTTTTTGGTCACAAAAAGGTCGTAAATGGAAATTTTGTGACCTTTCAGTGACCAATAGTGAGGGTCACAAGTTGACATATTTCTTGTAGTGCTGGGCTATTCTGTCACATGTATATGGTCAAGAAGATTTGAAGAACATGGGTCTCAAGGAGGATTTTGACTGGTCTGCACCCCCACTGAAGAAATACAAGAAGGTAAAGGTTCCTTCCTTGCTGGCCAGCTCCTATTCTTCATTGCGCAACACCGACGAGCATGAAGACTTGGACAACACTGCAGCAGGCCCTACAACAACAAACGACCCCAACATCGCTGGCGCTCCTTCATCAACTTGATATTCTTCAGGGGTGTTAGTCCTCATTTTCGATCCTTTTGGTCATTCGGTGACAAAGGGGGAGAAATTTGAGTTAGTCGTCAAGCGGGTCTCCCTATATGTGCTTTTTTTGTTAAGTTACAACTCTCGTTCTTTTGAAGACTTTGCTAGATCGAGTTGTAAACTTAAACTCTATGGTGGCCTGATACTTTTGTTGTGTTCTTCTGCATGCTTATTCCTCGTTAATGTTAATGCACGCATGCTGAATTACATCAGTCACCATATTTCATCATGCATTTCAAATTCTTCATATATTATGTCAAATGCGTGTATGAATTACAAGATATAGGGGGAGATCTCCATGATTTTACTCTTCAAGTGTGCATTGCTTCAAAAGCAAATTCCTCACTATGCACATCTTCAGGGGGGGTTCTTCTATATCTTGCAATCAAATTCCTCAACATCAATATTTACATTTCATATGTTTATCCCCGTTGAAAACTTAACCTACATTGTCATAAATCACCAAAAAGGCGGAGATTGTAAGTGCATCAAGTGCCCCTTAGTGATTTTGGTGTATTGAAGACTTATAGGTTAAGGGACTAATGTGTTTATGAGTTTACACAGGTCTATAAGTCTATGAGGAGTTTGATATTTACAGAAAAGGTCGACCCCTAAAAATGAAGTTCTTCGATTGAAGACTTTGGATTTCTGAAGACTTTCTGAAGACTTCAAAAGTGAAGAAATTGGTGTGACCTTGAAGACTAGGTATCCATTCGAGGAACATGAAGCGTGAAGACTTTTGTTTTTGTAGTTTCATTTTCTCGTGCTTGAGTCATAGGAAAGACCATACTGTTAAAGGGGGTCAAGGAAATACTAAGAAAAAATTTCCAAGTGATGCTCAACTCAAAATCCTACACCTACCAGTCCCTTCGAGTGAAGCCATTGGAAATCTCATACAGTTCAGTCATATTCTTCAGTGACAGAGACGAAGTTCTTATGGTCTCTGAGAAATTTGTTCTGACTGAGGAGTTAGGAATTCGCCAGTGTGGATTGCCTACACAGTGAGGAACTTGATAGCCCTGAAGAATTTGAGCCTCAAATATCCGACCGTTGCTGTGCTATGCGCCAGCTGTCCCAAAATATCTACCCACCTAACGGTCATATTATTGAAGGGCATTTATGTCTTATCATGTCGGGCTGCTTCCTAGGCTATAAATAGCCGCCCCTACAACCACTAGCTGGTTGGCTGCTGCGAGAGAAACTGGCACTTGTCATTTGAGAGCGTCCCATCCTCCGAGGACTTTGAGCGAAAATCATCAAGTGAGGAAAACCCAAACCCAAACACCTACAAACCCAAAAGTGATTAAGCATCACTGAAGAGATTGATCCTGCGTGGATCCGATGTTTGTTACCTTTGAAGATTGTGCTTCTTCCAGACGGTTAGGCGTCATGGTCTAGAGCATCCAAGAGGAATTGTGGATTGTCGAGTGACCGAGTTTGTGAAGGTTTGGAAGTCACCTGAAGACATACCACGAGTGATTGGGCGAGGTCTGTGTGACCTTAGCTCAAGGAGAATACGGTGAGGACTGTGTGTCCGGGACTGTGTGTCCTCAGGTTTAAATACCTAGCCGCTCCAAATAGACGTACAACTGAGACATCAGTTGGAACTGGTCTACCAAATCATTGTCTTCACCAAGCTTACAGGTTCTATTACCTCAACTCTTTCATTTCCTCATAACTGTGTTGTGCACTTGTTCATATCTATGTTTGAAGACTTTGACTGAAGACTTTCTCAATTTCCTCAGTTCAATTTCTTCAGTCTGTTTATCTTCATCCTGTGTTATCCTGTGTTTACGCTTTCTGTACTCTGTGCTCGTCTTCATTTCATCATGATGACCATGCTTGTGTTCTGTTATGTTTATCTTTGAGTACTTATTCCGCTGCAAGTAGTTCTTCACTAAGGAATTTCCTCACCCGCAAATTCCTCAGTGAAGAATTCATAAAAATCGCCTATTCACCCCCCTCTAGTCGATATAACGCACTTTCAGTTGCCACCCTTTGACGGTGTCCATGAAGGTACCTTTGGGCCACGAGACGTTGGGCATCTTGCTCACCATAGCGCCACCGCACTCTGCGTGTTGACCACCCACCACCTTCGGCTTCACATTGAAGATCTTTAACCACATTCCGAAGTGGGGTGGGATGCGGAGGAAGGCCTCACACACGACAATAAATGACAAGATGTTGAGGAAGGAATTGGGGGCCAGATCGTGGAAATCCAGCCCGTAGCAGAACATGAGTCCGCGGACGGATGGGTGGAGAGGGAATCCCAATCCATGGACGAAGTGGAGGATGAATACCACATGGCTCCGGCGTGGGGATGATTTGCCCCTTTGCTGGAAACCGGTGGGTGATTTCCTGGGCTAAGTACCCAGCCTCTCGGAGCTTGGTGATGTCCGTCTCCTTGACGGAGGAGATCATCCACTTGCCCAGCGCTCCAGATCCGGACATGGTCGAAGTGCTTTTCTGAGGCCAAGAGGATGAGAGCTTGGGCACTGGAGCTCGAGAATGGGTGGGCAGAGACAAAGAAGGCGTGGGTGAAAGAGTGAATCCTTATCCTTATAAAGGCAGCGAATAGCAAGCGCCTCCCCACTCGCCTTAAAACTCGCCTATTCCGGTCGCACAGACGATGCGGTTGGATTACCCATGCCCGTATTAATGAGAATCCCATAATAAGGGGACACGATCTCTACTTTTACAAGACATGCCAATAAAACCACATCTTGAAACATGGAGCGGGAGGCTGAAAAACGGTTCGCAATAATGACCAGGCAGTGACATGTTGTCACGCTACAAAAGTTGTCAGTAGATTGGACTCGTGAAAAATTATACTCTCTGCGTGTGTGTGTGTGTGGTACTTGTTTTGCAGAGTTGCACGCGTTTTTTGTGTTCGAAGGCTACTTTGGAGTATTCGGAGGAGGAACCCACCTTGCAATGCCGAAGACAATCTGCGCGCCGGACACATCGTCATTGAATCCTGGTTCAGGGGCTACTGAGGGTGTCGTGGATTTGTCACGGCAGATGTCCTGGCAAAAGGACTTAGTCGTGGAGCCATCGCAACGGGTTAGTTTGAAGGGGTTAGAGCGGACGCAAGGACACAGAGTTTATACTAGTTCGGCCCCTTCAATGAAGGTAAAAGCCTACGTCTAGTTGTGATGGGATTGATGGGTTTCGAGGGCTAGGGAGCGATAAGCTTCGCCTAAACCTCGAGTTGTTGTTCTCTCTCCCCAAACCGCCGTCGGGTCGTCCCCTTATATACACGGGTGACGCCCATCGGTCTGCAAAGTCCCGACCTCCGGCTTATAAACGTGCCCGGGTCGGTCTCTCTATTCCTAACTTACAATGCAAGTTTTACCTCAGGCCGGTTAAAGCCGTAAACCTCTAAACCGATTATAGACCTTGGGCCCTTCTATTTCTCCTTGGGCTTTAACATCTCGGGTCCATTGACAGAGCTAACCCGGGCCCTGTAGGCCGGTTTACCCCAAATAGCAATATCCCCAACATTAGGCCCCAGATTGATTTGAACTGGTTCATGTCAATCCTTAATAAGAATTCCTGTTATCAAATGCTTTCCAGCGGCTGTTAGACCGCTGTTTCTTCGTCTCCTTTTGCTGCGGTAAACCGATATGACGTCAGCGCAGATTTACCGTCTCCTTTTGCTGATCCGCAATAATCAGGGCGACGGCTGGGCTCCCGAAATCATCGGCTCCTGGATTCGCGCGCCTGACACGCGCGCCGCTCCTTATAAATAGGACTTGAAAGCCATCTTCCTTTCCTCCCTTTCGTCCCCTTCTTCGTCTTCCTCGCGACCCAGACCTCGGAGCTCCGCCGCCGCCGTCAGCTACTGCATCAACTCCGGCCGCTGCATCAACCTGATCGGACCAGAGCACCGCGGCGACTCTCCACATCTGTTTGGACCCCGGTAAGGCCCCTGTTCTTCTCGCTTTAGATCTGTTCTAGGGTTCGTCATCCTGCTACTGTTTCTTGTTCATCCCCATATCAGCTTTTGCGAACAGATGATGATACCTGTACCGTGATTTGTAGTTCCTCTGAGTATTCGCCATAAATTTGTACTCATCTCCTTAGATCTCACTCATTTCCCTGCTTGTCGAACTTATGTTGTTCTGCTATGAGCCAAACCTCATATTTTTACTTCTTTTTTGCCCTAGCTGTAGATCCATTGCTTTGAAAGAATCCGTACGGGATCTGTTTCTGCTTTCATATTCACAACTGTTAGATCTGGTCGGTTTAACTTCTAGCAAAGCGAACAAACCAATCCACACATCCATTAGTCCCCTTGATGAACCGCTGGATGCTATCATTGTAGATAACCCTACTCTATATAAGAGCATCTTCGGTTTACATTCACACTTGTTCTCAAACCGGAACACCTTTGTCTTGTAGATTTCCTCATGGCAAAACAGGTGTACGAATGCAACTGGGTTCCCTCTCGCATCACTGAGACCCAACTAAACAACTTAGTTCTGACTGGCGCTTTGAGTAGCAAAAATGCTATCCATTGGAGGGTTCTAGGAAACGAATGTCCTCCTACCCCACAGGAGGGAGAAGTGGTGGTGTTTGCGGATCACCTGGCCCGGGGTTTTAATCCACCCGGTTCAAAATTTTATCGGGACGTCCTTGCTAATTTTAAGTTGCGCCCACAAGATGTTGGCCCAAACTCAGTCACGAATATCTGCCATTTTCAAGTACTTTGTGAGGTGTACTTCCAGGAGGAACCCACTGTAGAGCTGTTCCGAGACTGTTTTCATTTGAACCGACGTACTGAATTCACCGACGGCCCTAATATGGAACTGGGCGGTATGACGATTCAAAAGAGGAAAGAGGTGACCTATCCTCACGCCAAGCTGCACAGTCATCCGCAAGAATGGAATTACACTTGGTTCTATTGCAAGGATACTTCCCCTGCTGAAGAAAATCCACTGCCCGGCTTCCGTCCAGAGAGACTTAGCAATACACACCCCTTCCCCCAAAGGCTAACCACCAAAGAGAGGAGCAAGTATGCCCCTCAGCTATCCAAGCTCAGAGCCTTCATGGCTAACGGTTTAACGGGGGTAGATCTTGCCCGTTGCTGGATTTCATGGAGCATCCTGCCCCTTAGCATCCGCTCCGGTTTAATGTGCCAATACACGGGCCGGGTTGATGATCCTTTGAGGCACTGCAACATTCAGCTGACGGAGGACGAAGTCACTGAGGCTGTGAAAAAGATGCTGAATGAACCGGAATATGTTCGCGCCCGAACCGGCCTGCTTCCATTTTGCGCCACCAACAAACCACCTGCTGTAAGTATCTCCCCTCTGTTTGTTATAGAATTTATGATCTCCTTATACACATATTGCTAACTCCAGTCCTTTCTGAGACAGGGAGATGATCCGTTTTGGAGCAAGAAGTTTCAGGAGCCGACCGAAAAGGTAACCCGACCAAAAACGAGGGTGAAGAAGCCCGCTCAGAAGAAAAGGAACACCGCTTCCTCTACCCCGGATTTAGAGGAGGATGATGTGGGTAATCCGGACCTGGGGGTAGACCTCGATTTAGTTGGCTTACTTTTTATACGTCTTATTGATGATGATATTTGTCAGGACGACGCTGAAGCGAGCAATGCTGAAGGCCCAGAGGTAACTATTCTTTCTTCTGATGCCGTTCCTTTGCCTTTGAAAAAACCTCGCCAAGCAAGCCGGAAAATTAGATTTTCTCATCCTCTTGCTTACTTGGATCCCAAATTTCTTGTGAAGACCCAGCAACATGAAGCTCGACGCACCACCCGGCATAGCGGCCAGGTAGTTACCTCCGCCGGTTTACCGAACAGCCCGGTTCGGAAACGCCGCCCAGAGGTCTCCGATTTATGCGCTAGCTTTCCTCCTAAAGCAGGTTTAACTCGTCAGCCTCTAAATCCATCTGACTCCGATTATCAGGTCACTTCCCATTCATCTTCTGGTGAATCTTCAGCCACTCAACTGCCCCCGCTGAAGACAGTTATTGGGTAAGTTGGACCGATCACAACATATCTCTGTATGGGTCTCTTAATCCCTCTTATACCGTTTTTTTTCAATCTTTGGGTTTTTTCCAGGGCTAAACCTAGACCGAGCAAGAAGGCTCGTCTGGATAACCCGGCTGAAGGAACTGCCGCTCCTGAACTGGAGAAAACTCCTGGTGCTGACGCTCTGGGTCGTGAAGATATTCAGAATTATCTATCTCCGCAAGATGACACCTGTGTTGAAGAAAGGCCTGCCAGCCGTACTAATCCGCCTGCCAGTCCTGTTCGGGTTGAGGAATCCATCCCCCCTTCTGGAACTGTTGATAAACCGACAGGGCCAATGCAGAGCAGTGACTCCAAGGATGATGATGTTGTGATTACCGGCATTGGTCATTCTGAACCGGGGAACACTGCTACTTTAGCCAAGCATACTGCCAAGGACGAAATCTCGGCCATAAAGGGCAAATGGGACCTTGACTCCTCTATGTACGCCTCTTTAAGCGCCCCGGATCTTTATTCTGGGTACCTGAACCGACTGTACACCAGTCGGGATTATGAAGCTGGCATGATCAGGATGATGAAGGAGAAACTTGAGGTAAATCTCTTGTGTCTCATTCCATTGCAACTTAGCTTATCAATATTTCCAAACCGAGATGGTAATCCGGATCAGGCTGCCTTGACAAACCCAGGGCTTCAACATAGGTCGTAACCAGAAAAAACATCATCAGATAACCATTAGCCCCCAAGTGCCAAGTTTAAATACTTGTATAAACCCTGGGACTTTTGTAATGTAAAACATGCGTTAAGATCAAGTATGCATTAGCCCCCAAGTATCGAGCACATAACTTGCTTGTGTGGTTGATACTTCCAAACCGTGCACTATTTTCTGAACACTGCTGATGACCTGCCGCAGGGGGATTTGAAGACCAAAGAGAAACAAGTCTCGGACCTTCAGGAAGCTTTAAAAACCCAGCAGGCTGAAACTGAAAAAGCGAAGGAGGAATTGACCAAAGCCTTAACTGTTATGGAGCAGCTGAAAGAAAGCCGCAAAAAGGAGCAAGCTGATTGGGCTACCGAAAAAACTCTTTTGACGAAGAGGGCTGAAAATGCTGAAGCTGCTCTCAAACCGGTGGTTGATGAATTATCCGCCGTGAAGCGACAAATACACTCTATGACCTCTGCCGTCTTCGGTAAACTTCTTTCAATGCCCCTCTTCCAATTTGTACCTTGTCTGCTATGTCTTATGTCCGGTTTGTAATCCATCCTGAAACACTGCAGGCACACGTATTGGACACTTGGGTTCTGATGTGCGGATGAAGCTCAAAGCTGCATATACTCTGATTGAACAATTGTACACCGGAGCACAAAGAACTATCACCACTGCCTCGCATAACAACCCTGCGCCGTCCCTGATTCAAGACACGTTGAAAAGGCTATCTATGCTTCCAGCCCGGATTGAAGAGTTGAAAAGATCAGCTGCTCGAACTAGAGCCATCACTGCCTTGATCCGGGCTAAAGCGTGGGTACCAGATTTCGATCCTGTCGAAGCGGCCCAAGGATACCCCAGCTTGAAAGAAGATGGTTCAGACTTTGGTGAAGATGATTTGAGGGCGATAAACCGGGCGGTGCGCCCCCTAGCTTGTCAATTGGCTGAAGAAGCAGATCTGAGCCATTACCAAGCCCAATATGATAACCAGAACAGGCGAGTAGCTGCCCCGGTCCCTGAAGCGGAAAACCTTATTCCTCCAATCCGTAAGCATACCTACGCCCCTGACATTGAACCGTCTTTGCTGATTCACGAAGAAGCTGTCTTTCAAGCGCTAATGGGAATCGACTGGACCACTGCTGATTTCCAGCCAATGGGTAGCCAAGAGGATGCGGCGCAAGATGATCCACAGCCTTCGAACCGAGGCGGCGAACAGGCGTAAACAACGCTCTGGTTCACCTTACTTGGTGACGTTTAATCCGTCAACGAACAATATACTCAGGCACTACGCTGCCTTGTAATAAAATAGTTTAATACCTCTGCATTTGAATGTGCCTTCGCGCACGGGTACTGATGCTCTTTCCAATGACGTTTTACAACTTTATGTTTCCTGTCTTTACTGAGTACACAAGATCTTTCGACCCTATGAACCGTGCTGCGCCTTTGCCAAACCGGGCAACTTGCCTCCGGATTAAAAAACGGACCAGGCTATGTCAGCTGAATCGGTTTAAAAATACTTGACGTTCCGAAGAACAAAAAACACCACAATAAAGGCAGAAAACAAAAACCAAATACGAAAGGGCAACGCGATAGTAAAACGCATGCAAATAGTGGTTGCTATGAACCGTTCAGAAGGCGTGACCATCGTCAAGACAATAAACCAAGCCCCTAAGAGGTGTAGCTACGGTTTAGGTCGACTAGGTTCCTAACTGAATCGTGGCAAATATGCCGGTCAAATGGCATTGCATTAGTTCGGATTCGACCAAGCCCCCAAGTGACTCAGTGGCCAAGGGCCGATCAAGTGGCATTGCATTGGTTCGGACACGACCAAGCCCCCAAATGATTCATTGGCTAAAAAGCCGACCAGAAGGCATTACCATCATCAAGACATGACCGAGCTCCCATAAGGCGTAATCTACGGTTCAAGTCGATTAGGTCCCCAACTGATTCAGTGGCAAATGTGCCAGCCAGAAGGCATTACCGTCGTCAAGACATGACCAAGCCCCCCGGAGGTGTAGCTACGGTTCAGGCCGACTAGGTCCCCAACTGACTTTATAGGGATAGCTATGTTCTCTTTGGTTCGAATACGACCTATGTTTGAACAGGAAGCCCCATGTTTGAATAGCTATGTTCTCTTTGGTTCGAATACGACCTATGTTTGAACAGGAAGCCTCATGCTTGAACCGGGATATTGAACCGGATATTAAGAGCTTCACAGCTTTGTAGGAGACATCTTCCCTTGAACCGGCTTTTAAACCGGAATCTATAATTTGAACTTCTGTGAAGCGACCTCCAGGGGTAAACACATGATGTGAAGAACAGCAGAGACCCCGCTTTACTCGAGGCTCCGGTTTATTGTATTAATCATAATATATACATGGTCATGATATGTACATAAACAGAGCCCAAGGCTCATGTATAATAAGGTCGAAGATGAGCTATGTTCCACGGCCTGCTGGTCTCCTCCTCTGATGTGCGTGAATCTTTGCGCTCTCGAATATCAATCAGGTAATATGACCCATTATTCAGATTCTTGCTGACCACAAAAGGTCCCTCCCAAGGCGGGGATAATTTATGCTGATCAGACTGATCCTGGATGAGCCGAAGCACCAAATCCCCCTCCTGAAAGGTTCTGGTCCTAACCCGACGGCTGTGGTAACGGCGAAGATCTTGCTGGTAAATCGTTGAACGGGCAGCTGCCAAGTCACGCTCCTCATCCAACAAGTCAAGAGCGTTCTGCCGTGCCTGCTCATTGTCCGCTTCAACATATGCTGCCACGCGAGGTGAGTCATGTCGTATATCACTTGGGAGAACCGCCTCTGCTCCATAGACCATAAAAAACGGCGTAAACCCCGTGGATCTGTTAGGCGTGGTGTTGATGCTCCATAATACAGACGGTAGCTCCTCCACCCAACAACCCGGCGTCCTTTGCAAAGGGACCAAAAGCCGGGGTTTGATACCTCTCAAGATCTCTTGATTCGCTCGTTCTGCCTGACCATTAGATTGTGGGTGCGCTACCGAAGAAACATCAAGCCGTATATGCTCCCGTGCACAGAACTCTTTCATGGCCCCCTTGGATAGATTGGTACCATTATCTGTGATGATGCTGTGTGGAAAGCCAAACCGGAAGATCACCTTCTTTATAAACCGAACCGCCGTGGCAGCATCACACTTACTGACAGGTTCTGCCTCCACCCACTTTGTAAATTTGTCAACCGCCACCAGTAGGTGGGTCTTCTTATCTTTGGAACGCTTAAAAGGCCCAACCATATCGAGCCCCCAAGTCGCAAACGGCCAAGTGATTGGAATCATCCTCAATTCTTGAGCCGGTATGTGTGCTCGTCTGGAAAATTTCTGGCACCCATCACATAACCTGACCAGGTCTTCTGCATCAGCATGAGCAGTTAACCAGTAGAAACCGTGGCGGTACGCTTTAGCCACCAATGATTTTGAACCGGCGTGGTGGCCGCAATCCCCTTCATGTATTTCTCGTAATATCTCGCACCCCTCCTCAGGGGATACGCACCGTTGCAGCGCTCCTGATACACTGCGATGATGTAGCTCTCCTTTGAAAATGGTCATAGACTTGGACCGCCGTACTATCTGTCGAGCCAAGCTTTCGTCTTCTGGCAACTCACCCCGGTTCATATATGCCAGATAAGGGAGCGTCCAATCCGGGGTGACGTGAAGAGCCGCCACTAATTGAGCCTCCGGATCAGGAACAGCCAACTCCAGCTCACCGGGTAGCTGTACCGATGGGTGATACAATACATCCAAGAAAACATTGGGTGGGACCGGTTTACGCTAAGAGCCCAAGCGGCTTAAAGCGTCCGCTGCCTCATTCTTTCTGCGGTCCACATGGTCCACTTGATAGCCTTTGAAATACCCGGCTACCATATTCACTTCACGTCGGTATGCAGCCATGATCGGGTCCTTAGAATCCCAGGTGCCAGACACCTGCTGAGCCACCAGATCCGAATCACCAAAGCACCTAACTCTGCTTAGATTCATCTCTTTAGCCATCCGAAGACCATGAAGCAAAGCTTCATACTCAGCCGCATTATTTGTACAGGGGAACATTAAACGGAGGACATAACAGAACTTATCTCCTCGTGGGGAAGTTAAAACGACTCCAGCCCCCGAGCCTTCCAATTGTCTTGACCCGTCAAAATGAACGGTCCAATAGGTGTTATCTGGCTTCTCCTCAGGCGCTTGTAACTCTGTCCAATCGTTTATGAAATCGACAAGTGCCTGTGACTTTATGGCCGTCCGGGGTACGTACCTTAAATCGTGCGGCCCGAGCTCGATAGCCCACTTGGCAATCCGACCGGTCGCCTCCCGGTTCTGTATGATGTCACCCAAAGGAGCAGAACTGACCACCGTGATGGGGTGTCCTTGAAAATATTGCCTCAGCTTCCGGCTTGCCATAAAAACACCATATACCAGCTTCTGCCAATGCGGATACCTTTGTTTGGACTCGATAAGCACTTCACTGATGTAGTAAACCGGTCGCTGAACCGGATGTTCCTTTCCAGCCTCCTTTCGCTCTACCACCATCGCCACACTAACCGCTCTGGCATTCGCTGCAACATATAACAGGAGTGGCTCTTTATCTACAGGGGCTGCCAACACTGGTGGATTGACTAGCTGTTGCTTCAAGTCTTCAAACGCTTTATCAGCCTCCGGACTCCAGACAAATTGATCCGTCTTCTTGAGCATTTGATACAAGGGGATCGCCTTTTCACCGAGGCGACTTATAAACCGGCTTAACGCTGCAATCCGCCCGGCCATGCGCTGAACATCATTGACACATTTCGGTTTGGCCAGGGAGGTGATGGCGGTGATCTTTTCCGGATTGGCCTCAATTCCTCTATGGGATACTAAAAATCCCAACAACTTGCCTGCAGGCACACCAAAAACACATTTAGCCGGGTTGAGCATCATTTGGTACACTCTCAAGTTATCGAAAGTCTCCTTCAAATCGTCAACCAGGGTATCCTTCTTTCGTGACTTGACCACAATATCATCCACATAAGCATGCACATTACGACCAATCTGCCTGTGGAGGCAATTTTGCACACATCGTTGATAAGTAGCCTGCGCACTCTTAAGCCCGAAGGGCATAGACACATAGCAGAAGGCTCCAAAAGGAGTAATGAACGCCGTCTTCTCCTGGTCCTTAACTGCCATCTTGATCTGGTGATAACCCGAATAGGCATCCAAAAAACTCAAACGCTCGCAACCTGCCGTAGCATCAATGATCTGATCAATCCGGGGGAGAGCAAAAGGATCCGCTGGACAAGCTTTATTCAAGTCTGTGTAATCCACACACATGCGCCAGGTGCCGTTTTTCTTAAGAACCAGCACCGGATTAGCAAGCCATTCGGGATGAAAAACCTCAACGATAAACCCAACTGCCAGGAGCCTGGCCACTTCCTCCCCAATCGCTTTACGCCTTTCTTCGTTAAACCGGCGTAAGAACTGCTTTACCGGTTTATACTTAGGATCCACATTAAGGGTGTGCTCAGCGAGTTGCCTCGGTACACCAGGCATGTCAGACGGCTTCCATGCAAAGATGTCCCGATTCTCACGGATGAACTCGGTGAGCGCGCTTTCGTATTTTGAATCCAAGTTTGCACTGATGCTGAACTGCTTGGATGAATCGCCAGGCACGAAGTCAACAAGCTTAGTTTCGGCCGCTGATTTGAATTTCAAGGCCGGATCGTGGTCCGTAGTTGGCTTCTTTAATGAAGTCATGTCCTCCGGATCAACACTGTCTTTGTACTGCCTTAGCTCCTCCGTAGCACAAACCGATTCTGCATAAGTCGCATCTCCTTCCTCGCATTCCAAAGCGATTCGACGGCTCCCATGAACCGTTATAGTGCCCTTGTAACCTGGCATCTTAAGTTGCAGATACACATAGCAGGGCCGTGCCATAAATTTTGCATAGGCTGGCCGTCCAAACAAAGCGTGATACGGACTTTGGATCTTAACCACTTCGAACGTCAACGTCTCTGATCTGGAATCGTGACTATCGCCAAAGACCACTTCAAGGGCTATCTTACCAACCGGATATGCAGACTTGCCAGGCACCACCCCGTGGAACACTGTATTGGTCGGTTTGAGATCCTTATCCACCAGTCCCATGCGACGGAAGGTCTCATAATACAAGATGTTAATGCTGCTTCCTCCGTCCATGAGCACCTTGGTGAGCTTATAACCTCCCACCTGAGGCGCCACCACCAATGCTAACTGACCCGGATTATAAATCCTGGGAGGGTGATCTTCTCGGCTCCATATGATAGCCTGTTCCGACCAGCGCAGATAGTGAGGCGTGGCCGGTTCGATAGCACTGACTGCCCGCCTCTGAAGCTTTCTATCCCGTTTATCCAAGCTTGTAGTAAAGACGTGATACTGTCCACCACTCAACTGTTTCGGGTTGCTCTGATAACCTGATTGCTGCTGTCCGTAACCACTTTGATTACTTTGATTATTTTGATTATTTTGGCTGTCCTGTCCGCCCGGATTACTCTGGAACCCTGAACCGGAATTTCCGCCACCGTATCCTGATCCGGAACCTGAACCGCCGCCGGAGCTGTGATCATATTGGAAAGTGTTTGAGCTTTTGAATTCCTTCATGATATAACAATCCTTCCAAAGATGGGTTGCTGGTTCCTCTTTTGTTCCGTGCTTTGGACAGGGCTGGTTTAAGAAAAAGTTCAAACGCTCCGGGTTAGGACCGGGATTCGCGCGGAAACTTGGCTGTTTCCCCTTACGCCGCTGGCCTTTATTCTGTGCACTTGTGTTGGCCACAAAGTCCATGCTCCCGTCCGGTTTACGCTTACCTCCGCCTCCATTACCTGTCGGTCGATGTTGCTGGCCTTTGGTGTTGCTATTCTTCTTTCCCTTCCCTGCTTTGTCATCACCAGAGTCAGGATCCTTGGTACTGTCAGAGTCTGCATACTTCTCTAAAGCGGTCATGAGCGTTCCTATATCTGTACAATCACGCTTCATCCGGCCCAGCTTTAGCTTCAAAGGGCCAAACCGACAGTTGCTTTCCAACAGCACCACGGCAGTGTCTGCGTTGATGCGATCTGACGAGTGCAAAACTTCTGATACCCGCCGCACCCAATGGGTAGTTGATTCCCCTTCTTGCTGAACGCAGGCTGCTAGGTCAACTATCGACATTGGCTGTTTGCACGTGTCCTTAAAATTCTTGATAAACCGGGCGCGCAATTGGGCCCACGAACTAATTGAATTAGGCGGTAAGCTCTTTAGCCAAGTCCGGGCCGTTCCTTCTAACATCATAGTGAAATACTTGGCACATGCCGTGTCATCCACATCCATCATCTCCATAGCCATTTCATAGCTCTCCACCCATGTCTCCGGAGGCTGATCTGCCGTGTAGTTTGGTACCTTGCCGGGGCCTTTGAAGTCTTTGGGCAGGCGTACGTTGCGCAAAGCGGGAACAAGGCACGGTACTCCCAAAGAACTGGAGACCACCCCCGGTTCAACCGTAGCCGCTGGGAAGATAGGTGTAAGCTGACGAGCCTGATGCTGCGCTGCTAATCCGGCCTCCCGCGCACGGGTGCGATCCACATTCTCCTGAGCATTGTCGACGCCCGCCGGGTTGTTGCCGCGGAGCGCTTCACGCCTGGCATTGCTTGACACAGCCGGCTCCTCCATGCGCCTACTATGGCTCCCGCTGGGGCGAGGGGTGGAGTGAATCCGATCACGACTTTGTGAATATGCTTCTTGTTGGGCCAATGCGGTCCTAAGGAGCTCCTTGACCCGGCGTGTCTCTACGTCCTGCGGTGAATCGCCTTCGATCGGAATGGCTTCCAGCCGAGCTGCCGCCGCGACGAGGTTATCCATCGGGTTGGAATAATGACCTGACGGTGTTGGTACGACCTGTGGTGTACCAGTGTTGTGGCGAGGCAGGTTTATTATCCGGTGATGAACCGCGGCGTCAACTGTCGCCTCCGCACGGTTTACCCCCGGGGTGTTGAAGAGATTTCGGGCGTCGAGGGCTGCGGGCAGTCGAGATCGGGATTTCCTCTTCAGGACTTCCTGAGACGCATTCTGGTCCATCATGAGCCTGTAAGCCTGTGCATCCAAAGCGGCGCGCTCTGCCTTCATCCTGATCTCTTCTGCTGCCAGCTCCGCTTTAGCTTGTGTGATCTGCTCTCTCACTTTGGCAATCTTAGCATTGTGAACCTCCTGATCCACCGGGTTGGCTTCCGCCATGAGCGCTGCCAGTGCGTCAAACAGGTCTGACAAAACTTGGGCTGGTGAACCCGTAGGGCCTCCTGCCCGCGCAGCTGTTGCCGCTGCCGATCCGGAGATCGCTGCTGCTGCAGTTGATGATCGTGGCACCGCCTGTGTTCCAGCCATGAAGATCCCCACCCGATAGGGCAGATCAGAGGGGTCCGGAATACTGTTGCCATCGGAGCCGCCCCCAATCCGATCATCTTGCAACTGGTAAAGAGATTCGGTTTCCCTGGTTGACGTTTCATCGCCAGAGTAGATGGCGGTTTCGTCACCGGATTCGGATCCTTCCTCGTAGCTTCCTCCATGGATGACTCCCACGAAGGCCTGCTTCCTGGTCGGTTTAGCCAGGATCGGTCTCGTGCACTGAGCTGTCTCGACGAGGTCGGCGCAGACGCCTAACTCGGGGCCTGGTTCTCCGATCTTGCCGATGAAAACATGGATGCCGCCAAAGGGGACCCGGTACCCGTACTCGATCGAGCCGGCGTCGGGGCCCCAGCCTGTGCTGTCGATGTAGAGTTTTCCGCGGCGGCTCTTGGTCATCCGACCCACAGCGTAACCCTCGAGTCCTTCAAAGCGGCCCTCCAAAAACTTGAAACCATCTCGCGACAGCCCCACGGTGGGCGCCAACTGTCGTGGATTTGTCACGGCAGATGTCCTGGCAAAAGGACTTAGTCGTGGAGCCATCGCAACGGGTTAGTTTGAAGGGGTTAGAGCGGACGCAAGGACACAGAGTTTATACTAGTTCGGCCCCTTCAATGAAGGTAAAAGCCTACGTCTAGTTGTGATGGGATTGCTGGGTTTCGAGGGCTAGGGAGCGATAAGCTTCGCCTAAACCTCGAGTTGTTGTTCTCTCTCCCCAAACCGCCGTCGGGTCGTCCCCTTATATACACGGGTGACGCCCGTCGGTCTGCAAAGTCCCGACCTCCGGCTTATAAACGTGCCCGGGTCGGTCTCTCTATTCCTAACTTACAATGCAAGTTTTACCTCAGGCCGGTTTACGCCGTAAACCTCTAAACCGATTATAGACCTTGGGCCCTTCTATTTCTCCTTGGGCTTTAACATCTCGGGTCCATTGACGGAGCTAACCCGGGCCCTGTAGGCCGGTTTACCCCAAATAGCAATATCCCCAACAGAGGGAGTCCTGGATTAAGGGGTCCTCGGGCGTCCGAACAGTGTAACATGGGCCGGACTAATGGGTTATGAAGATACAAGACAGAAGACTTCTTCCCGTCTTCTGATGGGACTCTCCTTTGCGTGGACGGCAAGCTTGGCGTTCGAATATGTAGATTCCTTCATTTGTAAACTGACTCTGTACAACCCTAGGCCCCTCCGATGTCTATATAAACCGGAGGGTTTGGTCCGTAGAGGCAATCATAATCATACAGGCTACACATCTTGGGTTTAGCCATTACGATCTCGTGGTAGATCAACTCTTGTAATTCTCATATTCATCAAGATCAATCAAGTAGGAAGTAGGGTATTACCTCCATCAAGAGGGCCCGAACCTGGGTAAACATCGTGTCCCCCGTCTCCTGTTACCATCGACCATAGACACACAGTTCGGGACCCCCTACCCGAGATCCACCGGTTCTGACACCGACAGTGAGCCGCCTCCATCAGCCACTTGCAAGCTACTGTTTCCACTACTATGGCTACCTCTCTGCACCACAGCGCCGCCCCGCCAGTTCGTGCGGCCGGCTTGTCTGACCCGTTGTGGCTCACCTGCATGTCTGCCGTGTTTTTGGGTTGACCCAGTCACCTCCAAGTCGCCCACTGTCGAGTCAGCCTCCGTGGTGCTGGCTTGCCCTGAGCCGCCCTCCGCTCCTATGGCTCGCGGTCCCGCAGCAAGTCGCCGTTGCCGTAGCCCTAATCTGAGCCGCCTCGCTGACTTACCTCGCCATAAGTTGCCGTGGTTCCTACTCTGCATACGATAACTTTGGTCGCCTCAACTAAGCCGAGCAGCAACTCTGCGGTCGTGGTCGCGCGCACGGCCTCAGTCCACCGGCCGCCTCCGGATCGACCCGCCACCGCTGCAATACGCCTCTACAAGTCGCCGCGGCCCCTACTGAGTCGTTGCGGCCCTAGTGACCCGCCTGCCTCCATTAGTGTGGTTTGTTTTAAGCCGCCTCACCGTCGCGCACGGAGCCTCTGCAGTGTTTACATAAAGACTAAGTGGACAAGGACACCCAAGTTTGATGCGCTGCTCGGGAGGCATGACTCATTTGAAAACTGGATGGATGTGTGATTATCTGTTTGGACGTCAAGCCCTCATTTGGTAAAATTGCCATGCAGTCACTTCATCCAGATGAATGAGGTGATATCCATCTAAGTTTATTTTATTAGCGCATATTTTTTTCAAAAAACAATCACTTTGTTTTGCAATATATTTTGTGCAGGACAATGATTCATTATAAAGGTGGTGACATGCTATGCCTATGGAGTGTGTGTTAGCATCATCATGCGCTCGCATCCGCACCCGCTTGTTGTTGAACGGGTGTGTGCAAGCCGCCGCCCGTGCAGCTTGATCTACATCAACTCGCTGGGACCGCGCCTGTGATTGACTCATCCATCTGCACCGACTTATAATGTCGCGGCCGACTCATCTGTGTGCTCCCGCGGCCGACTCGCCCATGATTGATTTCAGCTTCACCGCCGGGATCATCAACTCCGTGGCGGATGACTATTGGCTTCACGTATCAGGTGAAATCCATTCAGTATGTTTTTTTATATTACATATTGCTTTCTTTAAAAAAGAGCAGTTACTCTGGCTTGCAAGTTCTCCATTGCAGGACAAGTTGTCTACTGCAAAAGGGATTATTATATCACCGAGCTGTTGAATGACTCATACCGGTTTTTATCATGATCAAATATGGAGAATCTCAAGACAACTCCTTGAGTCGTCTTAAGACTCGGGGGCTACAATGATATGACTCGGTAAATGTTGCCAGTTTAAGCAGATTCAAGAACTCCGGGTAACTGGAGGGAAAATAACCCGATCCCGGAGGCTGCTGTAATATTAAAGGCCGTCAGAAAATTTCCAGCTCAAAATGAAGATTCCGGTTTCAAATCCGGCTCAAGGGAAATCTGTTTCCCACAAAGCTCTAAAGCTCTCAATATCCGATTTAAAATTCTGGCTCAAGAAGAATTTGTCTCTCGCAAAGTTCGAGTTCTCAAAAAAAATTAAAGGTTGCCAAAGAGAACTTGCTGCCATGGTACGCGGTTCAAACATGGGTATCCTGCCTTATTGGCTCAATGCCACACTTATGGTCACTTGGGGGCTTCTTGCTCATATTTGAAGCATAGCTGTGAATATCCCTCTTGATCGGCTCAATGCCACACTTATGGTCACTTGGGAGCTTCCTGCTCATATTTGAAGCATAGCTGTGAATATCCCTCTTGATCGGCTCAATGCCACACTTATGGTCACTTGGGGGCTTCCTGCTCATATTTGAAGCATAGATGTGAATATCCCTCTTGATCGGCTCAATGCCACAAACCACTTGGGGGCTTCCTGCTCATTGAGCATAGCTGTAAATATCTCTCTTGGTCTGGCTCATACGCCATGATTACAAAGCACATGGGGGCTTCCTGTTCAAACATAGGTGTATTCACCAAAGAGAACATAGCGTTACTACCCTCGTGAGCATATCTGGAGTTTATTAATCAGGTCTGGCTTTGCACGTTAAGTCGCTAGTATAAATTTGGATTGTGCCATTGGAATCATGCGCTTATAAATCATTGGATTATATTATTCAAATCATTAATAGCCTACATGGCTGGATTTTTATTATGGTTATCAATAACCAATATTAATATTCAGGTTTTCAAAGTCGCTTTAGCGCAATGCTATTATTTTATCATTATCAATGGATATGATTTATTCTACAATGGAAGGAATAGTCCCGAGTTGCTGCTGGCTTACGACCCGGCACTTGGGGGCTACATTATTCAAGTTGAGATTACATCAAATATGCAAGTCCCATGTCACTGCCAGCATGCACCATGGCACTTGGGGGCTAATGCTAGGCCATTTCTTACTTGCCTCATTGAAGACCCGACTCATTACATCGTAATGAGCCGGCCCTTGAGGGCTACTAATTGCTCCTGTAGAAAATTCAAGGTACACAAGCCTTAATCCATTATATTGAAGGGTTCATTGCTCAGTTGGTAGAGTACAAAGTTCTTAACCTTATGGACGTGGGTTCAAGCCCTACGATGGAGGCTACATCATATGATGTTATTTTCAAATGAAGTATATATAAAGTCCCAGCTTAGTATTATCTTACTGAGCCGGCCCTTGGGGGCTACACTGGTTGAAGTTTTCATGAGTATAAGGCAATTACAAGTCCCAGGTTGCTGCAAGCATGACAACCTAGCACTTGGGAGCTACATATCTGGAATATTCAGTTTTGACTAGTGACTGAGATGAACAATCTGGATTTCTTCAAGGTTGTAACATTTATATTGAAGCAAGTCTTAAGTGGTTACTATGCTCCCTTCTTAAGACTTGGTGGCTACAAGTGATAGGCATATAAGGGAGGTGCTTTTTCAAGCTTGATGTTAGCAACAATTATGACCCGGTGCCATCAATATTTACAAATCGGCAATTTTGGCAATGACAAACCGGCAAGTTTGTTCATCATCAAGCTGGCTGAAGGTCAGATGAGTATTTCAAAGACCAATATTTTTTAAGCATTGGGTGCTAAGTCAAATGACACAATTTTTCTTTGTGAGAAACCAACGTCAGCAAATTGATTATGAAGCTAGCCTATTGATCCGGATTTTCTAGAAGAAGGAAATGACAAGTAATTAAGGATGATCAGGTGTCGGCTTACAAGAGTTCTTAACCCGGACCATAATTTTCAAAATTGTTCTTGTTTTTGTTTTACAGGATCAGTTTAACATGGATAAATCCAAATTAAACTGGGGGCTAATGTTGGGGATATACCCCGCAGTATGACCCGGCTGGGACTTGGTGTTTCATGGTAAGCCGGCAGATGTTAAGCCAGATGTTAAGCCGGCAGATGTTAAGCCATATGTTAAGCCGGCAGATGTTAAGCCAGATGGTAAGTTAGGTTGTAACAGAGTCACCTGGGGTTAATAAGCCCGAGGCATTAAGAAGCCTAAGATGTTAACAAGCCCACGGAGAAATGCCCGTGATGAGAAGTCAGAATAGTATAAGTCCTGATCCGAGTTGGACTCTACATGTAACCCGCCCCTTCAACTTATATAAGGAGGGGCGGGGCAACTCAAGAGGAGGGGAAATAATCGTTAAGGCTAGACACAACTAGGAGAGCCGGTTTACGGCGACTCCCTCATGAGCATAATGAGACCCAGCCATAAACAGCATATAGGGTTGTTATCGGATGATGTTTCCCGGGGCCTGAAGTTGTCTAAACCCTTGTCTTGCGTTGCGTCTCTGCATTCCGATCAACCCCTCTCAAGCTACCAGATAGATGCGTTGGCCTCATGACTAAGTCCTCACACTAGGACATCTGTCGTGGCAAATCCACGATAGTTCCCCTTCTATCACTGGTGTCGGTGTACTAAAGTAGGGGTACCTTAGTACCCCAGACTTGTGCCCGGGCAGTTGTAGCACCCTGCGGCGAGGCCCGCCCAGGAAGCGCCAAGAGAAGACCAAGCATTCAAGACAAGGCCCCCGGCAAGAGGAGCTTGCCGGGCCAAGAAGACAAGGCCCCCGACAAGAGGAGCTTGCCGGGCCAAGAAGACAAGACCCCGGCAAGAGGAGCTTGCCGGGACGGCTAAGCCCATGTAATACCATCCAAGAACAAAGTATACGAGACAGAAGATCGAGACCCCGACAAGAGGAGCTTGTCGGGAAGGCCGAACCCAGGCACCACAAGAGAAGCCCGCCACGGCGCGCCATGCGCCCCAGCAAGGCCTGATAGCCGGCAAGCTATCAGGCACAGGAAGACGACCCCCGCGGCAAGCCACTTGCCGCGGCAAATCGCCACCTCAGGACTGCGCTCCAGCTCGCCCGCCCACGCGTCGCTCCGGGGCTTCCCCCAAGGGCACGTGGCGGGGCACCGCGCAGCCTGGGGTATGCGGTGGCATGCAGCCACCATCGTGGCGAGCAGTGGCGCACCTAACGGTCCGCCTCGGTGCTGTCCGGGCGACCGTGACGGGCATTTAATGCCCTTGTCCCCTACCGTCAGAAGTAGGTATGATAACACTGTGCCGCACTGTAGCGCCACTGTTCCCACACTATTACAACTTCCACCCCTTTTACACTTTTACCCCTTTCTCTTACGTTGACACCTGTCGGTGACCCCTTTGCGCTACAAAAGGAGGCCCGTGTGCAACGTAGAGGGGGGTTCGGAGGTTCGGAGGTGCGGAATCCAGACAGCCTTACGCTCGGTGTAGCTAGCTCTCCAAGCTCCCGAGCTCCCCAGTTCAATACAACCAAGCAGGAGTAGGGTTTTACGCGTCCATCGTGGCCCGAACCTGGGTAAACCGCCCGTGTGCTCGCCTCGATCTGCTCTCCGTGCTCCCTCCGCCCCCCTCACCGGACAACGAAAGGGGCTCCGGCCCCATAGGTGCTCGCGGGGGACGCCGTCCGCCCCGACATCTTTGGCGCGCCAGGTAGGGGGACGCCGGGGGACAGCCCGCTCCTGCGGATCCCAGGATCCGTCCAGTCGAAGCAGGTGTCCCCGATAAGCCTTGCTCCGGCAAGCAGATCAGCAGTCTGAACGCTGAGGAACAGTCGGCTCCTGCGGATCCGAGGATCTGTCCAGTTGAAGCGGGGGTTCCCGACAAGCTTTGGCATTCTTTCCCACGGGCTCGTGTGCGGCCCTCCTCGAGTATCCACTCGCGCAGAGACTGGGCAAGAAGCAGCTGCTCCTTGAGGAGGACCGCCTTCTGGCCGCTGGGCGAACGATTCGCCTCCAGCGAACTCTGCGCCGCTCCCGTAGCCGCAGAAGTTAGCGCCAGAAGTCACGAGAAAGGCGACCTCGTTCCCCGGCGCGCCTCGTCCGCCGGGGTGCCGAACGAGTTGACGCCGACCGTGGGAGGAATCTTGCCAGCGCGGTTGCCGGAACCCGTTCCGCCAACCATCCTCTCTGCCCAAGTCTTGCCGCAGTTGCATGTGATCCTTGGCGCAGAGAGGGGCGTGGATCCCCAAGCATAGCTACGCCTAGCTACGGAGGGTCGTGAGGCCCTGCGCCTTTGCCTACCCCCAGGATGGGCTGGATGCTGCCCAGGGAGGTTTTACCCTACCGGGCGGCAAGCGATAAGAAAAGATAAGTTGCCGGAGCTCGAGCAATTGCCCCATCAATTTTTAAGAGTTATCTCCCTCGAACGACCGAGCCTTGGTTGAGAGGCCTGAGCGCGGAAGGACCGGCACGAGACTGGTTGCGCCCTCATTTCGTTTCGAGTCCGCTCAACGACTTGAGTGTGCTACACCCCGAGTAGCGTCCTCACTTTGTTTCGAGCTCGCCCGGCACCCTAAGCGTGCTGCGACCGCAGTCGCACCTCTTACTTTGCCTTGAGCCTGCTCAACAATCTGAGTGAGCGGCAACCAGCCGCGGCGAGGTTTCTTGCCGGTGGTAGCCCCGCCAGCGGGTCGCTGACGTCCCGCACTCGGCGCCCGTGGCAAGGCGGAGGCCTACGCCGGCAAGTCCCCGAAAACGTAGGGCGGAAACAAACAAGGCGCTGGTCAAGTAGAGGAGATAACAGTGCGATGCATTGCCTAAGATAAAAAGTTATATTACAAAATGCCTTACTGCTGCTCTAACCAGCCGTTTTCATGGCATATTTAACAGCGGCAGGGAAAGGAGATAAAAGAAAGGGGCAGGCGGCCTAGTCCACGCGGTCGCCCTCGATCCTCTTGACCCCGGCCGCCTTCTTGACGATAGGGGCGATGAGGGCCTGGATCCCCGTCAGGTCAGCGTTCTCCGGCAAGGGCCTGAGGACGTTGGTAAGCCTGATGTCGGGGTTGCGGAAAACGATCTTCACCAGCACCCTCTCGAGGGCCCCGGAGATGGCCTCCCGCGTCTCGTCGGCCAGCTCCTTCGGAAGCGACGTTCGGAGGTGCTGGAGCGCCTGCACCACCCCCTGGAAGAAGGAAGTGAGCTTGGCGCTGGGCACGACGTCCTTGTCGGTGAGGGACTGGTGGCCCTCGATCCCCAGCAGCGCCAGCTCCTTGTCGATGGTGGCGGCGATGTCGACGAGGCCCTCGGTCCACCGCTCCACCGTATCCCTGAAGGTGTTCTGGGAAACGGCGGCGCGCCTCAGCAGCTCCTCGTTGCCGTCGACCTCCTTCCGTAAAGCCGCCTCCCGCTCCTTAGCGCTGTCCAGCGCCTTGCCGAGCGCCTCCAATTTCAGTTCTAGAGTGGAGTTGGAGTTCTTGGCGGCGTCAAGCTCCTGGATCTTCTCGGCGAAGCGACCCTGAAGCTCACCGAGGGTGAGCGCACCCTTCTTGCGCTCCTGCCGGAGCGCGGCGAGCTCCTCGTCCTTCGCCTTGAAGTCGGAATCGAGCTGCGCCACCCTCGCCTCCAGCCCCTTCTTGGTGACCTCAGCGGCTGCAGCAGCGTCCTGCGCCTTCTTCAGGTCTCCGCTGAGCGCCCGCTCGCGCGCGGCAACCTCCTCCTCGTGGTTGGCGAGGCTGGCCGTTTTCAGCACCAGCTCGCCTTCCCGCGCGGATAACTCCGCGGCGGCAAGCCTCTGCTGCTCCTCGGCCTCCGCCTTCTCAAGGATAAAGGCCGTCCGCGCCTCGCCAAGCTGCCTCCGCTCCTCCGCCAGGGACTGGACGGCCTGCTGGTTGAGCTCCCGGAGCTCGGCGGCGCGTTTCTCCATGTCCGCACCCGCCTTCGCGACAAGGGCCTCTCGCCGCTCCACCTTGGCCTGCCGGGCCCGGTAGAGCGACACAAGCCTACGGAGCAGCTGCTCCTCCTCGAGCTCATTGCCGCTGGAGTTTGGCACGTCCACCACCGTCAGCCCGACGGAGGCAAGCACCTCTCCGTCCAAGGCCTCCCCCTCAACAGGCGCCCTGGAGCTCGACTCCCAGGGGAGCCTGATGAAGACGCCGTCGCCTGCTTTCAGGTAGGCGCCCTCCGGGGGCTCCTCGGAGTCCGCCACGGCGGCGGCGGCAGGGTCGCTGGCCGGCGGAGTGCCCGACGCCCCCGTCACCTCGGGGCCGTCAGCACGATTACCGGTCCCCTCGCCCCAGGCGGCCGCGTCGGCTTTGGCGGCCTCGGCCTCCCCGTCGCCCGCGGGGATATCGACGCCGTCCGCCTCCCGAGCGCCGGCAACGTCGTCGGCATCGCCATGCGCGCCCTCCTCGACGACGACCTCAGCCTCTATCGAATCCGAGGCGGGCGGGTCTGAGGAAAGGAGAAAGATCAATCGAACGAGTCAAAGGAAGAAAAGACCAAGGGGATCTCTGGAGACGGGAGAGGACGCAGTAAAGGCGAAGGAGGGGAGCCGCTCCGTTTCCTCTGCCTTATATGGGGAAGTGGCGGACACTCCGTTCTTGCCATTAAGAATCGTGCGCGACGTGACGCGCGCCTGCGCGGTTCAGTCCCGCGCACGCCACCCACGTCACGCTCACCCCGCACGCCCCGCCCCCACGACGCCGCGATAAGCGCGCGCCGCCTGGGGAAGGTGCGACGGATGCGGAGTTAAGGAGCAGCGCGACCAAGGCCACGCGTGCCCGTGCACTGTTAGGGCCTGGCCCAACGACGCTCGGCACCGTGTGTGGCACAGGCCCGGGGGCTCCTGTCGGTGTACTAAAGTAGGGGTACCTTAGTACCCCAGACTTGTGCCCGGGCAGTTGTAGCACCCTGCGGCGAGGCCCGCCCAGGAAGCACCAAGAGAAGACCAAGCATTCAAGACAAGGCCCCCGGCAAGAGGAGCTTGCCGGGCCAAGAAGACAAGGCCCCCGGCAAGAGGAGCTTGCCGGGCCAAGAAGACAAGACCCCGGCAAGAGGAGCTTGCCGGGACGGCTAAGCCCATGTAATACCATCCAAGAACAAAGTATACGAGACAGAAGATCGAGACCCCGACAAGAGGAGCTTGTCGGGAAGGCCGAACCCAGGCACCACAAGAGAAGCCCGCCACGGCGCGCCATGCGCCCCGGCAAGGCCTGATAGCCGGCAAGCTATCAGGCACAGGAAGACGACCCCCGCGGCAAGCCACTTGCCGCGGCAAATCGCCACCTCAGGACTGCGCTCCATCTCGCCCGCCCACGCGTCGCTCCGGGGCTTCCCCCAAGGGCACGTGGCGGGGCACCGCGCAGCCTGGGGTATGCGGTGGCATGCAGCCACCATCGTGGCGAGCAGTGGCGCACCTAACGGTCCGCCTCGGTGCTGTCCGGGCGACCGTGACGGGCATTTAATGCCCTTGTCCCCTACCGTCAGAAGTAGGTATGATAACACTGTGCCGCACTGTAGCGCCACTGTTCCCACACTATTACAACTTCCACCCCTTTTACACTTTTACCCCTTTCTCTTACGTTGACACCTGTCGGTGACCCCTTTGCGCTACAAAAGGAGGCCCGTGTGCAACGTAGAGGGGGGTTCGGAGGTTCGGAGGTGCGGAATCCAGACAGCCTTACGCTCGGTGTAGCTAGCTCTCCAAGCTCCCGAGCTCCCCAGTTCAATACAACCAAGCAGGAGTAGGGTTTTACGCGTCCATCGCGGCCCGAACCTGGGTAAACCGCCCGTGTGCTCGCCTCGATCTGCTCTCCGTGCTCCCTCCGCCCCCCTCACCGGACAACGAAAGGGGCTCCGGCCCCATAGGTGCTCGCGGGGGACGCCGTCCGCCCCGACAACTGGGATCAAGCACTGTAAGATCGAACCCATCACAAAGCACCTATTCCCATTGCAAGATAAATATATAGATCAAGTTGGCCAAACAAAACCCAAATATCGGAGAAGAAATACGAGGCTATAAGAAATCATGCATATAAGAGATCAAAGAAGACTCAAATAACTTTCATGGATAAAAACATAGATCTGATCATAAACTCAAAGTTCATCGGATCCCAACAAACACACCGCAAAAAGAGTTACATCATATGGATCTCCACGAGACCATTGTATTGAGAATCAAAAGAGAGAGAGAGGGAGCCATCTAGCTACTAACTACGGACCCATAGGTCTACAATGAACTACTCACGCATCATCAGAGAGGCACCAATGCGCATGATGAACCATGATGTCTACTATGCAACCTTCTCCTTGTAGACGTTGTTGGGCCTCCAAGTGCAGAGGTTTGTAGGACAGTAGCAAATTTCCCTCAAGTGGATGACCTAAGGTTTATCAATCCATGGGAGGCGTAGGATGAAGATGGTCTCTCTCAAACAAACCTGCAACCAAATAACAAAGAATCTCTTGTGTCCCCAACACAGCCAATACAATGGTAAACTGTATAGGTGCACTAGTTTGGTGAAGAGATGGTGATACAAGTGCAATATGGATGGTAGATACATGTTTTTGTAATCTGAAAATATAAAAACAGCAAGGTAACTAAAGATAAAAGTGAGCGTAAACGGTATTGCAATGCTAGGAAACAAGGCCTAGGGTTCATACTTTCACTAGTGCAAGTTCTCTCAACAATAATAACATAATTGGATCATATAACTATCCCTCAACATGCAACAAAGAGTCACTCCAAAGTCACTAATAGCTGAGAACAAACGAAGAGATTATGGTAGGGTATGAAACCACCTCAAAGTTATCCTTTCTGATCGATCTATTCAAGAGTCCGTAGTAATATAACATGAAGCTATTCTTTCTGTTCAATCTATCATAGAGTTCGCACTAGAATAACACCTTAAGACACAAATCAACCAAAACCCTAATGTCACCTAGATACTCCAGTGTCACCTCAATTATCCGTGGGTATGATTATACGATATGCATCACACAATCTCAGATTCATCTATTCAAACCAACACAAAGTACTTCAAAGAGTGCCCCAAAGTTTCTATCGGAGAGTCAAGACGAAAATGTGCGCCAACCCCTATGCATAGATTCCCAAGGTCACGGAACCCGCAAGCTGATCACCATAACATACATCAAGTGAATCACGTGATATCCCATTGTCACCACAGATACACACATGCAAGACATACATCAAGTTTTCTCAAATCCTTAAAGACTCAATTTGATAAGATAACTTCAAAGGGAAAACTCAATCCATTACAAGAGAGTAGAGGGGGAGAAACATCATAAGATCCAACTATAATAGCAAAGCTCGCGATACATTAAGATCGTACCATCTCAAGAACACGAGAGAGAGAGAGAGAGAGAGATCAAACACATAGCTACTAGTACATACCCTCAGCCCTGAGGGTGAACTACTCCCTCCTCGTCATGGAGAGCGTCGGGATGATGAAGATGCCCACCGGTGAGGGATCCCCCCTCCGGCAGGGTGCCGGAACAGGGTCCCAATTGGTTTTTGGTGGCTATAGAGGCTTGTGGCGGCGGAACTCCCGATCTATTATGTTCCACGATGGTTTTAGGGTATATGGAGATATATAGGCGAAAGAAGTCAGTAAGGGGAGCCACGAGGGGCCCACGAGGGTGGAGGGCGCGCCCCTTGCCTCGTGCCTTCCTCATTGCTTCCCTTACGTATACTCCAAGTCTTCTAGATTGCTTCCGTTCAAAAAATAACTCTCCCGAAGGTTTCATTCCGTTTGGACTCCGTTTGATATTCCTTTTCAGCGAAACACTGAAACAAGGGGAAAACAGAAACTGGCACTGGGCTCTGGGTTAATAGATTAGTCACAAAAATCATATAAAAGTGCATAGTAAAGCCCATTAAACATCCAAGATTGATAATATAATAGTATGAATACTTCATAAATTATAGATACGTTGGAGACGTATCAAACCCCTCCGTGATGGTGTCTAGATTGGATCTGTTGGTTCTGGAACCCGGCGGCTGGAATTGATTTCCGTCGACTCCCTAGGGTTTCTGGATATTGTGGTATTTATAGAGCAAAGAGGCGGTGCGGGAGGCCACTGAGGTGGGCACAACCCACCAGGGCGCGCCTGGGCCTCCAGGCGCACACTGGTGTCTTGTGCTCACCTCAGGCTCCCTCTTCGGTACTTCTTTGGCCCACTAGATGTCTTCTGGTCCAAAAAAATCCACAAAAAGTTTCTTGCGTTTGGACTCCGTTTGGTATTGATTTCCTGCCATGTAAAAACATGCAGAAAACAACAACTGGCACTGGGCACTATGTCAATAGGTTAGTACCAAAAAAGATATAAAATGATTATAAAATTATTGTAAAACATCCAAGAATGATAATATAACAGCATGGAACAATAAAAAATAATAGATACGTTGGAGACGTATCAAGTGCCTCCTTATTACGCACAAAAAAATGAATACTCCCCCTGCTAGCTAGGACCCACCATAGTGGGGGGCTGACTTGTGGGCCTACTAAGTTGACGCGGATGGAGGGCTTTGTCAACTTAGTCAATATGAATGATTCTAGCTCCAGTGATCGTACGATGTCCATCCAACAGCTGTAGTGCTTCTTCAACCTCTGGTCTTCTTGCTCCAGCCGCCCAAACCAGCGCCGGTTGTGCCGCCTGCTCCTGCCTCCCGTGGCCGGCTCTGCTGCTGCGCAGGACTGATCACCCCACCCTACTCCAACCTCTGGCAAGGCCATCCCTCTACTCATCCACAACCCCTGTTATTCTGCAGCGATGGTAGCCTCACACCGCAGCCGAATCAGTCAACCCTCTACTCGTCTCCGCGTGGGTTTCCACTGCCGCATCTTCCCCGGCTCCGCGTCATCCCCTTCCTATTCCTCGCCAGCGTCCACCGCCTTGGTGCTCTCGGCGTGGCATGGTCAATGGTCAAGGAATGACTTCCGTCGAAAGAGTAATGTACGTGGAGAGGCTGACAGTTGGGTCCACGGCCACAGCAAGTAAGTGCCTCCGTATTATGCGCAAAATAATGATTCCTCCACCTGGCAACATGGATCCACTGGACGGGCCACCGTATTTCGCAAAAAATCTTTCCCCCTGACTGCTGGGACCCACCAGCTACATCTTCGTACGCAAGGAAGTGCGTCCATATTACAGGCAAAAAATATGATTCTCTCCCTGACAACTGGGACCCACCAACTATATCTTCGCACACAAGGAAATGCCTCCTTACCTTCCTTATAGCTGGACCCACCCGGTGGAACTGTATGTAGGGTTTTCAGTTTGGTCGCGAATATGTACGTACATACTGGTCGATCAGTCTATCTGCAGGCTGCAGCGATGAACCGTGGCCGGGTAAGGAAGGGCACGTGCCGTAGTAGAGGCGTAGACGTAGCATGTCACACAGTCCCGTCTATATCATGTACACGTACGTACAGCCAGGGTGCAAGAAAGTAAATACGGCCACGTACGTACATATGGGCGGGGTCTCGAACGCCTACTTGCACATACGTGCGGCCAGGGCTAGTGTACATGGAGAGGCAGTGGAGAGCAGCGACGACGTCCTGTTCATCGGCAGCCAACCGGCTGGGTCGAAACGAAGAAACTACATCATGTTCATCGGGAGGCAACATAATGCATCCTATTTATTGGGAGCCAAATGGCTTGGATGGAACAGTCGAAACGAAGCCTCACGTACCGCAAAATGGAGGAAACGACCTTTTGTTCGACCGCCTACGGTTGAAATAGGATCCTGTTCACCGGGAGGGGTCTGGCGTACCGCAAAACGGAGGAAACCGACTTATCTTCGACCTCCTATGGTCGAAACAGGGTCCTGTTGATCGGGAGGGGTGTGGCGTACTGCAAAACGGAGGAAACGGACTTCTCTTCGACCTCCTACGGTCGAAACAGGGTCCTATTCATCGGGAGGGGTGTGGCGTACTGCTACCTCTTGAGCACTACATTGGATTTCCTTGAAGAGGAAAGGATGATGCAGCAAAGTAGCGTAAGTATTTCCGTCAGTTTTTGAGAACCAACGTATCAATCAAGTAGGAGGCTACGCGCGGGTCCCCTCGTACCTGCACAAAGCAAATAACTCCTTGCAACCAACGCTATAAGGGGTTGTCAATCCCTTCACGGTCACTTACGAGAGTGAGATCTGATAGAGATGATAGATAATATTTTTGGTATTTTTGTGATAAAGATGCAAAGTAAAATAAAAAGCAAAGTAAAAACAAAGGCAATAATAAAGTGTAGGAAGATTAATATGATGAAGATAGACCCGGGGGCCATAGGTTTCACTAGTGGCTTCTCTCAAGAGCATAAGTATTTTACGGTGGGTGAACGAATTACTGTTGAGCAATTGACAGAATTGAGCATAGTTATGAGAGTATCTAGGTATGATCATGTATATAGGCATCACGTCCGAGACAAGTAGACCAACTCCTGCCTGCATCTACTACTATTACTCCACTCATCGATCGCTATCCAGCATGCATCTAGAATATTAAGTTCAAGAAAACAGAGTAACGCCTTAAGCAAGATGACATGATGTAGAGGGATAAATTCATGCAATATGATAAAAAAACCATCTTGTTATCCTCGATGGCAACAATACAATACGTGCCTTGCTGCCCCTACTGTCACTTGGAAAGGACACCGCAAGATTGAACCCAAAGCTAAGCACTTCTCCCATTGCAAGAAAAACCAATCTATTAGGCCAAACCAAACTGATAATTCGTAGATACTTGCAAAGATAAACAATCATACATAATAGAATTTAGAGAAGATTCAAATATTGTTCATAGATAATCTTGATCATAAACCCACAATTCATCGGTCTCAACAAACACACCACAAAAAGAAGATTACATCGAATAGATCTCCACGAGAGAGGGGGAGAACATTGTATTGAGATCCGAAAAGAGAGAAGAAGCCATATAGCTACTAACTATGGACCCGAAGGTCTGAGGTAAACTACTCACACTTCATCGGAGGGGCTATGTGATGATGTAGAAGCCCTCCATGGTGGATGCCCCATCCATCGGAGCTCCGGAACAGGCCCCAAGATGGGATCTCGTGGGTACAGAAGGTTGCGGCGGTGGAATTAGGTTTTTGGCTCCGTATCTGATCGTTTGGGGGTACGTTGGTATATATAGGAGGAAGAAGTACGTCGGTGGAGCAACATGGGGCCCATGAGGGTGGAGGGCGTGCCCTGGGGGGTGGGTGCGCCCCCTACCTCGTGCTCTCCTCAAAGCTTCCTTGGCTTAGGTTCCAAGTCTCCTGGATCACGTTCGGTGAGAAAATCACGTTGCTGAAGGTTTCATTCCGTTTGGACTCCGTTTAATATTCTGTTTCTTCGAAACTCTGAAATAGGCCAAAAACAACAATTCTGGGTTGGGCCTCCGGTTAGTAGGTTAGTCCCAAAAATAATATAAAAGTGGATAATAAAGCCCAATATGGTCCAAAACAGTAGATAATATAGCATTATAGATACGTTGGAGACGTATCATGCATCCCCATGCTTAATTCCTGCCGTCCTCGAGTAGGTAAATGATAAAAATAGAATTTTTGATGCGGAGTGCTACTTGGCATAATTTCAATGTAATTCTTCTTAATTGTGGTATGAATATTCAGATCCGAAAGATTCAAGATAAAAGTTCATATTGACATAAAAAAATAATACTTCAAGCATACTAACTAAGCAATTATGTCCTCTCAAAATAACATGGCCAAAGAAAGTTCATCCCCACAAAATCATATAGTTTAGTCATGCTCCATTTTCGTCACACAAGAATGCTCTCATCATGCACAACCCCGATGACAAGCCAAGCAATTGTTTCATACATTAGTAATCTCAAACTTATAAACTTTCACGCAATATATGAGCGCGAGCCATGGACATAGCACTATGGGTGGAATATAATATGATGATGGGGGTTATGTGGAGAAGACAAAAAAGGAGAAAGTCTCACATCAACGAGGCTAATCCATGGGCTATGGAGATGCCCATTGATTGATGCTAATGCAAGGAGTAGGGATTGCCATGCAACAGATGCACTAGAGCTATAAATGTATCAAAGCTCAACAAAAGAAACTAAGTGGGTGTGCATCCAACTTGCTTGCTCACAAAGACCTAGGGCACTTGAGAAGGCCCATTGTTGGAATATACAAGCCAAGTTCTATAATGAAAAATTCCTACTAGTATATGAAAGTGACAAAACAAGGGACTCTCAATCATGATGATTATGGTGCTACTTTGAAGCACAAGTGTGGCGAAGGATAGTAGCATTGTCCCTTCTCTCTTTTTCTCTCATTTTTTTGGGCCTTCTCTTTTTTTATGGCCTTTCTCTTTTTTTTTATTCCTCACTTGAGACAGTGCTCTAGAAAATGATGATCATCACACTTCTATTTATTTACAACTCAATGATTACAACTCGATACTAGAACGAAGTATGACTCTATATGAATGCCTCCGGCGGTGTACCGGGATATGCAATGAACCAAGAGTGACATGTATGAAAGAATTATGAACAGTGGCTTTGCCACAAATACTATGTCAACTACATGATCATGCTAAGCAATATGACAATGATGTATGTGTCATGATAAACGGAATGGTGGAAAGTTGCATGGCAATATATCTCGGAATGGCTATGGAAATGCCATAATAGGTAGGTATGGTGGCTGTTTTAAGGAAGATATAAGGAGGTTTATGTGTGAAAGAGCGTATCATATCACGGGGTCTGGATGCACCGGTGAAATTTGCACCAACTCTCAATGTGAGAAAGGGCAATGCACGGTACCGAAGAGGCTAGCAATGATGGAAGGGTGAGAGTGCGTAAAATCCATGGACTCAACATTAGTCATAAAGAACTCACATACTTATTGCAAAAATCTACAAGCCATTAAAAACCAAAGCACTACGCGCATGCTCCTAGGGGGATAGATTGGTAGGAAAAGACCACCGCTCGTCCCCGACCGCCACTCATAAGGAGGACAATCAAAGAACACCTCATGTTTCAAATTTGTTACATAACGTTTACCATACGTGCATGCTACGAGACTTGCAAAATTAAACACAAGCATTTCTCAAATTCACAACTACTCAACTAGCACGACTTTGATATTATCACCTCCATATCTAAAAACAATCATCAAGCATCAAACTTTTCTTAGTATCCAACACACTCATAAGAAAGCTTTTACTATTTTTGTATACCTAGCATATTAAGATTATTAAAGCAAATTACCATGCTATTTAAGACTCTCAAAATAATCTAAGTGAAGCATGAGAGATCAATAGTTTCTTTAAAACAAATCCACCACCGTGCTCTAATAGATATAAGTGAAGTACTAGAGCAAAACTATATAGCTCAAAAGATATAAGTGAAGCACATAGAGTATTCTAACAATTTCCAAATCATGTATGGCTCTCTCAAAAGGTGTGTACAGCAAGTATGATTGTGGTAAACTAAAAAGCAAAGACTCAAATCATAAAAGACGCTCCAAGAAAAACACATATCATGGGGTGAATAAAAATATAGCTCCAAGTAAAGTTACCGATGGAAGTAGACTAAAGAGGGAATGCCTTCCGGGGCATCCCCAAGCTTTGGCTTTTTGGTGTCCTTAGATTATCTTGGGGGTGCCATGGGCATCCCCAAGCTTAGGCTCTTGCCACTCCTTGTTCCATAATCCATCAAAATATTTCACCCAAAACTTGAAAACTTCACAACACAAAACTCAACAGAAATCTCGTGAGCTCCATTAGCGAAAGAAAACAAAAGACCACTTCAAGGTACTGTAATGAACTCATTATTTATTTATATTGGTGTTAGACCTACTGTATTCCAACTTCCCTATGGTTTATAAACTATTTTACTAGACATAGATTCATCAAAATAAGCAAACAACACACAAAAAACATAATCTGTCAAAAACAGAACAGTCTGTAGTAATCTATAACTAACGCAAACTTCTGGAACTCCAAAAAATCAGCCAAAATAGGAAGACCTAGGAAATTTGTTTATTGATCATCAGCAATTGGAATCACTATTTTATCACGTTCGGGTGATTTTTAACAATTTTTCGTGAATAGGAAGTTTCTGGAAATTACAGCAAGATCAAATAACTATCATCCAAGAAGATCTTATAGGTTTAACTTGGCACAAACACTAATTAAAACAGAAAAACACATCTAACCAGAGGCTAGATCAAAGATTTATTCCTAAACAGAAGCAAAAAAACCAAAACAAAAATTGGGTTGCCTCCCAACAAGCGCTATCGTTTAACACCCCTAGCTAGGCATAAAAGCAAGGATAGATCTAGGTATTTCCATCTTTGGTTTTTAACTTTTTAGCGGAATCAAGCTCGAATCCGGGAGGTTCTTTACGTTTCCCTTCATGTTCTGAAATTTTTAGATCTAAAGAATCCAACCGCTTATTGCAAAGAGTAATCAACATATTCATACGGTGAATGTTTCCCCTAACGTTCTTAAGAGGTTCAAGAGACTTCTGTAAAATCTTAGTTACTTCGCAATTTTTTTCAAAAACTTGTGTCTCTTCCTGAGTAGTATGAGGCCCCTTTTGTTGAGGTAGTGTTCCTGTTGGGGAACGTAGCAGAAATTCAAAATTTTCCTACGTGTCACCAAGATCTATCTATGGAGAAACCAGCAACGAGGGGAAGGAGAGTGCATCTACATACCCTTGTAGATCGCTAAGCGGAAGCGTTCAAGTTAACGGGGTTGATGGAGTCGTACTCGCCGTGATCCAAATCACCAATGATCCTAGTGCCGAACGGACGGCACCTCCGCGTTCAACACACGTACAGCCCGGGGACGTCTCCCATGCCTTGATCCAGCAAGGAGAGAGGGAGAGGTTGAGGAAGACTCCGTCCAGCAGCAGCACAACGACGTGGTGGTGGTGGAGGAGCGTGGAACTCTAGCAGGGCTTCGCCAAGCACTACGAGAGACGAAGAGGGAGAGAGGTAGGGCTGCGCCTTGGGAGAGTTCATCTCGTGTCTTGGGCAGCCCCAAAACCTCCAATATATATAGGGGCAAGGGGGGGCAGCGGCCAGGGCAGATGGGATCTCCCCCTTGGGTGACTTGGCCCCCAAGCCAGGAGGTCGGAACCCTAGAAGGGGCGCCCCAAACCCCCTGGTCACGTGGGAATAGGTTAGGGGGCGCACAGCCCCTTAGTGGGATGGTTTGCCCCCTTCCCTTGGCCCATGAAGCCCCCCAACACTTGTCGGGGCTCCCGAAACACCTTTCGGTCATGCTGGTCATCACCCGGTACCTCCAGAACACTCCCGGACTCCAAAACCCTTCGTCCAATATATCAATCTTTACCTCCGGACCATTCCGGAACTCCTCGTGACGTCCGGGATCTCATCCGGGACTTCGAACAACATTCGGTAACCACATACAAACTTCCTTTATAACCCTAGCGTCACCGAACCTTAACTGTGTAGACCCTATGGGTTCGGGAAGCATGCAGACATGACCGAGATGTTCTCCGGTCAATAACCAACAGCGGGATCTGGATACCCATGTTGGTTCCCACATGTTCCACGGTGATTTCATCCGATGAACCACGATGTCGAGGATTCGATCAATCCCGTATTCAATTCCCTTTGTCTAGCGGTATTGTACTTGCCCGAGATTCGATCGTCGGTATCCCTATACCTTGTTCAATCTCGTTACCGGCAAGTCTCTTTACTCGTTCCGCAACACATCATCCCGTGATCAACTCCTTCATCACATTGTGCACATTACGATGATGTCCTACCGAGTGGGCCCAGAGATACCTCTCCGTCACACGGAGTGACAAATCCCAGTCTCAATTCGTGCCAACCCAACAGACACTTTCGGAGATACCTGTAGTGTACCTTTATAGCCACCCAGTTACGTTGTGACGTTTGGCACACCCAAAGCATTCCTACGGTATCCGGGAGTTGCACAATCTCATGGTCTAAGGAAACGATACTCGACATTAGAAAAGCTTTAGCATACGAACTACACGATCTTTGTGCTACGCTTAGGATTGGGTCTTGTCCATCACATGATTCTCCTAATGATGTGATCCCGTTATCAATGACATCCAATGTCCATGGTCAGGAAACCGTAACCATCTATTGATCAACGAGCTAGTCAACTAGAGTCTTACTAGGGACATGGTGTTGTCTATGTATCCACACATGTATCTGAGTTTCCTATCAATACAATTCTAGCATGGATAATAAACGATTTATCATGAACAAGGAAATATAATAATAACCTATTTATTATTGCCTCTAGGGCATATTTCCAACAGTCTCCCACTTGCACTAGAGTCAATAATCTAGTTCACATCGCCATGTGATTAACATTCACAGGTCACATCGCCATGTGACCAACATCCAAAGACTTTACTAGAGTTCATAATCTAGTTCACATCACTATGTGATTAACACTCAATGAGTTCTGGGTTTGATCATGTTGCTTGTGAGAGAGGTTTTAGTCAACGGGTCTGTAACACTCAGATCCGTATGTACTTCGCAAATCTCTACGCTATATTTGGAGCCATTTCAAATAACTGTTCTACTTGGAGCTATTCCAAATTGTTGCTCCATTATACGTATCCGGTATCTCTACTCAGAGCTATCCGGATAGGTGTTAAGCTTGCATCGACATAACTCTTTATGTCGAACTCTTTATCACCTCCATAACCGAGAAACATATCCTTATTCCTCTAAGGATAATTTTGACCGCTATCTGGTGATCTACTCATAGATCACCTTTGTACCCTCTTGCCAGACATGTGGCAAGGCACACATCAGGTGCGGTACTCAGCATGGCATATCGTATAGAGCCCATGACAAGAGCATAGGGGACGACCTTCGTCCTTCCTCTTTCTTCTGCCGTGGTCGAGTTTTAAGTCTTAACTTCATACCTTACAACTCAGGAAAGAACTCCTTCTTTGGCTGATCCACCTTGAACACCTTCAAGATCATGTCAAGGTATGTGCTCATTTGGAAGTACCATTAAGCGTTTTTTGATCTATCCTTATAGATCTTGATGCTCAATGTTCAGGTAGCTTAATCCAGGTTTTCCATTGAAAAACAATTTTCAAATAACCCCTATATGCTTTCCAGAAATTCTACATCATTTCTGATCAACAATATGTCAACAACATATACTCATCAGAAATTCTATAGTGCTCCCACTCACTTCTTTGGAAATATTAGTTCCTCATAAACTTTGTATAAACCCAAAATCTTTGATCATCTCATCAAAGCGTACATTCCAACTCCGAGATGCTTACTCAAGTCCTTTAGAAGGATCGCTGGAGCTTGCATACCTTTTAGCATCCTTAGGATCGACAAAACCTTTCTGATTGTATCTCATACAACCTTTCCTTACGAAAACTGGTAAGGAAACATGTTTTGACATCCATCTGCCAGATTTCATAAATGCAGCTTATGCTAACATGGTTCCGACGGACTTAAGCATCGCTACGAGTGAGAAAGTCTCATCGTAGTCAACTCCTTGAACTTGTGAAAAAACTCTTTGCCACAAGTCGAGCTTCATAGACGGTGACATTACCGTCCACGTCCGTCTTTTTCATAAAATCCACATGTACCTAACAGTCTTACGACCATCAAGTAGCTCTTCCAAAGTCTACACTTTGTATTCATACATGGATCCTCTCTCGGATTTTATGGCCTCGAGCCAATTTTCGGAATCCGGGCCCACCATCGCTTCTCCATAGCTCATAGGTTCATCGTTGTCCAACAACGTGACCTTTAAGACAGGGTTACCACTTAGAAGTTGTACACACCCTTGTCAACCTATGAGGTTCGATAGTAACTCGATCCGGAGCTCCATGATCATCATCATTAGCTTTCTCTTCAACTGAGGCAGGTGTCACAGAAACATTTGTCCTGTGCTGTGCTACTCTCTGGTTGAAGTAAAGGTTCAACAACCTTATCAAGTTCTATCTTCCTCCCACTCAATTCTTTCGAGAGAAACTCTTTCTCGAGAAAGGACCTGATTCTAAAAACAATCCCTATTGATTTCGGATCTGAGACAGGAGGTATACCCAACTGTATTGGGTGTCCTATGAAGATGCATTTATCCGCTTTGGGTTCGAGCTTATCAGCCTGAAACTTTTTCACATAAGCATCGCAGCCCCAAACCTTTAAGAAACGACAGCTTAGGTTTCTCTAAACCATAGTTCATACGGTGTCGACTCAAACGGAATTGCGTGGTGCCCTATTTAAAGTGAGTGCGGTTGTCTCTAATGCTTAACCCATGAACGATAGAGGTAATTCGATAAGAGACATCACGGTACGCACCATATCCAATAGGGAGCAACCATGATGTTCGGACACACCATCACACTATGGTGTTATAGGCGGTATTAGTTGTGAAACAATTTCCACAGTGTCTTAATTGTGTGCCAAACTCGTAACTCAGATATTCATTTCTATGATCATACCATAGATATTTTATCCTCTTGTCACGACGATCTTAAACTTCATTCTGAAATTACTTGAACCATTCAATAATTCAGACTTGTGTTTCATCAAGTAAACATACTCAGTATCTACTCAAATCATCTGTGAAGTAAGATCATAACGATATCCACTGCGTGCCTCAGCATTCATTGGACTGCACACATCAAAATGTGTTACTTCCAACAAGTTGCTTTCTTGTTCCATTTTACTGAAACCGAAGCTTTCAGTCATCTTGCCCATGTGGTATGATTTGCATGTCTCAAGCGATTCAAAATCAAGTGAGTCCAAACGGTCCATCTGCATCGAGTTTCTTCATGCGTATATACCAATAGACATGGTTCACATTACTCAATCCTTTTAAAAAATGAGTGAGTCCAAAGATCCATCAACATGGAGCTTCTTCATGCGTTTTATACCAATATGACTTACACGGCAGTGCCACAAGTAGGTGGTACTATCATTACTATCTTATATCTTTTGGCATGAACATGTGTATCACTATGATCGAGATTCAGTAAACCATTCATTTTAGGTGCAAGACCATTGAAGGTTTTATTCAAATAAACAAAGTAACTATTATTCTCGTTAAATGAACAACCGCATTGTGATAGACATAATCCAATCATGTCTATGCTCAACGCAAACACCAAATAACAATTATTTAGGTTTAACACCAATCTCGATGGTAGAGGGAGCGTGCGATGCTTGATCATATCAACCTTGGAAACACTTCCAACACATATCGTCAGCTCACCTTTAGCTAGTCTCCGTTTATTCCGTAGCTTTTATTTCGAGTTACTAACACTTAGCAATCGAACCGGTATCTAATACCCTGGTGCTACTAGGAGTACTAGTAAAGTACACATTAACATAATGTATATCC
The DNA here is from genome assembly GCA_032464435.1 of Aegilops umbellulata. NCBI lineage: Eukaryota > Viridiplantae > Streptophyta > Magnoliopsida > Poales > Poaceae > Aegilops > Aegilops umbellulata. Next base: position 358,348,843 of record CP136054.1, on the reverse strand, counting down.
AATATACTTCTATCGACAGCCTTCTCATCTACCAAGTATCTAGGGTAATTCTGCTCCAGTGGCTGTTCCCCTTATTACAGAAGCACTTAGTCTCAGGTTTTGGGTTCAACTGCCCTTTGCCCTTCTTGAAACTAGTGGTTTCACTAACCATCAACAATTGATGCTCCTTCTTGATTTCTACTTTCGCGGTGTCAAACATTGCGAATATTTCAAGGATCATCATATCTATCCCTGATATGTTATAGTTCATCATGAAGCTCTCGCAGCTTGGTGGCAATGACTTTGGAGAAACATCACTATCTTATCTGGAAGATCGACTCCCACTCGATTCAAGTGATTGTTGTACTCAGACAATCTGAGCACAAGCTCAACGATTGAGCTTTTCTCCCTTAGTTTGCAGGCTAAGAAAATCGTCAAAGGTCTTATACCTCTTGACGTGGGCACGAGCCTGAAATCCCAATTTCAGCCCTCGAAACATCTCATATGTTCCACGACATTTCAAAAAATGTCTTCGGTGCCTCAATTCTAAACCATTTAACATTACCGAACTATCACGTAGTTATTTAAACATGTATGTCCGATGTTCGCAACATCCACAAACAACGTTTGGGGTTCATCACACTGAGCGGTGCATTAAGGACATAAGCCTTCTACTGTCCGCATAGTTGCTATTTTCAATCTTTCAACTATATTTTCTCTAGGAACGTATCTTACTCTGCAGAACTAAAGCGCGAGCTTACGACATAATTTGGAAAGATCTTTTGACTATGTTCAGGATAATTAAGTTCATCTTATGAACACCCACTCAGATAGACATCCCTCTAGTCATCTAAGTGATTACATGATCCGAGTCAACTAGGCCGTGCCCGATCATCACGTGAGACGGACTAGTCATCATCGGTGAACATCTTCATGTTGATCGTATCTACCATACGACTCATGCTCGACCTTTCGGTCTCTTGTGTTCCGAGGCCATGTCTGTACATGCTAGGCTCGTCAAGTCAACCTAAGTGTTCCGCGTTTGTAAATCTGGCTTACACCTGTTGTATGTGAACGTAAGAATCTATCACACCCGATCATCACGTGGTGCTTCGAAACGACGAACTTTCGCAACGGTGCACAGTTAGGGGGAACACTTTCTTGAAATTTCAATGAGGGATCATCTTATTTACTACCGTTGTCCTAAGCAAATAAGATGTAATAACATGATAAACATCACATGCAATCAAATAGTGACATGATATGGCCATCATCACTTTGCTCCTTTTGATCTCCATCTTCGGGGCTCCATGATCATCATCGTCACCAGCATGACACCATGATCTCCATCATCGTGTCTTCATGTAGTTGTCTCGCCAACTATTACTTCTACTACTATGGCTAACGGTTAGCAATAAAGTAAAGTAATTACATGACATTTATGTTGACATGCAGGTCATTAATAAATTAAAGACAACTCCTATGGCTCCTGCCGGTTGTCATACTCATCGACATGCAAGTCGTGATTCCTATTACAAGAACATGATCAATCTCATACATCACATATCATTCATCACATTCTTCTTGGCCATATCACATCACATAGCATACCCTGCAAAAACAAGTTAGACGTCCTCTAATTGTTGTTTGCATGTTTTACGTGGCTGCTATGGGTTTCTAGCAAGAACGTTTCTTATCTACGCAAAACCACAGCGTGATATGCCAATTGCTATTTACCCTTCATGAGGACCCTTTTCATCAAATCGGTTCCGACTAAAGTGGGAGAGACAGACACCCGCCAGCCACCTTATGCAACTAGTGCATGTCAGTCGGTGGAACCGGTCTCACGTAAGCGTACGTGTAAGGTTGGTCTGGGCCGCTTCATCCCACAATACCGTCGAAACAAGATTGGACTAGTAACGGTAAGCATATTGAACAAAATCAACGCCCACAACTACTTTGTGTTCTACTCGTGCATAGAATCTACGCAATAGACCTAGCTCTGATACCACTGTTGGGGAACGTAGCAGAAATTCAAAATTTTCCTACATGTCACCAAGATCTATCTATGGAGAAACCAGCAACGAGGGGAAGGAGAGTGCATATACATACCCTTGTAGATCGCTAAGTGGAAGCGTTCAAGTTAACGGGGTTGATGGAGTCGTACTCGCCGTGATCCAAATCACCGATGATCCTAGTGCCGAACGGACGGCACCTCCGCGTTCAACACACGTACAGCCCGGGGACGTCTCCCATGCCTTGATCCAGCAAGGAGAGAGGGAGAGGTTGAGGAAGACTCCGTCCAGCAGCAGCACAATGGCGTGGTGGTGGTGGAGGAGCGTGGAACTCTAGCAGGGCTTCGCCAAGCACTACGAGAGACGAAGAGGGAGAGAGGTAGGGCTGCGCCTTGGGAGAGTTCATCTCGTGTCTTGGGCAGCCCCAAAACCTCCAATATATATAGGGGCAAGGGGGAGGGGAGGCGCCCTAGGGTTTCCCCTAGGGGGGGCGGCGGCCAGGGCAGATGGGATTTCCCCCTTGGGTGACTTGGCCCCCAAGCCAGGAGGTTGGAACCCTAGAAGGGGCGCCCCAAACCCCCTGGTCACATGGGAATAGGTGAGGGGGGCGCACAGCCCCTTAGTGGGCTGGTTTGCCCCCTTCCCTTGGCCCATGAAGCCCCCCAACACTTGCCGGGGCTCCCGAAACACCTTTCGGTCATGCTGGTCATCACCCAGTACATCCAGAACACTCCCGGACTCCAAAACCCTTCGTCCAATATATCAATCTTTACCTCCGGACCATTCCGGAACTCCTCGTGACGTCCGGGATCTCATCCGGGACTCCGAAAAACGTTCGGTAACCACATACAAACTTCCTTTATAACCCTAGCGTCACCGAACCTTAAGTGTGTAGACCCTATGGGTTCGAGAAGCATGCAGACATGACCGAGACGTTCTCCGGTCAATAACCAACAGCGGGATCTGGATACCCATGTTGGTTCCCACATGTTCCACGGTGATTTCATCGGATGAACCACGATGTCGAGGATTCGATCAATCCCGTATTCAATTCCCTTTGTCTAGCAGTATTGTACTTGCCCGAGATTCGATCGTCGGTATCCCTATACCTTGTTCAATCTTGTTACCGGCAAGTCTCTTTACTCGTTCCGCAACACATCATCCCGTGATCAACTCCTTGATCACATTGTGCACATTACGATGATGTCCTACCGAGTGGGCCCAGAGATACCTCTCCATCACACGGAGTGACAAATCCCAGTCTCGATTCGTGCCAACCCAACAGACACTTTCGGAGATACCTGTAGTGTACCTTTATAGCCACCCAGTTACGTTGTGACGTTTGGCACACCCAAAGCATTCCTACGGTATCCGGGAGTTGCACAATCTCATGGTCTAAGGAAACGATACTCGACATTAGAAAAGATTTAGCATACGAACTACACGATCTTTGTGCTAGGCTTAGGATTGGGTCTTGTCCATCACATGATTCTCCTAATGATGTGATCCCGTTATCAACGACATCTAATGTCCATGGTCAGGAAACCGTAACCGTCTATTGATCAACGAGCTAGTCAACTAGAGGCTTACTAGGGACATGGTGTTGTCTATGTATCCACACATGTATCTGAGTTTCCTATCAATACAATTCTAGCATGGATAATAAACGATTTATCATGAACAAGGAAATATAATAATAACCTATTTATTATTGCCTCTAGGGCATATTTCCAACAGTTCCCACTATACCTTCCATAACTTCAAGCGCAATATGGGGACCAATTTCAATAAAATTGCATTTAACAACGCAATCCAAGAGGTGTCTATGAGACATATTTAATCCAACATAAAAATTGCGAAGCAAAATTCTCAGGTTTACTTCAAAGGTACAATTACGATAAGACTCCATTATTCTCAACCAGGCCTCTTTTTAAGTTTTCTCCTTGTCTTTATTTGAAGTGAAAGACTTCAAACTCGGCGGACAGCGGAGTGGATAAGGGACTAGGCATAACGACAAGCAAGCGAGAAAAAGGCAAACGGAGAAGAGAGGGCGAATAAAACGGCAAGGGTGAAGCGGGGGAGAGGAAAATGAGAGGCAAATGGCAAATAATGTAATGCGAGAGATAAGGGATTGTGATGGGTACTTGGTATGTTGACTTTTGCGTAGACCTCCCCGGCAACGGCGCAAGAAATTCTTCTTGCTACCTCTTGAGCACTGCGTTGGATTTCCTTGAAGAGGAAAGGATGATGCAGCAAAGTAGCGTAAGTATTTCCTTCAGTTTTTGAGAACCAAGGTATCAATCCAGTGGGAGGCTACGCGCGAGTCCCTCGTACCTGCACAAAGCAAATAACTCCTCGCAACCAACGCGATAAGGGGTTGCCAATCCCTTCACGGTCACTTACGAGAGTGAGATCTGATAGAGATGATAGATAATATTTTTGGTATTTTTGTGATAAAGATGCAAAGTAAAATAAAAAGCAAAGTAAAAAAGAACGGCAATAATAAAGTGTAGGAAGATTAATATGACGAAGATAGACCCGGGGGCCATAGGTTTCACTAGTGGCTTTTCTCAAGAGCATAAGTATTTTACGGTGGGTGAACGAATTACTGTTGAGCAATTGACAGAATTGAGAATAGTTATGAGAGTATCTAGGTATGATCATGTATATAGGCATCACATCCGAGAGAAGAAGACCGACTCCTGCCTGCATCTACTACTATTACTCCACTCATCGACCGCTATCCAGCATGCATCTAGAGTATTAAGTTCAAGAAAACAGAGTAACGCCTTAAGCAAGATAACATGATGTAGAGGGATAAATTCATGCAATATGATAAAAACCCCATCTTGTTATCCTCGATGGCAACAATACAATGCGTGTCTTGCTGCCCCTACTGTCACTAGGAAAGGACACCGCAAGATTGAACCCAAAGCTAAGCACTTCTCCCATTGCAAGAAAAACCAATCTAGTAGGCCAAACCAAACTGATAATTCGAAGAGACTTGCAAAGATAACCAATCATACATAAAAGAATTCAAAGAAGATTCAAATAATGTTCATAGATAATCTTGATCATGAACCCACAATTCATCGGTCTCAACAAACACACCGCAAAAACAAGACTACATTGAATAGATCTCCATGAGAGAGGGGGAGAACTTTGTATTGAGATCCAAAAAGAGAGAAGAAGCCATCTAGCTACTAACTATGGACCCGAAGGTCTTAGGTAAACTACTCATACTTCATCGGAGGGGCTATGGCGATGATGTAGAAGCCCTCCATGGTGGATGCCCCCTCCGGCGGAGCTCCGGAACAGGCCCCAAGATGGGATCTCGTGGGTACAGAAGGTTGCGGTGGTGGAATTAGGTTTTTGGCTCCGTATCTAATCGTTTGGGGGTACGTAGGTATATATAGGAGGAAGGAGTACGTCGGTGGAGCAACGTGGGGCCCACGAGGGTGGAGGCAGTAGGATCGATTGGCTTCAGTTAGCAGCAGTAGCGGAGGAATCGCTCAATCGGGTTCAGTTAACAACCAGGGACCGATCGATCGCTCGGGTTCAGTAACGTATATCCAGTGCAATTGCTCGAGTTCAGTAAGCGAACGCCTCGCTCGGGTTCAGTTAGAGCCCAATGCCTTGCACAGATGCGCGTAGTGTACGAGACAAACGCGCAAATCTCCGTGCATCGCTCGGCCCCGACCACCCACCGTAACCAGGAAATCCCCGAAATTTCCCTCGCCCTCCCTTCTACCACTGTTTTTTCCATCATGGACGGCCCAAAGAATGTCATCCAGCTACGTCTCCGGCCCGCCAAGGACGAAAAGCCCATTTTCTATCACGATTTTTTTTATAGAAATAGTAGCCCACCACATCTATGATGACACCGGGTTTTGTCACAATTATCGTCACAGAAGTGTCATAAGCATGATAGAAAAAATGCGTTCGGCCCAAAATGTCACGGATGTGTCTTTTTTTAGTGGCCCCCTCGACAAATTGCATGCATGCATAAGCATATCATGAGCATGGCATGTTCATGTAGATAAGATCGCATGTGGCATCATTCTCATCTGTACTAAGCTGTAGGGCTCTCACCGAGGACTTGTTCCCAAGGAAGAGAAGAGAAGACAAGCCTATGTCGTGATCCCTGACAAGCCAAACAGATAAGTTCTCTTCTTTCCCGTACGTGTTCTGTAAGTAGAGACTTGTGCATGAGAAAACCTCGCCACCTTTGAAACCTAGGTGCTCACATCCCTTGACTCGAATGTTGCTTCGGTCAGGATGGTTGTAGTGGCCTATGGCAGAAAAGATTTGGCGGGGGGCTGGTCCCTCTTTATGGTTTATGCCCGGCAGGCCTAGCCCCGTGGCAACAAACTAGGGGTCACTACTAGGGAAAACCCTAGCAGTAGCGCTGGTTTTGTGCTCATTAGTAGCGTGGGTAGGCGCGCTACTAATAAGGCGCTACAGCTATTGCTTAGCAGTAACGCGTGCCGCACGCGCTACTGCTAGGACACATAGCTACAGCGCTTGTTCACTCCCACGCCGCTGCTAATGTAACTACTGGCAGCGTGTTTTGTTTCCATCGCTACTAGTATTTTTTTTATTTTTTTTATTTTTAGTGTATTTATGCGCCATTGTACAAATATTGGTACAATACCAGCTATGAGGTTTACATCATTATGTCCATGATAGTGTGTCAAATGAAGGTGGATTAGGTTCAAGTGGAGGCAATATGTGGTGCATGTCAAAAGTATACTACTAATCCAAACTTGATCTAGTTTGGACTAGTAGTACTTTCGATGTGCACCACATGTTGCCTCCACTTGAATCTAATCCGCCAGCACAAGCTATTTAATCATCATCATAATCATTACCACCAACAATATTTATTTAATCACCACTAACAGTAGCTAATAATAATCATGAGTCATTACCACCAACACTAGCTATTTTATCATCATAGTAATAGTGTAGCACATCATCATCCTCAAACTCATTTCTAGCTAATCACTCCTGCAGCTCTCTCTTAGGTAAAACAACATAAAACATGTGTAGCTCTCCTCCTTGATCAAGTTGGAGCATGCGGATGAACCTGTGTCCTAATTTTGGGTAGCACATCTGTTTGCTACCCCCTAGTACTTCTCTGCGCTCCCCCATTACATATTTGGTCCAGTCTTCCACTATTAAGCATTCATCCTTGATCTTGAATGCACTAAAGTAACATGTAGGATATCTTGGCCGTAAGCTAATAATACTCATGGTATCTTTAGTCTCGATCCCATAAGGCACAACATTCATCGGGAGTCCCTGTTGAAGAACATCGTATGGTCACATACTTAGCAATGAAGTTTAGCTTCACAAATAATGTATGAAAAAGATGCACTGAGGACAAATAGTAAAAATCTTACCATCCTTCCTAAATAGATGTGACCGTAGTTCATGACGAACACTATTGGTCGCACGTTTTCAGTACTAAGATTTCTAAGTCCAGGAAGAAAATTTGTCTTGACATTATCAAGATCCTCAAGCCATGAAACATAATGACTTAGCTCCTCGTAGTTTAGTTCAGCCCCAGGACAGTAGTAGGTCCTGTCTACCAAGCGCTGGACATGTTTGCTTGCACCGAAATAAGCTTACAATACAAATTAGTTGTCAACTATTTTTGAATAAACAATATCAAAGACATAAATATGGTTGAGAAACTTACATTTTGGTGTAACTGGAGGCGTCTGCACATCGACCCAGATGTCGGTATTACCTTCAATATCATCTTCCGGATGAATATCAAAGGTGATAACCATATCAGGCTGAAATGCATAAGTCTTGCATAGTGCTCGCCATGTTTTGCATCCAAAATAGGTGTAGTCGTCTGAATTGTATAATTTTGCGTGGAAAATATAACCATGCTCGGTCTTCAAATAAACTTTCTTTACCTCCATAGTATGACTGAAACCTATCTTATCCAATACAAAAACTCTTGCATGGCAGGGGATACGCTAGTAGAATAGTAAAAAAATATAAGTTGAAGCAAATGAAGCAGATGTCATGCTTAATTACGAAAAAAGACTTGTCGTTGTGACTTACCGTATCCACTTCGAAGTTCTCGTCCAGCTTGATGCTGAAGCGCCTATCATCATCTAGGAATATTCCGTCGCACAGGCCGCGCTCGTCTTCGTAGTATTTGCAAATACCGAAATCCTTTTTGTCGTCAGACATTTCCTATGTTCATAGTTAAAACATTAATTGAAAATTAATAGAAGACAACTACCAGGATACTCAACACACAAATCCGGGGCACTCGATATTTCCTACATATTCTGGCAAAAGTCATGCCAAAATTCACGGAAAAATCCGGCATGACCTTTGCTAAAATAGGATATATCGAGTGCCTGAAATTTGCCGGAACGGAAATGAATCAACACTCCGGCAAAACATAGGCCACTCGTCCACTTGGATATTGAGCAACACAAGATATACATTTCAAAATATCTTATAAGACTCAAATTAGCATGCATTCAATAAGCAAAAGTAAATCATCTCATGCGTCCGTACATCGTCGAATATTATCACTAATACATCCCGAATAGTGTCATACATATAACATCACTAGTACAACTAAAACCCTAGCACACGACGGGTATCGGCGCGGGCGGTGGACACCCATAGAGAAGGAACCATCACGGGATCATAGCTCCAGTGAGATCCCTGGAAAACCTGCCAGGTATTGGAGAACCTGTGCTCCAACGCAAACAAGTAGCGACGGACGTGCGCGTCCTCCTCACTGACACGGTGACGCACCACCTCCGTGCAGTCCTCGAGCCTCTGGACCGTCACTGGCCCATGCGACCGCCACCAAAGAAGGTTCGGGTCAACGACAGGCTGGCTCCTCACCAACCTGCGCCCCTCGGTAGGTAGCACCTCCCAGTACCACCCTGGCGGAGCCCAGTCCCGGACATGGCCCATCTGGTCAAGTAGGTGTCGTCCTCCGCCGACTCGAAGACGAGGATGCGGGATAGGCATCGTCCACGTCGATGTGGGAAAATTTCTTTAACTAAAAAAATAGTAACAAGTTCTTACTAACTAGTTCTATTAATTCAACTAGTTCTTACTAAAAATAAACTTACTATAAATAAAAATATTCTAGTACCTAATTAGTACCTAGTTCTTACTAACTAATTAGTACCTAAGAACCCTAACAAGTTCTTACTAACTAATTAGTACCTAAGAACCCTAACAAGTTCTTACTAACTAATCTGATTCCACCCTAACTAATTTGATGGAGGTAGAAACCCTAGGCAGAGGTAGGGGATAGGGAGGAGCAGGCGTGCTCACCTCGGGTGCCAGCGACGAGGGAGGGGCAGGCGGCGTCGAGGTCGTGGTCGGGGCTCCGGGGCGGCGTTGAGGTCGGGGGGGCAGGGGCGGCGTCCGGGGCGGCGTCGAGGTCGGGGTCGGGGGCGGCGTCCGGGCCAGCGTTGAGGTCGGGGGCGGGGGCGGCGTTGAATTTGGGGTCGGGGGCGGCGTAGAGGGTGTGCGGAGAGCGCGCGGCGGCCGAGGGGCGACGGCGGTGGCGAGAGTGGAGTTGGATTTGGGGGATGAAGTGGCCGTAGGGGAGGACGAACCGCGTGCGGTTAAGTCAGAAGTACCAGTAGCGCGTTCCAGACGGCGCGCTACTGCTACTTTAGCTACAGCGCGTTCCGGAATACACGCTACTGGTACACCATTCTCTTTTTTTCCTTTTTTCATTTAGTTTTCTTCACATTTTTTTCCTTTCACCTTATTCTATTTCCTTCATTTTAAATTACCTTTCTATTTGCTTTCCATTTAATTTTATATCCTCTATCAGTAGCGAGTTTAGAACTAAACGCGCTGCTACAAAGAAAGTAGCGGTAGCGCGGTTCATTATAGGTCGCTACTACTATGTGTAGCCTATCGGCTAAGTCGTGGGAATTTTAGTAGTAACGTGTTTAGAAGAAGATGCGCTGCTGCTAGAACTTTATCTGCAGCGCGGTTTGCGCAGGCGCGCTACTCCTACTTAGCACCAGCGTGCTTTTTTGGCCCTCGCTACTGCTAAAGTTCTGTGTATAAGGTTTTCCCTAGTAGTGGGTACCGGCAAGATAGCCTGTCGGGGAAGACTTGTTTACTTGACTGTATAGATGCATTTCACCTCTACATGGACATGTTACATGCACAAGTACCCGGCAAGGCTTGTCTTTTTCATTAATGTGTTGATTAACAAGTACAGATCTTATGGAATGCAAACATGGGTAAAGAAGATTACATAATTTAAACTAAAGTTTGGCAAATGCCTACATATTTTAGATTGAAAAAAGATAAGTGCCCCGTGATGCCCTTTCTTGTCCCTCTCCTCCTAGGCACTACGGCAGGAGGTGAAGAGTGCAAAAGGGGTGCCTGGGCAGAAGGCTAGCCTGACCTCGTCAGGTCCCTTGACAAGGAGCCTTGCGAGAACAGGAGGGCACGAGCGAAGGTGGTGGTGAAGAGATTGGCAGAGACGGCCCACCAGCCACCACCACCAGGGCCAACAGGACGCGGTAGGGCGGACAAAGTTGCACCACACGAGGAAGCCTGTCGGGGTCCAGGTGGAAGGCTGCTGGAGGAGCCGGGGCACCATCTTCATCCCTGCACCCAACTGCTCGGCAAATCACCTTGCTGGAGAGGACATGCATGTGCAGATGATGGTGCTGCCGCTTGACGTTGACGGTACAGCTGGCGTTCAGCCGGAGTCAGATTCATCCCCCTCCCGGTCGACGTTGTTGTCATCGCCCTCCCAATCAACGCCGTCGTCATCGCCGTCACTGTCCTCCTCGTCGCTATCGCTCGCGGAGGAGCTTTCATCGTCGATCGAGCTCTCCGTGTAGCACCCTAAGCGAGCACCCGAGCATCCAATGACCTTAACGAAAAGCAAACCGGCTTCCATTAATTAAAAATGGAGGACTTACCCCTCTGACAAGCTATGGGCGCGAGCAAAGGTCTTCCAGCCACAGTAGAAGAACATGACATGGGGGCGGGAAAATCCACGTCCACCCGCATGATGTCGACGTCCTGGGAACGGGGGTACCCAGACATGCCTGGCTGCGGCCTGTGGCGTTGCTCCGTCAACGGCCAGGTACGGCCTAGCTTCAGGAACAACAACTCAAGACCCTCGCGATGGGCCAAGCCTCACGAGGCTGACGACACCAAGACCTCCCTGGGGGCAGCCTCACTAGGCTCGCTCCCGAGGAGCAGAGATATCAATGCAAGGTGCACCTCGCGAGGTTCCCATGATGTGAGCCATGAAGACCAAGGCCAGGCGAGCGCCAGCGGGCGCAGTGTACCAGTTTCCTCTTTGGTGCTAAGGAGGCAAGCGCAGGCGCGGGGTCCCAAGGCATCAGGCAAAGGTTTCCATATCAGTGCAATGAGACCAAGACCGCCAGGACGGCAGGACGGAGGTCATCGCGGAGCCCACTGCAGCGTCACCACCAGAGCCTTTTGCAGGCGAAGACTACTTTTGTCAGGATAGCTTGTTCTAGTTGTCTCCCTTCAAATTTGGCCGTTATGGGATCCCTTCCCGCCTACATTTGGGAAGAGGACCAAGGACACTATAAATAGGACTTATCCACCACCATAGCGAGGCATCTCGCATCGGGGCCATTCTACCCTGACCACCTGTAACGCCCCGAGACCGATGCTCCAGAAGACTTCCAGCTATTCCGAGTTTTGCCGTCTGTTTCTTTTGTGCTTGCTCTTTTATTTTTGCATTGCATCATGTCATCATGGCATCATGTCATTAACCTTTGCATCTCAACTCAACTAACAAATTGCATAGATGGTTGATCTATTTAAATCGAGGGAAGGGTGACTTCTCTTTATAACATATCGTCCCAATATTAGGGAGCTATATTAAATATTTCTTTAATTTGGAAATCACCATAACTCACTTGCATATTATCCCAATGCCTTTGTTATCTTAATTCTTGGTTTCCAACCTTGCCATATATTCTTTCATCATATTCCGGAGCTCCACCAAAAATCCGAACATTTTTGGACCTTCCCAACCCTCACTTCCTATTCAAATCATTTCAATTTAAATCAAATGAGTTTGAATTTAAATCTTTCAATCATGGCTTTTTCTATTTTCTTGGAACAAGAACATTTTTGTGAGTCCGGGAAAATTATCCGCGTGCCCAACTTCTTCCCCAACACCTCCTTCCTTCTTCTTTTCTTCTTTGTTATTTTCTATTTTAGAAAATAAGAGTGAGGGAGAAGAGAGCCCAGCAACCCAGCAGGCCATCTAGGCCCACCTAACCCTCCTAAACCCTAGCCCGATCCCCTCAGCATCTCTCCCTCGATCCCTCCTCCTCATTCCCTCGTGCCGCCACCACGCATCACACGCATCGCACCAGGGAGAGGAGATCCCCATGCTCCTCCCTCCTCTTGCTCGCTACCTCCTCCCTCACCTGCGGCCTCCTCCTCGTCGCCCCGCGCCTCCCCGAGAGCCACCTCCGCCTCGACTAGCGCCGCCCCTCCGTCCTCCGCTTCCGGCGTCTCCGACCCTCCTCTGCATCGACCTCCCCTGCGCCAAGCCCCGCCACCGGCCTGCTACCTCGCCTCCCCAACCCGAGCTGGCCCGGATCCGGCCATCTTCAACACCTTGGGTCGCTGGCCATGGACGCCTCTGCTCCATCGCCGGACAGCTGCTTCTCCGCGCGCCTCTGTTCGTTGTCGTTGTCACCACAAGCCCGGTGACCGCTTCCTGCCGCTGACCACCACCATCGCCTCCTTGCTGCTGCCTTGCTTCTGCGTCGTTCGCAAGTCCCGCTGGAGGCCACACGCGAGCCCGCGTTGACTTCCCCTGCTCCACCACCATCAGCGCCCGGCAGCACCTCCTCTGTCTGTGACTCGTGCTGCTGCTGCTCGCCTTGCCGCTGCCATGGCCTCTTACTTGTAGCCCCTCGCCAAGCATGCTACGTGATGCTGCCCCTTTTGTCGTTGCCAAGGCCACTGAATCCAGGGACACAAGACTGCTTCAGTGGATTCCTTTCGACAAGTACCACGACGACCGTCGAGACCGCCAAGTTCCACTACCTATGAACGTATTGGAATCGCCAAGTCAGACTACAACGCGAAGACCATGTACAACTACTGACACCCGTGGATTTCACCAAGTACCTATACCGATGACCGAGACCCTGGTTTCGACAAGTTCCTCACGGCGACCCTGAACATCTACGAACCGTGTACGACTACCGTCGCCGTGGATCCGACAAGATCTATGTACAACTACTTCCCCTACACCGCATCGAACTCGATCCGCCCTGAAATGCACGCTTCGAAGGTATAACCCTGTCGGTGTACTAAAATAGGGGTACCTTAGTACCCCGAACCTGTGCACGGGCAGTCGTAGCACCCCGCGGCAAGGCTTGCCAGGCGATCGCCAAGACCCTCCATGGTCCCTTTTTTGGGCCATCCAAGAACAAAGTATTTGAGCCAAGGCCCCGGCAGGAGGAGCCTGCCGGGAAGGCCACCCGAAGAGAGCAAGGCCCCGGCAAGAGGAGCTTGCCGGGACGACCGCTCGAAGCACAAGGCCTCGGCAAGAGGAGCTTGCCTGGAAGGCCGACCAAGGCACGACAAGAGACTTGCTGCGACGCGCTCCGCGTCCCAGCAAGGACCGGTGAGCGACAAGCTCCCGGGCGCGACAAGGCATCAACCGCGGCAAGGCGCTTGCCGCGGCAAGCCACCACCCCGCGCCTGCGCTCCAGCTCATCCACCCACGCGTCGCTCTGGGGCCATTCCAGGCGTACGTGGCGAGAGGCTGCGCAGCCAAGGGCATGCGGTTGCGAAGCAACACTGACAGAGTAGCCATCGTGGCAAATGGTGGCGCTCCTGACGGTCCCTTTCCTGCACCGTCTGGGCGATGCGGACGGGCATTTAATGCCCTTGTCCCCTGCCGTCAGAGTTAGGTATGTTAGCACTGTGCAAACAGCTGTACCCAACACAGCGTTTTCCAGTTTTGCCCCCGCCTACGTTGCCACCTGTGGGTAACCCCTTGCATGTATAAAAGGAGGCCCCATGCGCAACGAGGAGGGAAGAGGCCACTCACGCTCGGTCTCGCCAGCAGCTCGCGTGTCCTGTAGCACCACACGCTCCCGAGCAAGAACACAATACAAAACCACAAAGCAGCAGTAGGGTTTTACGCATCCTTGCGTCCCGAAGCTGGGTAAATCCCTTGTGTGCATCGCCTCGATCCGCTCTTCGCGCGACCTCTTCCCCCCCCCCCTCCCCCGCCGAACCAAGAAAGGGGCTCGGTCCCCATAGGTGTTCGTGGAGGCAGATTTCCCTCGACATCTTTGGCGCGCCAGGTAGGGGGCGTCGAGGTTGTGTGAACCTGATCCAGCGTCTGCACAGGCTAGATCTCCATCATCTTCATCGACATGCCACCGAAGAAGAAAGCTCCGGAGGTGGGCGGTCCGTCCGCGTCGAACCCACTGCCCTTGGAGCAAACGGGTGGTGGGGACGGCACCGGCGGCGGAACGGGCGTCGTCGAGCCAGCTCATGGCGCCACTGTGTCCGAACATGCACCGCGCCCCTCTCAGGAGGCACGGGACCAGCAGCGTCTTGGCACCCACGGTACCATACGCTCGCTGGACCCGGATCGAGCCGGCGGATCCCAGGGCGCTCAAGGCCAGCACTCACACCAACGTGCTGGCGCGAGCATGGCGTGACTGCCTGGTCCAAGCGTTGCTCCTTCTAACGTAGTTAGAAGTTCGAGCACGTCCCGCTCCACGCACCGTTCGCCACCGCTGCCCGCCACTCCAGCAGAAGCTCTGGCGCGAGCTCAACTGCTCCTAGACTACCCTCCAACGGCGGACAAGCTCGACGACCGGAGGGCCATGATACAGAGCCGCGGCGGGACGGCCAGGCGAGAACCGATGGCGCCAAGACCGGCGGGGGTGCGACCACCGTGCACTCCCTGCCCCAAAGGCCAAGATCGCCGACTCGCCGGAACCATCACGACAACGACTCCACCGCGTCGTCGAATCCGCGAACTCGTCGCGATCAACGCCAAGCTCTTCACGAGCGAGAGCAAGAGGACGCTCGCACTCGCATCGAGCGTCGGAGAGAAGCACGGCGTCAATCAGACCAGCGCGCTGGGCCCTCTGTCGACATGCATGCACCGGGGGAACCAGGCGACCTGCCGTACGCGGTGGGCTGCCCTGCGTTCACCCGTGAGCTGCGGCAAGTCCAGTGGCCCAGCACGAAGAATTTCAAGCCAGACGTACCAGAGAAGTACGACAGCAAGTCGCATCCGTCGGAGTTCCTCAGCATCTACACCATCGCGGTGCAGGCTGCTGGAGGGCGAGACGACAAGATCCTTGCCAACTACTTCCCGCTGGTACTCAAGTCAAACGTCAGATCCTGGCTCATGCACTTGCCGGACAACTCCATACCCTCCTGGACAGACTTGTGCCTTCAGTTTGTTGGCGCCTTTACGGGCGGCCACAAACCCCATGGCCAAGCGAGCGACCTTCATCTGTTCGTCTAGAAGGAAGGGGAACCCTTGCGCAAGTTCATCCAGAGATTCAGCCGTGTACACTACAACATCCCAGACGTCCACCCCGCCGCGGTCATCAGCGTGTTCCATCAGAACATGCGAAACCGCAGGATGCGGGAGGAGATGGCGATGTGCAAGATCAAAGACGTCAGCAAGCTATATGCCCTAGCCGACAAGTGTGCCCGTGCTGAGGAAGGGAGGAAACTCCCCAGAGAGAACACTGGAGCAGGAGAATCTGACAGTGAGGATACCGCCCCGGCAAGGAAGAGCCGGCGGTGGAGCAACAGGAAGAAGAAGAGCCAAGAGGTACTGGTTGTTGAGCAGTCTGGCGATGAAGGCGCCGCCAAGAAGGCCCAGGCTGGTAGCTCTAGCAAGGAGGTTGCCGGATGCGCCAACTGCCAGGCTGTGGCGGTCGCCGACAAGCGGGACGGCACCAACAAACAGTACTGCAAGATCCACCGCACCAAGGGCCATGACCTCCAGAGCTGCAAGCAGGTTGAGCGGCTCGTCGAGCTGCAAAAGGCCGAGTACGAGCGGCGCGACAAGGAGAGAGCCCGGGGAGGTGGCGGAGGATCAGGCACGAAGCGCCCCGGCCAAGGAGGACGCCGCGACAAGGACAAGCAGCGGCAAGCGGACAGACCTCCCCGCGGCCACGACAAGAACGAAGACGACGACGAAGACGAAGACATGGATGACGTCGAGACCAGTGAGCAGGAGTTTCAGAAAGCCACAGAGGTCTTGTGCATAGACGGCGGTGCTTCCCTGCATACTTCTCACCGCCAGCTCAAGCAGTGGGCGCGGGAAGTCAATGCAGCGGAACCTCCCGTCGAGTCGCGCAAGCCTCTGAAATGGTCCAGCACGCCTATCATCTTTGATATTGAGGACCACCCTGATCGCACAACTGCGATCGGGTGCTTGCCGATGTTGGTCTCACCTACAATCCGCAACCTCAAGGTCACTAAGATGCTAGTTGACAGCGGGGCCGGCTTGAACCTGATCTCCCCCGCTGTGCTCCGGAAACTCCAAGTCGCCGACAGCGAGCTCGAAGAGACCGGCGCGTTCCAAGGAATCAACCCGGGAAGGAGCAAGCCTAAGGGGAAGATAACGTTGCCAGTGACATTTGGCAGCGAGCTGAACTTCAGGACAGAGAGGATCACTTTTGACGTCGCCGATTTTCCATTGCCCTACAATGGAATTCTCGGCCGTCCAGCGCTCGCCAAGTTCATGGCGGCCTCTCACTACGCATACAACATGCTCAAGATGCCAGGCCCGATAAGCGTCATCTCTGTCCCCGGCGACAAGAAGGATGCCCTTATCTGTGCCGACAAGATCTACTAGGAAGCAGCAGCCGCAGCGGATCACAAGCCACTTGCCGCTGAAGCTCCCGGAGGGAAGAAGAGGACCAAGCCCGGCAAGTGCTCTGGTGCCCACTCCGGCAAGCGCACCTCTTCGGAGTGCTGCGCTACCGTTGAGGATGCGCCATCGAGCTCCACCAGCAAGAGTAAGAAGACAATGGCGGCTCCGCCAACGACCAAGAAGGTGTCCGCCAAGGAGGACGGCACTGGTGGTACCTTCACCATCAGTGCCACGCTCGACCCCAAATAGGAAAGCGCGCTCGTTGCTTTCCTGCGGGCGAATGTCGATGTGTTTGCCTGGCAACCATCTGACATCCCCGGCGTTCCCAGGAAAGTGATTGAGCACCACCTCGCCGTCTGTCCTCACGCGCGGCCCGTCAAGCAGAGAGTTAGGAAACAAGCAGTGGAGCGCCAAGAGTTCATCGTAGAAGAGATCAAGAAGTTGGAAGCGGAAGGCCTTGTCATAGGTGTGCTCCATCCGACGTGGTTGGCCAATCTTGTTGTCGTGCGCAAAGCAAATGGGAAATGGAGGCTTTGCATCGACTTCACTGATGTTAACAAAGCTTGTCCCAAAGATCACTTTCCCTTGCCGCGCATTGACCAGATTGTTGACTCCACGGCCGGATGTGACCTGCTTTCGTTTCTTGACGCCTACTCAGGATATCATTAGATCTTCATGGCTGAAGAAGATGAGGAAAAGACCGCGTTCATCACTCCATGTGGCACGTACTATTTCATACGGATGCCTTTCGGACTGAAGAATGCTGGTTCAACATTTGCAAGGGTTGTCCACACCGCTTTTGAGCCACAAATCCACAGAAATGTGGAGGCCTACATGGATGACATAGTGGTCAAGAGCAGAGACAGGGCAACCCTGATTCAAGACTTAGAAGAGACCTTTGCGAACCTGCGCAGGATCAGCCTCAAGCTCAACCCCGAGAAGTGCGTGTTCGGAGTCCCTTCCGGCAAGCTTCTCGGGTTCTTCGTATCTCAGCGGGGAATCGAAGCCAATCCCGACAAGATAAAGGCCATCGAGCAGATTGAAGCACCAGCACGCGTCAAGGATGTACGAAGGCTTTCCGGTTGCATCGCGGCTCTCAGTAGGTTTATTTCCAAGTCTGCAGAACGCGCCCTGCCGTTTTTCAAAGTTTTGAAAAAGGCGGGTCCAGTGAAATGGACTCCGGAAGCGGAGGCTGCACTGCATGACTTGAAGAAATACCTGTCCTCCGCTCCAATACTTGTCGTGCCTAGACCACAAGAGAAGTTGCTGCTGTACCTAGCGGCGACCAATCAAGTGGTTAGTGCTGTGTTAATAGCGGAGAGGGAGGTAGATGATGAGCCAGCAGCCACGGCAAGCGCGTCCAGCGACAAGCAGGGGGCTACCCCGACAAGCTCTGTCCCCGACAAGGATGAATCTGCGCAGGAGCAAGTGGAGGTGCAGAAGAAGAAAATGGTGCAGCACCCAGTTTACTTTGTCAGCTCCCTTTTGCAGGGAGCTAGGTCAAGGTACTCTGGTGTGCAGAAATTGCTTTTCGGCCTTCTCATGGCCTCGAGAAAGCTGCGCCATTACTTCCAAGCACATGAAATTACAGTTGTCACCCGCTTTCCGCTGAAGAGGATACTGCAAAATCCAGAAGCAACAGGCAGGATCGTCGAGTGGGCACTAGAACTGTCGAGCTTCGGTCTCAAGTTCGAGAGCACCTCGACTATCCAAAGCAGAGCATTGGCGGAGTTCATAGCAGAGTGGACACCGACACCAGACGAAGATATCCCAGAGACGAGCATCCCCGCCAAAGAAGCAAGCAAAGAGTGGCTGATGTACTTTGATGGTGCTTTCTCGCCGCAAGGCGCTGGGGCTGGCGCGTTACTTATCGCGCCCACCGGGGAGCACCTCAAATACGTAGTCCAGATGCACTTCCCCAAGGAGCAAGCAACCAACAATACTGCAGAGTATGAAGGTTTGCTTGCCGGTCTCAGGATCACGGCAGAACTTGGGATCAAAAAGCTTATTGTCAGGGGTGACTCGCAGCTTGTCGTCCGCCAAGTGAACAAAGATTACCAGAGTCCGTTGATGGAAGCGTACGTTGATGAAGTGAGGAAGCTAGAAGAGCACTTTGACGGCCTGCAAATGGAACACATTCCAAGAGCTAAGAACGACATCGCTGATGGCCTGTCAAAGTGCGCAGCATTTAAGTTACCTATGGAACCAGGAACCTTTGTGCGCAAGCTGACTCAGCCATCCGTAATGCCATCAGCCAGACAGAGAAAGAAGAGGAAGTTGGTCTCCGGTGACTATCTTCCGGCAGAGCTCCCCGGAGCCGCCGCCAAGAAGGTCCCCAAGATCGACGCCAAGAGCGCTGAGGAGCCGTCTGCTCCGAAAAACCCCAGGGTTTGTTCCGTAGAAGCAGGCGCTCCCGACAAGTTTTGCTCCGGCAAGCTTGCCGGGGAACGTCAAGCTCCGGCTGAGCCCCAGATCCTCGTCGTAGAAGCGGACGTTCCCGCAGCAGCAGATGTGCCTTCAGTCCTTGTTGTCGAGCCACAGGCTCCAGCATGGGCGCAGCAGACTGTCCATTTCCTCCAAAACGGAGAACTTCCCGAAGAGCAAGAAGAAGCGGAAAGAGTAGCCCGACGCTCGAGTATGGACCAGTTCATCGACAACACACTGTACAGAAGAGGGCGCAACGGTGTGAAATTGAAGTGTATTTCCCGGGAAGACGGACAGAAGCTGTTGGCAGAGATACATGGAGGCATATGTGGTCACCACATTGGCGCAAGAGCACTTGCCGGCAAAGCGTTCTGGCAAGGTTTCTTCTGGCCGATAGCCCTCCAGGATGCAACTGCACAAGTAACCAAGTGTGAAGCGTGCCAGTTCCATTCCAAGCAGATACACCAGCCAGCTCAAGCTCTCCAGACGATCCCTTTATCCTGGCCATTTTCGGTCTGGGGGCTCGACATCCTCGGCCCCTTCCCCTGAGCTGTCGAGGGCTTTGAGTACTTGTACGTCGCAATCGACAAGTTCACAAAGTGGCCGGAAGTGGAACCAGTGAGGAAGGTGACAGCATAGTCAGCAGTCAAGTTCTTCAGGTCGATTGTTTGCCGCTTCGGGATCCCCAACAGGATCATCACCGACAATGGTACGCAATTCACGAGCCGCGCCTTCATGCAATACGAACAAGATCTCGGCGCCAAGGTCTACTTCGCTTGTGTTGCTCATCCCAGGAGCAACGGTCAAGCTGAAAGGGCCAATGCCGAAGTGCTGCGCGGGCTCAAGACCAGAACTTTCGACAGGCTGCACAAGTGCGGAAGAAACTGGATCGAGGAGCTGCCGGTGGCTCTTTGGTCGATCAGAACGACGCCAAATGGAGCCACTGGCCAGACACCATTTGCTCTAGTCTATGGAGCAGAAGCAGTTACCCCCACGGAACTCGTATACGGGTCACCTCGAGTGCTCGCTTATGATGAGCTGGAGCAAGAGCGGCTGCGTGAAGATGACGCGCTGCTCCTTGAGGAAGACCGTCTTCAGGCTGTTGTGCGAGCCTCTCACTACCAGCAAGCTTTGCGTCGCTACCATAGCCGCAAAGTTAAAGCCAGAAGCTTCGAGGAAGGCGACCTTGTTCTTCGGCGCGCTTCGTCCGCCAAGAATCATAACAAGTTGACGCCGAAGTGGGAAGGCCCTTATCGGGTGAGACGAGTCACGAGGCCCGGCGCTGTCCGCCTCGAGACCGAAGATGGCACTCCGGTGAGCAACTCCTGGAATATTGAGCATCTTCGTAAGTTTTACCCGTAAGGCGCGGTTGTCGGGCCCCGCCCGGCAACCAACCTTTTGTACAAGTCTTGCCGCTGTTGCATCTAATCCTTTGTACAAAGCCAGGCGCAGACCCTGAGCAGCAGTAAATGAAGCGCTGGCGCCCTAAGTTTTAGCATGCATGCTGAGTCGAGTCTCGTCCTTGGTTAGGGTTGATAGTGCCTAACAGCTGCTAACCCCTAGCTTAGAGGTCGAGTCTGCGTCCTTTTTCCTGTTCCTTCGTTTCCTTTGGTTCGCAGGGTTTTGCATATCCTGGCCAGACCGCTTAAGGAAGAAGAAGAGAAGAAGGGCGGGCCAGCATCTGGTCCCCGGCAAGCCAGTGTTGCCGGGGGCTGCAAGTACGAAGATTCGCCCGCGGCAAGCCAAAGTTGCCGGGGGCTGCAATCCCAGATAAGTTTTTGCATCCCTTGTCATGCATTCTCTTATGAACTGTGGAATACGAAAACCTTGTTTCCTCCTAAAAGCTACCGTGCTCCCTTAACGACAGGCCCCAGAGCGCGTTCCTGGGGGCCGTTTCGGTAGTAGTCGCGGCGGCAAAGGGGCGGAACGAGGGGCCCGAACCCGCCTCATCCCTTCCTCCGCCAAAGGCTTGAGAGAGGTCGAGTGGCGCGGGAAGACGGCAGGGCTTGTTGCCGGGCAAAGAAGTGTCTATCTTAACGATATAAAGGATTCGCTCCTTGGCGTGGGTTTTACCCACGGGACAAATGGCCCGGCAAACATCCCCTTTTCATTAAAAACATTCCGCTCAGGTACAGTTCAGAGAGAATGAAAAACATGAAAGATGGGATTACAAGTTTTAAACACAACTAAGGCCCGAGGGCTTACAGATTGAAAAAAGATAAGATGCCCGTAATCCCTTTCTTGTCTCTCTCCTCAGGAGGTAGGACAAGCAGGCGAAAAGGGCAAAAGGGGTGCCTAGGCGAGCTACGGGTGGCAGAAGACACCAACAGAACACCCCGGGGGCCGGCTGAAAGCTGGACGGTAATGGCGGCGCCGGAAGAAGGGCTCGACGAGGCGGCAGGGCGTCAGCACGCTGTCGAGGGCGCCGTGCCCTCGTACTCCGAGTTGACGGCCTTGCCGCCAGCCCTCTTCCTCTTCCGCAGCCTCGCCACGCCAGCCGCCAAGGAGGCGAGCCCGGGAAGCTCAAGGAGCCGGCGACATGGATGATGGGGTCGCCGGTGCCACGCGGAGCCGCGACCGGCACCTAGTCGGACCCGTCATCCCGACGACCGCTGCCCTCGTCGTCGCTTTCGCTCCCCTCCTCGTCACTCTCGCTCGAGGAGGAGCCTTCGCTGTCGGAGGAGCTATCCACGCAGCACCGGGCCCGGGTCCCGAAGTCCCTGAAGGCCTTGACGGAGAGGAGATCGCCCTCCATCAACTTAAAATGGAGGGTGAACCCCTCCATCAAGCTGTGGATACGGGCGAATGTCTTCCATCCTCGGCCAAGATACACCACGCCGGGGGCTGGGGACTCGACGTGGACCCACGTGCCGCTGATCCCGCAGCCCTTCATGCGCAGCCTTAGCGTCTCGGGTTGCTCCATCTCCATCACGCTTGCGAAGGGAGCCGGGAGGCGGAGGCGGCGGCGAGGCGCCCGGCGCAGCCTGATGAAGAACTCGCAAGGATCGTCCCTGATGTGGACCGCCGTGGGAAGAAGAGCCGCTGGCGGAGGCGAGGCTGGCGCGTCGCCCCGCCTGCCTCTTCCCTGAGCGCCTCGGCCTCGTCCACGCCCTCGTCCACGACCTCGCCCCTCCCCCTTCCCCTTACGGCTGGCTCCGCCACCGCGGGTGCAAGGGGAGGAGGGGCGCGTTGCCTAGCGGCAACCCTCGCCACTACCGATGAAGGACCAGGGTTCCCTTTCTCCATGGCGAATGGAGGAAGGGGATCAGAAGCCGAAGGGAAGGAAAGATGAAGGAGTGCGGATTTCCGTCGCCCCCTATAAAGAAGCAGGGTGGGGGCTCGGCCGCCCCGCTCAGCCAATCAAGACGAAGGAAGGCCAGGCGACTGGGGCCGACCTGCTGCCCCGACCCGCGACGGCCCGGTTTCCTGCCTCCACCGTTCGCAACCCCGGGTGCATGGAAGCCGCGTGGCTGGCGTGCAGGACTGGGGCGACGGATGAGGCGACCTCTCCCCACCCCGTGATCGTGGGGAGCGGGCGCCTCGGAAACCGTGCCTCGGCCCCGTCCAGCGAACGAGCCACGCCTCCACACCTCCCTCCACTTATGGAGCTAGCGCGAACCGTCCCCCTTTATTGCGACGTGACGCATGCCTGCGGGGTTGAGCCCCGCGCACGCCGCCCACGTCACGCACGCCTCTCCCCACGATGTCGCGTTTGACGCGTGCCGTTCGGGGAGGACGTGGTGGACGCAGAAGCAGATGCAGTGTGACCCAGGCCGCGCGTGCCCGTGCACTGTTTTGGGCCTGGCCCAACAGCGCTCGGCACCGTGTATGGCCTAGGCCCGGGGGCTCCTGTCGGTGTACTAAAATAGGGGTACCTTAGTACCCCGAACCTGTGCACGGGCAGTCATAGCACCCCGCGGCAAGACTTGCCAGGCGATCACCAAGACCCTCCATGGTCCCTTTTTTGGGCCATCCAAGAACAAAGTATTTGAGCCAAGGCCCCGGCAGGAGGAGCCTGCCGGGAAGGCCACCCGAAGAGAGCAAGGCCCCGGAAAGAGGAGCTTTCCGGGACGACCGCTCGAAGCACAAGGCCCCAGCAAGAGGATCTTGCCGGGAAGGCCGACCAAGGCACGACAAGAGACTTGATGCGACGCGCTCCGCGTCCTGGCAAGGACCGGTGAGCGACAAGCTCCCGGGCGCGACAAGGCATCAACGGCGGCAAGGCGCTTGCCGCGGCAAGCCACCACCCCGCACCTGCGCTCCAGCTCATCCACCCACGCGTCGCTATGGGGTCATTCCAGGCGTACGTGGCGAGAGGCTGCGCAGCCAAGGGCATGCGGTGGCGAAGCAACGCTGACAGAGTAGCCATCGTGGCAAACGGTGGCGCTCCTGACGGTCCCTTTCCTGCACCGTCTGGGCGATGCGGACGGGCATTTAATGCCCTTGTCCCCTGCCGTCAGAGTTAGGTATGTTAGCACTGTGCAAACAGCTGTACCCAACACAGCATTTTCCAGTTTTGCCCCCGCCTACGTTGCCACCTGTGGGTAACCCCTTGCACGTATAAAAGGAGGCCCCATGCGCAACGAGGAGGGAAGAGGCCACTCACGCTCGGTCTCGCTAGCAGCTCGCGTGTACTGTAGCACCACACGCTCCCGAGCAAGAACACAATACAAAACCACAAAGCGGCAGTAGGGTTTTACGCATCCTTGCGGCCCGAAGCTGGGTAAATCCCTTGTGTGCATCGCCTCGATCCGCTCTTCGCGCGACCTCCGCCCCCCGCTGAACCAAGAAAGGGGCTCGGTCCCCATAGGTGTTCGTGGAGGCAGATTTCCCCCGACAAACCCCAAGAAGACCGCCCATGAATGAATGCTTGTGTGTTGTATGAGATGCTCGAGTTTTGCACCGTGATCGAATTGTCTTTGCACGTTCCTCGTTTGCCATGCCACCGTCATGTGGGACACCCGGTATCCAGGATCACTCCCCATCTCTTACGTGTTCCACACATCCGCACACTTCTCTCTTGGATTGGTATCACAATCGAGTTACCGGGACCCGAATGTTGCCGTGGCACCATTTTCGTTATCGTTGTCGTGGCACCCCTTTTGTTCCGCCATGGTGACAAAATGCTCCCTATCATATTAGATGTCAACATTTTCATAGAAATTGCATAAACCTTGATTATGTCATCCGCATCATGTTAACAACATTTAAATGGTTAAAACTGTGTTTGCATTATATTGCTAAATGACATATGGGGATTTTCTGGAATTGTTGTTTGTTGTTCCAGCCTCATTTAAACTTGCCTAAATAGATAGTTTTATTATGCTTCACCACTTGCCATGCTTAATCATAGTTAATTTTGTTGGGTACATAACGGGAGAGAACTAAATAACTTGATGTGGTGTTTCGTCAATATGCAACTCGTTGCATATTGAGCTCCACTTAATTTGTAGTATTGTTTGTGCAATTTGCCATGACATGCCTATTTAAACCGGACATGCATCATACTTGATTGTGCATCATGCCATGTTTATGTGATGGTTGTTTACTATGTTGTTTCCTTCTTTCCGGTTGTGCTTCTTCTCGATAGTTCTTGGTATCGTTGCGATTGTGAGGATCCGTTCGACTACATCCGTTTGTCTTCTTCATGGACTCGTTCTTCTTCCTTGCGGGATCTCAGGCAAGATGACCATACCCTCGAAATCACTTCTATCTTTGCTTGCTAGTTGCTCACTCTTTTGCTATGCCGCGATACCTACCACTTGCTATATCATGCCTCCCATATTGCCATGTCAAGCCTCTAACCCACCTTTCCTAGCAAACCGTTGTTTGGCTATGTTACCGCTTTTGCTCAGCCCCTCTTATAGCGTTGCTAGTTGCAGGTGAAGTTGAAGTTGGTTCAATGTTGGAACATGGATATTTTGGGACATCACAATATCTCTTATTTAATTAATGCATCTATATACTTGGTAAAGGGTGGAAGGCTCGGCCTTATGCCTGGTGTTTTGTTCCACTCTTGCCGGCCTAGTTTCCGTCATACCGGTGTTATGTTCCTTGATTTTGCGTTCCTTACGCGGTTGGGTGATTTATGGGACCCCTTGACAGTTCGCCTTGAATAAAACTCCTCCAGCAAGGCCCAACCTTGGTTTTACCATTTGCCTACCACCTATACCCTTTTCCCTTGGGTTTTCGCGAGCCCGAGGGTCATCTTTATTTTAGCCCTCCCCGGGCCAGTGCTCCTTCGAGTGTTGGTCCGAACTGAGCAGCTTGCGGGGACACCACGGGGAAACTCGAGGCCTAGTTTTACCCGTAGCTTGACTTATCCGGATGTGCCCTGAGAACAAGATATGTGTAACTCCTATCGAGATTTGTCGGCACAATCGGGTGGCTTTGCTGGTCTTGTTTTACCATTGTCAAAATGTCTTGTAGCCGGGATTCCGAGGGCTGATCGGGTCTTCCTGGTAGAAGGAATATCCTTCGTTGACCGTGAGAGCTTATAATGGGCTAAGTTGGGACACCCCTGCAGGGTATTATCTTTTGAAAGCCGTGCCCACGGTTATGTGGCAGATGGGAATTTGTTAACGTCCGGTTGTAGAGAACTTGGCACTTGACTTAATTTAAAATACATCAACCGCGTGTGTAGCCGTGATGGTCTCTTTTCGGGGGAGTCCGGAAAGTGAACACGGTTCTTGTGTTATGGTTGTGGGTAAGTAGTTTCAGGATCACTTCTTGATCACTTCTAGCTTCTCGACCGTTGCGTTGTTTCTCTTCTCGCTCTTACTTGCGTATGTTAGCCACCATATATGCTTAGTGCTTGCTGCAGCTCCACCTCATTACCCCATCCTTCCTATAAGCTTAAATAGTCTTGATCTCGCGGGTGTGAGATTGTTGAGTCCTCTTGACTCACAGATTCTACCAAAACAGTTGCAGGTGCGGTGATAACAGTGCAGGTGATGCAACTGAGCTCAAGTGGGATCTCAATGAAGACCGTGTTCGTTCTGTTGTTTCGTTTCATGTTGATCAGTAGTGGAGCCCAGTTGGGACGATCGGGCGTCTAACAGTTGGGTTATCTTCCTCTTCATTTGTTTGTCCGTAGTCGGACTATGTGTGTACTCTGAATGATGATTGTTTAAATTATGTACTGTGTGAAGTGGCGATTGTAAGCCAACTCTTTATCCCATTCTTGTTCATTACATGGGATTGTGTGAAGATGACCCTTCTTGCGACAAACCTACAATGAGGTTATGCCTCTAAGTCGTGCCTCGACACGTGAGAGATATAGCCGCATTGTGGGTGTTACAAGTTGGTACCAGAGCCAGGTGGGTGTTACAAGGTTCCAGCCACAACAGAAGAACATGACATGGGGGCGGGAAAATCCACGTCCTCCCGCATGATGTCGACGTCCTGGGAATGGGGGTAACCAGACTTGCCTGGCTGTGGCCCGTGGCGTGGCTCCGTCAACCGCCAGGTACGGCCTAGCTTCAGCAACAACATCTCAAGACCCTCGCGATGGGCCAAGCCTCGCGAGGCGGACGACACCAAGACCTCCCTGGGGCAGCCTCACTAGGCTCGCTCTCGAGGAGCAGAGACATCAATGCAAGGTGCACCTCGCGAGGTTCAAGTGATGTGAGCCATGAAGACCAAGGCCAGGCGGGCGCCAGCGGGCGCAGTGTACCAGTTTCCTCTTTGGTGCTAAGGAGGCAAGCGCAGGCGCGGGGTCCCGAGGCATCAGGCAAAGGTTTCCATATCAGTGCAACGAGACCAAGACTGCCAGGACGGCAGGATGGAGGTCATCGCGGAGCCCACTGCAGCGTCACCACCAGAGCCTTTTGCAGGCGAAGACTACTTTTGTCAGGATAGCTTGTTCTAGTTGTCTCCCTTCAAATTTGGCCATTATGGGACCCCTTCCCGCCTACATTTGGGAAGAGGACCAAGGCCACTATAAATAGGACTTAGCCACCACCATAGCGAGGCATCTCGCATCGGGGCCATTCTACCCTGACCACCTCACAAGCTCATTGAGCTGAAGAACACCTCACCTCCTGAGGTTGTTCGTCCATTGTACTAGTTCTTCCTCAGCCCCTCGAGGCATTCCACCACAAAGCTGGAGTAGGGTATTACACCGCAAGGTGGCCCGAACCAGGATAAACCGATGTGTCTCTTGTTCTTTGGGTTCGTCGAGCTAGGCCGTGGGATCGTTGAGCGGGAAAGCTGGGAAGAGAGAGTTCTTCGTATGCACCCCAAAGTTCGAATCTCTCAAGGGTCTGCGAAACCCTGAATCCGACATTTGGCGCGCCAGGTAGGGGTGCTGTGAAGCCTCTCTTCTGTCGATCGGCCCGTCATCACTCTGCGGTTCCGATGGCTGACGATTCGAGGGCTCATGCCGAGCACTGGACTGCCTGGCCCGCCCGGGCGGAGTCATCCGCTCAAGAAGACCTCAACTCCGCGCTCCAGGCGGCGCATGCACCACACAATACTGCCGGGTGCGGGCGGCGTAGGTCGGCGCAGTCTACCCTCGCACCACGGCGCATGCGCGCCACCACACGATCTTCAGGCTATGCCGCGGTGACGGCACCACACACCCGACGGGAGGAGGCGAACATGCGAGCCGCACTTACCGTGACACGGGAGCTGATGCGGTGCAGGTTGGCGGAGAGCGGCCGCAACGCACTATTGGAGCGCGTCACCGAACTGCTTGACACCGCCTGCAGAGGTGCGGCGCCCTTTTGCTCCTTGTACATGCCTCAGGTTGTGGCAGAGGCACGTGCAGGGCCCCGATGAGCTCGCGTGCCTCCTGGAGCATTAGGAGGACTCAACAACATCTGCATGGCCCACGGGGCTAGACGTCCTACCACAACTGCGCCACCTCCAGGAGGAACAAGCGCTGGCGGTCCCCTGCGGAGCCGCGCCGAAATGCCACCCAGCGACCACCAGGGCCAGGTGCAGCGGATAGGGGCCCAAGATGCAGGGCACCCAAGTGACGGCCCCGGCACGGCAACCGTGGACGCCTACGTGCCCCGCATGGTGGATCTAGAGTACACAATGGGAGAGGGCCCCAACTCGTTCCCCGAGCCAGGATGGGAGGATGGAACGCCCGAGGCTGGGGCCTTCCATGAGCTGCCCAGAGGCTTCGCCGACCCCTTCAGCAACGACGATAGCAGGGTACAGCTGATACCTCGAGAGCATGCTTACGCTAACCATGGGCTGCAGGTGAACCAGGCCGCAGCAGGGGCTGGAGACCCCAGGTCGGCGGCTTCGCTCCCGACAGAAGTGGCACACTGGGGCTGCGCGGGAGGGGCCCGAAGTCAGGGCCTCCCCCGTGCCGCACGGAGCAAGCCGGTAGACGGAGGTAGGTCCTCTGCCGGGGGTGGCGCCGGTAAGCCCTTCCCCCCGGCAGAGGGCCCGTGGTCGCCGAGGGCGCCACTGGTGTCCTCCTTGCCCCTTGGTCTCGTCCTGGTTTCCGGACGCCCCAATGGTGGTCGGCGGAGGCGCGGGGCGGGTCCCTCGCCCGGCGATTTGAAGTAAGGCTCGCGCCTTTGAAGGTCTTTGATACGTCTCCAACGTATCTATAATTTTTGATTGCTCCATGCTATATTATCTACTGTTTTGAACTATATTGGGCTTTATTTTCCACTTTTATATTATTTTTGGGACTAACCTATTAACCGGAGGCCCAGCCGTGAATTGTTTTTTTTTGCCTATTTCAGTATTTCGGAGAAACAGAATATCAAACGTAGTCCAAACGGAATAAAACCTTCGGGAACGTGATTTTCTCACCGAATGAGATCCAGGAGACTTGGACCCTACTCCAAGGAGTCAAAGAGGCGGTCACGAGGGTGGGGGGCACGCCCCCCTGCCTCGTGGGCCCCTCGGTGCTCCACCGACGTACTCCTTCCTCCGATATATACCTACGTACCCTCAAATGGTCAGAACAGGAGCCAAAAACCTAATTCCACCGCCGCAACTTTCTGTATCCACGAGATCCCATCTTGGGGCCTATTCCGGAGCTCCGCCAGAGAGGGCCGTCATCACGGAGGGCTTCTACATCCTCATAGCCCCTGCGATGAAGTGTGAGTAGTTTACCTCAGACCTTCGGGTCCATAGTTAGTAGCTAGATGGCTTCTTCTCTCTTTTTGGATCTCAATACAATGTTCTCCCCCTCTCTCGTGGAGATCTATTCGATGTAATCTTCTTTTTGCGGTGTGTTTATTGAGACAGATGAATTGTGGGTTTATGATCAAGTCTATCTATGAATAATATTTGAATCTTCTCTAAATTCTTTTATTTATGATTTGTTATCTTTGCAAGTCTCTTCGAATTATCAGTTTGGTTTGGCCTACTAGATTGGTTTTTATTGCCATGGGAGAAGTGCTTAGCTTTGGGTTCGATCTTGCGGTGTCCTTTCCTAGTGACAGAAGGGGCAGCAAGGCACGTATTGCATCGTTGCCATCGAGGATAACAAGATGGGGTTTTTATCATATTGCATGAAACTATCCCTATACATCATGTCATCTTGCTTAAGGCGTTACTCTATTTTTAACTTAATACT
Organism: Aegilops umbellulata; assembly: GCA_032464435.1. Taxonomy (NCBI): domain Eukaryota; kingdom Viridiplantae; phylum Streptophyta; class Magnoliopsida; order Poales; family Poaceae; genus Aegilops; species Aegilops umbellulata. The sequence continues at coordinate 358,318,974 of CP136054.1, read as the reverse complement.
CTAGATGCATGCTGAATAGCGGTCGATGAGTGGAGTAATAGTAGTAGATGCAGGCAGGAGTCGGTCTACTTGTCACGGACGTGATGCCTATATACATGATCATACCTAGATATTCTCATAACTATGCTCAATTCTATCAATTGCTCAACAGTAATTTGTTCACCCACCGTAGAATACTTATGCTCTTGAGAGAAGCCACTAGTGAAACCTATGGCCCCCGGGTCTGTTCTCATCATATCAATCTCCATCACTTTAATCTTGCTTTGCTTTTTACTTTGCCTTTTACTTTTTACTTTGCATATGTATATCAAAAACACCAAAAATATTATCTATCATCTCTATCAGATCTCAATCTCGTAAGTGACCGTGAAGGGATTGACAACCCCTAATCGCGTTGGTTGCGTTGAGCTATTGCTTTTGTGTAGGTACGAGGGACTTGCGCGTGGCCTCCTACTGGATTGATACCTTGGTTCTCAAAAACTAAGGGAAATACTTACGTTACTTTGCTGCATCATTCTCTCCTCTTCGGGGAAAACCAACGCAGTTCTCAAGAGGTAGCAAGAAGAATTTCTGGCGCCGTTGCCGGGGAGTCTATGCAAAAAGTCAACATACCAAGTACCCATCACAATCCCTATCTCTCGCATTACATTAGTTGTCATTTGCCTCTCATTTTCCTCTCCCCCACTTCACCCTTGTTGTTTTATTCGCCCTCTGTTTCCCAATCTCCTTCTCCTTCTCTTTTTTTCGTTGCCTTTTTCTCGCTTGCCTTTGGTTTGCTTGTGTGTTGGATTGCTTGTCGCGATGGCTCTTCCTAGTTTTGGTGATCTTCACCTTAAAAGGTTAGAGGATATCGAAAACAACGTCAGGAAGTTTATGGTTTTGCAATTTGAGCATAATAATTTCTTTAGGAACGAGCTTAAGGAACAAAAAAGTTTTATGAGTCATATGAATAAAGAGCTTGATGATATGTCTAAAGAATTTGATGGTATAAGATCCCAAATTGCTCGTCTTGAAAAGATGACTGCTGAAATTTCGGATATGCAAGCTACCTTAGTCAATAAGATGGCCGCTAAACCGAATTCTTATCAAAATCAAGATGAAGATCTAAAAGTTATTGGTGTGTCCCCTATTAAATCTTTGTTTTGCAATGTGAATCTTGATGAAACTGAATATGATCTTCCTTTACCTAGAAGGCGTTCCACAAATTCGGAGTATTTAGATCTTTATGATCAAATTAATGAAAGTGGGATTGAAAGAAATAAAACCCTAGATGTTGCTAAACCCACTATATTGGATTTCAAGGAATTTAATTATGAAAGTTGCTCTTTAATTGATTGTATTTCCTTGTTGCAATCCGTGCTAAATTCTCCTCATGCCTATAGTCAAAAGAAAGCCTTTACCGAACATATTGTTGATGCCTTGATGCGATCTTATGAAGAAAAACTTGAGTTGAAAGATTCTATCCCTAGAAAACTCTATGATGAGTGGGAAACAACTATTAAGATTAAAATTAAAGATCATGAGTTTTATGCTTTGTGTGATTTGGGTGCTAGTGTCTCCACTATCCCCAAAACCTTGTGTGATTTGCTAGATTTCCGTGATTTTAATGATTGCTCTCTAAACTTGCATCTCGCGGATTCCACTATTAAGAAACCTATGAGAAGAATTGATGATGTTCTTATTTTTGCAAATAGGAATTATGTGCCCGTAGATTTTATTGTTCTTGATATAGATTGCAATCCTTCTTGCCCTATTATTCTTGGTAGACCTTTCCTTAGAACGGTTGGTGCGATTATTGATATGAAGGAAGGGAATATTAGATTCCAATTTCCTTTAAAAAAGGGCATGGAACACTTTCCTAGAAAGAAAATAAAATTACCATATGAAACTATCAAGAGAGCCACTTATGGATTGCCTACCAAAGATGGCAATACCTAGATCTATCCTCGATTTTATGCCTAGCTGGGGCGTTAAACGATAGCGCTTGTTGGGAGGCAACCCAATTTTATTTTTAGTTTTTAGTTTTTTCTTCTGTTTAGGAATAAATAACCCATCTACCTTCTGTTTGGATGTGGTTTTGTGTTTTAATTAGTGTTTGTGCCAAGTTAGACCTATAGGATCTTCTTGGATGATAGTTATTTGATCTTGCTTTAATTGCCAGAAACTTTCTGTTCATGAAAACAATTGTTAAAAATCACCAGAACGTGATAAAATACTGATTCCAATTTATGCTGATCAATAAACAAATTTTCTAGGTCGTCCTAGTTTTGTAGATTTTTTGGAGTTCCAGAAGTTTGCGTTAGTTACAGATTGCTACAGACTGTTCTGTTTTTGACAGATTCTGTTTTTCGTGTGTTGTTTGCTTATTTTGATGAATCTATGGCTAGTAAAATAGTTTATAATCCATAGAGAAGTTGGAATACAGTAGGTTTAACACCAATATAAATAAATAATGAGTTCATTACAGTACCTTGAAGTTGTCTTTTGTTTTCTTTCTCTAACGGAGCTCACGAGATTTCTATTGAGTTTTGTGTTGTGAAGTTTTCAAGATTTGGGTGAAATCTTTTGATGGATTATGGAACAAGGAGTGGCAAGAGCCTTAGCTTGGGAATGCCCATGGCACCCCCAAGATAATCCAAGGACACCAAAAAGTCAAATCTTGGGGATGCCCCGGAAGGCATCCCCTCTTTCGTCTACTTCCATCGGTAATTTTACTTGGAGCTATATTTGTATTCACCACATGATATGTGTTTTGCTTGGAGCGTCTTGTATTATTTGTGTCTTTGTTTGCTAGTGTGCCCCAATCATCCTTGCTGTACACACCTTTTGAGAGATCCATACATGAATTGGAATTTGATAGAATACTCTATGTGCTTCACTTATATCTTTTGAGCTATGTAGTTTTGCTCTATGTGCTTCACTTATATCTTTTGAGCTTTATAATTTTGCTCTAGTACTTCACTTATATCTTTTAGAGCATGGTGGTGGATTTGTTTTAAAGAAACTATTGATCTCTCATGCTTCACTTAGATTATTTTGAGAGTCTTAAATAGCATGGTAATTTGCTTAATAATAATATGCTTGGTATTCAAGATTTGTGAAACTTTCTTTTGAGTGCGTTGAATACTAAGAAAAGTTTGATGCTTGATAATTGTTTTGAGATATGGAGGTGATAATATCAAAGTCGTGCTAGTTGAGTAGTTGTGAATTTGAGAAATGCTTGTGTTGAAGTTTGCAAGTCTCGTAGCAAGCACGTATGGTAAACGTTATGTAACAAATTTGAAACATGAGGTGTTATTTGATTGTCCTCCTTATGAGTGGTGGTCGGGGACGAGCGATGGTCTTTTCCTACCAATCTATCCTCCAAGGAGCATGCGCGTAGTACTTTGGTTTTTGATGGCTTGTAGATTTTTGTAATAAGTATATGAGTTCTTTATGACTAATGTTGAGTCCATGGATTATACGCACTCTCACCCTTCCATCATTGCTAGCCTCTTCGGTACCGTGCATTGCCCTTTCTCACATTGAGAATTGGTGCAAACTTCGCCGGTGCATCCAAACCCCGTGATATGATACGCTCTTTCACACATAAACCTCCCTATATCTTCCTCAATACAGCCACCATACCTACCTATTATGGCATTTCCATAGCCATTCCGAGATATATTACCATGCAACTTTCCACCATTCCGTTCTTCATGACACATCTATCATTGTCATATTGCTTAGCACGATCATGTAGTTGAGATAGTATTTGTGGAAAAGCCACCATTCATAATTCTTTCATACCTGTCACTCTTGATTCATTGCATATCCCGGTACACCGCCGGAGGCATTCATATAGAGTCATACTTTGTTCTTGTATCGAGTTGTAATCATTGAGTTATAAATAAATAGAAGTGTGATGATCATCATTCAATAGAGCATTGTCCCCAAAAAAAGAAAGGCCAAAGAAAAAACAGAAGGCCCAAAAGAGAAAATAAATAAAAAGGGGCAATGCTACTATCCTTTTTTTTCCACACTTGTGCTTCAAAGTAGCACCATAATCTTTATGATAGAGAGTCTCTTGTTTTGTCACTTTCATATACTAGTGGGAATTTTTCATTATAGAACTTGGCTTGTATATTCCAACAATGGGCCTCCTCAAGTGCCCTAGGTCTTCGTGAGCAAGCAAGTTGGATGCACACCCACTTAGTTTCTTTCATACATTTATAGCTCTAGTGCATCCGTTGCATGGCAATCCCTCCTCCTTGCATTAACATCAATTGATGGGCATCTCCATAGCCCATTGATTAGCCTCGTTGATGTGAGATCTTCTCCTTTTTTGTCTTCTCCACATAACCTCCATCATTATATTCTATTCCACCCATAGTGCTATATCCATGGCTCACGCTCATGTGTTGCGTGAAGGTTTATAAGTTTGAGATTACTAAAGTATGAAACAATTGCTTGGCTTGTCATCGGGGTTGTGCATGATGAGAGCATTCTTGTGTGACGAAAATGGAGCATGACTAAACTATATGATTTTGTAGGGATAAACTTTCTTTGGCCATGTTACTTTGAGAAGACATAATTGCTTTGTTAGTATGCTTGAAGTATTATTATTTTTATGTCAATATGAACTTTTGTCTTGAATCTTTCGGATTTGAACATTCATTCCACAATTGAGAAGAATTACATTGAAATTATGCCAAGTAGCACTCCGCATCAAAAATTCTCTTTTTACCATTTACCTACTCGAGGACGATCAGGAATTAAGCTTGGGGATGCCTGATACGTCTCCAACGTATCTATAAGTTTTGATTGCTCCACGCTATATTATCTACTGTTTTGGACTATAATGGGCTTTATTTTCCACTTTTATATTATTTTTGGGACTAACCTATTAACCGGAGGCCCAGCCCAGAATCGCTGTTTTTTGCCTATTTAAGTATTTCGGAGAAACGGAATATCAAACGGAGTCCAAACGGAATAAAACCTTCGGAACGTGATTTTCTCAACGAACGTGATCCAGGAGACTTAGACCCTACTCCAAGGAGTCAAAGAGGTGGTCACGAGGGTGGGGGGCGCGCCCCCTGCCTCGTGGGACCCTCGGTGCTCCACCGATGTACTCCTTCCTCCTATATATACCTACGTGCCCTCAGACGATCAGAACAGGAGAAAAAAACCTAATTCCACCGCCACAACTTTCTGTATCCATGAGATCCCATCTTGGGGCCTGTTCCGGAGCTCCGCCGGAGAGGGCCGTCATCACGGAGGGCTTCTACATCATCATAGCCCCTTCGATGAAGTGTGAGTAGTTTACCCCAGACCTTCGGGTCCATAGTTAGTAGTTAGATGGCTTCTTCTCTCTTTTTGGATCTCAATACAATGTTCTCCCCCTCTCTCGTGGAGATCTATTCGATGTATTCTTCTTTTTGCGGTGTGTTTGTTGAGACCGATGAATTGTGGGTTTATGATCAAGTCTATCTATGAATAATATTTGAATCTTCTATAAATTCTTTTATGTATGATTGGTTATCTTTGCAAGTCTCTTCGAATTATTAGTTTGGTTTGGCCTACAAGATTGGTTTTTCTTGCCATGGGAGAAGTGCTTAGCTATGGGTTCGATCTTGCGGTGTCCTTTCCCAGTGACAGAAGGGCAGCAAGGCATGTATTGCATCGTTGCCATCGAGGATAACAAGATGGGGTTTTTATCATATTGCATGAAACTATCCCTCTACATCATGTCATCTTGCTTAAGGCGTTACTCTATTTTTAACTTAATACTCTAGATGCATGTTGGATAGCGGTCGATGAGTGGAGTAATAGTAGTAGATGCAGGCAGGAGTCGGTCTACTTGTCACGGACGTGATGCCTATATACATGATCATACCTAGATATTCTCATACCTATGCTCAATTCTGTCAATTGCTCAACAGTAATTTGTTCACCCACCATAGAATACTTATGCTCTTGAGAGAAGCCACTAGTGAAACCTATGGCCCCCGGGTCTATTCTCATCATATCAATCTCCATCACTTTAATCTTGCTTTGCTTTTTTACTTTGCCTTTTACTTTTTACTTTGCATCTGTATATCAAAAACACCAAAAATATTATCTATCATCTCTATCAGATCTCAATCTCGTAAGTGACCGTGAAGGGATTGACAACCCCTAATCGCGTTGGTTGCGTTGAGCTATTGCTTTTGTGTAGGTACGAGGGACTTGCGCGTGGCCTCCTACTGGATTGATACCTTGGTTCTCAATAACTAAGGGAAATACTTAAGCTACTTTGCTGCATCATCCTCTCTTCTTTGGGGAAAACCAACGCAGTGCTCAAGAGGTAGCAGTCTCCGCTCGTGACACTCTCACGTAATAATGAGTGGGGTTGTACATGCACCGGAGTCTCCAGAGTGCCGCCCTCCGGCCTCGGGGGCTCCCTCCCACGTCCTAGTGGCAGCACTTAGCTCCACGCTGGTGAGAAGACTAGACTAGGTGCCGGAGGCGGTCGTTCATTGGCTTTCTGTAGCTTGTTTGCAACCTTTTAATGAAATTTGGAGTTCACATGCTTTCAGTTGCCTAACCGACTTCCCCCTTCGTTTTCCCTTTTGCGTTTTGGTCCTGGTTCAGGAGGAGCGGCAGTTGCCCGTTGCTCCTTCTCACATGTCTCATGCGCGGGGGCTGGGCAGGTGTGTGCGTGCGTGCGATGGGCTCACCCCGCGCAACAAACACACTTTGTGTAGCCCCGCTCCCTCGGGTTCCGGCCTTTTCTATCCTCGCGAGATGCCCTCGAGCAAGCTCGTGATCTATGCACCCTCTTGATGTCCATGCCCCCCAGATATTACGATGTGGTGCACTGAGCCACGATGGGCTCACACCTGAGGGCTCGCGCAAAGAAGAATAAGACACTCGTGGCGTGGCTTCGTCAACGGCCCGGTACGGCCTAGCTTTAACAACAACAACTCAAGACCCTCGCGAGGGGCCAAGCCTCGCGAGGCGGACAACACCAAGACCTCCTTGGGGGCAGCCTCAAGAGGCAGGCTCCCGAGGAGCGGAGGTATCACTACAAAAAAAGACACATCCATGACATTTTTGGCCGAACGAATTTTTTTCTGTCATACATATGACACTTCTATGACGATAATTGTGACAAAACCCGGTATCATCATAGATGTGGTGGGCTCCTACTTCTATGACAAAAAATCATGACAAAAAATGGGCTTTTCGTCCTAGGCGGGCCGGAGATGCAGCTGCATGACATTCTTTGGGCCATCCAGGACGGAAAAAACCGTGGTAGAAGCGAGCGCGAGGAAAGTTTCGGGGAGTTCCCGGTTACAGTATGAGGTCGGGGGCCGAGCGATGCGCGTTTCTCTCGTATAAGTACGCGCGTGTGTGCGAGGCGTTGGCTCTAACTGAACCCGAGCGAGGCGTTGGGCTCTAACTGAACCAGAGCGATTGCACTGCAGGCTACGCGTTACTGAACCCGAGCGATCGATCGATGGCTGTTAACTGAACCCGATCGAGCGATTCCTTCGCTACTGCTGCTAACTGAAGCCGATCGATGCTTCCTCTGGGATGAACAGTGAGTGTTGCGGGGGGTTTTGGATGAACAGTGAGCGGTGGCGTTGCCTCTGGATGAACAGGACCCCGTGGTGTGGAGGGCTGGATGAACAGTAGACGGTGGAGGGGTGCCCGTGGAGGGGTGGTTGAACAGGACCCCGTGGTGTGAAGGGTTGGATGAACAGTAGACGGTGGAGGGGTGGTTGAACAGTAGCCGGTGGAGTAGCGTGCGGTGGAGGCTGGATGAACAGGAGCCCGTGGAGGCTGGAGGAGGTCGACGGTGGAGATGAACAGTATCCCGTGGAGTCCCGTTTTGCGTACGCCACACCCCTCCCGATGAACAGGACCCCCTTTTCGACCATAGGAGGTCCGTTTCCTCCGTTTTGCGGTACGCCACACCCCTACCGATCAACAGGACCCCCATTTTGACCGTAGGAGGTCCGTTTCCTCCGTTTTGCGTTACGCCACACCCCTCCCGATCAACAGGACCCCCGTTTCAACCATAGGAGGTCTGTTTCCTCCGTTTTGCGGTACGCCAGGCCTCGTTTCCATCGCCTGTTCCGTCCAAGCCCTCCCGATGAACACGACCACGCATTCCGTTCCGACCCAGCCGGTTGGCTCCCACGCGTTCTGTTACCTCCCGATGAACACGACGCATTCCGTTGCCTCCCGATGAACATGACGCATTTCGTTGCCTCCCCATGAACACGACGCATTCCGTTGCCTCCCCATGAACACGACGCATTCCGTTGCCTCCCCATGAACACGACGCATTCCGTTGCCTCCCCATGAACACGACTACGACGCTGTTTCTCCGTTCCGACCCAGCCATGTACACGAGCCCTGGCCGTACGTATGCGCGAGTAGGCGTTCGAGACCCTGCCCGTATGTACACATACGTGGCCGTATTTTTTTTCTTGCACCCTGGCCGCTGTACGTACGTGTACATGCTACGTGCGCGCCTCTACTACGACACGTGTGTGCCTCTACTACGACACATGCGCTCCTCTACATCGACCAGTATGTACGTACACGTTCGCGACCAGAATGACAACGCTACGTACGCTTCGACCAGGTGGGTCCCGACTGTCAGGCACTTCCTTGCCTACGAAGATGTAGCTGGTGGGTCCCAGCAGTCAGGGGGCGAATCATTTTGTTTTTTGCCCGGATGCACTTCCTTGTGTGCGAAGGTGTAGCTGCTGGGTCCCAGCAGTCAGGGGGATGAATCATTTTTTTTTGCCCGGACGCACTTCCTTGCGTGCGAAGGTGTAGCTGGTGGGTCCCAGCAGTCGGGGGCGAATCGTTTTTTTCGGACGCACTTCCTTGCGTGCGAAGATGTAGCTGGTGGGTCCCAGCAGTCAGGGGGGCGAATCGTTTTTTTTCGGACACACTTCCTTGCGTGCGAAGATGTAGCTCGTGGGTGCCGGCAGTCAGGGGGTGAATCATTTTTTTTGCGAAATACGGTGGCTTGTCCGGTGGGTGTTAAAAGTACAGCCCATTTCTACCAACCGTTCAAAACAGAATTCAATAAAATTTCCCACATTTTGATGGGATCCGAAATATTTTTATCCCGAAATTTGTAGTCAGATTAAATACAATTTCAATATAAATTTACATTACATAAAAATCCAACGAAACATTGCACTCGCAACAATTAATGAAATTAAAATTTTCAGTGTCCAAAAATAATATTTTATAAAGTAATCACGTGTTTGGTGCATTTTTTTATAGTTACTGCCCAGTTTTTATAATTACATCCCATTTATTATTTCTTAAAGCCCATTTTCTTGTTAAGCCTAATGCATCCCTCCTAGGAAAGATTTTCAGCCCAGCGGGGCGGAGAATAGCAACTTGACCTTGCCTGGGTATTCCTAAAAAAGTATAGTTGGGCTAGCCATTTTCAGCTTGAAAAAAATTAATATCTGGGCTGGATATCTGGCCTGGGCTAGACGGGCCACAGCCCGCCCAGTTAATACCTGCAGCGATGTTTTCGTTGTTGTTCAGAGGAGAAAAATTAATATCTGGGCTAAACATCAAAAAACTCTGCAGTGCTCACACCTCAAAAATACAAATACTGCTCGAGCTGCTTGGTCCCAGCTGTCGGCCGCTTCTTGTGCAATTCTCTCATTTATTGACTACTACATAGGTTGACAATGGTGTGGGACCGTGATGTCAGGAAACCAGGAGGGAAGCAAAATAAATTATAGTTATATATATAATAAGGAGGCACTTGCGTACGTGAGGCTATGGACCTGGTGGGTCCCCATTGTCATCCTCTCCAAGTAAAGTCATCTCCTCGCCCGAGCGCGCTTTCCGCCCGAAACAGTCAGCGCCGCCCGCCCCGCTTCCCGGTGTAGGCGATTGCTCCACCTTCAAACGACACAAGTATCGTCCGTCCGTCCATCTGCCGCCCACATTAATGATACACGGTTGCCGAGGTGGCTACTCCGGCGCCACACGTCCGTCCCTCCGCCCGCCCACCATTGCTATATAAACTGCTACGCCGGCCATAGTCGCAGTCATCCGCATTCGTTCCCTTTCTCCTGTCCACACCACTACTGCCCACCATGGCTTCCTCGCGCTCCAGCGCTCTTCGGGACGGGCGGACGACAGACCACAAGGAGATGGCAGCCATTGCTGCCGACCAGCTGGCCGGCAGGCAGCCGGAGGACGATGACGTCCCAATGGAGAACATGGTAGTCGACGATCCGGCGCCAATCCCTCCTCCGCGCCATCCTCACCGGTGCATTGCACCATGACCATCGGCGAGGCCCGTGCCCAATATATGGACAGGGTGAGGCAGATGCGTGAGGAGCAGTTCTGGGAGGCGCAGGCCGACGTCGCCTACAACCACCATCTCCTCCAGGAGCACCTGCAGGCGAAGGAGCAGATCGCCACGGGGCGGGCGGAGTAGGAGGCGTTGCTCGACTCGTACCGCTCCGCCCGCAAGGGCCGCCTCGAGCGTTGGCGGTACCGCATGCGGGTGGCGGAGGCTGCGGCCGCCTACAAAGAGGCTAGCAAAGAGGGCAATGAAGCGGGCGAGGCGCTGTTTGGCGAGACCGAGGACAAGGCAGACGGCAATGCCGGCTCCGACGAGTCCCCGCTCCGCTGGCGTCGACGAGGCCCTGCTCCGCCGAGGCCCCACAGCGCCAACAACAAGGCAGAGGACACCGCCGGCTCCGCCGAGGCCCCGCCCCGCCAACAACGAGGCAGAGGACATCACTGGCTCAGCAAAGGCCCCACCCTGCCGGCAACGTGGGGGAGGATTTCCACCACTCTGCTGAGGCGCCGCCCGCCGGCAACGAGACATAGGACATCGCCGGCTCCGCCGAGGCCCCGCCCCGCTGCCAATGAGGTCGCGCCACACAGAAAACGAGGAAGAGTAGAACACGGTAGGTTGCCGTCGCTCGGGTCCAAGTAAGGCCACCGCTGCTACCCTCCGATTGAAGCCAAGCTAGGCGGGTTGACCATTGACGGGCGGTTAGCTTCTTGGATGCGATGTGGAGTCAGAGAGCTGCGTTGGAGAAGAACGCTGCTTCTACTTAACTGCTGGTGCAGTTGGCTGACTGACATGTGGGCCCAACAGGCCACATGTCAGTTACGCAACTACACTTGCAGTTAAGTCATTGAAGCTTCTGTTCGGCACAGCGTGACACAGGCGGGTAGCTTCGGTTAATTAATTATACCTCCAGCACACCCCTTTTTAGTTGAAGAATGTATGAAATGTAATGAAATCCGGCATGTTTATATGAAATCTGACCATGTATGAATGAATTTATTTCGATTAGTTCGAATTCCTGTATCACTGGCATTGGATGAACATGCAAAACAATACGTACTAGCATTATTCCCAGGGTGATTACCTCGTTTGCAGCAGTTTCACATGTACTCCCTCCGGTCCTTTCTAGTCTGCATACAAGTTTTGTCTGCAGTCAAAGTATCTCTACTTTGACCAATCTTATACAAAAAAGTATGCACTTTCAGAATGTGCAAAGTAAAAAGGAACAGAAGGAGTACAAAGAGTTTGAGTAGCTTTTTAGCGTTTCTGTACATTGCAATCAAACACACAGGCCTGACAATTCATAGAGAACATTCAAAACAATGATGATTATGCATCTCAGCGACTCACATGTCAGAGGCAATATTTACTTCACAACTAAAGAATAAAGAAAAAATTGATCGACGCTGCTGACAGCAAAGGGCGTCCCATTTGAAAATATCAAATGCATGTCTTGCTAAAATCAATGAGCAAAATTTGACAAGGTTGTCCCATTCCAAAATATCAAATGCCTACGATTGTGGAATGGTCAGGGTTTGCCATCAGTTCGGACATTGACATGGCACCTCGTGCTAAATAAACCAACTGTTCTTTTTGTGCAGTTCTACCAAAATCAACCAAATTCATGCGTAGCTTGTATGATTTCGCCCTTATATGTTGCAACGCCTTGAACTTATCGGCACCTCCTTTCTTGTGATGGAGATGAATGATTCGATGTATTCATGAACATTTTGTGCAGTTCCCATTGAAATCACCCTGTTTGCACAAATACAAAAAAGTAATTAGTATAAAGCAAACTGTACTATGAATTGACAGTTTCAACAGGCACATACATGGTCCATGTAGAGCACACTTTTAGAAAAATGGAACTCACCAGAAAGAACCCTAGAACAACATTGTACTCACGCATCACAACAAAAAATGGAGATTTGTCAGTCCTTCTGAGCTGAAGTTAGTTTGGTCTTGTGGGGAGTAATGTAACCATCCTTCAACTGCTCCTTCTGATGAGAAGATAGACAGGGCTTCTTCATCCTGGCATAATTGGAACTAGTCACTTCACGTACTCCATATTCTTCTTCAGAGGAAGATGATCCTGTTGTGCAAAGACAAGAGGACTACTAAATGCTAGCATCCCTGTTTGCTCGAAAAAAAGGAAAGGAAATATTTAAAACAACACAGATGAAGCACTTCTCAAGGACAGTACCACTTTTTCATGACAGTACCTAAACAGTAGCACAACACCAATAGAGATGACAAAGCTCAGTCATATGGATGAAATCAGTGGGCGAGTACCAACCTTTGTCAGGAGGCTTATTGTGTAGAGCATACAGATGAAGCACTTCTCCGGAACCATCTGTTGCTATCTACGGTGGTGGCCATGCTTACTATATACTCCTCGATTAGTTTAATGTTTCCAACATCTTCTTGTGCAGTTCCACTAAAATATATGGTATCTTCAAATAAGATCCCCGTTTGCACAAGTAGAGATAATTACATATTACATTAAGAGTGGCATCAAATCAGTGGCAAAACAATTGCTCGTTCCAGCCATAGCAATAAATTAAGATGCAAAACTATATCATTACTTGTGTCATCACAGTTCCAGTGCTTCATTACAGCACCGGGAGTTGATTTTTGTTTTTCTTCCGCTTGTTCTTCCCCTTAATCACTTGGTTCAATAACAGACAAGCTTCGCCTTCAATGTAAGATTTGGCATGTCAATTAGGGAGCACAAGTATAGTACTAAACTTAATTTTCTGATGGAAGTGGCAAAATACATGCCAGCAGTTGTGAAATATCCTTATCTTACCTCAATGGGATATTACGGTGCACATACAGATTGGAAGTCTTGTCTCCATTTGTGCAGTTCACTAAAATCAAGCAACATTATCATACAAGTAGCACAACATATGAAAGCACACTACAGAATCATGTGAAAGAAGGCTAGTACTGACCTCTCATGATGCGAAATTCAAACAACTCACAAGAAGAAGATCTGAACCAAATTCGCCTTAACGGATAGGAAGTAAGATCTCCTCTTGTGAAGTTCCACTAAGATCAAGCAATCAAGCAATGTTGTCGGTGTGACATTTTGGTTGAACTGCACAAAACACTCTTAAAACAAAAGTGTTTTGTGCAGTGCAACAAAAGGTCACAATGGCAACGAGGTGAAGTAGATAACCCTGTTTACACAGAGGTGCAAAGGAAACTATTAGTGGTCAATAACGGTGGATGACACAGAAGCCAACAAAAAGAAGCATCTACCTTATCTAAATGGGAAAGAAAGCAAGACAGTAGCATTTCTCAAACGGTGGCATTGATTAATATTAACATAGAGATTATATTAACAATAAAATTCGTTAAACATGTAATTTTCTTTTAACTGTGGCATTGCATCAATTTTCCAGCGGCATTATTAGAGGGTGTTTGTTTACAGGGACATTTTGGTGTAGGGACTAAAAAAACTCCGTGTCAGTCCCATCTAAACCAAACAGGAGGGACTTTTAGGGACTAAAAGTGGGCATTTGGGACTAAAGAAAGAAGACCCCGAGGGAGTCATTTTGGGACTTTTTCCAATAGTTGCCCCTGCCACGCATCGCACCTTGTCTCTATTAGTTCATTACTAGGGGTAACATGGTCTTTTAGCATGTCATTTAATAACCTCTAGTCCATGTTTAGTCCCTGGAACCAAGCAGGTAGGGACTAGGGAGTTTTAACCAAACAGGTCCTTAGATTAACAACAGCTAATGAGTTGCATGGGAAAGTGGACGCACCAACACCATGTGCATCTACCGATGTACTGTGGTCATGCACAGTCTGTTGCAACAAAGAACAAACAACCAAGGAGCATATTTGTGTTGGTCCCAATTTTGTTATCTTTAGACACCTTTCCCTATGTGAGCGCAGCAAATCTAGTCATGCTCAAACTCTACAGCCTTGTCCCTTCCTTTCCTTTTTGAACTAGTACTTTCGCCCCTTCCTTTCCTCTTTGAATCACATCCTAGAATTATGCAATACAACTTTCCCCACTACTTTCCCCCATTCCTTTCCTCTTTGAACCACGTCCTAGATTCATGCTATACAACTTTCCCCCTTCATTTCCTCTTTGAACCACGTCCTAGATTCATGCTATATACAACTTTTCCCACTACTTTCCCCCACTCCTTTCCTCTTTGAACCACGTCCTAGATTCATGGTATGCATGTAGCTAGAGCAATGCATGTGGAGTAAGTAAATTATACCTTAAGGTTCTTGGGGCATGGTTCGGTGGGCGACGGGACAACGGCGAAGAAGAAGGGGCCGGAGGTCCTCCCGCGCCGCCGCTGGGTGGAAAGTGAACAGCTATGCCGGTAGTCCCTCGCCAACGGCGACAGCTCTAAGCCTCCTTTCCCTTCCTGGCGGATGGATCCTTCCGGCTCTTTGAGCAGCAGTGAGGGGAGAGAGAGGCCAATGAAGTCTTGTTTAGATCTGGAGAGGGCGAGAGAGTGTGAAGAGGGCAACTACAAGCGTTGAGGCTCCAGCAGGAGAGGGCGAGAGAGTGTGAAGAGAGCAACTACAAGCGCTGAGGCTCCATCGTGTATATATATACTGGAGAGAGAGAGAGAGTGTGTGAAGCGTGCAAACCCTAGAAAACATTTTGACCAGTCAAAGAATCCTCCTGGCAAAAATTATGCTCAAGTGTAGTTATCAAACCCGAGACCTCAAGTTTGATGAGCGAACAGGCTAACCAGCTACACAACCCTCTCGTTATGTTCAACGAGAGGGAAATAACATTTTATACATTCCTGCATTCGTGTGACAAGCATGCCATGTTTTTGTGTGTGTGTGTGTGTGTGGGAGTCATTGGGATTTCAATCATAATCGGGTCATGTGGCTTTGGTGGTAAGACTATCCACAGTGGTGCAGAAATAATGCAGCCTTAGTCACCTTACCTCTCTCCACGTAGTACGTTGGGTCCCACCAGTCAGAGGGTGAAACAAACAAATTAACAATAAAAATTAAAAGCGCGAGCGGTGTATCTTACCTCACACATCTCGCTACTGCTCGGGAACACTGTCCAATTGATCCCTCTGTTCGCTCACGTACTATTTTAAGTGAATCCTTACTATAACATGCACACAAATTTTGGGCACTTGTATTCGACTTAAGTCAGTGTGCCACCGTATCTCGTATACTTACTACTCACTCCGTCTAGGTGTAATAAGTCACGTTAGAAGGTGCAACGGGACCAAGGTGCGTGCGTGTGCGTGTGTGTGTGTGTGTGTTTAACAGCATGTGTGTGTTAGAGAGAGCAATAGATCTACCTACTCCTACAGAGGGATGTTGTGTAGTGTACGATTTTAGCCGCGAGAGTCGATGCATCCTCTCGTTTCCGGGCGTGTGTGGTAGGGACATGCGGACAGCTGCCACGCCCGCTCCTGACCAGCCTGGCCCACCCAAAGCCCCTCCATCACCCGCGCGCGCTTCCCGCCTGAAACGGTCAGCGCCGCTCCAAAGAATCGGTACCGCATTCATGCCGGGGCAGAGCGGACGTGACCTCTCACTGGCCCAAGAGTGATGGTTGCTTCGTCCGTCCAACTTACTGCCGGGTCTATGTGATTTGACAGCTCATTGGTCTTTATTACTTAGGTGGTAGGACTGCTGGATGTCCCACGCTTTCGGCGAAAGGAGGTACTACTACTAGATTACAATTTTCTCCATTCTTACAGCGGAGGCGTGCAAGAGCAGTGAAAACACGCAGGCTCAGTGATTACATGGCCCACCTCACACTATCACCATGCGACACCTAACTCTTTACATAGTACTCCCTCCGTTCCTAAATATTACTAGATGACTCCTCGCGCGTTGTCGCGGAACAGCGGTATATCTCTCTGCGCAAAATTATCGATTTCATAGAACTAAAAAAACTCTATAACCGCATGACAAATGTGGTAGACAAACTAAATAAACTCTCACCATCATTTAGATCATCCCACATAAGGAAAAAAGATCAGCCAACTCCTACTGCATAATGGGATTATATTTTTCTTTTTGACATGTTAATGGGACTTAAAAGCTCACTTACATGCATGCTACCGGTGCATGCTTGCATGCAGACATGTTGATGTGATTTAAAACCCACTCACATGCATGTGCCATGCTATTTTTGCATGCTTGCATGTGGCTTAGTGCGGAGCCTCTCAACGTCTAGATCAGACGGCTATTATGGACTGATTTACTTCATCTAACGGCTACATCAATTTTGATGATGTGGCTCAAGGAGAGGATAGAGAATTCCTAGTAGTGGGGGCTAGCTATTACTAGTAGATAAGTCTTTGTAGAGATTCCACTACATACGGAACAAAATGAATGAATCTACACTTAAAATGCATCTATATACATCCGCATGTGGTTCATGGTGAAATCTCTACAAAGACTTATATTTAGGAATGGAGGAAGTACTAGTATATTACGTACTGTAATTTATCAGCGAGATAAATTTGTACAATGCTATGAAGCTTCCAGCTTCTGTTACATGTATCTTGCGTCCAAGGTTGCCCTTTGCAACATTTCATCGAATACAAAGGAGACTAACATGCATGCTATTGCATCTCAATGATTGACAGATCATATCAAATATGTACTCCCTCCGTTCCAAAATAAGTGTCTCAACTTTGTGCAAACTTTAGTACAAAGTTGTACTACTACTAAAGTTGACACTTATTTTGGAACAGAGGCAGCTAAAGAAAAAAACGATCCATGCAGTCCCTAGCCCTTGAACCGTGAACCCTGACCAGGCTTCAATTTGCTGGCAACGTTCGAGCTTCCTAATAAATGAAGTTTGCAACCTTTTGACCATCGGATCATTTTGTGCAGTTTCACCAAAATCGAGATGAGCATCCTTGTGGCAAAGAAATTGAAGAAGCGTGATTAGAATAAGATTACTGGGACTAGTTGATGAGACATAAAATCATCACAAATACAGTACGTAGAAGCCAGTACAGGTATGTGCGAGGCAAAGAAGTGGAGAAATATTCACAGGGAGTGATGTGGGCAGCTGGAGCAGTGGTGCAAGCCGGCTGTAAAGGGAGTTGTACCTGAGGGACTTAGCTCAACCTTGAGGAGGGCGGCGGGAGGCGGCAACTGCCCACGTCGCAGCAGTAAGCAAGGGACGAAGGCAACCTCACCGGCTTTGTGAGAGAGAACAGAGGGGATCCCTGATCGGGACGTGCCGACAGTGGGTTTTCGCCGCCGGCGACGGCCACCGCATCTACACTAAGCATCCACCCCTTCCCCAAGCGGACGTGATCCGTCGGGATGTTAGAGATGTGGCCATAGTCGTTTTGTGCGAGATAGTGTGAAGAGAGCAACCCCAGCAAGCAACCGTGTAGGCTGGCCCGTCCTGACTATGTATATAGTCGAGCGGTTTCCTTTTCTCTCCATATGAACCTATCATATTGTGTACGTGCCACTGAAGAAGAAAAATTGTATTCATAAATGACGCGGAACCTACTACTCGTTCTCCTATAACCTTGCGCTTGGCATCTCCAAAATATTAACCTTGTGATTGGCTCTTCGCCTCTTCGGGAAGTCGAGCAATAATGGTAGTGCAGTATATATCGTTCTGGCTATATGAGACCGAATGAATTGTAGCACGTCCACCACGTGGGCGAGGGGCAAGGGGCGAGGGAGAGTGCTACATACGGAGCAAAATGAGTGAATCTACACTCTAAAATACATCTATATACATTAGTGTTTGGAGTATGTACTAGTAGTTCATATTGAAATCTACTAAAGGACATATATATTCCAAACAATATGATATAATCTCTATAACCAAGGTAGTAGGGACGAGGAGTAAACGGAGGGAGTAGTAAATTTTTCTCCTCGTCCTGCGAGCCACCGCGCACATGGGCGAGGGAGCGGGCGTAAGGCGGAGCAAGCTTCACCTCATCCTGCAAGCCACCGCGCCCATGGGCGGGGGAGATGGCGTACTAAGCAAGCTTCTCCTTGTTCTGCGAGTTGATGGGACACATCAAAAGTACTCCAGTGTATAGAGCCTTGCCTCTAAGGTAGGCCCCACATGGTTTGCCTCTTTTTTTAACATAACACGTCAAGTCGCAATTTGTTTGTTCACCCGTGGTAGACGATCCTCCCTCCACCAAGTGGACAGCCAGTACACGTGCCAAATTACCACATGGGCTGCCTTTTTCGTATAGAAATGAGCTCCATCGTGTACCCGCGCGGGTGTGGTTGGGAAAGAGACGGGAGTACGTGCGCCGTGCATGCACCTCTTCTCTTCGTGCACGTCCCCCACCTACGTGGGTGTGTGTGAGAGATACAAACCGTGTTCGTGAGTGTTTTTTGTTTTGGGGTGGGGTTGATTTCGTGGATTATTTGTGGGAATATGTGTCGATCACATCTCAAACAAAATTTTGCATGCAATGTGTGTGAAATGGAGGCCTATCCATATCATACATAGAGGGTCGGGCAATCCACGAGAAGAGGAGGAGGGGTCATAGCTATCGATAGAGTCGAAGAGAGGATCAAGTGGGTGGGTGCAAGATCGATGAAGAGAGCCATCGAAATTGTGTGTGTGTGTGTGTGTGTGTGTGTGTGTGTGTGTGCAAGTCAAACATATAGGGTGACTGGCCTACCGGAATGTTAGAGGGCACATGTCAAGTTTGTGTGTGGCAGGGAGACATGACTAGAGCGCTCGATGTATCGGTGTGTGTGGGGGGAGGGGGCTGGGGGAGGGGTAGAGAGAGGCCTAACTATAGAGGTAGAACGACTCGTATATGTGTTGAGAAGGAGAGACCCAGCTATGTCTTGAGGGATATCGGTCGACATCCATACATAACTGAAGGACGGGAAATATGATGGGACAGAGAGAGAGAGGAGAGAGAGAGGGAGGGAGAGGAAGGGAGAGGGGTAGAGTGCTGGATGGGTGATGGAGTTGCTTCTCGAAGATGGTGGGAGAGGCCTACTAGACAAACTAAGGGTGGAACTGCAATGTTATCAATAAGAGTGGGGATGTGTTTTTGTGTGTGCCTGTGCGTGATAGATCTGTCGGGACGCATCCATGGATGATGAAGGGGAACCATGTGTTTGGTAAGCAAACCTAACCAGATCGGTAAATCAATTGTTGTTTGTCGGAGGAAGGGAGAGACACAACTAATGAGGAAGATTGATTGATGTGTGGGTAAAAACGAGTTATAAGGACCTAGCTAGCTATATGTATAGCGAGAGATCGGTCGGTGTACGTCCATTTGTTAGAGGCAAATAAGGCCCAGCGAGACGGATAGACAGAGAGAATGGAGCTAGGAGGTGGTGCGAGAGGCCCAACTACTAGCTAGATAGGGGGAGGAATGTGCAGTTGTGAGATCGATGAAAAGAGGGGCGAGAGTTTACATGTGTGTCTGACCGTATGAGAGACACGAGGCAAGGACACATAAAGGAGGAGATTGAAGGTGTGTGTGTATGTTGTAGGCAGGCATCGCTGGAGAGGTTTATCGATCGGTGTGTGTCGGAAAGGAGTTGTGGAGACTCTGGGAGAACGACCTAAAGAGAATAAAATGAATGTGCCCGGTGGATAGAATGCCGAGGGAGGGGGAGGGCAAGGAGGGCGTGTGCATGCACGAGAGAAAGTTAGTGGTAGCTACAAAGGTTGGAGGATTGTGTGGGTGTAAGAGACTAACAAATATCATAATTTGATATCTAAGCAGATTCATATATTTGAATAGGAGATCATAGTGTTTTAAACATTGCATGCATGAATATAGCGGTGATACACGTGTTGTGCACATGTTATACCATAATGTGATAATGCATGGCGTTTGCAACTCACAGCTAAATGCCGAACAATCTAAACCATACTATACATCAAACAATCTCACATTTTATTTGAATTTGTGATAATGTGTGGCGTTTGCAGCTTACAACTAAATATCGAACAATCTAAACAATACTATATATAGAACATTCTCACATTTTATTTGAATTTGTGGTAATGTGTGGTGTTTGCAACTCACATCTAAATACTTGTAGGCGTAGGGGGCGGGGCACCATACATAATGTGATAAACTCATTATACATATGAGACATGGTTTAGATTATGAAGATCTAGCTAGAGCTAGAAATGTAATGTGATTTGAAATCAAAATAAAGTGGATTCAAAAAATCTAGTTCGAGTTCATATAGTACACATAGTTCATATGTAACTCGAGACTAATCATGTGGTATGCTATGAAGATAATACACAAACGATGGTTTAACTTGACAATAATGATGATTGTAGATCTTATTAAAATAGAGAAACGAATTCAAATGCTTTGACTTCACAAAAATCATTACTGTAGATCTTATTCAAATAGAGAAACGAATTAAAATTTAGTTCATATTGAAGGGGTAGTATATACGTTTGGAATGCACTAAAACGTTCATTTGAGTAGTAGGTTGCATGCATTATACACGTAGCGAAATATTTTAATTGAACATAACATGAATTCAAAGTTTTGAATGACATTTGTAGTGCGAATTGATTTGGTACAGTACACGTTAGGCTTGTCTGGAAATTTCAACCCGCGCCTTGTTAGCCCGAAATATTTAAGATATATCTTTGTCTTGTTGTGCTCCGACAACTCCCTCCATCTCAACCTACACCTTGCTATTCCGAAATTACAATGCGCGCGAAAACTCCCACCTCCTGTGAAATCCCGACACGCGAAATGCCCTTGTTACCCCTGAACCGAAAGAACCGCCTCAAATCGGTCGGGGTACTTTCGTAACTTACCCCACATTTCGGACAAGCGCGTCTCTAGGCCATGGTTCCCCACTGCCATCCCATCCGCCCACCCATTCATACACCGAGGCCGCGAAAACCCGCGACGAAACCCCACACCCTGCTCCGTCCGCCACCCAGCCGGAGCCTCTTCCCCGACGACGTCGTCCACAGCAACACCTCGACGTCCCTCATCCATCGTACCGGATGAGGATCCGTCGTAGATCTCATCGTCCCGCCGGTTCATCCACCCCGTCCTCCACCTCCAAGGAGCTGCCCCGACGTTCCCCTCGTCTTTTGCGCCACCTCCATTCCCACACCGCCGTCTTCACCTGCACCACCGGAAGAGCATCATCATCACCGTTTCCTCGGATGAAGCTGCGGCCTAATTGGCGCCACCAAAGAGGTTGTACACTAATCACTGCATTTTCTTCTTGATTCGATCTCACGGTGCTGCCGGCGCTCAGTCCCGAGCCGACATGGCGCGGCTCCATCCATGGCGGCGTCGCCGGCCACTTCCTCCACGGCGTCGCTCCCTCGGCAGCGACATCCACAATAGTAGGAGCTGTTGCTACTTTAGCTCTCGCTCGCACTGCTGCTCTGCTCTTGCTCTCAGTCCCCTGCCTGGTCTGCTCTTGCTATTGCTCTTGCTCGCGCTGCTGCTCTTGCTCTTGCTCTTGCTTGCGATGCTGCTCTGATTTAGCTACACTTCAGCCGACTGAATTGACTTTTGGGTCAGTCGATTTTCAGGGGGTGGGGGGCTCGCCGGGGTGAAGGAAGAACCAGCCGCAGCGGGGAGGGGGGCTCGCCATAGAGGTACCCCACTATCTATCTTAGGGTTCAGGATGGGGGCGGTGGTCGCCGGCGGTGGCGGGGCATTGGCGGGGCGGTGGAGTGGGGATCGCCGAAGAAAAAGCTCGGCATGGGGGGCCTAGAGGGATGGCTGAGGCGGGGGTGGACCGGCGGTGGGGAGTGTTTTCGGGGCGGGCGGGGCGGCGCACCTCCGGCCGCTGGTGGCGGGGGGCTGCTGTATGGCCGGTGGTGGCTGGCGGCTCAGGGGGGTGGATGTTGAAGATGAACCGCAGGCCCTTGATTTCGTATCCAACGGCTGCAAAGTAGACTGACCAGAGATGAAAAAGTCAGTCGACCGACGTGTAGCCTCACCTTGCTAGTGCATTCAGTTTTGACAGCAAAATTCAGTTTCGACAGTTAAGATCAGTTTCGACAGTTAAGTTCAGTTTCGACAGTTAAGTTCAGAGATGAGCGGCTGATGTATTTTACATCTAGCACTTTGAGGTTATGTATTTTACGTCATGTATTGGAGATGCTATTAGAATTCCACTCAGGTTAACGTTCTTCGTTGTCTCTCTTGTCCTGCTTCAGCCTCACCGGAGCTGCTCCAACGATGAAACCCTCCATCACAGCAGAGCAGTACCTCGGGCTCCATCTCCAGACGCCTAAGATATTCTTCCTCTCCTCCGACATCAAAGTCAGCCGGAGCATCCTCACCGGCCAACCCAATCACGCTGAGATCGACATGGCTTCGCCAAAGAGGTTGTACACTTGTTGCATCTCTTTTTTACTCTACATGTTATATGTATTGTCCATTGAGCACACGGATTTGTTCCTTTAGTGTCTCCCTGAAAGAAAAAACATAGGAATTTTAATTTTCACTTGTCCTCCTTTTCAAATTCCTATTCATGAAGCACAGGACTAAGAGATAGTAGCATAATAGCATTATAACCGTACATTTTCTTGTGGTTTGACTTAATCTCACCATGCTTCTTTGCATCCTGTGATCTTCCAATTGTTGTGAATCAAACACCCAGATTGGCAGAAATCCTGTGTTTTTAAATTCTCTGTTTTGCACGTGCATTCCTATCCTATTCCTGTCTATTTCCTATCCGTGCATTGTTGGAATCCTCCAATTCGAACGAGCCCTTACAGAATTACTTCTCTTACCGATAGTTGTCAAAGAAAACCTTGTGTGGTTTGTCCCGCTCCTGCTGCGCCGTCGTCCACCCCAGCTCAGCTGCTCCAACGACAGAAGGGTCCAGCACAGCAGGGATCCGGCCTCCAGACTGTCTTTTGCCGCCTCAGATCTTCTTCCTCGCCGCTGGTAGCCATGAAAACTGCATTACCATCATCAACCGAGTAGATGACCTCGAGGACTACATGGGTCCACAAGAGAGGTCGCACTTTTTCGTGTCTGCTTACGTTATGCATCGCTTAATATTACATGCTACTTTTATTGTCCTGTTCACCGATTAGACTC
The DNA here is from genome assembly GCA_032464435.1 of Aegilops umbellulata. NCBI lineage: Eukaryota > Viridiplantae > Streptophyta > Magnoliopsida > Poales > Poaceae > Aegilops > Aegilops umbellulata. The sequence goes on along the minus strand of CP136054.1, from coordinate 358,295,619 downwards.
TGAGTCAGCTCGAAACTAATGGTCAAACTTGAGTTTTTAAATGGTTGTGGAGTACATATCGGGGCCGCTATCAATAGTATCTATCTACTATCTGGTTAATCTCCGGTGTCTACTATGAGTTTCATGTTGGGTGGGAAACAAACAGTAAAGAAGCCATTATCTGTATTTTTTAACTGACGCCATTATCTGCCTACTATTATTGGTCTGGGTCTATCCATAGGTTGCTACCATCACTCTGGATTTCTGCATGCACTCCTTACATAATCTCACTATGTTTTATTCCTATGCATGACAGTTATTGTAGACAATGGAACTGAACATGTAGAGAAAAAGAGACGAGCCTTGCGTGGCAATAAAATTTCATGCAGACGTCGCTCCATGGTAGGCGCAAAGGCAGCCCCCCTCCATGCATTTCGGATTGTAATTGAGAGGAAGATGTCTGTTCTGAGGTGGATTCAGAAGGAGAAGACAACTCCTATTTACCCCCTGAGGTCTTCGCTCTAAGTTGGCATGCTGATGTTGGTTATATCATGCATATGGTGTCTTGCATTGCTTACTTTATACATCAAATATGTCATCTGCTTAGTTTAGACATCCTTTGTGCGAATGCCATCTGTTTAGTTTATTCATCGTTTATGTGAATTATGCAACGCCATCTTGTTTAGCCAGGCATCATATATGTGAATTTTGCAATGCCATCCTGCTTAGCCAGTCATCTTATATGTAAATTATATCAGGCCATCCTTTTTTTGTTACATATTACATTTGTCAACAATGTTAGTACATTCAACTGCTCTTCGTGTGCATCAGCCATTTGACACGGTGATGGCAAATTCTGGAGTGAAAACAAGGTCTTCAGAGCAGACTATGCTATATGATGAAGCGCATATCTCGCTGGTTATGGATAGCTCCTCAGAGGAGGATTCAGAGACAGATGACCAGTCCTATTCCCCCCCCCCCAAGGTGTATGCTCTAACTTGGCAGGGTTATGTTGCTCATATCGTGTGTATGGTGTCTTGCATTGCTATGTCATTTGATTAGTTTAGACATGCTTTGTGTGAATGCCACATGTTCAGTGTCTAATTACCATATATGTGAATTATGCATTGCCATCTTGTTGCAAGACATTATATATGTGATTTATACAATGCTATCTTCTTGCAAAGGCATTATATATGTGAATTATCCAATGCCATGCTATTAAGACAATCATCATGTATGTGAATTATATCATGCTATCATTTTTTGTATTACGTGTTCCACTTGTCGACAACGTTTGTATATTCAACTACTCTTCCTGTGCATCAGCCATTTGAAGTAGTGATGGAAGTATCTGGAGTGAAAATAAGGTATTCAGAGCAGACAATGCTACCTGCTGAAGCAGACATCTTGCTGGTTAAAGAGAGCTCCTTAGAGGAGGATTCAGAGACTGATGACCAGTCCTATTTCCCCCCTGAGGTCTATGCGCAAACTTGGCAGGGTTATATTACCCATGTCATGCATGTTTTCTTGCATTGCTTAGTTTTTACATCATATATGGATTGCCATCTGCTTACTTGCTTACCATATAAATCATATATTTGAATTATATCATGCCATCATGTTTACATATTACATACACATCATCTATCTGAATTATGGCATGGCAACCCATTTAATAAACACATCATATAGTTATATCATCTCATCCTATTTAGTGTTTACAGTCATCATATTTTGAATTATGGCATTCTATCCATGAATGTATGTGAATTATGGCATGCCAACCTATTTAATAAACACATTATATAGTTATGTCATGTCATCCTGTTTACATAGTCTCATATGTTGAACTATGTCTTTCCATCTTTTTTAGTTAGCCATCAAAATGTGAAATTGTGTCATGCTATCCTGTTTAGTTAGCCATCATATATGTGAAATTGTGTCATGCTATCCTGTTTTGTTAGACAACATAAATATGAATTATTTCATGCCCTCTTTTATTCCCCACTATCCATTGCACCTGTCTATCATACAATGTCTATACTTTCAATTACTTTTCTTGTTTATCAGCCATTTGAATTGGAAAGCATGATGGTAGTATCTAAGGGAGTAATAACTTGGTCTTCACAAAAGATAGTGCTACCAGTTGATGCAGATAGAACCACGGTTGTACTTGCCCAAGGACCAGATCCACCACACATAACCCAGACTCTCGCAGACTGTACCCCTACCCAGTTGGACAGATAACCAGCTACACCCCTTCTAACCCCAACACCGGCAGATAGTAACCCAGTTCCAGTTGACACCGCACCGTCTCCACCACAGAGCACCCAAACACGAGCAGTTAGTAAGGGAACTGCAGTGCCCAAAGCACGAGGACCACCACTCCGAATCCCAACTCAACGCTTAAAGGAGAAGGAGATTTGTTCTCAGGTCAGGTTCTGTAGCTATGGTTCATACTCCTTTGCTCTTGCATTACTGTATTTACTCATACCAACTATTTTCAAATTTGAAGGATGGAATTGAAACTCCAATGGCGCAACAGGTATGTTTTAAACCTGTTTCTTTAACTGGTTTGCTGTTGTAACCTGCTCTATGTTGATTTCAGTTTCAATTGAATAAACAGTTTTGTTCTCATGTCATGCACATTACAAGTGTTGTTATTGCTCTATAGTTACCCACACTTATATTCTGTCTATTCTGCTTTGTCTTCAACAAATATTATTTGAACTATGTATCTATCTTGATTTGGCAACAAAAACTAGAATGATATAGACCATAAAGTGACCATGGTACATAGATATATGTTTGTTTCATGCTGTGATCCAGTCCACTTTACTACTGAACTCATTTACCAAAATGAGTTTCATATACAACATGGTAAACATGTGATGTGTCTGCTTGTTTCTCTTTTAGAATGCGGACAAAATATTGGAGAACAGTACCGCGTTATCCAATGGTAAAGTAAGTAACGCAGATAAGGTTCAAGATAGTGAGACATCCCTGTTGGTCTCCAAGAAAGCTGATAAAAACTATCTTGACGACAGTGAGGGAACCCAAAAGTCATGTCTTGATGTAGTGTTCGAGTTACTGGCCACTACTGCTGGCACAAGCTCTTCGAACTCACTGCCTGAATCAGTTCATCTTCTTGAGTCTCAACTTCTAGTTGAAAGACATCGATCAGATGTGCTGCGACAGGAAGCTGAAGGACTGAGGAAGTCCCTGCATAATTCAGATGCATATTTTCTGGTGCAACAGCAAGCGCTGGAGGATTTAAGCGCCAAACAAGAGAAAGTTAATAAGCTTGCTAAGCATCTTGCCAGCATTATGGGTACCCAGGATATTGTTTCTTGAGATCTTCTAAAGTGGTTTCAGTTCTGGATTTGTTTTGCTGCGGCATTTATTTGCGCTGGTCACCAACTTTGACAACCACTGTATATGATATGCGCTTTGTTCCCTATATTTGCACTGGTGGCGAACTTTGATGCCCAGTGGATGTAATATGTGTAATAGCCGTGATAGCCTAGCATTAGTTGCTTGCTTATTTATTTCCTTGTTGTCTTGTTTATTTGTTTGCTTGTAGTCATTGCAGTTATTTTTCCGCGGTTAGCTAGTGGCTGCAATAACCTATTTTTCAAAACTAGGCCACAATAACCATGGGCTAATATTTACTGTAGTTACACTGGGCCTCCTACTGGCCGTAGAAACAGTGGGCCTTCTACGGGTCATAGAAACAATGGGCCTTCTACAGGCCATAGAAACAATGGGCCTTCTGCGGGCCGTATCATCAATGGGCCTTATAAGGGCCGTATGATCGATTGGCCAAACATGGGCCAAACAGACCGCATTATGGCTGTAAACGGGCTAGAGTTGGAATCGTCCGTTCATGGGCAGACCATAATAGCCCATCGTTAATAGGCCATATTTGATGACACTATGAAAATGGCCCAACGTATTAATGGACCACAAATGGGCCGACTATAACCACGGGCTGAATTTGGCCCACAAGCAGAAAATGACAATAACGGGCCGTAAGTAAACGAATGCTGGAAATGAGCCCAAGAATAAATGGGCTCTGAGAAGGCCGAAAGATAACATGGGCTGGAAACGGCCCAACAGAATAACGGGCCGTTAATGGGTATAAAGTGATACACTGTTCATTACGGGTCAGTTTCACCATGGGCCATTAATGGGTGTAAAGTGATACACTATTCATTACGGGCCAATTTCACCACGGGGCGTTAATAGGCCAAGAGTTACATAGGGCCTCATATGGGCCGAAAGACATCATGGGCCATACATGCGCCAGAAGTGAAAACGGGATGGAATCATATTGGATGGCCCAGATGACGCTACTAGGCCTAATTCGGATAGGGCGTAACGGGCCTTGGGCTAGCGGGCTGTAAATGGGCTATATGCGAATAGGCCGTTAACAGGCTTTCCATGGGCCGGCCTGCCACCTTTTGACCAAGTCAAACGGGACGGACTTTTCACAGGAATGGGCCTCTGTTGGGCCGTGCCACGTGTCGACGTATCATAGGCGCCTTCTGTCCAATGAGTGGATGACATCTGTCCCAACGATGAGCCGACACGTGTTTCCTCCAGCCAATGATGATTTTACACGTGGAAAATCCCCATTGGTCGGGGCTGTTAACGGGTTATCGGATCCAAAACCCGACCCGATAGCTTAACGGTGTTTCGTTACGGTGGATGCCATGTGTCGGTCACCCTTGACGAAAGCACTTCTATGACGCGCGATTTATCGTCATGGAAGTGGACACTTCCGTGATGATAATTTTGGTAATGTCATGGAACACTTCTACGACAGCGCAGGTATGACTATCTTGATTCTGTCATAAAATTGTCATGGACGTACATGCATGACAAAAAACGCAACCTCCTGTGACAAACACGTATCATCATGGAAGTGTATTTTTTGTAGTGTATCAATGCAAGGTGCACCTCGCGAGGTTCCCATGATGTGATCCATGACGACCAAGGCCAGGCAGGCACCAGCAGGCACAGTGTACCAGTTTCCTCTTTGGTGCTAAGGAGGCAAGCGCAGGCGCGGGGTCCCGAGGCATCAGGCAAAGGTTTCCATATCGGTGCAACAAGACCAAGACTGCGAGGACGGCAGGACGGAGGTCGTCGCGGAGCCCACTGCATCGTTACCACCAGAGCCTTTTGCAGGCGAAGACTACTTTTGTCAGGATAGCTTGTACTAGTTGTCTCCCTTCAAATTTGGCCGTTGTGGGATCCCTTCCTGCCTACATTTGGGAAGAGGACCAACGCCACTATAAATAGGACTTAGCCACCACCATAGCGTAGCATCTCGCATCGGGGCCATTCTACCCTGACCACCTCACTAGCTCATCAAGCTCAAGAACACCTCACCTCCTGAGGTTGTTCATCCACTATACTAGTTCATCCTCAGCCCCTCGAAGCAATCCACCACAAAGCTGGAGTAGGGTATTACACCGCAAGGTGGCCCAAACTAGGATAAACCCATGTGTCTCTTGTTCTTTGGGTTCGTCGAGCTAGGCCGTGGGATCGTTGAGCAGGCAAGCTAGGAAGAGAGAGTTATTTGTACGCACCCCAGAGTTCGAACCTCTCAAGGGTCTACGGAACCCTGAATCCGACACATGCCACCATTCCCGCAACCCCTGATGTGTAGTCTCAACGTGCGCAGCTATTCGAGCTACATCGCCCATGCGAATGGAGTGGGGAGATGGAGGCGGCCACGTGGAGGCTTGTACAATCTAATGATGAACTCTAGAGGTTGGTCGCCGATGTGGCCTTCCATCGGGGGAGGGGCAGCCGATGGGGGCGCAATTAGAGCGCCACCCTATCCTCTTCCGCCCCGGGTGAGGGAGTCCTGGATTATGGGGTCCTCGGGTGTCCGGGCTATGTAACATGTGCCGGACTGGTGGGCCGTGAAGATACAAGATAGAAGGCTTTCCCCCGTGTCCAGATGGGACTCTCCTTTGCGTGGATGGCAAGTTTGGCGATCGGATGTATGATTTCCTTTCTCTGTAAACTCACTATGTACAACCCTAGGCCCCTCTGGTGTCTATATAAACCGGAGGGTTTAGTCCGTAGAGGCAATCAGAATTAACATAGGCTAGATAGCTAGGGTTTAGCCATTACGATCTCGAGGTAGAGCAACTCTTGTAACCATACTCATCAAAGTCAATCAAGCAGGAAGTAGGGTATTACCTCCATAAAGAGGGACCAAACCTGGGTAAACATCGTATGCCCTTTGTCTCCTGTTACCTTCGATCCTCAGGCGCACAGTTCGGGACCCCCTACCCGAGATCGGCCGGTTTTGACACTGACACTGGTGCTTTCATTGAGAGTTCCACTATGACGTCGACAGAAGGTTCGATGGCTCGTTCGATCATCTACAACGGTGCTATTTCCGGGGAAACTTTCCTCCCAGGTCAACTTTTTGTGTTCGGCGGCTTCGCTCTGCGTGCCAACTTGATTGGTCACCTCGAACAGATCAACAGCTACACCCCTGGTCATCAGATTAGATTTGGGAGTATGAATTATGTCGCCGATATCCGAGGAGATTTGATCTTCAAAGGATTAACAGCCTCGACCATTGTTCCTCCTCTTCAAGAAGGAAACCCATCGGGTTCATCATTAGGCACCAATCAAGGACCAACTATCATCCCTACCCTGGCCTTAGATCTAGAGCATACTACTTCATCCGAAGATTGGTGTCTGAAACTCACCGGGCTCTCTCCTACTATGGAGCTTTTCTCCAAAGACGTGGAGGCAACTATGTCTTCGGCAAGCCTGGAATTAAGCAGGACTCTCCCTGTCATCAAAGAGTTGAACTCGCCTCAAGATGCAAACTCCGAACTTTCAAGGTCCGCATCTAGTAAGCACAGCCTAGCAGAATCTGTCGTGCCTAGCCCTGCAGGTCCTCGGTTCCCTGTCCGGCCTTCGCTCTTAAACGAGGCCTTGGAATTAATGCGATCCCTCGCCATTACGGAAGTATCGCCTCCGAATTATGCCCAGCCCGAACTAGGGGCTGAGAGTGGGGAATTTTATGTCCCACCCACCACCCACTTAATAGCCACCGTCGAGGATTTGACCGACATGCTAGATTACGCCTCCGAAGACATCGACGGTATAGACGACGATGCCGGAGACGAACAAAGCCAAGACCCGCCATTCACCGGGCGCTGGATGGCTACCTCCATATATGATGTGTATATGGTGGATACACCCAAAGACGATGACGAAGGCAGGAAATATCCGAGTGAGGACAAGCCTGCGGATGCACCACCGAAACATCGACGTCAGCGACGCCGCTCAAAATCACGTCACGAAAAAGGCAGTAATGCCGGCACCGAAGGCAATAACACTCCGGACAACGCCGAAGATCCCGAAGACCCCGTAGAGCCTACGTCCGAACAGGATGATTGGGAGGAGGGACAAGTGAACCCCGACGAGCCGGTCGGGAATGAGGATTCAGAAGATAGTAACTATCTACCGATCTCTGAGGATGATGTCAGCCTCAGCAAAAAAGATTTCAACGTGCCGGAGGAACTTCTCGAGCAAGAGTGCTTTAAGCGTCAGCTAATTGCAACTGCGAGAAGCCTAAAAAAGAAGCAGCAACAGCTCCAAGCCAAACAGGATACCCTCAACGACAGATGGACCCAGGTCCTAGCTACCGAAGAATACGGCCTTGAGCGCCCAACAAAGAGTTATATGAAGCGTCGGCTACTACCAAAATTCGATGACAAGGCCCTTGAGCCAATACGGTCAAGATATGACCGCGCCGATGAACCAGACCGACCACCACGTGGGCGAGATAAAGCAGCTACTTATGCCGAACACCAACCCGCACCACCTCGTCGTTGAGGCAAAGAGGTAGCAGCTCCAGGATACACCTACGACCTACAACAGGACATGGACATTAGAGGCGGCCAAGCTAGATCAATCTATGGATCAAGGGGGTGTGCCCCAACGCGAGAAGACGGCCATCAAGCCTGGCGCAATAGGCATAACCTCACCCCAGGATGAAAACCGAACAAGAATATCATCCGAACTCCGTCGCAACGTTGCCCGATACAGAGGCGCCGCACACCCCTTATGCTTTACCGATGAGGTAATGCAGCACCAATTTCAAGAAGGGTTTAAACCCGTAAACATTGAATCATACGACGGCATGACAGATCCTGCGGTATGGATTGAGGATTTCCTCCTCCATATTCACATGGCTCGCGGTGATGATCTCCACGCCATCAAATACCTCCCCTTAAAGCTAGGAGGACCAGCACGGCACTGGTTAAACAGCCTCCCAGAAACTCCATTGATAGCTGGGAAGATTTCGAGGATGCCTTGTCGGAGTAATGGGCCATGTGTAGGCTAACCCGAGGCCCAGACCCTTTCAAGGCATCGGGGCTGACTGCGCCCCTCAAGACGCCAAGATGAAGAGCCGCCTTCTGGAGGCCGGCTAGAGGAACAGTCGACTGCCCGCATGCGGCCGAGTCCTGGAGGCGAGGTCAAGACAAGCTGACTCCTACCTGGCGGCTTCCAGAGAAGCTGGCCACGGGGAGTCGGCCCACGGCACCAACCAAGCCCATGCCCTCATCAAGGGGGACGGGACGGGAAGTGGCTACAATAAAGCCCACTCCCTCCCTTTCCAAAGGCTGGGGTGGCCACAGTGCGCTGCACCAGCGGAGATCTCTGTCCAGCGGGGCACTGTTGACATGCCGTCCCTGACATCAGCACCAGTAGGCGGAGTCCTGCACCCACGATGGCCTATCAGTACGGCCCCAGGATGATGGGCCCTACCAGACAGCAAGAGTCCAGAAGACGGCAAGAGCACTACCAGTCGGACCTGATGGGAGTCGGCCCCCGAGAGTCGGCTTGCCCCTCCCACGGGTCCCACGCGCCATTAACCAGACGAGATGGGGAGTGGCTACAGTAATCGCCCGCCAGGCAGCGGGGCTGTAGCCACGACCCCATGACCGATCCTGCGTCATTAGAGGCACGGCTACAGTAATCAGCAGCCGGCAAGACCCGCAAGCGGCGGGTACGGCCTGTCGGCTCCGTACCAGACCAGTCGGCGGGCCCCAACAGACGGCGAAGAAGCCGACGGCCGAAGAGACTGACGGCTGGGCCCTGCAGCCAGCCGGATTACCATTGTACCCCTGGGGTTAGGCCTATATAAACCCCCTAGGGAACGCATGCAAAGGGTTGGAATCCATTAGTACTAGACCAGATCATATAGGAAGAAGAGAGCTAGCCTTGCCTTCTCCTACCTCCAGCATACAACTCGAGGAGCAACCTTGTATTCACTTTGCCTTAGTGATCATGCGGAGACCCCGCAGAGCAGGACTAGGGGTATTATATCCTAGGAGAGCCCCGAACCTGGGTAAAGTACGCCGGCGTTCGTGTCTACGCCTCATCCCGCTTCCGGGCACCGGCGACGTTCTCCTCGCTCCCACCATGATAAGCTATCCAATGGCATCTGTCGCACCCAACCCCCGACATTTGGCGCCCACCATGGGGCGAGGTGCACCGTCGTCCGGAGACCGTTCTGGATGGGAACCCTTTTCCTCCCTAGCGAGTGCAGCCAGCCCGGCACGCCAGACGGAGTCTGCGCTGACGCGCTGCATGGCGCGGAAGTCGCCCACGCGGCCAGTTGCCTCGCCGATCTTGTTGGCGAGGTTCGCCTCTCCGACGAGCCCGCGTCCGACGCGGGCACGGGCGGCCCCGAGAGCCTCCCCGCGGGCCTCCTTGAGCAACTCCACGTCGCCAGCGAGCCAGCTGTAGACCTGGAGTCCGTAGGCTCCACCGACCCGATGCTGGTCGACTCCGACACCGCGTCGCTTGACGCATTCCCGACCAACGTGGTGGTCTATGACGAGCCGCTCCCTCGCGTGGAGAGCGGCGGAAGCACCGTCACGGAGGTGCTTGTCATCGGCCATGGCGAGCACTCCGGCGGAGGTGCTCATGACCCGCTCGACGCGGCGCTGCAAGACCTAACTGCGCCCATTCCCGAAGACGCCAACGCCGAGACGTTGGAGGCACGCCGCCTTCAGCTTGTCGAAAGCGCCAAGAAGTTGGCCAGCATGAGACACCTATCAAAGGCCTACCAGCGCGAGATGGACCGTGTTGTGGGTGGCACGCCGGCTCTAGCTGGGCCTAGCCACCTTGGCACGGTCCAGCAGCGCGGGGTGGCCATCGCCAACCTGTTCGGGGCAAATCGCCCTGTTTACGCCATGCCTGCGGAGAATATCCGAGGTGCCCAGGCAGCGGCGGACGAGCTGGACAAATTCGAGGGCGAAGAGCGTCGCCTGATGATGGAGCGTGTCCAGCGGCTCCTCTACGCGGCCGCCGAGCAGAACGAGGCCAGCTGCCGCACTGATGCGCAGCAACGGCAAAACGACGATCTGCCTCCCCGCCGAGAACAAGGCGCGACATCTTGGACGCCGACTGGCGGCGTCCGCTGAAGAAGAGACAAGGAGCCGGCTGCCAGCCGCAGTCGGACTCGCATCACCATAGAGCGCGACCAAGGCGGCCGTCCAAGAGCAGTGGAACGATGGTACGACTATCCACCTCCTCCCCCTCGCAGGGAAAGGCGAGTCTCCCCGCTGCCTGTTGATCACCCGACACTCGGTGACCTCCTTGGCCGCCGAGAAGGAGTTGGAGAGAATGACGCTCGCCACTGGATCGACCATCTCCACTGATCCCTGGCGCTAGAAGAAGAAGATGAGCTGGGTCCGCCATGCTTCGGCCCCCGCATTTGAGACGAGCCCTTTCCCAAAGGGTTCATGCTCCCGAGAGATACGCCCAAGTACACCGACTCCGTGAAGCCGGAAGAATGGCTGGTCGACTACTCCACAGCTGTCAGCATAGCAAACGGCAACAAGCGTGTTGCCGTAAAATACGTTCCGCTCATGCTCCAGGGCACAGCCCGGACATGGCTGAACAGCTTGAAGCCCAGCAACATTAACATCTGGGTCGACTTCACCGACGCCTTCGTCCGCAACTTCACCAGCATGTATAAGCAGCCGCCCAAGCCTCGCCAGCTTTCCTTGCGCGTGCAAGGCCCCAACGAGTCAACTCGCGACTACCTCATGCGCTGGGCCGAGCTCCATAACTCCTGCGAGGGCGTGCACGAGGTGCAGGCCATCGAGTACTTCATCGCGGGGTGCCGAGAAGGCACCCTCCTCAAGCACAAGCTTCTTTGCGATGAGCCGGAGACCCTCGACGAGCTGTTGATCATAGCAGACAAATATGCCACGGCCGACTCCTCCATGAAGGCAGAGATCCAAGTTAGTGCGACTGGCAAAGTGGCTCCGCAGGCTCCTTGAACCCCGGTTGGAGACGCCAGTCGGCATCAACAGCAGAACGACCACAAGCGCAAGGCCCCACAGCCGTCTTCCACCAGCCGGCAGGTCGCAACAGTCGAAGACCAGCAACCATAAGGGCAGCCTCCGACTAAACGTCAGAAGGGCGGCAAGCCCAACTGCTTGCCGGCTTACTCATATGAGCAGACTTTGGATGCTCCCTGCAAATTCCATAGTGGTGCGAAGCTGTCCAACCACACCACTCGGAAGTGCCACTGGCTCACCAGGATCACCAAGGGAGATGGCCTCTTGCCTCCCCCGCCTGCTGGGCAGCCGCCTCCTCCTCCACCCCAGTAGCCGGCGGTCAGACTAGTCGTCGCGATACAAGACGAGTACCCAGAAGAGCATGGAGCCTACATCGTGTTCACCAGTGTAACCGATGATCGACGCAGCAGGCGTCTGCAGCAGCAAGAAGTGAATGCAGTAGCATCAGAGACACCAGAGTTCATGCATTGGTCTGAGAAGCCCATCAGCTGGAGTAGAGCTGACCATCCGGAAGTAATGCCCAAACCCGGCTCCTATGCCTTGTTTTGGATGCCACCTTTGCCACGGACAGGCGAGCTGCTCGTTTCTCCTGAGTCCTGATAGACGGCGGTAGCAACATCAACATCCTGTACAAGGATACCATGGAGAAATTAGGAATCAAACAGAGGCAGCTTCAGTCTAGCCGGACAGTATTCCATGGCATAGTTCCTGGCCTTTCCTGCTCACCAATCGGCAAGATCCTGATAGAAGTCCTCTTCGGAGACAAAGATCACTTCCGCCGAGAGTCAGTTTGGTTTGCGGTGGTGGACCTTGAGATCCCATACCATGCGTTACTTGGGCGGCCTGCCCTGGCCAAGTTCATGGCTGTCCCCCACTATGCCTACCTCAAGATGAAGATGCCGAGTTCCAAGGGGATTCTGACCATAGCTGGCGACTACAAGAAGTCGTCCGCCTGTGCAGTAGAGAGCAGTCGGCTGGCCGAGTCCCTCGTGATTGCATCTGAGAAGCGGATCCTTGACCGGGTTGTGGCGATGGCAAGCAAGCAGCCGGAGATATCGCCCGATCCCAAGGAGTCGGAAGCTGAGGGCTCGTTCAAGCCGGCCAAAGAAACGAAGAAGATACCCTTGGACCCGGAGCACCCGGAGAGGTACGCTGTCATAGGTGCAAACCTCGACAGCAAATAGGAAGGCGAGCTCGTCAATTTCCTCCGTGAGAATCGGGACATCTTTGCATGGTCCCCCAAAGACATGCCAGGTGTTCCGACGGATTTCGCCGAGCACAAGTTACATGTACGATCTGATGCCAAACCAGTCAGGCAGCCCTTGCGCCGCCTGTCAGAAGAGAAGAGAAGAGTTGTTGGACAAGAGATAGCCCGGCTGCTGGCAGCCGACTTCATTATGGAGGTGTTCTTTCCAGAGTGGCTAGCCAATCTGGTCCTGGTACTGAAGAAGAACAAGCAGTGGCGAATGTGTATTGACTACACTAGCCTCAACAAAGCATGCCCCAAGGACCCGTTCGCTTTGCCAAGGATCGACCAAGTGATAGACTCCACAGCCGGATGCGAGCTGTTGAGTTTCTTAGATGCATATTCAGGATATCACCAGATCAAGTTGAACCCGGCTGACGGACTAAAGACCGCCTTCATCACGCCGTTTGGAGCCTTCTGCTACTTGACCATGACGTTCGGCTTGAGGAATGCCGGCGCCACCTTTCAACGTTGCATGCAGAAGTGCCTCCTCAAGCAACTCGGCAAAACCGCCCACGTTTACGTGGACGATGTGGTGGTGAAGACGGAGAAGCATGGAACACTGCTGGAAGACCTCAAAGAGACTTTTGAGAACCTGCGCCGGTTTCAGATCAAGCTCAATCCAGAGAAATGCGTCTTCGGAGTACCAGCCGGCCAGCTCCTTGGCTTCCTGCTCTCCGAACGCGGCATAGAGTGCAACCCCGTGAAGATCGAGAGGATGGAAGTGCCCACCCGACTGCTAGACGTACAGAAGTTCACTGGCTGTCTGGCATCCATTAGCCACTTCACCAGTCGGCTGAGATGGCGTAGACTGCAGATATGGTTCCCATCACGAGGTATGTTCCTTTTTGGTCTGACCGTTTGCCAAAGATGATGCATGTTGATCCTGCTCTTGTGCTACTGTTTTGGCATTGCCATGATAAAGCAGTAATGTTATTATTTTGCACCTTAATCTAGTGGCACTATTAATTTGAGGAAATGTTTTGGCACCTCTAGTGCCACTGTTTTTATATATATCGAAATAGGGGGTTCCCGCGATTTCATTAAAGAAACCCAACCGTAGAGAACCATTATCAGACAACATCTCTGTGTAAACGGGCAGTTATGCAACTACTACTAGAACAGACTGAGTACTAGCAGGAGACAAGTTCGCCACATAAGCTAGGCAGGTAGGGGGACGCAGCACCAGCTCGACCAAGTTTGGATTACAACCCAAATGCTACCACAGAAACATCAGGGGGAAGATAGGGACTGAAAGAGCCAGCTTCAGCATCCCAGTCTAAGCACCCCTGGCCTTCATCCTTGCGACGCACGGTACACCTCGTTTGCCACCTGCTCGACCCTAGTGTCACTGATAAAATGAAGTGATAATACAGTTAAAATAGAGAGAGTGTCCTCTCTATCATTTCATTTCCAATGTAGATAAAGAAAGTGCTTCTCTTTGTTAATGTATGTTTCATCAACTAGTATCATTGTTAATGTTTAAGCGTTTCTGCAAACCGGGGTGCTTTATTTTAGTTGATCTGCACAAAAATAGAGATTTGAATGTCTCAAGGCCCCTCCTTGTACTACCGCTATACATTGATGTTCATCACTGGCAGAAGGTGTATCGGGGAGACTTGGCTCGATTTCCAGTATGATGTAATATTTTCTTCTATTTATTAGTGTATGTTTCATCAACTAGTGCCACTATAATCTAATCACACCTTTTCATTATTTGTGCAAACAGGGTTATTCAACTGCATTTTGGTGGAACTGCACAAATGTACGGATGCAACCGGCATATATGCAGAGTGCGAGGTGCCAAGTAAAAATTACCGACACCAACCCTGCTCCATCTAAGCACGGGCATCCACCACCATCAGTGGGATGTGTGGCGCTCACTATGGACGGATCTTTCTCGGCAGCAAATCCTCTAACCAAATACTAGTAGCTTAGACTTAAAAAAATACTAATAGCTTATATTGGCAGTTTTCTAGGTGTGTACTCTTTTCTGAAAGAAGCACCAATCTATTTTTCTTTATTTGTACATAGTGTCACAACTTTGACCCAAAGGTCCAGAGCTAATTTAGGGTGACTGGCGTAGTACTCGGAGACTGATTGTAAGCATGATTTTTATTAGTTGTCACACTGATTGTACGCATGAGCAGATGGAAGATTAGGTTAGTGCGAAGCTTACCTTAAACCCTACTAACGCCGTTGAAACGAGGCGAGCGTCGAGCGAACTGTGGATAATGGCGGGGAAGCGACGTCGCGCCATCCAGCCTCCTCTTGCGGTGGGAGAACGAATACTCCTGTGGCTCCGGCTGGCTCTACACCCTCACGAACGGCACACCGTACTCGATCGATTCGTTATCCTCTGGGTGCTCGAACTTCGACCTGTACGCCCACCACCTCCGCCTGACTTTCGCCTCGGGCGAATCTGTCTGCTCCATCGTCCAGAGGAGATACTCGATGAACTCGAAGGACTGCAGCGTGACTGCCACCGAGGAGTACATCGCAGACCTCATCGCCGTCGTCTCGCTCTTTCGCATACATTGCCACATGGCCCTCACCGTCCTCGAAATCTCCTACTCATTGTCAAACCAAGAAAGGATCTCCTTCAACCTGGCTAACTTTGCCTGGTGGCTGCCGGCGATATGCCTGATTCGCTGCTGCATCCCCTCCATAGATGTCCTTCTGAGTGGTCCGGTGCTAGCTTTGGAAGATGGGAGGAGAGACGGTGGTCTTGCAATAGAGAAGAGGGAGAGGCGAGACAGTGGTTTTGGAATGGAGATGATGGAGAGGAGAGGGGTGATGTCTACTACACAACCTTCTTACTATAGACGTTGTTGGGCCTCCAAGTGTAGAGGTTTGTAGGACAGTAGCAAATTTCCCTCAAGTGGATGACCTAAGGTTTATCAATCCGTGGGAGGCGTAGGTTGAAGATGGTCTCTGTCAAGCAACCCTGCAACCAAATAACAAAGAGTCTCTTGTGTCCCCAACACACCCAATACAATGGTAAATTGTATAGGTGCACTAGTTCGACGAAGATATGGTAATACAAGTGCAATATGGATGGTAGATATAGGTTTTTGTAATCTGAAAATATAAAAACAGCAAGGTAACTAATGATAAAAGTGAGTGTAAATGGTATTGCAATGCATTGAAACAAGGCCTAGGGTTCATACTTTCACTAGTGCAAGTTCTCTCAACAATAATAACATAATTGGATCATATAACTATCCCTCAACATGCAACAAAGAGTCACTCCAAAGTAACAAATAGCGGAGAACAAACGAAGAGATTATGGTAGGGTACGAAACCACCTCAAAGTTATTCTTTCCAATTGATCTATTCAAGAGTCCATAGTAAAATAACACGAAGCTATTCTTTCCATTCGATCTATCATAGAGTTCATACTAGAATAACACCTTAAGACACAAATCAACCAAAACCCTAATGTCACCTAGATATTCCAATGTCACCTCAAGTATCCGTGGGTATGATTATACGATATGCATCACACAATCTCAGATTCATCTATTCAAACCAACACAAAGTACTTCAAAGAGTGTCCTAAAGTTTCTACTAGAGAGTCAAGACGAAAACGTGTGCCAACCCCTATGCATAGGTTCATGGGCGGAACCCGCAAGTTGATCACCAAAACATACTTCCATTGGATCACGTGATATCCCATTGTCACCACAGATAAGCACGGCAAGACATACATCAAGTGTTCTCAAATCCTTAAAGACTCAATCCGATAAGATAACTTCAAAGGGAAAACTCAATCCATTACAAGAGAGTAGAGGGGGAGAAACATCATAAGATCCAACTATAATAGCAAAGCTCGCGATACATCAAGATCGTATCACCTCAAGAACACGAGAGAGAGAGAGAGAGAGAGAGATCAAACACATAGCTACTGGTACATACCCTCAGCCCCGAGGGTGAACTACTCCCTCCTCATCATGGAGAGCGTCGGGATGATGAAGATGGCCACCGGTGAGGGTTCCCCCCTCCGGCAGTGTGCCGGAACAGGGTCCCGATTGGTTTTTGGTGGCTATAGAGGCTTGCGGCGGCGGAACTCCCGATCTATTGTGTTCTCCGAAGGTTTTAGGGTATATGGATATATATAGACGAAGAAGTCGGTCAGGGGAGCCACGAGGGGCCCACGAGGGTGGAGGGCACACCCAGGGGGGTAGGCGCGCCCCCTGCCTCGTGCTCTCCTCGTTGATTCCCTGACGTGCACTCCAAGTCTCCTGGATTGCTTCCGTTCCAAAAATAACTCTCCCGAAGGTTTCATTCCGTTTGGACTCTGTTTGATATTCCTTTTCTGCGAAACACTAAAATAGGCAAAAGAACAGAAACTGGCACTGGGCTCTAGTTTAATAGGTTAGTCCCAAAAATCATATAAAAGTGTTTAATAAAGCCCATAAACATCCAAAACAGATAATATAATAGCATGGAACAATCAAACAATATAGATAGATTGGAGACGTATCGCATCCCCAAGCTTAATTCATGCTCGTCCTCGAGTAGGTAAATGATAAAAACAGAATTTTTGATGTGGAATGCTACCTAACATATTCTTCAATGTATTTCTCTTTATTGTGGCATGAATGTTCAGATTCGAAAGATTCAAGATAAAAGTTTAATATTGACATGAAAACAATAATACTTCAAGCATACTAACAAAGTAATCATGTCTTCTCAAAATAACATGGCCAAAGCAAGCTATCCCTACAAAATCATATAGTCTGGCTATGCTCTATCTTCATCACAGAAAATATTTAAATCATGCACAACCCCGATGACAAGCCAAGCAATTGTTTTATACTTTTGATGTTCTCAAACTCTTTCAATCTTCACGCAATACATGAACGTGAGACATGGACATAGCACTATAGGTGGAATAGAATGGTGGTTGTGGAGAAGACAAAAAGGAGAAGATAGCCTCACATCAACTAGGCGTATTAATGGGCTATGGAGATGCCCGTCAATAGAGATCAATGTGAGTGAGTAGGGATTGTCATGCAATGGATGCGCTAGAGCTATAAGTGTATGAAAGCTCAACAAAAGAAACTAAGTGGGTGTGCATCCAACTTCCTTGCTCACGAAGACCTAGGGCAATTTGAGGAAGCCCTTCCTTGGAATATACAAACCAAGTTCTATAATGAAAATTCCTACTAGTATATGGAAGTCACAACATAGGAGACTCTCTATGATGAAGATCATGGTGCTACTTTGAAGCACAAGTGTGGTAAAAGGATAGTAGCATGTCCCTTCTCTCTTTCTCTCTCATTTTTTTATTTGGGCCTTTTCTCTTTTGTTTATGGCCTCTTTTTTTATTTGGGCTTCTTTGGCCTCTTTTATTTATTTTTTCTTCCGGAGTCTCATCCCGACTTGTGGGGGAATCATAGTCTCCATCATCCTTTCCTCACTAGGACAATGCTCTAATAATGATGATCATCACACTTTTATTTACTTACAACTCAAGGATTACAACTCAATACTTAGAACAAGATATGACTCTATATGAATGCCTCCGGCGGTGTACCAGGATGTGCAATGACTCATGAGTGACATGTATGAAAGAATTATGAACGGTGGCTTTGCCACAAATACAATGTCAACTACATGATCATGCAAAGCAATATGACAATGATGGAGCGTGTCATAATAAACGGAACGGTGGAAAGTTGCATGGCAATATATCTCAGAATGGCTATGGAAATGCCATAATAGGTAGGTCTGGTGGCTGTTTTGAGGAAGGTATATGGTGGGTATATGATACCGGCGAAAGGTGTGCGGTATTAGAGAGGCTAGCAATGGTGTAAGGGTGAGAGTGCGTACAATCCATGGACTCAACATTAGTCATAAAGAACTCACATACTTATTTCAAAAATCTATTAGTTATCGAAACAAAGTATTACGCGCATGCTCCTAGGGGGATAGATTGGTAGGAAAAGACCATCGCTTGTCCCCGACCACCACTCATAAGGAGGACAATCAATAAATAAATCATGCTCTGACTTCATCACATAACGGTTCACCATACGTGCATGCTACGGGAATCACAAACTTTAGCACAAGTATTTCTCAGATTCACAACTACTCAACTAGCATGACTCTAATATCACCATCTTCATATCTCAAAACAATTATCAAGTATCAAACTTCTCATAGTATTCAATGCACTTTATATGAAAGTTTTTATTATACCCATCTTGAATGCCCATCATATTAGGACTAAATTCATAACCCAAGCAAATTACCATGTTGTTCTAACGACTCTCAAAATAATATAAGTGAAGCATGAGAGTTCATCTATTTCTTTAAAATAAATCCACCGTCGTGCTCTAAAAGATATAAGTGAAGCACTAGAGTAATAACAAACTACTCCGAAGGATATAAGTGAAGATCAATGAGTAGTCGAATAGTTATGTAACTATGTGAAGACTCTCTAACATTTAAGAATTTCAGATCTTGGTATTTTATTCAAACAGCAAGCAAAACAAAAGGAAATAAAATGACTCTCCAAGCAAAACACATATCATGTGGTGAATAAAAATATAGCTCCAAGTAAAGTTACCGATGAACGAAGACGAAAGAGGGGATGCCATCCGGGGCATCCCCAAGCTTAGACGCTTGGTTATCCTTGAATATTACCTTGGGGTGCCTTGGGCATCCACAAGCGTAGGCTCTTGCCACTCCTTATTCCATAGTCCATCGAATCTTTACCCAAATCTTGAAAACTTCACAACACAAAACTCAACAGAAAACTCGTAAGCTCCGTTAGCGAAAGAAAACAAAACACCACTTCATGGTACTGTAATGAACTCATTCTTTATTTATATTGGTGTTAAACTTACTTTATTCCAACTTCTCTCTGGTTTATAAACTATTTTACTAGCCATAGATTCATCAAAATAAGCAAACAACACACGAAAAACAGAATCTGTCAAAAACAGAATAGTCTGTAGTAATCTGTAACTAACGCAAACTTCTGGAACTCTAAAAATTCCGCCAAAATAGGAAGACCTAAATAATTTTTTTATTGATTTGATGAAATTGGAATCAATATTATATCACGTTCTGGTAATTTTTAACAATTGTTTTCGTGAACAGAAAGTTTCTGAAATTTTCAGCAAGATCAGATAACTATCATCCAAGAAGATCCTATAGGTTTAACTTGGCACAAACACTAATTAAAACATAAAACCACGTCTAAACAGAGGCTAGATAGATTATTTATTCCTAAACAGAACCATAAATCAAGAAACTAAAATACAATTTGGTTGCCTCCCAACTAGCGCTATCGTTTAACGCCCCTAGCTAGGCATGATGATTTCAATGATGCTCACATAAAACATAAGAATTGAAACATAAAGAGAGCGTCATGAAGAATATGACTAGCACATTTAAGTCTAACCCGCTTCCTATGCATAGGGATTTTGTGAGCAAACAACTTATGGGAACAATAATCAACTAGCATAAGAAGGCAAAATAAACATAACTTTCAAACTTTAAGCACATAGAGAGGAAACTTGATATTATTGCAATTCCTACAAGCATATATTCCTCCCTCATAATAATTTTAAGTAGCATCATGAATGAATTCAACAATATAACCAGCACCTAAAGCATTATTTTCATGATCTACAAGCATAGAATTTTTATTACTCTCCACATAAGCAAATTTCTTCTCATTCGGAATAGTGGGAGCAAACTCAACAAAATAACTATCATATGATTGAAAGTTAAGATCAAGATGACAAGTTTCATGGTTATCATTATTCTTTAAAGCATACGTGTCATCACAATAATCATCATAGATAGGAGGCATCCTTTCAACATAGTAAATTTTCTCATCAAAGCTTGGGGGACAAAAAATATCATCTTCATCAAACATAGCTTCCCAAAGCTTGTGGCTTTGCACATCATTAGCATCATGGATATTCAAGAAATTCATACTAACAACATTGCAATCATGCTCATCATTCACATATTATATGCCAAGCATTCTATGTAATTCTTCTTCTAGCACTTGAGCACAATTTTCCTATTCATCATACTTACGAAAGATATTAAAAAGATGAAGCGTATGAGACAACCTCAAATCCATTTTTTTGTAGTTTTCTTTTATAAACTAAACTAGTGATAAAACAAGAAACTAAAAGATTCGATTGCAAGATCTAAAGATATACCTTCAAGCACTCACCTCCCCGGCAACGGCGCCAGAAAAGAGCTTGATGTCTACTACACAACCTTCTTCTTGTAGACGTTGTTGGGCCTCCAAGTGCAGAGGTTTGTAGGACAGTAAAAAATTTCCCTCAAGTGGATGACCTAAGATTTATCAATCCGTGGGAGGCGTAGGTTGAAGATGGTCTCTCTCAAGCAACCCTGCAACCAAATAACAAAGAGTCTCTTGTGTCCCCAACACACCCAATACAATGGTAAATTGTATAGGTGCACTAGTTCGGCGAAGAGATGGTGATACAAGTGCAATATGGATGGTAGATATAGGTTTTTGTAATCTGAAAATATAAAAACAACAAGGTAACTAATGAAAAAAGTGAGCGTAAATGGTATTGCAATGCGTTGAAACAAGGCCTAGGGTTCATACTTTCACTAGTGCAAGTTCTCTCAACAATAATAACATAACTGGATCATATAACTATCCCTCAACATGCAACAAAGAGTCACCCCAAAGTAACAAATAGCGGAGAACAAACAAAGAGTTTATGGTAGGGTACGAAACCACCTCAAAGTTATTCTTTCAGCTCGATCTATTCAATAGTCCATAGTAAAATAACACGAAGCTATTCTTTCCGTTTGATCTATCATAGAGTTCGTACTAGAGTAACACATTAAGACACAAATCAACCAAAACCCTAATGTCACCTAGATACTCCAATGTCACCTCAAGTATACGTGGGTATCATTATACGATATGCATCACACAATCTCAGATTCATCTATTCAAACCAACACAAAGTACTTCAAAGAGTGCCCCAAAGTTTCTACCGGAGAGTCAAGACGAAAATGTGTGCCAACCCCTATACATAGGTTCATGGGCGGAACCCGAAAGTTGATCACCAAAACATACATCAAGTGGATCACGTGATATCCCATTGTCACCACAGATAAGCACGGCAAGACATACATCAAGTGTTCTCAAATCCTTAAAGACTCAATCCGATAAGATAACTTCAAAGGGAAAACTCAATCCATTACAAGAGAGTAGAGGGGGAGAAACATCATAAGATCCAACTATAATAGCAAAGCTCGCGATGCATCAAGATCGTATCACCTCAAGAACACGGGAGAGAGAGAGAGAGATCAAACACATAGCTACTAGTACATACCCTCATCCCTGAGGGTGAACTACTCCCTCCTCGTCATGGAGAGCGCCGGGATGATGAAGATGGCCACCGGTGAGGGTTCCCCCCTCCGGCAGGGTGCCGGAACAGGGTCCCGATTGGTTTTTGGTGGCTACAGAGGCTTGCGGCAGCAGAACTCCCGATCTATTGTGTTCTCCGAAGGTTTTAGGGTATATGGATATATATAGGCAAAAGAAGTCGGTTAGGGGAGCCACGACGGTGGAGGGCGCGCCCAGGGGGGTAGGCGTGCCCCCTGCCTCGTGCTCTCCTTATTGATTCCCTGATGTGCACTCCAAGTCTCCTGGATTGCTTCCGTTCCAAAAATAACTCTCCTGAAGGTTTCATTCCGTTTGGACTCTGTTTGATATTCCTTTTCTGCGAAACACTGAAATAGGCAAAAAAACAGAAACTGGCACTTGGCTCTAGGTTAATAGGTTAGTCCCAAAAATCATACAAAAGTGTTTAATAAAGCCCATAAACATCTAAAACAGATAATATAATAGCATGGAACAATCAAAAATTATAGATACGTTGGAGACGTATCAAGGGGGTGGTTTTGAAATGGAGAAGAGGGAGAGGCGAGACGTTGGTTTTGAAACGGAGATGATGGAGAGGAGAGGTTCCCCTGCCTTTCGGTCGCTGACAGGTGGGCCCCGCGCTTGGTGGGACCCATGTGTCAGTGTCTCAATGGCAGGATGGGCTACGTCAGGGGATCCTCGTCCGAGGAGAGAGGAGGTGGTTTTGCAATGGAGAACAGGGAGAGGCGAGTCGATGGTTTTGGAATGGAGATGATGGAGAGGAGAGGAGGTGGTTTTGCAATGGAGAAGAGGGAGAGGAACGTGTGGCGGAGATTTAGGAATGGACGAGAGGGCCGGTGCGCTGTGAGTGGATCAAAATCAAAATCAATTTACCCTTCAATTAAGAAAGCGACCCCACATTAACTAGTATCCCTTTTATTCTGGGTCATAATTGACCATGATTTTCACAAATAAAATATATGTTATACGTTGCAAAAATAATATAATTTGAAAGTACATTCAGATACGAACCAAACGATACAATTTTTGGTGACATGCATTCACATTTTGCTTGTCAAATACAGTACGTGGTCAAACTTTGACCCAAAATACGCAAAACAGAAAAATACTTCCAAGACCAGTGCCGCTCTTCCGCTCTTCTCCTCTTAAACCACCACCGCTCCTCTCATGTTCCAATCTAAATCCAGCGCCGCTCCTCTCCTCTTCCATTTCAAAACCACCGCCCCTCCTCTCCTGTTCCAATCCGAAACTAGTGTCACTCCTCTCCCGTTCTAAACAAAAACCAACGCTGCTCCTCTCCTCTTCCATTCAAAAACCACCGCCGGCGAGTGAAGGTGTTGTGGAGAAGTAGATCGATGGAGGAGTACAACCGATACGTGAGGATTGCAGACGGCGACCCTGTGAAGCTAGTTAGGATGTTGGAGATACAGTCTTGGTTTGACAACAAGGACCAACTAGCGGCGACAGCGACATCCATGGCCAAATATCTGCAACAGAGCGAAAAGGCGGCGATACTCCCGTAGGGAGTCGCGCGGGAGTACATAGTGCTGCTCCTCTGGGCCATGGAGCAAACAGATTCACCGAATTCGATCGTGAGGGAGCGGTGGTGGGAGTATCGATCCCAGATGGAGCATCCACCAGAGATTGAAGGATCGAGCATCTACAGGGTGCCTTTGTGGGGGTGTCGTGCCAGAGCGAGCCGGTGGAGTCTTCATCGACCGAACCCAACTGCAAGAGGAGAAAAACAGTTGGCCCGACGACGCTTCCCCGCCATCCTCTCCCTCGTCGTTCAAATCGTCTCACGGGGCGGCTGTCTGCCGCCGAGGAATAGGAGGGATTGCCCCCCCCCTCCCAGACCAATAGTCGAGCAGGTTGTGAATTGTTAGGAGGAGCTTAGGGTTGTTAGTATTTGCAGGTTGTGAATTGTGTTTTGTGTTGTGTATTTTGATAGTACTTTCAGATATGAATGTCTTTTGAATTTCAGATTTGCAGTATTGAGCATATGAAGTATTTTATGAATTCTAGAGATCTATTTTTAGCAATTAAAAAATGTAGTTTCATAGGAGTATAAAAGTGCAGACAATGTGATTCTCAAAGAAGAAACTGCAAGTTTCAGTTTCAGATAAGAAACTCCAAGTTCAGTTTCAGATAAGAAACTCCAAGTTCAGTTTCAGATAAGAAACTGCAACTTTCAGAGGCAGAGCATTTATATTAACACGGCCTTTTCAAACAGTGTTAACATCATGCTGGAAGTTTTATTCATGGTCGAAGCTGGAACTACCAGCCAGTTAACATCATGCGATCAACATTCATGCATAGCACATCTTCATATGATGCACAGTAAAAAAGATATGTTATTTTCAAAATGCCGACACAATGTCGAGTGTGCGAAAAACAGAGAAAACGAGGGACGGAGTTTTGGCAAGTGAAGGACGTGGTGTGCGTAGATGACAATTGGGACCCACATGTCAATAAAGGTAGAGGCAAAAAATTTGGGGGTATTTTCACTGCACAGGTGGAATCGAACCCAGGCAGAACAGCTGTCGGGTAGTGTCACTCAGCCACTGGGCTAGTTCAGTTGTTTCGTTACTAATAAGGCACTTCCTCAGGTGGTCTGATCTCCTCCTGCGCCTTTGTGCGCTCGCCGTGACGCCGCTGTCTGCCATTGTGAACATGCTGAACAAACGAGAGGAATATGGAGAGGACTGTACGTGGAGAGGCGGACAGTCGGGACCCACCAGGTCTATGGCCGTACGCAAGCAAGTGCCTCAATGAAAAAATACTTCCTCCTAATGCTATACTGGCGTTGGGGCCCACGGGGTTGTCAACATAGTTACTTTTTTAGGTGCTTCAACGTAGTTACTATAGGAGATAAATTCACAACGAAGCCGGGGAGCTGGCAGGTATCATTTATTATCACTGTGGCAGCAAGTATCATCTGGGTTTTGGGCTGCCCCGTCTAGGCTTTCATTTTTAACATGCGCAGCCCACGCCCTCGGATGGGAGGTCCATAGGCCTGTTTGTATTTTCTTGAGGGCCGTCATGTATCGACCGGCCTATGGACCTCCCATCCGAGGTTTTATTTTTCCTGAAACATCGGCAGCCCAATTTATGTATTTTTTTGAAGAAAACGCAGAGGTCTATTCTATTTTTCTATATAAGAATAGGAGCGCTTGGTCCAACTTATGTTTCCCTTCTAACTATATTATATATATTTAAATTATTTTATATGTTATTATATATTATTGTTATTGTCATCATATATTTAACAGATACTTACATATGTCAGAAAACAATATCCAACATCTTGTTAACTTATAAACATAATTTCTTAACAATAAAATCCTGGATTTTTTTTGGCAGCGAAAATCCTGGTGATTGTGTACAAAAGCTTGGTAAGATTTAAGGACCAATGTAATAATAAATCACTTATTATTTAAATGTATATATATACATAACAAAATGCTCAGCCCCTGTTTATTTTTTGATAACATTGTTGCGCCCACCCCAACATTATAATTAGAATCAGCCCAGCAAAATCGTGTATCTCGAGAAAGTGCAAATGGTTTGTAATTTTTTAGGAAAAACATAAATGGGCCGCATGGACGCTACATTATTTGTTCACCCAGCCCAGCTAATGGACTATAATTCAAAAAAAAGATCAAATGGACTATAAATTCTACCCCGTAAAAAAGACTGTAAATTCTGAAAAATGGATTGAATACGTGCCACATTTTTGGAGGCTGAAATGTGGGCCAATAGGCCGAAGCCAATGCAAGTCGTTGTCAACTTAGTCAACAAATGATTATGACATCGTTAGCCGTTGGATTTACATCCAACGACCGGCATCCATATTCAATCTCTCGTCTTCTTCCTCCAGCGCCGCCGGGACCACCTGCTCCCGCCTCCTGCTGCTAGCAGCTCTGCTTAGCACGCTTCGCTGTGAAGCGCTACTCCACTGTTGGCCAGGCCATCCCTCCACCCCTCCACACCTCCTGTTCTTCTCCACCGACTGCCGAACCACACCGCACCAGAACCAGTTAACCCTCGTACACCTCTCCATCTACGACTCTACTCCCGCGTCTTCCCATCACCGGCTCGTTGTTGTCCGGGGCCTCGCCGTTGTCCACCACCTTGGATGCGCTCGGCGCGGAGTGGTCAACGTGGTCAACAAACGACACCATCGGAAGTAGACTGTGCGTGGAGAGGCTGACAGCTGGGTCCACGGCCGCACGCAAGGAAATGCCTCCTTATTACACGCAAAATAATGATTCATCCACCTGACAGCTGAGACCCACAGGAAGGGCCTCTGTATTTAGCGAAAAAAACGTTCCCACCGCTGATAGGTTGGACCCACCAGCTATATCTTCGCACGCAAGGAAGTGCCTCCTTATTACGTACAAAAAAATGAATACTCCCCCTGCTAGTTGGGACCCACCTTGGTGGGAGGCTGACTTGTGGGCCTACTAAGTTGATGGGGACGGAGTGCTTTGTCAACTTAGTCAATATGAACGATTCTAGATCTAGTGACCGTACGGTGTCCATCCAACGGCCTTAGTGCTTCTTCAACCTCTGGTCTTCTTGCTCCAGCCGCCTAAAGCAGCGCCGGTCGTGCCGCATGCTCCTGCCTGCCGTGACCGGTTGTGCTGCCGCGGAGGCCTCACCACCCCCTACTATTGCCACCGCTGGCCAGGCCCTGCGGCGACGGCAGCCTTACACCGCAGCCGAATCAGTGAACCCTCGTACTCCCCTCCGCGCGGGCTTCCACTGCCGCGTCTTCCCCGGCTCTGTGTCGTCCCCTTCCTAGGCCTCGCCGTCGTCCACCGCCATGGTGCTCTCGGCGCGGCGTGGTCAACATGGTCAAGGAACGGCTTCCATTGGACGTGGATTGTACGTGGAGAGGCTGACAGCTGGATCCACGGCCGCAGCAAGGAAGTGCCACCTTATTACGCGCAAAATAATTATTCCTCCACCTCATAGTGGGGACCCACTGGACGGGCCACCGTATTTCGCGAAAAAAATGTTTCCCCCTGACTGCTGGGACCCACTAGCTACATCTTCGCACGCAAGGAAGTGTGTCCGGGCAAAAAAAACGATTCGCTCCCCTGACTGTTGGGACCCACGAGCTACATCTTCGCATGCAAGGAAGTGCCTGACAATCGGGACCCACTTGGTCGAAGTGTATGTAGCGTTGTCATTCTGGTCGCGAACGTGTGCGTACATACTGGTCGATGTAGAGGCGCGCACGTGTCTTAGTAGAGGCGCGCATGTAGCATGTACACGTACGTACAGCGGCCAGTGTGCAAGAAAGAAAATACGGCCATGTACGTACATACGGGAAGGGTCTCGAACGCCTACTCACGCATACGTATGGCCAGGGCTCGTGTACATGGCTGGGTCAGAACGGAGAAACTGCATCGTCGTCGTGTTCATGGGGAGCCAACCGGCTGGGTCGGAACGTAATGCGTCGTCGTGTTCATCGGGAGGGCTTGGACGGAAAAGCCAATGGAAACGAGGCCTAGCGTACCGCGGAATGGAGGAAACGGCCTTGTGTTCGACCGGCCACGATCGAGACGGGATCCTGTTCATCGGGAGGGGTCTGGCGTACCGCAAAACGGAGGAAACAGACCTCCTACGGTCGAAACGGGGGTCATGTTGATCCGGAGGGGTGTGGCGTACCGCATAATGGAGGAAACATACTTGTGTTGGAGCGCTACGGTCAAAACGGGGGTCCTGTTCATCGGGAGGGGTGTGGCGTACCGCAAAACGGGACTCCAGGGGATACTGTTCATCTCCACCGTCGACCCCCTCTAGCCTCGACAGGCTACTGTTCATCCACCGTCGACCTCCTCCAGCCTCCACATGCGACTGTTCATCCACGGGCTCCTGTTCATCCAGCCCCCACTGCGCACTACTCCACCGGCTACTGTTCAACCATCCCTCTCCACGGGATCCTATTCAACCACCCATCCACGGGCAACTGTTCATCCAGCCCTCCACCGTCTACTATTCATCCTGCCCTCCACAGGATGGTCCTGTTCATCCAGCCCTCCACGGGGTCCTGTTCATCCAGCCCCAACCGGCTCAATTGATCGGGGTCCTGTTCATCCAGAGGCAACACCACGGGGTCCTGTTCATCCACCCCCATCGGGAACTGTTCATCCAAACACCCCAGCAACGCTCACTGTTCATCCAGAGACAGCATCGACCGGCTTTAGTTAGCAGAAGTAGCGAAGGAATCGCTCGATCGGGTTCAGTTAACAGCCATCGATCGATCGCTCGGGTTCAGTAACGCGTAGCCTGCAGTGTAATCGCTCGGGTTCAGTTAGAGCCCAACGCCTTGCACCCACGCGCGTGCATGTAGGAGAGAAACATGCATCGCTCGGCCCCGACCACCCACCGTAAATGGGAACACCCCGATATTTTCCTCTCCCTCGCTTCTACCACGGTTTTTTCCGTCATGGACGGCCCAAAGAATGTCATGCAGCTGCATCTCCGGCCCGCCCAGGACGAAAAGCCCATTTTCTTTCATGATTATTTGTCATAGAAGTAGGACCCCACCACATCTATGATGATACCGGGTTTTGTCACAATTATCGTCATAGAAGTGTCATAAGTATGACATAAATTTTTTTCGTTCGGCCCAAAATGTCACGAATGTGTCTTTTTTTGTAGTGCATGTGTGTACATGCACAAATTTAGTAACATAGAACTAATAGCACTAAGGCCGTCCACTATGTACGCCAAAACTGGTAAAGACAACTGTTGCTATATTTCGCACTGGTGCCCTGCACTGGCGAGCCGATGCAGCGAAAAAAATCAGGGACCCGGACTTCGGAGCACCTAGTTGCTCCGATGCCCAGTTCCTTCGTTCCATAAAGAGTTAGTATTTTACTGCTTGGCTGCTCAGATGTGTGGATGAATGTTGGCTGCACAAACTGCTGAAGCGGTGCCAAATAATTTTCTAATGGCACCGCTGATGAGATAGCAACATTTTTACATACTAGGTACAAACTGTGACACTGTCTTAGGATGCGTTTGGTTGAAGGTGTGGTATGAATGGGTTGGGACTGTGACAGTGTTTGAATCACATCTAACAAATTATTTGTAACAACGAAAGTGCGGCCAACCTTCTCTGCACATGCCAGAAACTTCCTCCCACTGTCCACAGATTAAAACGCAACTATCTTCACGCATGGAGATTGATGGTGACAACGAGCAGACAGATCTTCAGGCACCCCACTCCATTCGTTGCAACTGATGGTCCTAGGGAGCTACAAGAGGAAGAAATGGACTCAAATCGACCGCCGGGTTAAAATCCTTCATTCCAAGTCATAGCCCGAGAGAAAGAAGAGAGGCATACCTGGGTGGTGAAGGAGTCATTGTCGGAGGAGGAACCGCTGGAGAGGTCATTGAAGAAGACCATGGCGACCCCGGCGGTAGGATGCAAGACAGCGAGAGCGAGGAATCGGCTATAGCTTAGGAAGGAAGGAAGGAGGAAACATGGGAAATGTGACTTGTGGTCGGGGAGAAAAGGGGGTGGGGAAGGGGAGGGGGGTAGACATTTCGGCGGTAGGCCAAAAATTTCAAAATGTGGAGGGGAACTTTGCACGCGGTGCCGGCGGACACCATTCACTTTGAACGATTGTGTGCATCGCAAACTATTCTTCTTCTTTACACGCATGGGATGAGTTTGATAAGTCAAATTTTGGTGGAAATTTCCCCGGGTACTGTCCTCATCCACGTTATTGCATAATTTAACATCGCTTGCTAATTTGGCACTCAAAACAGCGTACAACACATAGACCACACTTACTGAATTGAGCAAATTTAGTAATTAAACAGAGCCAGTTGACCTAAACGTTGCTCTAACAAAAGACCAGCATTA
This sequence comes from Aegilops umbellulata, assembly GCA_032464435.1. Lineage (NCBI taxonomy): Eukaryota > Viridiplantae > Streptophyta > Magnoliopsida > Poales > Poaceae > Aegilops > Aegilops umbellulata. Next base: position 358,265,737 of record CP136054.1, on the reverse strand, counting down.
AAAACAAAGCCTAAGTACACATAATTTTAACAAAGCCGCCGCCCGCTAGCCTATGCATTGCCGGTGTGAGATGAGACGTCGATAACTTGTCCTGGCGACATGCCGCCATTGGTGGACTCCGCGTCCCCCTGCTGAAGTTGACCGCTTCCGCGTCCTCGTCCTCGTCCTCAGCGCCGCCCTCAAGGTTGTAGTACTCGTAGTAGTGGTTGCGCCAGAGCTCGCGTTGGTACTCCACCGTCGATTCCTCGACGGACAGACTCTTCTCTACCTCGACCTCGGCCACGCGCAACTCCTCCTCCCGGCGCTCCTCGATCTCCGTCACCTCCTGCATCTCCAGCTCCCGCTCGGCGATCTCATGAGGAAGCACGTGCTCCATGGCCACCGCCGCATTTTCGGACGTGGGTTGCATGCTTGATTCCGAGGTGGCCCGGAATATCTTGGCGTGTGCGTACTCGATCTTGGCGTGGATGGCCTCGACCCGGGCCAGGGCGACATTAGCGCCACGGACGACATCTCGAGCGCTCTCGGTGTTTGCGGCCGCCGTCGTAGCCGCAGTTGTAGTCGTCTTGGCTACTGCAGCTGCCCTGTAGGCTGCCGCAGATGCCCTCTCAACGGATGTGGCGGCGCTCAATGCGGATGCGGCGGCACTCTCGGCGTAGGCGGCGGCGCTCTCGGCGCAAGCGGCAGCGCTCGGGGAGGACGCGGCCACCGTACGGGCCTTCATGAAGCGTTTCCACGGCATCATCTTTGCAAGAAGGGGTTGCAGGAATAGGGATTGGGATTTGTCGATTCGGGGGTTGCCGGTACTGGAGCAGACGAGTCGGCGAAGCTTAAGGAGGAAGGCTTAAATAGACCCAGGAATTGTCATCGCAAATGGTTCCTACAAAAAACTGTATGTGATGTTGTTGATATTTTTTATTAGCTGTGAAAGAAGAATTTGGAGTAAAGTGGCAACGGATGGTGTCTTAAATGTACGAGAAAATTTGTAGTACTAATACAACTGGAATGTCAAATTTTGGAAAATTTCAGGGGTCATTTGACCTTTTAAGACATTTAAGTGATTTTCTAGCCATTTAATGACCTTAATTCAATTTGAACTACATGTACATGCAACAACTAACCATAACGGTTTGAAAAGCCATATTTTGTGTAGTTGTGCGAGTTAATTCCATGTGCGGTAAATTAGAAGGAATTTTCAAACATATTGGTCTCACGGCTATGACACAATTAAGCATGGGGTGCCATGGCCTTTAAATTCCAAAAAAATTAAAAAAAGATTAGAAACACATGAAACCTTGTTTGATGTAATCTCATGCCACCAAGATGATGTGGTAAAAAAATTGGCATGTTTGACGAAAGTTTGGACACACACCCCTCACAAACCGAAGCAACTCACTAGAAGGCTCATGGTTCCGAGAGGGAACAATGCATGTTTTATGACGAAGGGGCGATAGCTTCCTCTTATGGGCTTCAAACAATTTTTACAGTTAACGTGCACTAATACAGCTGTCGTGTCAAAATTTGGAAAATTTTAGGGGTCAGTTGACCTTTTTAAGACATTTAAGTGATTTTGTAGCCATGTAATGACCATAATCCAAATTTGAATTACATCTACATGCAACGGCTAACCATAACTGTTTGAAAAATCATATTTGTGTACTTGTGTGCTGGTTAATTCCATGTGCAGTAAATTGGAAGGAAATATCAAACATATTGGTCTCACACCCTGGACACATGCATGGAGTGCCATGGCATTTAAATTCCAAAAAAATAAAAAAAGATCAGACACACATGAAACCTTGCTTGATGTAATATCATGCCACCAAGATGATGCGGTAAAAAAATTGGCATGTTTGACGAAAGTTTGGATACACACCCCTCACAAACCGGAGCAACTCACTAGAAGGCTCGTGGTTCCGAGAGGGACCAATGCATGTTTGATGACGAACGGGAGATAGCTTCCTCTTACGGCCTTCAATTTTTTTCTACATTTAACGTGCACTAATACAATTGTCATGTGAAAATTTGGAAAATTTCAGGGGTCATTTGACCTTTTAAAGACATTTAAGTGATTTCCTAGCCATTTAATGACCGTAATTCAAATTTGAACTACATCTACATGCAACGACTAACCATAACAGTTTGAAAATTCATATTTGTGTACTTGTGTGCGAGTTAATTCCATGTGCAGTAAATTAGAAGGGATTTTCAAACATACTGGTCTCACGGCATCAACACATGCATGGAGTGCCATGGCATTCTAATTCCAAAAAAATTAAAAAATGATCAGAAAAACATGAAACCTTGCTTGATGTAATGTCATGCCACCAAGATGATGTGGTAAAAAATTGGCCCGTTTAACGAAAGGTTGGACACACACCCCTTACAAACCAGAGCAACTCACTAGAAGGCTCGTGGTTCCGAGAGGGAACAATGCATGTTTGATGATGAACGGGAGATAGCTTTATCTTACGGCCTTCAATGTTTTTCTACATTTAACATGCACTAATACAACTTATATGTGAAAACTTGGAAAATTCTAGGGGTCATTGACCTTTTAAAGACATTTAAGTGATTTTATAGCCTTTTAATGACCGTAATTCAAATTTGAACTACATCTACATGCAACAGCTAACCATAACGGTTTGAAAAATCATATTTTGTGTACTTGTGTGCGAGTTAATTCCATGTGCATTAAATTAGAAGGAATTTCAAACATATTGGTGTCACGACATGGACACATGCATGGAGTGACATGGCATTTTAATTCCAAAAAAATAAAAATGGTCAGAAAAACATGAAACATTGCTTGATGTAATGTCATGCCACCAAGATTATGTGGTAAAAAAATTGGCCTGTTTGACAAAAGTTTGGACACACACCCCTCACAAACCGTAGCAACTCACTAGAAGACTCGTGTTTCCGAGAGGGAGCAATGTATGTTTGATGACGAACATGAGATAGCTTCCTCTTATGGCCTTCAATTTTTTTCTACATTTAACGTGCACTAATACAACTAACATGTGAAAAATTGGAAAAATCTAGGGGTCATTTGACCTTCTGAAGACGTTCAAGTGATTTTATAGGCATTTAATGACCATAATTCAATTTGAACTACATCTACATGCAATGGCTAACCATAACGGTTTGAAAAATCATATTTTTGTGTACTTTTATGCGAGTTAAAAAATCATCAGACGATGTAAATATCTGGTGTTCAAAAAAGAAAATGTAAAGACCTAGCAAGACAACCGGCCCCCATGCGATTGGCACTCTATTTCGCGCCTCGAGGTTTGGAAGGTGAGTGGCGAGGGTTGTTAATCAGACATGGTTTTGTATTGGAAACCGTCAGCTATTAAGTTCACACACGGATTTTGCTGCGGGAATCATGTGTAATTCAAACTACAGTCCTCGTAAATTCCGGCGAACGGCGTGTGTACTGTTCCTGTCGATTTAGATTCCGGGCGCCAATAAATACTACCTTGCTAACGTCGTCCCTCCTGCATTCTCATCTACATCCTCCCATCGCTCGCCCTCTCTCTCTCTCTCTCTCTGTCTCCCCTCCCTCTCTCTCTCTCTCAAATCTCTACCATGGCGCCACCAATCTGCCCACGTGCCGACGAGGAGTCGCTGCCCCCCGAGGACGCTCAGTCGAAGAGCAGAGACGAGGAGGACCCCTACGTGCCGCCGGACGAGGTTGCATCGGATCCCCCAACTTTGGATTGGTTTTGGGGCCAGTACAATCATTGTCTGTGGAAGTCCTTGCCGCCGGCTGAGAAAGCCAGGCAAGTGGCGTTCAAGAAGGAGATGGCGAAGGAGGAAGCCAGGTACTAGGCGGCCTGTGAAGCTCGTGATGCCGCCTGGAAAAAGGAGGCGGTGGAGCTTTGCGGGCGGGCGCGTCGTCGTGCGGAGGAGGTGTACGAAGATGGGTACTTTGCAATGAAGGTCAAAGGCACTAGGCGCCTCATCGCTGCATGGAGGTGGGCCGATAAGCTCCAGCGTGCCACCGAGAGGAGCTCTGGTGGGAACCCAATGAAATGGCAAGATCGTTCGTGCTCGTCCGCCAGCAAGAGGCAGATCGGTACGTCAAGCACTACGAGGTGGAGGAGGCGAAGTACTACCTCCGCACTGGGAAAACGTCGCGCACCAAGGAGCTACTGGCGAGGGGCTGCCGGAATACTGCCCCCAGGAGGGATTATTAGTTTTAGTATTGTTTGTTTTCAATTTTATGCATTGTACCTAGTAGTTAAGTATCATCAAATATATGTGATGATATTATATATATTCTGTGATGAACTAATGATCAATTAATATATATATTATGAATTCCATTTTCTATCTGTTTTTGTATACTAATTTGTATCTAGTTGTTATCATCCACATATACAGAATGGAAAGCATATATACACACATTGAAACAGAACATATAAGAATGGGAAACAGAGTACATACATTGAAATAGAGCAATATTATGATTGCTGTGAATACATAGCGATCCACGTCGAAATGACTTAACAAAATAAAACACGTCCATGAGACCATGACTAGCAGCCCTTGCCTACGGTAGTTTTTGGCTCTGCCTGAACTCGTGTAGGCGTTCGTCCAAGCGGTCGACATGCTCGCGGTACATCTGGAGCGCGATCTCGAGCTCCAAGTTGGCTATTTCATCGGAGTTCACCAGCTCGAGGATGCGATGGCCATGTTCCTCTGCTGCGCCCAGGTGGACACCTGGGCCAAGGAGGCGGTCGAGCCTAGCGACCAGCGCGTTGGCATCGAACGGGCCGCGGACAAGGTGAACGGCGCGACCTTGCAGGCAGAAAAAGTTCAATAGAATGAGTACATGCATACCTCATTCAACCACTATGCTCATTTGTCAGGGAAGAATTTCAATGCTTATTCCTTTTATTATGCTCACACTTCATCCAGTAACAGTTATGGTTATCGAAAGAAATCTTATCTTGCTCGTTCTCTTGTTTTGAAGCCACCTACAAAGATGTGGGTGGTTAAGTGTTGGTGCAATGACAAGCCCCTTATGTTTTGGAGTTTGTTGACATAAACAGTTTGGGACTAATGTGTTTGCTAGTGCACATAGAGCAACATGTCCCTGAGATCACGAGGAGTTTGGTCTAAATGACGAAGGTAATCTCCCTGCGTTGCTTTGAAGGTTATCACCGAAGATTTTGATAACAATAGTGACCCCTCAAAAATTGCTGAAGTGAAGCAATTGGTTCGGCGTCTGTTCGAAGAAAATGACTGCGTCCGAGGAGATTGAATACAAAGTGAAGATGTTGCATTTATTTCATTGTTCTTCTTCTCTTTATTGAGTCATAAGACCACCGTACTATTAAGAGGGGTGTAGGGTTCAAAACTTTGATTCTCTGATGCTAAACCCAAATCCTATGAAAGTTGCGAGAGAAATCTCTTTGTGTTCTAAGAAAATACTTGCTAGCAAGAGAGTGTGATCTTCTTCGCTGCGAGAGATTTGTCTTAGACCAAGGAGTTAGCATTACTTGTTCCTCAACTAATGTTACCGCTGCTCCAAAATCCGATCGTTGTGAACGTGTCGGTTGGCCATTGGCTGAACCGCGTGCCAAAAAAGGTCTTTTCCCACCAGGGAAGGTTGCGCTATAAATAGCCACCCCGTGCCGGCTTTGTCCGGTGGCTTCTCCGTTTTATTCTGAGAAGATTGTTGAGCAACCCCCCTCTCTGAGCAATTTGAGTTTAAAATCCATCGAGAGAAAACCCCTTGAGCCGAAGAATTAGATAGTGGTTCAGCATCACTCAAATGTAAGTCCAGTATGCTCTGCCTATTACTCTTGAGAGCTGCAAACTCTCTATACGGTTAGGTGTTAATTTCTTCAGAGACCAAGAGTGATTGTGGTTCTCAAAGAAGAAGTCTGTAAGGTTCAGAGAAGCCTCAAGTATCTACCACGAGTGATCAACATTGGTTGACAAACCAATTGTCGAGGAGAATAGGGTGAAGAGAGTTTATCTTCTATGTTAAGTCACAAGCCCTCCAACCAGACGCAACCCTTGTGTAGAAGGATGAACTTGTCAAACAAATATCCCATCGCCATCGAGCATTACTGGTTGCCTCTGCTACCCATATTTACATTCGATCTGTTTTTTCCTTCATGTGATTTGTCTCGATGCATGCTTTAGTTTCCTTTTGGTACTTAGTTATAGCTCGTTGTAGTTTGTTTTTCATTCGCTCCGCTGCTGGGTTCCAAGAGTTTTGAGATTTTCTAAGAAAAAATAAAACTCCCATTCACCCCCTCTGGTATACATACTTCGTTCCTACAATTGGTATCAGAGCAAGGTACTCCTTGACTATGCTCATTTTGGTCTAACCACCTTGGAGTTTAAGTATGTCTTCAGTGAGCTACAAGTCGCATCTCAAGATTCCCATCTTCGATGGGACGGACTATCCCTTCTGGAAGGAGAAGATGAAGATCCGTCTCCGAGCAATTAATGATGATATGTGGAATGTGGTGCTGTTTGGGTTCACGGTTGAAATACCTCAATCCCCCACAGACCAGGAGAAGAAACTCATTCAAATGGATGCTCAAGCCAAAGATGAAATTGGTAGCCATCTCTCTCATGCTCAATTTCTTCGCTGTCGTAGTGTGAAACTGCGAAGGATTTGTGGGACGTTCTCGAGAAGATACATGAAGGTGTTTAAACTCAGAAAGAAGCTCAAATTGATACTCTTCGAGCAAAATTCAATCGATTAAAGCGCATTGGAAATGAAAGTTGTCAGCAAACTTTCGATCGTCTGAGTCACATAGCAAACGAGCTTCAAGGTCTCGACGGCACAAACATCACTGATCATGAAGTTGTAAAGAAACTGCTCCAATCACTTGACAGTTCATTCGACACACTTGTCCTAATGATTCATGAACGAACTGATTTCAAAACCCTCGACTCTGCTGATATCATGGAAAGACTGAACACCCACGAGGAACAAGAAAAAGAGAAAAGAGATCTCTGTGGCTCAGGTCAACACAAAAATCATGCTCTCAAAGCTGTAACTGATTCTTCCTCCGATGGAAATGCCGAAGAAGATTTAGATGAGCCAGAAAGGCTCAGCAAACATCTCGCATTAATCTTGAAATGATTCCAGCGCCTTCACAGGAAGAGCCAGTTCCAGAAGAAAGGTTCAAGCAACTCTGGTGGTTCAAAATCTTCATCAAAACATACTGGAGAATACACCTGCTTCAAGTGCAAAAAGCCTGGACATTTCATTTTGGACTGCCCTCTCTAGGAAGCTGAAATTCGTGCTAGTGGAAGATATGATTCTGGCAACTATCCAGTTAAAAGCAAGAGCAGGAACTATGACTCCGATGATGAGAAGAAAACGACCCCAGACCACCCCATCAAGAAAATTTGAGTCTGTATGGACAGGAACATATGAGGTAAGTCCCGTCAGTATGTCAGATACGGTGAAACAAACCACCCCAGACCAATGCAGTCAGTCAGATGCAATTCGGTGGGAACATAATATAAGAGTAAATAGGAGAAACCCGAGTTCGAAACAGTTTTCTTCAAGTCAAAAGATTTACCTATTCCCTAAGCAACCAAATCTCGAGGACGAGATTTCTTTAAGGTGGGAAGGTTTGTAACACCCTGGATTTTGCCCTTTTCTTTTTTTGATGATTTTCTTGGATTTCTTGAATTGATTTGCTTTTCTCTGGCTATGTGGTTCTGAAACTTGGGAAGATCATGTCTTCCTAGGTTTTATAGTGTCTTTTCATCCTCATTATCATCCCAAGATCATGTCATTTTCATATTTGACCCAATTCCAATATTCCCTTTCTTGGGAATATTCCTTTTTCTATTAAAGGAATAACCCTTTAAACCTGTGAAGCAACCTATATTTCCGTCACTCCAAAAATTCCCAAATAATTCTCATAAATTGTTTGGGTCATATCTTCCTCAAATATGTTAGAATCCTTCCTTGGCATCATCAAAGATAATTCACAAAAATTCCTTTTCTAATTATGCCCTAAGTGGTGGTTTGAGAAGGAAGTGTCATTTATCTTTGCTCGACTGACCCCAAACTTTTTGGACATCTTTTCCTGTCCATATAATTGCCCCATGCCAAAATTCAACTCAATTTGCCTAGTAAATGTTCTTGAGCAATTTTTCAAAGTTCCTGTCTAAGGGAAGCCATTGTGTAGGAAGTACTAGCTAGGCATATCCAAATAAGTTGAACTTTTTCAAGGTCCTTCATATGATCAAATCATGTCTCTCCACCAAATATGAGCTCATGCAACCTTCCATGTGAGCCCAGCTCCAAATTTTGGATTCTGGTCAGATTTTCAGTTTGTGAAGCAACTATATTTTATATTGCTTCATTTAAGCTGAAAATTTACTAGGGAATTCTACTATCTATATCAACTCTCTGCACCAAGTTTTGTCTCAATTCATTAATGCATTTGCCCTGTGCAATTTTTCCAAATTTTTGTCCAGAGGGATGCTATATGAAGCAAGTGCTAGTTTGGTTCATCCAAATGGCATGGAACTTTTTTGAGCATATTCATATCTTCAAATAATTGGGCCATGCCCAATTTCATATCAACTTGCCTCTTCATGTGAGTGCAACTTCATCATCACTAATTCCGGCCATTATGGTGGTTTCAACAGCAAGTACCCTCTAGAGACCTCCATTTGGGCTCATATTTTGCCAACACAATGTTCTTAGCATGTGATTACACCGTGCCAAAGATCAGAGATTAGCTCAAAGCCAATCTCTCTCTCATCACATCAAACAGCTTCCTGTGCATCTGAAGACCTGTTATCTGGAGTCACCTCTTGAGCCATTGTGCTCGTTTCTTTCCCTCTTGGCCCTATCCTTGGTGTGATCTATCCTTCTGACATTGTTTGGACGATCTTAGCACGGGCTAGCACTGTGTTCACGCGGTGACCACGCCAGAACCCGTGCTCTAGCATACCGTGCGCCCTGTTTCGGGCCCTTTCGCTCTGCCTCTCGCGTCCCTTTCATGTCTGGTAGCTCACCCGTGCTCGTGCCATCGTTTCCCATCTGCTTCCCTGCCCTGCATCGCCGTGGTTTAGTCGCTTTCGAGCTCACCCGTGACGCGTCCGGCTCTGCACCTCCATTGGCGTCGAGCTGGAGCACTCTAGAGCATCCCGAGCCCTCCCCTGGACTATTTAAGGCGTTCCCGAGGTCCCACGCTCCTCATCCACTCCTCCCTAGCCTCGTTTGTCCACTGGAGTCGCATAAACTCGCCGGAGTTCGCCGCTCCTCCTCGGTGGTCGCCGGAGTCCGCTTGTTTCCAGCCACCACAGGTCCCCTCTAGCCTCCCCTCCACCTCCACTGCCTCCCCCTCGTCCCGCTGAGTCGCCCCACCCCTCTTGCCCTCGCCGGAGTTGCCCACATCGCCGAGCACCTCCACCCGCCGCCTCCTTTACCCCTCCTGGCGCCGCCCGCCGCCGCCGTCCCGCTCCTCCCCGGTGCCCCTGCTGCCTCTGAACGGGTGCGGTAGGCCGCCCCGCACCCGCCGGTGTCCTCGCCTCGACCGGAGGTGGCTGGAGCCGGCCGGCCCCTCGCCGCGCCCCTCCTCTGCTCTCTGTTCTGTTCCGCTCGGGGACGAACAGGAGCGAGGGGAGGAGGAAGACGACGATGCGATCGCACCCCTGCCAGCTCAGCGTAAGTGGAGACGTATTTTGCTGATATATGTTTTCAATTAAGTGAAAGCGTTTTCCGTTTCTACTACGGCTAAGTGTACATTTTCATATACAGAAAGCGTATTTTCTAATTTACGCTTCGGTCTTATCCACTCAGGGACCCGGCTGTGAATAAATTTTTCATAGATTAGTCTCTGATCTTCATCACCTCATTACTCCGCAACCGTAATTCCGATTGAGGTGAAACCAGCGCTCACTTCTTCGTCTTGTAGAGCTCTTTCTGTTGGTACCATTTTCACTAGGTGATCCCACTGTGAAAATGACCTTTGTACCATTGCCCTTATCAGCCTCCCTCCGAGAGAGAACCGTCCGGCGTATCGTTCACCACACTTCTTCCCAGAGTCTCCGTCACCACCAGGCAAGCCACAACAGCCACTTGCATGAGAGCCATGCAATAGCAATGATTTCTACTTGAATATTTAATAAATGTTTGTCTGTTAACTGTCTACTATTTGCTACTAATGTCGTTGTTTCGGTTACGCCCGTGCATTCATGTTTACCTTCATGCCATGTTCCGATGTTTCTTGTTATCTTGTACTACTTGCTAGTATCATGTTCACATGTTATGCTTGGTAGTAGTAGTACATGCTGGTAGTAGTGATGTTCAGTCTGATGCATGTTTACTGTCTGTTATTCAGTACTGTTGCTATGTATGTTCCTTTGCATCTAGCTGGTTATATGCTTACTTGGTAGTATTCTTGTTATGTTCTTGCATGGTTTTTATTTATGATGCTAGTAGTCATGCTATGCTCCTGTGTAGTGTTATACTCATGCTTGTCAGTATGCCCTGCTCATTCGGATATATGATTCATTGTTGATATGCTTGATAATTATGTACACCCCCATGCTTATGTCGGTATCATGCATTATGGTTGCATTATGTTATCTTAATATGGCTCAGCTTATTGTATTCAAGTTTTAACCGGACTGAAATGAACTTGAACAACTGTTGGCTGAGTCATGGTGCCACCAAATCAAGCTGACCAGTGCAACCACACTTGCCTTATGGGGGGGGGGTCCTAACTGGGTCTATTCTCATGCCTCTCGCCGGTGCCTCCAACGAGGGAAGGTTATGGGCGCGCGCTACCCTGATCAGGTAGGCGGACATAAGCCTTGTGTGCCCGTTGTTGTTGTAAGGAACCTTGTACCCATTTGGGACCGTTTAAGTTTTGCCACGACGGTGGCCGTTGGATGTCACGGGTTGACATCGGGGCCACCCATGACTTAGCCCAAGAGCGGAGTTGGTCGGAGTGGCCGGGAGAGTGTGATGACAATAGATCGGTTTTGTTAGAATGTCATTGGTCCACCCGAATGGGAGTACGAGGACATGGATTCTGTGGTGTGGTACAGTGTACTAACCTCTGCAGAGTGTGTGTTAAATCTATCGATAGCCGCACCTGCAGATATGGGCCCAGTTTATAGTCGGCCACACTATGAGCCAACTATAATAATAACTTTAATAATAATAACCCTAGTTTGATGATGAGAAAGAGGTTGGTTGTGATCGAGAGAGGATCACGGAGGTATTATGGATTCCGAAGTTGGTTGGTCTTTATGTGATCGCGAGATGATCACGGAGGTATCATGGATACCGATGTTGGTAAGTGGATGTATAAGATGGTTACGAGGTAACCGCCGAGCAAGAATAAGTTGGTGTATGATCATGTTAACCTGTTGCATGTAGTATCATCATGTTCATATGCTCATGCCATGCTAATGTTGTTTTAGCCGTATCATGTTTAGTTTGTGTATGCCATGTATCATGTTCAGGATTGCTTTAACCTGTTAATGCCATGTTGTTGTTTGTCTTGACTGCTTTTGGTTAATTGTGAGCTTGCAAGTACATTCAATGTACTGACCTGGCGTGTCATGCCAGTTTGCAGGTCGTGCCTGGTTTGCTTGCTTGTTTGGTGTGGTTCCTATGTTCGCGAGCTAGGATAAACGTTCCAGCCAGAGTCCCTGCGGATTGGAGTCCATCACCGTCGTCGTTGTTCGGCTGCTAGAGTTATTCCATTGCCTCGAGTTGCTATGCTGCTTGCATAGAGCACCGTGGTTGGTGTAGCGTTGCCGTATCGATGTTATTCTTTGTAATATCGGAGACCTTGTATTCATATTCACATTGTAATAGAGAGCTGGTTTGTTCTGTGCTAAGCAGTGCCGTATTCCAGAAGACTTCACCTCGATCTCTGGGCTGGAATACAGGTCGTTCCGGTTTCTCTGAGCCGGGGTGCCACAAAGGATCTTATTTAGACATGAATGTTCAAATCTCTAAAGGGCATCAAACCCTTTGTTACGTTCTGAAGAAATCTATTCTTCACAAAAATCCCAGAAGGAAGGTACCGATTTCGAGAGGAAATTGAATGAAAATGGGTCCTACGGGGAACCGGATCAATATCCTCTCACTATGTGGGTGCCTGCCAAGAGAAAAATGCTCGATCCAGCTTTGCTTTCGGTATATAACTCTCCCATCCATGAATATCATGATAAGGATTCTCTAGACAACTATAAATTGTTCAAAAACCAATATGGTGAGGCTGTTGCTCGCTATATTGGACCAAACAGCAGGAATGGCCCCCCAAAGGAAGCCATATGGGTGCCCAAGAAAACTCTTGAAGCATTACCTTCTACTCCCTCCGTTCTGAATTACTTGTCCTCGATTTGTCTAGATACGGATGTATCTAACACTAAAATGAGTCTAGATACATCCGTATCTAGACAAATCTAAGACAAGTAATTTGGAACGGAGGGAGTACCATGTTACTAACCATACATGCCCAAAATGCTCGTTATTTTCTTGAAAAAGTTTGACAGAATGAGTATATGCATACCTCATTCAACCACTATACTCATTCATCTGGAAATAATTTCAATGCTTATTCTTTGATTATGCTCGCACCTCATCGAGTAACAATTATGGTTATCGAGGGAAATCATATCCTGCTCTTTCATTTGTTTTGAAGCCACTTGCAAAGATGTGGGTGGTTAAGAAAGCCTAATTCTTCTGCAGGACTATGTCTCCGGGTGTACCTAATGGATAATGGAGTACTAGTCATTTGACCGGAGACAATTCGTTGTTTGTCAACCCCAAATTAACTGTTTCACCTCTGAAGTATATCACTTTTGGCGACAACAACAAGGGAAAGGTAATTGGGTTAGGTAAAGTTGCTATATCCAAAGACAAGTCCATTGATGATGTTTTACTTGTTCAGTCTCTTGGATTAAATCTCATGTCAGTTGGCAAGCTTTGTGATCTAGGCATGCTAGTTCTATTTTCCATATCCAAATGCATTGTCTTTATGGCATGTGATAATTTCTTCATCTTCGAGGGAACTAGAAAAGGTGATTTATATATAGTGGATTTCCCTAAGGGTCCTTCAATCCAAACTTGTTTGCTTGCAAAAGCAACCGAAGGTTGGCTGTGGCACCGAAGGCTTGGTCATGCAAGTATGAGAAATTTGCAGACCCTAGTGAAGAAAAATCATCTCCGTGGGACTCCTGATGTAAAATATGACAAGGATCATCTTTGTGCTGCATGTGGGGCTGGTAAATTGTCCAAGAAGCATCATTCATCAAAGACTGTTATGACCACAACAAGACCTCTGTAAATTCTTCATATGGATTTATTCGGACCTCAAAACTATGCAAGTTTTGGTGGCAGTCATTATGGTCTTGTTATTGTTGATGATTTCTCTCATTTGACTTGGGTATTGTTTCTCGAAGACAAAACCTACACCCAAGACATCTTCAAAAGCTTCGCTAAGAAGGCCCAGAATGAATATGATGTGCGAATTAAGCATGTCAGAAGCGACAATGGCACTGAGTTCAAAAACACTCATATCCATGAATTTCTCAACGAAAATGGTATTACTCATGAGTTCTCTGCCGCATACAGTCCCCAACAGAATGGAGTTGTCGATAGAAAGAATAGATCTCTCATCGAAATGGCGAGAACAATGCTCAGTGAGTATAAAACTCCTATTCGCTTTTGGGCTGACGCTATTAACAATGCTTGTCATGTTATCTGTCGTGGGAAACCACGGCCACACCTATGGGGCCATCAACCCTTTGTTGTTTGGCAAGGGGGATGAGCACATTACACAAAGAGTGGAGAACGTAGGAGATCAAAGGGAAGTTTTACCCAGGTTCGGGCCGCCGCGAGGCATAAAACCCTACTCCTGCGTTGGTGGATTGATGGGAGGACCATGGTGGAACGCAGTGCTCTATCCTGGCAGAGTTGCCTCAGGGCGGGGGCAGCTACGCGCGTATAAGTGTACAAGTGTCCGAATCCTTTCTATGGTTGCCCTGGCCCAGCTTTCATAGATCAAGGGGTCACCACAATGGCAAATCAGTTATTGTGTACTGGTTAAATAGCAAACAGTGCTATCATACCTAACTCTGCACACGAAGCAACGCGCATTAAATGCGCTGCTTAGTATCACATCATGGCGTGCCAGGCCATTCGGCCACCTTCTTGTCTGTCTGCTTGACACGTCTCTGGACGGGTGTCATTTGGAGGTGATTTCTGATACGTCCATTTTGCATCATGCGTTTGTATTGGTATTTAATGCATTATGGGCTGTTATTACACATTATATCACCATACTTATGCCTATTCTCCCTTATTTTACAAGGTTAATTTACATGAAGTGGGAGAATGCCGGCAGCTGGAATTCTGGCCTAGAAAAGGAGCAAATATTAGAGACCTATTCTGCACAACTCCAAAAGTCCTAAAACTTCATAGAGCATGTTTTTGGAATATATAAAAAAATTTGGGCGAAGAAAGAACCAGAGGGGGGCCACCAGCCAGCCATAAGGGTGGAGGGTGCGCCCTACCCCCTGGGTGCGCTCCCAACCTTGTGGGACCCCTGGCAGGCCTACGGTGCCCATCTTATGCTATATGGTGTCTTTTACCCTGGAAAACAATCATAGAGAAGCTTACGAGACGAAACACCGCCGTCTCGAGGCGTAACCTGGGCAGAACCAATCTAGGGCTCCGGCGGAGCTGTTCTGCCGGGGAAAAATCCCTCCCAGAGGGCGAAATCATCACCATTTTCATCACCATCGATCCTCTCATCGAGACGGGGTTATTCTCCATCAACATATTCACCAGCACCATCTCCTCTCAAACCCTAGTTTATCTCTTGTATCCGATCTTGGTCCCAAAACCTCAGATTGGTACCTGTGGGTTGCTACTAGTGTTGATTACTCGTAGTTGATGCTAGTTGGTTTATTCGGTGGAAGATCATATGTTCAGATCCTTAATAATAATTAATACTCCTCTGATTATGATTATGATTATGAATATGCTTTGTGAGTAGTTACGTTTGTTCCTGAGGACATGGGAGAAGTCTTGTTATAAGTAATCATGTGAATTTGCTATTAGTTCGATATTTTGATGAGATGTATGTTGTCTCTCCTCTAGTGGTGTTATGTGAACGTCGACTACATGACACTTCACCATTATTTGGGCTAGGATAAGACATTGGGAAGTAATAAGAAGATGATGGGTTGCTAGAGTGACAGAAGCGTAAACTCTAATTTATGCGTTGCTTCGTAAGGGGCTGATTTGGATCCATATGTTTCATGCTATGGTTAGGTTTACCTTAGTACTTCTTTTGTAGTTGGGGATGCTTGCGAGAGGGGTTAATGATAAGTGGGAGGCTTGTCCAAGTAAGGGCATGCAACACCCAAGCACCGGTCCACCCACATATCAAACTATCAAAGTAACAAATGTGAATCATCTGAGCATGATGAAAACTAACTTGACAGTAATTCCCATGTGTCCTCGGGAGCGCTTCGCATTATATAAGAGTTTGTCTAGGCTTGTCCTTTGCTACAAAAAGGATTGGGCCACCTTGCTGCACCTTAGTTACTTTATTTACTTGTTACCCATTACGATTTATCTTATCACAAAACTATCCGTGACCGATAATTTCAGTGCTTGCAGAGAATACCTTGCTGGAAACCACTTGTCATTTCCTTCTGCTCCTCATTGGGTTTGACACTCTTACTTATCAAAAGGACTACGATAGATCCCCTACACTTGTGGGTCATCAATTTCCGTAGGAAGTGGCTGCCATGTGTCAAGAAACAACCACTTAGTCACTTGGGAGCTTGACACCGCACCGACCGATGACTTGCATCGCTGTGAGGTGGAGTGGTGGAGCCTTGGCGGGGTGGTCCGCCTTCATCGTGCCCGGAAGGCCTGCCGGGGCAGTCTTGAGGCTTGTCTTCGGAGCAACCTCGACCTTGCCAGGCTCGCCTGCCCAGCAAGGGAGGCTTTCCCATAGTGGCGTCTTGCTTCCTTTGGCTTGCCTTGGTCTTCTTGATTTGCCCTCTGATCTCTCAAAGAGCTGTCTCTTCAACTTGATCTCATTCTGGATGTCGCAACCATGCTCTTTAGGCATGTGCATAGTCTGAGCAACATACCCAGGGTTTGTTGCACCTACAGGAGCCCACATGCCTGGCCCAAACACGCTGCCGGGTGTCATCGGGGTAGGCCCTATCTAGTGCACAGGCAAGAGGGCAGTAGTTGCTTGTCCTTTGAGATCTTCTTTGCTTCTTCATTAACCTGAGCCTAGGTCAGTTTTCGATTCTCCCACGCGTGTGTAATGCCAATCATGTTGGGAGAGATAACGGGCCACGATCTGCGGGGAACCCATGTCCCACATTCACGGGGCAGTAACTGCCACCCTATTATCTTTCCCGCTCCGAGCGCCTCCGCCACGTGTTATGAATGCACTGCACAAAGTTGGTGGCGATGCGGAGGGCGCGGGAATGAGTGCCCTGGCAGAAAGCCATGTGCCGCGGATTGACGTAGGGGGTTGGCCTTGATTCCTCAAGCCGTTAATGACGAGGGGGAGTCAGACTAGTCGAGCGGGGCGGCTGCCTTCATGGAGATATCTAGCCCCCTGCCCCGCTCGTCTATAATAGGGGATGTGGGGCAAGGCGTTTTTCCACTCACCCTTCTCCTTCCATTTTTGCAGCAGTCCTTGCCCACCATGGCAAGAGGCCAGGGGCGTGCATTGCTCCAGTGGTGGCAACGAGAACTTCTGTTCGACAACGTCTCCCTCCTTCCCCTGAAGATGCGGGGATGGAGCCCGCCACGAGAGGAGGTCGAAGGGGGGAGAGGTCATGGTCATCGTGGTGCCCGGTGTCGGTGTCAAAACCGGCCGATCTCGGGTTGGTGGTCCCAAACTGTGTGTCTGAGGATCGAAGGTAACAGGAGACAAAGGGCACACGATGTTTACCCAAGTTTGGGCCCTCTTGATGGAGGTAATACCCTACTTCCTGCTTGATTGACTTTGATGAGTATAGGGGTTACAAGAGTCGATCTACCTCGAGATCGTAATGGCTAAACCCTAGCTGTCTAGCCTATGTTAATTCTAATTGCCTCTACGGACTAAACTCTCCAGTTTATATGGACAACTGAGGGGCCTAGGGTTGTACAGAGTCGGTTTACAGAGAAAGGAAATCGTACATCCGATCGCCAAACTTGCCATCCACGCAAAGGAGAGTCCCATCCGGACACGGGGGAAGGCCTTCTATCTTGTATCTTCACGGCCCATCAGTCCAGCCCATGTTACATAGCCCGGACACCCGAGGACCCCATAATCCAGGACTCCCTCAATAGCCCCTGAACCAGTGTTTCAGTGATGATGTGCACATCGGCACGCAGACTGCCTTCGGCATTGCAAGGCGGGTTCCTCCTCAGAATACTTCAAAGTAGTCTTTTGAATAAGAGAACCGTATCCGGCTCTGTATAGCAGTCACAACCCTCAACCACAAGGGCACAATACTTAATCAAAATAAGATCTATCTACTGACAACTTTTTCGGCAAAACGTCACGTCGGGCCTCTTTATCATTTCGAACCATTTTTTGGTCTCCCGCTTCGCATTTTGAGGCACGGCTTCTATTGGTACGTCTTGTCAAAACAGATATCATGTCCGCTTATTGCGGTATCCTCATCTATACTGGTTTGGGTAATCCAACCGTGTTGTTCGCACGACTCCATGGGAACAGGTGAGTTTTAAAGCTTGTGTGTGTGTGTGGGGGGGGGTGCTTGATATTCACTGCCTATATAAGCGGATAAAGATCCATCCTTTTACCCGACGCCTTTTTCCTTCCTCTGCTTCCCCATCCTCGAGCTCCAGCGCCCAAGCCTCAATCTCTTCCTGCCGGCACCAACCTCTCCGGCCATGTCCGGATCTAGCTCTCAGGACAAGTGGGTGGCCTCCTCTATCACGGAGAGGGATGTCAAGGAGCTCCGGGAGGCAGGGTACCTGACCGCGGAAGTTGCGCATAGGCTTCCTGCCAAAAAGCAAGTCATCCCCACTCTAGAGCCCGGCGAGAGGGTTATGTTCACCCCTCACTTCCTCCATGGATTAGGGTTTGCCCTTCACCCCTTCATCCGCGGCCTGATGTTCTACTACGGGCTAGACTTCCAAGATCTAGCCCTGAATTCATTCCTCCACATCTCGGCGTTCATCGTCATATGCGAGGCGCTACTCCGCACCCCCCACACACTTTGGTCTTGATACATCTCCAACGTATCTATAATTTTTTATTGCTCCATGCTATATTATCTACTGTTTTGGGCAATTTTGGGCTTTATTATCCACTTTTATATTATTTTTGGGACTAACCTATTAACCGAAGGCCCATCTCAGAATTGCTGTTTTTTTGCCTATTTTAGTGTTTCGAAGAAAAGGAATATCAAACGGAGTCCAATTGACCTGAAACTCCACGGAACTTATTTTTGGACCAGAAGAAGCCCACGGAGTACCAGAAGTTCACTAGGGGAGTCCCGGGCTGCCCAGGAGGGTGGGGGGCGCGCCCACCCCCCTAGGGCGTGCCCCCTACCTCGTGGACAGCCCGAAGGTCCACCGATGTGCTTCTTTCACCCATATATACCCAAGTACCCTAAAACTATCGGGGAATAGAATAGATCGGGAGTTCCACCGCCGCAAGCCTCTGTAGCCACCAAAAGTCAATCGGGACCCTGTGCCGGCACCCTGTCGGAGGGGGGAACCCTCACGGGTGGCCATCCTCATCATCTCGGCGTTCTCCATGACGAGGAGGGAGTAGTTCACCCTCGGAGCTGAGGGTATGTACCAGTAGCTATGTGTTTGATCTCTCTCTCTCTCTCGTGTTCTTGATTTGGCACGATCTTGATGTATCGCGAGCTTTGCTATTATAGTTGGATCTTATGTTTCTTCTCCTCCTCTACTCTCTTGTAATGGATTGAGTTTTCCCTTTGAAGTAATCTTATCGGATTGAGTCTTTAATGATTTGAGAACACTTGATGTATGTCTTGTCGTGCGTATCTGTGGTGACAATGTGATATCACGTGATTCACTTGACGTATGTTTTGGTGATCAACTTGCGGGTTCCGCCCATGAACCTATGCATAGGGGTTGGCACACGTTTTCGTCTTGATTCTCAGGTAGAAACTTTGGGGCACTCTTTGAGGTTCTATGTGTTGGTTGAATAGATGAATCTGAGATTGTGTGACGCATATCGTATAATCATACCCACGGATACTTGAGGTGACATTGGAGTATCTAGGTGACATTAGGGTTTGGGATGATTTGTGTCTTAAGGTGTTATTCTAGTACGAACTCTAGGGCTGTTTGTGACACTTATAGGAATAGCCCAACGGATTGATTGGAAAGAATAACTTTGAGGTGGTTTCGTAGCCTACCATAATCTCTTCGTTCGTTCTCCGCTATTAGTGACTTTGGAGTGACTCTTTGTTGCATGTTGAGGGATAGTTATATGATCCAATTATGTTATTATTGTTGAGAGAACTTGCACTAGTGAAAGTATGAACCCTAGGCCTTGTTTCCTAGCATTGCAATACCGTTTACGCTCACTTTTGTCATTAGTTACCTTGCTGTTTTTATATTTTCAGATTACAAAAACCTATATCTACCATCCATATTGCACTTGTATCACCATCTCTTCGCCGAACTAGTGCACCTATACAATTTACCATTGTATTGGGTGTGTTGGGGACACAAGAGACTCTTTGTTATTTGGTTCCAGGGTTGCTTGACAGAGACCATCTTCATCCTATGCCTCCCACGGGTTGATAAACCTTAGGTCATCCACTTGAGGGAAACTTGCTACTGTCCTACAAACATCTGCACTTGGAGGCCCAACAACGTCTACAAGAAGAAGGTTGTGTAGTAGACATCAGGCCTCTGGCTAAAAGTCTTGAATGTGAAGCCTAAGGTGGTTGATGGGCAGCATGCGGACTACGGCGGCGCCATGGTGAGCAAGATTCCCAGCACCACTTGGCCCAAAGGGGCCTTCGTGGAGACTGTAAAGGTGTGGTAGCAGGAGTGGTTCTATATCATCGAAACCCGCGGCAGCAAATGGGCGGCCACTCCTGAGTTCAGATCGGGCCCCCCTATGCGGCTCGCATCATGGACCAACAAGGGTCTGGACTAGGGGTCGACCGACAAAGTGATGATGCTGCAAAAGCGCATCAAGAATATGACAAACAAGCACACCAGTCTCACTGACATGATTCAGGTGATGCTCTTCTGCCGGGTCCTCCCGTGCCAACATCGACCTCTCTACATGTGGGAGTTTATTCCGGAGGGCCCCCGAACCCTGCAGCGCTTCTTCGGCACAACACACAAAGAGATCTAGAAGCTACTCTTCAAGGCCCAGAAGACGTGGCCGAGGAAGACCAAAGACATCGGTCTTGATAGCGTGAATCCGGCTACTATGGTAAGTTTTTACTTCAGAACACAATTTCGGTCCCTAAATCAAAGGGTATACTGAGATTTCCATTCCTTATTCAGGGCTAGACAACGAAGGCGGAGAGGATCAGGTGTCCGGTGCCGCTACCAAAAACCCAGCCACTCCTCTGCTAACGAGGATGCTGGTCCCGGCGCCCTACCAGATGTCAGAGAAGAAGGCCAAAAAGAAGAGCAAGGAGGCCAAGGGTGGCCTCCGCCGTAAAGGCACTTCGGACGCAGTGTCTGGAGAGACCGAAGCCCACTCCTCCCACGAGGTGGATGAAGAAGAAGAGGAGGAGGCGACAGAAAGTGGCTCTCCCCTCAAGGGGGAAAAGAAGAAAAGGGCAGCATCCGTAGACCCGGAGGAGGGGGCGTCTAAGAGGGAGAAGATAACCCTCTCGGGCGGTTTGGATACGGACGCCGAACACACCCCTGAGTGGCGCCACAGGGGCAAGCCCCTGGCCACATCGTAAGTGCCAAAGGATACTTTACAGATATCCAGTTTTTTAAGATTGTAATATAACATATTACGTTGTGTTTTTCAGTCCGGCCCGCGACCTCCCCCAACCATCGCTACCTGAGGGGAACTCTCTGGTACCAGGGATGGTGGAGAGCGAGACGCCTCCGCAAGCCTCTCCACCAACCAACGCGGATGACACCAAGGTGTTGTCCCGAAGGGCCTCTCCGGGCCACGGAGAGGTGAGGGAGGCTGCGAACACAACGCTGAGGGGTGAGGCCTCGGCTGCCGAGAACCTGGGGGCGCAACCCCCATGGAGACTGACGGCGAGGGTTTTGACCAGTCTCGCCCCCAGCCAGGCACTATTCCGAAGGCCCATATGGCTCCGGAATCGAGCGAGCAAACCCCCTTTGAAGGAGGGGGTGCGCCAACCCCGACGGCGACCTCCAGTAATCCGGACGCGCTGAACACTCTGGTGGAGGCACTGCAGCGTGCTTCCATCATGGAGGAGCACCGCACCTTGATGGGTGCGGTGGTTGAGAAGGTTCCGTCCGCCAAGAGCGGGTTGAACGAAGCCTTCACTAGCCTGCTAACAGGCTTCAAGGTATGTGATGTAATATTCTTAGCCGCTTTTCATATGAAAAGTATGCATGTGTATAAATAGTAGCCCCCTGAGACTCTGTTCGTTTTAAGAAACGGCCAAACAGAGGATCAAATAATAATCGCAGGAGGTAACGTACTGGTCTATTGGTAAACAGGCTTCATTATTGCAGGTAGTGCGGCCGAGGTCGAGACCCTGAAGAGCGCCCTCGCCCAAGCGAAGGAGCAGGAACGAGTGAGAAAAGAAGCCGCTGATAAAGCGGCTACGGATTTAAAGGCCGAGCAGGTCGCCTACCACCAGTATGAGGAGCGGGTGACCGAAGTGGAGCAAGAGCTCAAGGATGCCGCCGGCAAGTGCGAGGCCTTGGAGGAGTAAAATAAGGCCCAAGCGGTCGATCTCGCCAAGGCTCTCCAGGAGGCCAAGGAGGCGCGGACCGAGTCTCGGGCGGCCCGCGAGGAGATCAAGCAGGCCGAACAGATAGCGGCTGGTAAGCCCTTTCTTTTGCAGAGTAAATTCGGCAGTCAGAAATATGTCTTGCTCACTCGACTATGGAGTTCTCCAGACGCCTTTGCGGATCTTCCGAAGAGCGCTGCCGACGCCGTACAATATTTCCGGGCCCAAGAGGGGAACACGACGGAGAAGCTCTTCTGGTCACAGTACTTGGCGCTGGAGCATCCAGCGCTGTTG
Organism: Aegilops umbellulata; assembly: GCA_032464435.1. NCBI lineage: Eukaryota > Viridiplantae > Streptophyta > Magnoliopsida > Poales > Poaceae > Aegilops > Aegilops umbellulata. Next base: position 358,243,531 of record CP136054.1, on the reverse strand, counting down.
AACAACCAGATGATGCAGTTGGCGGAGCTGCATAGGATGTCCGGATTGGCCATGAAGGACATCATAGTCCGGCTGTGGCCAACCGAACCCATTCCTAGCAGCTACTTCGGCCTGGTCAAGCGGCTCGGCGACGCCCTGCCCCGAGTTGAAGCTGTGAAGCGCTCGGCGTGCATAGAGGGTGCGCGGATGGCTTTTGCCCGTGCCAAGATGCACTGGGCGAAGATGAAGGCCGCCGTCGTGGCGACTGAGGGCCCACCCGAAGGCAAGGACCACCACAAACCAGAGCGATATTTCAACGATGTCCTCGAGGGTGCCAACTTACTAAAGGGCCAATGCTCAAAGGATATTATATTCGAGTAAATGTATCAGGATTGTCCAGAGATTGTTTTGTGAACAAAAGCTACATAATATATTTATGCCGTTATCTTAAATTACTTTCCTCCTGTGTGGCTATTCTTAAATCTGAGAGTTTACCAGTCGTCGGCTTCAGCCCCCACGTAGATGCTACGGGGGTGTTCAGAATAGCGCGCTACCACACTTGACCCAACGTCTTGGTCCGTGAAGGAGGTGTCGGCGCAGCAAACCAGGCAATCAGACTATACGGTTTTATCACTTTCACTTAGCCATAGGAGTTTCACAATGGCACAGGGGACTAACCCTTGGTGCGTATGCGGCTATCCCAACTAGGAAGCCTTAGACGCGTGACTGTATGAAGGCCAGGCCTTCGTGTAAGCGGAAAAAATCGCAAGAGATTTATATTAAGTCGCCGAACTGCTGACCAGTTCTCACCGCATCATGACAACCGGTTTTCGGTTTTCTCTAATGAGGCGTTTGACCGAACGAACGGGAAACGCAATCGCAGTAGTTCTCCCTTTACTACCTTAGCTGAACAAGCGGAACGTAAAGTAGTAACCATAGGGGCCGGGCAACCCAACTATTGACCGAAGACATGATTCAGAGCTGAAGCATATAATGCAGTATTCGGGACGCTGAAGTATACTCTGAGAGTGTTCAGACTTTTTTTTAAATATATGTGGCTGAATAGAGCCCCTGGCATTTTAAATCATGCCGAGGTGTATATGCCAATCTGACGTGAAGAGGGAATACAGAATATGAAACAAACCAATACCGAATAGGTTTGGACAAAACTGTTTCCATCATAGTCTAATTGATACGTCGAAACATGCTCTTACAGAGAATGCCATAGGCACCAATGCTATTTTACATGCCAAGAATTTGTAAACAAGGGAAACATGTATACAGGTCCTAAAAAAGAAAAGGTGGTGTTGAAGATCCTTTGGACACCCTGCCGCACGTCTGCGCCGCTTTTTGCCTAGGTGTAGGATCCTTTGAGAGGATCAACGATCATGTAGATAAAAGGGTCCTGAGAAAGGGCCCTTGTACCATCGTAAATGGATTTAGGTTTTGAAGAACCTGTAACATGAGAGAAAACAGAAAAAGAAGATGGAAAAGAAGAGAAAGATTAAGGTCCGAATAGGGTTGAGCCGTATTATGGATCTCGTCCACCGTGTGCCTTCGTCGTCGCCCAAGGTATTTTGAGTGCGTAGTTATGCACGCGTGGTACATATGCCGCGATTAGATGGGGCGACTGGCAGAGGCAGAGTTGCTAATCCAGCTCTGGATGGCCCGAGCTGTCGTTCTGTAGGGTAGACCAGACTCGTTTGACAGTGTCCGGAGGCTTGATGGCCGATGAAGTGTTCAGCTTGATAGGGCCGCTCTGTACCTCGGCCGCGAGGGCCACGGTGTGCTGCTCGGTACGGAGGGAGCGCTCCATCTTTCCATTGACTATGATAACGCCGCGGGGTCTAGTGTTACACCCATGATGCGGCTATATCTCCCACGTGTCGGGGCACGACTTGGAGGCATAACCGCATGGTAGTTTTATCGCAAGAAGGGTCATCTTCACACAATCCCATGTAATGAACAAGAATGGGATAAAGAGTTGGCTTACAATCGCCACTTCACACAATACATTAATTAAACATACATCATTCAGAGTACACACATAGACCGACTACGGTCAAATCCGAATAAAAAGAAGATAACCCCAAATGCTAGATCCCCGATCGCCCCAACTGGGCCCCACTACTGATCAACATGAAAAGGAACATTGTAACGACCAAGGTCCTCGTCGAACTCCCACTTGAGCTTGGTTGCGTCACCTGCACTAGCATCATCGTCACCTGCAACTGTTTTGGTAGTATCTGTGAGTCACGGGGACTCAGCAATCTCAAAACCCGCGAGATCAAGACTATTTAAGATTATGGGTAGGAAAGGGGTAATGAGGTGGATCTGCAGCAAGCACTAAGCAAATATGGTGGCTAACATACGCAAATAAGAGCGAGAAGAGAAGCACCGCAACGGTCGTGAAGCTAGAAGTGATCAAGAAGTGATCCTGAAACTACTTACGCACAACCATAACACAAGAACCGTGTTCACTTCCCGGACTCCGCCGAAAAGAGACCATCACAGCTACACACGCGGTTGATGCATTTAATTTAAGTCAAGTGTCAAGTTCTCTATAATCGGACATTAACAAATTCCCATCTGCCGCATAACCGCGGGCATGGATTTCGAAAGTTTATACCCTGCAGGGGTGTCCCACCTTAGCCCATCACAAGCTCTCACGGTCAACGAAGGATATTCCTTCTCCCGAGAAAACCCGATCAGGCTCGGATTCCCGGTTACAAGACTTTTCGACAATGGTAAAACAAGACCAGCAAAGCCACCCGATGTGCCGACAAATCCCGATAGGAGTCGCACGTATCTCGTTCTCAGGGCACACCGGATGGGCAAGACGTCGGATTGGCATAGACCCTGGTTGCCCAGGGGGCGCCAGACATCGCCAGGTTTGGACCAGCACTCAGAGGAACACTGGCCCGGGGGGGGGGGGGGGGTTAAAATAAAGATGACCCTTGAGTCTGCAGAACCCAAGGGAAAAAGGCTTAGGTGGCAAATGTTGAAACCAAGGTTGGGCCTTGCTAGAGGAGTTTTATTCAAAGCGAGCTGTAAAGGGGGTCCCATAAATCCCCAACCGCATAAGGAATGCAAAATCAAGGAACATAACACCGGTATGACGAAAACTAGGGGCGGCAAGAGTGGAACAAAACACCAGGCATAAGGCTGAGCCTTCCACCCTTTACCAAGTATATAGATGCATTAATTTAAATAAGAGATATTGTGATATCCCAACATATCCATGTTCCAACATGGAACCAACTTCAACTTCACCTGCAACTAGCAACGCTATAAGAGGGGCTGAGCAAAAGCGGTAACATAGCCAAACAACGGCTTGCTAGGAAGGTGGGTTAGAGGCTTGACATAGCAATATGGGAGGCATGATAAACAAGTGGTAGGTAGCGTGACATAGTGATAGAGCGAACAACTAGCAAGCAAAGATAGAAGTGATATCGAGGGTAATGGTCATCTTGCCTGAGATCCCGCAAGGAAGAAGAGCGAGTCCATGAAGAAGACAAACGGACGAAGTCGAAGGAATCCTCACAAACGCGACTTAACCGGAACTATCAAGGAGAAGCGCAACCGGAAATAAGCAAGCAACATAGTAAACAATCATCACATAAACATGGCATGATGCACAATCAAGTATGATGCATGTCCGATTTAATGAGCATGGCACGACAAAGTGCAACAAACAACACTACAAATTAAGTGGAGCTCAATATGCAACAGGTTGCATATTGACGAAACACCACATCAATTATTTAGTTCTCTCCCGTTTATGTACCCAACAATATTAAATGTTGTTAAACATGGCAAGAGGTGAAGTATAAGTAAACTAACTATTTAGGCAAGTTTAAATGAGGCCGGAAATAACAAACAACAATTCCGGAAAATCCTCATGTGCATATTTTAGATTTGGTACTGTTCTACCTAAAAACATATTTTAGAGTTGTTAAACATGCAAAGTAATGTCAGCATGTTAAACTATGCATTTTCCTACCCCATTTACATATATAATTTATTAAAATCCGAGCTACGGTTAATTAGTTATGAAATAAATCATTTTAACATGGCATTTATGCAAATTAATGCAAACAATATTTTAAACATTTTTAACATGGATGAAAGTTGCAAATCATGGAACTAGATGAAATTCTAAGCAAGTTACATATATAACATGTTTTATGTGGATGCATGGACATTTAGTTATGAGCATTTTAAAAAGATGGCATTTGCTGTAAATATGCATGCACTGGATATTTAGGAAAAACGGAACAGGGGAAATCTAAACAGGCTGAAATAGGAGCTACACGGGCTAAATTGGCGAGCGGTAGATAGATATAGAGCACACGCAGAAATTGGGCTGCCTGGGACTCAAACCAGGGACCTCCTGCATGAGTGCCTGCGAGATTAACTAGTTGAACTAGAATGGATAGATGATGCTGAATGGGTTTGGCAGTAGATGAAGCAGCAAGAAGCTCTCAAAGTCTGAAGGTGCAAAATTGCAGGAAAAAGAATGCGCAGCCGTGGAGGTTCGATCTCGAGGCTCCCCTATAGGATTGCGTGGCCTAGACCACTGAGATGCTGCTATGTTTGGCGCCAAAGGGAAGCTCGGCTCGTTTCGAATGATCAGAAGGCCTAGTCTTCTTCTCCCGCGAATACACGGATGCATCGCCGGCGAGCAAACGCAGCGGCAGCTGCTGCTATGATGAGCCGGCGGTGGTGCGGAAACAAGGGATGGGTGCTACTGCGTGTGCGCGGGCGCGGAGCAACGACGGGTGCAGCACAAGCTCAAGGCTTTCGGTCATGGCGGCCAAGCCTCGGTGTTGTGCGTGCAAGCGCTGGGCGAGGCATGCGGCAGTGCGTGGGTGTAGATGCGTGTGCATGGAGGTGTGCAGCGAAGGTGCAGTAAAGCACTGAAGCTAGCGGCATGTGTGGGAGCAGGAGCTTGGGTCCATGGCGGTGTTGCATTGCGAGGCAAGCGCTACAGCAGCGGGCATGCGGAAACATGCTAGGGTGCGCGTGTTCATGCAGAGAACTGCGGAAGGAGGCATGATGCTGAATGCAGTGCGGAAGAGGCAAGGCACGAGCTTGAACTCACTTCCCTGGTTGGTCATGGCGGACGGCCTTGGGGTTGCGCGGATCAACGGACATGCGAACAATGAGACCGGAGAGAGAGATGGGGAGGAGCAGAGCTTCACCGTGGGGATGTTGCTGGAGTCGTACGAGGTCGAGGCTTCTCGGGGACGGAGGAGGAGCGCGCTGACGGGGACGCCGCCGGTTCCGTGAAGAAGAGGAAGCAGAGAAGCATACAACGAGGAAGAAGCCTTCGGGGTCCTCGTGGTCGCGTGTGAGGGTGAGGAAGACGACGAAGAGGGTCGGGGTTGTCTCCCCGTGGCAGCAACGCAGACGACAAAGGTGTTCAGGCCGGGGACGAGCTTAAGCTCTCCTCGTCCAGGGCGACGGCTATGGTGGGCGACCTACCTCGCGGCGGCAGGGAGAGGGGGAAATGGAGAGAGGAGAGGCTAGGGTAGGTTTTAGAGAAGTTTTATAGGAGGCTAGGGGAGCTACCGGCCGTCAAATAAGCCGAAGCGTTGACGTGGAGCCTCCTGATTGCCTGCCGTACAGGAGGTAGGCGAAGAACAGGAGGGATCGCCTCTGATGGGTTTATTGGGCTGAAATCAGACAGGTAAGTGGCAGGTGGGCTGCTTCTGCGGTATTGCTTCTTCTTTTTTTTTCAGACAGAAAAATAAAGACCAAAAAGCACAGGAATATGGCGAGGGTTTGGAGAGATATGAGAATATCCCCGGAGTCCCGAATTTGTGTAGAATTTGAATAAATTGCTTTGGGCATTTTTAAGGACAGAAAAATAATTCAGTTTGAAATTGATTCAAACTTGAGCCATTTTTGAACCCTACCAAAACAACTCCAAAATTGATGATATTTGACAGAGAGGTATAAGGCATGGAGTAAGATCATCAGGAAATAAATGAACATTAACGGAGGAGGGAAATATGTCACTTGCAAAAACATGAGGAAGAAGGAAGGGAGAGGTGATGATACATGGGACATATGCATAGGCAAACAACAATGTAACATGCATGAATACAGCAAACAAATGAATACCCACGACGATAACGAAAAACATGAAAGGCGTCTGAAGCGTCGGTCTCGGGGCGTCACAACACTCCTCCACTTACAAGAGATCTCGTCCCGAGATCTAAGGATGGCACCAGAGAGAAGAGAAAGAGGAAGAGGTAAAACGAAGTTGCTTCTTTGACAAACAAGTGAAACCATGAACCTTGAGAGGTTGAACAAATCGAAAGAAAGAATACAATGGAGGCGAACGAGATTGCAAACACTCTGTTAACAAAGAGGAACAAGGAACATTATGAGGACCCTGTAGATTGAAGCATGGAACAAGAGCTCAATGAACCTATAAGAATATGACCACCTCGATATAATGAGATAGCCAAGGAATAAGAATGACAGAATTTGGACAGCACTCTGGTAGAAAAGAGAAGGAAAACTTGATAAGATGAAAAGAAATTGAAGAGATGACACAACACTCTGGTTAAATGGATAAACAAGGAAAAAACATGATCTTGACAAAACAAGAAGATGGTTCGAAGAGAGCAACATCACAATGCCTCCGGAACAAATGAATGGAGATGGATGGAAAGAAAAGAACGGAGAAGAAGAATGACAACTCTGCCAATTAAAATTGAAAGAGCATCCTTCCAAGAAGGTTAGAACGAAGTTGTTGGAAAACCAACAAAGAAAAGAATAAACTTGTTGTGGGCTTATGAGAACATCCCAAAATTATGAGGTGACAACTGGCCACTAACAGAAACAATTGGTTGGATTGATATCAAGAAGGAGACAAAAAAAACTTATTTCACTGGGAGGATAAATGAAGAACTTGGGTCATTTATAAGCACCATAATAGCAACAATCCTTGGGGAAAGCTTTTGGTGAAATATAACCCAAGATAACTCCAATGAAGAGATGGATGGGTTGCAAAGGATCTCCTGAACGAAGATAAAATGATGGGTTTACATATCTCATCCGTGACAACTTGCGAATCATGAAACACGAAGGGAAATTGTCAAGAATGACATAAGACTATCTCGAAGATAAGGTAGAAGGGATTGCATTTTGGAATGCAGGAAGAAGAATACTTGAGCTCCTCCAACAAGAATCTTGATGAACACTTCGAGAATGAAAGAAATATTTGATGATCCACCATGTAGAACCTCCATGAAGAACTCCGGTGAACAAAAGGATGATAGAAAGAAAAGAGAAGTTGAAAGAACAAGGTGAAGTCTTGCAATGATTTAGATGGAGCTTGATGACGAGATAATGTGGAAAAAACGTGGAACTCCGGAAAAGAAAACATGAAGCATCTCGAAACGAGAAATGTGACATGATGAACAACTCTGGAAGAAGAAACTAGATCACTTGGATGAAACAATAATAAGAATTACGTTATGCGTATCCTTCACCAATTAAAATTGATGACAAGCAACGGATTTGGCACACTACTTATTCTCGTAGAAAGGATTAAGAGAGATATAGCGCAAACTTGAGAAGGTCTTCAACGATCCGTCGGTAGGATTTGGAAAGAACGAATGAATTGATACGATAATAAAGGAATAGGAATGTTGAACAAACCACCGGTAGGATTATGAGAGAACAAATGAATTGATAGGATGCCAAACGAAGAGGAATCTTAAACAAACCGCCGTAAGAATTGAAAATGAAAGTAGCAAAGGCACAATTCATCGGGAAGAGTTAGAAAACGAATAAAGATACTTGAGGGAATTTAGATACATGAGGACGAAGAGATCATGAACTGATTAGAGGATATTTGAACGATGCATCGGTAAGATTTGGAGAACGAGAGCTGAAAGCTGGAAATGAATAAACCCAAAATGATGGCCTTCGGAGAATCAAACTGAAAAGACTCTCGAATTGCTCCGGATGGGTGAAAACAATTCTCACAATTGAAAACAATTATGAGAGGATGGCATGAAGCTAGAACCATGAATCTTCGAAAGAGCGAATAAGATTTAGAGGAAAATTATTCTTCGGTCTTCAAAATCCGAGAATGATGACGAGAAACACCACCATGAATTGTTGAGGCACTCTGGTATGACAATTAGAAAGATTGAATGAACGATGAAAAGAGTTTGAAAGATCTTGGAGAAAGACATTTGACTGATGGTAACTTATTCTTACGTCAAACTTTGAAATGAATTTGGGATTAGCTCCGGGAAAATTTAGAAGAGTCGGGTAAGATCCTGGAAAAAGACCTGTGGGTTAGTGTTGGGGAACATAGTAATTTCAAAAAAATTCCTACGCACACGCAAGATCATGGTGATGCATAGCAACGAGAGGGGAGAGTGTTGTCCAGGTACCCTCGTAGACCGAAAGCTGAAGCATTAGCACAATGCGGTTGATGTAGTCGTACGTCTTCACGATCCGACCGATCAAGTACCGAACGCACGACATCTCCGAGTTCAGCACACGTTCAGCCCGATGACGTCCCTCGAACTCCGATCCAGCTGAGTGTTGAGGGAGAGTTTCGTCAACACGACGGCGTGGTGACGATGATGATGTTCTACCGACGCAGGGCTTCGCCTAAGCACCGCTACAGTATTATCGAGGTGGACTATGGTGGAGGGGGGCACCGCACATGGCTAAAAGATCAACCGATCAATTGTTGTGTCTCTAGGGTGCCCCCTGCCCCCGTATATAAAGGAGTAAGGGGGGGGTGCGCCCGGCCAGGAGAGGGGGTGCGCCAGGAGGAGTCCTACTCCCATCGGGAGTAGGACTCCCTCCCTTTTCCTAGTTGGATTAGGACTTGGAGGGAAAGAGGTGGAGGAGAAGAAGGAAAGGGGGGCGCCGCCCCCCTATCCTTGTCCTACTAGGGGGGAGGGGCGCGCGGCCCTTGCCCTGGCCGCCTCTCCTCTCTTCCACTAATGCCTGCTATGGCCCACTAACCTCCCGGGGGGTTCCGGTAACCTCCCGGTACTCCGGTAAAATCCCGATTTCACCCGGAACACTTCCGATATCCAAACATAGGCTTCCAATATATCAATCTTCATGGCTCGGCCATTTTGAGACTCCTCGTCATGTCCGTGATCACATACGGGACTCCGAACAACCTTTGGTACATCAAAACATATAAACTCATAATATAACTGTCATCGAAACGTTAAGCGTGTGGACCCTACTGGTTCGAGAACTATGTAGACATGACCGAGACACGTCTCCGGTTAATAACCAATAGCGGAACCTGGATGCTCATATTGGCTCCCACATATTCTACGAAGATCTTTATCGGTCAGACCGCATAACAACATACGTTGTTCCCTTTGTCATCGGTATGTTACTTGCCCGAGATTCGATCGTCGGTATCTCAATACGTAGTTCAATCTCGTTACTGGCAAGTCTCTTAACTCGTTCCGTAATACATTATCCCGCAACTAACTCATTAGTTGCAATGCTTGCAAGGCTTAAGTGATGTGCACTATCGAGAGGGCCCAGAGATACCTCTCCGACAATCGGAGTGACAAATCCTAATCTCGAAATACGCCAACCCAACAAATACCTTCGGAGAAACCTATAGAGCACCTTTATAATCACCCAGTTACGTTGTGACATTTGGTAGCACACAAAGTGTTCCTCCGGTAAACGGGAGTTGCATAATCTCATAGTCATAGGAACATGTATAAGTCATGAAGAAAGCAATAGCAACATACTAAACGATCGGGTGCTAAGCTAACGAAATGGGTCAAGTAAATCACATCATTCTCCTAATGATGTGATCCCGTTAATCAAATGACAACTCATGTCTATGGCTAGGCAAGTAGAGGCATACTAGTGACACTCTGTTTGTCTATGTATTCACACATGTATCATGTTTCCGGTTAATACAATTCTAGCATGAATAATAAACATTTATCATGATATAAGGAAATAAATAATAACTTTATTATTGCCTCTAGGGCATATTTCCTTCAGTCTCCCACTTGCACTAGAGTCAATAATCTAGATTACACAGTAATGATTCTAACACCCATGGAGCCTTGGTGCTGATCATGTTTTGCTCGTGGAAGAGGCTTAGTCAACGGGTCTGCAACATCCAGATCCGTATGTATCTTGCAAATTTCTATGTCTCCCACCTGGACTAAATCCCGGATGGAATTGAAGCGTCTCCTGATGTGCTTGGTTCTCTTGTGAAATCTGGATTCCTTCGCCAAGGAATTGCACCAGTATTGTCACAAAAGATTTTCATTGGACCCGATGCACTAGGTATGACACCTAGATCGGATATTAACTCCTTCATCCAGACTCCTTCATTTGCTGCTTCTGAAGCAGCTATGTACTCTGCTTCACACGTAGATCCCTCCACGATGCTTGATACGTCTCCAACGTATCTATAATTTTTGATTGCTCCATGCTATATTATCTACTGTTTTGGACCATATAGGGCTTTATTTTCCACTTTTATATTACTTTTGGGACTAACCTATTAACCGGAGGCCCAGCCCAGAATTGCTGTTTTTTGCCTATTTCAGTGTTTCGAAGAAACGAAATATCACACGGAGTCCAAACGGAATGAAACCTTCGGGAACGTGATTTTCTTATCAGATATGATCCAGGAGACTTGGACCCTCCGTCAAGAAAGCCATGGGGCGGTCACGAGGGTGGAGGGCGCCCCCTAGGGCGCGCCCCTGCCTCGTGGGCCCCTCTAAGCTCCACCGATGTACTCCTTCCTCCTATATATACCTACGTACCCCCAAATGATCAGTTACGGAGCCAAAAACCTAATTCCACCGCCACAACCTTCTGTACCCACGAGATCCCATCTTGGGGCCTGTTCCGGAGCTCCGCCAGAAGGGGAATCGATCACGGATGGCTTCTACATCATCACCATAGCCCCTCCGATGAAGTGTGAGTAGTTTACCTCAGACCTTCGGGTCAATAGTTAGTAGCTAGATTGCTTCTTCTCTCTTTTTGGATATCAATACAATGTTCTCCCCCTCTCTTGTGGAGATCTATTCGATGTAATCTTATTTTTGTGGTGTGTTTGTTAAGACCGATGAATTGTGGGTTTATGATCAAGTTTATCTATGAGCAATATTTGAATCTTCTCTGAACTCTTTTATGTATGATTGGTTATCTTTGCAAGTCTCTTCGAATTATCTGTTTGGTTTGGCCTACTAGATTGGTTTTTCTTGCAATGGGAGAAGTGCTTAGCTTTGGGTTCAATCTTCCGGTGTCCTTTCCCAGTGACAGTAGGGGCAGCAAGGCACGTATTGTATTGTTGCCATCGAGGATAACAAGATGGGGTATTTATCATATTGCATGAATTTATTCCTCTACATCATGTCATCTTGCTTAAGGCATTACTCTGTTTTCATTAACTTAATACTCTAGATGCATGCTGGATAGCGGTCGATAAGTGGTGTAATGGTAGTAGATGCAAGCAGGAGTCGGTCTACTTGTATCGGACGTGATGGCTATATACATGATCATACCTAGATATTCTCATAACTATGCTCAATTCTGTCAATTGCTCAACAGTAATTTGTTCACCCACCGTAGAAATACTTATGCTCTTGAGAGAAGCCACTAGTGAAACCTATGGCCCCCGGGTCTATTCTCATCATATCAATCTTCCATCACTTTATTATTGCTTTGCTTTCTATTTTGCCTTTTATTTTACCTTGCATCTTTATACCAAAAATACCAAAAAAAATATCTATCATCTCTATCAGATCTCACTCTCGTAAGTGGCCGTGTAGGGATTGACAACCCCTAATCGCGTTGGTTGCGTTGAGCTATTTGTTTTGTGTAGGTACGAGGGACTCGCGCATGGCCTCCTACTGGATTGATACCTTGGTTCTCAAAAACTAAGGGAAATACTTACGCTACTTTGCTGCATCATCCTCTCCTCTTCGGGGAAATCCAACGCAGTGCTCAAGAGGTAGCAAGAAGAATTTCTGGCGCCGTTGCCGGGGAGTCTACACAAAAGTCAACATACCAAGTACCCATCACAATCGCTATCTCTCGCACTACATTATTTGCCATTTGCCTCTCGTTTTCCTCTCCCCCACTTCACCCTTGCTGTTTTATTCGCCCTCTCTTTTCCGTTTGCCTTTTTCTCGCTTGCTTTTTGTTTGCTCGTGTGTTGGATTGCTTGTTTGTCACGGTGGCTCAAGATAATACCAAATTGTGTGACTATACCAATACCAACAATAATGATTTCCTTAGCACTCCGATTGCTCCTCTTGCCAATACTGAATCTTGTGAAATCAATACTGCTTTGTTGAATCTTGTTATGAAAGATCAATTCGCCGACCTTCCTAGTGAAGATGCCGCTACTCATCTAAATAGCTTCGTTGATTTATGTGATATGCAAAAGAAGAAAGATGTTGATAATGATATTGTTAAATTGAAGCTATTTCCTTTTTCGCTTAGAGATCGTGCTAAAGCTTGGTGTTCGTCTTTGTCTAAAAATAGTATTGATTCTTGGAACAAGTGCAAAGATGCTTTTATCTCTAGGTATTTTCCTCCCGCTAAGATCATCTCTCTTAGGAACGATATTATGAATTTTAAGCAACTTGATCATGAACATGTTGCACAGGCTTGGGAGAGAATGAAATTAATGATACGTAATTGCCCTACTCATGGTTTCAATTTGTGGATGATTATACAAAAAAATTATGCCGGATTGAATTTTGCTTCTAGAAACCTTTTAGATTCGGCCGCGGGAGGCACTTTTATGGAAATCACTTTAGGAGATGCTACTAAACTCCTAGATAATATTATGGTTAATTATTCTCAATGGCACACTGAAAGATCTACTAATAAAAAAGTGCATGCAATAGAAGAAATCAATGTTTTGAGTGGAAAGATTTAATGAACTTATGAAATTATTTGCTACTAAGAGTGTTTCCTCTGATCCTAATGATATGCCTTTGTCTACTTTGATTGAGAATAATAATGAATCTATGGATGTGAATTTTGTTGGTAGGAATAATTTTGGTAACAACGCGTATAGAGGGAATTTTAATCCTAGGCCTTATCCTAGTAATCCTTCTAATAATTATGGAAATTCCTACAACAACTCTTATGGAAATTTTAATAAGATGCCCTCTGAATTTTAGAATAGTGTTAAAGAGTTTATGAATTCACAAAAGAATTTTAATGCTTTGCTTGAAGAGATATTACTTAAAGTTGATGAATTGGCTAGGAACATTGATAGAATTTCTCTTGATGTTGATTGTTTTAAAGCTTACGTCTATTCCTCCTAAGCATGATATAAATGAGTCCCTCAAAGCCATGAGAATTTCCATTGATGAGTGCAAGGAAAGAACCGTTAGGATGCGTGCTACGAAAGATGCCTTTATTAAAGCGTGTTCTTCCAATTCCTATGAAAATCAAGATGAAGATCTAAAAGTTATTGATGTGTCCCCTATTAAATCTCTGTTTTGCTATATGAATCTTGATGAAACTGAATATGATCCACCCTTACCTAGACGACGTTCCAAAAATTCGGAGTATCTAGATCTTGATGATGAAATTGATAAAAGTGGGACTGAAAAGAATAAAACCCTAGATGTTGCTAAACCCACTATATTGGATTTCAAGGAATTTAATTATGAAAGTTGTTCTTTAATTGATTGTATTTCCTTGTTGCAATCCGTGCTAAGTTCTCCTCATGCTTATAGTCAAAATAAAGCGTTTACTAAACATATCGTTGATGCCTTGATGCAACCTTATGAAGAAAAACTTGAGTTGGAAGTTTCTATCCCTAGAAAACTTTATGATGAGTGGGAACCAACTATTAAAATTAAGATTAAGGATCATGAATTTTATGCGTTATGTGATTTGCGTGCTAGTGTTTCCACTATTCCCAAGACTTTGTGTGATTTGCTAGATTTCTGTGATTTTGATGATTGCTCTCTAAACTTGCACCTTGCGGATTCCACTATTAAGAAACCTATGGGAAGAATTAATGATGTTCTTATTGTTGCAAATAGGAATTATGTGCCCGTAGATTTTATCGTTCTTGATATAGATTGCAATCCTTCTTGTCCTATTATTCTTGGTAGACCTTTCCTTAGAACGATTGGTGCGATTATTGATATGAAGGAAGGGAATATTAGATTCCAATTTCCCTTAAAGAAGGGCATGGAACACTTCCCTAAGAAGAAAATAAAATTACCATATGAATCTATCATGAGAGCCACTTATGGATTGCCTACCAAAGATGGCAATACCTGATCTATCCTTGCTTTTATGCCTAGCTAGGGGCGTTAAACGATAGCGCTTGTTGGGAGGCAACCCAATTTTATTTTTAGTTTTTTTAGTTTTTGTTTCTATTTAGGAATAAATAATCCATATACTTTCTGTTTAGATGTGGTTTTATCTTTTAATTTGTGTTTGTTCCAAGTTAAACCTATAGGATCTTCTTGGATGATAGTTATTTGATCTTGCTGTAATTTCCAGAAACTTTTTGTTCACGAAAACAATTGTAAATCACCAGAACGTGATAAAATAGTGATTCCAATTTCTGCTGATCAATAAACAAATTGCCTAGGTCTTCCTATTTTTTCTGATTTTTTGAGTTCTAGAAGTTTGCGTTAGTTACAGATTACTATAGACTGTTTTGTTTTTGATAGATTCTGTTTTTCGTGTGTTGTTTGCTTATTTTGATGAATCTATGGCTAGTAAAATAGTTTATAAACCATAGAGAAGTTGGAATACTGTAGGTTTAACACCCATATAAATAAAGAATGAGTTCATTACAGTACCTTGATGTGGTCTTTTGTTTTCTTTCGCTAACGGAGCTCACGAGATTTCTGTTGAGTTTTGTGTTGTGAAGTTTTCAAGTTTTGGGTGAAATCTTTTGATGGATTATGGAACAAGGAGTGGAAAGAGCCTAAGCTTGGGGATGCCCATGGCACCCCCAAGATAATCCAAGGACACCAAAAAGTCAAAGCTTGGGATGCCCCGGAAGGCATCCCCTCTTTCGTCTACTTCCATCGGTAATTTTACTTGGAGCTATATTTTTATTCACCACATGATATGTGTTTTGCTTGGAGCGTCTTGTATGATTTGAGTCTTTGCTTTTTAGTTTACCACAATCATCCTTGCTGTACACACCTTTTGAGAGAGCCATACAAGAATTGGAATTTGATAGAATACTCTATGTGCTTCACTTATATCTTTTGAGCTTTATAGTTTTGCTCTAGTGCTTCACTTATAACTTTTAGAGCACGGTGGTGGATTTGTTTTATAGAAACTATTGGTCTCTCATGCTTCACTTAGATTATTTTGAGAGTCTTAAATAGCATGGTAATTTGCTTAATAATAATAATATGCTTAGTATTCAAGATTTGTAAAACTTTCTCTTGAGTGCGTTGAATACTAAGAAAAGTTTGATGCTTGATAATTGTTTTGAGATATGGAGGTGATAATATCAAAGTCGCGCTAGTAGAGTAATTGTGAATTTGAGAAGTGCTTGTGTTGAAGTTGGCAAGTCCCGCAGCATGCACGTATGGTAAACGTTATGTAACAAATTTTTGAAACATGAGGTGTTATTTGATTGTCCTCCTTATGAGTGGCGGTCAGGGACGAGCGATGGTCTTTTCCTACCAATCTATCGCCCTAGGAGCATGCGCGTAATGCTTTGGTTTTTGATGACTTGTAGATTTTTGCAATAAGTATATGAGTTCTTTATGACTAATGTTGAGTCCATGGATTATACGCACTCTCACCCTTCCATCATTGCTAGCCTCTTCGGTACCGTGCATTGCCCTTTCTCACGTTGAGAGTTGGCGCAAACTTCGCCGGTGCATCCAAACCCCGTGATATGATACGCTCTTTCACACATAAACCTCCTTGTATCTTCCTCAAAACAGCCACCATACCTACCTATTATGGCATTTCCATAGCCATTCCGAGATATATTGCCATGCAACATTCCACCATACCGTTCTTCATGACACATTAATCATTGTCATATTGCTAGCATGAGCATGTAGTTGACATAGTATTTGTGGCAAAGCCACCGTTCATAAATCTTTCATACATGTCACTCTTGATTCATTGCATATCCCGGTACACCGCCGGAGGCATTCATATAGAGTCATACTTTGTTCTAGTATCGAGTTGTGATCATTGAGTTGTAAATAAATAGAAGTGTGATGATCATCATTCTCTAGAGCATTGTCCCAAGTGAGGAATAAAAAAAAGATAAAGGCCATAAAAAAAGAGAAGGCCCAAAAATAAGAGAAAAAGAAAAAGAAGAAAAAAAATGAGAGAAAAAGAGAGAAGGGACAATGTTACTATCCTTTGCCACACTTGTGCTTCCAAGTAACACCATAATCATCATGGTAGAGAGTCTCTTGTTTTGTCACTTTCATATACTAGTGGGAATTTTTCATTATAGAACTTGGCTTGTATATTCCAACAATGGGCTTCCTCAAATGCCCTAGGTCTTCGTGAACAAGCAAGTTGGATGCACACCCACTTAGTTTCTTTTGTTGATCTTTCATACACTTATAGCTCTAGTGCATCCGTTGCATGGCAATCCCTACTCCTTGCATTAACATCAATTGATGGGCATCTCCATAGCCCATTGATTAGCCTCGTTGATGTGAGATCTTCTCCTTTTTTTCTTCTCCACATAACCCTCATCATCATACTCTATTCCACCCATAGTGCTATATCCATGGCTCACGCTCATGTATTGCGTGAAGGTTTATGAGTTTGAGATTATTAAAGTATGAAACAATTGCTTGGCTTGTCACCGGGGTTGTGCATGATGAGAGCATTCTTGTGTGACGAAAATGGAGCATGACTAAACTATATGATTTCGTAGGGGTAAACTTTCTTTGGCCATGTTACTTTGAGAAGACATAATTGCTTTGTTAGTATGCTTGAAGTATTATTATTTTTATGTCAATATGAACTTTTGTCTTGAATCTTTCGGATTTGAACATTCATACCACAATTGAGAAGATTTACATTGAAATTATGCCAAGTAGCACTCCGCATCAAAAATTCCCTTTTTATCATTTACCTACTCGAGGACGAGCAGGAATTAAGCTTGGGGATGCCTGATACGTCTCCAACGTATCTATAATTTTTGATTGCTCCATGCTATATTATCTACTGTTTTGGACCATATTGGGCTTTATTTTCCAATTTTATATTACTTTTGGGACTAACATATTAACCGGAGGCCCAGCCCAGAATTGCTGTTTTTTGCCTATTTCAGTGTTTCAAAGAAACGGAATATCAAACGGAGTCCAAACGGAATGAAACCTTCGGGAACGTGATTTTCTCATCAGATATGATCCAGGAGACTTGGACCCTCCGTCAAGAAAGCCACGAGGCGGTCACGAGGGTGGAGGGCACCGCCCCTAGGGCGCGCCCCTGCCTCGTGGTCCCCTCGAAGCTCCACCGACGTACTCCTTCCTCCTATATATACCTACGTACCCCCAAACGATCGGATACGGAGCCAAAAACCTAATTCCACCTCCTCAACCTTCTGTACCCATGACATCCCATCTTGGGGCCTGTTCCGGAGCTCCGCCGGAAGGGGAATCGATCACAGAGGGCTTCTACATCATCACCATAGCCCCTCCGATGAAGTGTGAGTAGTTTACCTCAGACCTTCGGGTCCATAGTTAGTAGCTAGATGGCTTCTTCTCTCTTTTTGGATATCAATACAATGTTCTCCCCCTCTCTTGTGGAGTTCTATTTGATGTAATCTTCTTTTTGTGGTGTGTTTGTTGAGATCGATGAATTGTGGGTTTATGATCAAGTTTGTCGGGGGAAATCGGCTTCCTCGAACACCTATGGGGACCAAGCCCCTTGCTGGTTCGGCGGGGGGCGGATGTCGCGCGAAGAGCGGATCGAGGCGATGCACACAAGGGGTTTACCCAGCTTCGGGCCGCACGGATGCGTAAAACCCTACTGCTGCTTTGTGGTTTTGTATTGTGTTCTTGCTCGGGAGCGTGTGGTGCTACAGTACACACGAGCCGCTGGCGAGACCGAGCGTGAGTGGCCTCCTTCTTCTACGTTGTGCATGGGGCCTCCTTTTATATGCTCAAGGGGTTACCCACATGTGGCAACGCAGGTCAGGGTAAAACTGTAAATCGCTGTGTTGGGTACAGCTGTTTGTACAGTGCTAACATACCTAACTCTGACGGCGGGGGACAAGGGCATTAAATGCCCGTCCGCGTCGCCCAGACGGTGCAGAAAAGGGACCGTCAGGGGCGCCACCGTCCGCCACGATGGCTACCCTGTCAGCGTTGCTTCGCCACCGCATGCCCCTGGCTACACAGCCTCTCGCCACGTACGCCTGGGACGGCCCCCGAGCGACACATTGGTGGATGAGCTGGAGCGCAGGTACGGGGTGGTAACTTGCCGCGGCAAGCGCCTTGCCGCGGTCGATGCCTTGTCGCGTCCGGGAGCTTGTCACTCACCGGTCCTCGCCGGGACGCGCGGCGCGTCGCGGCAGGGCTCTTGTCGTGCCGTGGTTGGCCATCCCGGCGAGCTCCTTTTGCCGGGGTCTTTGCTTCGAGCGGCCGTCCCGGCAAGCTCCTCTTGCCGGGGCCTTGCTCCCTTCGGGTGGCCTTCCCGGCAAGCTCCTCTTGCCGGGGCCTCGTGCTTTGGCTCAAATAATTTGTTCTTGAATGGCCCAAAAGGGGCCATGGAGGGTTTTGGCGGTCACTTGGCAGGCCTTGCCGCGGGGTGGTACGACTGCCCGTGCACAAGTTCGGGGTACTAAGGTACCCCTACTTTAGTACACCGACAGGAGCCCCCGGGCCTAGGCCATACACGGTGCCGAGCGCTGTTGGGCCAGGCCCAAAACAGTGCATGGGCATGCGTGGCCTCGGTCACACTGCATCTTAACTCCGCACCCATCGCGCCTTCCCCAAATGGCACGCGTCGAACGCGGCGTCGTGGGGAGAGGCGTGCGTGACGTGGGTGGCGTGCGCGGGGCTGAGCCCCGCAGGCATGCATCACGTCGCATGCAATTTCTTTATTCGGAAAAGCGAAATGCCCCCCCCCCCTTATAAGCGGGGGAAACAGGGGCAGTTCGCCATCCCGCCGGTTGTCATTCCTCGAAAATCTCCGCCACTTCCTTCGTCAAGAGAAAGCAGCACAATATTTGAATCTTCTCTGAATTCTTTTATGTATGATTGGTTATCTTTGCAAGTCTCTTCGAATTATCAGTTTGGTTTGGCCTACTAGATTGTTTTTTCTTGCAATGGTAGAAGTGCTTAGCTTTGGGTTCAATCTTGCGGTGTCCTTTCCCAGTGACAGTAGGGGCAGCAAGGCACATATTGTATTGTTGCCATCGAGGATAACACGATGGGATATTTATCATATTGCATGAATTTATTCCTCTACATCATGTCATCTTGCTTAAGGCGTTACTCTATTTTCATTAACTTAATACTCTAGATGCATGCTGGATAGCGATCGATGAGTGGAGTAATAGTAGTAGATGCAGGCAGGATTTAGTCTACTTGTCTCGGACGTGATGCCTATATACATGATCATACCTAGATATTCTCATAACTATGCTCAATTCTATCAATTGCTCAACAGTAATTTGTTCACCCACCGTAGAAATACTTATGCTCTTGAGAGAAGCCACTAGTGAAACCTATGGCCCCCGGGTCTATTCTCATCATATCAATCTTCCATCACTTTATTATTGCTTGGCTTTCTATTTTGCCTTTTACTTTACCTTGCATCTTTATACCAAAAATACCAAAAAAATTATCTATCATCTCTATCAAATCTCACTCTCGTAAGTGGCCGTGAAGGGATTGACAACCCCTAATCACGTTGGTTGCGTTGAGCTATTTGTTTTGTGTAGGTACGAGGGACTCGCGCGTGGCCTCCTACTGGATTGATACCTTGGTTCTCAAAAACTGAGGGAAATACTTACGCTACTTTGCTGCATCATCCTCTCCTCTTCGGGGAAATCCAGCGCAGTGCTCAAGAGGTAGCAACTCTTTGTTTAGAACTGCACCAACTGACAGCCCCACCAACACGTATCCGGTTTGCGATTTAGAATCGTCCGGATCAGTGTCAAAGCTTGCATCAACGTAACCGTTTACGATGAGATCTTTGTCACCTCCATAAACGAGAAACATATCCTTAGTCCTTTTCAGGTATTTCAGGATGTTCTTGACTGTTGTCCAGTGATCCACTCCTGGATTACTTTGGTACCTCCCTGCTAGACTTATAGCAAGGCACACATCAGGTCTGGTACACAGCATTGCATACATGATAGAGCCTATGGTTGAAGCATCGGTAACATCTTTCATTTTCTCTCTATCTTCTGCAGTGGTCGGGCATTGAGTCTTACTCAACTTCACACCTTGTAATACAGGCAAGAACCCTTTCTTTGCTTGATCCATTTTGAACTTCTTCAAAACTTTGTCAAGGTATCTGCTTTGTGAAAGTCCAATTAAGTGTCTTGATTTATCTCTATAGATCTTGATGCCCAATATATAAGCAGCTTCACCGAGGTCTTTCATTGAAAAACTCTTATTCAAGTATCCATTTATGCTATCCAGAAATTTTATATCATTTCCAATCAACAATATGTCATCCACATATAATATCAGAAATGCTACAGAGCTCCCAATCACTTGTAAATACAGGCTTCTCAAAAAGTCTGTACAAAACCAAATGCTTTGATCACACTATCAAAGCATTTATTCCAACTCCGAGAGGCTTGCACCAGTCCATAAATGGATTGCAAGAGCTTGCACACTTTTTTAGCTCCCTTTGGATCGACAAAATCTTCCGGTTGCATCATATACAACTCTTCTTCCAGAAATCCATTCAGGAATGCAGTTTTGACATCCATTTGCCAAATTTCATAATCATAAAATGCGGCAATTGCTAACATGATTCGGACAGAATTAAGCATCACTACGGGTGAGAAGGTCTCATCGTAGTCAATCCCTTGAACTTGTCGAAAACCTTTCGCAACAAGTCGAGCTTTATAGACAGTAATATTACCGTCATCATCAGTCTTCTTCTTGAAGATCCATTTATTCTCAATTGCTTGCCGATCAACGGGCAAGTCAACCAAAGTCCACACTTTGTTCTCATACATGGATCCCATCTCAGATTTCATGGCCTCAAGCCATTTTGCGGAATCTGGGCTCACCATCGCTTCTTCATAATTCGTAGGTTCGTCATGGTCTAGTAACATAACTTCTAGAATAGGATTACCATACCACTCTGTTGCGTATCTTACTCTGGTTGACCTACGAGGTTTAGTAACAACTTGATCTGAAGTTTCATGATCATCGTCATTAACTTCCTCACTTGTAGGTGTCGCGGAAACCGGTTTCTGTGATGAACTACTTTCCAATAAGGGAGCAGGTACAGTTACCTCATCAAGGTCTACTTTCCTCCCACTCACTTCTTTCGAGAGAAACTGCTTCTCTAGAAAAACTTCGAATTTAGCAACAAAAGTCATGCCTTCGGATCTGTGATAGAAGGTGTACCCAACAGTCTCCTTTGGGTATCCTATGAAGACACATTTCTCCGATTTGGGTTCGAGCTTATCAGGTTGAAGCTTTTTCACATAAGCATCGCAGCCCCAAACTTTCAGAAATGACAACTTTGGTTTCTTGCCAAACCATAGTTCATAAGGCGTCGTCTCAACGGATTTGGATGGTGCCCTATTTAACGTGAATGCGGCCGTCTCTAAAGCATAACCCCAAAACGATAGCGGTAAATCAGTAAGAGACATCATAGATCGCACCATATCTAGTAAAGTACAATTACGATGTTCGGACACACTATTACGCTGTGGTGTTCTGGGTGGCGTGAGTTGCAAAACTATTCCGTATTGTTTCAAATGAAGACCAAACTCTTAACTCAAATATTCTCCTCCACGATTAGATCGTAGAAACTTTATTTTCTTGTGACGATGATTTTTAACTTCACTATGAAATTCTTTGAACTTTTCAAACGTTTCAGACTTATGTTACATTAAGTAGATATACCCATATCTTCTTAAATCATCTGTGAAGGTGAGAAAATAACGATATCCGCCACGAGCCTCATCATTCATCGGACCACATACATCTGTATGTATGATCTCCAACGAATCTGTTGTTCTCTCCATAGTTGCGGAGGACGACGTTTTAGGGCATCTCCAGCCGCGCCCCCAACAGGCCCCCCAGGCCACTTTTTCGGCGCCGGCGCCGAAAAAACGGCCCAGTCGCGCCCCCAGGACACCGAAAATCGCCGGTTCGCACCTTTTTTCCGCCCGGCGGTCACAGGCCGAACCCGGCGCGCTGGGGAGCAGTTGGGGGCTCCGGCGCTAGGGAAAAGCACGCCTGGACCACACCGATAGGGGAAAAGTCAAGGTTTTCTTCCCCCGACTCGCCTCGCACCCCCCGCGCCCTCGGCCACCACTAGCTATATCCCGGCGACGTCCGCCGCCCTACTCCGCTAGATAGTCATTCCCCGCTGGAAAATAGCAGCGCTTCGCCGCGGCAGCCCCTCCCACAGCAGCTGGGCGTTTCCGGCCGCGGAGGCGCGGTTTAACGGCGGGTACATGCCCACCGAGCACAAGGTGTTCGGCGTTTTGCCTGTCCCGGCGATGGACTCGGATGTGGAGGAAGAGCTCGCCGCGCTGCTGGAGGAGGAAGCCGCGGCTGACGTCCAGGAAGAAGAGCATCTCATGGAGCTCGCCGCCCTCGCCCAGCTGCTGGCGAGCAATGAAAAGCCGCGGCGAGGTGGCTCGGCGCTGGGGTGGGTGAAAGCAAATAACCGGCATCGTCTCCAAGGCTACTGCATGCTCTACTCCGACTACTTCGCCAATGCTCCACTTCATGGCGAGAGAACATTTCGGCGCTGTTATCAGATGAGCCGAAAGCTCTTCTTCAGGATTGTGAATTCCATCCGGGAGTTCAACAACTACTTCAAGTGCAAGATGGATTGCACTGGCGCTCTTGGATTCACCTCCATCCAGAAGTGCACGACAGCGATGAGGATGCTTGCATATGGAGCTCCCAGTGATTCACTCGACGACTATGAGCGCATGGCCGAGTCCACCAGCAGGCAGTGTTTCTACAAGTTCTGCCGGGCAGTGGTGGCAGTGTTTGGGCCACAATACTTGAGAACACCCAATGCGGAAGACACTGCTCGGATCCTAGCCCAGAATGCAGCAAGAGGATTTCCTGGGATGCTTGGAAGCATCGACTGCATGCATTGGAAATGGAAGAACTGCCCATTTGGTTGGCAGGGGATGTACAAAGGCGCCAAAGGCGGTTGCAGTGTGGTGCTTGAGGCGGTAGCCACACAGGACCTCTGGATTTGGCACTCCTTCTTTGGTATGCCAGGAACTCACAATGACATCAACGTGCTGCAGTGCTCTCCTGTTTTTGCCAAGCTCGTTGAGGGCCATTCTCCTCCGGTGAACTTCGAGATCAATGGGCACCAATACTACAAGGGGTACCATCTAGCTGACGGCATGTCAGGACCCCAATTCCAGGTCACATCGATCTAGCCGGTAACACCTCATATCATTTTGCGGCCTCACGCACGGTATTCCACGGGTGTCGCCTTACCATGGCCCGGGACCGTTTGCGCCTTTTGGCTCACGTATATGATAGTGTCGCTAGCATCCATATGACAGAGAACCCGGGCCGACATGGCTAGTCGTGAACCCAAAGCGGCACTAACCTATGGGAACAGGTGTCAGTGTCAAAACCGACGGATCTCGGGTAGGGGGTCCCGAACTGTGCGTCAAGGTCGGATGGTAACAGGAGACAAGGGACACTTTATTTTACCCAGGTTCGGGCCCTCTCGATGGAGGTAAAACCCTACTCCTGCTAGATTAATATTGATGATATGGGTAGTACAAGAGTAGATCTACCATGAGATCAAGGAGGCTAAACCCTAGAAGCTAGCCTATGAGTATGATGATGGTTATGATGATTGTCCTACGGACTACAACCCTCCGGTTTATATAGACACCGGATAGGGTTAGGGTTACACAGAGTCGTTTACATTGGTAGGAGATCTTGAATATCCGCATGCCTAGCTTGCCTTCCACGCCAAGGAAAGAACCTTCCGGACACGGGACGAAGTCTTCAATCTTGTATCTTGATAGTCCAGGAGTCCGGATGAAGGTATAGTCCGGCTATCCGAACACCCCCTAATCCAGGACTCCCTCAGTAGCCCCCGAACCAGGCTTGAATGACGTCGAGTCCGGCGCGCAAATTTGTCTTCGGCATTGCAAGGCGGGTTACTCCTCCGAATCTTGTGTACCTGTATGAGTAATGTCCGATTTTTGTAACGTAGCGCTCCTCGGCCTCAGTGCCCAATAATTGCCGTCTTCCACGCGTTGAACGAATGCGAAAAGCCCGGGGGTGTTTTTACTTTCACACCCTTAGTCACATAAACGAGCCGCCTATTTAACGGGATGGGGATCTAGATCCAAACCACATCTTCTCCTCTCCGCAATTTATCATCAGAGCGTCTCCAGCAAAGGTCCATTCCAACATGGCCAGCCGTCGTAGCTCCTCCCCTCGCCCCTCCAGCCCCAAGTCCGGATACTGGGAGAGTTGCACCATCCCACACAGCGAGCTAGTGTCACTGCAGGCCAAGGGATTCCTTCCCCAGGCATATATGGTCCCGGTCCCAGCCGGACTCGCCACCTACAACGGCGGAAAGCAAGCGGAGAGCACCCCCAATCCTTCTAAAGGAGAGCGGGTGTGCCTCGTCCCTTATTTATTAAGGGGACTGGGATTTCCAATTCATCCATTCCTCCGCGGGCTTCTGGAGTACTACGGCCTCCAGCTGCACAATCTCACGCCCGGCTCCGTACTACATATTGCAGGCTTCGTTGCCCTTTGCGAGCTATTTTTAGGCGTCGAGGCTCATTTTGCGCTGTGGAAGAGGTTGTTCTGCTTGGTGCCCCGTTCTCAAAAGGGGTCTATATACCAAGTGGGCAGAGCCGAAATATGGCGCATCGCCGGGACCGGATACTTATCTGGAACCCCAAAGAAGGCGTCTGAGGACTGGCCTTTAGAATGGTTTTACATAGATGACGTCCCGCTGGCGGACCCTATCCGGGTCGGCCTCCCTGAGTTTCAGCATGGCTCCCTTGAAGAAACGCTTAAGTTGGCGTCCACGGAGCTCTCAGAGAGAAAGCAACAGAGACGTCCTTTACCTGATGGGCCGGATAAGACTGTTGGCTCATTCCGGACTAACCATGATTGGAGTCATGGCCGCATGTATTATGCGGGGGGTGCAGCCGCTTCAATATAGAAGCCACCCCATGTGGTATTTCAACGGGGAGGATGACGCTACCCGTTATGGCCGTAAAGGACCAACTTCAGCGGCCGCTTTGGTAGAGATATTAACATCTTTGTACAAGGGAGAAAAGGAGGATTTCCCCCGCGACAACCCGCGGGCCGGATTTTCTATGTACGAACCTCCAAGTTGGGTAAGCGAATAATTGCACTCGCCCGTTTGCTTTAATATTCCCATGTTTAGACGTGTAGTCTGACAACTTTTAGCGCAGGAACTGCGACAGGAAGTGAAGGACATCGACAGCCGCCCTCCACAGCCCGAGGACCCAGAGAGGTCCCACAATCCGGACTCCGAAGAGGATTCGGACATAGTAGTGGAGCTTATCGACAGGGTGTTCCATCATTTGAGCAAGGATAATACATTGGTAGCCATTACGGCTGATTACCCTGGGTTAATCCCGGCCTCCCAGGTGACAGAAACCGGAGTGTTTATTCCCGCAAGAGAGATTCCGTCCTCACATATTCCGGCGTTTCTGACGAGACCCGTATTTTACAGGGGAGATTTCCAAGGAGGGAGGCCGAACCTGCAGCGGCTAGCCAACGAGGAGCCGCCGGGCCCCGTGGGGTAAAAAGAGATGAAGTCCGGACTGAGAGTTCGGCACAAAGGTATAACGCGCCCTCTGTCTCCCTGGTGTTATTCTGTCAAGGCATGTTAACATCCGTACTGTTTCCAGGACGAAGAGGCCTCGCTGGACTATATCCGGAGGGGCCGCCAACCGCGCCTCTACCAGCCAGGCTCCAACGTCTGGTCCGGAGGCGGGGACGAACACCAGGCTTGCGCCGGACGCTCCTCCAACAGAGGACGTAGACCGACTATCTGCCACAAATTCAGAAGTGGAGAGCGCCATGAACCATAGGTGTCGCCGGACAGTTCTACGCGATGCTTGTTTCTCCCGAGAGGCCTTAGACGCCTTCAATTCGGGAGATGCGTACCTTCGTGCTGCTCAAGATGGTTTAGCCAGAGCCACGGAGCAGTATGTGAAAGACATACGGGTAAGAAAATTTTGGTTAAATATATATATATATATGCTAGTAGCCCCCGAGACTTGAAACAGTTCAACTAACTGATTTAAGGATCATATAATATGTAGGTTCTTACCGAGAAGAATACCGTGCTATCCCAGGAGCTGGAAAAGTGTAAGGCCCAACTAGGGGCCGCACTAGCCGCAATAGGGGAGCCCAAAGGGACCCCCTCAGGTACGATATACTTTGAGAGATTAGTATTGTGCGGCTTGTGTGCGAATCTGACAATTAATGTTGCAGATGGTGCCGGACTTGATCCAGAGAAGCAACAACTCTTACGCCAGTTAAAGGCTGGCGAGAGTATGTTGACAAGGGTGAGGCAAGAGAAGAATGATCTTCAGGATGCCAACACCAAGCTGGATGTTGAACTGAAAGACGTTCGTGGCCAGCTGTCGAACTCCACGAAGGAGAACCAGCGACTTCGACGCGGCATATTTAGTAAGTGTTTGAACGAACCCTTTGAAAGAAAATGAGTTCGGCGAGGAAGTCGAATAACAGAGTATTGTCTGTAGGTATGCTCACAGGTCCCCTGCAGAGGAGATGCCCGGTTCTACGGGTGACCTTCTCCCCAAACTCCTGCAACTGCACGAACGAATTAGGCAGGCAATGTGAGGGGTTGCCCAAGCCTTATGGCATGCCCACTCCACGCTCGAGGGCCTTGGAGAGCTTGCGGAGAAGCTGACGGGAGCTCGGCGGCGCGTCCGGTTGTGGAAGATATCTGCCTGCCGACAAGGCGCGAGGGAAGCCTGGGCCATGGTGAAGACCTGCTTTACGAAGTCTGACTCCAATCATATGGCCGAGGTCGGACCAGTGGGGCCTGACGGGAAGGAGATCCCTGTGAGCTTGGTGTATGGCCAGGTAGAGCTGGCCGCAAAGTATTCCCAGTAGGACTGTAAATTAGACAGCCTGTTAGATGGTATAGAGGAGGAATACGATCAGTCAAGATGACTATGTAATTTATAATTGACATGTGTAATGCCTTATAGCCGGATTGTAGATCGTTTGTCGTTGCCAACCTTTTCGCTTCGACCTCGGGACCTGACGGTCCTGAGTGTGTCTGAATACCATAACGGCTATATAAAAGCCGGGGTATGCATGGAGACCAGGCATAGGGGTCATTAGTGCTTTATCAGACAAGTGCCCAACTAGTTATGTTATATTACATGGTTAGTAAGAAACATCTTCCAGAGAGAATAGTTCCGTTAAGGGTTCCTTTCACTGGGGTGGCGTGCCCTAAAGTGCATGCCCGGACTGCAAATGCAGAAGATCATCTGGGGGCATGTATAAAATAAAAAGGTTCATCTTTAGTTCACCGACCGAATATTCCCTTAAGAACGCTAGCTTTCGGCTTCACCCAGTCTGAGGTACACATCCGTCTTATCCGGCAGTAGCAATCGCAGAGGTGCTCCCTTTACCGCCTAGCCGAACAATCGGGAACGTAGGGGTAAGCACAGGAGCCAGGCAATCCAGCTTGGCCAAAACTTAAGTCATAGCGGTGCATATAATGGCGAAGAAAAGGTGCATGCGGAAGTCTGACGCATGCGTTGGGTGTGAAACCCATGTAAACAAGCTTCTGTTAAAGAAGCCCCCAGGTTCAAAGAGCGCGGATAGCGCGTCACATAATGAGCCTTTAAGGGCTAGAACAGAAGAGAGTAGGAGACAAAGCAAGAAAAAGTATAAATGTAAAAAATGGACAGAGGAAGGAGACAAACACAGAGTCCGGCGCTAGGCGTAGAACCTTCGGAGACGTGTGGCGTTCCATGGGTTCGGCTCGAGTCGGTTGTCCGACGCATCTCGCAGGCGGTACGCTCCACCAATTAGGACTTGGTCGATTATGAATGGACCTTCCCATTTGGGCTTGAGTTTGTTCTTTTGCTTATCCGGCAGGCGCAGAACTAGTTCACCAACGTTGTAATTTTTGGCCCGTACTTCTCTGCTTTGATATCTTCGAGCTTGCTGTTGATAGAATGCGGAACGGGCTTTAGCCACGTCACGCTCTTCCTCTAAGGCATCCAGGTTGTCCTACCGATCAAGCTCGGCTTCTCTTTCTTCGTACATGCGCACTCGAGGTGAGTCATGAATTATGTCGCAGGGCAGAACCACCTCAGCGTCGTACACCATAAAGAATGGTGTGAATCCGGTGGTGCGATTTGGCGTGGTTCGCAGCCCCCAGAGTACGGAGTCGAGCTCCTCTACCCAGTGCATATCAGATTCCTTGAGGGACCGCACTAGTCTGGGTTTGATGCCGCTCATGATGAGACCATTTGCTCGTTCGACCTGACCGTCAGTTTGTGGGTGATAGACAGAAGCATGATCGAGCTTAATGCCCATGTTTTTGCACCACAGCTTTACTTCGTCAGAGGTGAAGTTTGTGCCGTTATCGGTGATAATGCTGTGGGGGACACCGTAACGGTGTACGACCCCGGATATGAAGTCTATCACAGGTCCGGATTCGGCCGTCTTGACAGGCTTGGCTTCTATCCATTTGGTGAATTTATCCACCATGACCAATAAGTATTTTCTCTTGTGGGTTCCACCTTTAAGGGGTCCCACCATATCAAGCCCCCAGATCGCAAAAGGCCAAGTAATGGGGATAGTTCGGAGGGCGTTGGGTGGCATATGGCTTTGGTTGGCAAAGAGCTGGCAACCGACGCATCGTTTGACTAGGTCCTGAGCGTCTGCTCGAGCCGTCGGCTAATAGAAGCCCGTACGGAAAGCCTTGCTTACAAGGGACCGAGCCCTGGCGTGATGGCCACAGAGTCCGGCATGAATTTCAGCCAACAGACTCCGCCCTTCCTCTTCGGAGATACACCTTTGAAGGACTCCTGTAGTGCTTTTCTTATATAGCTCTCCCTCGTGGACTTTATAGGCTTTAGATCGCCGCACTATGCAGCGTGCCTCGTTTTGGTCCTCGGGGAGTTCCTGCCTAGTAAGGTAGGCTAGGAATGGTTCCGTCCATGGGGTGATGACCGCCATTATTACGTGGGCTGAGGGTGTAATTTCGGTGGCGGGGCCACCGATTATGTCTGATTGTTCGGTGTCGGGTTGTGCGGTTATGTCCGGACTGTTATCCGAGGGCTCCCCCTCCCACGTTATGGATGGTTTGAATAATCTTTCGAAGAAGATGTTGCGGGGACTGCGTCTCGTTTTGCTCCGATGCGTGCCAGGATGTCCGCTGCCTGATTATTTTCTCGGGCTATGTGGTGGAACTCCAGTCCCTCGAACCGAGCTGACATTTTTAGTACGGCATTGCGATAAGCTGCCATTTTTGGGTCTTTGGCGTCGAAGTCGCCATTTATTTGGGATATCGCGAGGTTTGAGTCCCCGCGTACTTCCAGGCGTTGAATGCCCATGGATACTGCCATCCGGAGACCATGTAGAAGGGCCTCGTATTCGGCTGCGTTGTTGGGGTCCGTGTACATAATTTGGAGTACATATTGGACTGTATCTCCTGTAGGGGACGTCAAAACGATGCCAGCCCCCAGTCCGGCCAGCATTTTGGAGCCGTCAAAATGCATGATCCAGTTTGAGTACGTGCCGTACTCTTTAGGGAGTTCGGCCTCTGTCCATTCGGCGACGAAGTCGTCTAGGACTTGCGATTTAATTGCTCGCCATGGTTTGTAGGTTATATCGAACGGGAGGAGCTCTATGGATCTTGCAGGGTCCATCGAGCCACTTTTCTAGCACAGTTCCATGCCCCCTAGAGGGTTTTGATTTTTTGTTTAATCCGGGCGCCTTGCTGTAGTGCGCCCTTTTGATTCGGACGGGATTGCTATTCAAGGCCGGATTATCCCAAATTTTAATTTCGGTTTTCCAAGCACTTTCCATCGCACAGTATTTTTGTACTATGGACGCCAAGTCAGCAAAGCGCGTAATATTACGACGACTTACGGCGTTGAGTATCCCCTTGTCCGTGCAGTTACTGCAGAAGATTGAAATCGCGTCTCCCTCGTGGCAGTCCTTTATCCTATTCATAAGCAGGAGGAATCTGGCCCAGTAATGATGTACTGTTTCTTCGGGCATCTGCTTGATTTGGGAGAGATCGCTTAAGATCGGGCGGGCGGAATTCATTGAATCCGATACTTCGCCCGGTTTACTGTTCGGAAGCCGAACAACCTCTGGATTCTGAGACCCAGAGCCTTGGATGTTATCCGGTTTGCCTGGTTCTAAATTCAGGTCTTGAACTGCATCCTCTCCTCCGCGGATATCCGGCATGGAGGGTTCCGGAATTCGGACGTAGCTGGTCCTCAAGATCGATGAAGGGTCGCCGCATCGTGTTTCCACCACAGCAACATGATGGGTGGCTTGGGGAGAGTTGATTTCTCTTAGATCGGGTTTAGGCCCAACCTGGTCATAGTTTGTAGCGACCCCCAAGGCGGCGATGCAATCCAGGAGCTCGTTTATGGAAGAGATCTCCACCGGATCTAGCTGCTCGGCCAATTCCGAGCTGACGCGGAGATTGGTTTTGATGACCCGAGAGGTCACCGTCGGCGTAATGGCCGAACGGGCGGTCATGAGAAAACCACCCAGCCGGAGGGTTTGGCCGATAGCCAAAGCTCCCTCAGTGACGGCGCCGTCTTTAAAGACGGGAAAAGGCATCCTTCCTGATCGCGACGGCACAGAGGAACTCTCAATGAAAGCACCAATGTCGGTGTCAAAACCGGCGGATCTCGGGTAGGGGGTCCCGAACTGTGCGTCAAGGTCGGATGGTAACAGGAGACAAGGGACTTACCCAGGTTCGGGCCCTCTCGATGGAGGTAAAACCCTACTCCTGCTAGATTAATATTGATGATATGGGTAGTACAAGAGTAGATCTACCACGAGATCAAGGAGGCTAAACCCTAGAAGCTAGCCTATGAGTATGATGATGGTTATGATGATTGTCCTACGGACTACAACCCTCCGGTTTATATAGACACCGGATAGGGTTAGGGTTACACAGAGTCGGTTACATTGGTAGGAGATCTTGAATATCCGCATGCCTAGCTTGCCTTCCACGCCAAGGAAAGAACCTTCCGGACACGGGACGAAGTCTTCATTCTTGTATCTTCATAGTCCAGGAGTCCGACTGAAGGTATAGTCCGGCTATCCGAACACCCCCTAATCCAGGACTCCCTCAACAGGCATTCATGAATCAACTGCGAGCATGTCGGTCAGCAGCGTGTGAATCCGGGTTGTAGCACTGGGCTAACAGGACTCCGGGAACCCGGGCTGTAGCAGGCTAGGCAGGACTCCGGATGTCACCGCGTGACATTTCCCCGAAGGGACAGACACAGGAACGAAGTGAAACACATGCCGGCCAGTCAAGTGTCCAGAGCAGTAGTGTTGGGCTAGCAGGACTCCGGTGAACCGGGCTGTAGCGGACTACTATCGCTCAGGAAGCACTAGACTACATTTCCCCATATGAGAGGCTGCCAAGGATAAACAACTAGATTGTCGGATCCCACTCATACCAAGCATTTCAATCATACACACAATATGCCCGATATGAGTACATACAACATGGCATCACAACATAACTCTACGACTCAAAGTATTTATTCATTAGGCTCCGAGGAGCGAGATATTACAAACATGGGACTCATGACCCAACGTTCAGAGCATACAAGTCAAAGCACATGCGGAAGCTTAACATGTCTGGGTACAGACATCTACAAATGGAAAAGGCTGAGAAGCCTGACTATCTACCAGATCCTGCTGAGGCACAAGATCGTAGCTGAGGTAACAAGCTAAACGTCGAAGTCCAAGCGGCACTACTTGCAAGATTGAAGTCTCTCTGCAAAAACATAAAATAGGCAAATGTGAGTACAAATGTACCCAGCAAGACTTACATCAGAACTAGCTACATATGCATCGGTATCAACAAAGGGGGTAGTGGAGTTTAACTGCAGCAAGCCAGCTTTGACTCGGTGGCTATCCTGAACTACGACTGCAAATAACTCTTTTGAGGTGGCGCACACGAGTCCACATATTCACCATATTAATACACCACTATGGATCCGCTCCCGTCTCCCTACGAGAAGGCCATCCATAGCACTCACGCTTATCTTGCGAGTTTTAGAGTATCCACTTTCACTTGTCTATGAACTGTTATAGGCAACCCAGAAGTCCATTACCGCGGACACAACTATTCGAATAGATGATGTTAACCCTGCAGGGGTGTACTTCTTCACACACACTCTCACCACTTATCACCGTTTACACGACATGTACTCGGCAACCTTCAAGCGGAAGCCCAGCGAGGGTGTCGGCCACGGCCTACCTAAACACTCAAGTCTCTAGTCCAGGTTTATCGCCTATTCAGGTTCCATCCGCAGGGAGTCCGGCCGAGGTTTCCACATACGGCCCCGAACGATGTGAGCAGGGTTCCCGAGACACCAAACGGGCGCCCGGTAGACCGTGCCACGTGCCTACCGCAACACAGCCCACCCCTACGGTCAGCGCTGCGTGCGGCCCCCAGCATACTACAAACACCAGAAACTACTTGCAACTCCTGGACAGAGGACAAGGGTGATTAAGAAGCCGAGAGAGTCAATTAAGGATCCCAATGTGTGGTAGTAACTGTTTCATGGATCACAAACACAGAACTCAGTTCCTGAGGACGGCTTCAATGAGACAACCCACCATGCACTCCTACATGGCCTCTCACCGCTACCTTTACCAAATCGTGTTTACACACTTAGCTCACACACAGTAGGACATGTTCATCACCATTCCAATTCATTCCCGATGAATCAGACCCGACTCAACTCTAAGCAGTAGCAGACACGACAAACAAGCATGAATGAGTAGGCACATCAAGGCTCAAACAACTCCTACTCATGCTAGTGGGTTTCATCTATTTACTGTGGCAATGACAGGTCATGCAGAGGAAAGGGGTTCAGCTACCGCAGCATGTAACAGTTGAAACGTTGTTGTCCTAATGCAGTAAAAGAGAGCAGGAGCGAGAGAGTGGGATTGTATCAGAATGAACAAGGGGTTTTTGCTTGCCTGGCACTTTTGAAGATAATATAGTTCTTCATTGGTGTCATCGATCTCATCGTCGAAACCACGTCTATCGAGAGGGGATAATTATCGGCAACAGAGAAAGAACACAATCAATACAATGCAACAATATGATGCATGATCATGACATGGTAGTATGATGTGATTTGAGCTAATGCAACTGGCAGCAGTTTAAATGAAGTTGGTTTGAACACTAGGTTCAATTTCAAACTCCATATGTGCTCTCTTAAATGCCTTTTAATTGAATTGTCCTAAACAGAGGGCATAAGTTGCTCTAACATGCATGCAAATGGCATAAACAGATTCTTTGGATTTTTCTGATCATTTTTCATATATAAATTATTTCATTTGGAGTTACGGTTGATTTTATATGAATTTTAGAAGTTTATACTATTTTCCGGAATTTCCTGTATAAGAATAAATCCAGTAAATGAATTATTGCGTCAGCATAGCGTCAGGGTGATGTCAGCAGTCAACGGGGACGGTCCAGGTCAAACCTTGACCTATGGGTCCCGCGTGTCAGTGTAATTAGCCTAACTAGTTTTTAGTTAGCACTAAAACTAATTTAATTAGCAGACGGGTCCCACCTGTCATGGAGTCAGGGGGAAGTCAATCTGGGCCCACACGGGGTCAACCAGGGTCAAACGGGGTCAAACTCGCCGGCGTTTAGACGCCGGCGACGACCAGACGCGGTGGGGCAGTGCGGGATTCGCTCTTCGGGCGACCAAAAGTACGGTGGAGGCCATCTACGTGATGCGAGCGCTCCCCCGCACCGAGTGGTGGTGGTGGTTGGACCGGGGGTGGCCGGGAACGTCGCCGGCGACGACTTCGGCGGCTGCCGGAGCTCGGGTGAGCTCGGGGTCGTCGCTACGACGGGCGTGGGGTTAGCTCCTACGTGCTCTACGTGGCACGGTGAGCAAGATGGACGTGACGGCTGAGCCGTTGCGTGGCCGGAGTCACGCCGGAGGTGAGCACAGGCGGCGGCGGGTGCGGGTGAGTTCGGTGCGGTGTGTACGATGCACGAGAGAGGGAACGGAGAGGGAGAGGATGGGCAGCAGCTCACAGCGGTCCGTTTGGCGCAGACGGCGAGGCCGGGGAGGGTCGAGGCTGAGCGGGACGCCGAGAGGGATCTCCAGCGATCGAGGTTGAAGAAGATGGCGGTGAGGGCGTTCGGGGGCGTCCTGCATTGCGTAGCTTGGTGGGGAGGACGAGGCAGACGTGGCGGAGCTCGAGGATAGGTCGGAGAGGCTCGAGGGCGGCTGTGGGCGCGACTACGGTGGCGACGAGCTTGGGCGTGCTGCGGCCATGGCGTGAAGAGAGCGAGGGGGCGAAGGGGAAAGAGTGAGCGAGGGGTCGATGGGTTCCGGAGGCCACGGGGAGACGATCCAGCGTCGCGCTGGCCAAGGAGGGCCAGGCAAAACAGCAAGCTAACTAATGATAAAAGTGAGCATAAACGGTATTGCAATGCTAGGAAGCAAGGCCTAGGGTTCATACTTTCACTAATGCAAGTTCTCTCAACAATAATAACATAATTGGATCATATAACTATCCCTCAATATGCAACAGAGTCACTCCAAAGTCACTAATAGCGGAGAACAAACGAAGAGATTATGGTAGGGTATGAAACCACCTCAAAGTTATTCTTTCTGATCGATCTATTCAAGAGTCTGTAGTAAGATAACACGAAGCTATTCTTTCCGTTCAATCTATCCTAGAGTTCGTACTAGAATAACACCTTAAGATACAAATCAACCAAAACCCTAATGTCACCTAGATACTCCAATGTCACCTCAGGTATCCGTGGGTATGATTATACGATATGCATCACACAATCTCAGATTCATCTATTCAAACCAACACAAAGTACTTCAAAGAGTACCCCAAAGTTTCTAACGGAGAGTCAAGACGAAAACGTGTGCCAACCCCTATGCATAAGTTCCCGAGGTCACGGAACCCGCAAGTTGATCACCAAAAGATACATCAAGTAGATCACGTGATATCCCATTGTCACCACAGATAAGCACATGCAAGACATACATCAAGTGTTCTCAAATCCTTAAAGACTCAATCCGATAAGATAACTTCAAAGGGAAAACTCAATCCATTACAAGAGAGTAGAGGGGGAGAAACATCATAAGATCCAACTATAATAGCAAAGCTCGCGATACATCAAGATCGTACCACCTCAAGAACACGAGAGAGAGAGAGAGAGAGAGAGAGAGAGAGAGAGAGATCAAACACATAGCTACTGGTACATACCCTCAGCCTCGAGGGTGAACTACTCCCTCCTCGTCATGGAGAGCGCTGGGATGATGAAGATGGCCACCGGTGAGGGATCCCCCTCCGGCAGGGTGCCGGAACAAGGTCCCAATTGGTTTTTGATGGCTACAGAGGCTTGCAGCGGCGGAACTCCCGATCTATTCTGTTCCCCGATGTTTTTAGGGTATATGTATATATATAGGCGAAAGAAGTCGGTCAGGGGAGCCACGAGGGGCCCATGAGGGTGGGGGCGCGCCCAGGGGGGCAGGCGCGCCTCCCTGCCTCGTGGCCACCTTGAAGCTTCCTTGAATTCAACTCCAAGTCTCCTGGATCACGTTCATTCCAAAAATCACACTCATGAGGGTTTCATTCCGTTTGGACTCCGTTTGATATTCCTTTTTTGCAAAACACTGAAACAAGGGAAAAACAGAAACCGGCACCGGGCTCTGGGTTAATAGGTTAGTCCCAAAAATAATATAAAAGTGTATAATAAAGCCCATAAACACCCAAAACAGATAATTTAATAGCATGGAACAATAAAAAATTATAGATACGTTGGATACGTATCAGCATCCCCAAGCTTAATTCATGCTCGTCCTCGAGTACGTAAATGATAAAAACAGAATTTTTTATGTGGAATGCTACTTAGCATAATTTTCAATGTAATTCTCTTATTTGTGGTATGAATATTCAGATCCGAAAGATTCAAAATAAATGTTTAATATTGACATAAAAATAATAATACTTCAAGCATACTAACTAAGCAATCATGTCTTCTCAAAATAGCATGGCCAAAGAAAGTTCATCCCTACAAAATCATATAGTTTGTTCATGCTCCATTTTCGTCACACAAGAATGCTCTCATCATGCACAACCCCGATGACAGGCCAAGCAATTGTTTCATACTTTAGTAATCTCAAACTTTTTCAACTTTCACGCAATACATGAGCATGAGCCATGGACATAGCACTATGGGTGGAATAGAGTATAATGATGGGGGTTGTGTGGAGAAGACAAAAAAGAAGAAACTCTCACATTGACGCGGATAATCAATGGGCTAGGGAGATGCCCATCAATTGATGTCAATGCAAGGAGTAGGGATTGCCATGCAACGGATGCACTAGAGCTATAAATGTATGAAAGCTCAACAAAAGAAACTAAGTGGGTGTGCATCCAACTTGCTTTCTCATGAAGACCTAGGGCATTTGAGGAAGCCCGTCGTTGGAATATACAAGCCAAGTTCTATAATGAAAAATTCCCACTAGTATATGAAAGTGACAAAACAAGAGACTCTCTATCATGAAGATCATGGTGCTACTTTGAAGCACAAGTGTGGAAAAAGGATAGTAGCATTGTCCCTTCTTTTTTTGGGCCTCCCTTTTTTTTGGCCTTTCTCCCTTTTTTTATTTGGCCTTTCTTTTTTTTGGGACAATCCTCTATTAATGATGATCATCACACTTCTATTTATTTACAACTCAATGATTACAACTCGATACTAGAACAAAATATGACTCTATATGAGTGCCTCCGGCGGTGTACCGGGATGGGCGATGAATCAAGAGTGACATGTATGAAAATTATGCATGGTGGCTTTGCCACAAATACGATGTCAACTACATGATTATGCAAGGCAATATGACAATGATGAAGCGTGTCATAATAAACGAAACGGTGGAAAGTTGCATGGCAATATATCTCGGAATGGTTATGGAAATGCCATAATAGGTAGGTATGGTGGCTGTTTTGAGGAAGATACAAGGAGGTTTATCTGTGATAGAGCGTATCGTATCACGGGGTTTGGATGCACCGGCGAAGTTTGCACCAACTCTCAAGGTGAGAAATGGCAATACACGGTACCGAAGAGGCCAGCAATGGTGGAAGGTTGAGAGTGCGTATAATCCATGGACTCAACATTAGTCATAAAGAACTCACATACTTATTGCAAAAATCTACAAGTCATCAAAAACCAAGCACTACGCGCATGCTCCTAGGTGGATAGATTGGTAGGAAAAGACCATCGCTCGTCCCCGACCGCCACTCATAAGGATGACAATCAAAGAACACCTCATGTTTCAAATTTTTCACACAATGTTTACCATACGTGCATGCTACAGGACTTGCAAACTTCAACACAAGTATTTCTCAAATTCACAACTACTCAACTAGCACAACTTTAATATCACTACCTCCATATCTCAAAACAATTATCAAGCATCAAACTTTTCTTAGTATTCAACGCACTCATAAGAAAGTTTTTACTAATCTTGAATACCTAGCATATTAGGACTAATTTCACACTTAAAGCAAATTACCATGCTGTTTTGTAGGACTCTCAAAATGATATAAGTGAAGCATGAGAGAACAATAGTTTCTATCAAACAAATCCACCACCGTGCTCTAAAAGATATAAGTGAAGCACTAGAGCAAAAACTATATAGCTCAAAACATATAAGTGAAGCACATAGAGTATTCTAATAAATTCCGAATCATGTGTGTCTCTCTCAAAAGGTGTGTACAGAAAGGATGATTGTGGTAAACTAAAAAACAAATACTCCAATCATACAAGATGCTCCAAGCAAAACACATATCATGTGGTGAATAAAAATATAGATCCAAGTAAAGTTACCGATGAACAAAGACGAAAGAGGGGATGACTTCCGGGGCATCCCCAAGCTTAGGCTCTTGGTGTTCCTTGAATATTACCTTGGGGTGCCTTGGGCATCCCCAAGCTTAGGCTCTTGGTGTTCCTTGAATATTACCTTGGGGTGCCTTGGGCATCCCCAAGCTTAGGCTCTTGCCACTCCATATTCCATAGTCCATCGAATCTTTACCCAAAACTTGAAAACTTCACAACACAAAACCTAACAGAAAACTCGTAAGCTCCGTTAGTATAAGAAAATAAATCACCACTTGGGTACTGTTGTGAACTCATTATAATTCATATTGGTGTAATATCTACTGTATTCCAACTTCTCTATGGTTCATACCCTCCGATACTACTCATAGATTCATCAAAAAAAGAAAACAACACAATGAAAACAGAATCTGTTAAAAACAGAAATGTCTGTAGTAATCTGTATCAATGCATACTTCTGGAACACGAAAAATTCTAAAATAAATTACTGGACGTGAGGAATTTGTCTATTAATCATCTGCAAAAAGAATCAACTAAATAGCACTCTCCAGTAAAAAGTTGTAGCTAATCTCTTGAGTGCTAAAGTTTCTGTTTTTTACAGCAGGATCACAAAGACTTCACCCAAGTCTTCCCAAAGGTTCTACTTGGCAAAAACACTAATTAAAATACATCTAACCAGAAGCTAGATGATTTATTTATTACTAAACAGGAACAAAAAGCAAGGAACAAAAATAAAATTGGGTTGCCTCCCAACAAGCGCTAACGTTTAACGCCCCTAGCTAGGCATGATGATTTCAATGATGCTCACCTAAAAGATAAGAATTGAAACATAAAGAGAGCATCATGAAGAATATGACTAGCACATTTAAGTCTAACCCACTTCCTATGCATAGTGATTTTTTGAGCAAACAACTTATGGGAACAATAATCAACTAGCATAGGAAGGAAAAACAAGCATAGCTTCAAGATTTTCAACACATACAGAGGAAACTTGATATAATTGCAATATGTAGAAGCATATGATCCTCTCTCATAATAATTTTCAGTAGCATCATGAATGAATTCAACCATATAACCAGCACATAAAGCATTCTTTTCATGATCTACTTGCATAAATTTTTACTACTCTCCACATAAGCAAATTTGTTCTTATGAATAGTAGTGGGAGAAAACTCAACAAAAGAACTATCATGTGAAGCATGATCCAATTGAAAATTAAAATCATGATGACAAGTTTCATAGTTATCTTTATTCTTTATAGCATACGTGTTATCACAATAATCATCATAAATAGGAGGCATGCTTTCATCATAATAAATTTGCTCATCAAAATTTGGGGGACTAAAAATATCATCTTCATCAAACATAGCATCCCCAAGCTTGTGGCTTTGCATATCATTAGCATCATGGGTATTCAAAGAATTCATACTAACAACATTGCAATCATGCTCATCATTCACATATTTTAGGCCAAGCATTCTATGTAATTCTTCTTCTAGCACTAGGGCACAATTTTCCTTCCCATCATTTTCACAAAAGACATTAAAAAGATGAAGCGTATGAGGCAAACTCAATTCCTTTTTTTTGTAGTTTTCTTTTATAAACTAAACTAGTGATAAAATAAGAAACTAAAAGATTCGATTGCAAGATCTAAATATATACCTTCAAGCACTCACCTCCCCGGCAACGGCGCCAAAAAAGAGCTTGATGTCTACTACGCAACCTTCTTCTTGTAGACGTTGTTGGGCCTCCAAGTGCAGAGGTTTGTAGGACAGTAGAAAATTTCCCTCAAGTGGATGACCTAAGGTTTATACTTCCGTGGGAGTCGTAGGATGAATATGGTCTCTCTCAAACAACCCTGCAACCAAATAACAAAGAGTCTCGTGTGTCCCCAACACACCCAATACAATGGTAAATTGTATAGGTGCACTATTTCGGCAAAGAGATGGTGATACAAGTGCAATATGGATGGTAGATATAAGTTTTTTTAATCTGAAATTATAAAAACAGCAAGGTAACTAATGATAAAAGTGAGCATAAACGGTATTGCAATGCTAGGAAGCAAGGCCTAGGGTTCATACTTTCACTAGTGCAAGTTCTCTCAACAATAATAACATAATTGGATCATATAACTATCCCTCAATATGCAACAAAGAGTTACTCCAAAGTAACTAATAGCGGAGAACAAACGAAGAGATTATGGTAGGGTACGAAACCACCTCAAAGTTATTCTTTCTGATCGATCTATTCAAGAGTCCGTAGTAAAATAACACAAAGCTATTCTTTCCGTTCAATCTATCCTAGATTTCGTACTAGAATAAAACCTTAAGATACAAATAAACCAAAACCCTAATTTCACCTAGATACTCCAATGTCACCTCAAGTATCCGTGGATATGATTATACGATATGCATCACACAATCTTAGATTCATCTATTCAAACCAACACTAAGTACTTCAAAGAGTGCCCCAAAGTTTCTACCGGAGAGTCAAGACGAAAACGTGTGCCAACCCCTATGCATAACTTCCCGAGGTCACGGAACCCGCAAGTTGATCACCAAAACATACATCAAGTAGATCAGGTGATATCCCATTGTCACCACAGATAAGCACATGCAAGACATACATCAAGTGTTCTCAAATCCTTGAAGACTCAATCCGATAAGATAAATTCAAAGGGAAAACTCAATCCATTACAAGAGAGTAGAGGGGGAAAACATCATAAGATCCAACTATAATAGAAAAGCTCGCGATACATAAAGATGGTACCACCTCAAGAACATGAGAGAGAGAGAGAGATCGAACACATTGCTACTGGTACATACCCTCATCCCTGAGGGTGAACTACTCCCTCCTCGTCATGGAGAGCGTCGGGATGATGAAGATGGCCACCGGTGAGGGATACCCCCTCCGGCAGGGTGCTGGAACAGGGTCCCGATTGGTTTTTGGTGGCTACAGAGGCTTGCGGCGGCGGTACTCCCGATCTATTCGGTTCCCTGATGTTTTTAGGGTATATGGATATATATAGGCGAAAGAAGTCAGTCAGGGGAGCCACGAGGGGCCCACGAGGGTGGGGCACGCCGAGGGGGGCAGGCGTGCCTCCCTGCCTCATGGCCACCTCGAAGCTTCCTTGACTTCAACTCCAAGTCTCCTGGATCACGTTCGTTCCAAAAATCACGCTCCCAAAGGTTTCATTCCGTTTGGACTCCGTTTGATATTCCATTTCTGCGAAACACTGAAACAAGGGAAAAAACAGAAACTGGCACTGGGCTCTGGGTTAATAGGATAGTCCCAAAAATAATATAAAAGTGTATAATAAAGCCCGTAAACATCCAAAACAGATAATTTAATAGCATGGAACAATCAAAAATTATAGATACGTTGGAGACGTATCACTTGCCTCACTAGGGTAGATCTTAACGAGGTAGGCGATCTCCTTGCCCGTACAAGCTCCTTGGTTCAACTCCACAATCTTCACGGAGGCTCCCAAGTGACACCTAACCTATCTAGGAGACACCACTCTCCAAAAGGTAATAGATGGTGTGTTGATGATGAACTCAAAGATAATATCATCCAAGGATCATGGGTTACTCTTCCATGTCACATACATCTTGGTGGAGCGCTCAAAATGATAGGAATTAAAACATGCACTAATCACCAAGTAAAGTGAATGATCATATAGGGATATAAAAGATAATATCATCCAAGCAAACATTAAAGTATGATATGATCAAACACATGATCATACAAGTATCTCACACACAGTCATAAAGAGTATCAAACGAGCACACACAAAAGTTTCAACCAAATAGCAAGAGAGACAAAAAAACAACACTCTC
Organism: Aegilops umbellulata; assembly: GCA_032464435.1. Lineage (NCBI taxonomy): Eukaryota > Viridiplantae > Streptophyta > Magnoliopsida > Poales > Poaceae > Aegilops > Aegilops umbellulata. Next base: position 358,201,391 of record CP136054.1, on the reverse strand, counting down.
TCTCGAAGCCTATGATCTATACGTTTCTCCCCCTTTGGCAACAAGTTACCAAAGGGTTTGAAAATGCATAGTGCTATGCGTCTCTCTAGGCTTGATCTTCGGGAGGTGGTGTAGAGAGGACTCCAAGGACGAAGGCATCAGTAGATGTTGTTGGAGCTGATGGAGTGGCAACTGGAGGTGGCACTGAAGCTATTGCTGCTGGTGCTGAAGTAGTTGCTCTGGTGTCAGGCACTGGCACTGCAGCAGATCTCTGACCTCTGGGCACTCTCTGAAAAGCTTCTGTAGTAGACTTCCCCTTCTTATCATATGCTTCCTCCTGGAGCCGCTCAACAACTGTCTGTATCTCAGTTACTTTCAGATCAAGATCATAAAACTTGGTCTCAATGATCCTCTCCAAGCTCTCCTGATTCTGAGTCAGGGTGGGCAAGCCCTTCTCAATCCTCAAAGTTGCTTGAATCAGATAGGCTAGTTGATATTGTTTTCTCTTTAAGAACACTTGAGATGCCTCCTCAACACTTGGCATCTTTGCAGCTTTTTCTGCCTTTGCCTTTGCTCTCTTCTCTTGTGCTTGCACTGAGGTGGGATCATCCTCATTCATCACAACTGTGTTATCTTCAAATTCTGGCCTCGAGGGTAAGTGCTCCTTGTCCAACAGATAAGTGCATGTGCCCATCTTGGAGTTGATGAGCACCTGAGTGTGTGGAGCATACCCACAAGATCTCTTCTGATCTGCAGCTGTCCTCTTAATTGTTTCACAATCAGGCTCATGACCTTGAATTTCTGAGGCACATAAAATATCTACAGCGATTTGATTGAATGGCCTCTGATCATCTTGTGATCTCTAGATTTGGTTAACAGAGTATGCCTCAAGATTGTGTTTATGGTGGCTAGAGGACCAGGCAACAAGTAATGCACAGATCCAATCTTGTGTGTTTCCAAAGCTTTGTCTGGGATCTCCTTGTACATATTTGCCATAGAGTTGTGGTCTTTCTTATTCTTGGCATACACATCCAAATCATCCTCATGCTCTTCAGGGGCATTGATCAACTTGGCCCACTCATCAACAGTTGACTGGTACCTTGTACCTTCAGACATCGAAACAACTCTACCATCTGGATAGAAATGAGCTGTAGAATAGAAATGCATTATAAACTGATCATTCCATTTGGTAAGCTTCTGTCCCACAAACTTGTCAACTCCACAAGCTTTGATGCTTTCATGCACTCCTATAAAATAGTCTTCATTCTCATCAATGAATTCCCGATCAACCCACTTCATATCACAGACTACAGGTTTCTTGTCCAACAGGATGGTCTCATAGAAATCTTGTTGTTCTTTGGTCTGGAACCTATAGTCCACAGCAGTCTTCCTCCTCACAGCATAGGGATTAGACTGTCTCCAAAGTCTCAGACCTGCATCCTTCTTGATGTTCATACCCTCAGCCACTGGATGAGTGTCATTCACTACAAAAAAAGACACATCCGTGACATTTTGGGCCGAACGAAAAAAAATTATGTCATACATATGACACTTCTATGACGATAAGTGTGACGAAACCCGGTATCATCATAGTTGTGGTGGGCTCCTACTTCTATGACAAAAAATCATGACAGAAAATGGCTTTTTCGTCCTGGGCGGGCCGGAGATGCAGCTGCATGGCATTCTTTGGGTCTTCCATGACGGGAAAAACCGTGGTAGAAGCAAGGGCGAGGAAAATTTCGGGGAGTTCCCGGTTACGGTGGGAGGTCGGGGCCCGAGCGATGCGCGTTTCTCTCGTACACGTACGCGAGTGTGTGCGAGGCGTTGGCTCTAACTGAACCCGAGCGAGGCGTTGGGCTCTAACTGAACCCGAGCGATTGCACTGTAGGCTACGCATTACTGAACCCGAGCGATCGATCGATGGCTGTTCACTGAACCCGATCGAGTGATTCCTTCGCTACTGCTGCTAACTGAAGCTGACCGATGCTGCCTCTGGGATGAACAGTGAGCGTTGCGGGGGGTTTGGATGAACAGTGAGCGGTGGCGTTGCCTCTGGATGAACAGGACCCCATGGTGTGGTGGACGGCTGGATGAACAGTAGACGATGGAGGGGTGCCTTTGGAGGGGTGGTTGAACAAGACCCCGTGGTGTGGAGGGCTGGATGAACAGTAGATGGTGGAGGGGTGCCCGTGGAGGGGTGGTTGAATAGTAGCCGGTGGAGTAGCGCAGGGTGGAAGCTGGATGAACAGGAGCCCGTGGAGGCTGGAGGAGGTCAACGGTGGAGATGAACAGTATCCCGTGGAGTCCTGTTTTGCGGTACGCCACACACCTCCCGATGAACAGGACCCCCGTTTCGACCATAGGAGGTCCGCTTCGTCCGTTTTGCGGTACGCCACACCCCTCCCGATCAACAGGACCCCCGTTTCGACTGTAGGAGGTCCGTTTTGCGGTACGCCACACCCCTCCCGATCAACAGGACCCCCGTTTCGACCATAGGAGGTCCGTTTCCTCCATTTTGCGGTACGCCATACCCCTCCCGATCAACAGGACCCCGTTCCGAACGTAGGAGGTCCGTTTCCTCCGTTGTGCGGTACGCCAGGCCTCATTTCCATCGCCTGTTCCGTCCAAGCCCTCCCGATGAACACGACCACGCATTCCGTTCTGACCCAGCCGGTTGGCTCCCACGCGTTTTGTTGCTTCCCGATGAACACGACGCATTCCATTGCCTCCCCATGAACATGACGCATTCCGTTGCCTCCCCATGAACACGACGACAACGATGTTTCTCCGTTCCGACCCAGCTATGTACACGAGCCCTGGCCGTACGTATGCGCGATTAGGCGTTCGAGACCCCGCCCGTATGTAGACATACGTGGCCGTATTTTCTTTCTTGCACCCTGGCCGCTGTATGTACGTGTACATGCTACATGCCCGCCTCTACTACGACACGTACGCGCCTCTACTACGACACATGCGCGCCTCTACATCCACAAGTATATATGTACGTACACGTTCGCGACCAGAATGACAACGCTATGTACGCTTCGACCAGGTGGGTCCCAACTGTCAGACACTTCCTTGCCTACGAAGATGTAGCTAGTGGGTCCCAGCAGTCAGGGGGCGAATCGTTTTTTTGCCTGGACGCGCTTCCTTGCGTGTGAAGATGTAGCTGGTGGGTCCCAGCAGTCAGGGGCAAACGTTTTTTTCATGAAATACGGTGGCCCGTCCGGTGGGTCCCCGCTGTCAAGTGGAGTAATAATTATTTTGCACATAATAAGGAGGCACTTCCTTGTTGCGGCCATGGACCCAGCTGTCAGCCTCTCCACGTACAGTCCACGTCCGATGGAAGCCGTTCCTTGACCACGTTGACCACACCGCGCCGAGAGCACCAGGGCAATGGACGACGGCGAGGCCTAGGAAGGGGACGACGCATAGCCGGGGAAGACGCGGCAGCGGATGCCCACGCGTAGAGGAGTACGAGGGCTCACTGGTTCGCTGCGGTGTGAGGCTGTCGTCGCCGCAGAATAACAGGGGGTGTGGGTGAGTAGAGGGATGGCCTAGCCAGCGGTGGGAGTAGTAGGGGGCGGTGAGGCCTCCGCCGCATCGCAGCCGCCCACGGGAGGTAGGAGCACGAGGCACGACCGGCACTGGTTTGGGCGGCTGGAGCAAGAAGACTAGAGGTTGAAGAAGCACTACGGCCGTTGGATGGACATCGTACGGTCACTGGAGCTAGAATCGTGCATATTGACAAATTTGACAAAGCCCTCCGTCCCCGTCAACTTAGTAGGCCCACAAGTCAGCCTGCCACTATACTGGGTCCCAGCTAACAGGGGGAGTATTCATTTTTTGTGCGTAATAAGTAGGCACTTCCTTGCGTGCGAAGATATAGCTGGTGGGTCCGAGCTATCAGCGGCGGTAACATTTTTTTCACGAAATACAGAGGCCCTTTCGGTGGGTCCCTGATGTCAGGTGGAGGAATCATTATTTTGCGCGTAATAAGGAGGCATTTCCTTGCGTGCGGCCGTGGACCCAGCTGTTGGCCTCTCCACGTACAGTCCACTTCAGATGCATGTGGTCGTTGACCACGTTGACCAGGCCGCGCTGAGAGCACCAGGGCGGTGGACGACGGCGAGGCCTAGGAAGGGAACGACACGGAGGCAGGGAAGACTCGATAGTTGTTTCCCAAGTGGAGGGGAGTACGATTGTACGAGGGTTTACTGGTTCATCTGCCGTCGCCGGAGAATAACAGCAGGTGTGGGTGAGTAGAGGGATGGCTAGGCCAGCGATGGGAGTATGGTGGGGCAGTGAGGCCTACGCGGCAGCAGAGCCGGCGGCGTGGAGGAGGAAGCAGGCAGTCCCGCCGGCGCTTGTTTGAGCGGCTGGAGCAGGAAGAGCAGAGATTGAAGAAGCACGACAGCTGTTGGATGGCCATCCAACAGTCACTGCTTGTGCGTCAACCTTTTTTTAGGAAAGCCTCAAATCTGTGGAAAACAGCATACAGCCCATCTGCCATTATTTCTAATAATTTACAACCCATTTGCTAATTATTAAGATTTTTTTGGAGCCCATATTCTTTTTGTTAGCATTACAACCCATATTGTGGCCACGGTTAAAAAATTATACAAAATTTTGCATAATTCGGTGCGGTCGGAACTGTTTTTAATCCCGAAATTTCGACTCACATTCAAACTGATTTTAAAAATAAATGTATATCAATATAAATCCAACAAATTCTCCACGCATAAAAATTAATGTAATTTAAAATCTCGAAATTAAAAAAAAGATATTTGAAACTAATTGCCAGTTTGATGTGTTTTAAAAATGTACAACCCATTTCTCATTACTGATGGGCCATTTTCTCGGCCAGCCGAATGAAAGTTCTCCTCGTCTTGAAAGATTTGCAGCCCAACAGGCCTGACAAAGCGACTTACTTGGCAAATCACAAAAAAAACTGGGTTGTGGCCGTGGACCCAGCTGTCAGCCTCTCCACGTACAATACTCTTCCGATGGAAGTCATTCCTTGACCACATTGACCACGCCACACGGAGAGCACCATGGCGGTGGACGACAACGAGGCCTAGGAAGGGGAAGACGCAGAGCCGGGGAAGACGCAGCAGCGGAAGCCCGCGCGGAGAGGAGTACGAGGGTTCACTGGTTCGGCTGTGGTGTGAGGCTGCTGTCGCCGCAGGGCCTGGCCAGTGGTGGGAATAGTAGGGGGCGGTGAGGCCTCCGTGGCAGCACAGCCGGCCACGGGAGGCAGGAGAATGCGGCACGACCGGCGCTGCTTTGGGCGGCTGGAGCAAGAAGACCAGAGGTTGAAGAAGCACTACGATCGTTGGATGGACATCGTACGATCACTGGAGCTAGAATCGTTCATATTGACTAAGTTGACAAAGCCCTTCGTCCCCGTCAACTTAGTAGGCCCACAAGTCAGCCTCCCATCAAGGTGGATCCCAGCTAGCCGGGGGAGTATTCATTTTTTGTGCATAATAAGGAGGCACTCACTACTAGGAAAAAGGCTACTAGCAGCGCGGGTAAAATGGCTACTAGCAGCGCGGGTAGCCGCGCTACTAGTATCGCGCTACAGCTAATAGTTAGTAGTAGCGCGGGGTAAACCCGCGCTACTACTAACATTTTACTAGTAGCGCGGATGTCACCCGCGCTACTACTAACGAAATAGTACTAGCGCGTCTAAAGTACCACACGCTACTAGTATCCTGACTACTAGTAGCGCTCCACTTCAGCCCCACGCTACTACTAACTAATTAAGAATTAAAATAAAATAAAATCCATCAATTCCATTTTATGCATACAATTCTAACAACTAAAACAAGCCCAGATTTGTAATAAACCAGCAGCATTACACATCATTCCAAATCGAAGATTTATAGTAAACCAGGAGCATTAGAGCATATCAATACATCTACACTTATTGCTTAGTCACTTATGCTCAGCTAGTGCAAACACAGTTGAAAGCAAACAAAAATGCATAAAAACACCAAACAGTGGCATTCTATCCCTCCAAATGATTTGCTCCCTCTCCATCCTTGCAATCATCTTCTTCTCCCTTATGTGCTTCTCCCATTTATGAATCCAAGATTTCTGTAAAGAGCAAAGAACAAATAAAATTAAATTTTAGCAGACATATATTTCCTTGCATGTTGTGATGTACAGTAGCTACGGGAATAAATATACGAAAACAAAAAAGTGAGTGATTTCTATTAACAAGAGATCGCCTATGTAATAGCTACAAACAAATGAAATTAATGTCTAGATAATATATATTGCCAACCAAGCCTATATGAACTATATATTGCCAGGTAATAGGACATATCTAATTTTCACATTAATTGCCTTTAGTTTTCTTCAAAACTAAATATACTTAAACTTAGATCATTTCATATAGATGTTCAAAGGATAATACGGCTAAAAGAATCCAATTTCTTTTTTTTTTGAAGTAGTTTAAAAGGAAAGCATTAACACATAATAGAAATGATTATCTGCCCTAGGGTGATGCTGGACAGCTAAAAAGCTCACAACCCATCAGATCAATTGCTTGAGGGTTGGAACCATACATCATTAGGTACTGCTGATGTGTTACTGTTAGCTGATACAGCAGAGGTCCTTCCCCATTCTAGTCACTCTTAATTATGTCGGTCAAGGTGCAAGATTTTTCACTGACAAATAGAGTATAAGACAGAGAAGCCATGTTAGTCATCTCCATGGTCAAATTTTGTGCTGCAGATATAGTTTATAAGTCCATCAAATGCAGCAAAGGACAACGATAGAGCAATATGAAATCAAACATAGATCACATGGTTCATAGACCGAACCATCCATAACAAAAAGAAGCACTTGGAGTGTAATACACAGTCCATTTGTGCAAAGTTTCCCAAGGGTGAATAAATGCTTACTGGACAGAGCTTCTACCGGACCTGCCTCCAGTCCCCTGAGCTGGTCCTTGAGAGTGTTGAGCTTTTCTGCCATAAAGCGACGCATCAGTAGAATCAATCACTCACCGTTTCGTCAGCATTAATAATTCACAAATCCTAGTGCAGCCCATGGTAACTAAGCGTCTGAAAGCTACACCCTCAACAGGCAGGAATTTCAAGCACAAACAAACTTAGATTTGCAAATTTAACCGGCTCGCCACCATCGCTGAACTGGACAGTTGTACTACGCTTCAGACATTGGCCCCGTGCATGCGCATCGACCAGCGAGTTCCCAAACGAAAGAGGAACGATGACGGGGGAGGCGCGTACCTCGGTGTACGACGCTGCTGCTGGCGAGCTAGTAGGCAGAGAGGCAATCTGTTCGCTAGATTCACAAATTCAAATAATCAATCTCTACAATCAGCAGTAATTCTAGATTCACATATTCAACGGATTTTCTAGGGAACGATGTGTCCACCGGGTTCCATTTTAGCCCACATCCATACTTTGACAAACTGTATTTCTTACTTGGCAGCAGAAGCATACTAAGATCATCACATGATCTTGCTGAAAGTCAGTACAGCTTTCCAGTTTAACCAGTGGCTGGCCTTGCTGCTAGTTGCTGCAGTAAGGCACTCCTAGCATAATATAGTTTCTAGAATCATCTGCAAAGAGAACGACATTGGTACGATGATGAATTTACAATCTTTAGTCTTAGCCAACACAACATACAACCTTTACAACCTTAAAATATAATAATTGTTCTTTCCTGAAGTTGTGCATCCTTCTAGCTCTGTATCCTAATTTTCTAAGATGTCTTCTAGTTCTAGAAATAGGAGATTTTTGTTTAATCCTTTAAGAAATCTATACTACTACAAATGTTCAATGGAAAATATTTTAATTGACTTCCTTATATATCACCAGGACCCAATTTTTTTCTGAGTTGACAGCTTTAGTTTAACATGGCTTGGCAGATTTGACAAATAATCTCACATGGATGTTTTCGTCGTCGCGTTTGACAATGGTTGTCTTGAAGCTATCCAACGACAGCCCGGTCTTCTCGGCCTCGGCGATCGATGCCCCCCGACCTGCAGTTATCTAAAAACCTCAACGACTGTATCTTATTCTGAAGGTTTTGCGTACCATTTGGAACATCACTGACACTGATAAATACATGTACTGTTGTGGACATTTGTTGGAGAACTTGCAGCTCACCTGATCGAGCCACCGACACCGGCAGGAATGTATGCCCCGCACTTATCCCGGTAGAAACAAGCAACCTAGTACATTGACCACAAGTATCTCCTGATAAACTGAAGACTGAAGCAACAAAAGCAACACATACAAGTTACAAAAATGGTCCATGGAAAATTCAGGTTTGGACGGCGAGCCGGACGCCCCGGCGCTCCGCGGCCTTGCGGAGGAAGGAGAGCCACAGCGGCAGCTGGGCGCCATGGCGTCCCTCGAAGCCGCCACCCATGAAATATAAGGCACTCATCATGCATCCAAGGTGCTCCTGCACCTCAAAACTAACGCCATTCCCAATCCGTATAGGTTCTATCGAAATGAACTGAGCCCCAGGCACGGCCGCACTAGCTGGCTCGTGAATAACGGCAGCATCCCCCACCCAAATCCACAAAATCGAGCCAACTAACGGATCCGCGTCCCACCAAGCTAGCTATCCGTTCAAGATCGATCGAGGTTCGTCTAGCACGGCGTCGTTGCACACAGGCCCCAGGAAATGGAATCCAGAGAGGGAAGGAGAGAGCGGAACCTGGCGAGGGGTCGAGGCCGCCTCTCGCGGTGGCTTGCGTGGGGATGGAGGCGAGGGCGCGGAGGAGGACGATGAGGAGGAGGGGGAGGGGGAGGATGCGCAGGCGCGAGATCGCCATGGCCGCCTACAGCCCGGAGCTGTAGGCGGCGGCGGCGCTGGGGGGCGGGCCCCGCGCGGGCGGCTCTCCCTCCATGGCGGGTTGGGACTTGAGAGGAGGAGAGGAGGTGGGAGCGGAGACAGGATTGGGGATCTGGATCGAGCGTTGAGTGTTTTTTTAGACATGGCGTGGGATGGTTGGTGGGGTGGGAGCAGATGCAGGTGGTAGCGTGGGGTTTATAACCCGCGCTACTACTATCTATAACCCACGCTACTACTATGGCTGGTCCCGGTAGGAACGATGGAAATCACTTAGTAGTAGCGAGGGGTAAAAACCCGAGCTACTACTATGGGGTTATTAGTAGCGCGGTTTCCTCAAGCTCGCTACTGCTAATTAGCAGTAGCGTTTGTTTTTAAACCGCGTTGCTGCTAAGATTCTGTGTATAAGGTTTTCCCTAGTAGTGACTTCCGGTGGGTCCGAGCTGATAGCGGGGGGAATGTTTTTTTCGCGAAATACGGTGGCCCGTCAGGTGGGTCCCAGCAGTCAGGGGGCAAATGTTTTTTTTTGCAAAATACAGTGGCCCGTCCAGTGGGTCCCTGCTATCAGTTAGAGGAATCATTATTTTTCGCGTAATAAGGAGGCACTTACTTGCTGCGGCCGTGGACCCAGCTGAGACTCTCCACGTACAGTATACTTCCGATGGAAGTCGTTCCTTGACCATGTTGACCTCGCCGCGTTCCGTTGCATGCATGCGTCCATGGGCGTGGTGCGTCCCCACTGTCAGCCTCTCACGTACAGTCATCTTCCGATGACTCTCGGTTGTTGACCATGTTGACCACACCGTGCCGAGCACACCCAGACTGGAACGACCCGGAGATGGGGAAGACGGGGCAGTGGAGTCGCAGATGGAGAGGAGTGGGAAACTTTACTGATTCGGGTGCACGACAGCACAGCCGCGGTGCCGCCCACGGGAGACAGGAGCAAGAACAAAGGTTGAAGAAGGAGCACGGCTGTTGGATTAACATCCAACGGTCCGGCTGCTAGAATCATTTGTTGATTAAGTTGACAAAGCCATGCGTACACGTCCGCTTAGTAGGCCCAAAAGTCAGTCACCAAATCTGACGGGTCCCAGCTGTCAACGGGATGAATAATTTTTTTGCAAAACAAGGAGGCACTTCCTTCCGTGCGAAGATACAGCCGGTGGGTCCCAGCTGTCAGGTGGAGGAAACATTTTTTCAGCTTAATAAGGAGGAACTTTCCTTGCGTGCGACCATGGACCTCGTGGGTCCCAGCCGTCAGGCTCTCCACATACAGTCCTCTTCCGATGACTCTCGTTTGTTGACCACGCCGCACCGAACGCAGCGAGGCGCTGGACGACGGCGAGGCCCCGGACGGGAACGACTCGGAGATGGGAAAACGCGGCAATGGAGTCGCAGATTGAGAGGAGGAGAAGGGTTATAACTGGTTCTGTTGCGGCGTGGGGCTGTAGTCTATGGAGAATAACAGGAGGTATCGAGGGGTGGAGGGATAGCCTGGCCGGCGGTTGGGTAGCGCTTCACAGCGATGCATGCTAAGCAGAGCCGCTAGCCGCCGGAGGCCGGACCAGGCGGTCCCGGCGACGCTGGAGGAAGAAGACGAGAGATTGAAGGTGCATGTCGGTCGTTGGATATAAATCCAATGGCTGTGGATGACACAATCATTTGTTGACCAAGTTGACAACGCCCTGCGTAGGCTTCGACCTATTGGCCCACATGTCAGCCTGCAAAATGTGGCATATATTTAACCCATGTTTTCTAGAATGTACAATCCATTTGCTGGGCTGGGTGAACAAAATAATTTCACGTCAATCAAGCCCATTTATATTTTCTAAGAAATCCCAGCCCATTTGCACTTCCTTGAAATACACGTATTAGGTGGGCTCGTTATATATATAATGTTATGTTAGAAGGAGCAATTAATATCAAAGAATACACCGGAGAGGCACATTTTATATATATATATATAATTAAGAAATTGGCGAGTTATTGCTCAAAATAAAAATGAGTGCATTATTATTAAATTGGTCCTTAAAATCTTCGCAAGCTTTTGTACGCAATCACCAGGATTTTCCTTGCCTGTGAGTCAAAAACAACCAGGATTTTCCTTGCCAACTTCCGTTAAACATTTACTTTTATAAGTTAATAACACATGGGATGTTTTTATAATGTATATATAAGTCTCTATAAAATATACAATAATAGTAATAATATAAATATATATAATGTGGTTAGAAGGGAAAACATAAATTGGACACAACATTACATTTATAAGAGACCTGCGTTTTATACCCCACAGTAGGCATACTAACAAGTTCACACACAAATACAACAGAAAAGGTAAACATTCATATCAAACTTAGGTTCACAGGACACGTTCATATTCATAGCCAACATTCACTATCAACAACTCAAAAGATTCATATATACACAAGCTCAGCATATCTATGCATCCAAATGATTGATAGATCACACGACAATATTCATACATAATTCACAAAAAGATTCGGATATACACATGTTCAGTATGCTTATGCATCCAAATGATTGAGATCACAGCCAATATGATCCATGGACGAACTTTAATTACCTAGGGTACAGACTGGTAAATGGTGTTCAATCGGAGGTACTTCTTGCTAAAATAGTTCTTGTACGAGTAAACTTTCGAGTACATAAGAGGCAGCACAGACAATCTGAACTTTGCTTGTAGGTTTATCCTCAAATAGTGGCCTCGTGCCGAGGGAGGTTTGAGCAACTTGGCCACTACTTTCATCCAACTAGTTTACTGGCTCATCTTGGTCCTGTATCTCGCCAAAATTCTACATTGCAGACGAGAAAGGAGGCGGTTGAGAAAATGAACCATCAAATTTTTTTGTGCAGTTCAACCAAAATGGAGCATCCTTGGCGTGCAGACTGATTAAGTGCCAGATGAATATATGCGTCAACCAACTTGTCTGGAATCTTTAGACTCCATGCCATATAGTTCGCTACCATATGTGCCGATAACCAAAAGGCACAAGTTGGGACCAAAGACTGGACTACGTTTTTCTGGGCTATCCACCAAGCAATATTTTTGGCGTTCACTCTCCTAATACTTGGAGTTTGACAATTGGTTGACGCCGGTTGATACTCGAATGAATATAGGCACTTCTTGTCAACATCGATGCTTGTCTGAGTGAACTTTGGAGTACATAGCAGCAGCATAAGTACCTGTCCATCTGATCATTTTGTGCAGTTCTACTGAAATCACACGATGTAATGATTTGCCTGCGAGTTCAGGCTCCAAATTAATCCTTTGTGAATTCGGAAAACAGTAGCACAATACCAAATTACCAATACATATGACAAGCACAATAATCAGGATAAAGACCAGTACCAACCTGTGTGAGGTAGCATATCAATTACTATTTCCTTTGACTGGAAGCCGAGATAAGCCAAGCGACTGACAGCAAAGGCAGAAAGCAAGCGGAGATTAGCGACTGGCAAGAAAGGACGGAAGCTGTTGAGCCAATGAAGTACCCAAAGTTTTTGTGCAGTTCCACCAAAATCGAGCATCCCTGTTGGCACATATATTGAGGGAGTGAGATTACTGTAATAGTGGGACTAGTTGATGAAACATACACTAACAAATAGAAGCACCCTCATTATCTTAATGGGTAAAGTTAGCAACATAGTAGTCTTGCTTAAAGAGAGGTATTAGTTTATTTAATCAGTGCCAATTAGCTCAACTCAACACTCAGAGCATTGCCATTTATCATAGGTTGCAAAACTTTAACGTGCAAAGATAAAGGAGTTTCTCATGACAGTAGCATGATACTAATAGATATGATAGCAAACTAATATGGATGAAGGCCTTAGGCCCGTACCAACCTAAGAAAAAAAGCTTATTCATGTAGTCCCATAAGAGATGATAAAGCACTCACTGGAATCACACAATAGTATATATTTTTGTGCACTTCAAATGTATGGTTGAAATGACTCTTGTTTACCAGTGCTGAGATTATATCGAAAGATTATCAAGAAATTCCAGCAGAGTTAAAGCACTGGCTGGGATACAGTTCATTGTATTGTCTTGTGTAGTTCCACTAAAATGTATGATTGGCACAACATGATCCCTGTTTGCACAAGTAGGAACAAGGTGAAACCTTCATTAGGTTAGTGAGAAAGGATAGGAAGATATTAGCATATTACTCAAACAGTAGCATCAAATTCATGATGGACAATACGCAAAACATTGCCTCATTGAACCAATGGCAATAACTTGACATGCAAAACAATAGCACTATTATGTCATGACACTAATAATATTCCCTCCCTGCTCCACCACATGATTCACCTCCATAGTCAAACATACACACGTACATGATTCAGCATAGGGTCCTACTAAAGATTTGTTTAACTCCAACAGGAAAATTAGGCAGTAAAAAATTATTGGTACTTAAGTACTCCTAATTAATTAAGTGAGACAGCAGAAGTGGAAGGGCTCCCTGGAGGATCGTCTCACATGTAAGGTAGTCGTTGTTGGAGCCCTTGAATGGCCTCGACTGAGGCCTCTGGCTTCAGCAAGATCGCCTTGGCACTGTTTATTCTTCTTCTTCCTCCTCTTCGTGCTTTGTTTCTCTTTCTCCTCACCAGTTGGTGAAACCAAGTACATGATTGGCCTTCTAATTCAGAATTGGTTTTGTCGGTGAGGGAGTACAAGTGTATTAGTAAAAAACAGCATTATTTTCTCATGGCAGTCGGAAAATAGAGATGAGCACATGCATTAAATATCTTTCTTACCTGAAGGAAGGTTATGGCGCCAATATGGATGATGAGGATTGGAACACAGATCTCCCTTTGTGCAGTTCCACCAAAATGAACCAACTGTTCCATTCTGACATTCCAGTTAAACAGCACAAAAGTCACTTCTTTTAAGAAGAGTTTGGTTCAGTGCACCAAAAGGTCACAACAGCAACCAGGTGAATTGGATATCCCTATTTGCACAAAAAGGCACAGAGGAAACAGTCAGAGTCTCAAACAACTACAGGCAAAAACATTTGGCTAAACTTGTCATGGCTTATAACAGTGGCATGGCTTCATTTTTACCAGGGACATTAGATTAAGAACAACTAAGGCTGCGTTCGGTTCACAGGTTTGGTGCAGGATTTTCGTAGGAACACAATTCCTACGGTATTCTTTCCCTTCCGACCGTTCGGAACACAGGAAAGGTGAATAGTGTTTCATAGGAAAGCTGGTCTGGTAGTACTGATTCCATAGGATTAGAAACATCCACGCGCTGCTCATTTTTTGGGCGGAAGCCCGAGGCAGGCGCTCGCTGTAAGTGCATCTAGTGCCCCTTAGTGATTTTGGTGTATTGAAGACTTATAGGTTAAGGAACTAATGCGTTTGTGAGTGTACACAGGTCTATAAGTCTATGAGGAGTTTGATATTTACAGGGAAAGTGGAACCCTAAAAATGAAGTTCTTCAACTGAAGACTTTGGTTTTCTGAAGACTTTCTGAAGCCTTTGAAAGTGAAGAAATTGGTGTAACCTTGAAGACTTGGTATTCATTCGAGGAACATGAAGCATGAAGACTTTTGTTTTCGTAGTTTCATTTTCTCTTTCTTGAGTCATAGGAAACACCGTACTGTTAACGGGGGTCGAGGAAATACTAAGGAAAATTTCCATGTGATGCTCAACTCAAACCCTACACCTACCAATCCCTTCGAGTGAAGCCATTGGAAATCTCATACAACTCAGTCAATATCTTCAGTGACAGAGACGCAGTTCTTTTGGTCTTTGAGGAATTTTTTCTGACTGAGGAGTTAGGAATTCGCCAGTGCGGATTGCCTACATAGTGAGGAACATGATAGCCCTGAGGAATTTGAACCTCAAATTTCCGACCGTTGCTGTGCTACGCGCCAGCTGTCCCAAAATATCTTATCCACCTAACGGTCATATCATTGAAGGGCATTTATGTCTTATCATGTCGGGCTGCTCCCTAGGCTATAAATAGCCTCCCCCTACAACCACTAGCTAGTTGGTTGCTCTGAGAGAAACTGACACTTGTCATTTGAGAGCATCCCATCCTCCGAGGACTTTGAGCAAAAATCATCGAGTGAGGAAAACCCAAACCCAAACACCTACAAACCCAAAGTGATTGAGCATCACTGAAGAGATTGATCCTGCGTGGATCCGACGCTCGTTACCTTTGAAGACTGTGCTTCTTCCAGACGGTTAGGTGTCATGGTCTAGAGCATCCAAGAGGAATTGTGGATCGCCGAGTGACCGAGTTTGTGAAGGTTTGGAAGTCACCTGAAGACTTACCATGAGTGATTGGACGAGGTCTGTGTGACCTTAGTTCAAGGAGAATATGGTGAGGACTGTGTGTCCGGGACTGTGTGTCCTCAGGTTTAAATACCTAGCCGCTCCAACCAGATGTACAATTGAGACACAGTTGGAACTGGTCTACCAAATCATTGTCTTCACCAAGACAACTGGTTCTATTTCCTCAACTCTTTCATTTCCTCGGTATTGTGTTGTGTGCTTGTCATATCTGTGTTTGAAGACTTTGACTAAAGACTTTCTCAATTTCCTCAGTTCAATTTCTTCAGTCTGTTTGTCTTCATCCTGTGCTATCATGTGATTACGCTTTCTGTACTCTGTGCTTGTCTTCATTTCATCATGATGACTATGCTTGTCTTCTATTATGTTTACTTTTGAGTACTTATTCCGCTGCAAGTAGTTCTTCGCTAAGGAATTTCCTCACTAGCAAATTCCTCAGTGAAGAATTCATAAAAATCGCCTATTCACCCCCCTCTACTCGATATAACGTACTTTCACTCGTTGCCATGCGTTAGACATGTTGATGTGATGTGTTGTCGGAATAAAAAAATCAACCTATGTGTGGTACGAGAGGTGAGGACAAGAGTAGTCACTGTGCAGCTGAATAAACAAATAGCATCTCATACTGCCAAGCATGCTACTCTAAAAAAGCAATTATGTACATTTTGTAGTCCATCCGAACACATTCTCTTGAGAGTTTCCTCCGGTTCGCTGTTCCATAGTTTTATACCTACATTCCTTTCCTATTCCTCTATTTTCATCAAGACCTATGTTTTCTGCCCCTTTATTCCGAATGGAGCCTAAATATTTGGTATAAGGGCATGGGACAGTGGGTGCACCAGCAGTCCAGCACCATGTACGTAAACAGGGCATAAAGTGGTGATTCATAGTTTGTTGCCCCGAGAAACAAACATCCAAGAAACATACCTGGGTTGGTCCCATTTTTGTTCACTCTAGCCACCTACTCCTATGTGTGGATAGCAAATCTAGTCCTGGTCATATCACTGTGTACAGCGTTACCCCTATATTTCCCTTTTCGACCAAGAGACCGGTTGGATGACCAGTCTGTACTACTTTCACCCCCTTTCCTTCCTGTTTGTACCAAGTCCGATGCACATACTAAATTCCCCCACCCCCACTTTATTTCTTGTTTGAACCAAGTACTCCCTCTGTCCGGAATTACTTGTCATCAACATGGATGTGTCTAGAACTAAAATACATCTAGATACATCCATTTCAATGACAAGTATTTTCGGATGGAGGGAGTACAAGATTCGACTCCATGAAGTAGCTTTACCTCTAACAATAGAAGAAGAAAATATGTGACATTGGACCATCCGATCGAGAGGGGCTGAGAGGTAGAAAATGATGCACATGAGCGACGTAGCGAGCTGGGGAAGTAGAGTTAAGGTGGTTTCAAACAAAGATATACCTGAAGGTCGTCGGGATGTGGATAGGTGGGCGACGGGAGGCCGGATCCGCCCACAGGCAACAATGAAGGGATCAAAGGACCTCCCGCGTCGGCGCTCGGCCAGAGATAACGGTGCGGCCGGTAGTGGGTCTCCTCCCTCGCTGTCGATGATGGCCTAAATGCTGCCCCTCCTCCCCTTCACCGGCGTTGGGGGATACGTCCGGATCTGTAACCAACGGTGAGGATAGAAAGCCAGTGTTTTTTGAAGGGGAAAGACAGTGTTACTACCCCTATCTTGTTTAGATCTGGAGAGGATGAGAGTGTGTGAATAGAGCAACCCTAGCAAGCAAGCGCGGAGGCTCCGGCCTATATATACGTAGTGGGGTAGTTTTCCTTTTTCACTCCATCAAAACAATCGTTTCAAATTGTGTACTACTACATGCCAGGTCGCGGTTTTTTTAGTTGTTGATTGTTTTTTTTAGATAGCTACCCACTTGTTCCAAGTGGTGTTACGGTGTGCCAGGTCGCACTTTGTATCATTCAAGTCTGGTACTACAAGTCCCTCCATTAAATGAACAACCACCCCCTCATAAAAATTGTGAACAAGCTCACGGCTAAAATTAGCAGAAACGTGGGTTGCCCCAACATGCATTATTATTTATATTTTCTACTCCCTCTATTCCTAAATATAAGTCTTTTCTATTAGCCACACCCAAGACAAGAATTTTTTTATTAGCAGTGAACCTCACATGTCATAGACACAAAAACTGTGGCAAGATTCCCTTAGGCAAGCCAAAGTGTGTCTAACAATTTGAGCAACTCAGGTTAGGCAAGTGTGGGAAAAATAATGTGGCAACATAAGACAAACATAGTCACAATCCAAACAGCCCCGTAATTTTTTGTGACATGCATGAAAATTTGGTTAGTTAAATTTATAGTCAAAATTTAGCAAGGTGCATCAAATCAACACATGCAAGTATCAAAAGGAAAGTCACAGCATGCATGCATGCGTTGTACTCCCTCTGTTTCCAAATATAAGTCTTTTTAGAGATTGCAACAAGTGACTACATACGAAGCAGAATATGTCTACTCCTACATACGAAGTAGCCCATTTGAAATGTGTAAAAAGACTTATATCGAGTGAAGTGCTTTGATGTGTCGCGTCAACTCGTACAAGACCGAGAAATTTGATTACTACAACGCCCTCTCCCTCGCGGACTGAGCTCCAGTGCCTTAACTGCACCTGCCTTTGGCTGCATGACAGGAGGGCTAACCACCTATTGGGCCCACCTATCATAGACGCAAAGGCAGGAGCAGTGAGTAGAAGCTTTCGCTACACACTATCCCTCCCGCACGAGGTGGACGGACATGCAGCAGTGGATTCGATACCGTAGAAGTAGGAGTAACATCATTGGTCGTCTTCTCGAAGAGGCGAAGAGCCAAGCACAACCCGAACGTGGCAGTTGCGAACGCTCGCGTGGTGCGGTTCCTTGGAGTACTAGCCAGGCTCTTGCATGAGACAAAATTGCTATTGTTTAACAATTAAACTCCATTATCCATTGGTTGATACTCATTCTGCATAGGTCCACGTGCTTAGCACCGTTTCCTCCTGGGGTCACCAATGTTTATTTGCTAATTAATAGCATTGCATGCAATGAACTAGCCATTGCAAGTCATTAAAAGCATGCACACCTCTCATCTCTTATTGGTTGATATGTCAAGAAACAAGAAACAAGGTAGAAGTTAATGCACCGCGCCTAAGTGTTTTGGGACTATTTGGTTTTCGTAAGATGACTTACACACCTAGACGCAGGGAGTAGTATAGCCCTGTAAACCGAAAGGAGTATTTGCCTTTCTAGAGATTTCAACAAGTGACTAGACTACATCGTGTGCAGTACTCCCTCCCTTCCGGTTTATGGCTCAAATCTCAAATCTCATGAACCAAGGCATTTTGTGATTGGAGGAATGTATCTCATACTTTACAAAACTACCCTAATTAAACTCATGCATTAATTACGTAGTTCTCTCGTTTTCCTCTCGCGGTGCACAATATTGAGCACTCCTATATGACTAGCCGCTCTATCTACATGCGGGACATTTCAAAGCATTCGGGCCCGCGTGCCATCCACCAAATCATAGCGAGGTGCTACATTCGAGACTCACCTATCACCCCGGTGTGGCCGTCATGACCCGTCATATCACAAAACCCACACCTTTACCAGCAGTGGTAAGGTGGCCTCCAAGTTGGACTGGACGAAGCAACCATCATTTCACTGGAACGCTCGTTCAAGCCCTTTCTTCCCTTTCTTGAAGAAAACCTCACTCCAGGCTACTCACTTCTGCCATTTTTCTTCTGTACCGACGAAGGAAAGGTGGGCGAATCATTTATGCTGCTATATTTTCATTCCAAGAATCTTCTTTTTGCGAAGCACCGACCGATTCTCACATCCTATTCTTTTCCTGCTTTCATTGTGATTGTGCTTTCCTTTCGATTGCTTTTTGTTTGTCAGTTCATTGATGGATCCTAGAGCACTAGGCAAAGAGTTGCCGGTGGACAACCCACTGGAGACAGCGATCTCCAGGAAGCGAGCACCGACCAACGAGTTGACCATGTTGGCGGGCCAACCCATGGAGACGAAGAACTCCAAGAAACAAGCACTGGCCGAAGAGTTGAGGTCGTTGGTGGACGAACTCCTCAAAGAAAGTTGGAAGAACAGCAAGGGCCCCACCGTGCCTACCCCAGGAACTCTGATTGCCACCTATGTGAGACTCAAGACTGAGTTTGAGGAGATAGTCGCTGTTGAGAAGCAGTATTCCCCTGGCAAGGTGATGGCCCCCATCGAGGATGAGGAGATGGCCCCCGGAGGGATGAGATCCCCCGGTGAGCTGCACAAGGTAAAAAATAATGGCTTGTTACCATAGTTGTGGATTTTGATTATTTGCAATGTGCTTGCTAATATGTTAGGGTTGTGCAGGTGCCGGTGGACGTCCTTGATGATTCCGATGTCGTGGCCCGTCCTGTTGGCATCGCCCTGGAGGTCGGTTCCAATGCCACTGTCCATCCTGTGGACATCGCCCCAGAGATTGACTCCGATGTCGCGATCACTCCTGTGGACATCGCCCCAGAAATCGATTCCCATGCCGCTGTCCGTGCTGTGGTCATTGCCCGAGAGATCGATGACAAGAAATAGTTGGTCGCGCTAATCCTTCAGGGTAGTTTGCATTGCCCTATGTTTAATTACCAGAATGATGCGTGTTATCAAACCATCTTAGGGCTAGTGCACTGTCTTGTGTGGGCGGATCTTGCTACTTTTGTTTGATAGTGAATCATGCGATGAATCATGCGAACCCTCTCCGAGTTATGGAAACAGATGTATCCTCACCAGCTTTTGATGTAATATATGGCATGCTTAGATGTAAGTTTGAACTGTTTATCATATCAGCAGGGCTTGTTGATGATTCTTGGTGTTAGTAGGCTAGCTATTGTGCGAGCTATAGTACTTGCAAAACACTCACCGAAGAGAAACGTTGGGGCTAATGAGCTCGTGGTACGCTTATACTTATCCCTCGTCGATCGACCAATAGTCCTAGCTCCTAAAATTGTAGGCTTAGCGATCAATCAGACAATAGTCAACATACATTCAGGCCTCATTTGGTTCATAGGGTAGGAAAATCGTAGCAAAAGTACACAGAACGTGCAACACAAAATCATAGCAGTGCAGAGACGTACTCCCTGCGTTCCAAAATAGATGACCTAGGCAGGCTAGTTTGGCCTAGTGGGTTTCAGTGATATGACGCGGTACAGTGCCGTCCAGTCTTCGCGTGTGGTAGCAGTATTGCGGGTACAGTAAGTTTTCTTGAAGAAGCGGAATTCAACGAAGTCATGATGGTTCCTTCGTCCGAACAACTTACAGTGGGAAAGGTTGGGCCTGCGATACGATCGGGGTAGACCGGGATAATTTTGTGCATGGCAGGTGGACCAGGATGGTCGACGTCCCACATGTCGGCGAATGAAAGTATTCTTTCCGATATAGAGGACGAGCAACGAGTATTCACTGTTTATTTTTTATGAAAGCTATTGTCTCCACCGTTACGATGGAGGAGTGTGAAACACGGCAGCCCAGTGAACTTGGCATGTGCACCACTCCCTCCTTCCTCATGTAATGCCCAGGTTACAGCTTTTTCTCACTTTCTCTCTATCTATTTCCTCTCAAATGTTTTTTACCTTTCTTTTTTTAAGACACGATTGTTTTTATGCCTTTTTTAGAATTATTTTTTATACCTAGGCGCACGTGTAGAGACGAGCTCTTGCAGAGCCCACTCCTTGACTTTGTCAATGCCTCTCTCTCCTCCACATAAGCAGGACTACTTGCTATGCATGCATGCGGCAGGCAGCTGGTGTCTTGAGGGGCCAGGGCAGTGAGAGCGGGCTCCGGAAGCGGTCCGGACTCCAGCATGGCCCACCTCACATTATCACCATATATTTCTTGGAGTCCGTGCGCGGCGGGCGGGCGATCTCTTCTCGCTCCCCCGTTTCTCTCTTCTCAGCCGACGCCCGCCGAGCGATTAGATTTCGACTATCGACGGTTTATTCAATTACGGTCCCACATGTCAGTGAAATTGCAAGACAACGCGTGTCCCCTCTGGTGAGCGGCGTGCGAGCCGGACTGTCGGGGTTGCGATGCGTACGAGTCGCAAGTGTGCCGCCTTTTCCTTTAGAACTTGCGAAGCGTAACATTTTCGTGCGATCGATCGATAGAAATCCAGAACAAAATGACGAGGGCGGTGCTTTCCCGCTCGTTAGGCGGGCTAGTTCGAGTGATATGACGTGCTACAGTGCCGTCCACTTGCTCCATTTTTATGAGTTTACACTCTTACGCGGGAGGAGTGCGAAACACCGCGGATCTGATTTTGATCGAGGGATAACTGTTCCTTGCCAAATAATGGAGGACTGTTATCGATTATAGCATGATAGTTAGGGCATCTCCAGCTCTGGCCCACAAATTTACACCGGCATCTGTCCGAGGACACTGATGGATGCCATCCGATGCTGCCCGCATACCTTTCAACAACTATATGAATTAACCGGACGAAATTCGTGCAAACAAAGCAAATTTCAAATTAACCGGATGAAATTCATTACATTTCGAAAACTTTTCCTACAAACTGGATGAAATTCATTACATATTTCGCACAAACCGTACTAAAACCTACTGTAAACCTAATCTAAACGATCGCCGGCGCCCGCCACCATGTCGGGCCATGAACCCGAGAAAGCCGGCCATTGCCTTTGCCTCCTCCTCATCCGCCTCGATAACCTCCTCCTCCGGAGCACAAGGTTCTAAAGATTTCCGCCTCCACGTCACCGTCAAGCGGCTAATCGGTCGCCGATGTTTACCCCACCAAGCTTGGCATCAACTGAGTGGAGTAGCGGTGGCCTTCCCGGGACCAGAGCGGTGGCGACCTACCATGCACTACTCTTCCTCGCTGCCGGCTACGCTCGTGCATGCGCGCCGGCTTCGTGGTCGTGGCGGCGGAGGGCGACCGGGGGGTGCCGGCGATCTCCTTCGTTTGCTCCTGCGACAGTACGTCGAAGATAACTTTGGAGTGCGCCCGAAGCGGAGCCGCCGATGTACCTCGTCTGCTCCTGCGACAGTATGTCCAAGAGAGCTTCGGAGCACCAGGAGGCCATGGTTGAAGTGGTGCCAACAGAAGGAAGGGACTGGAGGAGAATAAGTGTGGGTCTTTGGCTATGGCTGGGAGCTGGGGCTCAAGTTAATATAGCGGGCGAATGGCAATGAGCCGCGGCAGACGGATGGACAACTGGCGCTGGAGTAGGTTCGTCGGGCGTGAATGCGGATGCTGCTTCAGTGACTTAACTGCAAATGCGTTTGGGTTATTGACATGTGGGCCCAACGGGCATCTGGCCCGCATGTCAGTGACACACCAATTGCACCTGCAGTTAAGTCCGGTGAATGCGGCATTGACATTCTGGAGAAACGGTGACCGTTTCAGGCGGGAAGCGCGCGCTAGCGATGGAAGGGGTTTCGGTGTGCAGTGGCACTAAGATCGTTCGCTCACGATAGTACATACTCTGTACCATACTACCATAGTACCCTCTCTAGCTTAGGCTGTTTTATAGATTGTCGTTGTGATGGACGATATACATGATCAAGGCGGTCCGAGTATGATCGTTGGTGTTGAGCCAGGTGAATACATGCTCGGCGTTTGCGTAGGCCTCCATCAAACGTCTAAACAGTAATGTCAGGCCGCCAGGGCGCGCAGGTGATGGGCTCGCCGTTTGCGTTGCGCCATGAGCAGGACTTTGATTTAGAGAGCGACGTGCATGCATTAGCATGCTTTGACAGCGTGAGCGTGAGTGTCTGACGCGAAGTATTTCATTTTCATTTGGCTGATGAGGGTGCGTTGCAGCGACAAGTCCGTGCTTTGATTCCCCACATACGCATAATTTTGGTTTTTACAGTATTTCTTTCTCCATTGACAGGTAGGCCCGCGTAGATAGAGAAAGAACACGAGCTGATGAGGCGCATGCAGACTGTTTGACTGGTCAACCAGACAAATACGGAGCTATACGCTGAGCCAGTGACCGTATAATCACCATATCTCGTATACAATGATCAAAGTGAGTTATCAAGACAAGTCCAATGACCGCCAATGCAGTTTACTAGGTAATAAATGACCAGGATTGAAGGGGAATCCAAATTTGCTTTGTCTTCTGTCCTTGAGCTCTTGACAAACCAATGCACTATACGGTTGTCCGGCCACTCCACCCCAGAGCTCTCACCAAGCGTCGTTCATGCCACTGCGCCACACACTAAAAGGTAAGGCAGCGATGGCATCCCGCCGCGCCGAGTTCCTCACCGCCCACGACCGCACACAAGATGGTAGGGAAGCGATGGCATCCCTCCGTGCCGAGTTCATCGCCGCGCGCGCCCTCACAACTATGTGGGAGGAATTTGAAGATGCCAAGGCCGAATGGGAGGTAGAGCAAGAGACGGCCAAAGCCGCACAGAGGGAGCGGAAAAGTCAGAAAGCACTCAAGAAAAGAGAGGCCCACCGTCGCAAGAAAGAAAAGGACGCACGCGCTGCTGCGGAGAGGTCGGCGGAGATCCAAGCACGGTGGGGTGTCGCCGACAAAGCCGGGAAGGAGAACGATGGCGTCTGGCCAGCATGTGAGAAGTAGTAGTACTAGTAGTTAGTGTGTGTGTGTGTGTGTCTGAGTACGAGCATGTACCAATACTACTAGTTACTACTGTAGTTTTTAGAGCAAATTACCAGTACATTAGCCTAGACTAAATGGAAAAATTCCTATCCTAAGCATCAAATGGCATCTCTTTCTCTATAGGAATTGAGATGCATGTCATCTCACTTCCTATGATTTTCATATTCCTATCCTATGAACGAAAGAAGGACTCTATTGGAGTAACACCTGTAGCTAGCAATACTGCTAGTACAGTAGTTTTCTTCAAGAAGCGGAATTCAACGAAGTCATGATGGTTCCTTCGTCCGAGCAACTTCAAAGTGGGAAGTGGGCCTATGATTTGACGGCTCATTAGTCATTGTTACTGCGGCGGGACGACCTGGGTGACTCTCCCTTGGAGTTCTGCGTGCATGGAAAGTGGATCAGGATGGTCGACGTCCCACATGTTGGTGAACGGAAGTATTCTTTTCGATATCGAGGAGCAAGGAAACCGCGTGGTATAGTATCACTGCTGATTGGTTCGCAAAAAAATAGTATCACTGCCGATTTATAACTATTTTTTATTTCTGATGAATGCTAGCGTTTCAACTCTTACGACGAAGGGTGCCAAACATGGCATGTGCTGGATGTCCCACACGTCAGCGAAAGGAGTGGGACATGAACAGCGTGGTAGAGCCCAGCGTAAAAAAACAGTGTGGTAGAGCGTCTCCACTTCTTCCACTTCTGGGTTGGAGACCACACGTAGTAGTACTTAGTGGTATGAACGATACAAAGTGCGACCTGGAGAGAAAGACACGTCTATTTGGAAGGTCTCGGGGCATACACGTAAACAAATATAAAAGTTAATACGTGCCTCCAACTAATATAGTAGTAGTAGAGTAATTAGGCACGTACTCCATAACATCAGTGTGCATTGCATGTACAACATTTAGTGGTAGTACGTAGTAAGAGACAAATGCCGCCCAAGAGTTCCCTTCTCGACCTACTTTTGGGTGTTTGGTAGAGTGTATGGAGGGTGCATGAGTCCACACTAGTTTAGCACATGCACTCTGAAATCCGAACCAACCAATACGCTTCGCTTTCCTCTGCTCGTATAGATTCCGTTCGTGTTAGGACATCCATAGCTAATAGTAATAGTAGCTAGTAGCTTTGCCCCCCCCCGCCCCCACACTCGTTATCTTTGAGTGAGTATAGTGATTATGAACGGAAATTCATTAGGCTTATGAAGGAGCGTAATCACGATTTCATTTATAAGACTAGCTGTTTCGATTACACTGAAAGGGCAGATCTTCATCTAGGAAATCCGGATGTCGTGAGGGAAATCAATTTTAATGAGAGAAAGTCTTGGGAGGAATTTTGACGGAATCCAGCTCAAAAAATCGTATAAAAATCAAGCAAGAAAACGGATGCGCTAACGCGCAACGGCTTTCGCGCTAGTTGCTCAATCTGTTGCTTGCTTCTCTTCTGTCTTGGAAAAGTGAGGATTTCCTATCTGATCCAAGGGAAGGAAGAGAGGTGGCACTCCAGTCATTGCTTTTCTTTCTGTTACTTCGAAAGTAGCTGCTTCAGCTTCAGCCACGCGAATTCTCGATATTCCTTTTTATTTCTCATCAAACGAATGGCATCTTCTTCTGGAAATCCTAGCTATTCTTAGCATGATTTTGGGGAATCTCCTTGCTATTACTCAAACAAGCATGAAACGTATGCTTGCATATTCGTCCATAGGGCAAATCGGATATGTAATTATTGGAATAATTGTTGGAGACTCAAATGATGGCGAGAAATCCCTCACTCGCAGGGAATTCAAATAGATGTGTTGAAGATCATCAAAGAAAGGAAAAAGACTGAATTCGATCCATCTCCTCCCTTTTCTTTAAACACATTTCAGATGCAAGTTTGAAAGATTGCCCTGCTTTTTACTTTTTACACAAAAGAGCCCCTCTCCTAATTCACTAATTTGTAGGAAGGTACTGAACTTTTGGATTTGAAAAAAGTTTCAGAAGATATATCTAATGTAGATGGTGATTGATAGAGCAATATTTTCTATTTCATAGGAGATCTTGGTCCCTTATTTATAGTTCTAGCATTAACTGGTCTGGAATTAGGTGTAGCTATATCACAAGCTCATGTTTCTACGATCTCAGTTTGTATTTACTTGAATGATGCTACAAATCTCCATCAAAATGAGTCATTTCATAATTGAATAAAAACGAGGAGCCTAAGATTCTAGGGGGCTACAGCTGCGCTTTTGCAGCACTGAACATGGTTCCGGGTACTCAAGATATTGCGTTTGTGTTTGGAGAGGTGTAGATTGTAGATTCCAGCCGAGAAGACGGTACTAGTTCGGCGGGAGGGGCAGGATTTCGGTGCCGTCAGCATGGGTCCGGTTATCGATCACAAGGGTCTAGATACGGGTCTCGAACGGAAAAGTATGCTACATATTGCTCTGCTCCAGTTCCCTCTGCTTACACCTGGTCAATTTGTTGATCGCCCCTTTTATTTCTGATTTTCAAAAGGGCCCCGACAATTTCTTGGTGGGAGATATTGAGACCGTGAAGTTGGCAGAGAGTGCTGATGTCGACCAGCGGTTCGGTATGAAATATGAGGAGGTCGGTGGTGATATTCATGTTCTGTATGCGACAGCTTTTATGTTTATTGATCAGGATGTGGTGGTTGAGAGTGGGGAGGAGGGAATAAACCTCCACTCTAATCAAAAGACTAAAGGCCCCTACGGAAGATGAAAAAGGCGAGGACTGAAATGAGAAAGGAAGGAGTTCAGCAAGACGACTTCGGTTCACACGTGAAAGTGCTTCGAAAGGTGTCAGCAGGTGCGCGGAGCCGAAGCCGGCATGTTCGCCCGCTGGGCCGAGTGTTCGCCCACTTCTTTTTCTTTGCCTTTAGAGAGAAATCTGTGTCCGCCCCAGCAAGAAAACGTATGCGCGTGTACGGAAGCGCAACGGCTTTCGCGCTCATCCCTTGCTTCAAAACTACAGGTTTTAGCCCTCCGTTTGCTGGTCGCCAAAGACGAGAGCTTCGCCTTTGGAAGCGCCAGTAGCATAGGGCGACCGGGCCAGCCGAGCCCCTCTGAATTAGTTGATGGCTTTGATGACTCGATGGTGAATATTAAGGAAAGGAGAGCAAGGGGAAGAGGGGGCAGCCCTCGGCCCGATCATCCAATTCGTTCCGACGATCCAGGCATGGTTCAGTAGTCAAAGCAACTTCGTCACTTTCGTGTACCCATCAGACGGCAGCCCTTAGGGACCATGCTACTCTATTCCTGGAATTAGCCATCCCCTTCTTTGACTATTCGAGCTGCTCCTCGAAGCAAGGAAGGGAATGAAGATGGCATTGAATGCCCTTTCCGCAAGAAGGATAGGAGTTGGCTCACTAGAAGCATGCATGAAAAGGGGTGTTTAGTTGAGCATGCATGAAGAGGGAACAACTATGCTGAGACGAGAACGCAACCAAACACACCCTATATGCCACGCATGTTCATACCATTTGTGCCTTTCTACTTCACTTACTGCGCTACATTACTCAGGTTCGTACGTCCACTCCTGGGTACATGTCCGTCTCGTAGTTCCAGTCCCACGTGTTCTTCATATAGATGGAACGATCCTTGCATAACATGTGCACCTTGATGCTAGATGTCTCGCGTGTTGGCAAAAGGATGAACAAAGCTCACGTAAAAAAATAGAGTGGAAGAACATAGATTCCGGACGACCGAGAAGGAGCAAGGAACCTCGTGGTGGAGTATCTGCACTCATAATATTTAATATTATTCAGCGATATAAAATTAACCAATCATCTCCATAGTGGACTGGAAGAGTACGAAACACGGCAGCCCAGTGTAGTTACATCATACTAGCACATGGCTAACCCACGCTATCACCATATTTCTTGGCTTCCGTGCGACACCTATCTCTAGTAATCCAGCAGCCTGTATCGCTTCGCCCTCCTCGTCTCTATCAAAGTGTGGCGAGCTGGCGTTTCTGCCGTCTATTGTGGTCGGTTAACTATCACATGTTAGTGACATGCCAAGAGCATTCTAAAAAAATTCCTTTCACGTTCCGTTTTCAAAAACAAAAAAATCCTTTCACATACGAATTTGCCTGTATGCTTTGAGCAACTTGCATGTCCTATACTACTCCTGTTTGATACTCTAATTTAGCTAGAGGTTAGACTAACTCATGACTAACCCTGAACTAACTTTAGCCAAAGAGGTGTTTGGGTGACAGGGTTAGATTGACAATAAATGCACTTCATGGAGAGAGAAAAGTGATTTTTCAATGGTCCCAATGAGAACTATCTCCAGTTAGCACCTCTTGGGTGGGATAGTTTTTTTGGTGGGTTCGGTGCAACTTGCACCAATTTAAACCCTCATGCTTGGATACTTTTGGGCTATTTGAGCCCCAACTAGCTCAAACTAACTCTAACCCATGGATCCAAACAGGGCCTATGGCCAGTCTCGACGCGGAGCAGTCGCGTGCACCAGGAAACGGCGCTCTCTCTCGGCCGTCGCGCCACTTCAAAGTCGGCGCCAGTGAGAGGTCGCCTCCGCTCTAGCCGGGCATTAATGCAACACTAACGCTCCAGGGCGACGCTGACCATTTCACGCGGGAAGCGCTCGCTGGCAAGGGAGTATAGGTTTTGAACCGTTTCAGGTGTAGTACTAGTAGTTTGCAGAACTACTCAATTATTGCACTCGGTTTCCTAAGAAATTGTGGTAAAAATGTTACTCCACAGCCCGCTTCCCTTCTCCTTCCTCTTCCACCGCGTGTGCACGTCCGCGGGAAGCGACCGGTCAACCCTTATATAGGAGTGCTAGCACAAAAAGATGCATGCATGACCACTAAAATTTCCATATTAAAGCGCCGCTCCGGCGGGAGTAGGGCGTATGTTGTTACCTTCGGCCGGCCCATGGCTACTGGGCGATGGCGACCAGAGAAGAGGCGGCAGGAGGGGAATGAATGCAGCTACTATTTGGGTTCGCCTTCGGGCTTAAATAAATGCGCAGCATCACGTGTACCCGCGGGTGCACAAATTGTAACATATGTGTCTGCTTAAGTGGGCGTCATGTAACTGGTGTGTGTGAGAGAGATTCTGAGAGACAGAGTGCGTGTGTGCGACTCTACTCTTCGGATATGTACTCAACCTTTTGCATCGGGATATAAGTATAATGGTATTTACTTTAGCTAGTGATTTACGTGGCCATGTTAACGTGGTTGTGTCAAAAAAATGTCACTTCCTGCTCGTGATTTGCGTTATATAATTACAAGCAAGATTCTCGTGCATTGCACGGAACATCAATATGCATTTTTTTACAAACCACCTGTTGTGATTGACCCATGCAGGAGTAATCCCATGTGTAAAAACTAATGATGTCTCAAGAATTTTATCGGAAAACTGGTATCTCGAGAATGTCATCAAAAAAATGAAAGATGAGAGATAAGGCGAGGAGGAGTGGAGCGTGGTGGTGACTGGTGGTCGGAATGGGTGGAGGCATCGGGATGGACGGCGCCGGCAGGCGGCAGCGGCCACCATGCATGCTAGAATTGTTCCAGAGACTTATTCCTTTTTTAATTGCTGAGCAATGAGGTTGCGGGAGATAATGATGTGGAGAGAGGTGCGGGTATCTTTTGTAAAATTATCATAGTTTGCTTTCTATCCTCAGATATAGATCATACGGTCTGTATTACAAGATGGCAGGCACACCATCACCGCCAACTCGTTTTTTTATAAGGGTACAGATGATAAGTTTGCTGACTACTAAAGTAAAGTGGAATTTGTCCATGTTATGCAAGTAAATAAAGGTGATTGTTTATCATACGGGTAAGGTTGGATGAAGGGTGGTAGGAATAAATGCTCCGCCTAGAGCATGTGTGTGTGAGATGGAGTCTTAGTGTGTATGTGGGGTGTGTGTGTGAGAGAGAGAGAGAGGAGAGAGAGAGAGAGAGAGATGGAGTCTTAGTTTGTGTGTGTGTGTGAGAGAGAGAGATGGAGTCTTAGTGTGTGTGGGGGTGTGTGCGTGTGTGCATGTGTGTGTGTGTGAGAAAGAGATATGGAGTCTTAGTGTGTGGGGGGTGCGTGCGTGTGTGTGTGTGTGTGTGTGTGTGCGTGCGTGCGGGCGTGTGTGTGTTGCGGGGTCCTCTGTGGCGGATGTAATTTAAGTGTGCATGGCTTCATCATAGAGAGGTGATGTGTATGGCAGAGGCCACCAACGATGGGGTGCGAGAGAGAAAATGCCCGTAGAGAGGGAAGAGAAGGTGTGTGCGCATGAGAGGAGTCGACATCGAGAGAACGTGTTTGTTCGAGAGACACCGAGGAAGACTACTGTATATCGATGGTGCATGTAGGCGGGAATTAAACAAAGGGATGGTCTTATTGGTTTCGGGGATATAGGGGAAGAGTGAGATCCGGGGGGTAGCTAGAAAGAGATTGTTAAGTGTGAGTGTGTGTTTTACCCATCCAGGCGGAAGTTATGTGCACAAAAGAGGAGAACGATTCGATGTGGCGTTAGGATTGAGGGTAATTAACTACGTATGGAGACATAGAGACCTTGAACGTGCATTTGTGAGAGGTATACATGTATACGTGGGATGTGTGTGTGTGCGCGCGCATGATCGAGATAAAAGAAAGAAGACATAAGTCATAAGATCAATGACATGGGAGAGACAGATCGGTATGACAATATGCATGCATGTGAGAATGCAGGGAAGAAGGCCCGACAATTGAGCATGTGTTTTTGTCTTTAAGAGATAGTGGCGTGGGCTAGAGCATGCATCTATGGCGAGCAGAGGGAGTGAGGCGCAACGATTGTGCAAAAGAGACCAACCTATAAATGCATATTGTAAGTGCATCTAGTGCCCCTTAGTGATTTTGGTGTATTGAAGACTTATAGGTTAGGTATCTAATGTGTTTATGAGTGTACACGGGTCTATAAGTCTATGAGGAGTTTGA
This sequence comes from Aegilops umbellulata, assembly GCA_032464435.1. Taxonomy (NCBI): domain Eukaryota; kingdom Viridiplantae; phylum Streptophyta; class Magnoliopsida; order Poales; family Poaceae; genus Aegilops; species Aegilops umbellulata. Next base: position 358,170,654 of record CP136054.1, on the reverse strand, counting down.
TATTTACAGAGAAAGTCGACCCCTAAAAATGAAGTTCTTCAACTGAAGACTTTGATATTTTGAAGACTTTCTGTAGACTTTGAAAATGAAGAAATTGGTGTGACCTCGAAGACTTGGTATTCATTCGAGGAACATGAAGCGTGAAGACTTTTGTTTTCGTAGTTTCATTTTATCTTTCTTGAGTCATAGGAAACACCGTACTGTTAAAGGGGGTCGAGGAAATACTAAGGAGAAAATTTCCATGTGATGCTCAACTCAAATCCTACACCTACCAATCCCTTTGAGTGAAGCCATTGGAAATCTCATACAGTTCAGTCAATTTCTTCCGTAACAGAGACGCAGTTCTTCTGGTCACTGAGGACTTTGCTCTGGCTGAGGAGTTAGGAATTTGCCAGTGCGAATTGCCTACACTGTGAGGAACATGATAGCCCTAAGGAATTTGTACCTCAAATTTCCGACCGTTGTTGTGCTACGCGCCAGCTGTCCCAAAATATCTTATCCACCCAACGGTCATATCATTGAAGGGCATTTATGTCTTATCATGTCGAGTTGCTCCCTAGGCTATAAATAGCCGCCCCCTACAACCACTAGCTGGTTGGCTGCTCCGCGTGAACTTGACACTTGTAATTTAAGAGCAACCCATCCTCCGAGGACTTTGAGCGAAAATCATCAAGTGAGGAAAATCCAAACCCAAACCCAAAACACCTACAACCCAAAGTGATTGAGCATCACTGAAGAGATTGATCCTGCGTGGATCCGACGCTTGTTACCTTTGAAGACTGTGCTTCTTCCAGACGGTTAGGCGTCAATGGTCTAGAGCATCCAAGAGGAATTGTGGATCACTGAGTGACCTAGTTTGTGAAGGTTTGGAAGTCACCTGAAGACTTACCACGAGTGATTGGGTGAGGACTGTGTGTCCTTAGCTCAAGGAGAATACGGTGAGAACTGTGTGTCCGGGACTAAGTGTCCTCGAGTTTAAATACTCAGCCGCTCCAACCAGATGTACAACTGAGACAGCAGTTGGAACTGGTCTACCAAATCATTGTCTTCACCAAGCTTACTGGTTCCATTTCCTCAACACTTTCATTTCCTCATTACTGTGTTGTGTGTTTGTTCATATCTGTGTTTGAAGACTTTGACTGAAGACTTTCTCAATTTCCTCAGTTCAATTTCTTCAGTCTGTTTGTCTTCATCTTGTGCTATCCTGTGTTTACGCTTTCTGTACTCTGTGTTTGTCTTCATTTCATCATGATGACCATGCATGTAATCTGCTATGTTTACTTCTGAGTACTTATTCCGCTACTAGTAGTTCTTCGCTAAGGAATTTCCTCACGAGCAAATTCCTCAGTGAAGAATTTCATAAAAATCGCCTATTCACCCCCCCTCTAGTCAATATAACGCACTTTCAATTGGTATCAGAGCAAGGTACTCCCTTATTCTGTGTGATTTTGGTTTAACCACCTGGAGTTTTAGTTATGTCAACCGCAGGTATGATCAAGGTCTTTACTGGGTGTCCTACCTTCGATGGGACGGACTACCCCTACTGGAATAACAAGATGCGCATGCATCTTGAGGCAATTGATAACGATCTCTGGTACGTTGTGGAAAATGGTGTTCCCTCCGTCTCACCCTCACTGAACGCTACCGATGTGAAGAGATTCAAGCAACTCGATTCCCAAGCGAAGAATATCATATGTGGCCATCTGAGCAAAGGACAGTATGGTAGAGTGAGTGCTTTGGAAACTGCAAAGCTTATCTGGGATAGGCTATCCAAGGTCAATGAAGGAGTTTCAACTCAGCGTGACTCTCGAGTTGATGTTCTTCGCAATCTCTTCAACCGCTTCAAAAGACTCGACAATGAAAATGTGCAGCAAACCTTCGATCGCCTCACTGACATCTCAAATGAGCTTCAAGCAGTTGGTGCCACTGACATCACCGACCATGAGGTGGTGAAGAAATTGCTGAGATCGCTTGATTCCTCATTTGACACTCTGGCACTGATGATACAAGAGCGTGCTGATTACAAGTCACTTGACCCCGCTGATATCCTTGAGAGGCTAAACACTCATGAGTTCCAGCTTGCTGAGAATAGAGATCTCTATAGTTCGAGCTATGGCAGATCACGTGCACCGAAGGCCAAGGTAGTATCTGAGTCCGAAGATGAAGACTCTGGTAGCAGCCTTGGTGATCCTGAAGAACTGAGTCATGATCTAGCACTGCTTGTGAAGAAATTCCAGAAGTTCTCAAGACGTGGTCTCTTTGGAAAACCCTCAAGAAGCAATGATTCCTCATCCAGTGACTACAAGAAGAGGCTGTGTCACAAGTGCAAGAAACCAGGACATTACATTCAAGATTGTCCTCAGTGGGAAAAGGAATCAAAGAAGAAGAAATACAAGGATTACAGTTCTGATGATGCGAAGAAAAAGAAGTCCTCAAAATCCTCATCATCAAAATCCTCAAAGTCTTCGTCTCACAAGAAGAGCAGCTCCAAGAAGGCTCGGGCATTCATTGGCAAGGAAATGGACTCTGAGGCTGAATCTGAAGAAAATGAAGCAGAAGAGGAATCTGATGATTCTGAGTCTGGTGTGGCGAGCCTAGCCCTCGCTACTGCATTCGTCAGCAAATCCATCTTCAACGCTGAAGAAAGTGATCTCACCAACAAGGCTGATGAAGGCAGTGATGACTATGCTCCCACCTATTGCTTCATGGCAAAGGGTGCTAAGGTACTCAAATACGCCTCCTCTGAATCTAGTGAGGATGAATCTGATGAAAATCTTAAGCCTAGCTACTCTAAACTTGCTAAGATTGTTGTGCAACAACAAAAGGCTTTTGAAAAGGTTCAAAACATGCTAGATAAAAGTGATGATATGTTGGGTGAAGAATTGGATCGCACTAAGGCCTTAACTGAAAATCTTCAGAGACTTCAGACCAGGTTTGACAACCTTCAAAGTCATCATAACACTCTCTTGTCTGATCATGAGAAGCTTTCTTATGAATATCTTCAAAAGAAGCAAGATCTTGAGAAGCTAAGAGAAAGTTATGAAGATCTTCAGAAGGAGCGCGATTCATTACTTGCTCAACAAATCAGCGCTGCTCAGGAAGAATTTATTCCTCCATGTTTAAAATGCATTGAACGAGAATCTGCTAATTCTTCACCTGAATGTTCAAATGCTTCAAATGTTACAAATTATTCACCTGTCTCTGCTATCACTAATTCCTCATCTGAGGACATTGCTAGTATCACTGACGATGCAGGGCTGAAGGAATTGTACATGACGGGCATGTACAAAAGCCTCAAAGGGCATCAGACTCTTTGTGATGTGCTTAAAAAGCAGATCCTCAACAGAAACCCTAGGAAAGAGGGTATTGCTTTTGAGAGGAAACTCAATGCTGATGGTACATATTGGAAGCCTGAGCAGTACCCCAAAACCTCATGGGTTGCTGCAAAGGGACCTCCAGTTGATCCATCTAATTTATCTGGTTATACATGTGAATCTTCTCATTCTTCTGATGAGTCATTTGACTCCAACTATAAACTGTTCAAAAATCAGAATGGTGAAGTATTTGCTAGATATGTTGGCACTAACTGCAGGAACGGTTCCCCTATGAAGAAAATCTGGGTTCCCAAAAGGTATCTTGAAAGTCTTCAGGTGAATGTCCTCATGACACCACCTGTGAAGAAAAGAAACCCCAGATCAAATTCTTCATATGGACCAAATTCTTCATATGGATCCAAGTCCTCATACGGACCAAATTCCTCAAGAGGATCAAATTCCTCACATGGATCAAAGTCCTCATATGAACATCGTCGTGCTAACAACTCTGTTTCGCAGGGAAGAGCCAAGGGCTATGAATATGAGCATTATTCTTCAAATTATTATGTTCATAAGTCCTCGAAGAATTTCTCTGCTTATTCATATGCTTACCCAAACCCCTCTTATGTGAAACGAAATGGTTCGGCTGCTTTGCCACCATTCTCATATGGAGCTCGCAGAGTGATGAACTCTTTGCCACCCCTTCAGATGTGGGTGGTGAAGAAAAAGAACTAATCTCTTCTGCAGGGTCAGGTCTCCAGACGTGCAGTAACATCTGAAGAATTTGCTAGGGACCTGACAAAATGCCTGAAAGGACGCAGGCTAACCATGATGAAATGAACTTTCATTTCACATGTCCTCCCTCTGTTTTATCTGACTTACTGCTTGATGAAATTGATCTGATGAATTGTGATATCATATTCTTCACTGCTGAAGTATATGAGGTCGTAAGTTGCACTAATTCATCTGCAGGATGATCAACCCAAAGCCACTGAATGGGTACTTGATAGTGGATGTACAAATCACATGACCGGTGACAGGAATCTGTTGATGGATGCTCCCTTATCAGCGTCACACGTGAAGCATATCATCTTCGCTGATAAAAGCAAAAGTCAGGTATTGGGTCTAGGTAAGGTTGCTATCACAAAGGATCGACACATGGACAAAGTCATGCTTGTTGAGTCCTTAGGATACAATATTATGTCTGTCTCCATGCTTTGTGATCTTGATATGGTAGTTGTCTTTGGCAAGTATCATTGTGTTGTGATTATGGAAGCTGACAAATCCAAAGTCTTCGAAGGCTTTAGGAGAGGAGACTTGTATATTGTTGATTTCTCTGCAGATTCACAACCAGCCGTGTGCCTACTTGCAAAAGCTTCAGAAGGATGGCTATGGCATCGACGACTTGGTCATGCAGGCATGAGGAATTTGAACACGCTTGCAAAGAAGAAGCATGTCATTGGCATTGAGAATGTCAAATTCCTCAAGGATCACTTATGCGGTGCCTGTGAAGCTAGAAAGATGACCAAGGCCAAGCATCCAGCGAAGACTATCATGACCACTACTCGTCCATTCGAATTGCTTCACATGGATCTCTTCGGTCCTAATCATTATTCCTCTGTTTCAAATGAAGCATCTCAATATGGCTTTGTTATTGTTGATGATTACTCTCGTTACACATGGGTACACCTTGTCTCTTACAAAACTGAAGTGCAGGAAGTCTTCAAACGATTTTCCTCGAGGGCTTCAACCAACTTTGGTGTGAAGATCAAGCACATCAGAAGTGACAATGGCACTGAGTTCAAGAATTCGTGTCTCGATGACTATCTTGATGAACTTGGTATTACTCACTAGTTATCTGCTCCTTATACTCCTCAACAGAATGGCGTCGTGGAGCGCAAGAACAGGACTCTTGCTAAGATGGCTTGCACTATGCTCGATGAGTACAAAACCCCTCGTCATTTCTGGGTTGATGCAATTGATACTGCGTGCCACATCATCAACAGAGTATATCTTCACAAATTCTTCAAAAAGACTGCCTATGAACTCCTCACTGGCAAGAAACCCAATGTGAGTTATTTCAAAGTCTTCGGTGCTAAATGCTGGATTAGAGATCCTCATCACAACTCTAAATTTGCACCGAAAGCACATGAAGGTTTTATGCTTGGTTACGGAAAGGACTCGCACACCTACAGAGTCTTCAACAATGTTCTTCACAAGATTGTTGAAACTGTAGATGCGCGGTTCGATGAAACTAATGGCTCGCAAAGAGAGCACCTACCTTCTGTGTTAGATGAACCAGCACCTGAGGATTCTATCAAGCACAAGGCTACTGAAGATGTCATTCCTACTGAAGAATCTGCTGAAGAATTCATTCCAAAACGTGAAGAAAGTCGAGCTGATGCACCTGAAGAAAATGCTAAGGAAATTGATGTTGAAGAAAATGCTGATCAAATTCCTCAACGACAACCAGCTCACCCTCGCGTTGCAAAAGAAGTGCAAGTGGAGAAGATCATCGATGACGTTAGAGCACCAGGTCCTCTCACACACTCAAAAGCTTCACATCTATCTAACTTTTGTGGGCACTTTGCTTTTGTCTCTATCACAGAGCCCACTAAGGTAGATGAAGCATTTCTGGAGCCTGAGTGGATTCAGACCATGCAAGAAGAATTACATCAGTTCAAGCTCAACAACATATGGGAACTAGTCAATCGTCCCGATCCTCGCAAGCATAACATCATTGGTACAAAGTGGATCTACCGCAACAAACAAGATGAAAATGGTGTTGTGGTGAGGAATAAGGCACGACTACTAGCTCAAGGCTACACACAGGTTGAAGGAATTGATTTTGATGAAACTTTTGCACCTGTTGCTAGACTTGAGGCTATTTGCATATTACTTGCTTATGCTAACCATCATGATATCATCTTATACCAAATGGATGTGAAAAGTGCATTCCTCAATGGTAAGCTTGAGGAAGAAGTATATGTTGCTCAACCCCCAGGTTTTGAAGATCCAAAACATCCTGACAAAGTCTTCAGACTTAACAAGGCCCTCTATGGACTCAAGCAGGCCCCACGGGCGTGGTATGAGACATTGAAGGAATTCTTCATGAAGAAAGGCTTTACACCTGGTTCACTCGATCCCACTCTCTTTACTAAATCTTATGATGGTGAACTGTTTGTGTGCCAAATATATGTTGGTGATATCATCTTTGGCTGTACTGACCAACGTTATAGTGATGAATTTGCCTATATGATGAGTGAAGAATATCAAATGTCTATGATGGGAGAGTTGAAATTCTTCTTAGGTCTTCAAATTCGTCAACAACACAATGGTAAGTTCATATCTCAGGAGAAATACCTCAAGGATGTTGTCGGTGTCAAAACCGGCGGATCTCGGGTAGGGGGTCCCGAACTGTGCGTCAAGGTCGGATGGTAACAGGAGATAGGGGACACTTTATTTTACCCAGGTTCGGGCCCTCTCGGTGGAGGTAAAACCCTACTCCTGCTATATTAATATTGATGATATGGGTAGTACAAGAGTGGATCTACCACGAGATCAAGGAGGCTAAACCCTAGAAGCTAGCCTATGGTATGATTGTGTATGGTGATGGTTGTCCTACGGACTACAACCCTCCGGTTTATATAGACACCGGATAGGGTTAGGGTTACACGGAGTCGGTTACAATGGTAGGAGATCTCGAATATTCGCACGCCTAGCTTGCCTTCCACGCCAAGAAAAGATCCCTCCGAACACGGGACGAAGTCTTCAATCTTGTATCTTCATAGTCCTGGAGTCCGGCTGAAGGTATAGTCCGGCTATCCGAACACCCCCTAATCCAGGACTCCCTCAGTAGCCCCCGAACCAGGCTTCAATGACGACGAGTCCGGCGCGCAAATTGTCTTCGGCATTGCAAGGCGGGTTCCTCCTCCGAATCCTGTGTACCTGTATGAATAATGTCCGATTTTTTGTAATGTAGCGCTCCTCGGCTTCAGTGCCCAATAATGGTCGTCTTCCACGTGTTGAACGAATGCGAAAAGCCTGGGGTGTTTTTACATCCATACCCTTAGTCATACAAACGAGCCGCCTATTTAACGGGATGGGGATTTAGATCCAAACCACATCTTCTCCTCTCCGCGAGTTATCATCAGAGCGTCTCCAGCAAAGGTCCATTCCAACATGGCCAGCCGTCGCGGCTCCTCCCCTCGCCCCTCCGGTCCTAAACCCGGAGACTGGGAGAGTTGCACCATCCCACACAGCGAGTTAGTGTCGCTGCAGGCCAAGGGATTTCTCCCCCAGGCATACATGGTCCCGGTCCGAGCCGGACTCGCCACCTATAATGGCGGAAAGCAAGCGGAGAGTACCCCCAATCCTTCTAAAGGAGAGCGGGTGTGCCTTGTCTCTTATCTATTAAGGGGACTGGGATTTCCAATTCATCCATTCCTCCGCGGGCTTCTGGAGTTCTACGGCCTCCAGCTGCACCATCTCACGCCCGGCTCCGTATTACATATTGCGGGCTTTGTTGCCCTTTGCGAGCTATTTTTAGGCGTTGAGGCTCATTTTGCACTGTGGAAGAGGTTGTCTGCTTGGTGCCCCGCTCTCAAGAGGGGTCCATTTATCAAGTGGGCGGAGCCGAAGTATGGCGCATCGCCGGGACCGGATACCTATCCGGAACCCCAAAAAAGGCTTCCGAGGACTGGGCTTCAGAATGGTTTTACATAGATGACGTCCCGCTGCCGGACCCTATCCGAGTTGGTCTCCCCGAGTTCAACAGTGCTCCATTGAAGAAACGCTTGAGCTGGCGTCCGCGGAGCTCTCGGAGGGAAAACGACAGAGACGTCCTTTACCTGATGGGCCGGATAAGACTGTTGGCTCATTCCGGACTAACCATGATTGGAGTCATGGCCACATGCATTATGCGGGGGGTGCAGCCGCTTCAATATAGAGGCCACCCCATGTGGGATTTCAACGGGGAGGATGACGCCACCCGTTACGGCCGTAAGGGGCCAGCCACAGCCGCCGCTCTAGTAAAGATTTTAACATCTTTGTACAAGGGAGAAAAGGAGGACTTCCTCCGCGTCAACCCGCGGGCCAGATTCACTATGTACGAACCTCCAAGTTGGGTAAGTGAACAATTGCACTTGCCTGTCTGTTTAACGCTCCCATGACTAGGCACGAAGTCTGACGACTTCAATGCAGGAAATGCGACAGGAAGTAAAGGATATCAACATCCGCCCTCCACAGCCTGAGGACCCAGAACGGTCCCTCGATCCGGACTCCGAAGAGAATCCAGACATATCGGTGGAGCTTACCGACGGGGTGTTCCACCAGTTAAGCAAGGATGATACCTTGGTGGCCATTACGGCTGATTACCCCGGGTTAATCCCGGCCTCCCAGGTGACAGAAACCGGAGTGTTTATTCCCTCAAGAGAGATTCCATTCTCACATATTCTGGCATTTCAAACGACAACTGTATTCTACAGGGGAGATTTCCGAGGCGGGAGGCCGAACCTGCGGCGGCTAGCCAACGAGGGGCCGTAGGGCCCCGTGGGGCAAAAAGAAATGTAGTCTGGACTGAGATTCCGGCACAAAGGTATAACGCGCCCTTTGTATCCCTGGTGTTATTCTGTCAAGGCATATTAACACTCGTGTTGTTTCCAGGACGAAGAAGCCTCGCCGGACTATGTCCAGAGAGGTTGCCAATCGCGCCTCCACTAGCTAGGCTCCAACGTTTGGTCCGGAAGCGGGGACGAGCGCCAGGCGCGCACCGGACGCTCCTCCAACAGAGGATGCAGACCGGCTGTCTGCCACAAATTCAGAAGTGGAGAGTGCCATGAACCACAGGCGTCGCCGGACAGTTCTACGCGATGCTTGTTTCTCCCGAGAGGCTTTAGATGCCTTTAATTCGGGAGATGCGTACCTTCGTGCAGCTCAAGATGGTTTAGCCAAAGCCACGGAGCAGTATGTGAAAGACATACGGGTAAGAAAATTTTGGTTAAATATATATATATATATATATATATATATATATATATATATATATATATATATATATATATATATATACCAGTAGCCCCCGAGACTTGAAACAGTTAAAGTAACTGATTTAAGGATCATATAACATGTAGGTTCTTACAAAGAAGAATACCGTGTTGTCCCAGGAGCTGGAAAAGTGCAAGGCCCAACTAGAGGCCGCACTAGCCGCAACAGGGGAGCCCAAAGGGACCCCCTCAGGTAAGATACACTTCGAAAGATTAGTATTGTGCGGCTTGGGTGCAAATTCTGACAATTCATGTTGCAGATGGCGCCGGACTTGATCCGGAGAAGCAACAACTCTTACGCCGGTTAAAGGCTGGTGAGAGTATGTTGACAAGGGTGAGGCGAGAGAAGAATGATCTTCAGGATGCCAACACCAGCTGGATGTGGAACTGAAGGACGTTCGTGGCCAGCTGTCGGACTCTACGAAGGAGAATCAGCAGCTTCGACGCGGCATATTTAGTAAGTGCTTGAACGAACTTTGAAAAATGAGTTCGGCGAGGAAGTCGAATAACAGAGTATTGTCTGTAGGTATGCTCACAGGTCGTCCTGCAGAGGAGATGCCCGGTTCTACGGGTGACCTACTTCCTGAACTCCTGCAACTGCACGAGCGAATTCGGCAGGCGATGCGAGGCGTTGCCCAAGCCTTATGGCCTCCCCACCCCACGCTCGAGGGCCTTGGAGAGCTTGCGGAGAAGCTGAAGGGAGCTCGGCGGCGCTTCCGGTTGTGGAAGATATCAGCCTGCCGACAAGGCGCTAGGGAGGCCTGGGCCATGGTGAAAACTCGCTTTACGAAGTCTGACCCCAATCACATGGCCGAGGTCAGACCGGTGGGGCCTGACGGGAAGGAGATCCCTATGAGCTTAGTGTATGGCCAGGTAGAATTGGCCGCAAAGTATTCTCAGCAGGACTGTAAATTAGACAGCCTGTTAGATGGTATAGAGGAGGAATACAATCAGTCAGGGTGACTATGTAATTTATAATTGACATGTGAAATGCCTTCTAGCCGGATTGTAGATCGTTTGTCGTTGCCGACCTTTTCGCTTCAACCTCGGGACCTGACGGTCCGGAGTGTGTCCGAATACCATAACGGTTATATAAGAACCGAGGTATGCATGGAGACCAGGCGTAGGGGTCATTAGTGATTTATCAGACAAGTGCCCAACTAGTTATGTTATATTACATGGTTAGTAAGAAACATCTTCCAGAGAGAATAGTTCCGTTAAGGGTACCTTTCGCTGGGGTGGCGTGCCCTGAAGTGCACGTCCGGACTGCAAATGCAGGAAAACATCTGGGGCAAGTATAAGTAAAAAGGTCCATCTTTAGTTCACCGACCGAATATTCCCTTAAGAACGCTAGCTTTCGGCTTCACCCAGTCTGAGGTACACATCCGGCTTATCCGGCAGTAGCAATCGCAGAGGTGCTCCCTTTACCGCCTAGCCGAACAATCAGGAACGTAGGGGTAAGCACAGGAGCTAGGAAACCCAGCTTGGCCAAAACTTAAGTCATATCGATGCATATAATGGTGAAGAAAAGGTGCATGCGGAAGTCTGACGCATGCGCTGGGTGTTAAAGCCATATAAACAAGCTTCTGCTAAAGAAGCCCCCAGGTTTAAGGAGCACTGGTAGCGCGTCACATGATGAGCCTTTAAGGTCTGGAAAAGGAAAGAGTGGGAGGAGACAAAATAAAAACAGAAAGATATATGTAAAAATGGACAGAGGAAGGAGACAAACTCAGAGTTCGGCGCTAGGCATAGAATCTTCGGAGAAGTGTGGCATTCCATGGGTTCGGCTCTAGTCGGTTGTCCGACGCATCTCGCGGGCGGTACGCTCCACCGGTGAGGACTTGGTCAATTATGAAGGGACCTTCCCATTTGGGCTTGAGTTTGTCCTTTTTCTTATCCGGCAGGCGTAGAACTAGTTCGCCAACGTTGTAATTTTTGGCCCGTACTTCTCTGCTTTGATATCTTCAAGCCTGCTGTTGATAAAATGCGGAACGGGCTTTAGCCACGTCGCGCTCCTCCTCTAGGGCGTCCAGGTTGTCCTGCCGATCAAGCTCGGCTTCTCTTTCTTCGTACATGCGCACTCGAGGTGAGTCATGAATTATGTCGCAGGGCAGAACTGCCTCAGCGCCATACACCATAAAGAATGGTGTGAATCCAGTGGTACGATTCGGCGTGGTTCGCAGCCCCCAGAGTACAGAGTCGAGCTCCTCTACCCAGTGCGTATTAGATTCCTTAAGGGACCGCACTAGTCTGGGTTTGATACCACTCATGATGAGACCATTTGCACGTTCGACCTGACCGTTAGTTTGTGGGTGGTAGACAGAAGCATAATCGAGCTTAATGCCCATGTTTTTACACCACAGCTTTACTTCGTCAGAGGTGAAGTTTGTGCCGTTATCGGTGATAATGCTGTGGGGGACACCGTAACGGTGTACGACCCCGGATATGAAGTCTATCACAGGTCCGGATTCGGCCGTCTTAACAGGCTTGGCTTCTATCCATTTGGTGAATTTATCCACCATGACCAATAAGTATTTTTTTCTTGTGGGTTCCACCTTTAAGGGGTCCTACCATGTCAAGCCCCCATACCGCAAAAGGCCAAGTGATGGGGATAGTTCGGAGGGCGTTGGGCGGCATATGGCTTTGGTTTGCAAAGAGCTGGCAACCGACGCATCGTTTGACTAAGTCATGGGCCTCTGCTCGGGCCGTCGGCCAATAAAAGCCTGTACGGTAAGCCTTGCTTACAAGGGATCGAGCTGCAGCATGGTGGCCACCTAGTCCGGCATGGATTTCAGCCAACAGACTCCGCCCTTCCTCTTCGGAGATAAATCTTTGAAGGATTCCGGTAGTACTTTTCTTATAGAGCTCCCCTTCGTGGACTTTATAGGCTTTAGATCGCCGTATTATGCAGCGTGCCTCATTTTGGTCCTCTGGGAGTTCCTGCCTAGTAAGATAGGCGAGGAATGGTTCTGTCCACGGGGCGATGACCGCCATTATTACGTGGGCTGAGGGTGTGATTTCGGTGGCAGGGCCTCGGATTATGTCAGATTGTTCGGCGTCGGGCTGTGCGGTTGTGCTCGGACTGTGGTCCGAGGGTTCCCCCTCCCATGCTACAGATGGCTTGAATATTCTCTCTAAGAAGATGTTGGGGGGACTGCATCTCGTTTTGCTCCGATACGTGCCAGGACGTCCGCTGCCTGATTATTTTCTCGGGCTATATGGTGAAACTCCAGTCCTTCGAACCGAACTGACATTTTTAGGACGGCATTGCGATAAGCTGCCATTTTTGGGTCTTTGACGTCGAAGTCGCCATTTATTTGGGATATCGCGAGGTTGGAGTCCCCACGTACTTCCAGGCGTTGAATGCCCATGGATACTGCCATCCGGAGGCCATGTAGAAGGGCCTCATATTCGGCCGCATTGTTGGAGTCCGCATACATGATTTTGAGTACATATTGGACTGTGTCTCCTGTAGGGGACGTCAAAACGACGCCAGCCCCCAGTCCGGCCAACATTTTGGATCCGTCGAAATGCATGATCCAGTTGGAATATGTGCCGTACTCTTTAGGGAGTTCGGCCTCTGTCCATTCGGCGACGAAGTCGGCTAGGACTTGCGATTTAATTGCTGGCCATGGTTTGTAGGTTATGTCGAATGGGAGGAGCTCTATGGCCCATTTAGCTATCCGGCCCGTTGCGTCGCGGTTGTTGATAATATCATTGAGTGGTACTTCCGAGGCTACTGTTATGGAACACTCTTGAAAGTCGTGTCGTAGCTTCCGGGATGCCATGAACACCGCGTATGCAATTTTTGGTAATGTGGGTACCGTGATTTGCATGGAGTAAGGATAGTGGACACGTAGTAAACCGGCCTTTGAAGGGGGAGTTTGTGTCCATCCGTTTCCCGCTCGACGACGAGTACTGCGCTAACAACTTGATGAGTTGCGGCAATGTACAATAGCATGGGTTCGTCGGTGTTCGGCGCGGCCAGGACTGGGTTTGTTGCCAAGATGGCCTTTATTTCCTCGAGTCCGGCTGTGGTAGCTTCCGTCCACTCGAAGTGTTCGGTGCGCCTAAGGAGGCGGTAAAGGGGCAATGCCTTTTCTCCCAAGTGGGAGATAAAGCGGCTTAGAGCCGCCACGCATCCGTGAGTTTCTGTATTTGTTTCAGGTCTTTTGGGACATCCAATTGTGACAAAGCTCGGATTTTAGCTGGATTTGCTTCAATTCCTCTACCGGATACAATGAAGCCCAGTAGCTTTCTGGCTGGAACGCCGAAAACGCATTTTTCCGGATTGAGCTTGATGTCGTATTTTCGGAGGTTGTCGAATGTAAGCCTCAGGTCGTCTACTAGAGATTCGACATGTCTTGATTTAACGACCACATCATCTACATACGCCTCCACTGTTTTGCCGATCTGGTTTGCCAGACATGTTTGAATCATGCGCTGATATGTCGCGCCGGCGTTTTTTAGTCCAAAGGGCATCGTGTTGAAGCAGAATGGGCCGTATGGTGTGATGAATGCTGTTGCGGCTTGGTCTAATTCTTCCATCTTGATTTGATGGTAACCGGAGTATGCGTCGAGGAAGCACAGGGAATTGTGTCCTGCAGTGGCATCAATGATTTGATCTATTCGAGGGAGGGGAAAAGGATCCTTTGGGCAAGCCTTATTAAGGTCCTTGAAATCGACACACAGGCGCCAGGATTTGTCCTTCTTTGGTACCATTACCAGGTTTGCTAGCCAGTCCGGGTGTTTTATATCTCTAATGAATCCGGCCTCCAATAACTTGGCTAGCTCCTCTCCCATAGCCTGTCTCTTTGGCTCAGAGAAACGCCGAAGGGTTTGTTTGACAGGTTTGAATCCTTTCTGGATATTTAAGCTGTGTTCTGCCAGCCTGCCTGGGATTCCTGGCATATCTGAAGCGTGCCAAGCGAAAATGTCCCCGTTCTCTCGTAGGAACTCTCGCAGTGCGGCGTCTACATCAGGGTTCAGTCCTGCCCCGATGGAGGCTGTTTTATTGGGGTCCGTTGGATGGAACTGGAATTTGACTATTTCGTCCGCTGGTTTGAAGGATGTGGATTTGGGTCTCTTATCGAGTATCACATCATCCCTGTTAACCGTGGATCGCAACGCAGTCAGTTCTTCGGCCGCTAAGGTTTCTGATATTGCCTCGAGGGCCAATGCGGCTGTCTTGTTTTCGGCGCGGAGTGCTATGCCCGGATCACTAGCGAGAGTGATAATTCCGTTTGGCCCAGGCATCTTAAGCTTCATGTACCCGTAATGGGGTATAGCTTGGAAAACTGTAAAAGCCTCCTGTCCGAGTATAGCGTGGTATCCGCTTTTGAACGGGGCGACCTGGAACGTGATCTGTTCGGACCTGTAATTATCCGGCGTGCCGAATACCACATCTAGTGTGATCTTTCCGGTGCAGCGTGCTTCCTGACTGGGGATTATTCCTCTAAAAGTTGTGCTGCTTCGCTCCATGCGGTTCCAGTCTATTTCCATCTTTTGGAGGGTTTCCTCGTAAATGAGGTTCAATCCGATGCCTCCGTCCATGAGTACCTTTGCGAGGCGACAGCCGTCCACTATGGGACTGAGGACCAGTGCGGCTGGTGCTTTGGCTGTTCAAAATTTAGGTTCGTCACTCGCGTTGAAGGTGATAGTAGTATTACTCCATGGATTTATTGTCGCTACTTGATAGACTTCAGTGAGGCTACGGAGTGTTCTTTTTCGCATGTTATTTGATGCGAAAGTCTCAAAGACTGTGAGAACGGAACTGAAATTCCCTGGCTGGTTTCCTTCGACCTCTGGAATTAGGAGATCCTCGCCAATTTTGGCCACCTGCCGGAGTATCCAACACGCCCTGAGGCTGTGAGTTGGGGTGGCATCCGCTGCACTGTGAATCTTGCAGGGTCCATCTAGCCACTTTTCTAGTACGGTTCCATGCCCCCTAGAGGGTTTTGATTTTTTGGTGTTTAGTCCGGGCGCCTTACTGTGGTGCGCCCTGTTGATTCGGACGGGATTGCTATTCAAGGCCGGATTATCCCAAAATTTAATTTCGGATTTCCAAGCACTTTCCATCGCACAGGATTTTTGTACTATGGACGCCAAGTTAGCAAAGCGTGTAATATTACAACGACTTACGGCATTGAGTATTCCCTTGTCCGTGCAGTTACTGCCAAAGATTGAAATTGCGTCTCCCTCGCGGCAGTCCTTTATCCTGTTCATAAGCAGGAGGAAACTGGCCCAGTAATGATGTACTGTTTCTTCGGGCACCTGCCTAATTTGGGAGAGATCGCTTAAGATCGGGTGGGCGGGTGTCGTTAAATCTGAGACTTCGCCCGGTTTGCTGTTCGAAGCCGAAGAACTTCCTGATTCTGAGATCCGGAGTCTTGGATGTTATCCGATTTGCCTGATTTTAAGCTCAGGTCTTGGATTGTACCCTTCCCTCCGCGGATATCCGACATGGAGGGTTCAGGAATTCGGACGTGGCTAGTCCTTAAGATAGATGAAGGGTCGCCGCATTGTGTCTCCACCACAGCAATGTGGCGGGTGACTTGGGGAGGGTTAATTTCCCTTAGATCGGGTTTAAGCCCAACCTGGTCGTAATTTGTAGCGACCCCCTGGGCGGCGATGCGATCCAAGAGCTCGTTTACGGAAGAGAGCTCCATCGGATCCAGCTGCTCGGCAAGTTCCGAGCTAACGTGGAGGTTGCTTTCGATGACCCGAGAGGTCACCGTCGGTGCAACGGCCGAACAGGCGGTCATGAGAAAACCACCTAGCCGGAGGGTTTGGCCGATAGCCAAAGTTTCCTTAGTAACGGCGTCGTCTTTAAAGACGGGAAAAGGCATCCTTCCTGATCGCGACGGCACAGAGGAACTCTCAATGAAAGCACCAATGTCGGTGTCAAAACCGGCGGATCTCGGGTAGGGGGTCCCGAACTGTGCGTCAAGGTCGGATGGTAACAGGAGACAGGGGACACTTTATTTTACCCAGGTTCGGGCCCTCTCGGTGGAGGTAAAACCCTACTCCTGCTATATTCATATTGATGATATGGGTAGTACAAGAGTGGATCTACCACGAGATCAAGGAGGCTAAACCCTAGAAGCTAGCCTATGGTATGATTGTGTATGATGATAGTTGTCCTACAGACTACAACCCTCCGGTTTATATAGACACCGGATAGGGTTAGGGTTACACGAAGTCGGTTACAATGGTAGGAGATCTCGAATATCCGCACGCCTAGATTGCCTTCCACGCCAAGAAAAGATCCCTCCGGACACGGGACGAAGTCTTCAATCTTGTATCTTCATAGTCCTGGAGTCTGGCTGAAGGTATAGTCCGGCTATCCGAACACCCCCTAATCCAGGACTCCCTCAGATGTCCTGAAGAAATTCGGCATGCAAGATTGCAAAGGCATCAAAATTCCTATGCCCACAAATGGTCATTTATGCACTGATGAAAATGGTACTGACTTCGATCATAAGGTATACCGCTCCATGATTGGCTCTTTATTGTACTTATGTGCATCTAGGACAGATATAATGCTTAGTGTTTGCATGTGTGCACGATTTCAAGGTGCACCGAAGGAATCACACCATAAGGTTGTGAAGCATATTCTTCGATATCTAGCTCACACACCAACTCTAGGATTATGGTATCCCAAGGGCTCGGATTTTGATCTCATTGGATATTCAGACTCTGACTATGCTGGTGACCGTGTGGACCGCAAGTCAACATCTGGTACTTGTCATTTCCTCGGACGATCCTTGGTCTGTTGGTCCTCGAAGAAACAGAACTGTGTATCACTGTCTACTGCTGAAGCTGAGTACATTGCTGCTGGTTCTTGCTGTGCTCCATTACTATGGATGAAGCAAACGCTCAAGGACTATGGCATCAACGTGAAGAATGTGCCTCTCCTCTGTGACAATGAGAGTGCCATCAAGATTGCTCACAACCCAGTTCAGCACTCGAAGACAAAGCACATTCAGATTCGTCATCATGTGTTGAAGGGCGACATTTCTATTGAGCATGTGAAGACTGAAGAACAGCTAGCCGATATCTTCACTAAGCCCTTGGATGAGAAGAGATTTAGCAAGTTGCGGTGTGAGCTAAATATCTTAGAATCTTCGAATGTACTTTGAAAAGGCACTCATCCTAACACTTATGCAAAATTGATGACTTAGATGTGCAACACATGAAGAAACGTTTTTCTTCAATCAATGAAGAATAACACTCTAAGTGTGAAGAAATTAATGAAGAATTTGATTCTCAGAACCCTACGACAATTGTATGCGGTGTCTGAAATCATCATTCTTACACGGTGGGTCACGCCACCACAAAAGTTGAAAATCTTCAATTTGAGTTTTTCCTCAACTTTTGAAATTCCTCAGTTTTTCAAATTCTTCAACTTTGCAAAATCTTCACATGTGCCGTCGTTTTTCTGAATTGGCTATATATATGTATGATTTTATGTCCTCTACAGCATTCACTTATAGCTATTTCTTCATGTTATTTTCTCTGCTAAGTGAATGTGATCGGACCCTTCCCCTCTATGCTATACTCAATCCAATCTATTCACAAATTCTTCATGTGCATTCTATTTGAAACTCGTTCAAATTCTTCACTGTGTCCTTGTCAACTGAAGAAATTGCGAACGAAACGTTAAAACTAATCTTATCCAAACTTTCGGTTTTGTGGCTCAAACCGTTCCGCATCCCACGATGCATTATTTTATCCACCCACAATCTTACACGATCTCCACTACACAGTACGTGGGTGACACATGTCGCGAGAAGGAGAACGGCCAGGGGCACGTTCGTCCTAAATCTTCGGATGAGCAGTTTTTCACTGTGACTATAAATACCCCTGTCGCCGTCCTCACTTCTTTTACCCCGCTCGATCTCACTCCCCCGCTCGAGCTTACAAACCCTAGCGCCGTCGCTACTCCATCGTCGCCGGTGAGGAAGAGCTTCACTGCCTCGACCTCGTCGTCGTCGTACTCGCGCCGACTGCGGAAATCTTCACCTCCGCCGCCGCCGTAGACGTCTTCCTCCGCCCAGTTAGGGCGTGGAAGATCTGCATCGACGAACTTCACTGTTCCAACTCCCAGTTCGTCGTGTTCTTCGTTCAGGGTAATTAAAAGCTAATTTTTACTGCCCTCTTTGATTCGAAACTTTTCTACAAAATCTTCAAAGGTTCTTTATTCTTCAAATCCTCACACACAAAACACCTCACATGTTATCTGTTCTTGATTCATTTCCCTAAGCCTCATTTTCTTCAAGATTCCTCAATTGTGTGGATCCTCGATCTATACAACTCTGGAACCTAAGATATAAAGCGCTTAGTGAAATTCCTCAAGACGAATCTGGTCAAATTCCTCAAACTTGTTCTTTAAGAAAAACCCTCTGAGAACGCATATGACCTCTCCAAATTCCTCGCAACTATACTCTGTTCACAGGTACACATGTCCGCTGCTGAATCATTAGGTTCTCATCAACTTAACTCATTTGCAGCGTTCCTCGAAGAAAAGTTGCATACTTCTTCAGAGAATTCAATTGTTCAAATTCCTCATCTGAAGAAAATGGCTAAAGGTAAAAGGCCACAGAAAGGAGGAAAGAAGCCTGAGGTCATGACTGCTTTTGAGATCCCAAAGGATATTTATAAAGAGTACTGCACGCCTGATGAAGCCAAGTTTGGCAAAGAAGATAAAAATCAGCGCAAGGTGCGAATCCAGAGGATTGAACGGAGATGGGCACGAGAATGGAGGGAGTACAGATATGTTACTCCTAAGTATATGAGGAAATTCACACTTAACCCTCCATGCCCAAGAGCCCCATTGGCACCTGGCCAAGTGGCTGATCCCACCAGCATCATGCGTGGTGAGGATTTTCCTGAAGAATGGGCCAAGCGCCAAGCTAAACTGGCAAGGCAAGCCAGAGAAGCAGTGAGGAAATTCAATGAAGACTCTGCTGCTGCTGATGCCACTGAGGCCTCGGTCAAGCCGAAGAAAGCGATGCTCAAGAAGCCCTCTCGCAAGACAAGTGCTTCAACATCAATGCCCTCACGGCCAAGTTCCTCAGCTGCGCCCTCACAGCCAGAATCTTCAAAATCTTCAAAGCAAATTCCTCATGCTGCTCCCGTTCCGACAAAGTCCTCAGCACCTGTGCATCTGGCCTCGTGCCAAAGGACTACAGGCATCTCTATTGCCTCTGGTGTCTCAGCTAGTTCCTCAGCTGCACCAAATTCCTCAGCTGGACCCTCTCTGCTGAAGAAAAAGGCTACTGCTGGACGCGGCACTCGTCCAAGTCCTTAGAAGAAGCAGGTAGTCTTCACTGTGCCATCTGATGATGATGAAGCTGATGAAGAGGAACTCACTGAAATCATCAGAGACCGCCAAGAAAGGGCTGCTAAAGCCAAAGGCACACATGTGCCCCTGCTATTGGATCCAAGGGTGATCCTAGATTATATTGATCTCTGGCATAAGGATCCCAACACACCTATGCCCGATTTCAAACTAACACCTGGCCAAAGTCACATGTTGACTCACTTCATCCAAGAGGAGAAGTGGAAATATGATACGGCCAGAGAGATCAAGAAATCGCAGTACAGGAAAGAGAAGCTGCTGAAGAAAAATGTTGTCAAAATGACGCCTGAGGAACTCGTCAAGATGCAGGCTGAGATCAAAGCCCTTAGCGACAACTTTGACTCATACTATGCTGATTGGCAAGGAGCCAAGGTCAGATTTGTGAGGCTGACTGATACCTTCACCAAGGGTGCAGCCTCAACACAACAAATTCCTCAGGCTGAAGCATCTGTTCAACAAACCGAAGAACATGCCAGCACCGCTGATGAAGTTCAGGCTGCTGACGAAAATGCTAGTTCCAGGGCTGATGACTCTGCTCCAGCCACTGAAGAAATTGCTAGGGCATCCACTAGTGGTGCGCCTGAAGAAAGTGAAGAAACCAGGGCAACTGCATCAGTTGCGCCTGAGGCAAATCAACCAGATTCCTCAGCTCCACCTGCACCTACGCCTACTCCAATTCTTCCATCTGCATTAGATGTGAAGAAAACAAAGGCTGCAGAGCGAGCTGCTGTGATGAAAAGGAAGGCATCCAATGCTTCAGAATCTTCAGCTCCCAAGAAGATGAAGCCGATGACAAGCTCGTTTGCAAATCCCATTGATGCCATTCCTATCTCCTCCATGCCATCAAAGGACCTTGTTCCTTTTGGTGAAGATTATGAGATCCCAAGTGGATCAGATGAAGAAACTCAATTTGTTGCTTCGTCAGAGCAGATTGATGAATAAATTGAAGCGGATGCAATCCCTTCAACCCCAATGGTCTCATCACCAATGCCTCAGTTTGATGCTGAAGAGGCTGGTGTTGAAGAAATTGATGAAGATGTGGATATTGGAAGCACCACCCCGATGATGAATGACGGCTTTTGGGAAAGTCAGCATCCCAATTCCCCACTCTTCACTCCCCTGCAGCAAATTCCTCGCTCTCCTTCACCAACAGTAAAATTGGGCTCTGAAGAAACTCATCCCACTGCATCTGTGAATGAAGAAATTCCAGCCACTAGTGCTGAAGAAACTGCTGCTGAAACTGACAAGGTGACTGCACCTGAGGAACATCCTGAAATTCCTCAGCCTGAAGAACCTGAAGAACCTGAGACTGTGATTCCTGAGGTCGTGATGCAACTCACTGACACTCCTCTGCCAAGGCCAAAGGATCCGTTCTCATGCAAACAGAAATTCAAGGCTGAAGACTTCTATGGCGAGCACGTGTTCTTCACTGACTACAACCCATATGACTCTGCTCGCATAAGGAAGAGGCGTTTCTGGACAGCCAGCCAAGCCAATTTCTATTCCTCAGTGCTTTACAACAAAGACAAAGTCTTCGACCATGCACATATTCCTCACGTGGATATGGAGTCTTTGTCGTGCTTCACGCCAGTCCTCAGTGTTCTTCACGATGCTGGGATGCTCAATTTCTGCACAGACATATTTGATTGGAATGAAGAGCTTATTCTTCAATTCTATGCAACGTTGCACATCACCGGCAACTCTGAAGATGTGAACTCATGGGTTTTCGACTGGATGACTGAGAACACAGATCATAAGGCCCCAGCATCTGAATTGCTTCATGTCCTTCCTCTGAGTCCACCCACTGAAGATGCACGCTGTGTGTTCAACGAACCTGAGCTTTCAAATCACTATATGCAAGTGCTGATGAAGCCTTTGAAGCCAGGGAAAGCTCCTAGAACCAAATTCCTCGTCAAGGAATTGTTGTATGTGCCAAGGACTGTCTATCGCATTCTGACGAAGACAATGAGTCCCATCAAAGGCCATGACTCGACTGATGAAGAAGTCGTTGGCATCATGAAGAATCTACTTTTCAACATCATTCATGGCGTTCCCGTCAACTTCCATGATTTCTTCATGAGGACTCTGGCCAACATTGCTATGTCACCATTTGAGCTGAAGCCTTATGCACCTTGGATAACGAAATTCATCAGGACAAGGTATTCACTCAACTACAAGGCTGAAACTCTCAACCACTACAGCTACTTGCCTCCCATTGAAGTCCTCAAACGGACATTTTCCTCAGCTGAAGCAAAGGGCAAGGCCACTGCTATCATAGATGAAGGCATTCGTCCATTGGATGGTCAATTTCGGAAGGCTGCTTCTTATTCCACCAATGATGACTCTGCCACACATGACTCTGCTGCCAACACTGCCAAGCCAAATCCTCAAGCCACAGCACCCACGGTGATGACTGACCGTGAGTTACTCCTCAGTCTTCATCAAAAGGTTGATCGCAATCACAAATGGGTCAAGCGTCAGTTTGGTTCAATTCTTCACAACATGACTTCCACACACAATGCAGTGAAGAAAGATCATTACTACCTTCATGAAACCCTCAACCGCACCTGGGCTGTTCTGTCTAAAGTGTACAGTGCTGAAGACTTGGAGAAAATGGGTCTCAAAGAAGATTTTGACTGGTTTGCACCTCCTCCAAAGAAATACAAGAAGGTCAAGGTTCCTTCTCTGGTGGCCAGCTCATATTCTCCATCACGTGAGACTGATGAACATGAAGACTTGGACGACACTGCAGCAGGCCCTACTTCAACGACCGACCCCAACAACGCTGGCGCTCCTTCATCAACTTGAATATCTTCAAGGGCGTTAGTCCTCAGTTTCGATCCTTTTGGTCATTTGATGACAAAGGGGGAGAAATCTGAGTTAGTCTTCAAGCGGGTCTATATTAAGGGCGTTCTTTTAAGTTACAACTCTTGTTTTTCCGAAACTTTTATTGGATCGAGTTGTAATCTTATGTCCGATGGTGCGCTGATACTTTTGTTGCACTATGCTTTGATACTTTGATGCGCTATTCTGCATGCTTATTCCTCGTTAATATTATGGCACGCATTCTGAATTACATCAGGCACCATATTTCATCATGCATTTCAAATTCTTCATATTATATATCAAATGCGTGTATGAATTACAAGATATAGGGGGAGATCTCCATGATTCAACTCTTCAAGTGTGCATTGCTTCAAAAGCAAATTCCTCACTATGCACATCTTCAGGGGGAGTTCTTCTATATCTTGCAATCAAATTCCTCAAAATCAGTATTTACACTTCATATATTTATCCCCGTTGAAAACTTAACCTATGTTGTCATCAATCACCAAAAAGGGGGAGATTGTAAGTGCATCTAGTGCCCCTTAGTGATTTTGGTGTATTGAAGACTTATAGGTTAAGTATCTAATGTGTTTATGAGTGTACACAGGTCTATAAGTCTATGAGGAGTTTGATATTTACAGAGAAAGTCGACCCCTAAAAATGAAGTTCTTCGACTGAAGACTTTGATATTTTTAAGAATTTCTGAAGACTTTGAAAATGAAGAAATTGGTGTGACCTTGAAGACTTGGTATTCATTCGAGGAACATGAAGCGTGAAGACTTTTGTTTTCGTAGTTTCATTTTCTCTTTCTTGAGTCATAGGAAACACCGTACTGTTAAAGGGGGTCGAGGAAATACTAAGGAGAAAATTTCCATGTGATGCTCAACTCAAATCCTACACCTACCAATCCCTTCGAGTGAAGCCATTGGAAATCTCATACAGTTCAGTCAATTTCTTCAGTGACAGAGACGCAGTTCTTCTGGTCACTGAGGACTTTGCTCCGACTGAGGAGTTAGGAATTCGCCAGTGCGAATTGCCTACACTGTGAGGAACATGATAGCCCTGAGGAATTTGTACCTCAAATTTCCGACTGTTGCTGTGCTACGCGCCAGCTGTCCCAAAATATCTTATCCACCCAACGGTCATATCATTTAAGGGCATTTATGTCTTATCATGTCGGGCTGCTCCCTAGGCTATAAATAGCCGCCCCATACAACCACTAGTTGGTTGGCTGCTCCGCGTGAACTTGACACTTGTCATTTGAGAGCAACCCATCCTCCGAGGACTTTGAGCGAAAATCATCAAGTGAGGAAAATCCAAACCCAAACCCAAAACACCTACAACCCAAAGTGATTGAGCATCCCTGAAGAGATTGATCATGTGTGGATCCGACGCTTGTTACCTTTGAAGACTGTGCTTCTTCCAGACGGTTAGGCGTCAATGGTCTACAGCATCCAAGAGGAATTGTGGATCGCCGAGTGACCTAGTCTGTGAAGGTTTGGAAGTCACCTGAAGACTTACCACGAGTGATTGGGCGAGGACTGTGTGTCCTTAGCTCAAGGAGAATACGGTGAGGACTGTGTGTCCGGGACTAAGTGTCCTCGAGTTTAAATACTCATCCGCTCCAACCAGATGTACAACTGAGACAGCAGTTGGAACTGGTCTACCAAATCATTGTCTTCACCAAGCTTACTGGTTCCATTTCCTCAACACTTTCATTTCCTCATTACTGTGTTGTGTGTTTGTTCATATCTGTGTTTGAAGACTTTGACTGAAGACTTTCTCAATTTCCTCAGTTCAATTTATTCAGTCGGTTTGTCTTCATCTTGTGCTATCCTGTGTTTACGCTTTCTGTACTCTGTGTTTGTCTTCATTTCATCATGATGACCATGCATGTAATCTGCTATGTTTACTTCTGAGTACTTATTCCGCTGCTAGTAGTTCTTCGCTAAGGAATTTCCTCACGAGCAAATTCCTCAGTGAAGAATTTCATAAAAATCGCCTATTCACCCCCCCCGCTCTAGTCGATATAACGCACTTTCACATATGTATGGAGAGACATACACTAGCAGAAAAGGGGGCAATGGTCCAGGCCGGGTCAGCCCATTAATCCCGGTTCAGTCTAGAAGCGGGACTAATGTGAGCATTGGTCCCGGTTCGTGCGGCTAAGGCATTAGTCTCGGTTCACCTGAGCCCTTTAGTCCCGGTTTGTGCCACGAACTGGGACTAAAGGGTCCGATGACCTTTAGTCCCGGTCCGTGCCTCAAACCGGGACTAAAGATTAGACCTTTAGTACCGGTTTGAGGCACGAACCGGGACTAATGGGGTTGAGACCTTTAGTCCCGGTTCGTGCCACGAACCGGTACTAAAGGTCCCATTTTCAAACTCTACCACCCCCCCCGGTGGATCGCCTTTTCAGTTTTAAAAAAAATAAAAGAAAATGATGGAATTGTCAAAAAAATAAAAGAAAATAAGTTTCCCATGTGGTATGTGGTCTAGTTGTTGGGAAAATTTGCAAATGTGAATTTTGACTTTATTTGCAAAATCTCTCTGAAATTTGTAAAAATGGGCATAACTTTTGCATACTAACTCGGATGAAAAAAATTATATGAAAAATCATCTACTCGAAAAGTTACATCCCTAATGGGCAAACTGTTACGGGGGAACCCCGTTAAACATTTTCAAAATCCTCAAAAAAATAACAGAAAAAAAGTTACGGGGCTTTTAAGATCTAGGGTGGAAAAAATTGAAAAAAATTCAAACAGTGGGCAAACTGTGGTCAAACAATTGTCAAACTAATTATTCTAGAATATTAGTGTTACTAAATAATTATTTCAGTTATTTCAATTTTGGTCAAATCTGGTCAAACTATGGTCAAACCGTGATCAAACAATGGTCAAACTAATTATTCAAAAAATATTAGTGTTACTAAATAATTATTGTTTTTTAAAACAATAATTTCAAACTCAAACAGTGAAATGTGTCACTTCATGCTCAAGCAAAATTCCTGAAGGTTAATAAGATTGACATCTTACTATTGTCAGGAAAACAACAAGTGCAGACTTGGAGCGAGAGAGAATAGAACCCGGAAGTTAAGCGTGCTCAGGCTGGGGGAGTGGGAGGATGGGTGACCGTTCGGGAAGTTAGATGATTTGGAGTGATGAGGGGTGATTAGAGGATAAATTGAGAAGTGATGAGGGGTGGTGATTACAGACTAGAGGTTAAAATAATTCAGAAAATTGAAAATAAAAAAAAAATTCAAAAAAAATCATAAAATTTCCTTTAGTCCCGGTTGGTGGTGTTACCAACCGGGACTAAAGGTGGAGCTCCACGTGGTCGCGCCCTTTAGTCCCGGTTTTGGATTGAACCAGGACTAAAGGGCCAGGGCATTAGTACTGACCCTTTAGTCCCGGTTCATGAACCGGGACTAAAGGCCCTCACCAACCGGGACAATAGGCCCCTTTTCTACTAGTGATATATAGTGTGGGTGATAGGAAGCAAGACTCCGTGCGATAAAGAAATGTTGACGGAGAAACTACAAATAGATACAGAGATGGAGATGCTAGCTAGAGGGACATCCGCTAGTTTGGGTGTTGGAGATGACCGTCGGGTGGTTCAAAGGGTTAAGTTATATATGTGTGTGAGAGGTCACTTGACTGCATGTAGAGAGAAACATATGTAGTGCGCGTGATAGGAATCAAGAGTGAGGGCGAGAAAGAAGGTTGATGGAGAAACGGATAAATAGAAAGATAAAGATGCTAGCTAGTGTGCGTTAGAGATAGGAGTCGAGTGGATCAGAAGGCTGGGTTATGTGTGTGGGTGTGAGAGAGATAGAGAGAGGGTGCATGTGATTCACATACAAACAGATATCAGAGAGAAATGAGATCCAGAGAGACAGAGTTTTGTGTCTGTGAGAGAGAAAGATATTTCACAACGAGAGTGATAGCTAGAGAGACATACGAGGGAACGCAAGATATCTCTAGGGAGAGAGGGTGTGTGTGAGCGACATACAAGAGAACAATGGAGAAATATGAGACCCTGGGAGACAGAGTTTGTGTTTGTGTGTGATAAAGAGATATTGAAGAGGAAGAGTCGTAGGTTCTCATATCTAAGGAGCGAAAGACATCTCTGTATGAGGGATGTGCGAGTGGCACACATGGGAATAGTAGAGAGAAATGAGACCCCGGGAGACAAAGTTTTGTGTTTGTGTGAGAGAAAGAGATTCCACATGGATAATCATAGTTAGAGACACATAGCAGGGAGCGAGATATACTTAGAGAGAGATAGAGCGATGAAGGTCGAGGGAGAGAGTACCGTCAGTGTGTTACGAAGATAAAAGATCATTGTCGACATACAGGTAGCACGAGAGATACCTAAGAGACGATGAACGCGTATAGGTCCAGAGAGATAGTCTTATATAAGCATGAGTGATAGCTATATGAGACGAATATCTGGATTAAAGGGGATTCAAATATTTAAACTGGAGATCACAACATCGATAATATCATAACACAAATTGGTGTATCAAACATGCATATTCATTTGAATTTGGGCACACATGTAATGTTATATAGTTTATCAATATTGGTGATCCATAGATTCTTCAATTACAAACAATGCATGGTTTATATGCAATTAATGTCTAAACGGGATTACACTATATGTTGCATGTGTGAAACACATTATACATGTTTGAGAAGTAAAAAATCCGCATGAAACACACATTAATTGGAGACAGTTAGCGAGGAATGCATACATTGGATTTCAACATAAAGTGGTTTCAAATATTTGAAAATCCAAATTGATGGATACAACCTTATGAATTTGAGATCATGCCATTTGTAAACCATATTTATGTATAAATGGTGTTGTGCTTTTGAAAGTATATATAAAAAATGATGTATATAGAATGTAATTCCAATTGAAAATGGATCCCGCCCGAAAAAAATAGAATACAAACGAGATTCGAATTGAGTTGGCACGGTAAACGTGCACTCTGCAAAATTTGAACGAAGCGGGGAAAGTCGCAGTAACCGCCCGAAACCAAAATCTGCGAGATGGAAATCACTACTGCCTATCCCTGCCACGCAAAGCTTATCTGCTGGATTTCTATAGGTTTCGATAGGGGTAGGTTTGTAATTTCACCCAAACGTGACGTAACTGCCTCTCACCCGGATTCATACATGGTGGGCACCAAAACACAGTGTGTCCTCGGCCGAAATCGACTCACTCCCCGATTCATATTCATACACGGTGGGCGGCAAAAACAAACTCTCGTCGGCAAATACTTGGTGTATGCGAGATTACCGTCCTATCCCCAACCGACTAATGTTGCTGTGATGTAGTAGAAATTTGAAACGGGGGCTAAGTTTGTAAATTTCCTCGCATTTGAGACAAGCGCGCCCTGAATACATGCTTCCCCCTTCCTCTCTACCTCCCTTTTCCCCATTCGTACTCCGTGGGCGCCAAAACACCCTCTCCACCCCACCCTCCTCCGTCCGCCGCCGTCCGCCACCCCATCCACCGCCATCCTCCTCCACCATGCCGGAGCTGATACCCCGATGCCGCCATCCATTACAAGAGATCGAACTCTCTCATCCACGGCTTCGGACCAGGATCCTTGCATCCCGTCCTCTCGCTTCATACCCGCCGTCGTCCACCTTGCCGGCGCCGCTCCTATGATCGTCTCGTCCACCGCGCCCCGCCGCCACCGTCTACCCTCCTAGATCTGCTTCCGCGCCGCCAACAGCCATCGCTACAGCAGCACCGTCAAATTCTTAGCAGATGCGTACACGGTGCTGCATCAAAGGCGGTACTCTTTCGTATCTGCTCAACTTATTTATCGTAGCAAGAAAATAGATCGCCACTGCTTTACTCTGATTTCTTGTCTTGGTTGCGAAGTTGCCTTTGTCCGATTTGCACCTTCGGATCCGCCATGGCACGCTCAACACTATACTCCCAATGCTTATGGTTTTCCCCTTTTATATTCCACACTAGTTAAATCACTGTAGACTAAATTTCAAAATTGGGTCAGTCGATTTTTCAGAGCTCGCCGGAGTTCGCCGGTGCGATCGAAGGGGCTCTGGTGGTTGTGGGGCCTCGCCGAACAAAGAAAACTCGACGCGGGTGGGGGTGGGGGTGGCGGAGGAACACAGGCGGTGGGGGTCGATGGTCCGGCCGGCGGCCCGTGCGGTGTTCTGTATGGGAAGAATCAGAGACGAGGAAGAAGAAGGGTTAGGAGACGTAGGATCTTCATCCAACCGCCTGAAATGGTCAAGAGACAGCTGGGAGTTGCATTCTTAATGCGCTCTGGTTCATCATGTGTGGGCACTTCGGAACCAACATTTTATTATCCAAAATCTGCTTGCTCTTCTTTACCATGTTCCTCTTCCGTTCTTCTTTAATATGTACTCTCTCTGTTCCTAAATACAAGTCTTTGTATAGATTCCACCATGGACTACATATGGAGCAAAATGAGTTAATCTACACTCTAAAATGTATCTGGATATATCTGTATGTGATCCATAGTGGAAATCTCTACCAAGACTTATATTTTGGAATGGAGGGAGTATGATAGTAGTACAGTATGTTCCTTGTACTAAAGATGAGCAGGGACATTTGCAGTGTAGAGGTCTATATGGTTGTTGTGATGGACACTTTGAGCCTCTTTGATTCGTAGGATCTTGTAAACATGTATAGGAATAGGATTTGTAGTGGCCTGCCCACTTGAATCCTATAAGAATAGCAAGGAAATGCGGGGAGTTGTGTCGCCTTTGAGAGTTACACTGATATTAACAGTACCGCACCTTCACTTGAAGAGAGCTGGTATCCGAAGCCTTTCTAGCCGTACAAGCAATACTAGCAGATATATTCCAGCAAGTTCCACTTTGCTGATTTTACTCTGATGCTTAAGGTTTTCTCGTTATATCTACACTACGATCTGTGTAGCTGCTTTGTGTCGCACTAGCAGTAGTCCACTCTTGAAGCTAAACACTGCAATGACTTACAAAATTGGCACCAAGGCATTGAGTGCCATTCTGGATGCAATGAAACTCATACGCTCCCCACCTGTTGATTCTTGTTCATAATATGATCCTAATGACTATTATAACCTCGAGGAGTCAAAGGCAAATGGCATGTCCTGTTCACCCATCAAGGTGCATGTTCTAATTTGGCAATGTTTTATTGATTGCGGGTATCTTGCATATGTTGTCTTGCATTTCTTCTACTTTGTTGCACCGCCATCTGCTTAGTTTACTCATCATATATGTCGAGATGCCATGCCCATCCATTATCAATACATATTCCATCTGTCATCATACCATGTTTTGCACTCAAATGATGTTCTTGTGCATCAGACATCAAAAAGGAATAGGGTGATTGCCGAACCTGAAGGAGCACCAGCAAAGTCCTTGAAAAACGTGGTGGTGCCGGAGAAATCAGACAGCACCCCACTTATATTGGTTGTACAACCAGTGGCACAAAATGTAGTACCAACTCCAGCAGGCTGTACCCATACTTCACTGGCCACACCACTAGCCCCACCACACAGGACCTGCACTCCAGCAAAAGGTATACCAATTTCATTTGCCATAGCACTAGCTGTACCACAAAAAAATCCCACTCCAGCAAAAAGTACGGCAAATCCACCGGCCGAAGACCTATCCCAACTGCAGAGACGGCCAATTCCTGCAGATTGGAACCCCATTCCATTTATTCCCAGTTTAAAAGACAATGCTTTCAATGTTGTTAGGGACTACGTGCATATATTCCCATCATGGGAAGATTATTGTGAAGACAAACACCATTTTCACATCTTCCTGTCCAACTTACGTGTAAGTGCTATTATTTATGGTTATTATTTTCCATTTTTCTGCTGATTGAACACATCAATGATTTACATTACATTGTTGTAACTAGGCGAGGGTCAATCTGGATAGCCATGACGAGCAAAGCTTGCTTGTGCTTTTCAAGGAAGCATTGCAGCAGTATCGGTGTTACCTGAGGAAATCACACTTTGATGGCAAGTCTATAAACGAAATTCCGGTGAAGCCTCCTGTGCTAAATTTAGAAGACATTGAATGGAAAAACCTTGTTGTGCACTGGTCTCGTTCCCAGGATGAGGCACTGTCTATGAAATCACATGACAATTTGAACTTCTACTTTTCCGCATGTGCCTTACGGATCTTTTTTGCAGGAAATCTGCTCGAAGAAGAATTCCGGTTTGACAAGAATGACAGGATATCGCAAATATGATGCCCGCTGCTTTGCTCTTGTTAGTACATGTTGTCCTGTATCACTGTACTTGCATACATACCTGGTTCATTATGTCACAGCAGTATGCATGATAGCTTGCTAATCAATTATTCGCTCCAAATTATCTGATCTGTATGAATGGTTACAGTAGTGTAGAATATATCCAATGCCAATGTTTTTTTAGGTCTGCATTGTTCTTGTAAGTACATGTTGTCCTTTATTAGTGTACTTATAATGACAGGTAGTTGTTCATGTACCATCACTCTGCAGCTTATTTTCCTTTGCCCTCCATTTTCTACACATCAGATATATATTTACTATTACCATAAGGTTGGTATTGAAGAAGTTTAGCTGTTGTCAGATTTCGGGTTCCGGCAGACCCTTGAGGTTCGAACACTGGGGTGCGCACGGAGATCTCTCCCCTACCGTTCTACATCTGATCCCCTCGTGCGAACTAAGATGAAAACGATGAACAACACAAGGGACACAAGATTTATACTGGTTCGGGCCACTGTTGTGGTGTAATACCCTACTCCAGTGTGTGGTGTGGTGGATTGCCTCGGGGGCTGATGATGAACAGTACAGAGGAAGAACAGCCTCGCGAGAGGTGTTCTTGAGCTGGTGCGGCGAGTTCTACTTTGTCTACAGATGCATCTACTCTGTGGTGGCTAGCTCTATTTATAGAGGCCCTGGGCCTCTCCCCAAAAAAATTGAGCGGGAAGGGCGCCAACAATTGGCCATTTTGAAGGGGAACATCTAGTACAAGTTATCCTGGCCAAAGGTGGTCTTCGGCTGCCAAAAGCTCTGGTGGTGACGCCGCCTTGGGCTCCACGGTGACCTCCGTCCGGCCGTCCGGCTGGTCTTGGTCTCGTTGCACTGGAACGGTAACCTTTTCCTGATGCCTTGGCCTGCGCTTGCCTCCTTTGCACCAAAGGGGAAACAAGGACTCTGCACAGGCCGGCGCCCGCCTGGTCTTGATCGTCATGGCTTGCGTCACTGGATCCTTGCGAGGTACCCTTGCATTGATCTCTCCGCCTCCTCGCGAGCCTGCCTGATGAGGCCGCTCCTGAGGAAGCTTCCTGTCGTCCGCCCCGCGAGGCTTGGCCCCTCGCGAGGGTCTTGAGCTTGTGTTGATGAATATGGGTCGCGCTGGGCCCCCACTTGAGCCACACCGCAGGCCGCAGGTAGGCAAGTCTGGGGACCCCCGTTCCCAGAACACCGACAGTAGCCCCCGGGCCCAAGGCGCGCGCGGGCTTGGCTTAGCAAAGAAGCGAAGGGGCAAGCGCGAAGCGCCGTGGGCCCTAACAGCCTGCGGCCTTGGGCGCCGCGTGGCGGTTGATTGGACGTGGGTGCCTGCACTTCCCCAAGACGCCTTGTTACGCGCCCGGCTAAGTGGACCCGTAGTGGTACACAGTTGTTCCCCCTTTGGCTGCCCGCTCGCCTCCTACCTTTCTTTCTTCTTCGAGCTCCAACCTCCGCCGCCAATCCGGCTCGAGCTCTTCCCCCTCCCCAACGCCATGGCGCCGACGAAGAAGGGAAAGGGAAAGAAGCCCGCGCCTTCGTCCTGCGCACCTCCGGCTGCGGCTCCCGCCGTTGATTGGTCAACCATACTTAGCCTAGAAGCCTTGGACAAGGTCCAATCCGCCCTTGCTTCCATCTTCAACGAGTGTGTCCGGACCACAGTTTGGCCCGCATCTCGTACCTTCCTTGCTAGGACCGTCACGGAGGTCCGATTCTTCGCCGACGCCCTATGGGCGGGTCTGGTTCCCCCCTTTTTTGCTTTCTTCAACGCTGTGCTCTCCCATTATCAGATCCACATGATGCACCTTGGGCCGGAGTCCATTACCCTTTTGGTTGTCTTTGCTTTCGTGTGTGAGGCGATGATAGGCATCCCTCCTTCTATTGCCTTGCTGCGCCACTTCTTTTCCTTGCGCCTGAGCGACCCTACTCAATGCTCGGGCTGTGTGAGCTTCTTTGCCGTGCCGGGGACGGCTGCTTCAGGGATCGACTTCAGCCTTCCTCCTCCTCAGGCCGGGTTCAGAGAGCGATGGCTGTATGTGGACGTCGGGGTGCCCAGCCCCCTGCTCTCGCACCCGACCTTGCCTGTTGTTCCCAACCCAGGCTGGGGTCATGAACCGCTCGCGAGCCCCCGGCTCGCTTTTGTCTGGCGCCGCTTCGGAGGTTTGAGGGCGCACAATGTGACAGCTCCCAAGGTGGTGAGGGAGTTCCTTCTGTGCCGTGTCGCTCCTCTCCAGCGCCACTCTTGCCGGATGTGGGACTTTGTGGGACGCGGAGACCGCATGCGGCTTCAGGAGGAGGATTTGGCGCCCGAAGTGCTGCGGACGGTGCTTCGGGTCTTGACTGGTGATCCTTCCCCGGGTAGCCTGCGGAGCGGTGGCGTCCTTCTGTACCTTTGTTCCGGCAGGGCTGATTTCATGAGGCAGATGCCCAGCTTCGACGCGCCCAGCTGGCCTCACTGGGCCACGCGAGAACCCCGTGGCCGTGATAGTTCCCCCTGTCGCCCATAGCGGTTCCTCCCCAGGCGACCGGGTGGGGGAAGAGCCAACCGGAGCCGAGGTGGCCGCTACCGAGGTGGTGGCGCCGCGTGAAGCTTCGGAGACGACGCCTCCCGAAGCCCGCCCCGAGGCGGTGGTTGATGCGGGGTCCAAGTCTTTGGCTCCTAAGGCTGGGGCTTCCGAGCCCCTAGCCGTTCTTCGTGAGGCGATGCCCCAAGATGCCCACAAAGCCGACTCCTTTGACGCCGACAATCCTGAGGCTTCTCCTTTGTCCCGGGCCGACCCCCGTCCCAGGCGCTTGGGTCGGTTTCGCATAGACTTCGAGGCCCTTCGCAAGAGGAAGGAGGCCTCAGATGGCAGTGACCGCCCTTGTCGCTTGCTGAAGCACAGGAAGTACTTCGCCATGGATGAGTAAACCTTCTTCTTTCCTTGCTCATTTGCTCTGTTGCCCTTGTTGCTGATCGTGGCTCCTCAGGTCCCATCTTGCTGAATCTGCTGAGTCGACCCGGGAACCAGCCCCTTCAGCTTCGCCCCCTTTGTTGGCTCCGGGCCCGCTGAGCTCGAACGGAACCCTTGTCGTTGGATCAGTTGGCGGAGTGATCTGCTCCACGGGGCACCTTGATCCCGTTCGCCCGGTGCCCTCTCTTCACGAGTCTTCTTGGGGCGCGCCAGGCTTGCCCCGCGCCCCTCCTCTAATCATAGAAGTTGAATGGCTAAAGTCTGCCCTTGGCTCCTTCTCCGCGAGTGAACTGACGCCTGGCCGGACTCCCGGAGGGGTTTGTTCGGCGATGGATGGGGCGGCGGCCCCAGCCCCACGCCTGGCTGGGGCCTGCCGCTTCGGGGCCCTCCGCATGCTCCAGTGGAGGAGGGTGACGCGGAAGGTGTGCTCAGGCGCGCTCGAGAGCGTCGCGCCCTTCGCGAGGGGTTCCTCCAGGGGGCAGCGGATGTGATGAACCGGGTCGGGGCGGAGCTTGCCGCCGAAGATGCGCGCCTTGAGGCCGAAGGCCTGCGCCTCGCTGAGGAGAGGCACAAGTTGAAGGTTGCCATTGCCCTCGCGCGCCACCAACGGGATCGTGACAACGCGGAGGCCGAAGTGTTGCCAGCGGCGTCGCGGGAGGCCTGCTCCCTGGCCGTCGAGGAGGCTCGGGAGGCAGACCGGCGGCGCAGGGACGTGGAGGAGCACGTATGGGAGCTTCAAGCCCTGAGGAACTCCCTGGAGCAGCAAGTGGAGCTATGCCACGCGGCCCTTGGGTCGATGCAGGAGGCCGCCATCGACCGTACGGAGCTCCATAGGTGCGAGGAGGCGCTGATGCTCGAGGCCGCCGAGCGTAGCCTTGACTTGGCACGGTTGGAGGCGAGGGAGCGCCTGGCGGCCCAGGCGGAGGACGACGTGGCGGCGCGCGAGGCCCGGATCCAGGAAGAGGTCGACCGCCGCGCGGCGGGTGCTCGCTCGGCCCTCGAGCGTGAGTACGAGGCGAAGTTGATGCTAATCAGGGCCGAGGCCGAGGGCAGGACAGCGGCCATCAAGGCCAAGTTGGTTGAAGAGACGCGACGCGGAGATTCCTCCGCAGTTACCCTTGATGCAGCACAGGAGGAGCTGTCCTCTTCCCGGGCTGAGCTGCTTCTTCTTCAGCAGAGGGTTGATGATGCCGAAGCCACCGCATGGTAGAACGAGGACGAGATCCGCTAGCGGAGGCTCCTGGAGCACGAGCATGCTCCCATGCTCGAGACGCTCAGGGAAAAGGCCAACTCAGCCTTAGGTGAGATTTGCGAGGCTTCCGCTAAGGAACCGCATGAGACTAAGTATGCCGGCAACCTTCAATTCTTCACTGACGTGGTGACGCTTCTGGAGAACCGCTCCAAGAGGGCCCATTGGCTCGTTGAAGCGAGGAGCCGATACTTGCTTAAGCGCGCCTTCTCCCGTGTTTTTAGCTATCTTCAGGAAAGGGACTCCCACTTCGACTTTGATGCCGCCATCGCACCCGTGCCCATAGCCGTCCGGGGTGAGCTGGCGCAATGGGTGGAAAATAACGTGGATGCTCTCGTCCGGGCCTTCACGTCTGACGATGATGGTGTAGTCGTGGGTGCTGATGCAGGCGGCGTTGAAGGCGCGCTTGGTGCTGATGGAAACGCGGGTGGTGGGGGCGACGACGTCAGTGATGCCAGTGATGCTTCCGAGGATGCCCCGGAAGACGCGGTGAGTGATATGTTCGACTGATTGCATGTCTCCGCGGTTTATCCTGCATAGAGAAGACTCGGGCTTGGCCCTGAAGAGTGTAAGAGCATTTTGGGAGGGGAGGCCCCTCATGTAAAGATTAGTAATTGGTACTCTGGTGAGCACAACGTTGCGCGTGAGTTTAGTCGCTAGCCTGGCGATGGTTCTGTTGATTTTCTTACCTTTCGGCCCTGGCGAGCCCTGAGCGGGCCTGCGAAGGGGCGCCACGCCTTGGGCGCCTTTCGATTAACCCGCCGGTCATGTGATGAGAACCTCCAGAGAGGGAGCGTGGACAGTGGTCCTGGTCGTAGGCGTGCCTGGCCCGGCCCAGCTTACGAGGGGCTCGTGAGGGGGGGAGGCAGCCGATGCTAGCTTGGGGCGTAAAGCCGAAAGCAGAACGTGAAAGATTGCTCGAACGAGACTAAACACCCCTTCCCCAAACGCATGCAAGCTTCGAACTCAAATCCAACTTAAATCCAAACCGAAGAAACTTGTAATATGCCGTAATTTCTTTATTGTATAGTCTAGGTTTTTTCTTATTCACGATGGTGCAGTTATTTAACTGTATATATATATCCTGTCTTTGCAGTAAACCGGCCAAACCATAAAATTACGGTACATAATCGGGCCGTCATGCAATCACGATGTAGGTTGGGCCTGAAACGTGTCGAACAGCTCACGGGCCGGCAGCAGCCCGAAATGAACCCCGGTCCATGATTGTGTGAATCAAATCACGAGCTTTTAACAGGCCAAAATTGTCTCAGTCCTTGTTTGGCCCAATCAGATATCGGCTGCGAGCAGGCCGGATGCAAATCGGGCTGTAGTTAGGCCCAACTATATGACGGGCTTTTAACAGGCCGAAATTAAAATAGGGCCAAAATGTTAAACGAGACCTTAACAGGCCAAAACTAATATTAGGTCGAATTACTAAGTGGGCCTTTAGCAAGTGGGCCCAAAAGCATAGTGTCCAATTGACGGGCCGAATCTGATATGGGCCATAATTGAGACCAAAGCCTCTTAAAGGGTCGGACCTGATCTAGGCCGTAGTTTGGCCCAGAACGTGGTAGGCTTTTAACGGGCCGGATCTCATATGGGCCACTATTAGGCCCGGAGCATGGCAGGCCATTAACGGACCGGATCAAATATGGGTCGGCATTTGGCCCAAAACATGGCAGCCAGTTAATGGGCCGGCCTACTAGGGTCCTCAAAATCTTGTGGGCCTACAGCTGGGTCGGCCCATTAATGTCGGCGAAATCTCGTGGGCCTTTAGCTGGGCCGGCGCATTATGATCCGCAAGAATCTTGTGGGCCTTTACCTGGGCCGGCCCATTATGGCACACAAAAATCTTGTGGGCCTTTACCTGGGCCGGCCCATTATGGCCCGCAAAATCTTGTGGGCCTTTAGCTGGCCAGCCCATTATCGTCCGCAAAATCTCGTGGGCCTTTAGCTGGGCCGGCCCATTATGTTCCACAAAATCTTGTGGGCCTTCAGTTGGGTCGGCCCATTTAAACTTGATGGGCCGGTCCACGTGTCAACATATCATAGGCGCGTCTCGCCCATTGGATGAGTGACACCTGTGCCAACGCGGACCTGACATGTGTCTCCTCCAGCCAATGATGATTTTACACATGGAAAATCCCCAATGGTCGGGGCTGTTAATTGGTTATCGGATCCAAAACCCGACCCGATAGCTTAACGGCGTTCCATTACGGTGGATGCCACGTGTCGGTCACCCTTGACGAAAGCACTTCTGTGACGCGCGATTTATCGTCATGGAAGTGGACACTTCCGTGATGATAATTTTGG
Organism: Aegilops umbellulata; assembly: GCA_032464435.1. Classification (NCBI taxonomy): domain Eukaryota; kingdom Viridiplantae; phylum Streptophyta; class Magnoliopsida; order Poales; family Poaceae; genus Aegilops; species Aegilops umbellulata. Next base: position 358,133,314 of record CP136054.1, on the reverse strand, counting down.
TAATGTCATGGAACACTTCTACGGCAGCATAGGTATGACTGTCTTGATTCTGTCATAAATTTGTCATGGATGTACATGCATGAAAAAAAACGCGACCTACTGTGACAAACGCGTATCATCACGGAAGTGTATTCTTTTGTAGTGATTGTGTTCTGGAATCTTTGGTTTCAGTTTCCTTAGCACTTGGGCTTCAGCATCTTCTTCTTCAACTTCAGGCACTGGGGCCTTGTTCTTCTCTTCAGATGGGATGTTCCTGGTGCTTCTCTTGGGCTTAGAAGGCTTCTGAGCTTGAGGAGTAGCTTTGGGGGCAGTTTTGGGCTTTGAAGGAGCAGCTCCTGACTTGATAGCATCCCCCATAAGATTTTGGGACTTGGGTGCTGGTGCAGCATCCTCTTCCTCTTCATCTTCTTCTTCAGAAGAATGCCTTTTAAATTCTGCCATGGGGTCCACCTTCTTGCACCATCTTCCTCTCTTTCTTTCCTTCTTCTTATCTTCAACAGCAGCCTCTCCTCTAGTTGATTTGGAAGGTTCTTGAGTGGAGGATTTGACCTTAGACATTGGAACTCTTTTAGTTGGTGCCTTCTTGTGCAAACCAAGCTTGGTTGCAGCAGCAGTGCCATATTCCTTCTTCATGACTTTCTTCTTGGAGCTAACTTCCTCCTCTATGGCCACATAGTCCTCATCCTCAGAATCTGAGGTTCTCTTCTTCCTTGATCTGGTGGCTGCCTTGGGCAGGTTGCTTGGAGTGCTCCTGCTGCCCTCATCATAGCTACTTGAGGGACTAGTGTCCTCACTCATTTGCACTTGCTCTTCTGATTTGTTCTAGCTATCACTCTGGTCAGACATCCTGGCAAACAAACTGACAGCAAACCCTGTGAATAGATATATATGAGGTAGAGTGGATGAGCATCACAAAGTGCGGAGTTTTTGCAAAATAGATGACTCAAAAACTTAGTTTTAGTTCTCCACAGAAAGCATTTCGGAGCTACCGATTTGTTAAACTCGGTGACACCGATGCAACTTTTGGAGTCTAAACTAGTGAACTCGGTTAGACCAAGTTATAGTTTGGTGGCTCCGAGATTGCTAGGGTTTCACTAAGAATTGAACTCGGTCGCACCGATTTGCAATTTTCGGTCAGACCAAAAAGGCATGTGCAATGGCCTAAGCCAAATCGGTGAGACCGATTTCTACAACTCGGTCGGTCCGAGATGAGTTCGACGGAGACCTACCTCTAAATTTTCGAATCAAACCTAACCTAAAGGAAGTTTTCTCTGGATAGATTGATTTCATACGTGGTAATGATCATAGCAAAGCAATGTGCTATGAATCGGAGTAAGGAATTAGCACAAAAGATCGAACTCATACCCTAGTTCGACGGGAGTTCGCCACGGCGACAACGGCGGGGCAGAATCCCATTGACAGAGATGGAAACCAATGGCGGGATGTGACAGCCTGGTTTTTGCCCTTTCTTATTTGCTTGATTTTTCATTTGAAATTTTTTGAAACATGGAGTTTTTGAATATTTTCATATGGACTTAAACCCTTGGGCATCCTTCGCTTCACCCAAGTGCTTCACTTCCCTCCTAAATCATCATTTCACTTCTAACCCACCCCAAAAATAATCTTTGGAATATTTTTCTTAAATGAAAAATATTCATTTTCTCTCAAAAACCCTAAGCCAGATCTGTTTGCTTCAAAGCAACCCCAATTTTTATGGCTCAGAAAAATCTGAGATAATTCGCAAATATTTTGTGAACCCTAGTACACCTTCCTGAGCAAAAATATTTCATCACTTTTTGGAATATTTTTGCTATAGAAAATCTTTTCTGTTCTGGACAGAAATGGTGGTTTCTACAGCAACTACCATTTTACTTGCTCCATTTGACCTAAACTTTCTTGTGCATCTTTACCTTAGTAACTTATCACTAGCCTCCAAAGCACAGCTTCAAACTCCCAGCCATTCGACCACAGTAACATCACAAAGTTACTGACCAGAAACTTACCTGGCTTGTAAAATCTTCTCTACTGCACCTGGATCCAAACCAAACCATGGTAAACTTCAAAACCACCGTGAACAACATGCCAGACATAATTTTTGGACGAAGGCTGGCCTGAGGAGAGAGTTCACGCGGTGACCACGCGTGTCCACGATGCCAGGCATGTGTGTCGACGCTTTTGGGTGCCACCGAACGCTCTGTTCACGCGTGCACGCTTCCCCCGTCTGTCCAACCATGCCAAACCTCGCCACCATCATCGTCTCGACGTCCCTAACTCCTCCCTGGCGCTCGCCAACGTCGGAGCTCGCCGCAGCGAGCACGGGCAAGGTCCGGCCAGCCCAACAGTGCGGAGCGCACTGTGCTCGTCGCCATCCTCTTGATCTTGTGCTTGTCTCCGCCCGCCCACAGTGGCCGCGTGACCTCCGTCGCCTTCTCCCCCTCTCACTGATGCCGCTTGTCACCGGGCACCATGGACAGGTGTCCACCGGCGGAGCCCGAAGCACCCTCGCCGCTCGCCTATAAATAGAGCCCCCCCCCCAGCCTCCTCGAGCACCATCCAGCCCTCACACACACTCCACGACTACGTAGGAAGCCGGAGCCCGGCCGGGCAGGCCTCGGGCCGCCGTTCCCGAGCTCGAGCTCGTCGGTGATCCCCTCTGATCGCCGCAGTAGCTCCAGCCCCACCGAGGCCTGGGCGACCCCTCCAAGGCCTCCGCCTCACTCGGGTGAGGCTGTCTCGCCCGCTTGGAGTCCCTGGAGTGGCCTGTGCTCACCATCTTCCTCAACTCCGACGACCTCCTCGTTCTGCCTCCGCTTGCGAGGTTGATTCTGATGCCGTCCGACCGCCCCTAGCCATGCTACGGGTACGGGCAGGTACGCCTCAACCCCCTCTTGCCATCCCTCCCTCTCGTTCGGGCCAAGGAGCCCTCGTCGCTAGCGAGAGCTTCGGCGAAGCCGCGGCCTTCTCTGTTTCCTTCTCCCTCTTCCCCCACCTGACTAGCGGGGCCTGCTAGTCAGCCACTCTGTACGCGCGTGAAGCGGTACGAGTGGTGGCGCCCCTGGGCTTTACGCCTTCGACGTCACCCCCCCCCCAGTTTATTTCTTTTTATTCAAATTCTTTTGAATTTACAGAACACTTCAAACAGTTATAACTCTTCAACCATAAGTCCAAATGAATTGATTCTTTTTGCATTGTGTTCTTTGATTAGAAATCTAGTAGCTCACCAAAGATGAGATTTTTCGGAGCTGTTTAGAATTTCTGGTGATTTTCAGAAGTGTTCTTGATATTTTCTTTTTGTTTTTAAAATTATTTTCAGAAGGTGAGGCTTGTCTTGAGGATCACCAGGAGGCTTGTGAACCTCATCTGCACTAAGGCAAGCCACGCCAACATTTTCATGGTGCCATTTCAATATTTGTGATGTTCTTAATTGAATGAAATGATTAATCCATGCATTTAAATAATTATTGAGTTATTTATATTCTGTTAAATATTGGTTAGTTGTTATGCTTGATTTACAGAATGGTTGAAACTAGTTTAGTGGATAAAGCAAGTTAAGAAATATTTGAGGTGATGTTAGAAATAATTTTGTTATGCATGTTAGTAATTATTTAAAGCTATGTTTTTGCCTTCATAGATTGATAAAGGTTTGTTAGAAAATATTTTGTTAAACACTTGTTTAGTTATATTACTTGTCTTACAGAATGTTTGAACCCAACTTAGTGATGAAGAATTTAAGAGTTGTTGATAGTGAAATCTTTTTGTCAAGCAAATGAGAAATTAATCGGAGTTACTTTCTTGCGTAAGAAATTAATAGAAGTTGTTGGAAAATATTTTGGTTAAGTTGTGAGTCATTTTGAGCAAGTAGAGTAATATGAGTTTATGCTTGGTGTGTATATGGATGACATCGATCATTTATATCATTATATGATGCATGTGTTGTTTTGCATTTCATGGCATGCTATCACACCGTTCATTTTAGTTTAAAGATGAACCTGAATATAACTCAACTTGAATATACCGTTGACTGGGTCATGGTGCCGCTGAATCGAGTTTCTTTCTAGTGCAACCACATTTCCCTTTGTGGGAAGGCCTTGATTCGGTCCATTAACACGGCCTCTGGTCGGTGCCTCCATCTAGGGAAGGTTATGTCGTGCTTGCCCTGGCCCGGTAAGCAGGCATAATCTTGTGTGCTCGTTGATGAGATTATGGTACCGAGTCCCCGAGTGGGAGTGTTTTGACCACGATGGTGGTCGAGGTGTCTTTGGTAGACACGGGGCCACCCAGGACCAGCCCGTTGGGGATTTGGGTCGGAGTGGGCGGGAGAGTGATGTGGCAATGGAGGGGATTTGTCAGAATGTCGTTAGTCCACCCGAATGGGAGTGCGAGGCCATGGGTTCCGTGGTGTGGGTACAGTGTGCTACCTTTCCAGAGTGTGTAATCTATCGATAGCCGAGTCCACGATCACGGACACCTCGTAGTAGGTCCCACCATGAGTCAACGTCTAATAAAAATTGCACACTAAGTTATGAACTTTGCATTGTTGATGGATGGCAGAAAGGCCATCGAGGCATTTGGGGCCAAATGATGGTCGTGGTTGTGATCGCCGTAAGGATCACGAGTTGTTCTTGAGAAAGACCACTTTGGTGGTGTGTTTGTGATCTAGAGATGATCACAGTTGGTAAGTTGTCCCGAGGGACGTTCGAGCATGATCACAGCATGTTGACATATAGTGTTGCATTATTAATAATTGGTTAAATATCATGATATTTTTTGTCATTATGATTATGCCTGTTGTGAGCTTGCAAGTACATTCAATGTACTGACCTGGCGTGTCATGCCAGATTTCAGGAAAGTATCGTTGGAGAGGAGCGTTGTTCGAGTCTAGATCGTGTCCACATCGGTGTCCCTGTGATATGGAGCTTCCGCCACAACGTTATTCCGCTGCCATGTAGTTGTTCGGATCGTGGCCCTTTATGTTCACTAAATAATGTACATATTGTTCAGCCGCACCGAGTGTGCCGCTTGGCCTCGACAACTGTTGTAATGTAAACTCTTTTCCGCTAGCATCAATAAAGCGGTTGTTTTTCTGTACCAAGATGTTGTGTGTTGCCAGAAGACATGGTCTCTGGGCTAGAAATGCATGGTAAACCGGTCGCTCTGAGCCGGGGTGCCACAACGCTTGGTATCAGAGCTGCGCTGACTGTAGGCCATGCTAGACTACGACGCGTTAACTGGACGCTAGATACGAGTTTAAGTTGAGTGTCGGTAGTATTTTGTGCTGATTGTTGAGTTTCATGCATTCGGTTTACATATTTTTATGCTAACCTGCTAATGGTTGTGGGTGTAGATGACTCCGGTGCCGTATCCAGGCCAGTTGCAGCTGATGTCGTACACGTCACCGCACCTCCTTCACAAACTGTGGCGTCGGATGTACCCTCTCGGAGACGACCCAGTCTATCATGTGTACCGGAGCATCTAGCTAATTCAGTGTATGAGTATCACGCAGTGGTCACTCTACGCAGTAGTTCCGATTCCAGCTCTTACACTCGCACTTCTCGGAGCGGTTATGCCTCCACCGCTTCTCAGGCTGTCCAATTTGCTGCATTCGAGGTCCTTGTCGGGCTTCGCTACAACGAGGTCCGAATGCAGAACCACCCAGGTTTCTACTACTACCCATCTCTGCACGACAACGATCGTGTCCGTTTCCCTCTCATTGATCCGGAGTCTGATACTGTTGCTAGCCACCTTGCTCGTTATGTCACTGTTAGCTATCTCATGATCCACGAGCTGGCTCGAGAGCTGACTCGTACTCGTACTGCTTTAGCCGCTACTTTGGTCACTTCTAGATCCGCCACTACTCCGTCTTCACTGGGATTTACCCCTTATGTCCCAGTTAGTTCTAGCTCCCCTATTTTGCCGGTTACTCCCCCGAGTGGGTCTCACTTCTCGCTACCCTTGTAGCCCTGATGCTTCATCCTACCCCTGCCACTTAGGGAGAGCCCTCGAGGAAGCGCCGTCGTGTTACCTTTAACCCGGAGGTTTCCGTTAACCACGTCAGTTTGGGATCCGAGACCGCTTCAGGGGAGGACGCCGCAGCACCAGCAGAGCAGTAGTATCTTTGAGTATTCGCAGTTGTCTGGATGATGTATGGATGTAGTCGTACGAGTCATGATGTTTTGTTGCATGTATGAGAGTAGTGAACCAGTCATGTTGTTTACTTTTCATGTATGAGTCTATGTATAATTATGTTGAGACTTTATTCGCCGTATTTTTCGCTTTTTTGCTTTCTTCCGGGATTTGTTGCTGGCTTTTCCCCAATTTTATTTTTGGGTGTTTCTCATCTCGATTGTGTTGTCTTGGGAAAAATTCACAATAGGATGACGCGGGGAGGAAGCAGTAGCAATGTTCTTGAGGGAAACTCCTGTTCATCGTTCCGCACGACAGCAGGACATTCTCCCGAGCCATACGTTCACCCACCATATCCACCGCCTGATCCTCCCTCCACCGAGCAAATTATGCGTATGTTTGAAGAGAAAAGGAACAATGATGTGATTGAAATATTGAGAAGTGCTCAAGCTATGGTTGGACAGACTGGAAATCACAATGGTCATCTCTCAAAGTTGTCATATTTTCAGAGGACCAATCCACCCAATTTCAATCAGATTACTGACCCATTGGATGCAGACGATTGGTTGCGCACCATGGAGAAAAAGCTTGAGATTGCCCGTACTGAAGGAAATGATAAAGTTCCATTTGCAACTCATTACCTTGAAGGCACAGTTGGCATATGGTGGGAAAATACAAAGGCCATGTGGCCGATTGATGAGGAAATCACCTGGGAAAAATTTAAGGATAAGTTCCGAAAATATCATATCCCTACTGGAGTTATGAAGGCCAAGCAGCGTGAATTTCTCGCACTCGTCCAAGGAAATTAGTCTGTGGCTGAATATCTGCAAAAATTCAATCATTTGGCCCGTTACTCTCTGTATGACGTGGCCATCGAAGAAAGGAAGATTGACAGATTTCTTGGAGGTTTAAATCCGCAACTTCGGTGTGCTCTCAGTATGTTTGATTTCACGGATTTCCAAACTCTGGTGGACAAGGCGTTCATTGCTGAACGGGAGCACAAGCTTATATCAGATAATAGGCCCGCTAACGACAACAAGCGCAAGTTTGAGCCAAAGAAGGATGGGCAACCTGTGCAAAAGGCTCGTACCTGGCAACAGACTCAGGTGGAATACAGGACAAATTGGCAGCAGAATGTTAACAAGACCACCACTCAAGTCAAGAATGTTGTGGCCAATGCAATGCATGAGGAACGTCAGCGCAATAATTCGTGTTTCATTTGCTGGCAACACGGACATTATGCCAAGCAGTGCCCCAAGAACAACAAGATGAATGCCCTAAGCAGGCCACAAGTCAACTTTATGGAGTCGCGGCCAAACCAGCAAAACTTCACCGGGCACGTGCATCATATCTTCGTCGATGAAGCCCAAGAGAAGCCAGGAGTCGTCATTGGTATGTTTTCTGTTAATGACATACCTGCCATAATTTTATTTGACTCTGGGGCTCCCCATTCTTTTATTTCTCAGAGTTCTGTTGCCCAAAACAGTTTTCCTTGTGCAATTTTGGGCAAAAATATGCTGGTACAAACCCCGGGATCTATAATCAAGAGCAATCTGGTCTGCCGTGATCTGGAGATCAATATCAACGGGGTCTACTTTCCAACATCTCTGATAATCATTGAATCTGAAAAGTTGGATATTATATAGGGTATGAATTGGTTGACCAAATATCAAGTTTGCATAAACTGCGCAACCCGAGAAGTCAATCTGACCAGTCTGAATGGGCAGCTCACCAAATTCTATGCTCGCAAGAATATACCCAAGCCAGAATTAGTGTGCACTATTGTGGTTCAATTGGAATATATTCCTGTGGTCAGTGAGTACCCTGATGTGTTTCCAGAAGAACTGCCAGCCATGCCACCAGATCGGGAACTGGAGTTTGCCATAGATCTTGTGCCCGGAACCGCACCGTTATACAAGAAGTATTACCGGATGCCCTCATCAGAATTAGTAGAGCTAAAGAAACAGCTTGATGAATTACTCCAGAAAGGTTATATTCGTCCCATCTCTTCACCGTGGGGATCACCTGCAATTTTCATGGGCAAAAAGGATGGTAGTCTCCGTATGTGCATAGATTACCGCCAGCTAAATGAGGTCACCATCAAAAATAAATACCCGCTGCCAAGGATTGATGATCTGTTTGATCAGCTTGGTGGGTCTAAGGTATTCTCTAAAATCGATTTACGGACCGGATATCATCAGCTCAAGATTAAAAAGGAAGATATTCCTAAGACCGCATTTACTACTCGGTACGGTCTTTACGAATATACCGTGATGTCCTTTGGTCTCACCAATGCCCCTGCTTTCTTCATGCATATGATGAACAAAGTATTTATGGACTTCCTCGGAAAATTCATGGTAGTCTTCATCGGTGACATCCTCATTTACTCCAAGGGTGAAGAAGAACACAAGGATCGCCTCCGAGCAGTATTACAACGGCTCCCCCACCATCAGCTATACGCCAAGTTTAGTAAGTGCGAATTTTGGCTCAAGAAAGTTGGGTTTCTCGGACATGTACTATCCGCCGAAGGTATAGCCGTGGACCCGAGAAAAGTAAAGGATGTGCTCGATTGGGTACCACCCACGACCGTGACACAGATCCGGAGTTTCCTCGGATTAGCTGGATACTATCGTCATTGTATTGAAGGGTTTTCCAAAATTGCTAAACCAATGACGGAACTGCTCAAAAAGGATACGAAGTTTAAGTGGACAAAGGACTGTGAGAAGAGTTTTAATGAGCTGAAGATACGTCTGACAACCGCACATGTATTGACTCTTCCAGACATTTATCGCAGCTTTGATGTGTACTGCGATGCCTCCAGACAAGGTATTGGTTGCGTGTTGATGCAAGACAGCAAGGTAGTAGCATATGCATCACGACAGCTACGACCCCATGAGGGAAATTATCCTACTCATGATTTGGAATTGGCTGCAGTGGTTCATGCATTAAAAATTTGGAGACACTACCTCATTGGAAAAAGGTGCCAAATTTTTATCGACCACAAAAGCCTCAAGTACATCTTCACTCAGCCAGATCTAAATCTCCGTCAGCGAAGATGGTTAGAGTTGGTCAAGGATTATGACCTTGGAATAAATTACCATCCAGGCAAGGCCAACGTCGTTGCCGATGTGCTCAGTCTAAAGCCCGTCAGCTTAAATGTCATGTTAAAATCATTGCCTACCAAACTTCAAGAGGAGATCGCTCAGCTCAACTTGGTCATCGTAGATGCCGGCCTCGCTAATATTTTGGAAGTTACCCCCACACTTGAGATGGAGATCCGCAAGGCCCAGCCAGCTGACACCAATCTACAAAAACGTGCTGAGGGCCAGATGGCAAAGCAGGCCTCTGACTTCTCCAAGGACGAATTCGGTACCCTCCGATTCCGTGGACGCATTTGTGTGCCAAATCAACCGGACTTTAAGAAGAAAATCCTGTCAGAAGCCCACGAATCCGCATATTCCATTCACCCGGGAGGTACGAAAATGTATGAGGACCTTAGACAAATATTCTGGTGGGATGGAATGAAGAAAGACATTGCCTATTTTGTAGCCTGTTGCGACATATGCAACAAGGTGAAAGCAGATCATCAGAAGCCAGCCGGACTCCTCCAACCATTGTCAGTTTCACGGTGGAAATGGGATGACGTTTGCATGGATTTCATCACAGGATTGCCTAGGACTCAGCGAGGCAAGGATGCAATCTGGGTTATAATAGACACCCTAACCAAGGTTGCTCATTTCATTCTGATCAGCAACAGATACAGAGCAGATGAACTTGCACAGCTGTATGTGTCTAGAATAATAAGTCTGCACGGAGTACCCCGAACTATCACTTCCGACCGAGGTTCTTTGTTTACCTCCGCTTTTTGGTCCCGTCTCCATCAAGCCTTGGGGACAACACTGAAATACAGTACTTCCTATCACCCTCAGACAGATGGACAGACAGAGCGGGTAAATCTAATACTTGAAGATATGTTGCGAGCCTGTGTGCTAGCCAAAGGCGCTAAATGGGAAGAATGCTTGTCGTATGCCGAGTTCTCTTATAACAACAGTTTCCAGACCAGTCTAAAGATGTCACCATACGAAGCTCTGTATGGCCGTAAGTGCCGCACTCCTCTAAACTGGTCTCAGACTGGAGATAGCCGTATCTTCGGAACGGATCTCATGCTGGAAGCTGAGAAACAAGTTAGGGAAATCCGAGATAGGCTGCAATTGGCCAAATCTCGACAGAAGAGTTATTATGATGCAAAGCATCGGCATGTCAGTTTTGAACCCAGAGAACATGTATACCTCCGAGTCACTCCTATGAAAGGAGTCAAGAGATTTCAGACTCGCGGAAAGCTGGCACCCAGATTCATTGGTCCATTCCCGATTATGTCTCGAGTGGGTTCGGTTGCATATCAACTAGAACTATCCCCAGAATTGGCAGACATACACAACGCGTTCCATGTTTCGCAATTGAGACGATGCATATCCCCGCCTGAGAAAAGGACTGCAATGGCTGAGATAGAATTGGCAAAAGATTTAACTTATGAAGAAATACCGTTCAAAATTTTGGATCAGATGGAAAGGGTCACTCGCAGTAAAGTCAGAAAATTTTACAAGGTTCAATGGGAGCATCACACAGAGTCAGAAGCAACTTGGGAGCAGGAAGAATTCCTTAGGGATCAATATCCAGAGTTGTTTTCCCAAGCAATCGAATCTCGAGGACGAGATTCATTCTAAGTGGGGGACGTTTGTGACAGCCTGGTTTTTACCCTTTCTTATTTGCTTGATTTTTCATTTGAATTTTTTTGAAACATGGAGTTTTTGAATCTTTTCATATGGACTTAAACACTTGGGCATCCTTGGATTTCACCCAAGTGCTTCACTTCCCTCCTAAATCGCCATTTCACTTTTGAACCACCACAAAAATAATCTTTGGAATATTTTTCTTAAATGAAAAATATTCATTTTCTCTCAAAAACCCTAAGCCAGATCTGTTTGCTTCAAACCAACCCCAATTTTTATGGCTCAGAAAAATCTGAGATGATTCACAAATATTCTGTGAACCCTAGTACACCTTGCTGAGCAAAAATATTTCATCACTTTTTGGAATATTTTTGCTACAGAAAATCTTTTCTGTTCTGGACAGAAATGGTGGTTTATACAGAAACTACCATTTTACTAGCTCCATTTGACCTGAACTTTCTTGTGCATCTTTACCTTAGTAACTTATAACTAGCCTCCAAAGCACAGCTTCAAACTCCCAGCCATTTGACCACAGTAACATCACAAAGTTACTGACCAGAAACTTACCTGGCTTGTAAAATCTTCTCTACTACACCTGGATCCAAACCAAACCATGGTAAACTTCAAAACCACCGCGAACAACATGCCAGACATAAATTTTGGACGAAGGCTGGCCTGAGGAGAGAGTCCGCGCGGTGACCACGCATGTCCACGATGCCAGGCATGCATGTCGACGCGCTCTGGGTGCCGCCGAACGCTCTGTTCGTGCGTGCTCGCTTCCCCCGCCTACCCAACCATGCCAAACCTCGCCACCATCATCGTCTCGACGTCCTTAACTCCTCCCTGGCGCTCGCTGACGCCGGAGCTCGCCGCAGTGAGCACGGGCAAGGTCCGGCCAGCCCAACAGTGCGGAGCGCACTGTGCTCGTTGCCATCCTCTTGATCATGTGCTCGTCACCGCCCACCCACAGTGGTCGCGTGACCTACGTCGCCTTCTCCCCCTCTTACTAACGTCGCTCGTCGTCGCGCGCCATGGACAGGTGTCCACCGGCGCAGCCCGAAGCACCCTCGCCGCTCACCTACAAATAGAGCCCCCCCAGCCTCCTCGAGCACCATCCAGCCCTCACACACTCCACGACTGCGTAGGAAGCCGGAGCCCGGCCGGGCAGGCCTCGGGCCGCCGTCCCCGAGCTCGAGCTCGCCAGCGATCCCCTTTGGTCGCCGTAGTAGCTCCAGCCCCTCCCAGGCCTGGGCGACCCTTCCAGGGCCTCCACCTCTCTCCGGTGAGGCCGTCTCGCCCGCTTGGAGTCCCTGGAGTGGCCTCTACTCGCCGTCTTCCTCAACTCCGACGACCTCCTCGTTCTGCCTCCGCTTGCGAGGTTGCTTCCGACGCCGTCCGACCGCCCCTAGCCACGCTACGGGTACGGGCAGGTGCGCCTCAACCCCCTCTTGCCATCCCTCCCTCTCGTTTCGGCCAAGGAGCCCTCATCGCCGGCGAGAGCTCCGGCGAAGCCGCGGCCTTCTCTGTTTCCTTCTCCCTCTTCCCCCACCTGACTAGCAGGGCCCGCTAGTCAGCCACTCTGTACGCGCGTGAAGCGGTATGAGTGGTGGCGCCCCTGGGCTTTGCACCTTCGACGTCCCCCCCCCCCCAGTCTATTTCTTTTTATTCAAATTCATTTGAATTTAAATAACACTTCAAACAGTTATAACTCTTCAACCATAAGTCCAAATGAATTTATTCTTTTTGCATTGTGTTCTTTGATTAGAAATCTAGCAGCTCACCAAAGATGAGATTTTTCTGAGCTGTTTAGAATTTCTGGTGATTTTCAGAAGTGTTCTTGATATTTTCTTTTTGTTTTTAAAATTATTTTCAGAAGGTGAGGCTTGTCTTGAGGATCACTAGGAGGCTTGTGAACCTCATCTGCACTAAGGCAAGCCACAGCAACATTTTCATGGTGCCATTTTAATATTTGTGATTTTCTTACTTGAATGAAATGATTAATCCATGCATTTAAATAATTATTGAGTTATTTATATTCTATTAAATATTGGTTAATTGTTATGCTTGATTTACAGAATGGTTGAAACTAGTTTAGTGGATAAAGCATGTTAAGAAATATTTGAGGTGATGTTAGAAATAATTTTGTTATGCATGTTAGTAATTATTTAAAGCTATGTTTTTGCCTTCATAGATTGATAAAAATTTGTTAGAAAATATTATGTTAAATACTTGTTTAGTTATATTACTTGTCTTACAGAATGTTTGAACCCAACTTAGTGATAAAGAATTTAAGAGTTGTTGATAGTGAAATCTTTTTGTCAAGCATATGAGAAATTTATCGGAGTTACTTTCTTGCGTAAGAAATTAATAGAACTTGTTGCAAAATATTTTGGTTAAGTTGTGAGTCATTTTGAGCAAGTAGAGTAATATGAGTTTATGCTTGGTGTGTGTATGGATGACATCGGTCATTTATATCATTATATGATGCATGTGTTGTTTTGCATTTCATGGCATGCTATGACACCGGTCATTTTAGTTTAAAGTTGAACCTGAATATAACTCAACTTGAATATACCGTTGACTGGGTAATGGTGCCGCTGAATCGAGTTTCTTTCTAGTGCAACCACATTTCCCTTTGTGGGAAGGCCTTGATTCGGTCCATTGACACGGCCTCTGGTCGGTGCCTCCATCTAGGGAAGGTTATGTCGTGCTTGCCCTAGCCCGGTAAGCAGGCATAATCTTGTGTGCTCATTGATGAGATTATGGTACCGAGTCCCCGAGTGGGAGTGTTTTGACCACGACGGTGGTTGGGGTGTCTTTGGTAGACACGGGGCCACCCAGAATCAGCCCGTTGGGGATTTGGGTCGGAGTGGCCGGGAGAGTGTTGTGGCAATGGAGGGGTTTTGTCGGAATGTCGTTGGTCCACCCGAATGGGAGTGCGAGGCCATGGGTTCCGTGGTGTGGGTACAGTGTGCTACCTCTGTAGAGTGTGTAATCTATCGATAGCCGAGTCCACAATCACGGACACCTCGTAGTAGGTCCCACCATGAGTCAACGTCTAATAAAAATTGCACACTAAGCTATGAACTTTGCATTGTTGATGGATGGCAGAAAGGCCATCGAGGAATTTGGGACCAAATGATGGTCGTGGTTGTGATCGTCGTAAGGATCACGAGTTGTTCTTGAGAAAGACCACTTTGGTGGTGTGTTTGTGATCTAGAGATGATCACAGTTGGTAAGCTGTCCCGAGGGATGTTCGAGCATGATCACAGCATGTTGAGATATAGTGTTGCAGTATTAATAATTGGTTAAATATCATGATATTGTTTGTCATTATGATTATGCCTGTTGTGAGCTTGCAAGTACATTCAATGTACTGACCTGGCATGTCATGCCAAATTTCAGGAAAGTATTGTTGGAGAGGAGCGCTGTTCGAGTCTAGATCGTGTCCACATCAATGTCCCTGTGATATGGAGCTTCCGCCACGACGTTAATCCACTGCCACGTAGTTGTTCGGATCGAGGCCCTTTATGTTCACTAAATAATGTACATATTGTTCAGCCGCACCGAGTGTGCCGCTTGGCCTCGACAGCTGTTGTAATGTAAACTCTGTTCCGCTAGCATCAATAAAGCGGTTGTTTTTCTGTACCAAGATGTTGTGTGTTGCCAGAAGACATGGTCTCTGGGCTGGCAATGCATGGTAAGCTGGTCGCTCTGAGCCGGGGTGCCACACGGGAGGACGCTGGCGATGAGAAGACGATCCGGAGACCCGAGGCGGCAGAGCAGGACACGCACGGGATGGAGGGTTTTGAAGAAATTTCCAAAATCTCACCCGTGGATATATATCCTGACCCTGTCGGTGTGACCGAGTGGAATGACTCGGTGGCACCAAGATGCAGAATCGCGAGCAGTTACTGCAACTCGGTGTGACCGAAAAGTTCAAATTGGTTGCACCGAGATTAAAAACCTAGATCAACTTAGTGAACTCGGTGTGACCGAAGTGGATGGATCGGTCATACCGAAATGCACAAAGAGGTGTTGGAAGTTTAAGTATATGATGAATCAGGGACTCCGAGTGCTCCTCACACAGAGTGGTTCGAATCTGACTTGATCAAACTTTGTGATGTAGCATGAATAGAGTTTGAGACGAGAAAAGCATAGATAGCTAGAGGGTGTTCTTAGGCATTCTTGTCCATCCACTTGGCAAAAGAAAAAGAGCCAATCAATCAAAACAACAAGTGGATGTCGTCGATGACTAAAATAT
Source organism: Aegilops umbellulata (assembly GCA_032464435.1). Taxonomy (NCBI): domain Eukaryota; kingdom Viridiplantae; phylum Streptophyta; class Magnoliopsida; order Poales; family Poaceae; genus Aegilops; species Aegilops umbellulata. Next base: position 358,118,197 of record CP136054.1, on the reverse strand, counting down.
GCAATCAACATGCTCACACAATAAAATGGAAAATGAAATATGTGACAAAGCATGCACAAACACTCTAGCATCTATCAAGCAATTGGCAATGACTAGGTCATTTATATATGAGTATATTGACTTAGGAGTCAAATGAGAACATTTGGTCATAGGTCATACTCATCGTTTAAGCACAAGTGGGGTTGCCACTTATACATAAAGCATTGTTGTGCTCACACCATTAGAGTTTCTTTAGCTCAATTTGTTAGAGTAAAGCTCCCCCTAGATGTGATATCCCCCTAAGAGGGATGAAATAACCTTGGGTCTTGTCAATGATGACTTCATGTAGATGTTGAATATGTGGATGTTCAATGTTGATGTAGATCATTCAAAGCAATCAATTGGAGTGAGTTGCACTTTCAATACCTACACGGGTTAGTCCCATAAGGAACAAACAAGCATATCCATAGACATAGAGTAATGTACACATAGATGATGTCCATGAAGGCATTAGGTTACCTTGTCCCTTGTCTTACCAACAAGAGGGTTTGTGACTCCTTGAACTAGTGCAAGATGTGGAAGTTTTTTGCACTTGTCCTCACCAAAATGATATGAGTGAAGTATGTTGGCGGAGTCTCCCTCAAGAACTCTCTAGTTCTTCTTCTTCGGGATCCACATCATCTTGATGGGAATCCTTGGAGTTGTAGTCGTACTTGATGAAGTAGAACTTGATGTAGTCTTGGGGACCCACTTGACCAAGGCCTTAGGAGCTTCTTCAAATGCATCAATCTCCTCTTGAAGCTTGTCCTTGCCTTTTTGCTTGTGGTCTTGTGGTGGAAGATCATCTTGACTTGTGTCCCTTGGAAAGAAGTATGATCATACTTATCTTGTTGAGGAACAAACTTCGTCTTGGGGTATTGATCTTCTTTGCACTCAACTCCATTGGCATTGAACTTTCGTTGAAAACCAACACCTTGATTCTTCCGGTGCCTTCCTTGCTTGCGTACAATTTCCTCAAATTGCTTACTCCCGGCAAGGCTCTTGTAAACACCTTTCTCTATAATTCCCTTCAATAAGCTATTTTCTTGCTCAAGTGTAACTTGGCTAAGAGAATCATTTAGTGGAATCAAGAGAACTACTAGAAGCAACAACATTGGATTTAACATGACTATTGTTACTACTAGAAAAAGAATATTTCTTGCTCTTGTTGCTAGATTTAACTTGTGGCATATAAGTAGACAAGAGTAAACGCTTGGCAATGTAAGAAGAACTTTTCTTGCGAAGATCATCATTGATTGCTTTTAAGAACCCATGCTCTTACTTAAGGTTGAGCTTTTCAAAGCGTAGCTTCTCATGAGTCTTCAAAAGTTCTCAATGTTCTTCCAAGGTAGTTTCATGAGCTAACTTAAGAGTGTTTAGTTCTTTAGTTAGACACTCAATCTCCTTCTTATCACAATCATTCGTTTTATCTTGATTAGCATGATTAATAGCAAGTTCATCATAGTTTTCATCACTAGAGTTGTCAACAAGTAAATCATCATCACCTAGCAAGTCATCTTCATCACTATTGAAATCAACATACTCGGGGTGTGATACCTTTGGACCTTTAGCCATGAAGCATCTCCAAATTCCTTCATTTGGTGAGTCAAATATGTCGTAGGAGTTGATTGACACAAGTGCTAGACCGGCAACACCTTCATCTTGAGTATATTCGGAGTCAGAGTGATAACTTCTTTCAGAGTGATGGTCGGAGTCGGAGCCGGATACCCATTCACCGACATGAGCTTGATGTCTTCTTTTTGGTAGCTCCTTGATGATTTGTCCTTTCTTTCCGAATCCTTGCTTCTCCCAGAGGTTCTTCGTTCATAACAATCATCTCTACTCCTCCTTTCTCTTGATGGTGATTCTTCTCTTTTACTTATCCTTTTGGGTGAATCTTCTCTTCTTTTGTAGGGGGCCGTACAATCATTGGAATAGTGTCTGGGTCTTCCACAATTGTAGCAATTATGCTCATGACTCGAAGATCTTTTGTCATTGTAGGACCTTGACTTGGAACTCCTTTCCTTGCTTCTACTTTTGTAGAACTTGTTAAAGTTCTTCACCATTAGGCTCAATTCCTCATTGAAGGTTTGTTTCTCACTTGATGATGTAGGAGCATCACATGAGGCTTTGTAAGAACCACTTGACTTGTTAGCTCTTACTTATCCTTGAGTGACATCTCATGAGCAACAATTCTTCCAATGACTTCCGTTGGCTTGATATCTTTGTAATTGGGCATCATTTGGATCAATGTGCACACAGTATCATATTTTCAATCCAAGGCTCTTACGATCTTCTTGATGATGAATCTATCATTAATCTCTTAACTTCCTAAGCTGGCAATCTCATTTGTTGTGAGAGCAAGCCTAGAGTACGTTTCAGCGACACCTTCACCATCCTTCATTTTGAACTTGTCAAGTTGACTTTGAAGCACATCCAATTTGGATTCCTTGACGGAGTCGGTACCTTCGTGCATATCAATCAAAGTATCCCAAATTTCCTTTGCATTCTCAAGACGGTTGATTTTTTTTTGAATTCTTCGAGGCACAATCCCTTGAAGAGGATATCACAAGCTTGAGCGTTGTATTGCAGCATCTTCAACTCTTCCGCAGTAGCTTCACAGTTCGGTTCTCTCCCATCAAAGAATTTACCTTGCAAGCCAATACACACAATAGGCCAAACGGCGGGGTTATGTCCAAGAATATGCATTTTCATCTTATGCTTCCAACTAGCAAAATTAGTACCATCAAAGTAAGGACCTCTACAGTGGTAATTTCCCTCGCTAGATGCCATACTCTCCTAGGTTGTGAAACCAATACTATGATCACCAAAAGCTATGGAAATCAAGGCAAATGGAGACCAAAGCTTTGATACCACTTGTAGGATCGAAAGTATGTCTAGAGGGGGTAATTAGAGTACTTGATCAAATAAAATTCTAGCCTTTTCCCAATTTTATGTCTTGGCAGATTTTAGTAACTTTAGAACAGGTCAAGCAATCAACCTACACATGCAAGTCTAAGAGTGTAGCAGCGGAATGAAAAACATTGCATATGGAGGTACAGGGAGGAGCTTGGAGGGAGAAAACGCAATGTAGACACGGAGATTTTTTTCTCGTGGTTCCGATAGGTGGTGCTATCGTACATCCACGTTCATGGAGACTTCAACCCATGAAGACGGAGGGCTCCACCCACGAAGGGTCCACGAAGAAGCAACCTTGTCTATCCCACCATGGACATCGCCTACGAAGGACTTGCCTCACTGGGGTAGATCTTCACGAAGTAGGCGATCTCCTTGCCCGTACAAACTCCTTGGTTCAACTCCACAATCTTGACGGAGGCTCCCAAGTGACACCTAGCCAATCTAGGAGACACCACTCTCCAAAAGGTAATAGATGGTGTGCTGATGATGAACTCCTTGCTCTTTTGCTTCAAATGATAGTCTCCCCAATACTCAACTCTCTCACACAGATTTGGATTTGGTGGAAAGATGATTTGGGTGGAAAGCAACTTGGGGAAGGCTAGAGATCAAGATTCTTGTGGTTGGAATGGAATATCTTGGTATCAACACATGAGTAGGTGGTTCTCTCTCAGAAAATGTATGCTGGAAGTGTAGGCACATTCTGATGGCTCTCTCCACGAATGAAGAGTGGGTGGAGGGGTATATATAGCCTCCACACAAAATATAACCATTACACACAATTCAACAAACTCGGTGGGACCGAATCAGGAAACTCGGTCAGACCGATTCAGTTCAGAATGTGAACATTAGGCTTTTCGATGGGACCGACATGTCAACTCGGTGGGACCGATTTCATTAGGGTTAGGGCATAACGTAATCACGGTGAGGCCAATTACACAAACTCGGTAGGACCGACTTTGGTAATAAGCTAACCAGAGAGTTGGTCAGGCAAACTCGATGGGACCGATTCGCTCATCTCGGTGAGACTGAAACGTTATGAAAGGGAAACAGAGAGTTTGCATTGCGAACTCGGTGGGACCGATCACTCATCTCGATTGGACTGAAACGTTACAAAGGGAAACAAAGAGTTTACAATCCCATCTCGGTGAGACTGAGATCCCTATCGGTGAGACCGGAGTGACTAGGGTTTCTGGCAGTGGTTATGTCAAGTGAACTCGGTGGCGCCGGATAGATCAAATCGGTAGAGCCGAGTTTGACTTTTGGTTTGGGACTTATGTCTATATGAGAAAGTGGTTGAGGGCTTTTGGAGCATATCACTAGGAATTTTGAGCAAGCAAGCTATTAAGCAACACCTCGTCCCCTTTTAATAGTATTGGCTTTTCCTATGGACTCAATGTGATCTTGGATCACTAAAATGAAAATGTAGAGTCTTGAGCTTGAGCCAATGTGTGTCCTTCGCATTTTGAGGGGTCCACATTCCTGATTCATGCCATGCCAATCATTGAACTTTCTGAAATGATCATCTTGAAATAGTATTAGTTCAATGAGCTATATATTGTTAGTAATTACCAAAACCACCCAGGGATAGTTGCACATTGAGAACCATTATGTGGTGAAGTCGAAGCATAATTAATTTTTTGATTGTCTTTCTTATGAGTGGCGGTCGGGAACGAGCGATGGTCTTTTACTACCAATCTATCCCCCTAGGAGCATGCATGTAGTACTTTGTTTTGATGGCTAATAATTTTTTGCGATAAGTATGTGAGTTTTTTATGAATAATGTTGAGTCCATGGATTATACGCACTCTCACCCTTCCAACATTGATAGCCTCTCTAGTACCGCGCAACTCCCGCCGGTGCATTACACGCACCATATACCTTCCTCAAAACAGCCACCATATCTACCTATTATGGCATTTCCATAGCCATTCTGAGATATATTGCCATGCAACTTCCACCATTCCATTTTATTATGACACGCACCATCATTTTCATATTGCTTTGCATGATCATGTAGTTGGCATAGTATTTGTGGCAATGCCACCATTCATATTTTGTATACATGTCACTCTTGATCATTGCACATCCCAGTACACCGCTGGAGACATTCATATAGTCATATTTTGTTCTTGTATCGAGTTGTAATTCTTGAGTTATAAGTAAATAAAAGTGTGATGATCCTCATTATTAGAGCATTGTCCCATGTGTGGAAAGGATGATGGAAGGTATGATTCCCTCACAAGTTGGGATGAGTCTTCGAACTTTATAAAAAATAAAAGAGGCCAAAGAAGCCCACAAAAATAAAAGAGGCCAAGAAGCCCAAACAGAAAAAGAGAGAAGGGACAATGTTACTATCCTTTTTCCACACTTGTGCTTAGAAGTAGCACCATGATCTTCATGATAGATAGTCTCCTATGCTATGTTGTCACTTTCATATACTAGTGGGAATTTGTCATTATAGAACTTGCCTTGTATATTCCAATGATGGGCTTCCTCAAATTGCCCCAGGTCTTCGTGAGCAAACAAGTTGGATGCACACCCACTTAGTTTGTTTTTGAGCTTTCATACACTTATAGCTCTAGTGCATCTATTGCATGGTAATCCCTACTCACTTGCATCGATATCAATTGATGGGCATCTCCATAGCCCATTAGTTTGCCTAGTTGATGTGAGACTTCCTCCTCTATATTCGTGGCTCACGCTCATGTATTGCGTGAAAGTTGAAAAAGCTTGAGAACATTAGAAGTATGAAACAATTTCTTGGCTTGTCATAGGGGTTGTCCATGATGAAATATTTTGTGTGATGAAGATAGAGCATAGCCAGACTATATGATTTTATAGGGATAAGTTTCTTTGGCCATGTAATTTTGAGAAGACATGATTGTTTTATTAGTATGCTTGAAGTATTATTGTTTTTATGTCAATATTAAACTTTTGTTTTGAATCTTATGGATCTGAACATTCATGCCACAATAAAGAAGAATACATGGATAAATATGTTAGGTAGCATTGCACATCAAAAATTCTGTTTTTATCATCTACCTACTCGAGGACGAGCGGGAATTAAGCTTGGGGATGCTTGATACATCTCCAACGTATCTATAATTTTTCATTGTTCCATGCTATTATATTATCTGTTTTGGATGTTTTCAATGCATTAATATGATATTTTATATTATTTTTGGGACTAACCTATTAACCTAGAGCCCAGTGCCGGTTTCTGTTTTTTTTCCTTGTTTTTGAGTTTTACAGAAAAGGAATATCAAACGGAGTCCAAACGAGCTGAAAATTTGCGATGAGTTATTATGGACCAGAAGAGACCCATGGAGCATCGGAGTTGGGCCAGAAGAGTCCAGAGGCGACCAAAAGCCTAGCCCCCCCTAGGGCGCGCCCCCTGGCTTGTGGACTCCTCAGGAACCCCCCCCCCCCTGAATTGTTTCCGATGTCAAAAATTTGTATAAGTATAGAAACCCCTGAAAAGAACCCTAGATCGGAAGCTCCACCGCCGCAAGGCTCTGTAGCCACGAAAAACCAATCGGGAGCCCGTTCTGGCACCCTGCCGGAGGGGGAAAGCATCACCAGAGGCCATCTTCATCATCTCGGCGGTCTCCATGACGAGGAGGGAGTATTTCACCCTCGGGGTTGAGGGTATGTACCAGTACCTTTGTGTTTGATCTCTCTCTCTCTCTCTCTCTCTCTCTCTCTCTCTCTCTCTCTCTCTCTCTCTCTCTCTCTCTCTTGTTCTTGATTTGGCACGATCTTGATGTACCGCGAGCTTTGTTATTATAGTTCGATCATATGGTGTTTATCCCCTCTACCTTCTTGTGATGAATTGAATCTTGCTCTTTGAGGTTCGGTTATGTTGCATTGAGTATTGGATTTGAGAACAGTTGATGTATGTCTTGCAATGGGATATCTGTGGTGACAATGGGATGTTCTATTGATTCACTTGATGTATGTTTTGGCACTCAACTCGCGGATTCTCGAGGTGACATTGGGGTAATCTATGCATAGGGGTTGATGCACGTTTTCGTCCTATCTTCTCTGATAGAAACTTTGGAGTGATTATTTGTTGCACGTTGAGGGATTGTTATATGATCCAATTATGTTATCATTGTTGAGAGAACTAGCAAAGTGGCCTGCTCGATGCGCGGGCTAGGATTTATAAAGTTAAAATTTCAGAATATATCATGTAATTTGTCCATAGAATTTTTAAACCAAATATGATGACATTTTCAAGTATTAGAATTTTATGAACTTTTTTCTTTGGTATGTTTGGTATTTTATTAATGTATAAATATAGGTGTTCTCCGTTTATCCTTTACTTGCTCATTATGCATGCCATAAGAAATGTAATTTTATGTTCGACTACATTTTCTACTTATATTTGTATACTATGGTTTTCGGAACATCAACATTCTTCAATTATATCTCTATATTTTTGCTAACATTTTTATCATGTTTCTTAGTTTTGATATATATAAGATTATTACCCCTTGTTATATAGTAATTGTCGCTTATTTTGTACAAATGACAACTAATATGGAACGCGAACGCGACAACTAATATGGAATAGAGGGAGTGGTTTTTTTTGGTGTATAGTCATAAGTTAACTATTACGGTACGCAAGATTGAAATATTGATTTATTGTATTTAATTAAATTGATTTAATTTTTTATTGTCTTGATATCCATATAAACTTTACTGTTATTTATTTCTTTCTATAGACGTGAACAACAGTACGAAGGGTGAGCGTACTTTGCTAAAAAAATAACCAAGTGTGGACACTGTGAGAGCGAACTATATACATTTTTTGGCTATCAATCTATCATACCTCATGACCTACTATATCAACCTTGGTTATTTTTTAGCAAAGTACGCACTTGGTTACAGCAGAACCTTGATATATTTTGTCTTAATATGAGACACGTGCGTTCATAGTAGCAAGGTACGTGTACTACTACAAAACATCATTAGTTTGATGGGTCCCACCATAAGGTGTGGGTCGTCCCTCCTGGGGTCCACACCGAGGGCTACTCCCGAGAGTTCGTGCTACACGCCGCTATGCCTCCTCAGTCTTGGATTCGCCTTCCTCCCTTCTTCACCTCCATCATCCCGCAGGGAGAACTCCTGGAGCTTTGGCTGCAGCACGCCGACTGTAGCACCCTCGTGACCGAAGCAGAGGTCGCGGTCGTTGCCCCGGGCGAGGTCTTCATGACTCGAGGCTGGGGCGAAATCGCCCGCGTTTGCACGACAAGAGGCGCCTTCACGATCCCCTTGAAGTACGACGGTGCTTCGGTGATGTTCTTCAAGGTCTTCGATGCGAACGGGCGCCGGCTGGAGTGCTGCCCCGGGAGAGGTGGTCGAGACCCTGCTACGGCGAGGACTAGGCCCGCCGACCGCTCCTTTGGCGGACCCTCAGGCGGCGGAGGCGGCGGAGGATCCAGCGACTCCGGCGAGCTCCTCGCGACTTCGGAGACGAGCGACGGCAGCTACGAGCCCCCGAGCCGGCGCCGCTCTTGGAGCAGGGCGGGCTCGACAGGCCGTCGCCGACTCTGATCTGTATGGGGTTGGCGCCGACGCTTGACGACCCACTGTTGATGATGGCATCTTTTGCAGGGGCGCGTATAGTTAGCGTCCTTTAGGATCTGTTCCCTGCGAGAAATCAAAGACGCGTCCCGTGGGGGCTTGTAAGGTGCATGTGATCTTGTTTGTTAATATAACCCTTGTCGTAGAATTGTGCGAGTTGCTCATTCCGTCTTAGCTCAGATCTCCCTTTCGAACCTCACAAGGGCTTGGTGCTCTGCGCCGACAGGTCCCAGTCCCAAGGCGGCTTCAGCCGTCGCTGGTATGCCAGGTCGCGATGCTGTGGTCAAGGCCAGGAGGTGAGCGACCCGGGGCCCGGTAAGAGCCCCTGAGTCGTGATGCTCAGGAGGTCCCCTTTGGCGCTCAAGCAGCCGTCGTTCGATGAGAAAGGAGAGCGGCGTCGCTAACACGGGATTGCATTAGGTGCGGGGATGGTGCCACGGTAGCTGGTGCTTCCGGGTGGTGACTTATCCCGAGAATCAGGGACCGCTCCCTGGTGTGTCGCCGGGTCTGTGCATCGGCAGGCGTGAGGTTGCTCGACGAGGTCCTCGCGTGTCCCTCCCCTCTCGCCTTTGCTCCCCTTTCTGCTCTACGTCCTCGGGTCCCGGCCCTCGAGCGAGTCTCAGCCGTCGCTGGTATGCCAGGTCGCGATGCCGTGGACAAGGCCAGAGGGTGAGGGCTGGAGAGCCAGTAGGAGCCCTGAGTCGCGATGCTCAGGCACCCCCCCCCTTTAACGTGCAAGCGGTTCGCGCGGATGAGAGTGAAGGAGACACTGCAAGGGCCTCGCCTGACGCAGCTCCTTTAGGAGATCCTGTAGACCCATCATAGAAAGAACGAGGGGTTGCCATGACAATTGACAGTCAGCCGTTGGTTGCTTCCGAGGGGCGATGAGGCACTGAAGGCTTGACGAGGTGGCGCCATGCGGGGCTGCCGCGGCCAGAGCTCAGCCATTCAGGTTTGTCGGTGTTGCAGGGACGGACCCATGCGCAAGCGTCGTGCCGTTTTGGGAGCAGCTCCGTCAGTTGGCGTCAGTTGAGCGGGCAACTAGGTCAAACACATTAGCCGCGAAGGAGTGGATTCATTCAAATAGATGATGGGAAGGCAGACATCACTGGGTCAGGCCCAAGCGACTTGGGGATGATGCAGCCCGAGGGGCGCCCCAACAAATTAAGCTAACAACATGAAATAAAAGGGATACATGCCGCAGGGATGGACCCACGCGGCCTGGGAATAATGCAGCCCTGGGGGGCGCTCCCAGCTGGAAATGAAACTTGAAAGATGTCACCTGATGATGTTGAGGACGAAGGAGTGTTGGTGTAGCAGACTCGGTGGGCTGCGGAAGCCGATCCTCATGAGCCCCCAGGCCCAGGGGCCTCGGGAGACTCCGAAGGCGCTGGTGGCTCCTCGCGGACCATCTCCATCTCCGCCAAGGCTGTGGAACACCTAGCCTCTTGAGTCTCCATGATGCCCCTCATGAGGCGCTGGTACATGGCAGCCGCGTTCGGCAAGCCGTAAGGCATGCGAACGTAGCTGTGGGGTGGACCTTCGCAGCGCCCCACTCGCGAGGGCCAGAGGCGCTCCAGAGAGGCGACTCGATTGAGCCCTGGTATGTCGATGCAGACGCGCAGCCCACCATCCTCGCCTGGATGGGGAGCCACAGCTACTAGGCGGCGGCCGCCTCACATGACTCTTGACTCCTGTAGCCCCTGAATGGCTTTGCTGACGAACTCCTAAGGGTCTGGCCCTCCTTGCCTTACTCCTTCTTGAGGGAAACGTGCTTCGAAACATGCCTCCATGTGGTGCCCAAGTGCCTCCCTCGTGACCTTAGCCAGGTCGGTGGCCCTCCAGGGAAGAGCCCCCGAGCCCTGCCTGAGGAGTGCGCCGGGCGCGCTTTCCTATGCGATGGAAGGAGGTTCCCCCTGGGCAGGCGCGGGCCCTGAGGGGCCGGGCCGGACGATGTCTTCTTCTTCTTGGGGGTGGTCTCGGGAAACCTCCTGCTTCCGCGACCGGGTCTTCCAGTGATGCGGCCTAAAAGGTTCGTTCCAGGGAACACACCGCGTCCTTCTCTTCACAGGGCACCATGATGACTCCGCCACTTCCTGGCATCTTGAGGATGTTGTAGCCGTGGTGAGTTATGGCCATGAACTTGGCCAGCGTTGGGTACCCAAGGATGGCGTTGTACGGCAGGCGAATGTGAGCGACGTCGAAGTCGATGAGCTCGGTGCGGTAGTTGTCGCGTGCCCCGAAGGTGACAGGGAGGCGGACCTGCCCAATCGGGACCGTGGAGCCGTCGATGACTCCGGATAAAGGCTTGGTTGGCTGAAGCTGGTTGTAGGGCACTTGGAGATTGTTGAATATTTCCACGGACAGGACGTTGAGCCCTGCCCCGCCATCGATGAGGGTCCTGGTGACCAGCACGTTGCTGATGATTGGGGAACAAAGCATCGGGAGGACTCCGGCTGTGGCCGCACACTTGAGCTGATCCGCTGAGCTGAATGTGATGGCGCACGCCGACCACCTGAGAGGGCGCGTGGCTTCGAGCTTGGGGAGGACTGCATTCACTTCGCGGGCGAACTGCTTGAAGATGCGTTGGGAGGCTGGGTCTTGAGCTCCGCCCAGGATGCAAGCGATCGCGCGCGGCTCCTGGAAGCCCCCAGCCCCCTCGTCCTGATGGCGGTCCTCGTTCCTTGTTGGCTGCGGCGGCAGTGGAGGGAGGCCTGCGTTGCCCTGCAAGCGATCCTCATGAGGCTGATCCCTCTAGTCCCCCTCGCGAGGCAGGTCTCGCCAACGGTCCTCGCGAGGTCGATCGTGCCACCCTTGGTGCGGGCCGCGGTCTTCCCAGCGTCCTGCGTTCCTTCCTCCTCCTCGGCCGTAGCCCCGGTCAGCACGGTCACGACGACGGCCGATCCTTCCTTCTCGCACAGCTCAGAGCTCTTGACATTCATTGGTGTTGTCGGTGTGGAGGTCGTGGTACACACAGTACCGACTGCCCTTGAAAGATTCGGGCTGATATCTGCCCCGCTTGGTGTCTGGTTCTGCCGCGAGTACGGCAGCCCCCTTGCGCTTCACATCCTTGGCCTTGGGCTTCTTCTCTTCTGGGTCTGCGGCAGGCAGCTCGAGGAGGGAGAGACGCCCTTCCTCAGCCCTGGCGCACTTGGTCGCCAAGTTGAACAGCTCCAAGGAAGTGCACAGGTCTTCATGCATCGCCAGCTCCTCCTTCATCTTGACGTCGCGCACGCTGTTGGAGAAGGCTGAGATGATGGCCTCCTCGGTCACCTTGGGAATCTTGAGGCGTGTGTTGTTGAAGCGCTGGATGTACTTCTGCAGGGTCTCTCCGGGTTGTTGCTTGATGCGGCGCATGTCGCTCACGGCGGGTGGCCGGTCGCGAGTACCTTGGAAGTTGGCGATGAAGCGGGTGCGCATCTCGTCCCAGGAGGAGATTGTGCCTGGAGCCAGGTTCAGGAGCCAGGTGCGGGCCCCGTCCTTGAGCGCCATGGGAAACCAGTTCGCCATGACCTTCTCGTCTCCGTTGGCAGCTTCGATGCCCAGCTCATAGAGCTGGAGGAACTCCGCAGGGTCGGCCGTGCCGTCGTAACGAGGAGGCAGGTCTGGCTTGAACTTGCCGGGCCACGCGACGCTGCGTAGCTCGGTGGTGAAGGCACGGCAGCCTACTGTGGCCACAGGAGGCCTTGGGTGATGGAGATCTTGGTCTTGCAGGTCCCCATGCGCTGCAGCTGGGAGCAACGCAGGGTCTTGACGTGCGGGAGCAGGAGCATGGTCGCGACGTGCTAGAGCAGGGAGCGCCCGGGCAGCTTCTTGCAGGCGAGGGACTTCTTGGCAGCTCTGCTCTTGCCGCGCTGGCACCTGATGGAGCGGGTTCCGCCCAGGGGCCACGCACCTTGGAGCCAGGGCGCCTTCTTGAGGAGGAGGCGGCTGGGGCGCCCCCGGAGCTTCGTCGCCCGCGCAGGGCGGGGTGCGGTGCAGCGAAACGGATGGCGCAGGAGAGCCCCCTGCGGCGCGGACGAGCTCGGCGACACGGTCAAGCCATTCTTCGTAGACGTCGTCGATGGGACGGTAGCGCAGGAGCTCGTTTGCCGCGATGAGTGCAGCTCGAGCCTCCATGGGTGCGCAAAGCGCGCGGGACGAAGAACCAGCTGGGGTGAGCGAGGGAGTAGCGATGCGGCCGTCTCGCCGCACGGACGGATGCTGAGACGATGCTTGCTGCTCGTTTCCCGCCGGGCCGGTGGCGGTGTTGACGGCAGGTGACGGGGAACGGCGAGGACGCCCGCCGACAGGAGCCGTCGGGGCGACGCGGGAAGCGAGAGCGGCTCGGCGCTCGGCGCGGGCCCGACGAGCGTCAGACATGGACGCGATGGTCGGAGGAGAACGGGGCGGTGGAAGACGAATTCCGGCGCCCCTACCTGGCGCGCCAAATGTCGGATTTCGGGTTCTGGCAGACCCTTGAGGTTCGAACACTAGGGTGCGCGCGGAGATTTCGCCTTCTACCTACCTGCACCCCACCGCCTTGCTAAGATCTAAGCTATGGAAAGAACAGCACAAGAGACACAGGATTTATACTAGTTCGGGCCACCATTGTGGTGTAATACCCTACTCTAGTTTGTGGTGTGGTGGATTGCCTCTTGGGCTGATGATGATGAGCAATACAAGGAAGAATAGCCTCGCGAGGGTCTGTTCTTGGCTGAGGCGATGAACTGCTAGGAGGAGTTCAGTCACCCTTCTCTCTCTCTCTCTCTCTCTCTCTCTCTCTCTCTCTCTCTCTCTCTCTGTGATGCTACTCGATCCGATCCCAACTTGTTTCTGGATTGGCCTCTAGATTCTCGATCCCCTCTACCTTGGGGGTGGCTAGTCCTATTTAAAGGCAAAGGCCCTGGGCCTCTTCCCAAATATTGAGCGGGAAGGGCGCCAACAATTGGCCATTTTGAAGGGGAACATCTGGTACACTTATCCTGACTAAAGTTGGTCCTCGCCTGCCAAAGGCTCTGGTGGTGACGCTGGCTTGGGCTCCACCATGACTTCCTCCCTGCCGTTGGGCTGGTCTTGGTCTCGTTGCACCGAAACGGGTGCCTTTGCTTGATGCTCTCGCCTACGCTTGCTCCCTTTGCACCAAAGAGGAAAGGAGGACACTGCGCGGGCTGGCACCCGCCTGGCGCCCTTGGTCGTCATGGCTTGCGTCACGGGCACCTCGTGAGGTACCCCGCCTTGATCTCTCCGCCTCCTCACGAGCCAGCCTGATGAGGCCGTGCCTGAGGAAGCTCTGTGTCGTCCGCCCCGCGAGGCTTGGCCCCTCGTGAGGGTCTTGGGTCTGTGTTGATGAAGATGGGCCATGCTGGGCCCCCCTTTGAGCCATGCCGCAGGCCGCACGCAGGCAAGTCTGGGGACCCCCGTTCCCAGAACACCGACAAAAACACATAAACTCATAATACCGAACGTTAAGCGTGCGGACCCTACGGGTTCGAGAACTATGTAGACATGACCGAGACTCATCTTCGGTCAATAACCAACAGCGGAACCTGGATGCTCATGTTGGCTCCCACATATTCTACGAAGATCTTTATTGGTCAAACCGCATAACAACATACGTTGTTCCCTTTGTCACCGGTATGTTACTTGCCCGAGATTCGATCTTCGGTATCTCAATAACTAGTTCAATCTCATTACCAGCAAGTCTCTTTACTCGTTCTGTAATGCATCATTCCGCAACTAACTCATTAGTCACATTGCTTGCAAGGCTTATAGTGATGTGCATTACCGAGAGGGCACAGAGATACCTCTCCGACAATCGGAGTGACAAATCCTAATCTTGATCTATGCCAACTCAACAAGTACCATCGGAGACACCTGTAGAGCACCTTTATAATCACCCAGTTACGTTGTGACATTTGGTAGCACACAAAGTGTTCCTCCGGTATTCGGGAGTTGCATAATCTCATAGTCATAGGAACATGTATAAGTCATGAAGAAAGCAATAGCAATATACTAAACGATCAAATGCTAAGCTAACGGAATGGGTCAAGTCAATGAAATCATAATCTAATGATGTGATCCCATTAATCAAATGACAACTCATGTCTATGGCTAGGAAACTTAACCATCTTTGATTCAACGAGCTAGTCAAGTAGAGGCATACTAGTGACACTCTGTTTGTCTAAATATTCACACATGTACTAAGTTTTCGGTTAATACAATTCTAGCATGAATAATAAACCTTTATCATGATATAAGGAAATATAAATAACAACTTTATTATTGCCTCTAGGGCATATTTCCTTCAGTCTCCCACTTGCACTAGAGTCAATAATCTAGATATCACGGTAATGATTTTAACACACATGGAGTCTTGGTGCTGATCATGTTTTGCTCGTGAGAGAGGCTTGGTCAACGGGTCTGCAACATTCAGGTCCGTATGTATCTTGCAAATCTCTATGTCTCCCTCCTTGACTTGATCGCGGATGGAATTGAAGTGTCTCTTGATGTGCTTGGTTCTCTTGTGAAATCGGGATTCCTTTGCCAAGGCAATTGCACCAGTATTGTCACAAAAGATTTTCATTGGACCCGATGCACTAGGTATGACACCTAGGTCGGATATGAACTCCTTCATCCGGACTCCTTCATTTGCTGCTTCCGAAGCAGCTATGTACTCCGCTTCACACGTAGATCCCACGACGACGCTTTGCTTAGAACTGCACCAACTGACAGCTCCACCATTCAATATAAATACGTACCGGTTTGTGACTTAGAGTCATTCGGATTAGTGTCAAAGCTTGCATCAATGTAACCATTTACGACGAGCTCTTTGTCACCTCCATAAACGAGAAACATATCCTTAGTCCTCTTCAGGTATTTCAGGATGTTCTTGACCGCTATCTAGTGAT
Organism: Aegilops umbellulata; assembly: GCA_032464435.1. Taxonomy (NCBI): domain Eukaryota; kingdom Viridiplantae; phylum Streptophyta; class Magnoliopsida; order Poales; family Poaceae; genus Aegilops; species Aegilops umbellulata. Next base: position 358,102,781 of record CP136054.1, on the reverse strand, counting down.
CCACTCCTGGATTACTTTGGTACCTCCCTGCTAAACTAATAGCAAGGCACACATCAGGTCTGGTGCACAGCATTTCATACATGATAGAGCCTATGGCTGAAGCATAGGGAACACCTTTCATCTTCTCTCTATCTTCTGCAGTGGTCGAGCATTGAGTCTGACTCAACTTTACACCTTGTAACACAGGCAAGAACCCTTTCTTTGCTTGATCCATTTTGAACTTCTTCAAAACTTTATCAATGTATGTGCTTTGTGAAAGTCCAATTAAGCATCTTGATCTATCTCTATAGATCTTGATGCCCAATATATAAGAAGCTTCATCGAGGTCTTTCATTGAAAAACTCTTGTTCAAGTATCCTTTTATGCTATCCAGAAATTATGTATCATTTCCAATCAACAATATGTCATCCACATATAATATTAGAAATGCTACAGACCTCCCACTCACTTTCTTGTAAATACAGGCTTCTCCAAAAGTCTGTATAAAACCATATGCTTTGATCACACTATCAAAACGTTTATTCCAACTCCAAGATGCTTGCACCAGTCCATAAATGGATCGCTGGAGCTTGCACACTTTGTTAGCATCCTTTGGATCGATAAAACCTTCAGGTTGCATCATATACAACTCTTCTTCCAGAAATCCATTCAGGAATGCCGTCTTTACATCCATTTGCCAAATTTCATAATCATAAAATGCAGCAATTGCTAACATGATTCGGACGGACTTAAGCATCGCTACGGGTGAGAAGGTCTCATCGTAGTCAACTCCTTGAACTTGTCGAAAACCTTTCGCAACAAGTCGAGCTTTGTAGACAGTAACATTACCATCAGCGTCAATCTTCTTCTTGAAGATCCATTTATTCTCGATGACTTACCGATCATCGGGCAAGTCAACCAAAGTCCACACTTTGTACTCATACATGGATCCCATCTCAGATTTCATGGCCTCAAGCCATTTCGCAGAATCTGGGCTCACCATCGCTTCCTCATAGTTCGTAGGTTCTTCATGGTCGAGTAACATGACCTCCAGAACAGTATTACCATACCACTCTGGTGCGGATCTTACTCTGGTTGACCTATGAGGTTCGGTAGTAACTTGATCTGAAGTTACATGATCATCATCATTAGCTTCCTCACTAATTGGTGTAGGAGTCACAGGAACAGATTTCTGTGATGAACTACTTTCCAATAAGGGAGAAGGTACAATTACCTCATCAAGTTCTACTTTCCTCCCACTCACTTCTTTCAAGAGAAACTCCTTCTCTAGAAAGGATCCATTCTTAGCAACGAATGGCTTGCCTTCGGATCTGTGATAGAAGGTGTACCCAACAGTCTCCTTTGGGTATCCTATGAAGACATATTTCTGCGATTTGGGTTCGAGCTTATCAGGTTGAAGCTTTTTCACATAAGCATTGCAGCCCCAAACTTTAAGAAACGACAACTTTGGTTTCTTGCCAAACCATAGTTCATAAGGTGTCGTCTCAACAGATTTAGATGGTGCCCTATTTAACGTGAATGCAGCCGTCTCTAAAGCATAACCCCAAAACGATAGCGGTAAATCAGTAAGAGACATCATAGATCGCACCATATCTAGTAAAGTACGATTACGACATTCGGACACACCATTACGCTGTGGTGTTCCGGGTGGCGTGAGTTATGAAACTATTCCGCGTTGTTTCAAATGAAGACCAAACTCATAACTCAAATATTCTCCTCCATGATCAGATCGTAAAAACTTTATTTTCTTGTTACGATGATTTTCCACTTCACTCTGAAATTCTTTGAACTTTTCAAATGTTTCAGACTTATGCTTCATCAAGTAGATATACCCATATCTGCTCAAATCATCTGTGAAGGTGAGAAAATAACGATACCCGCCGCGAGCCTCAACATTCATCGGACCACATACATCAGTATGTATGATTTCCAACAAATGTGTTGCTCGCTCCATTGTTCCGGAGAACGGAGTTTTAGTCATCTTGCCCATTAGGCATGGTTCACAAGTACCGAGTGATTCATAATCAAGTGATTCCAAAAGTCCATAAGAATGGAGTTTCTTCATGCGCTTTACACCAATATGACCCAAACGGCAGTGCCACAAATAAGTTGCACTATCATTATCAACTCTGCATCTTTTGGCTTCAATATTATGAATATGTGTATCACTACTATCGAGATTCAATAAAAATAGACCACTCTTCAAGGGTGCATGACCATAAAAGATATTACTCATATAAATAGAACAACCATTATTCTCAGATTTAAATGAATAACCGTCTCGCATCAAACAAGATCCAGATATAATGTTCATGCTCAACGCTGGCACCAAATAACAATTATTCAGGTCTAAAACTAATCCCGAAGGTAGATGTAGAGGTAGCGTGCCGACCGCGATCACATCGACTTTGGAACCATTTCCCACGCGCATCGTCACCTCGTCCTTAGCCAATCTTCGCTTAATCTGTAGTCCCTGTTTCGAGTTGCAAATGTTAGCAACAGAACCAGTATCAAATACCCAGGTGCTACTACGAGCATTAGTAAGGTACACATCAATAACATGTATATCACATATACCTTTGTTCACCTTGCCATCCTTCTTATCCGCCAAATACTTGGGGCAGTTCCGCTTCCAGTGACCAGTCCCTTTGCAGTAGAAGCACTCAGTCTCAGGCTTAGGTCCATACTTGGGCTTCTTCACTTGAGCAGCAACTTGCTTGCCGTTCTTCTTGAAGTTCCCCTTCTTCCCTTTACCCTTTTTCTTGAAACTGGTGGTCTTATTGACCATCAACACTTGATGCTCCTTCTTGATTTCTACCTCCGCGGCCTTTAGCATTGCGAAGAGCTCGGGAATTGTCTTATCCATCCCTTGCATATTATAGTTCATCACGAAGCTCTTGTAGCTTGGTGGCAGTGATTGAAGAATTCTGTCAATGACACTATCATCAGGAAGATTAACTCCTAGTTGAATCAAGTGATTGCTATACCCCAGACATTTTGAGTATATGCTCACTGATAGAACTATTCTCCTCCATCTTGCAGCTGTAGAACTTATTGGAGACTTCGTATCTCTCAATCTGGACATTTGCTTGAAATATTAACTTCAACTCCTGGAACATCTCATATGCTCCATGACGTTCAAAATGTCGTTGAAGTCCCGGTTCTAAGCCGTAAAGCATGGCACACTGAACTATCGAGTAGTCATCAGCTTTGCTCTGCCAGACGTTCATAACATCTGGCGCTTCTCCTGCAGCGGGTTTGGCACCTAGCGGTGCTTCCAGGACGTAATTCTTTTGTGTAGCAATGAGGATAATCCTCAAGTTACGGACCCGGTCCGTGCAGTTGCTACCATCATTTTTCAACTTAGCTTTCTCTAGGAACGCATTAAAATTCAACGGAACAACAACACGGGCCATCTATCTACAACAACATAAACATGCAAAATACTATCAGGTACTAAGTTTATAATAAATTAAAGTTCAATTAATCATATTACTAAAGAACTCCCACTTAGATAGACATCCCTCTAATCATTTAAGTGATCACGTGATCCATATCAACTAAACCATGTCCGATCATCACGTGAGATGTAGTAGTTTTCAATGGTGAACATTACTATGTTGATCATATCTACTATATGATTCACGCTCGACCTTTTGGTCTCGGTGTTCCGAGGCCATATCTGCGTATGCTAGGCTCGTCAAGTTTAACCCGAGTATTCTGCGTGTACAAAACTGGCTTGCACCCATTATATGTGAACATAGAGCTTATCACACCCGATCATCATGTGGTGTCTCAGCACGACGAACTTTCACAACGGTGCATACTCAGGGAGAACACTTGTACCTTGAAATTTAGTGAGAGATCATCTTATAATGCTACCGTCGAACTAAGCAAAATAAGATGCATAAAGGATAAACATCACATGCAATCAATATAAGTGATATGATATGGCCATCATCATCTTGTGCCTTTGATCTCCATCTCCAAAGCACCGTCATGATCACCATCGTCACCGGCGCGACACCTTGATCTCCATCGTAGCATCGTTGTCGTCTCGCCAACTATTGCTTCTACAAATATCGCTACCGCTTAGTGATAAAGTAAAGCAATTACATGGCGATTGCATTTCATACAATAAAGAGACAACCATATGGCTCCTGCTAGTTGCCGATAACTCCGTTACAAAACATGATCATCTCATACAATAAAATTTAGCATCATGTCTTGACCATATCACATCACAACATGCTCTGCGAAAACAAGTAAGACATCCTCTACTTTGTTGTTGCAAATTTTACGTGGCTGCTATGGGCTGAGCAAGAACCGTTCTTACCTACGCATCAAAACCACAACGATTTTTCGTCAAGTATGTGTTGTTTTAACCTTCAACAAGGACCGGGCGTAGCCACACTCGATTCAATAAAGTTGGAGAAACTGACACCCGCCAGCCAATTGTGTGTGAAGCACGTCGGTAGAACCAGTCTCGCCTAAGCGTACGCATAATGTCGGTCCGGGCCGCTTCATCCAACAATACCGTTGAATCAAAGTATGACATGCTGGTAAGTAGTATGACTATTATCGCCCACAACTCACTTGTGTTCTACTCGTGCATATAACATCTACGCATAAACCTGGCTCGGATGCCACTATTGGGGAACGTAGTTATTTCAAAAAAAATCCTACGCACACGCAAGATCATGGTGATGCATAGCAACGAGAGGGGAGAGTGTTGTCCACGTACCCTCGTAGACCGAAAGCAGAAGCGTTATGACAATGCGGTTGATGTAGTAGTACGTCTTCATGATCGACCGATCCTAGTACCGAACGTACGGCACCTCCGCGATCTGCACACGTTCAGCTCGGTGACGTCCCATGAACTCACGGTCCAGTAGAGTGTTGAGGGAGAGCTTCGTCAGCATGACGGCATGATGATGGTGATGATCAAGCTACCGGCGCAGGGCTTCGCCTAAGCACTACGACGATATGACCGAGGTGGAAATCTGTGGAGGGGGCACCGCACACGACTAAGAGATCAATGATCAACTTGTGTCTCTATGGTGTGCCCCCCTCCCCCGTATATAAAGGAGTGGAGGAGGGGGAGGGCCGGCCCTCTACTATGGCGCGCCCTGGGGAGTCCTACTCCCACCGGGAGTAGGATTCCCCCCTTCCATGTAGTAGGAGTAGGAGAGAAGGAAGGAGGTGAGAGGGAGAAGGAAAAAGGGCCCCCCCTTCCTAGTCCAATTCGGACTAGAGGGGAAGGGGGCGCGCGGCCTGCCCTGGCCGCTCCTCTCTCTCTCCACTAAGGCCCATATGGCCCATTATACTCCCCGGGGGGTTCCGGTAACACCCCCCCCCCCCCCCGGGACTCCGGTATATGCCCGAACTTACTCGGAACCCTTCCGATGTCCAAACATAGTCATCCAATATATCGATCTTTATGTCTCGACCATTTCGAGACTCCTCGTCATGTCCGTGATCATATCTGGGACTCTGAACAACCTTCGGTACATCAAAACACATAAACTCATAATACCGGTCATCACCGAATGTTAAGCGTGCGGACCCTATGGGTTCGAGAACTATGTAGACATGACCGAGACTCATCTCCGGTCAATAACCAACAGTGGATCATGGATGCTCATATTGGCTCCCACATATTCTACGAAGATCTTTATTGGTCAAACCGCATAACAACATACATTGTTCCCTTTGTCATGGGTATGTTACTTGCCCGAGATTCGATCGTCAGTATCTCAATACCTAGTTCAATCTCGTTACCGGCAAGTCTCTTTACTCGTTCTGTAATGCATCATCCCGCAACTAACTCATTAGTCACATTGCTTGCAAGGCTTATAGTGATGTGCATTACCAAGAGGGCCCAGAGATACATCTCCGACAATCGAAGTGACAAATCCTAATCTTGATCTATGCCAACTCAACAATACCAACGGAGACACCTATAGAGCACCTTTATAATCACCCAGTTATGTTGTGACGTTTGGTAGCACACAAAGTGTTCCTCCGGTATTCGGGAGTTGCATAATCTCATAGTCATAGGAACATGTATAAGTCATGAAGAAAGCAATATCAATATACTAAACGATCAAATGCTAAGCTAAAAGAATGGGTCAAGTCAATCACATCATTCTCTAATGATGTGATCCAGTTAATCAAATGACAACTCATGTCTATGGCTAGGAGACTTAACCATCTTTGATTCAACGAGCTAGTCAAGTAGAGGCATACTAGTGACACTCTATTTGTCTATATATTCACACATGTACTAAGTTTCCGGTTGATACAATTCTAGCATAAATAATAGACATTTATCATGATATAAGGAAATATAAATAACAATTTTATTATTGCCTCTAGGGCATATTTCCTTCATTTTACACGTGGAAAATCGCCATTGGTTTGGGTTGTTAACGGGTTACCGGATCCAAAACCGCACCCGATAGCTTAAAGCGACCCGTTACGGTGGATGCCACGTGTCGGTTACCCTTGACGAAAACACTTCCATGACATGCCATTTATCGTCATGAAGGTGGACACTTTTGTGATGATAATTCCAGCATTTTCATGGAACACTTATGACAGCGCAGATATGACTATCTTGATTCTGTCATAAAATCTTCACGGATGTACATGCATGACAAAAAATGTGACCTACTCTGACAAACATGTATCATCACCAAAGTGTTTTTATTGTAGTGGATAGATACTTCAATCCACGGAGGGTAACGGTTGCGTGAGTCCATGGAGGGCTCCACCCACAAAGGGTCCACGAATAAGCAAGCTTATCTATGACACCATGGCTTACGTCAACGAAGGACCGACCTCACTCGGGGTAGATCTCTCATGAAGTAGGTGATATCCTTGCCCTTAAAAACTCCTTGGTTCAACTCCACAAGCTTGGAGGCTCCCAAGTGGCACCTAACCAATCTAGGAGACACCACTCTCCAAAAGATAATAGATGTTGTTGATGATGATGAACTCCTTGCTCCTGTGCTTCAAAAGATAGTCTCCTCAACACTCAATCACTCTCTCACAAATTTGGCTATGTGGTAGGAGAAGGATTGAAGTGGAAAGCAACTTGGGGAGGCTAGAAATCGAGGATAAAAGGTTGGAGTGGAAATCCCCTTGATTTCAACACAAGTGTAGGTGGTTCCCTCTCAAAAATGAATATGGGAAGTAGTAGTTTCGTCCTAGTTGCTCTCTCGGAGTTAGTGGAATGGGTGGGGTATATATATGCAGCACCAAAAATCTAACCGTTACACACCTTTATGCACTACTCGATGGGACCGGGTGAGATCACTCAGTGAGAGAGACTAGTACAAAAGATCTAAACTTTAGGCTTTTCGGTGAGATTGGATGGAACAGCTCGGTGAGACCGATGGGTGATGACCTAGTCACTCTCCACACTTCGGTGAGACCGATCGAAACCACTCGGAATTTTCGAAATGAAATCGATAGGCAACAGAAGGTTGGCAAGTGCTCTTGGGTGGGACCGAAGGATCATCTCGGTGGGACCGACTTGCTAGGGTTTAGGTAGTGGCTATGTCAAGTGCTTCTCAGTGGGTCCGACTAGATGTGTTTTGGTGGGACCGAGATAAACTTTAGGATTTTGGACATAAATGAATGTGAGCGTGTGGCTAAGGGTTTTGGAGCAATATCTCTAAGCACTTGAGCAGATAGTCCATGATCAAAACCTCATCCCCTTTTAATAGTATTGGCTTTCCTATGGACTCAATGTGATCTTGGATCACCTAACAAAAAATGTAGAGTCTTGAAGCTTTGCCAATGTTCGTCCTTTTTATTTTGAGGGGTCCATATTCCCATCCCATTGCCATACCTAAACTGAACTTTCTTTGAGTAGGCATTACTTAAATGATGTATATGTTGTTATGAATTACCAACAACACTCGGGAATTAGTTACACTTTCACCCACACATGTGGCTGGCCAAGGGAGGAGCTCGTCCATGGAACTTTCTCCCCCCCCCCCCTTGGTGGCTTTTGGTGGAAAATATCTTCCCCACTTTTGGGGATTTTTTCCCAAGCCTCAACCCCTTTCTCCCACTAAAAATATTTATAGAGGTGCAGAGGGATCTCCATTTTACAAAAGTTCTCATACTTGAGATCTCATACAAAGGCATGCAAAGATCTACCCTTCTCTCTCTCTCCCTCCATGAAATAGTTTCGTGTTGCCGAAAGGTTGTCCAGTCTCCGGCAGAAATTAGTTCTGGACAGCGAAGCCCTTCTGGATAGGTGACACCGGATGTGCGCAACCCGGTAGATAGATCACAGGTTCGATCTTAGTTCGAGGTTCTATCCGAGGGACTGGTCGAGGGTTGTCCGGAGTACTATCCGAGGGAGATAATCCTCGCGGCTGGGAGGTTATAAAATCCTAGCTACGGGGATCTGCACCGACGATCTTCACCGACTCTCCTTCCGTTGCGCTATGAGTTGGTAATGATCATATAAAACCTTGTATGCATCTTCATAATGGTCCTTGGCGTGTTCGTAGTACGGAAATTTTTTGTTTACTGCTATGTTTCCCTACATATAGCCCAAAAAAGGGCAACATCAGCTACGTCTTTGCGGCACGTGTGCCGCCGCCGCTGTCGCAAACGCAAAACGGAATCATGCACGACCCAACTGCCTCCATCGGAAACATTTCTATAGTCTTCCGCATATGTTTCCCCTCCCACGTCGTCGCCGTCCCACCGAATCAGGGCACTACCGCCACCACCACACTAGCCAACCATCCAGATCCGTCGTCCCCTCTTCCAATCAGCTGCGTAGCCACCGTCCCCATTGTCTAATCAGAAACCGTTGCCGCGCCACACCGTCGGATGCCGCCTGAATGCATGAAGAGTAAGTCTAGCTATCGCAACGTTCGGCCACGGGAATCCGGCCGCTCTCAAGTCGAGTTTCAGTGTGACAGACGAGGTATTGGCTAGGCACCTTTGAGACGGCGGAGATCGCCGCACGCGCCTATGACATCGCTATGTGGAGGCTCAGCCGACCGCGGCACGAGCTCAACTTCCGAGAGGTCGAGACGCATGCAAATGCGAAGTTCATCAAGCTGTCGGCGACTGTTGTGTCCCACCTTGCGAAGATAGAGACTGGCATCGTCCTCGAGAAGAGGGACACCCGGGAGAGCGATGGAAGCAGCGATGGCGAGGCTCGCCATGGAAATCCACACCTCATGCAGGGGGAGGCTGAGTGGTTCTGGAAGAGGGGCAATGAGCACAAGTCGAAGGACGAGGCAAGGGCTTCACGGGTGATGAAGGTGGAGCCCATGATGAGGATTCCGACATTGACTGAGAGGGACTATGTTGTCTATTTAAGTTCGAATGTTTGTATATATAAAATTGTTTGAAAGTTTGTATGTTAATGTTTGGAAGTTTGTAGTGATGAAGTATGCAATGTGATCAACTTGTTTGGATGTTTTAGCATGTTTGAGTGGAAAAATACACAGGAGGTGCTCCACTCTCCTATGTGAATATTAATTTCAAAAAGTACCATGCAAATTTAAAAAAGAAGGCTAGAATTTGGGATATCAAACTTGGGTACCCAATCTAAACCCGTGTGAAGTTGTTTGGAAAAATATTTGAAAATGTATCTATGGTGAAGAAAATATAGTTCGACGCAGACTAAGGCATAGCCTAGTGATGGGAAGGGGTTGATGCCTTCCCAAATACAGTTTGACCTACTATGCATCCAAATAATTTTCTTTTGTATATAGGACTTCTTTGTCTTTTTACTGAGAATTAAAAGCTGTCTTTTTTCTGGTTTGTTTTGAACTTAATACTCGTATAGGGAGGGTGGAGAACCCGAGTGCACGAAACGACAAATGAGGAGTCCAAAACAGACACGGCCGGACACTGACCTAGCACGTCCACAAACATCTGAGTCAAATTTGCCCAGTCCAACAGTAGATGCCCTTAGTCTTTGAAAACGTTAAAATATGGCTTCCACTAAGTTTTCACCATAATATCATTTCCAACATAGCATTTACCAACTTCTGCGACCCATTAGCATTCTACTTGAATGAGTTAAACCGTGGAGTACAAATATAATCTTTTACCATGACAAATAAATTTGGTTAAGTGTACCGCACAAAACAGCAGTACAAGTGAAGCTACCCCACATCATCAGCACCAAGCACTTATAATCCAGCCGTGCCAAGTTCAGTAGGTTGGCTGCCGGCAAACTATCTCGACAAGTGACTCCACAGGTGAACTCGTCCACGATGGCTCGGGCACTTTCCACCTGTCATTGAGTATAATTGTTCAAAAGAGGCCTATTTATGGATAAATTTATGTAACACAGAAAATAGTGTCAAGTCATGTAAACACACCTTTTTTCATCAGCATTGCCAATAATAGGCAAGGCATCCTCAGGCCTACAAGTACATTAAAAGATGTTTCAACATAAAGTAACTGAATTAGCTTACCCTATGATATATGGGAGCTTGACGGTGTATAAAATTACAAACATCTTAGCATGTCAACTAAGCACAAGAAAAGTGCGAAGAGCGGTACAGAAAAAGGTAAGCTGGTGAGGGGCTTCTAACATCAGCAAGATTTGTTGCTCACGGCCTGAAGCATGGTGCCACTAAGTATAACTCCATAGGTTGGCATCTGGCTAACTACAGTGCATATATGCTTTCATATAGAGCGCATGCACATACTCTATGTTGGAACAAGATGAGGCCCAGAAAATGTTCTGATTCGAGCGAGTGCAAGCAGAAAGCCTCCAAACTATAATGAACTAAAACTTTACTAGGAAAGATATGCCATCAAAAGAAATTGCACGCAATATACAAAAGATATGAAGGTATAGAAAGCGCACCATTGTCCAATAAACTCCCCCAAGACCTTCGAAAGTACACTCGCTGGTAAAAAAGGAGTTTCTTTCTTGCCATAGAAGTTCATACCAACAAAATTCCCACAAGTGTCAATAAGAGGGCCCCCAATCCCAGCCTACCAAAAGGGTGACAACAGGCAAGGGTTACATAGGAAAAGAAAAAGATATTTAGAATAACTTAGATATGTAGTTTGATAAGGTGAAGATACTCGTATTAGTGATTTCCAGCTGGATATCTGAAATTGCAAGTCTGACACATAATACCTTAGTGATGTTACAAGTGGATAACCGATCTTCATTGCAATCCGATGTGCCAGATTTTTCAGTCACCTTCCCATTTGTGGCCATTAATCTGCATTTGTCGAAGAGACACCCTACAGCCCTTACAGGAGTACCAGTGGTAACAGGAGGCTGCTGGAGTTCTATTGTACGCGGCGGGATCGTCTCGTCAATGTTAACAAGAGCAATATTGTAATCAAAGTTACAATATGTCAATTTCCCTCTGGCTCGACGTTTATTTAGAAGGCGTACTTCAATCTGCATTATAAGATTATAGTTAAGCATTATCTTACATGAACAAAGAAAAACTAGTGAATAGCGGGAACAACCTGCAAGTTATTATGACGCATGGAATCATTTCCAGAAATTCGAACCAAGCTTGCTGAAGTCAGAATAGTTTGGAAGCTTTTACTGTTGCCTATAAATACACCTGTGCAAGCAAAAAACCTTGCATTTCCTACACCAAGCACAATATCAATTATTAAGTATTGATCAAATAAAATTATGGAAATGTAATCAGTGTATAACAGTACAATCACCATTGAAAGAAGCAAGTGGGACAACACTTTCAGACATTTTTGAGGCAACGTCTTTTCCGAGTTTAGTCCATGTATCTTTGACAAAATTCTCTTCAAAAGTATTGACCATATACATGTTTGCTGTTCAAAACAAGCATAAAGTGCTTGAATTAACTTCTAAAATGTGAAATATGAGGGCGTACTCAGCAGAATTCACAGCAATAACTGACCTCGTAACAGATCTGGCAAGGGGTAACCATAAGATTTTGCGGTTTCTTTGACATATTTTTCATGGTCTGACGCAACAAAAAGCAATTAGTGAGCATCCCAGTACTAAGATGATAAATTGCTATCAAGAACTAAACTCGTAGCATATCTGCTGAAGAGTCAGCACATAATGAACACTAGGAAGCCTTCAAATATGATGACTACTCAAAAAATAATTCCAATTAGCTAAATACACGTGCTTTCGGCTCCCTGGCAATGGCGGACAGAATCCTTTTCCCCAGGCAAGCAAGGGTGTGGCAAGTGGCACAGATAGCTGCAGCTAAGGCACCAATACAATTGGTTGACGCGGAGGTGGGTTTAATGAGGTTGGGTGCAGCAGGGAATAGCATTGTTGGCATCTGAGGCATGAGCTCTAGCAGCATTGGGATCAGCTGAGCTGCATTGTGACGCTCCCGCTCCAATCATTTCCCCAAACTTAACACTGTAAATGATGGGACTGAACCCACAACCATGCCACGTGGACTTTCTCTCGGAGCTTCAGCAAAGCATGGGCTTGCACGTGAGCCACCAACATTTGGGTTTCTACTTGGGCCATCCTAGTGGGTTGCAGCCACTGATTACGAGTCGAGGGACTAGTCGAGACTAGTCGACAGACTAGTCTACGAGTCGCAACTTGAGTGCCGACTACAAATCTCGTGTAGACTACTTGGTTGAGTCGAGCAGTCGACAGACTAGTCGAGCTATTTGAGTCAAGCGACTCAAAATTTTGAGGGGAGAAGTCACCTAGCCCGGCCGGAGCTCATGCTCGAGCGGCGGCCATGGCCGTGACACGTAGGCGTGCGCGGCCCTGGGACGAGAGAGAAGAGAGATAGAGGAGAGGAGAGGAGGAGGCATGGCTGTGGTTGGCAGCAGCGGCCGGGGCCGGCGGAAGGCGGCTGTAGGCACGGGTCGCGCGTGCGCGTGCTCCTGTGCATGATGGTGCTGGCGGCGGCACTGGGATCGATCAGGAGCTAGGGTTCCAGTGACTGGGAGGCTAAGTAGGCAGGCTACTTGGGCCCAAATGGGCCAGCTGGGGGGTGCTGTGTGGCACTGGGCTGGGCCTGGCGAGCATCGCCTAGCACTTCGTTTTATTGCATATTGTACTGTTAGTATATACTACATACACCTACTAGGCATTAATATTTGAGTACTACAGTACCATGTCGACTAATCCAACACTAGTATAGACTAGTCACGATTAGTTTATGAGTCTCAACCTCGGAACGACTCATCGACTCGTAAACCTTGGTTGCAGCATCAGGCAATCATCCAGGTTAGGACACAACTAAAGCAATCCAATCATCTGACCCCAATTAGACCAATCCGGTTGTCTGCGGGGCCACGTGTAGGCTCTCCATCTTTGGCGTGTCCTCATCCTCACCTGTAGCGAAAGAGTCTGAAGAGCTACATTTCATCCATGTGGGGGCACATTGGCTGCAGCAGGATGAGCTACTGGTCAAGGGGTCCATCATAGTTGTTATGTGCACGGATATAGAATTATGGAATATCAAAATAAAAATATAATAATATTTAAAGAGAAGAAGAAATGTTAGATATGAAAGAGGTATGATTGGAGATAGAGATCGGATCTGTATCCTTTGGATTATATTACTAAGAGATCATATGTATCCATAATCAATCAAGCAATAAGAGTTCATCTATCTGTCATTCCCCAATCCCTTACCCGTGCCATACATCCGCATGGCAGTAGTTACCCATTTTAGAGCACACAACGTATAATAGTAGTATGCTAATAACAAGTAACCAGAAAACTAACCTGGGTTCATCGTGAAGAAACCTACAAATAATTATTGATTCGAGACATTAGAACAATATGATAAGGATGAATTGCTGATAGTGCACAATGCAATAGTTCTAATTAGTCAGTGTGTTTTGCTCACCCTCCTGATAGAAGTTACCATGTGTAGAAGATTTACATATCTCCCTCGTGTCCGTGCTACTTCCTATTGTACCATCGCCCTCTTGCTTGGTTTCAAGCCTGCATTGCAATGTAGTAAAAACTACTGTGGTTAATTCAGAAACTAGATACCGGAGACCATACAGGAAATGAGGGCAAGATACAACGAGGAAGTAGAGCCAAATGGTTACACATATGAGATATCTCACAAAAAAAACTGAAAAATGAGGAACAAAATCTCTAGGGACGTCCGAAATATAAGTCTGTCCATATTCTGGTTTGAATAAGAAACTAGCAGTACTACTCATTTACGAAAATATATTAGCGCCAGCATGGAACCCAAAAAACAATCTAGTTCAGGGCAAGTACAACAGATACTAACAGGGCAGTTGATGTGGGTGTAAGTATCCAGGTAATGCCACAACCTATTAAGCTACAAGGAGAAACGTTTACAGATGCCAAAATATACAGAAGTACAAGATAGGCAATGGGCCAGCATAGTGGGATATACTATGAAATCTTGAAAGCTGCTTGGCATGCAAATTGGATGCCTTTCAATTCAAATTGGGAATGTAAGACAGGGAAAAATAGGAGGACAACTGGACAAGCATGGGCCAAACAGGAAACTGTATCTTGAAGATAGTGCAAGTCTAGATATACACACCTGAGTATCCCAGAATGCTCCATGCATTTTAGAATTAAATTCCTTGGAAGGCAGGGAGTAATCACTTTTTGGGAGTGGTCCCCCATTTGACTATAATAGTTCATGCCAACAAAATTCCCATCTATATCAATGAGGGGGCCTCCAATCCCAGCCTAAGACAGATTCAAAATGACAATCAAGAAAGACAAAAATGCAGTTTTAATGTCTTGCAGAATATAGTTTAGTGCTTACAATACTAGATTAAGCAATTCATACCATGATAAGGTTATTTATTAGACAGCGTAGTAAAACCAGACAGAATATAAGAGCTCACCATAGTGATTTTACATGTGCTGAACATAAGCTTGTGGACTGTACCATCTAGAGGGCCAATCAATTGCCCACTTCTGGCCATTAATTTGTCTGAACTGGAAGAGCACCATAACGCTACTACCTCACTGCTAGACTTAAGTGCTTCGTCATGATCAAGCACTAGCCTGCGATCTCCTTCACAGACAGGCACATGCTGGGTGCTGACAACAGCAATACCATAATATGAATCATAATACACTAACTGCCCATCAAGAACTCCATTTGGGAAGCTTACTTCAATCTGCAGTGATAAAACTGTGATTATGCTGAACAATTAGCGCATATAATACAAGGGAGAGGAGTAGAGAAAAGTTCGCAGCACCAACCCTGAAATTATCACTGGCCATCCTTCTACCATCTGATGATGTACACAAGCTTAATGAAGTCAGAAACCTTGCACTATTAGGATCTGGGCATTCGATGCATACACCTGTGCATTCAACCAGCATGGTACCTCCTACAGAAATCTCATAATATCACACACTGCAGTTGATGTATAAATCATAATCGTATAAAAGCAAATCTGGTAGCTAATGTGCATATATATAACAGTATAATCACCTTCAAATGAAGCAAGAGATACAACAGTTGGTTTGAAGTTTGAAGCAGCAGCTTGTGAAATGAGATCTTCACTCAAGTGATGTTCATCAGTTTTACTAGCATTGACAGCCGCCAAATTATCACTGATCTTAGTTTTACCATCTGGCAATGCAATGGAACTTCCAGTTGTGCGTTGTACTGTATCTCCTACAGGAATATCATAATTTCAACCAATTCAGTTGATTTATGAATCATGATCCTAAAGATCTGATAAATAATGTGCATATAAAGCAAGTGTCTTTGGTGGGTTTACTACCGGCACATTCACCAGTTTCCGTAGAATTGACAGATTCCACTTTGGAGATACTACCTGAACAGAAAGGTATTGGTTAATTAGAAATATAATGATACAACAACAGAATGGTGAGTTCTTCAACATAGTTATGCAAATACATGCATGCAAGAAGGTAAAAGGAGGAAGTGGCATGCAAAATTTGAAACCAGTGACTCACTTGACCTAAGTACTCTCTTGGTGGCATATTGTACTTCGTTCAAGCCTCTCGGCCTGCGCTTGTCTCTTGGCATCTTTCAAACCTTGAATAGATGGAACAAAACCCAGTCATCCAAATCCAAATACCAACTAATCAGAACTAATAGGGTATATTGTTGACGAATCCATTACACACTCTGTTCTCTCATGGACAGTATATTGACCTAATGTAGTTCAAACTATCGTGCACTTCCACCGTTCTAATTTAGGTGGTGTGCACGCATTTGAAAGTTCAGATTTGACCATCAATTTGACCAACTAAACATGGGTTATGTGTTAAAAAAACAGTATCAACAAATTCGCAATCATAAAAAGATTTCAACGATATAGTTTTATGACACATAACGCATATACTATTGGTCAAAGTTAAATCACAAAAAAAGAGCCCGTCATGTAAATAGCGATGCAGGGAGTAAAGATTTATCGCAAACAACACTATAACGTATAAATCAGATAGTAGTAGTTGCAGATCTAACGCGTATGGAGTTCAGTGGAATCCATAACATTTTTTAGGAAATTAAACTGTTATTATACTCGTACTCCAACACCCAGAAAAAAAATTGCGATAAAGTGCTTGGATTGGATTGCTTACAGCTTAATAGAAGGTCACCACAAACATTTCCAAGCAATACAATCAGTTAGGGTTTCGGGTCGAACAAAACAGCTTAATCCAAGCCGGGATAGATCTCCAGACCACGCTAGTACAAACGAGCGGAGGAAACACCTATGAGAAAATAATACGTCCACAACTTGAATAGGAAGAGGAACGCGCGTGCGAATCCGCTAGCCGCCGCTGTATCCGTCGTCCGGAGGGAAGGTCACGTCCTGACGAGCGCCCCGGTCTTAGACTCTTGGGTTGGGGCGGCTTGCGGTAGGGATGTTGGGCGGCAGTTGAGGGAGGATGGCAATTAATGGGCCGTAGAGTGACATATAGCGGGCTGAGAGGCTTGGCAGATTGGCGGACAGTGATCTTCTCTTTATTTTCTTTCTTATATTAATAATTAATAGTATAATATGACTAGGTAAAAAAATTGCGAAAAATAATATAACTAGGTTTTTTTAGACAAAAATAATATAACTAGGTAATTGCCCGTGCCTTGCTAGGGGGCATAAATACTTTAGTGGCCCAATGGTCCAACACCAATATTGACTAGTAGACTGCCCGTGCGTTGCCACGGGCTTTAAAAAATTTGTGCTGGTTGCATGTCAAATTTATATTCATAGAAAGATAGCCAATAACAAACAAAAAAACTGGAATCTAATTCGCTTGCAATGTACTTTGATAAAAAAATGCAATTCGACCCCATACACCTGATGCACAAAATAAAGAAGGTGGTACAAAACATTAAACACTTTATTCTTGCACTGCATTACAAATGATAATAACACTTGAATGCCTTTTTTAATTCTTAAAATCAATTGTCTCACGAGAGCATGTGTATTGTCATTATCCATTAATTAAAAAACATGAAGGATTTTTTTTCTTTAAGCAAATGTTCCAAGACGTTACAACTAGAGACTTCATTGCAATATGCAATTGGCTAGCAAACTATTACATAATATGGATTTAGGCACTTGAAACCATACAATTTACCATTTAAAAATTATTGCAGCAAAGACATCTTCTAGAACATGCTACTCATACCTCTCTTGTGACAGGTAGATATATCAATCCTTGATAAAATATATTGTTTAAAATTTTAATGGCATTTATTTTTATTTTTATAATAATTTTCCAATTTTTTTACCATAAAACAGTAAGGCAAAAGCCCTACTGTGTGTCATTTTTCATTAATAACGAAAGACATAGGATAGTTTTACAATGGTTGATGGGGGAACAACCAGAGATAGTCTAGGGGTACATAATAAAGGGAAAAGAGAGGGAAAAATAAATATTATCAATCCAGGATGACATGCCATCCTTCAGACCAGGTTTGGCTCTCAACATGGTTAACTTGAAAGTTCTAATAAAATCATATCTGCATTTAGTGATTGAGCAAGGAATTCTTTCAAATATCAAGCCATTTCTTTGATTCCAGATGCACCAGCTGCCCACAATCATAATTTTCATGAAATAAGCAAGATGGTATCTTTGTTTAGCTTCAATTATCATATCATGGATATTCATATTTGTGTTCCGTTCAATAACAATATTCCACCAATATCCTTGACTAAATGGGCAAGAAAAGAGAAGGTGAGTTCTGTCTTCCATATCTTCATCATTGCGTAAGACACATTTAGTGGAATCAAGGTGCATGCTCTTTCTAGTCAAAAGGTCACAAGTATTTATTCTGTCATTGAGCATTAACCAGGAGAAGAATTTATGCTTTGGTAAACAACAAGATTTCCATATCCGTTTAAATGGATCAGCAGCATCTTCATTTTTCATGAGATAGTTATAGATCTTCTTGGTCATGTTGGTAGAACTGCCCTAAATGAAATTCCAGATGTCATGATCATTACTTTGTCTGATGTTATTTAACTGATCAGATAGCAGGTGAAACTGTTGATGGGCAGTAATGGACAGAGGTAGTTGAAAAAGGCTATAAAAATTCTCCAAACATTTGGTTGTCCAAATAGATATGTTCCCCCGGTTTGTGGTCGGCATCACTGGAACGAGAAAGAGGTCGGGCTAGTACAAGGATGACAATCTCGCCTTAAGCCCGAAAATATATATCGTGTGGCAAAGGGAACAGAAGTGTGACATGTTGTATAGGTTCGCCTAACTAGCTTCATAGTCTGCTTGGTGTTCGGCATGCCTTGCTAGAGGCCGCTACCAACCGTGCAGTTTGGAGGTGATCCGAACTGCGACCAAGCCGACTTTAACCTAAGGGGTCACGCGCTTAAGGGAAGGAACCTACGAGGTCGGATCCGAGGACACTGGTCGGATGTGATCCGAGCTGTATTCGGATTGTGGCCGAGTAGACCTATGGGCTTTAGGGTCCGTGCGAGGCCCAAATGTTGAGCCCGCGACGGACGCCTATATAAAGTGGGGTGCGCCACACTCATGCGGTTGATCGCTTCGGCGCTGTCACTAGGGTTTGCATGTTTTGCGAATAGACACCTCCACTCGCCGCCGGTTGTGTGATCGGACCTAGCAGTCAGCTGCACGACATTCCTCCTGCATGCGCGGATACCATTAGAGGGGGTGCACTTGCGCCGCTCCAGCGAACCTGTACATGGGAACCGACGGCCGTCTGTTTGAGGGAGATCGGACGAGGAGGAAACGATCCACGCGGACGCGCTGCCCCAACTCTTCTTCCGCTGCACGGCACTGCGCGTCTAGTGGTAACGAACTGTAATCCATCTCCCGTAGCATCTTCCTGGTTGTTCCGCGCGTAGGAAAATTTTAATTTGCAGTCGATGCACCCTACCATAGAACCCAACACTATATGCATTGCATTTTGGAACGGAGGGAGGAGCATACGGCAGTTGCTAACACTCACGTGGAAGATTTGTGTGTAGGAGGAGTGGCTGCTCTGTTAAATGACATGGCAAAACTGACACTGTCGGATGCCGATCTAACGGTTCTTACGGCGTTCGTCAGGATAATGATTTACGGACACATGCATTGCATTGATACATGCCCCCTCTCTCTCACGCACACACACACCCTCACGAGTCACGACTCTCCCGAGTCCTCTCGCACCCACCGTCTATCTGGTGGTAGACGTCACACACATATGTGCTCTTCACACCCTACCTTCAGAACTTCTAAAAAAACAAAAGACGTCGCGCACCTTTTGTTTTAGCTCACACGTCACACACTTATACTATTACTCTTGTGGCGAACGTTCTTTGGGCATAGTATATTGTACTCTCATGAAGAGAAGCGGTGCACGCATGCACTAGTTGTCTCACACCCACTCGAGGGTACACGTAGGAGCACATTTTTCTAAAGCTGGTACAACAAAATCACTCCACTATATATATCAGCAGGAGCCTTAGCGTTTGCTTTACTAGGGTTCCTCTCTTTCACTCTCTCATGCTCTCTAGATCTAAGCAAGACATAGGTGGCCACACTCTCTCTCTGTTCACGGGTGGTCACAAATCCGGCCGGACCACCTCGACCGGGGCAGGGGTGTAGGTGCATCGTTCACGCTATCGTCGGCGACGAGGGAGGAGACCAACGTCTGCCCGCGCGTCCCGATCGGCGGCCGTGCCGTTCTTTCCAAGAGAGCACCAGCTCGGGAGGGCCTCCGACCCCTTCTTCCTCCCTCGTCGCCGCCGTGTGCGTAGCGCCTTGTATTTCGTACACGATCACTCAAATCGGTAGAATGCGATTATATGCATAACTTTGTTTTGCAGATTTGATGTGAATATTATGGCTCATGTGTATGTGATGACTGTGTAATTTATACATGGCCTGCGTGTCATGTTTGTCAGCCGGCAGGAGTCAAAGTGATGTCATTATATTGTATAATGACCTGCGTATCGACTTGTGACTCTATGTAAAATTCATTACTAGTAGTAGTAGTTGGATTATAGAGATCACGTTGGTGGCTTGGCATCCCGGTGTGACAAACAAGATGGAGTTCCTAGATGGTCATCGGAGTCGGAGCCGACCTGGAAGAACATCCATGAAGGAGCCATACTATTTCACAATATATGTTTATTTGTGATTGTTATGCTTCTTACTTTCTATGCATGTTTGAATGGTAGAAAGATCCATCATGAATATCAAGTAAATTGGCATTCCCGATGTTGCACCTTCGCACGTCAAGTACGTCTAGTAGTGGGCTCATAAAATTGGGGTGCTGCTAGGTGTCCTTGAACTGAAGGGTTTGTGTCGGACACGGACATGTATTGCATCAGGTTAACTTGACAAGGCTATCAAAACGGTTTTGGGCCTTGTGGCAAAGGAAGTCGGGAGCCGGGGTATGAGATACCTACCCGACCGATAGGAGTCGTATAGAGATACGATTAGCAAGGAGTTGCTTACCGGATAGGCATGTTGTCTAGGAGTGATGCTAAAGCTCACTAGTCGCATGTGCTAGTCGGATCCTGAATCACTGAGAGTTTGCAGAGGATGCGAACTTTAGTGGGAGTATTTCTATTTAAGGCTAGAATTACTCTACATAAACACATTGCTTAGTGATTGCATATTTTTCTGTTGTAGATCAATGGCACCACCTGCTCAACCCAACTTTGCATTGAAATCAATTCTGGAAAAGGATAAACTGAATGGAACAAAGTTTACCACATGGTATAGAAATCTGAGAATTGTTCTCAAGCACGATAAAAAGGAACATGTTCTAGAGGATCCACTTCTAGAGGATCAAAGACTGTCGGAATTTGTTGATGTCCGGTTATAGAAAACCCGAAGTTGACCTTAACTAAAACACATCAACCGCGTGTGTAACCGTGATGGTCTCTTCTCGGCGGGGTCCGGGAAGTGAACACGGTTGTTGGAGTTATGCCTGACGTAGGTTGTTTCAGGATCACTTCTTGATCACTTCTAGTTTCTCGACCGTGCTTTGCCTTCTCTTCTCGCTCTCTTTTGCGCCGTAGCCACCATATGCTAGTCGCTTGCTGCAGCTCCACCTCACAAACCCCTTTCCCACCTTTAAGCTTAAATAGTCTTGATCTCGCGGGTGTGAGATTGCTGAGTCCCCGTGACTCATAGATATTATCACCACAGTTGCAGGTACCAACGATGCCAGTGCAGATGACGCGACCGAGCTCACTTGGGAGTTCGACGAGGAACGTGGCCGTTACTATGTTTCTTTTCCAGATGATCAGTAGTGGAGCCCAGTTGGGTGATCCGGGGATCTGTTTAGCATTTGGGGGTAGTCTTCTATCATTTTGGTACCGTAGTCGGACCTTGAGTGTAATTTGTATGATGGATGTTATTTATGTACTTGTGTGAAGTGGCGATTGTAAGCCAACTATGTATCTTTCCCCTTTATTTATTACATGGATTGTGTGAAGATTACCTCATTTGCGACATTGCTTTCAATGCGGTTATGCCTCTAAGTCGTGCCTCGACACGTGGGAGATATAGCCGCATCGAGGGCGTTACAAGTTGGTAATCAGAGCCTTTCCCCGACCTTAGGAGCCCCCACTGTTTGATCGTCTTTAGTGGCTGAGTTGTGTCTAGAAAAATGTTTTGAGTCATTTAGGAATTATATATCGGAGAGTTTAGGAATTCGTTTTACTCCCCAGTCCCTTCGACCTTCTGGTAAGGCATCCTGACGTAGAGTTTTGACTCTTCTCTTCTCAAATTTCACTAAAAAAAAATTTTAGGATCACGCGGGTATATTACAATCGTTCCGATGGTTTTATGATGACAACATTGTCTTAGTTGCCTCCTGACATTTAGGGGTTGTGGCAGTGTCCCGGGGAGTTGAACTCCGAGGTGTTGTCGTCATAATTTTATCGTTGCGGTTCTGGAATACCTGAGTTTAGTACGCCGACATCGAAAATCTCTTTTGTACAGTTGTTGGTGAGATAACCCTGATAGCCCAGTACTGTGGCGAGTGCGGGAGTATTGCCATGACTTGTATAACGGATGCTTTTCGAAGGTTGAGGTAGACGATTTCCGAAGGTTTCTTGGTTATGTGTTGAAGGATGGATACAGCTGGTTGTAGGATTTGCTAGTTTGGGTGAGATATTATGCTTCCCCTGTATCCCCAACACCTGATTGCATAACCAGAAAGTTTCGGGAGTTTATAAGTGGGAATTCTTGTAGCTCTAGTATTTCTTCCGCAGATATTTGGTTTGTGATTGGGTAATCCTTACCAAGTATTTGTTCACATCCGTACCTTGTTGGTTTTTTTCCATACCATGTTCTAAGTGGCTTCTCAGCTTTGGGAGTGTAATGTTTTACATTGGAATTCATTCGTTCATTCTCGTTCGAATGTTAATTGTGAAGACTATATGTTGCAATTTCGTTCCTTTGATTCAGCCTCAATATATCTCTGTCAAGATGCTAATGGATGTCACCCTCTTCAGGATGGCTCCTCCAACGCGTCAGAATCCGGAACGCAATGAAGGGAATCAGGCTAACCCTCCGCCACCACCTCCGCCTCCGGAAGCATGGCAAGCCCTGATGACTGCCACAAATGCCAATGCTCAGATTCTGATTCAGCTCTTGCAAGATCGCAACCAAGGGCAAGCTAATCAAGAGAATCAAGGCCAAGGGAACAATCAGCCGCATTTCGCTTCACTGAACCAGTTCCTTGCTAATCAGCCAAAGACCTTCAGCTACTGTGTCGAGGCCACAGACGCCGATGATTGGCTCGTGGACATCAGCAAGCATTTCGAGTGGAGCAATGTCAGACCTGAGGACTTTGTCAAGTTTGCCTCTTTTCAACTCAAGGATCAAGCTGCTGAGTGGTTCCAGCAATACAAAGATTCCAGAGGAGGTCGTGTGATTACTTGGGATGATTTCCGCCGTGATTTCAAAGCGCACCACATTCCAGAAAGTGTTGTTGAGCTTAAGCGTGAGGAATTCCGCAATCTCAAGCAAGGCACCATGTCTGTCTATCAATACAACACTCAGTTCCAGAAGCTCTCTCGTTTTGCAAGGCAAGACATTCCTGATGAGAAGAGTATGATCTACCAATTCAGACGTGGTCTCAGAGAAGATCTGCAACTTGCTCTCGTGCTTTTCGAGCCATTAAAGTATGATGAATTCTACAACATGGCGCTGAAACAAGAAGCTGCTCAGCTCAAGTGTGAGGCTTCTAAGAAGAGAGTCAGAGACGCAGTTCAGTCTTCTTCTTCCTCACTTGTGGCAGCTAAGTAACAGAAGTTCTGGTTGCCTCCTCCTCCTCCGTTCCGTCAGCCTTATCAACAGAAGAACTCAAGTGGTCGTGGATCTTCCCACCCACCCAACCCTGGCTATCAGAACAAGTCTCAGAACCAAGCTCCAAGGCCAAGTGCTCCTTACCATCGTCCGCTCTCAGAAGTGACTTGTAACAAATGCCAGCAAAAGGGTCACTATGCGAACAAGTGCTTCAACCAAAGGCGCCTTCCGCCTCCTCCTCCTGTGAAATCTTCCAGCAATGTAGTGGTCAAGCATAATCCTAAGCATGCCAAGGTGAACATGTTGAATGCAGCTCAAGCAGAGGATTCTTCTGAAGTGATCATGGTTAATCTTCCTGTTAATGATATTCCTGCAAAAGTCTTATTTGATACTGGTGCATCGCTTTCTTTCATTTCGAGACCTTTTGTTTCTAAGCATGAGTTTGTGACCGAAAAGATTCCTATTCCGTTGAAGATTGTGTCCCCGGGCAAGCAAATGACATCTAATGTTTGTGTCCCGGATGTTTCTATCAAGATGGGCGACTATAAATTCTTGTCTAAACCAGTTGTTCTTGGTGATTCTGATATTGATCTTATTCTCGGGATGGACTGGCTTTCTAAGCACAAGGCTCAGCTCG
This sequence comes from Aegilops umbellulata, assembly GCA_032464435.1. Classification (NCBI taxonomy): domain Eukaryota; kingdom Viridiplantae; phylum Streptophyta; class Magnoliopsida; order Poales; family Poaceae; genus Aegilops; species Aegilops umbellulata. The sequence continues at coordinate 358,078,428 of CP136054.1, read as the reverse complement.
AGTGTGCTGCCAGGGAAATCAAATTGACTCACTCTTCTAACGATGTGATCATCTATGCTTCTCGTGATGATACCATTCGGTTGTTTTCTCGCAATGAGAATGATGAATTGGAGGCTATCTCTCAGATTCCAGTTGTTTGTGAGTACCAAGATGTTTTTCCAGAAGAGCTTCCGGGTATGCCTCCCCGCCGGCCAGTTGAATTCGTTATTGATCTTGAGCCTGGCACGGAACCCATTTGCAAGCGTCCTTACAAGCTTGGACCAGATGAGCTCAAGGAATTAAAGATTCAACTCGATAAACAAGAACGTCTGGGTCTGATCAGACCGAGTTCTTCTCCTTGGGGTTGTGGTGTTCTTTTTGTCAAGAAGAAGGATGGCACGGACCGACTTTGCGTCGATTACCGTCCATTGAACAAGAAGACTATCAAGAACAAGTACCCACTTCCCAACATCAATGAGCTATTTGAGCAACTCAAAGGTGCTAAGGTGTTCTCCAAGCTTGACCTTCGTATGGGTTACCATCAGATTCGCATTCGTGAAGAAGATATTCCCAAGACAGCATTCAGAACAAGCTTTGGTTCTTATGAATATACTGTCATGTCTTTCGGCCTCGTCAATGCTCCTCCGTATTTCACTCGCTTGATGAATGTCATATTCAACCCCTACATCAACGAATTTGTCTTGGTCTATCTCGATGATATTTTGGTCTTCTCCAAGAATAAGAAGGATCATGCCAAACATTTGCGATTGGTGCTCGACAAGCTCAGAGAGTATCAATTATATGCGAAGTTCTCCGAATGTGAATTCTGGCTTGATGAAGTTCTTTATCTTGGCCATATCATCTCTGCCAAGGGCATTGCTATTAATCCAGAGAGGGTGTCTGCAGTTTTGAGTTGGCAACCTCCTCAGAATGTCAAGCAGCTTCGCAGTTTTCTTGGACTTGCAAGCTATTGCCGAAGATTCGTTGAGAATTTCTCCAAGATTGCAAAGCCTCTTTCCAACCTCCTCCAGAAGCATGTGAAATATGTCTGGTCTCCTGAGTGTGACGTTGCTTTCAACACTCTCAAAGAGAAACTTGTCACCGCTCCAGTTTTGACTCCTCCTGACGAATCCAAGCCTTATGAAGTATTCTGTGATGCTTCTCTCCAGGGCCTCGGTGCTGTCTTAATGCAAGAGAAGAAGGTTGTTGCCTATACCTCTCGCCAGTTGAAGCCCAATGAAAGAAACTACCCCACCCACGATCTTGAGTTGGCGGCAGTGGTCCACGCTCTAATAACATGGAGACATCTCCTGTTGGGAAGGAAAGTGGACATTTTCACCGATCACAAGAGTCTCAAGTACATCTTCACTCAGCCTCATCTCAACCTCAGACAAACTCGATGGGTCGAAATGATTCAAGAGTATAATCCGAGTATTGAATACACTCCAGGCAAGGCTAATGTGATTGCAGACGCTTTGAGCAGAAAGGCTTACTGCAACAGCTTAATCCTCAAGACATTCCAACCGGATCTCTGTGAGGCTTTCCGCAAGTTGAATCTTCAAGTTGTTCCTCAAGGTGTTCTTGCCAACCTCATTGTCTCTCCTACTTTGGAAGATCAAATTCGTGAGGCACAACTGTTGGATACCATGGTGAAGAAGGTGAAACGTGGTATTGACAAGGGCATTTCCAAATACAAGTGCTATCGAGTTGATGACAGAGATACTCTTTTCTTCGAGGACCGGATCGTGGTTCCAAAGGGTGATCTTCGTAAAGTCATTATGAACGAAGCGCACAATTCTCTTCTGTCAATTCACCCTGGAAGTTCGAAGATGTACCATGACCTCAAGCAGTCGTATTGGTGGACTCGAATGAAGCGTGAGATCGCTCAATTCGTGAATGAGTGTGATGTCTGCAGAAGGGTGAAAGCAGAACACCAACGACCAGCTGGACTTCTCCAACCTCTTGCTATTCCTGAATGGAAGTTCGATCATATCGAAATGGACTTCGTGACTGGTTTTCCTAAGTCCAAGCGTGGAAATGATGCTATCTTCGTCGTCATCGACAAGCTCACCAAAGTGGCTCATTTTCTTCCTATCAAAGAGTCTATCACAGCAGCGCAGCTGGTAGAGCTCTACACCTCCAGAATTGTCTCCTTGCATGGCATTCCACAATTGATCTCTTCAGACCGTGGCAGCATCTTTACCTCCAAGTTTTGGGATTCTTTTCAGATGGCCATGGGCACCAACATTCGCTTCAGCACAACTTTCCACCCTCAGACTAGTGGACAAGTCGAGCGTGTCAATCAAATTCTTGAAGATATGCTCAGAGCCTGTGTTATCTCTTTCGGCATGAAGTGGGAGGATTGTCTTCCTTATGCTGAATTCTCTTACAACAACAATTTTCAAGCCAGCTCGGGCAAAGCCCCATTCGAGATTCTCTATGGCAGAAAGTGCCGTACCCCTCTCAACTGGTCTGAAACCGGTGAACGCCAATTGCTCGGCAATGATTTGATCTCAGAGGCTGAGGCCATGTGCAAGGTGATTCGTGAGAACCTCAAAGCAGCGCAGTCGCGCCAGAAGAGCTACTACGACAGCAAACACCGTGATGTGGCATTCGAGATCGGAGACCATGTCTACCTCCGTGTCTCGCCAATGAAAGGAACTCGTCGCTTCGGTATCTAGGGGAAACTTGCCCCGCGATACGTCGGTCCCTTCAAGATCATCGGCAAACGAGGCGATCTAGCCTATCAACTTGAGCTTCCCTCCAACTTTGCAAATGTGCACGATGTCTTCCACGTGTCACAGCTTCGCAAGTGTTTCAAGACGCCTGAGCGCACCATCAACTTCGAAGAGATTGATCTTCAAGAAGATTTGTCCTATCATGAGCATCCAGTTGCCATTCTTGAGACAACTGAGCGCAAAACTCGCAACAAGTCAATCAAATTCCTCAAAGTGAAATGGTCACATCATTCAGACCGAGAAGCCACCTGGGAGCGTGAAGACCACCTACGTTCCGAGTATCCGGAGTTCTTTCAGTCCTAGATCTCGGGACGAGATCCTCTCGTAGTGGTGGTGTGTTGTAACGCCCCGGATGTAACTTGCCATATTTGTAATCCAACTCTTGCCATTTCCGGCTATGTGTTATGATATTTCATCCGTGGTGGGTTTCCCCTCGTTTTGCATTTTGGTCATGTCACGCATTTCATATCATGTCATCATGTGCATCGCATTCGCATACGTGTTCGTCTCATAAATCCGAGCATCTTTCCCGTTGTCCGTTTTGCAATACGGCGCTCCTATGTCTCCCGGCGTCCCCATTTACATTTCTTCGTGAGCAGGTATTAAACATTCTCGGAATGGACCGAGGTTTGACATGTGGCCTCGGTATAGCACCGGAAGACCGCCTGTCAAGTTTCGGGTCAATCGGAGTTCGTTTGGTACTCCAACGGTTAACCGGGTAACCGTGAAGGCCTCGTGTGTGTTGCAGACCAACACCCCTTCAAAACAGCCCAACAACCCATCTAAGACACTCCCATGTCCTCCGCCGTTCGATCACGATCGCGTGGCCGAAAACCGCTCTCCATTTGGAGCTTCCTAGCTCCTTCTATCTATAAAAACATCTCCCCCTCCTCAAATCCGGGCAAAAACCACCCCTAACCCTAGCCATTTCTCCTCCCGCCGCCGCCGGACAAAAATCAGACGGGCGGACGTGTCCGTCCGCGCCGCCCGACCAACGCCGCGCCGCCACGTGGCAGGTGAGCCCACTTCGCCGCCGCTCGCCTCCGCCTGCCCGCGGGGCCCGCGCCAGGCCCGCGGGGCCCGGATCCCTCGCACCGCCGCCCAGGGGCGCCCGCGCCCGGCGCCCGGCGCCGCCGCCGTCGCCGCGCCTGCCTCGCCTGCTCCGCCCGAGCCGCGAGCTCCGACCGCCGTCGCCGCTCGCCGCCACCTCGCCGCCACCTCGCCGCCATCTCCCGCCGCCTGACCGCCCCGCGCCGCCCTCGCCGCGTCGCCCCGCTGCCTCCCCGTCGCCGGCGTCGTCCGCGCCGGCCGGATCCGCCATCGCCGGAGCCGGGCCAGATCTAGGGTTGACCCTATCCCTTCGTTTTTTTTACCAAGTCCCGTGCATTTTTACTTCATCATGCCATGTTCTGCCTGCCATAACTTTGCATCCATACCTCCGTTTCACGCGTATAATATGTAAAATTGTTTGCCTCGAAGAGTACATCATTTTGTTCCATTGCGTCATTTTCATTTGAGGTCATCTTGGTGCCCGAAATGCTGTTAGAAGAGGGCTAGTTGATGTTAGTTGCTGGATCTTATCTGAACATGCACTTTTGTCATTTTTGCCATGATTGATGTGTACCTCCTATGTAGTTGAGTCCTACATGAGTTTTGTAATATGCCATGTTGCCTATCAAGAGAATTTTGCCATGTATTTTTGTGATACTTGTGGTGACTAGCACAAGCATGCAAAGTAGGTCACTTGATGTTGCTGATTTCAGAGACTTAGTGATTTCACTAAGTCCCTGACTGCTGTTCTTTTCATGCCATGTATTCATGTTGTTTATGAGAGATCTATGCATAATTTGAGCATGATCAGTAAGGGTGTTTTTAACTTGAGTATTTTCTATATCCATCCATGCCTTTGTTGGTAATTATGGAGTGCCATAGCTTGAGTCATTCGAGCTCTACTTTTGCTACAAAATGTTGCTGGCAGATTGTTTACATGTTATTCGATTTTGCCAAGCTTGGTGTAGTTGATCCTTGCATGATATGATGTTATTATTGCCATGTCTAGTTACTATGCCATGTCTTCTTGATATATGTTTGTTTAGTTTATCATTCAATGCTCTGTAGTGAGTGCATCGAGCTCGTGAACATGCCTAGTCGTTATTAGTTTTCTGCCATGTCCAGTTTTCTGCTAAGCCTGAAACCTGTAACGAAACTTGCTTATTTGACTTGGGTGTAATTATATTTTCTGATCCTTTTGGGCTTATGCTCAGTAAAGTACTTTTGTCAAGTGATTTTAGTAGATTCATGCCATGCCTTACTTTGCTTAGTTCTGAACCTGTAGCATGTTGTTTCATTGCTCTGAACATGTCAGCCTGATGTTAGTTTCTGCTATGTTGATATTTTCACTAAGTCTGTGAACCTGTTATCTTGTGCACTTTTGCCATGCTTGTTTGGACCTGTTATGATGGGATTTAGCCGTAGCTCAGTGTTCATCTTTTGTCGAGCATGTTGAGTAGATTACGGTCATATGCCTTGTTGATATGTTTGGGTGCAGTAGCTTAATTATTTGTTGCTTGCTAAGTAGCATCATGCTGTTTATGGCAGATTCTTGTCATTCTTGTTTTGCTCGCCATTTGCAAACCGTGCATCCGATTCCGGTGATCTTTATATCGATTTCAACCGAAATCACCTCACCTATCCAGTGGCATACTTGGTTTGCCAAGATTATGCCTTGTTCATCTTTGTCCTTCCGGAGCATGCATACGCATTGCATATCATCTCTCGCATATCATGCCATGTTTTGCATCATGTTGCTTGCGCATTGCATCGTGGTTGATATTGGTTCCTTTGCTTGTTCTCTTGTCTTGGGTAGAGCCGGGAGACGAGTACGTGAACGAGGAACCTGTTGAGAATTCTTTCGAGGACCAAGCTTTCGACAACTCTGAGAATCTTGCAGGCAAGATGACCATACCCTCGAAATCACTTCTATCTTTGCTTGCTAGATTGCTCGCTCTTTTGCTATGCCTATGCTGCGATACCTACCACTTGCTATATCATGCCTCCTATATTGCCATGTCAGCCCCTAACCATCCATGTCCTAGCAAACCGTTGTTTGGCTATGTTACTGCTTTGCTCAGCCCCTCTTATAGCGTTGCTAGTTGCAGGTGAAGATGAGGTTTGTTCCTTGTTGGAACATGATCTTGTTGTTCCTTGTTGGAACATGTTTCCTTGTTGGGATATCACAATACCGCTTATTTAATTAATGCATCTATATACTTGGTAAAGGGTGGAAGGCTCGGCCTTATGCCTGGTGTTTTGTTCCACTCTTGCCACCCTAGTTTCCGTCATACCGGTGTTATGTTCCCGGAGTTTGCGTTCCTTACACGGTTGGGTGATTTATGGGACCCCCTTGACAGTTCGCCTTGAATAAGACTTTTCCAGCAAGGCCCAACATTGGTTTTACCATTTGCCACCTAAGCCTTTTTCCCTTGGGTTCTGCAGACTCAAGGGTCATCTGTATTTTAACCCCCCCGGGCCAGTTCTCCTTCGATTGTTGGTCCAACTAGAGCCACTTGCGGTGCCGCCCTGAGGCAACTTGGGGTATCTTCGGTTGCCGTACATAGTGTTCATCCGGATGTGCCCTGAGACCGAGATATGTGCAGCTCCTATCAGGATTTGTCGGCACAATCGGGCGGCTTTGCTGGACTTGTTTTGTTGCTGTCGAAATGTCTTGTAGTCCGGGATTCCGAGATTGATCGGGTCTTCCCGGTAGAAGGAATATCCTTCGTTGACTGTGAGAGCTTATCATGGGCTAAGTTGGGACACCCCTGCAGGGTATTATCTTTCGAAAGCCGTGCCCGCGGTTATGAGGTAGATGGGAATTTGTTGATGTCCGGTTATAGAAAACCCGAAGTTGACCTTAACTAAAACACATCAACCGCGTGTGTAACCGTGATGGTCTCTTCTCGGCGGGGTCCGGGAAGTGAACACGGTTGTTGGAGTTATGCCTGACGTAGGTTGTTTCAGGATCACTTCTTGATCACTTCTAGTTTCTCGACCGTGCTTTGCCTTCTCTTCTCGCTCTCTTTTGCGCCATAGCCACCATATGCTAGTCGCTTGCTGCAGCTCCACCTCACAAACCCCTTTCCCACCTTTAAGCTTAAATAGTCTTGATCTCGCGGGTGTGAGATTGCTGAGTCCCCGTGACTCACAGATATTATCACCACAGTTGCAGGTACCAACGATGCCAGTGCAGATGACGCGACCGAGCTCACTTGGGAGTTCGACGAGGAACGTGGCCGTTACTATGTTTCTTTTCCAGATGATCAGTAGTGGAGCCCAGTTGGGTGATCCGGGGATCTGTTTAGCATTTGGGGTAGTCTTCTTTCATTTTGGTACCGTAGTTGGACCTTGAGTGTAATCTGTATGATGGATGTTATTTATGTACTTGTGTGAAGTGGCGATTGTAAGCCAACTATGTATCTTTCCCCTTTATTTATTACATGGATTGTGTGAAGATTACCTCATTTGCGACATTGCTTTCAATGCGGTTATGCCTCTAAGTCGTGCCTCGACACGTGGGAGATATAGCCGCATCGAGGGCGTTACATCGAGACATAAAGATTGATATATTGGACGGCTATGTTCGGACATCGGAATGGTTCCGAGTGGTTTCGGATAATACCGGAGTGCCGGAGGGGTTACCGGAACCCCCCGAGGAAGTAATGGGCCTATTGGGCCACGAGGGGAGAGAGAGGGCTGCGCCAGGAGGTGGCGCCCCCCCCATGAGGAGTCCGAATTGGACAAGGAGGGGGGGCGCGGCCCCCCTTTCCCTCTCCCTCTCTTTCCTTCCCCCTTCCCTCTCCTAGTTGGACTAGGAAAGGGGAGTCCTACTCCCACTTGGAGGAGGACTCCCCCTCCCTTGGCGCGCCTCTAGGGCCGGCCGGCCCTCCCCCCTTGCTCCTTTATATACGAGGGCAGGGGGCACCCCAAGACACAAGTTGATCCTTGAGATCGTTCCTTAGCCGTGTGCGGTGCCCCCTCCACCATATTCCACCTCGGTCATATTGTCGCAGTGCTTAGGCGAAGCCCTGCGTCGGTAACACATCAAGATCGTCACCACGCCGTCGTGCTGACGAAACTCTTCCCCGAGAGCTTTGCTGGATCGGAGCCCGAAGAACGTCATCGTGATGTACGTGTGTCAAGAACTCGGAGGCGCCGGAGTAACGGCGCTGGGATCGGTCGGATCGCAAGGAGGACGTACGACTACTTCCTCTACGTTGTGTCAACGCTTCCGCTTCGGTCTACGAGGGTACGTAGACAACACTCTCCCCTCTCGTTGCTATGCATCACCATGATCTTGCGTGTGCGTAGGAATTTTTTTGAAATTACTACGTTCCCCAACAGTGGCATCCGAGCCTAGGTTTTATGGTTTGATGTTATATGCACGAGTAGAACACAAGTGAGTTGTGGACGATATAAGTCATACTGCCTACCAGCATGTCATACTTTGGTTCGGCGGTATTGTTGGATGAAGCGGCCCGGACCGACATTACACGTACGCTTACGCGAGACTGGTTCTACCGCCGTGCTTTGCACACATGTGGCTGGCGGGTGTCAGTTTCTCCAACTTTAGTTGAACCGAGTATGGCTACGCCCAGTCCTTGAGAAGGTTAAAACGGAGTCTATTTGACAAACTATCGTTGTGGTTTTGATGCGTAGGTGAGATTGGTTCTTGCTTAAGCCCGTAGCAGCCACGTAAAATTTGCAACAAACAAAGTATAGGACGTCTAACTTGTTTTTGCAGGGCATGTTGTGATGTGATATGGTCAAGACATGATGCTAAATTTTATTGTATGAGATGATCATGTTTTGTAACCGAGTTATCGGCAACCGGCAGGAGCCGTATGGTTGTCGCTTTATTGTATGCAATGCAATCGCCCTGTAATGCTTTACTTTATCACTAAGCGGTAGCGATAGTCGTAGAAGCATAAGATTGGCGAGACGACAACGATGCTACGATGGAGATCAAGGTGTCGCGCCGGTGACGATGGTGATCATGACGGTGCTTCGGAGATAGAGATCACAAGCACAAGATGATGATGGCCATATCATATCACTTATATTGATTGCATGTGATGTTTATCTTTTTATGCATCTTATCTTGCTTTGATTGACGGTAGCATTATAAGATGATCTCTCACTAAATTATCATAGTAATAGTGTTCTCCCTGAGTATGCACCGTTGCGAAAGTTCTTCGTGCTGAGACACCACGTGATGATCGGGTGTGATAGGCTCTACGTTCAAATACAACGGGTGCAAAACAGTTGCACACGCGGAAGACTCAGGTTTAACTTGACGAGCCTAGCATATAACAGATATGGCCTCGGAACACGGAGACCGAAAGGTCGAGCGTGAATCATATAGTAGATATGATCAACATAGTGATGTTCACCATTGAAACTACTCCATCTCACGTAATGATCGGACATGGTTTAGTTGATTTGGATCACGTGATCACTTAGAGGATTAGAGAGATGTCTATCTAAGTGGGAGTTCTTAAGTAATATGATTAATTGAACTTAAATTTATCATGAACTTAGTCCCTGATAGTATCTTGCTTGTTTATGTTAATTGTAGATAGATGGCTCGTGTTGTTGTTCCGTTGAATTTTAATGCGTTCCTTGAGAAAGCAAAGTTGAAAGATGATGGTAGCAATTACACGGACTGGGTCCGTAACTTGAGGATTATCCTCATTGCTGCACAGAAGAATTACGTCCTGGATGCACCGCTAGGTGCCAGGCCTGCTGCTGGAGCAACACCAGATGTTATGAACGTCTGGCAGAGCAAAGCTGATGAGTACTCGATAGTTCAGTGTGCCATGCTTTACGGCTTAGAACCGGGACTTCAACGACGGTTTGAGAACCATGGAGCATATGAGATGTTCCAGGAGTTGAAGTTGATATTCCAACAGAATGCCCGAATTGAGAGATATGAGGTCTCCAATAAGTTCTATAGCTGCAAAATGGAAGAGAATGGGTCTGTCAGTGAGCACATACTCAGAATGTCTGGGTATTACAATCACTTGAGTCAACTGGGAGTTAATCTTCCGGATGATTGTGTCATTGACAGAATTCTTCAATCACTGCCACCAAGCTACAAAGGCTTCGTGATGAACTATAATATGCAAGGGATAGATAAGACTATGCCCGAGCTCTTCGCAATGCTAAAGGCTGCGGAGGTAGAAATCAAGAAGGAGCATCAAGTGTTGATGGTCAATAAGACCACTAGTTTCAAGAAGAAAGGCAAAGGGAAGAAGAAGGGGAACTTCAAGAAGAACAGCAAACAAGTTGCTGCTCAAGAGAAGAAACCCAAGTCTGGACCTAAGCCTGAAACTGAGTGCTTCTACTGCAAGCAGACTGGTCACTGGAAGCGGAACTGCCCCAAGTATTTGGCGGATAAGAAGGATGGCAAGGTGAACAAAGGTATATGTGATATACATGTTATTGATGTGTACCTTACTAATGCTCGTAGTAGCACCTGGGTATTTGATACTGGTTCTGTTGCTAATATTTGCAACTCGAAACAGGGACTACGGATTAAGCGAAGATTGGTTAAGGACGAGGTGACGATGCGCGTGGGAAATGGTTCCAAAGTCGATGTGATCGCGGTCGGCACGCTACCTCTACATCTACCTTCGGGATTAGTATTAGACCTAAATAATTGTTATTTGGTGCCAGCGTTGAGCATGAACTTTATATCTGGATCTTGTTTGATGCGAGACGGTTATTCATTTAAATCAGAGAATAATGGTTGTTCTATTTATATTAGTAATATATTTTATGGTCATGCACCCTTGAAGAGTGGTCTATTTTTGATGAATCTTGATAGTAGTGATACACATATTCATAGTGTTGAAGCCAAAAGATTCAGAGTTGATAATGATAGTGCAACTTATTTGTGGCACTGCCGTTTAGGTCATATCGGTATAAAGCGCATGAAGAAACTCCATACTGATGGACTTTTGGAGCCACTTGATTATGAATCGCTTGGCACTTGCGAATCGTGCCTCATGGGCAAGATGACCAAAACACCGTTCTCCGGTACTATGGAGAGAGCAACAGATTTGTTGGAAATCATACATACAGATGTATGTGGTCCGATGAATGTTGAGGCTCGTGGCGGATATCGTTATTTTCTCACCTTCACAGATGATTTAACCAGATATGGGTATATCTACTTAATGAAACACAAGTCTGAAACATTTGAGAAGTTCAAAGAATTTCAGAGTGAAGTTGAAAATCATCATAACAAGAAAATAGAGTTTCTACGATCTGATCGTGGAGGAGAATATTTGAGTTACGAGTTTGGTCTACATTTGAAACAATGCGGAATAGTTTCGCAACTCACGCCACCCGGAACACCACAGCGCAATGGTGTGTCCGAACGTCGTAATCGCACTTTACTAGATATGGTGCGATCTATGATGTCTCTTACAGATTTACCGCTATCATTTTGGGGTTATGCTCTAGAGACGGCCGCATTCACGTTAAATAGGACACCGTCAAAATCCGTTGAGACGACGCCTTATGAACTATGGTTTAGCAAGAAACCAAAGTTGTCGTTTCTTAAAGTTTGGGGCTGCGATGCTTATGTGAAAAAGCTTCAACCTGATAAGCTCGAACCCAAATCGGAAAAATGTGTCTTCATAGGATATCCAAAAGAAACTGTTGGATACACCTTCTATCACAGATCCGAAGGCAAGACTTTTGTTGCTAAATTCGGAGTCTTTCTAGAAAAGGAGTTTCTCTCGAAAGAAGTGAGTGGGAGGAAAGTAGAACTTGATGAGGTAACTGTACCTGCTCCCTTATTGGAAAGTAGTACATCACAGAAATCTGTTTCTGTAGCACCTACACCAATTAGTGAGGAAGATAATGATATTGATCATGAAACTTCAGATCAAGTTACTACAGAACCTCGTAGATCAACCAGAGTAAGATCCGCACCAGAGTGGTACGGCAATCCTATTCTGGAAATCATGCTACTAGATCATGACGAACCTACGAACTATGAAGAAGCGATGGTGAGCCCAGATTCCGCAAAATGGCTGGAAGCCATGAAATCTGAGATGGGATCCATGTATGAAAACAAAGTGTGGACTTTGGTTGACTTGCCCGAGGGTCAGCAAGCAATAGAGAACAAGTGGATCTTTAAGAAGAAGACTGACGCCGACGGTAACGTTACTGTCTACAAAGCTCGACTTGTTGCAAAGGGGTTTCGACAAGTTCAAGGGATTGACTATGATGAGACCTTCTCACCCGTAGCGATGCTTAAGTCTGTCCGAATCATGTTAGCAATTGCCGCATTTTATGATTATGAAATTTGGCAAATGGATGTAAAGACTGCATTCCTGAATGGGTTTCTGGAAGAAGAGTTGTATATGATACAACCAGAAGGTTTTATCGATCCAAAGGGAGCTAACAAAGTATGCAAGCTCCAGCGATCCATTTATGGACTGGTGCAAGCATCTCGGAGTTGGAATAAACGTTTTGATAGTGTGGTCAAAGCATTTGGGTTTGTACAGACTTTTGGAGAAGCCTGTATTTACAAGAAAGTGAGTGGGAGCTCTGTAGCATTTCTGATATTATATGTAGATGACATATTACTGATTGGAAATGATATAGAATTTCTGGATAGCATAAAGGGATATTTGAATAAGAGTTTTTCAATGAAAGACCTCGGTGAAGCTGCTTACATATTAGGCATTAAGATCTATAGAGATAGATCAAAACGCTTAATTGGACTTTCACAAAGCACATACCTTGACAAGATTTTGAAGAAGTTCAAAATGGATCAAGCAAAGAAGGGGTTCTTGCCTGTATTGCAAGGTGTGAAGTTGAGTCAGACTCAATGCCCGACCACTGCAGAAGATAGAGAGAAGATGAAAGATGTTCTCTATGCTTCAGCCATAGGCTCTATCATGTATGCAATGCTGTGTACCAGACCTGATGTGTGCCTTGCTATAAGTTTAGCAGGGAGGTACCAAAGTAATCCAGGAGTGGATCACTGGACAGCGGTCAAGAATATCCTGAAATACCTGAAAAGGACTAAGGAAATGTTTCTCGTGTATGGAGGTGACAAAGAACTCATCGTAAAGGGTTACGTTGATGCAAGCTTTGACATTGATCCGGACGATTCGAAATCGCAAACCGGATACGTATTTACATTAAACGGTGGAGCTGTCAGTTGGTGCAGTTCTAAACAAAGCGTCGTGGCGGGATCTACATGTGAAGCGGAGTACATAGCTGCTTCGGAAGCAGCAAATGAAGGAGTCTGGATGAAGGAGTTCATATCCGATCTAGGTGTCATACCTAGTGCATCGGGTCCAATGAAAATCTTTTGTGACAATACTGGAGCAATAGCCTTGGCGAAGGAATCCAGATTTCACAAGAGAACAAAGCACATCAAGAGACGCTTCAATTCCATCCGGGACTTGGTCCAGGTGGGAGACATAGAGATTTGCAAGATACATGCAGATCTGAATGTAGCAGACCCATTGACTAAGCCTCTTCCACGGGCAAAACATGATCAGCACCAAGACTCCATGGGTGTTAGAATCATTACTGTGTAATCTAGATTATTGACTCTAGTGCAAGTGGGAGACTGAAGGAAATATGCCCTAGAGGCAATAATAAAGTTATTATTTATTTCCTTACATATCATGATAAATGTTTATTATTCATGCTAGAATTGTATTAACCGGAAACATAATACATGTGTGGATATATAGACAAACAGAGTGTCACTAGTATGCCTCTACTTGACTAGCTTGTTAATCAAAGATGGTTAAGTTTCCTAACCATAGACAAAGGAGTTGTCATTTGATTAACAAGGTCACATCATTAGTTGAATGATCTGATTGACATGACCCATTCCAATAGCTTAGCACCCGATCGTTTAGTATGTTGCTATTGCTTTTGTTCATGACTTATACATGTTCCTTTGACTATGAGATTATGCAACTCCCATTTACCGTAGGAACACTTTGTGTGCTACCAAACGTCACAACGTAACTGGGTGATTATAAAGGTGCTCTACAGGTGTCTCCGAAAGTATTTGTTGGGTTGGCGTATTTCAAGATTAGGATTTGTCACTCCGAATGTCGGAGAGGTATCTCAGGGCCTTCTCGGTAATGCACATCACATAAGCCTTGCAAGCATTGCAACTAATGAGTTAGTTGCGAATGATGTATTACGGAACGAGTAAAGAGACTTGCCGGTAACGAGATTGAACTAGGTATTGGATACCGACGATCGAATCTCGGGCAAGTAACATACCGATGACAAAGAGAACAACGTATGTTGTTATGCGGTCTGACCGATAAAGATCTTCATAGAATATGTAGGAGCCAATATGGGCATTCATGTCCCGCTATTGGTTATTGACCGGAGACGTGTCTCGGTCATGTCTACATTGTTCTCGAACCGTAGGGTCCGCACGCTTAAGGTTATGATGACAGTTATTATGAGTTTATGCATTTTGATGTACCGAAGGAGTTCGGAGTCCCGGATGTGATCATGGACATGACGAGGAGTCTCGGAATGGTCGAGACATAAAGATTGATATATTGGACGGCTATGTTCGGACATCGGAATGGTTCCGAGTGGTTTCGGATAATACCGGAGTGCCGGAGGGGTTACCGGAACCCCCCGGGGAAGTAATGGGCCTATTGGGCCACGAGGGGAGAGAGAGGGCTGCGCCAGGAGGTGGCGCGCGCCCCCCCATGAGGAGTCCGAATTGGACAAGGAGGGGGGCGCGGCCCCCCTTTCCCTCTCCCTCTCCCTCTCTTTCCTTCCCCCTTCCCCCTCCTAGTTGGACTAGGAAAGGGGAGTCCTACTCCCACTAGGAGGAGGACTCCCCCTCCCTTGGCGCGCCTCTAGGGCCGGCCGGCCCTCCCCCCTTGCTCCTTTATATACGAGGGCAGGGGGGCACCCCAAGACACAAGTTGATCCTTGAGATCGTTCCTTAGCCGTGTGCGGTGCCCCCCTCCACCATATTCCACCTTGGTCATATTGTCGCAGTGCTTAGGCGAAGCCCTGCGTCGGTAACACATCAAGATCGTCACCACGCCGTCGTGCTGACGAAACTCTTCCCCGAGAGCTTTGCTGGATCGGAGCCCGGAGAACGTCATCGTGCTGTACGTGTGTCAAGAACTCGGAGGCGCCGGAGTAACGGCGCTGGGATCGGTCGGATCGCAAGGAGGACGTACGACTACTTCCTCTACGTTGTGTCAATGCTTCCGCTTCGGTCTACGAGGGTACGTAGACAACACTCTCCCCTCTCGTTGCTATGCATCACCATGATCTTGCGTGTGCGTAGGAATTTTTTTGAAATTACTACGTTCCCCAACAGTTCCTAGTTTATGGAGGTGAGGAAGAGCTCGTCATAAAGGGTTACGCCGATGCTAGTTTCCAAACCAACAGAGATGATTTTCGATCATAGTCCGGATTCGTGTACGTCATGAACGGAGGAGCAGTGAGTTGGATGAGTTCCAAGCAAGATACAGTGGTCGATTCTACCACAGAAGCCGAATACATTGCGGCTTGTGAAGCTGCGAAGGAAGGTGTTTTGATCCGGAACTTTCTGGATGATCTTGGTATGTTCCCAGCCTCGGTAAAACCGTTGGACCTTTATTCTGATAATTCTGGTGCCATCGCACAAGCCAAGGAGCCGAGGAATCACCAGAAGGTCAGACACATAGATCGGAAATATCACCTGATATGAAAGATCGTAAAGAATGGTGATGTACAGTTATGCAAAATTCACACGTATGCAAATGTTGCAGATCCGTTAACTAAGCTGCTTCCACAACCCAAGCATGAGGGGCACGTTAGAGCTATGGGCATTCAATGTCTATCTGATTGACTCTAGTGCAAGTGGGAGACCGTTGGAGATATGCCCTAGAGGCAATCATGTATGATGATATTTCCTATGTGTTTATAAATAAATATAGTCCTTGGACATTATCAATGATGTGTATCAGCAAGTACGTGACTTGTTTGTGGGACTATGCATTGCATGATGATTGTCCTAAAAGGTCCCTAGTCGAAAGGGCTATGTGGACGCACAACCGACTAGACTAGCATATGACACGATCGATGGCTTGGTCTCACTAGCCATGAAGCATTGGATGCTAACCGAATAATATGGACTTGGAAAGGTCTGGTCGGATTTGACGTAGTCGGATCCGAGTCGAGATAAGGTCCGAGTCGGACAGACCCAACTATGAGACGCAACGATATGTCATCTGTGAGTCTCTAGTACAACATATGTTCTATGTCCTAAGACCTGAGTTGACGCATGTACTCGGGATGGTGACAGACTTGCTTTGGGCTGACCAAACGCTACTCCGTAACTGGGTAGTTACAAAGGTAGGTTTCAGATTTGTCCAGACCCATGCTGCGAGACATGGTCGAGCAAGATGGGATTTGCCCCTCCGATTAGGAGAGATATACTCTGGGCCCCTCGTGTGATCTGACCAAGATAAGCATGACCATGCGATTAGGATTATGAGATAATCCGGTTTGTGGTCGGCATCACTAGAACGAGAAAGAGGTCGGGCTAGTACAAGGATGACAATCTCGCCTTAAGCCCGAAAATATATATCGTGTGGCAAAGGGAACAGAAGTGTGACATGTTGTATAGGTTCACCTAACTAGCTTCATAGTTTGCTTGGTGTTCGGCATGCCTTGCTAGAGGCCGCTACCAACCGTGCAGTTTGGAGGTGATCCAAACTGCGACCAAGCCGGCTTTAACCTAAGGGGTCCCGCGCTTAAGGGAAGGAACCTACGAGGTCGGATCCGAGGACACTGGTCGGATGTGATCCGAGCTGTATTCGGATTGTGGCCGAGTAGACTTATGGGCTTTAGGGTTCGTGCGAGGCCCAAGTGTTGAGCCCGCGACGGACACCTATATAAAGTGGGGTGCGCCACACTCATGCGGTTGATCGCTTTGGCGCTGTCACTAGGGTTTGCATGTGTTGCGAATAGACACCTCCACTCGCCACCGGTTGTGTGATCGGACCTAGCAGTCAGCTTCATGACATTCCTCCTGCACGCGCGGATACCGTTAGAGGGGGTGCACTTGCGACGCTCCAGCAAACCTGTACGTGGGAACCGACGACCGACTGTTCGAGGGAGATCGGATGAGGATGAGATGATCCACGCGGACGCGCTGCCCCAACTCTTCTTCCGCTGCACGGCACTGCGTGTCTAGTGGTAACGAACTGTGATCCATCTCCCGTAGCATGTTCCTGGTTGTTTTGCGCATAGGAAAATTTTAATTTGCAGTCGACGCACCCTACCGTAGAACCCAACACTATATGCACTGCATTTTGGAACGGAGGGAGGAGCATACGGCAGTTGCTAACACTCACGTGGAAGATTTGTGTTTAGGAGGAGTGGCTACTCTGTTAAATGACATGGCAAAACTGACACTGTTGGATGCCGATCTAACGGTTCTTACGGTGTTCGTCGGGAAATGGCTTGTGGTGAACGTTTGTCGAATAATGATTTACGGACACATGCATTGCATTGATAGATGCCCCCTCTCTCTGACGCACACACGCACCCTCACGAGTCACGACTCTCCCGACTCCTCTCGCATCCACCGTCTATCTGCAGGTAGACGTCACACAGATATGTGCTCTTCACACCCTACCCTCAGAACTTCTAAAAAACAAAAGATGTCGCGCACCTTTTATTTTAGCTCACACGTCACACACTTATACTATTACTCTTGTGGATAACGTTCTTTAGGCATAGTATATTGTACTCTCACGAAGAGAAGCGGTGGAAGCACGCACTAGTTCTCTCCACTCGCGGGTACACGTAGGAGCGCATTTTTTTGAAGCTGGTACAACAAAATCACTCCACTATATATATCAGCAGGAGCCTCAGCGCTTGCTTTACTAGGGTTCCTCTCTTTCACTCTCTCATGCTCTCCAGATCTAAGCAAGACATAGGTGGCCACACTCTCTCTCTCTCTGCTCACGGCTGGTCACAAGTCCGGTCGGACCACCTCGACCAGGGCAGGAGTGTAGGTGCAGCGTTCACGCTGTCGTCGGCGATGAGGGAGGAGACCAACGGCTGCCGCGCGCCCCGATCGGCGGCCGTGCCGTTCTCTCCAAGAGAGCGCCAGCTCGGGAGGGCCTCCAACCCCTTCTTCCTCCCTGTGGTATTGTGGCCAAGATGTGGCATCCCGACGCCGTCTTTGCCACATGCCGACGACCCTCACGTATATATTCCTTCGAAACCTGCCTTGCTCTAGTTCCCCAGCTCCCCATGTGGCTGCGTGTGGATCTTTTTCTACTTCTGTCAGCTATTCCAAAGCCACCTAGACATTTACTATTATTAGAGGTAAAGCTAGTCCATACAGATGAATCTAAGAGTTGGTTCAAACAGGGAAATGGTAAAGTTGCAACATGAATCTAGGACTTGGTTCTAAGAGGAAACGGGGAAAGTAGTAGATACTGGCCATCCAACTGGTCTATTGGTTGAAAAGGCGAAGAAAGCATGGTGGATGGCGAAGGGTGGGGGGAAGTGGACCTGTCTCTTGGTTGAAAAAGGAAAGAAAGTGAGGGGTGTTGGGGGACAATGCAAATGAGACTGAGCAGGTCTAGATTTCCAGTTCTCACATAGGAAAATGTCACCGAGGAGATAAAAAATGGGACAAATGCAGACATGTTGCCTGAGTGTTTGCCACCCTCGGCAACCACATCTGCCTCACCACTTTATGCCCCTATTATCCCTACGCCCATATCGCTACCATTAATGTTAAATCACATGAAGCATTAAGCAATGCCACCTAATGTCACTATAAGTAATGGTCTAGTGTCATCGATAAATTAAAGCAATGCCACCACCATTTTATGAAGTCCTTCCGTCTTGCTTTATTTCCCATGAATTGTGTTTCTGCAGTTACACTTAAATCTCACACCGCTAACATTGCTTCATCCCAGTGGAATTGCACAAATTTGATTGCACATTTACTGACCACCATGTGCTACTCTCATGACAGTAATATTAATGCTATTGTTCTGCATGTTAATTTAGTGGCAGTGTTGATGTGATGTGATGCTACTTACTTAAGGGCACTTTTATATTGTGAGTCTAGTGCCAACTATAACACAATAGATGCTGTTGTTAATCATACGCCACTGCAAATATATGTCACTGTTTAAATAACTGTATTTTGTATTTGCGCAAACAGGGATGTCTGTCTCATATCGTTTCTATCTACGCAATCAAAAGTACACACCTCAATTTTAGTACAACTGCACAAAATGAGATGGCTATTCCTAGCTGTCGTCCTCTAACCACCAGTGTTCTAGGTATTCCTACATTGGTTCTAACTAGGTAGAATGACCAATGCGATCTAAAAGAAGTTGATTCGTACGTTTTACTTCCTGATTGCAGTGCAGGGACGAGTGAAAACAACTGCATCCTAGTCCGGAATGACTATAAGAAATATGTCAACTTGCGACCATCACTATTGGTCACTGAAAGGTCATTGTTTTTCGTTTGCGGCCTTTTTGTGACAAAAAATGAAGGTCAAAAGCTGGCGGTCGTAAACTAAAATTCACGACCTTATTTGTGATATGTAAAAGGGCGTTGGTTCTTTGACCAAACTTTTGGTCACTAGAAGCCTCCCCAAGCCACGTAGGATCCAACGTGGCAAGCTGACGTGGAAAAGAATCAGCCTGGTCCAATTCGGTATTTATATGGGTTGAGCCCATTAATTCAGCCCATTTAGTATATTTATTTCTGTTAATTTTTGTCACCTACATGAGCCAAGCCCAACTGGTCAGCCCGTCAATTCTTATGCATGTTTGGCCTTTCAAGAATATATGTGCAATTTTGTGCAGCCCATTTCTGGTTTACATTCAGCCTTTTTATACATTCAAATAATAACTCAATCCTGGAGTTGGTCAAGTACTCTTTTCAGCCCATTCACATATTCATACATATGATCCTCCTTTTCGACAAATTTTGCAAATAATTTCATATTTCGGCACTAAATATGTTTACATCACATGCCATAAAGCCCTACAAAATAGTATCACTTGTTCCTATACAAAACTATCAAATGATACGTACAACAAAACAGAATACAGAAAATTTAGTTCAACAAAAATAGGTTTTGTTCCTCTTCCATCTTCCAGAACACACAACACTTGTGAAAATAAAGATGCCACAACAAAAATGGAAGGATCAGCCACTAGAAGCATATTGAATACAAGGGAAACAATCAAACTAAAGAAATGAAAGGCACGCACTGTCAAAATTTTGACAGCATGAATATTTTTTATATTACCATAACAAACAGAAATGTAATCTGATTGCACAAGACACATGACATTATCACACACCCAGACGAGCGAAGCATTAACTTGTGAGGATCAGACAAACAAAGCATTCATGCTGATGATTAACTTATAAGCCCAGCCACCCTCAATCCTCAATAGAACACTAAGTTTTACTACTCCTGGCAACCTAATACACTACAGCCCAGAGGCACCTCAATACATTACTGTCACAGTGGGGATGAAAGGTGCTTGTTAATTAAAAAGGCACCTCAATTTTAGCACAACTAGGAGAAGGCGTCCAAGCACAAAACAGACGCAGCCATTCCCTCCTTGCTGCAAGGCTCGCTTCAAAATAGAGTAGGCAGTAGTACTCGTCAATGTGAAAATCAGATATATTTTTTTGGGTTGATGATAAACACTGGCACTAAACTGAAAAGTAAACTTGAACTGAACATTGTATATGGTACGTTTGGTAGTGCTTCATTTCCTGATTTAATTAGCATCTGCTGTAGTATTATTAAAACTTTCCTAAATTATACAGCAAGCACTCGTTAATCTAAGAAATACTGTATAGATTTTGAGCGTTTATAAACACTGGCACTCATCTCAAAATGTACACTTAAACTGAACACTATTAACGTTACTTTCAAGCATTCAGTACCATTTCGTCCCCAGCTCAGGCAAAACATCAAACATGCAACATGCAAACTGATAAAAGCACATGTAGAGAATATGCAGTTCAGGATGGTCTGAGTATCTTCACCAAGCTCCGTTTTCGATAGTACTTACAGAGTTTATTGGTTGCAGAGCCATCTATGCGTAGACCTCGTCATTGTCCTTGTTAGCCTGTGCAAAACAAGGAGCATTCATCAGGATTAAATGGTTAATGCTTAAGGCCACTAACCCCTACACCTGAACCTGAAGATGAACCAAGTACACCTACATGCATGGTGATGTTGTGGACTTGACACAACAGCTGCGATGGCAGGCTCGGGTAGGGTAGTTCGGGGTGCGTGAGTTGGGTGTCTTCTTGGTGGTTGTCGCGACCTGCAAGATCAAAAAACCTCAACAATCCATGTATGAAATTAAGCGATATAAATCAAATGACATATACATGTCTGATGGGTTTTCTTGTAGATTGAACCCTCGGAACACATGATAGGAAAGGTAGAACATGTATCGTGAATGATAGCATGCAATATATATGGTCAGTCTGGGGGTTCTACAAAAGATTAAGATAAGAAAGAAGTTCTTCCCTGGACTGGTTAGTTTTAGAAGCTCTAGCGCAAAATCGACTCCAGGAAAGATCGACAATCCAATTCACAGATATAGAGAAAAGTAATACTTAAAAACGGGAAAATGTCTAAACAGCAAGCTAGCTGCATGTTATACAACATCAGCTTATTTCACTGCTCCATGGATGGAGCTTACAATACACTAACCACTTAGACGCACTAATGCAGATTAAAGGGATATGCATGTGTTTGTGCCTATTGGTTTAGGTAGATCTATTCTGGATACCAATGTTTATCTCCTTAGACCTTAGGCTTTCCATCAAACTGGTATGCTACAACGAACTGAATAATTCAAGGAATCACCTAGTAGTGGTAAGAATATACAATTGTACAAATGTAGTGCAAAAAGACTAACTACGCAACAGTAACTTCCTAGAGCAGGCAATGTAAAAAGATGTGAATCTCAAATTATAGCAGCTGTAGTGGTTCAATATAGTTTATGAAATATAATTTAAAGGAGAGCAGACTGCCTTTATATGATTTTGGTTACTACCAATTGTCTGTACGATTGCATTAGTGCGTCAACACGCAAGAACAATTTATGCTGTCGTGCCAACAATTTATGCTACAAGCCAACAATATATAAGCTCGTGCCAGTGTTGCTGCTCTTTTGCTCTGCTCCTTGTGCTGCCACCAGAGCTCCCCCGATGGCCTGGAAGAAGAATACTGTTAATTGAATATTGTTACACTGAGTACTGATCCTAGTGTTAACTGAATATTGATCCCTAGTGTTGACTAGATCTGCATCTAAACTGAATACTGATCCTAGAACTTGCACATAATCCTTGGAGATTTATACTGGATTAATACATTTGTTTAGTATAATGGAGTCCTTAAACAAGCAATGATATTTTATCAGTGTTGAACAAGCAACTCCAGTATAAATTTGAACAAGCAATAGTATTTGTCAATGCTGGAGATACAGTCAAAACTGTAATCACAAAGAATGATTGAGTGCATTGGAGATACAGCCAAACATTTGTTCTTGAACAAGCAATGATACTTCTGTAATTCAGTAACAAAGCTTACAATTTCATTAAGAATTCGACAGGAGGAAATTTCAGTAAGGAATTCATAGGGAAAATTTCAATAACAACTAGCATAAGTGTACAATAAAGTAGTGTATGCTTCAGTGTGCCATTCTACTGCATTGCTTAGTAGTGCATGGTTCTCCGGTGACTCAAGTGCAGAAGTGGGTAGGATATTCTACACCTGAAGCGTACAACCTCAACAAGCATAGCACACAGTAGCAGAATTAGACAGTCTGATCCTGATGAGAATTTTGGGGTCATTTCATCCCAAACCTCTCAGCTTCACACAACTAAACCAATGTCCCGGGAAGGAATCACCAGAAATTTTACCACATATAGTACAAGCACAACGAAGTAGCATACCGAACAGCAGAGCAGGTAGTGGGGGAGGAGAGGGGGCGGAGGAGCGGCTGCTTGCCTTGGCTACGTAGTCCATCTCCGCAAACTTGAAGGCAATGCCGAGGCAGCAGAAGAGGACGGAGACATTGGAGCAGGCGCGCGAGAAGTCCCCCACCGCCATCGCGGGCTGCTGCTGCTGCTTGGCAACGGCCGCGAGCTGCTCGAACGACGCGTCGATCCGCCGCAGCGGCTTGTCCGTCTCGTTGGATCCCATCGGCATCGGTGGTTCTTAGCGCCACCGCGGTGGTGCCCACAGCATCGAGGATCTCGCGGTTTCTCAGGGACTGGCTCGCCGCCGCCAGGGCCGATGCTACCATCGCGTCGCCAGGGCCACAGCCACGCGGTCGACCGGCGCCACACGGAAGCAGTTGCGGATCTGGGCCCCGACGGCGCGGACCCCCTCCACCAAGGACACCCCGTCGTTGGCCGCCATGGAGGGTTGGCCATCAAGGAGGAAAGGGTCTCAGGCTAGGGTTTGGTCTGGAAGTGGGGAGTGTCGCTCGAATCGGCATGGAGGAGGCCGGGATTGGGGGAGGTCTGCGACGGCGGCTGGGTTGGAAGCGGTTGTTATGCATCTGGTTGTCATGCCCTGCTAGTTGCTAGTATTCCTTTCATATGCTTATGCTTTCTAGTAGTACATGTTGATGTTGGTGATGGTCTTCGGTGCATGACGGTCGTCTGTCCCGAGTACCGTTGTTATCCATGTTTCATTGCATCCAGTTGGTTAGACGATTGCATGGTAGCATTGTTGATATGTCTTGCATGATATTTATTATTGATGCTAGTGGTCATGCTAGGTTTCTATGAGTAGTGTTGTACTTGTGATATTCATGCTCGTCATTATACTATGCTCAGTTGGATATGATTCATTGTGGTTATGGTGGATAGTTATGTTGCACCCCATGCTTATGTTGATATCATGTTTATGCATTATTGCATCATGTTATTTTATCATGGCTCATCATATTACATTCAAGTTTAACCGGATTAAGTTGAACTTGAACAACCGTTGGCTGAGTCATGGTGCCACCAAATCGAGCTGACCAGTGCAACCACACTTGCCTTATGGGGGGGTCCTAACTGGGTCTATTGTCGTGCCTCTCACCGGTGCCTCCAACTAGGGAAGGTTATGGGCATGCATACCCTGATCAGGTAAGCAGACATAACCTTGTGTGCCCGTAGTTGGATGATAAGCGCTTTTGTCCCTGTTTGGGACGGACCACGAAGGTGGTCGTTGTGTCTTTGGTAGGCACGGGGCCACCCAGGACTAGCCCAATGGGGAGTGAGTCGGAGTGGCCGAGAGAGTGTCATGGCAGTAGATCGGTTTTGTCGGAACGCCGTTGGTCCACCTGAATGGGAGTGCGAGGCCATGGGTTCCGTGGTGTGGGTACAGTGTACTAACCTCTGCAGAGTGTATATTAAATCTATGGATAGCCGTGCTCATGGATAAGGGCCCAGTTCGTAGTCGGTCCCACTATGAGTCAATAGTATTAATAATAACTTGATTAATGACAACCCCGGTTTGACGAGGAGATAAGTTGGTTGTGATTGCCGGAAAGATCACCGTGTAAGACCAAGTGTTGGTCATGGTTGTGATCGCCGGAAAGATCACCGTGGTATCGAGGATACCGAGTTGTTGTACATTCGTGATGTTGTGCAAGAATCGTGGGTAAAAACCAAGCTCCTTGTGGTCATTTAATGATTACTACGGTATTGTTTATACCAAGCTTGATTTGATCCTGAGATGATCGTGTGATGTCCGAGGTTGGTAAGTGATGCATGTGATGGTTACGAGGTAACCCGAACAGAATAAATGGTGCATGTAGTGTCATCATGTTGCATGCTAGTATCATCAGATTTATATGTTCATGCCATGATCATATATTGTCCTAGCGATATTATATTCATATTGTTCATGCCATGTTATCCTGATGATCTCATGATAATCCCTGTTTAACCTGTAATTGCCATACTGTTGTTTGTCTTGAATGCTTCTGGTTATTGTGAGCTTGCAAGTACATTCAATGTACTGACATGGCGTGTCATGCCAGCTTGCAGGTCGTGCCTGTATTGCTTGCTTGTTTGGTGTTGTTCCTGTGTTCGCGAGCTAGGATAAGCGTTCCAGCCAGAGTCCCTGCGGAGTGGAGTTCACCACCGTCGTCGTTGTTCCGCTGCCAGTAGTTTTTCCGCTGCTTCGAGTTGTTCTGCTGCTTGCATAGAGCAACTGGGGATGGCGTAGTGTTGCCGTGCCGATGTTATTCATTGTAATATCAGAGACCTTGTATTCATATCCGTGTAATAATAGAAAGCTGGTTTGTTCTATGCTAAGAAGTGTCGTATTCCAGAAGACTTCTCCTCGATCTCTGGGCTGGAATACGGGGCGTTCCGGTTTCTCTGAGCCGGGGTGCCACAGGCTTGGTATCAGAGCAAGTATGGGTGTAGGATGTCCTAGCCCGCGCGAACGTTAGAAAGTGGTAGTATAGACCCCAGTTGGTTTGTTGCATTTGTTTGTCGCATAACATGCATATAGATTATTATTTTGTCGCTAACGGTTAATCTTGTGAGTATAGGTGGCATCGTTTTCGGTCCACCGCCTACACCCTCCTTCTTAGCATGTCTCCTCTTTGGTGTTCGGCGTCATCATTGTCCCAGCAGAGTGATGCTCTTGTACCCAGAGTCCCAGGCACCATTTGCAGGAGTTATGCTCAGGTGTCGCGTATATTTTTCCACCACCGACCCATATTATTTCGGTGATAGACTTGTTTCTATCCTGAATCATGTCATCCATCCCGTCCCTTTGGCAACCCTTACTGATCTTGGTTATCAGAAAAGGGCAATGCTAGCGAGCCTTGTTTTTCCACCGCTACCCTACCCAGTCATTCTATTCTTTGGACGTGTACGAATCCCTTTCGCACGCTTGATGATGATGTGGTCGTGACTTTTGTGTCTCGCTACTTGATCGTCAAGTCCGTTCTCACCTGTGTATCCATCCAGATCCAACCACTATTCAGCTAGTGCTTGGTGTAGCTTCGGTTACGCCAACTCCTTCCACACATGGATATAATTTTCGTGCACACTGCCACAGCATATTAGACCGTAATACCGGAGTTTCTGTGCGATTTGTGTGCTTAGGTGTGCATGCATATTATGGTGTGAGTAGCATGAATATGTGATGATTGCTTGATTAATTTATTAGTAGTATGCTTGGGTGCTTTTGTTTTAGTCGTTCCTTTTGTTTGTTTCTTTGGGCCTTCGGTGTTACAAATTTTCCCCCTATTAAAGTTGCTCGTCAGCCGACACCGGACCCGAAGAGTCAGCAAGAAATGCATATATTTGGAAACTCAACTAAACAAAATGGAATTGTCAGCAGACTGCAGTGAAATTGGAAATAGCTCATCTGAATACAAAAGAAATCCTGGATGGAATGTCATTATAAATTTTGCATTAAGGTGCACTCCTCATAGCAGAAATGATCAAATCAGCAAGAAGATAAATTGTGTGCAAGATTGACAGAATATTATCAAAGGTACTCAGAAAGGAGGATAGTCCTGCAAAACCCCGTTTCATACAAGAAATCAATAACAAAAATATTAATATGGTTATATATGTGGAAATCGGTCCGTATATCACAATAAGAAGCTTCTGGTGTAAGCAACCTAATCTTCCCTCGCAAGATACCCGAGAAGCTTCCAAGGAAAGATTCATCTATCTTCCTTAGTATGATACATGGATGATTTCCCGTACAAGGTACTCTGCCTTCTTCAGTAGGCAACCAGAAAAGCTTCCGGCATAAGGTACTGAGTCTTTCCCCAGCAAAGTCTTTAAGAGGGTAAGCTTCTGAAGCACGATACCCAGTCTTCTTCAGCAAGCTGTTCGATGAAAGTTTCGAGCACAAGCCAGCCAATCTTCCTCAGTAAGACATTGGTACAAGGTAGTACACTATGAATTGATAGCATATGGCAGTGAATCCCAAGAATCAGATCCGCAACATTTTGGTTAGAAGCAAGAATCAGTCAGAATACACGTCTGTCTCGGGATTCAGATTCTCATATATATGCGGTGAGCATACCACCAAGATCTTACAAGTCACTCGGATGAGGATCTGACAATCACGTGAGGATGGTTAAGAGAAGAAAGCCAGTATACACCGCAGTGTGACAAAGGATTATGAGGATTGACGACATCAATGAGCTCAATGCAAGTACCCGTGAACCTGGAAAATGATCCTGATGAGCCCTTGTCCCCTTTTCCCCAATGACGGCACCACGCCTGTGATCTAAGCTGTTTTTAGCTATCCGGGGTGGATGCCGATTTTTATTTCTCTCTTCAACGACTGTGACGAGTTTTGAGCTACTTTTCGGCCGTCTCGTACAGCTGTTGAGTTTCTTTTTGTGACAGTAGCCCTATAGCTGCTTTTTGGCTATTTTAGGGAGCTGCCACCTTCTTCTTATCAACCCGGTCTCATGTTCTGAGCTGCTTTTCGGCCCCCTGAGCCGTGGTTAAGTTATCTCAGTAATGTCCCAGATCTGAGTTGTAAAGACCGTTCTGGTGGCTACTAATTTATTTGTTGATTTCTTGCAAAGGTTCGGATGCTCATTTTCCTGCGGTCAGAACTTGAGGGGTGTTGAACCTGCCATTAAAATAGGGTACATTGTCAGAAAAATGAGGACAGGCTACGATTGCCGAAAAATTGTACCGACAGTACCTATGGTGATACGAAGAAGCAATATGTTCCAGCTCTTTCAGCCAAGGATCCAGACCAATAAAACGATAATGAAGGAGCAAGACCAGTGATGTGGGTATGAAAATTTTTGCAAGACCCGCTGAAAGTGCAACTATCCCTAGGTGGTTTTGGTAATTAAAACAACATATAGCTCATTGAGCTAATGCTATTCCAAGACAATTATTTCAGGAAAGCTCAATGATTGGCATGGCATGGATGGTGAAAGTGGAACCCTCAAAATGCTAAGGACAAAGGATTGGCTCAAGCTTCAAGCTCAAGACTCTTCATTTTATATTTTAGTGATCCAAGATCACATTGAGTCCATAGGAAAAGCCAATACTATCAAGGAGGGATGAGGTGTTGCTTAATGAGCCTTTTGCTTCATGTGCTTAATGATATGCTCCAAAATCCTCAGCTACTTTCCCATATCCACATTTGACCTGAACCCTAAGCCAAACTCGGTCCTACCGATTCTTTCTATCCGGCGCCACCGAGTTTCATATGTCATAAGCCACTGCCAAACCCTAGCAAATCGGTTCTACCGATAGGGATCTCGGTCTCACCGATATGGGGTTGCAATCTCTCTGTTTCCCTTTTGTAACTTTTCGGTCTCATCGAAAGAGCAAATCGGTCCCACCGAGATTGCAATGTAAACTCTCTGTTTCCCTTTTGTAACTTTTCGGTCTCACCGAAAGAGCAAATCGGTCCCACCGAGTTTACCTGACCAACTCTCTGGTTAGCTAATTACCAAATCGGTCTCAACGAGTTTGTGTAATTGGTCTCACCGAGATTACGTTATGCCCAAACCCTAACCATATAGGTCCTACTGAGATGCATGTCAGTCCCACCGAAAAACTCTAACGGTCACTAGGTTTACTATTTCGGTCCGACCGAGTTTATTGATTCGGTCCCACCGAGATTGGTAAATTGTGTGTAACGGTTGGATTTTAAGTGGAGGCTATATATACCCCTCCACCTCCTCTTCATTCGTGGAGAGAGCCATCAGAACACATCTACACTTCCAACTCATATGTTCTGAGAGAGAACCACCTACCCTTGTGTTGAGGCCAAGATATTCCATTCCTACCATATGAATCTTGATCTCTAGCCTTCCCCAAGTTGCTTTCCACTCAAATCTTCTTTCCACCAAATCCAAATCCTGTGAGAGAGAGAGTTGAGTGTTGGGGAGACTATCATTTGAAGCACAAGAGCAAGGAGTTCATCATCAACACACCATTTGTTACTTCTTGGAGAGTGGTGTCTCCTAGATTGGCTAGGTGTCACTTGGGAGCCTCCGACAAGATTGTGGAGTTGAACCAAGGAGTTTGTAAGGGCAAGGAGATCGCCTACTTCATGAAGATCTACCGCTAGTGAGGCAAGTCCTTCGTGGGCGATGGCCATGGTGGGATAGACAAGGTTGCTTCTTCGTGGACCCTCCGTGGGTGGAGCCCTCCATGGACTCGCGCAACCGTTACCCTTCGTGGGTTGAAGTCTCCATCAACGTGGATGTAGGATAGCACCACCTATCCGAACCACGAGAAAAATATCTGTGTCTCCAATAGCGTTTGAATTCTCCAAACCCTTCCCTTTACATTCTTGCAAGTTGCATGCTTTACTTTCCGCTGCCTATATACTCTTTGCATGCTTGCTTGAATTGTGTGATGATTGCTTGACTTGTCCTAAAGTTGCTAAAACTGCCAAGAACTAAAATCGGGACAATGTTAAGTTTGTATTTGGTCAAGTAGTCTAATCACCCCCCCTCTAGACATACTTCCGATCCTACAAGTGGTATCAGAGCTTTGGTCTCCATTTGCTTTGATTTCCATAGCTTTTGGTGGTCATAGCCTTGGTTTCACAACCTAGGAGAGTATGGCGTCTAGTGAGGGAAATTATCACCGTAGAGGTCCTTACTTTGATGGTACTAATTTTGCTAGTTGGAAACATAAAATGAAAATGCATATTCTTGGACATAACCCCGCCGTTTGGGCTGTTGTGTGTGTTGGTTTGCAAGGTGACTTCTTTGATGGAAAAGAACCAAACCGTGAAGCTACCGCGGATGAGTTGAAGATGCTACAATACAACGCTCAAGCTTGTGATATTCTATTCAACGGATTGTGCCCCGAAGAATTCAACAAAATCAGCCGTCTTGAGAATGCAAAGGAAATTTGGGATACTTTGATTGATATGCACAAAGGTACCGACTCCGTCAAGGAATCCAAATTGGATGTGCTTCAAAGTCAACTTGACAAGTTCAAAATGAAGGATGGTGAAGGTGTCGCTGAAATGTACTCTAGGCTTGCTCTCATCACAAATGAGATTGCTGGCTTAGGAAGTGAAGAGATGACCGACAGATTCATCATCAAGAAGATCCTAAGAGCCTTGGATGGAAAGTATGATACCGTGTGCACATTGATCCAAATGATGCCCAATTACAAAGATCTCAAGCCAACGGAAGTTATTGGAAGAATTGTTGCTCATGAGATGTCGCTCAAGGATAAAGAGGAACTTCACCACAAATCAAGTGGTGCTTACAAAGCCTCATGTGAAGCCCCCACATCATCAAGTGAGAAACAAAACTTCAACGAAGAATTGAGCTTAATGGTGAAGAACTCCAACAAGCTCTACAAGAGTAGAAGCAAAGATAGAAGCTCCAAGTCAGGGTCCTACAATGACAAAAGATCTTCTAGTCGAGAGCGAAACTGCTACAATTGTGGAAGACGCGGACACTATTCCAATGAGTGTACGGCTCCCTATAAAAGAAGAGAAGATTCTCCAAAAAGAAGAGGCAAAAGAGAAGAATCACCATCAAGAAAGAGAAGGAGTAGAGATGATCGTTATGAACAAAGATACTCACGGAGAAGCAAGGATTCGGAAAGAAAGGAAAAATCATCAAGGAGCTACACAAAACGAAGACATCAAGCTCACGTTGGTGAATGGGTATCTGGCTCCGACTCCGACAACCACTCCGAGAGAAGTTATCACCCCGACTCCGAATATACTCAAGATGAAGGTGTTGCCAGACTAGCACTTGTGTCAACCAACTCCCACGACATATTTGACTCACCAAATGAAGGAATTGGAAGATGCTTCATGGCCAAAGGTTCTAAGGTAACTCACCCTGAGTATGTTGATTTTAATAGTGATGAAGATGACTTGTTAGGTGATGATGATTTACTTGTTGACAACTCTAGTGATGAATACTATGATGAAACATCAATTAATCATGCTAAAACAAATGACAATGATAAGGAGAAAATTGAGGCTCTAACTAAAGAACTAAACACTCTTAAGTTAGCTCATGAAACTATCTTCGAAGATCATCGAGAACTTTTAAGAGCTCATGAGAAGTTACGCTTTGAAAAGCTCAATCTTGAGCAAGAGCATGAGCTTTTAAAGGCAATCAATGATGATCTCCGCAAGAAAAGTTCTTCTTACATTGCCAAATGTTTACTCTTATCCACTTACATGCCTCAAGTCAAGTCTAGTAACAAGAACAAGAAAGATTCTTCCTCTAGTAGTAACAATGATCATGTTAAATCCAATATTGTTGCTTCTAGTAGTTCTCTTGATTCCACTAATGATTCTCTTAGCCAAGTTACACTTGAGCAAGAAAATAGCATATTGAAGGAAATCATAGAGAAAGGAGTGTACAAAAGCCTTGCCGGAAGTAAGCAATTCGAGGAGATTGTACGCAAGCAAGGAAGGCACCGGAAGAATCAAGGTGTTGGTTTTGAACGAAAGTTCAATGCCATTGGAGTTGAGTGGGAAGAAGATCAATACTCCAAGACAAAGTTTGTTCCTCAACAAGAGAAGTATGATCCTACTTCTTTCAAGGGGACACAAACTCAAGATGATCTTCCACCACAAGACTACAAGCAAAAAGGCAAGGACAAGCTTCAAGAGGAAATTGATGCATTTGAAGAAGGTCCTAAGACCTTAGTCAAGTGGATTCCCAAGACTACTTCAAGTTCCACTTCATCAAGTACGACTACAACTCCAAGGATTCCCATCAAGATGGTGTGGATCCAAAAGAAGAAGAACTAGAGAGTTCTCGAGGGTGACTCCGCCAACATACTTCACTCTTATCATTTTGGCAAGAACAAGTGCAATCAACTTCCACATCTTGCACTAGTTCAAGGAGTCACAAAACCTCTTGTTGGTAAGTCAAGGGACAAGGTAACCTAAAAGCTTTCATAGACATCATCTTGTGTGTGCATCACTCTATGTCTATGGATATACTTGTTTGTTTCTTGTGGGACTAACCCATGTAGGTATTGAAAGTGCAATTCACTCAAAAGGATAGCTCCAAGTGATCTACATCAACGTTGAGCATCCACATCTTCAACATCCACATGAAGTCATCATCGACAAAACCCAAGGTTAGTTCATCCCTCTTAGGGGGGATATCACATCTAGGGGGAGCTTTACTCTAAGACTTGAGCTAAAGCAACTCTAATGATGTGAACACAACAATGCTTTATGTAAAAGTGGTAACCCCACTTGAGCTTAAACGATGAGTATGACCTATGATCAAATGTTCTCATTTGACTCCTAAGTCAATATACTCATATATAGATGACCTAGTCATCGCCAATTGCTTGATAGATGATAGAATTGGTTGTGCATGCTTTGTCACATATTTCAATTGCCATTTTATTGTGTGAGCATGTTGGTTGCATATTTTACTCATTCAAGGACATCCACTTGTTGTTTTGATTGTTTGGCTTTATTGTTCTTTTGCCAAGTGGATGGACAAGAATGCCTAAGAACTTCCTCTAGCTATCTATGCTTTTCTCGTCTCAAACTCTATTCATGCTACATCACAAAATTGATCAAGTCAGATTCGAACCACTTTGTGTGAGGAGCACTTGGAGTCCCCGATTCGTCATAGACTTAAACTTCCAAAACCTCTTTGTGATTCTCGGTCTGACCGAAACCTCACTTTCGGTCTTACCGAGATCATTAAGTTGATCTATGTTTTCGATCTCGGTGCAACCGATTTGAACCATTCAGTCACACCGACTTGCAATAATTGTATACAGTTTTGCATCTCGGTGCCACCAAGTTGTTCCACTCGGTCACACCGACAGGGTCGGGCTATATATAGACACGGGCAAAAATTTGGAAATTTCTCCGAACCCCTTCGCCCGCGCCATAGCTCGCTCTGCCGACGTGGTCTCCGGATTGTCTCCTCGCCGCCAGCCACCTCCAGTCGTTGGTCTCCGTCGCCGTGAACGGGAATCAACCCCGCCGTTGCCGCCGTAGCGAGTCTCCGCCGAACTAGGGTATGGACTCGATCTTTGTGTTATTCCCCAATCTGATTCCTAGCACAGTGTGATAATAATGATTCTTGCCACGTTTGATAAACTCCTATCCAGTCAATGAACTCGTAGATTAGGTTTGATTCGAAAATTTTAGGGTTAGGTTTCCGCCGAAACCATCTCGGACCCACCGAGTTGAAAAACTCGGTCCCACCGATTTGGCTTATGCCATTGCACAAGTGAGACTCGGTCTGACCGAGTATTACTAATCGGTGTGACCGATTTTGGAACTTTGTGAAACCCTAGCAGTCTCGGTGCCACCGAACTGTGACTCGGTCTGACCGAGTTCACTAGTTTAGGTTCCAAAAACTGCTTTGGTATCACCGAGTTTAAAAACCGGTAGATCCGAAATGCTTTCTGTGGGAAACTAAAACTAAGTTTTGAATCATTCTCTTGCAAAAATCTCTGCATTTTGTGATGCTCATCCACTCTACCTCATCTATAAACTATTCACAGGGTCAACAGTCAGGTTGTTTATCATGTCAGACCTAAGTGATAGCCAGAATTTGTCAGAGCAGCCAGTGCAAATGAGTGAGGGCACTAGTCCCTCCAGTTCTTCAGATGATGGCAGCAGGAGCACCCCTAGCAACCTGCCAAAAGCTACCACAAGACAGAAGAAGAAGAGGAAGAGGTTGCTGCACCAGCACCTAAGGCACCCAAGCTAATGGGTGATGCCATAAGATCAGGGGCAACTGCATCTAAACCCAAGGAAGCACCTAAGGCTGCTTCCAAGGCCAAGCCAGCTCCAAAGCCATAACCAAAGAGGAATGCAAGAAGCATCCCAGCTGCTGAGAAGAACAAGGCCCCAGTGCCTGAAACTGTAGAAGAAGAGGAAGGCCAGGTGCTGAGAAGGTTGAAGCCCAAGATCCCAGACCACAATGATGCTCATCCTGTGGCTGAAGATATGAAGATCAGAAGAGACTCTGGACTAAGAAAGTGGAGAGCTGAGGATCCCTATGCTACCAGGAGGAGGACTGCTGTTAACTACAGGTTCCACACTAAGGAACAACAGGACTTTTATGAGACAGTCTTATTGGACAAGAAGCCAATTGTATGTGATATGAGATGGGTCGACTGGGAGTGCATCAAGGAAAATGAAGAGACTACCCTGGAGTGCAGGACAGCTTCAAGGCATGTGGAGTAGCAGACTTTGTTGGGCAGAAGCTCACAAAGTGGAATGAAGAGCTGATCATGCAGTTCTACTCCACAACACATTTTTATCCAGATGGGAGAATTTTTTGGATGTCTGAAGGTATGAGGTACCAATCAACAGTTGCTGAGTGGGCACAACTTATCAATGCCCCAGAGGAAAATGAAGATGACTTGGATGTCTATTCCAAAAAAAAGATGGATCATAACACTATGGCAAATATGTACAAGGAGATTCCAACAGATGATCTTGACACTCACCAGTTTGGGTCCGTAAAACACTTGTTGTCAGGTCTGCCTACGATCAACTGGATCCTTAGGCACACACTTTTGCCCAAGTCTGGAGATCACAGGATGATCAGAGGTCATGCCATTAACTTGCTACATATCTTTGATGTGCCTCAGAAATTCAAGGTCATGAGCCTCATAGTAGAGACTATCAAGAGGACTGCAGCAGATTAGAAGAGGAGCTGTGGTTATGCCCCTCAGATCCAGATGTTGATTAACTCAAGAATGGGCATAGACACATACTTGTTGGACAAGGAACATTTGCCTATTTATCCAGATTTCGAGGACAACCAAGTTGTGATGACCAAAGATGAACCATCTTCAGCCCATGCACAAGCCAAGAAGGAGAAGGCAAGTAAGGAGAAAGCTGCCAAGATGCCAACTCAAGAGGAGGCATCTGAGTACTTCTTGAAGAACAAGCAAGAGTAGATCAGTTACTTGATTGCATCCACCCTGTGGATTGAGAAAGGACTAGCCACCCTAACTCGGAACTAGGCGAGCTTAGAGAGAATCGTAGAACAAAAGTTCTATGACTTGGATATCAAGGTGACAGAGATTCAGACTGCAGTGGAGCAGCTCCAAGATGACATGCAGGAGAGGAAAGGGAAGACAACCAATGATGCATTTGCCAGAGTGCCACGAGCTCAGAGGTCCAGTGCAGTGCCAGTTCCTGACACAAGAGCCACTGCCTCAGCTCCAGCCACAGCACCAACCCAACCTACTCCAGCATCTACTTCAGCTCCAGCTCCAACCACGTCTACGGAAGCCTTCGTCCTTGGAGTGATCCAGACTCCACCACCACCGGAAGATCAAGCCTGAGTGTCAATTTAGCACTATGCATTTTCTAGGAACTTTTTGGTAACTTGTTGCCAAAGGGGGAGAAAATGTATAGATCATAGGCTTCGAGAGAGAGAGTGTTGCTTTTTTTCTCTCTTGCTTTATTTGGTGGTTTTTCAAACATTATTTGCTTTTGGTCGAGATACTTTGATATGCTTGTGAGACATTGATGATCATGTGTTTGATCATAAGCTACACTTATGCATGCTTGATATATCTTATCTATCTTATGTGGTCATTCACTTTTCCTTGGTGATGAGTGCATGTATTTCATTATTAATCATTTTGAGCGCTCCACCAAGATGTATGTGACATGGAAGAGTAACCCATAATTCGAACTCTTTGTGCATTTGCAGTCCAAAGCAAATTTTAAATATGCACAAATTTAGTGGGGAGCTCTCACTTATCACATACTTCTCAAAGCGACGATGTAATTCATTCTTATTATCATTTGTCGAAGCTTTGATCTATATGTTGTCATCAATTACCAAAAAGGGGGAGATTGAAAGTGCAACTATCCCTAGGTGGTTTTAGTAATTCATAACAACATATAGCTCATTGAGCTAATGCTATTCCAAGACAATTATTTCAGGAAAGCTCAATGATTGGCATGGCATGGATGGTGAAAGTGGAACCCTCAAAATGCTAAGGACAAAGGATTGGCTCAAGCTTCAAGCTCAAGACTCTTAATTTTATATTTTAGTGATCCAAGATCACATTGAGTCCATAGGAAAAGCCAATACTATCAAGGAGGGATGAGGTGTTGCTTAATGAGCCTTTTGCTTCATGTGCTTAATGATATGCTCCAAAATCCTCAGCTACTTTCCCATATCCACATTTGACCTGAACCCTAAGCCAAACTCGGTCCTACCGATTCTTTCTATCCCGCGCCACCGAGTTTCATATGTCATAAGCCACTGCCAAACCCTAGCAAATCGGTTCTACCGATAGGGATCTCGGTCTTACCGAGATGGGGTTGCAATCTCTCTGTTTCCCTTTTGTAACTTTTCGGTCTCACCGAAAGAGCAAATCGGTCCCACCGAGATTGCAATGTAAACTCTCTGTTTCCCTTTTGTAACTTTTCGGTCTCACCGAAAGAGCAAATCGGTCCCACCGAGTTTACCTGACCAACTCTCTGGTTAGCTATTTACCAAATTGGTCTCACCGAGTTTGTGTAATCGGTCTCACCGAGATTACGTTATGCCCAAACCCTAACCATATCGGTCCTATCGAGATGCATGTCAGTCCCACCGAAAAACTCTAACGGTCACTAGGTTTACTATTTCGGTCCGACCGAGTTTATTGATTCGGTCCCACCGAGATTGGTAAACTGTGTGTAACGGTGGGATTTTAAGTGGAGGCTATATATACCCCTCCACCTCCTCTTCATTCGTGGAGAGAGCCATCAGAACACATCTACACTTCCAACTCATATGTTCTGAGAGAGAACCACCTACCCTTGTGTTGAGGCCAAGATATTCCATTCCTACCATATGAATCTTGATCTCTAGCCTTCCCCAAGTTGCTTTCCACTCAAATCTTCTTTCCACCAAATCCAAATCCTGTGAGAGAGAGAGTTGAGTGTTGGGGAGACTATCATTTGAAGCACAAGAGCAAGGAGTTCATCATCAACACACCATTTGTTACTTCTTGGAGAGTGGTGTCTCCTAGATTGGCTAGGTGTCACTTGGGAGCCTCCGACAAGATTGTGGAGTTGAACCAAGGAGTTTGTAAGGGCAAGGAGATCGCCTACTTCGTGAAGATCTACCGCTAGTGAGGCAAGTCCTTCGTGGGCGATGGCCATGGTGGGATAGACAAGGTTGCTTCTTCGTGGACCCTCCGTGGGTGGAGCCCTCCGTGGACTCGCGCAACCGTTACCCTTCGTGGGTTGAAGTCTCCATCAACGTGGATGTAGGATAGCACCACCTATCCGAACCACGGGAAAAACATCCGTGTCTCCAATAGCGTTTGAATTCTCCAAACCCTTCCCTTTACATTCTTGCAAGTTGCAAGCTTTACTTTCCGCTGCCTATATACTCTTTGCATGCTTGCTTGAACTGTGTGATGATTGCTTGACTTGTCCTAAAGTTGCTAAAATCTGCCAAGAACTAAAATTGGGAAAAGGTTAAGTTTTTATTTGGTCAAGTAGTCTAATCACCCCCTTCTAGACATACTTCCGATCCTACACCCGCGTGGTGCAGAACCACTGTCAGCCAAGTCTGCAGACATTATCATACAGGTCAAACTCTTATGCTAGCCACGAAAGGCGACAATCAAATATTTGGTACGGATCCGATACTCAAGACAGTGGAACTAGTTAAGATGATTCAGAAACTTCCGCGATAAGCCAGAATCTATCAGGAAAGCGGTTATGACCCAACTCACTGTTTGGAACCCGAAGGACCTGCATTTAGTGGAGAAACCAATGCAAGGAGTTAGAGCTTGGGTATCCACCAGAAAAATCTGATCACCACTTCATGAAAGATTGTCAGTGCCGGATGACACACCCAACGGAAATCACTCTTGGATTTGTGAGACGGACATATATTTCAGTCATGAGAATCCATCATAGTCAGTTAAGTTAGCAGATCTAAAAAGAAATTGGAGCATGTATAAGCATGAACAAGCAAGGTAAGATCTGTCAGAAAATGGATATATTAAAGCAAACCACCCCAGGGCCAGTCAGATAAAAATTTAGTGGGAACAAAAACAAGAAAAAGGATACCCGAGTTGGAAACGGTTTCCTCAAGTCAGTATCTTCATACTTGTTCCCTGAGCAACCAAATCTCGAGGGCGAGATTTCTTTAAGGGGGTAAGGTTTGTGACAGCCTGATTTTTGGCCCTTTCTTTTTTCTTTTTGTTTTTCTGAGGTTTTTGCCTGAGTTTTCCTTTTTCCATGGCTAGGTGGTCTGGAAACTGAAGAAGATAACCTCTTCTTTGTTTCCAGAGTGGCTTGTCATTCCCAAATCCTTCCCTAGACCCTGTCATTTTCATCCTAGCCCAAATCCCAATATTCTTTTTATTGGGAATATTCCTTTTCTATTAAAGGAATAACTCAAATTGCCCTAGGTTGTGAAGCAAACTTTATTTCCATCACTCCTAAAATTCCCAAATAATTCTCGTAATTTTTTTGGGTCATATCTTTCTCAAATATGGCAAAATATTTCATTTGTCATGTTTATCATCATGCTCAAATAATTCATTTCCTATTCTGTCCTGAATGGCAGAATGTGAAGCAAGTGCCATTTATCTTTTCCCAATTGACCTCAAACTTGTTGGACACCTTTTCATGTCCATATAATTGCCTCATACCAAAATTCAACTTAATTTGCTTAGCAAATATTCCTGAGCAATTTTTCAAAGTTCCTGTCTGAGGGAAGTGGTTGTGAAGGAAGTACAATATAGGCATATCCAAATGAGTTTCCATTTTGCATGATCCTTCATATCATCATATCATAGCCCTCCACCAAAGTAGAGCTCATGTCATGCATCCATGAGAGCTCACCTTCAATTGTTTGATTTTGTCCAAAATTTCAGTTTGTGAAGCAAGTATATTTTATCTTGCTCCATTATGGCTGCATGTTTTTCTAGGCCTTCTATTATCCATATGACCTACCTCCACCCATTTTTGGCATGGTTAATCAAGCCATTGTTCCTGTAGAAATTTTGCAAGTGTCTGTCCAGAGGAGATGTTCGTGAAGCAAGTACTAGTTTGGCCTGGCCAATTGGTATGCGACTTTTTGAGCATCTTCATTGGACCAAATGATTCGGCCTTGCCCAATTTGAGCTCAATTTGACACTCCATGTGAGTGCATCATCCTAATCTAATTTCTGGACCAGTTTATGTGGTTGTTAAGCAACTACATTAAATCTTGATTCTAATCCTCTCCATGTTACCAGGGTGGAAGTCCTTCTTACCCTAAACCTACCAGACAACTCCATTGCTTCCAAAATCCTTCCTGTTGATCAGCAGTTCTCATCCAAGTTTACTGCAGTAAACTTCAGAGGTTAATTACCATTCAACCAGAGCTCTTTTCATTATTCTACTACCTCAGTTGTAACCTCCCCTGTAAGGACTTACCACCAGACAACAAGTTCCAGCCCCTCTCCCCCGCTACATGCCAGTGCACGCGGTGACCGCGACAATGGCGTGCCTGTGCACACGCTTTGTGTGCAGTGGCCGCGTCCAGTGACTGTTTGTGCTGGACCCCCTCCTTCTCTCGTTGCCTTCACGCGCATGAGTGTGTCCAGAAGCTGGCCCGTGTCATCGCCGTTCCCATGGACCCCTCTCCCCCTCCGTCCGCTTCCTCACCGACGCAAGCCGCTGCGCGCGCACGAGAGCACATTGGCGGTTTGGATCTGTTCGTCGCCATCGTCATCCTCCCCGTGCTCCGTTGGCCGCCTCTGCCCCGTGAGAGTCTCCCATGTGCCTCCCTCGTCGCCTGCCTCCGAGCTCGCGAGCGTGGGCACGCGTCCGCCGCGGCGCCAGCACGGCTCCCCCTCCCCTCGGCTATATAAGCCACCACGAGCTCCCTCGACCGAACCAGCCTCCTCACCTCTCCCCTCAAATGAGCTCGAGGAGCTCTTTGTTCCTCCCATGGCCGTCGTGCCCGTCGCATGCCCCCTCCTAAATTCGGGTAGTGCAGCCCCTTTCTCTCCGTTCCTCCACCTCCAAAGCACTCCACGGACCTCCTGGAGCCTCCCCATGTCTTTGCCTCGTCCCCGGAGCAGCTCGTGGCGTCGCCCCCGTGTCTGGCCGAAGCCCCGTCCGCTGCAGCCGCAACTCTCCTCGACACCGACCTCCTCGGAGTGTCTGGATGGTCCAGGACGGCGCGGCTCGGCCTGCTGATCTCGCCGGTAGGCAGCACGACACGGGAGGTGGACGGAGTCGCCGGCGGTCGTCGTCGGGGCGGCCGGCCTCGTCTCTGCCCCAGCGCGTCGACGAGAAGAAGAAGAAGGAGCTAGGAGGAGAGAGATGGATAAGGTGGGCCCCACCTGTAAGTGACCCAGGAGCCCGGCCCCGCCTTGCCACGCTGGATAAGTGGAGGCGTATTCTTCGGAATACGTCTTCCTAGCTGGAAAGCGTGTTTCATTCTGTTTCGGCCTAAAATACGTTTCCTCTTCTCTGAAAGCGTATTTCCTCTATGTTTCAGCTAGGAATGCGTTTTCCTTCAAGCAAAGACGTATTCTTTAAAGTACGCTTTCTGTTTTTCTGTCCAGGCCCAATTTGTAAAGATTTTTCTTACAGATGGGTCCCTGGCAGAAAACACTTCATATCTTTTTGACCACAACTCCAAATGAGGTGATTCCAAAGCCCACTTCTTCGCCTCGTTGAGCCCGTTCTATTGGTTTTATTTTCACTATGGTTTGACACTGTGAAAATTACCTTTTTGCCCTTGCACGTAAACAGCCCATCGAGAGAGAACTGTTTCCCGCAAATCTTTCCGCGGCTTCACCGCACTTCTCCCCGGTGCCTTCTTCATCCCCAGGCAAGCCACAATACCCACTTGAATGATAGTCATGCAGTAGCCATGGTTTTCAACTTGAATATTTATTAAATGATTGCTTGTTTAAAATATGGTTATCGTTGTTTCGCTAATGCTTCTGGATTAGTGCTTACTTTCTTGCTATGTTGTTATGCACATGGTTGTCATGCCCTGCTAGTTGCTAGTATTCCTTTCATATGCTTATGCTTGCTAGTAGTACATGTTGATGTTGGTAATGGTCTTCGGTGCATGACGGTCGTCGGTCCCGAGTACCGTTGTTATGCATGTTTCATTACATCCAGTTGGTTAAATGATTGCATGGTAGCATTGTTGATATGTCTTGCATGATATTTATTGTTGATGCTAGTGGTCATGCTAGGTTTCTATGAGTAGTGTTGTACTTGTGATATTCATGCTCGTCATTATACTATGCTCAGTTGGATATGATTCATTGTGGATATGGTGGATAGTTATGTTGCACCCCGTGCTTATGTTGATATCATGTTTATGCATTATTGCATCATGTTATTTTATCATGGCTCAGCATATTGCCTTCAAGTTTAACCGGATTAAATTGAACTTGAACAACTGTTGGCTGAGTCATGGTGCCACCAAATCGAGCTGACCAGTGCAACCACACTTGCCTTATGGGGGGTCCTAACTGGGTCTATTGTCGTGCCTCTCACCGGTGCCTCCAACTAGGGAAGGTTATGGGCATGCGTACCCTGATCAGGTAAGCATACATAACCTTGTGTGCCCGTAGTTGGATGATAAGTGCTTTTGTCCCTGTTTGGGACGGACCACGACGGTGGTCATTGTGTCTTTTGTAGACACGGGGCCACCCAGGACTAGCCCAATGGGGAGTGAGTCGGAGTGGCCGGGAGAGTGTCATGGTAGTAGATCGGTTATGCCGGAACGCCGTTGGTCCACCCGAATGGGAGTGCGAGGCCATGGGTATTGTTGGAAATATGCCCTAGAGGCAATAATAAAATGATTATTATTATATTTCCTTGTTCATGATAATTGTCTATTATTCATGTTATAATTGTGTTATCCAGAAATCATAATACATGTGTGAATACATAGACCATAACATGTCCCTAGTGAGCCTCTAGTTAACTAGCTCGTTGATCAAAAGATAGTCATGGTTTCCTGACTATGGACATTGGATGTCATTGATAATGGGATCACATCATTAGGAGAATGATGTGATGGACAAGACCCAATCCTAAGCATAGCACAAGATCGTGTAGTTCGTTTGCTAGAGCTTTTCCAATGTCAAGTATCATTTCCTTAGACCATGAGATCGTGTAACTCCCGGATGCCGTAGGAGTGCTTTGGGTGTACCAAATGTCACAACGTAACTGGGTGACTATAAAGGTAGACTACAGGTATCCCCGAAAGTATCTGTTGGGCTGACACGGAATGAGACTGGGATTTGTCACTCCGTATGACGGAGAGGTATCTCTGGGCCCACTCGGTAATGCATCATCATAATGAGCTCAATGTGACCAAGTGTTTGGTCACGGGATCATGCATTACGGTACGAGTAAAGTGACTTGCCGGTAACAGATTGAACGAGGTATTGGGATACCGATGATCGAATCTCGGGCAAGTAACGTGCCGAATGACAGAGGGAATTGTATACGGGATTACTTGAATCCTCGACATAGTGGTTAATCCGATGAGATCATCGAGGAGCATGTGGGAGCCAACATGGGTATCCAGATCCCGCTGTTGGTTATTGACCGAAGAGTCGTCTCGGTCATGTCTGCGTGTATCCCGAACCCGTAGGGTCTACACACTTAAGGTTCGGTGACGCTAGGGTTGTAGAGATATTAGTATGCGGTAACCCGAAAGTTGTTCGGAGTCCCGGATGAGATCCCGGATGTCACGAGGAGTTCCGGAATGGTCCGGAGGTGAAGAATTCTATGTAGGAAGTCCAGTTTCGGCCACCGGGAAAGTTTCGGGGGTCACCGGTATTGTACCGGGACCACCGGAAGGGTCCCGGGGGTCCACTGGGTGGGGCCACCTATCCCGAAGGGCCCCATGGGCTGAAGTGGGAAAGGGAACCAGCCCCTGGTGGGCTGGCGCGCCCCCTTGGGCCTCCCCTGCGCCTAGGGTTGGAAACCCTAGGGGTGGGGGGGCGCCCCACTTGACTTGGGGCGCAAGTCCCCCCCCCTTGGCCGCCGCCCCCCTTGAGATGGGATCTCTAGGGGGCCGGTGCCACCCCCTGGACCCCTATATAAAGAGGGGGGAGGGAGGCTGTGCACCCTAGCCCTTGGCGCCTCCCTCTCCCCTCGTAACACCTCTTCCTCTCGCTAAGCTTGGCGAAGCCCTGTCGAGATCACCGCTGCTTCCACCACCACGCCGTCGTGCTGCTGACTCTCCATCAACCTCTCCCTTCCCCTTGCTGGATCAAGAAGGACGAGACGTCTTCCCCAATCGTACGTGTGTTGAACGCGGAGGTGCCGTCCGTTCGGCACTAGGATCTTCGGTGATTTGGATCACGACGAGTACGACTCCCTCAACCCCGTTCTCTTGAACGCTTCCGCTCGCGAACTACAAGGGTATGTAGATGCACTCCTCTCTCTCATTGCTAGATGACTCATAGATTGATCTTGGTGAAGCATAGAATTTTTTTATTTTCTGCTACGTTCCCCAACAGTGGCATCATGAGCTAGGTCTATGCGTAGTTTCTATGCACGAGTAGAACACAAGTTGTTGTGGGTGTTGATTTTGTCAATTTACTTGCCGTTACTAGTCTTATCTTGATTCGGCGGCATCGTGGGATGAAGCGGCCCGGACCGACCTTACACGTACACTTACGTGAGACAGGTTCCACCGACTGACATGCACTAGTTGCATAAGGTGGCTAGCGGGTGTCTGTCTCTCCCACTTTAGTCGGACTGGATTCGATGAAAAGGGTCCTTATGAAGGGTAAATAGAAATTGGCATATCACGTTGTGGTTTTGGCGTAGGTAAGAAACGTTCTTGCTAAGAAACCTATAGCAGCCACGTAAAAATTTGCAACAACAATTAGAGGACGTCTAACTTGTGTTTGCAGCATATGCCGTGTGATGTGATATGGCCAAAAGGATATGATGAATGATATATGTGATGTATGAGATTGATCATGTTCTTGTAATAGGAATCACGACTTGCATGTCGATGCGTATGACAACTGGCAGGAGCCATAGGAGTTGTCTTAATTTATTTATGACCTGCGTGTCAACATAAACGTCATGTAATTACTTTACTTTATTGCTAAACCGTTAGCCATAGTAGTAGAAGTAATAGATGACGAGACAACTTCATGAAGACACGATGATGGAGATCATGATGATGGAGATCATGGTGTCATGCCGGTGACGATGATGATCATGGCAACCCCGAAGATGGAGATCAAAAGGAGCAAATTATATTGGCCATATCATGTCACTATTTGATTGCATGTGATGTTTATCATGTTTTTGCTTCTTATTTGCTTAGAACGACGGTAGTAAATAAGATGATCCCTCACAATAATTTCAAGAAAGTGTTCCCCCTAACTGTGCGCCGTTGCGAAAGTTCGTTGTCTCGAAGCACCACGTGATGATCGGGTGTGATAGATTCTAACGTTCACATACAACGGGTGTAAGCTAGATTTACACATGCAAAACACTTAGGTTGACTTGACGAGCCTAGCATGTACAGACATGGCCTCGGAACACAAGAGACCGAAAGGTCGAACATGAGTCGTATGGAAGATACGATCAACATGGAGATGTTCACCGATGATGGCTAGTCCGTCTCACGTGATGATCGAACACGGTCTAGTTGAGTCGGATCATGTATCACTTGGATGACTAGAGGGATGTCTAATCTGAGTGGGAGTTCATTAATTTTTTTTGATTAGATGAACTTAATTATCATGAACTTAGTCTAAAAACCTTTGCAAAATGTCTTGTAGATCAAATGGCCATCACTCATGTCAACCTCAACTTCAACGCGTTCCTAGAGAAAACCAAGCTGAAAGATGATGGCATCAACTATACGGACTGGGTCCGGAACCTGAGGGTCATCCTCATAGC
Organism: Aegilops umbellulata; assembly: GCA_032464435.1. Lineage (NCBI taxonomy): Eukaryota > Viridiplantae > Streptophyta > Magnoliopsida > Poales > Poaceae > Aegilops > Aegilops umbellulata. The sequence goes on along the minus strand of CP136054.1, from coordinate 358,033,749 downwards.
TGCCAAGAAAGCATATGTCCTAGAAGCACCGCTAGGTGAAGTACCCATCCCAGAGAACCAAAACGTTATGAACACTTGGCAGTCGCGTGCTGATGATTACTCCCTCGTTTAGTGCGGCATGCTTTACAGCTTAGAACCGGGCCTCCAAAAGCTTTTTGAGCAACACAGAGCATATGAGATGTTCGAAGAGCTGAAAATGGTTTTCCAAGCTCATGCCCGGGTCGAGAGATTTGAAGTCTCCGACAAGTTCTACAGTTGTAAGATGGAGGAAAATAGTTCTGTCAGTGAGCACATACTCAAAATGTCTGGGTTGCACAACCGCTTGTCCCACTGGACATTATCCTCCCGGACGAGGCGGTCATTGACAGAATCCTTCAGTCACTCCCACCTAGATACAAGAGCTTTGTGATGAACTACAATATGCAGGGGATGGGGAAAACTATTCCTGAAGTATTTTCAATGCTGAAATCAGCGGAGGTGGAAATCAAAAAGGAACATCAAGTGTTGATGGTCAATAAAACCACTAGTTTCAAGAAAGGCAAGGGTAAGAAGAACTTCAAGAAGGACAGCAAGGGAGTTGCCGTGCCCGGTAAACCAGTTGCTGGGAAGAAGCCAAAGAATGGACCCAAACCTGAGACTGAGTGCTTTTATTGCAAGGGAAAGGGACACTAGAAGCGGAACTGCCCCAAATACTTAGCGGACAAGAAGGCCGGCAACACTAAAGGTATATGTGATATACATGTAATTGATGTGTACCTTACCAGTACTCGTAGTAGCTCCTGGGTATTTGATACTGGTGCGGTTGCTCATATTTGTAACTCAAAACTGGAGCTGCGGAATAAGCGGAGACTGGCGAAGGACGAGGTGACGATGCGCGTCGGGAATGGTTCCAAGGTCGATGTGATCGTCGTCGGCACGCTACCTCTACATTTACCTACGGGATTAGTGTTAAACCTCAATAATTGTTATTTAGTGCCAGCTTTGAGCATGAACATTGTATCTGGATCTCGTTTAATACGAGATGGCTACTCATTTAAATCCGAGAATAATGGTTGTTCTATTTATATGAGAGATATGTTTTATGGTCATGCCCCGCTGGTCAATGATTTATTCTTAATGAATCTCGAACGTAATGTTACACATATTCATAGTGTGAATACCAAAAGATGTAAGATTGATAATGATAGTCCCACATATCTGTGGCACTACCGCCTTGGTCACATCGGTGTCAAACGCATGAAGAAGCTCCATACAGATGGACTTTTGGAGTCTCTTGATTTCGAATCATTTGACACGTGCGAACCATGCCTCATGGGTAAAATGACCAAGACTCCGTTCTCCGGAACAATGGAGCGAGCAACCAACTTATTGGAAATTATACATACTGATGTGTGTGGTCCAATGAGCGTTGAGGCTCGCGGTGGCTATCGTTATGTTCTCACTCTCACTGATGACTTAAGTAGATATGGGTATGTCTATTTGATTAAACACAAGTCTGAGACCTTTGAAAAGTTCAAGGAATTTCTGAATGAGGTAGAGAATCAACGTGACCGAAAGATAAAATTCTTACGATCAGATCGTGGGGGAGAATATTTAAGTCACGAATTTGGTACGCACTTAAGGAAATGTGGAATCGTTTCACAACTCACGCCGCCTGGAACACCTCAGCGTAACGGTGTGTCCGAACGTCGTAATCGCACTCTATTGGATATGGTGCGATCTATGATGTCACTCACTGATTTACCGCTATCATTTTGGGGATACGCTCTAGAGACAACTACATTCACTTTAAATAGGGCACCGTCTAAATCCGTTGAGACGACACCGTATAAATTATGGTTTGGGAAGAAACCTAAGATGTCGTTTCTAAAAGTTCGGGGATGCGATGCTTATGTCAAGAAACTTCAACCTGAAAAGCTCGAACCCAAGTCGAAAAAATGCGTCTTCATAGGATACCCTAAGGAAACCATTGGGTATACCTTCTACCTCAGATCCGAAGGCAAGATCTTTGTTGCCAAGAACGGGTCCTTTCTGGAGAAAGAGTTTCTCTCGAGAGAAGTAAGTGGGAGGAAAGTAGAACTCGATGAAGTACTGCCTCTTGAACCGGAAAGTAGCGCAGCTCAGGAAGAAGTTCCTGTGGTGCCTGCACCAACTAGAGAGGAAGTTAATGATGATGATCAAGGTACTTCGGATCAAGTTGCTACTGCACTTCGAAGGTCCACAAGGACACGTTCCACACCAGAATGGTATGGCAACCCTGTCCTGGAAATCATGTTGTTAGACAACGGTGAACCTTCGAACTATGAAGAAGAATGGCGGGCCCAGATTCCAACAAATGGCTTGAAGCCATGCAATCCGAGATAGGATCCATGTATGAAAACAAAGTATGGACTTTGACAGACTTGCCTGATGATCGGCGAGCGATAGAGAATAAATGGATCTTTAAGAAAAAGACGGACGCTGATGGTAATGTTACCATCTATAAGGCTCGACTTGTCGCTAAGGGTTATCGACAAGTTCAAGGGGTTGACTACGATGAGACCATCTCACCCGTAGCGAAGCTGAAGTCCGTCCGAATCATGTTAGCAATTGCCGCATACTATGATTATGAGATATGGCAAATGGACGTCAAAATGGCATTCCTTAACGGCTTTCTTAAGGAAGAATTGTATATGATGCAGCCGGAAGGTTTTGTCGATCCTAAGAATGCTAACAAGGTATGCAAGCTCCAGCGCTCCATCTATGGGCTGGTGCAAGCATCTCGGAGTTGGAACATTCGCTTTAATGAAATGATCAAAGCGTTTGGGTTTATGCAGACTTATGGAGACACCTGCGTTTACAAGAAAGTGAGTGGGAGCTCTGTAGCATTTCTCATATTATATGTGGATGACATACTTTTGATGGGAAATGATATAGAACTTTTGGACAGTATTAAGGCCTACTTGAATAAGTGTTTTTCAATGAAGGACCTTGGAGAAGCTGCTTACATATTAGGCATCAAGATCTATAGAGATAGATCGAGACGCCTCATAGGTCTTTCACAAAGCACATACCTTGATAAGATATTGAAGAAGTTCAATATGGATCAGTCCAAGAAGGGGTTCTTGCCTGTGTTGCAAGGTGTGAAATTGAGCTCAGCTCAATGTTCGACCACGATTGAAGATAGAGAAAAGATGAGTGTCGTCCCCTATGCCTCAGCCATAGGGTCTATCATGTATGCCATGCTGTGTTCCAGACCTGATGTAAACCTTGTCGTAAGTTTGGTAGGAAGGTACCAAAGTAATCCCGGCATGGAACACTGGACAACGGTCAAGAACATCCTGAAGTACCTGAAAAGGACTAAGGATATGTTTCTCGTATATGGAGGTGACGAGGAGCTCGTCATAAAGGGTTACGTCGACGCTAGCTTCGACACAGATCTGGATGACTGTAAGTAACAAACTGGATACGTGTATATTTTGAATGGTGGGGCAGTAAGCTGGTGCAGTTGCAAGCAAATCGTCGTGGCAGGATCTACATGTGAAGCGGAGTACATGGCAGCCTCGGAGGCAGCGCATGAAGCAATCTGGATGAAGGAGTTCATCACCGACCTAGGAGTCATACCCAATGCGTCGGGGCCGATCACTCTCTTCTGTGACGACACTGGAGCTATTGCCCTTGCCAAGGAGCCCAGGTTTCACAAGAAGACCAGGCACATCAAGCGTCGCCTCAACTGCATTCGTGAAAATGTTCAAGATGGAGACATAGATATTTGCAAAGTACATACGGATCTGAATGTCGCAGATCCGTTGACTAAACCTCTTCCGCGAGCAAAACATGATCAACACCAGAACTCTATGGGTGTTTGATTCGTCACAATGTAACTAGATTATTGACTCTAGTGCAAGTGGGAGACTGTTGGGAATATGCCCTAGAGGGAATAATAAAATGATTATTATTATATTTCCTTGTTCATGATAATTGTCTATTATTCATGCTATAATTGTGTTATCTGGAAATCATAATACATGTGTGAATACATAGACCATAACATGTCCCTAGTGAGCATCTAGTTAACTAGCTCGTTGATCAATAGATAGTCATGGTTTCCTGACTATGGACATTGGTGTCATTGATAACGGGATCACATCATTAGGAGAATGATGTGATGGGCAAGACCCAATCCTAAGCATAGCACAAGATCGTGTAGTTCGTTTGCTAGAGCTTTTCCAATGTCAAGTATCATTTCCTTAGACCATGAGATCGTGTAACTCCCGGATGCCGTAGGACTGCTTTGGGTGTACCAAACGTCACAACATAACTGGGTGACTATAAAGGTATACTACAGGTATCCCCGAAAGTATCTCTTGGGTTGACACGGATCGAGACTGGGATTTGTCACTCCGTATGACGGAGAGGTATCTCTGTGCCCACTCGATAATGCATCATCATAATGAGCTCAATGTGACCAAGTGTTTGGTCACGGGATCATGCATTACGGTACGAGTAAAGTGACTTGCCGGTAACGAGATTGAACGAGGTATTGGGATACCGACGATCGAATCTCGGGCAAGTAACGTATCGAATGACAAAGGGAATTGTATACGTGTTTACTTGAATCCTCGACATCGTGGTTCATCCGATGAGATCATCGAGGAGCATGTGGGAGCCAACATGGGTATCCAGATCCCGCTGTTGGTTATTGACCGAAGAGTCGTCTCGGTCATGTATGCGTGTCTCCCAAACCCGTAGGGTCTACACACTTAAGGTTCGGTGACGCTAGGGTTGTAGAGATATTAGTATGCGGTAACCCAAAAGTTGTTTGGAGTCCCGGATGAGATCCCGGACTTCCCGAGGAGTTCCGGAATGGTCCGAAGGTGAAGAATTGTATGTAGGAAGTCCAGTTTCGGCCACCGGGAAAGTTTCGGGGGTCACCGGTATTGTATCGGGACCACCGAAAGGGTCCCGGGGGTTCCATCGGGTGGGGCCACCTATCCTGGAGGGCCCCGTGGGCTGAAGTGGGAAAGGAACCAGCCCCTGGTGGGCTGGTGCGCCCCCCTTGGGCCTCCCCTGTGCCTAGGGTTGGAAACCCTAGGGGTGGGGGGCACCCCACTTGACTTGGGGGCAAGTCCCCCCCCCCCTTGGCCGCCGCCCCCTTGAGATGGGATCTCTAGGGGGCCGGCGCCACCCCCTGGACCCCTATATAAAGAGGGGGGAGGGAGGGCTGCGCACCCTAGCCCTTGGCGCCTCCCTCTCCCCTCGTAACACCTCTCCCTCTCGCTAAGCTTGGCGAAGCCCTGCCAAGATCACCGCTGCTTCCACCACCACGCCGTCGTGCTGCTGGATCTCCATCAACCTCTCCCTTCCCCTTGCTAGATCAAGGAGGAGACGTCTTCCCCAACCGTACGTGTGTTGAACGCGGAGGTGTCGTGCGTTCAGCACTAGGATCTTCGGTGATTTGGATCACGACGAGTACGACTCCCTCAACCCCGTTCTCTTGAACGCTCCCGCTCGCGATCTACAAGGGTATGTAGATGCACTCCTCCCTCTCGTTGCTAGATGACTCCATAGATTGATCTCGGTGAAGCGTAGAATTTTTTATTTTCTGCTACGTTCCCCAACAGTTCTGTGGTGTGGGTACAGTGTACTAACCTCTGCAGAGTGTATATTAAATCTAGCGATAGTCGTGCCCGTGGATAAGGGCCCAGTTCATAGTCGGTCCCACTGTGAGTCAACAGTATTAATAATAACTAGATTAATGACAACCCCGGTTCGACGAGGATATAAGTTGGTTGTGATCGCCGGAAAGATCACCGTGTAAGACCAAGTGTTAGTCATGGTTGTGATCGCCGGAAAGATCACCGTGGTATCGAGGATACCGAGTTTTTGTACATTCATGATGTTGTATGAGAATCGTGGGTAAAAATCAAGCTCCTTGTGGTCATTTAATGATTACTATGGTATTGTTTATACCAAGCTTGATTTGATCCTGAGATGATCGTGTGATGTCCGAGGTTGGTAAGTGATGCATGTGATGGTTACGAGGTAACCCGAACAGAATAAATGGTGCATGTAGTGTCATCATGTTGCATGCTAGTATCATCAGATTTATATGTTCATGCCATGATCATATATTGTCCTAGCGATATTATATTCATATTGTTCATGCCATGTTATCTTGATGATCTCATGATAATCCCTGATTAACCTGTAATTGCCATACTGTTGTTTGTCTTGAATGCGTCTGGTTATTGTTAGCTTGCAAGTACATTCAATGTACTGACCTAGCGTGGCATGCCAGTTTGCAGGTTGTGTCTGGATTGCTTGTTTGATTGGTGTTGTTCCTGTGTTCGCAAGCTAGGATAAGCGTTCCAGCCAAAGTCCCTGCGGAGTGGAGTTCACCACTGTCGTTGTTGTTACGCTGCCAGTAGTTTTTCCGCTGCTTCGAGTTGTTCTGCTGCTTGCATCGAGCAACTGAGGATGGCGTAGTGTTCCCGTGCTGATGTTATTCATTGTAATATCGGAGACCTTGTATTCATATCCATGTAATAATAGAAAGCTGGTTTGTTCTATGCTAAGAAGTGTCGTATTCCAGAAGACTTCTCCTCGATCTCTGGGCTGGAATACGGGGCATTCCGGTTTCTGTGAGCCGGGGTGCCACAGGGAAGCTGGACGAGTTTGGAGCGTGGTGTCCAGCATCTAGCTCGGACATACTTTGGACGATCCAATCGTTGATCGGCTGCGGAATTCCTATATATACCACCCCCCAAAATTTCAGCTCGATCCATCCATTCAAACTCCGGGAACCTTCCGATTAGTGCATCCTTTTTCAGATCTGTTTTCTAGCGAGAACGAATCCGACCCGAGTTCATCTTTTTTATGAACGGGATTTCGGACATCCTTTTTGAAGGAAGTTTTGTATGGGGTATTGTGTTTTGTTTCCAAACACATCCCAATAATTTTAAAATCTTTTCCAATATGATCTTCACCATCACGCCGGTGTCAAACCAGCCCGACAACGTTGCTCCACGGCTGTCGACTTGCGCTAGACACGACGTCGCTTTGTTGAGCCGATATCAGCTTCTTCGGATCATTATCTCGGCAAGACAAACAAGAGTTTGGCACCGTGAAGGATAAATCATCACCAACCTCGCCGCCCCGCAGATTACACGGAGCGGGCACATCGGCATCGCCACACGATCACTTCATCAAGCCAGCATTTACCACGTCACGAGTTACGACCTGCATCGGCATGGCCGCACTATTGCTTCTTCAAGCCGATGTCCATAACCCAACCTACTTCGACTCATCGGCTGACATGGAGGCTTCGACACCTAGGCTAGACCGGGGGCTCCGCTATTTCTTCATCAACATGCTCTAGTGACTTCGGCGTCACCGGCCGACCAGCTTCGACACGTTGGCTGGCATGGTGGCTGCAACATCATCTTGCGGACCTGCTCCGTCACCTCGGCATTCAGGCCATATTTCTTAATTTATTTACTTCACTTAAATTAATTAAGCAGAAGAATTTTTAAGCATATTGTTGCTATTATTTCTGGATTGCACTATTTTATGTGTGCAGGCGATTGGTTCAGACCGGGTCGCGCTGTCACCTCGGCATGCCGACGTCGTCGTCCCACCTTCGTTGACACAATTGTGTCGTCACCTTGGCGTGCTGCCTTGTGTTGGCAACCCCACGTCGTTCTCTTCATCAACCTACTTCAGTGACTTCGGCGTCACCAGCCGACCAGCTTTGTCACATTAGCTAGACCGGGGACTTCGCCTCGCCACATTGACTGTGCGGCATCAGCACCTCATCAAGCCGAGCTCCTCGCTCGGCCACCTCAGGCTTGGGGGCTTGGACCTTGGCTAGGCCGCGGACTACGTCTTCGCCCCAGCACAAGCTCGGACCTTATCAAGGATACCGAGTACATTAACCAGCTAAGTCGCCTTCATGCGCAGTTTTTATTTCAATTTATTAATTATTGTTCCGTTCAACCAAACATTATACTTGTGTTAAATAATAAAGTTGTTCGTTCAAACGTTGATTGTTGAACACTGCTTTTTTCATCATCTCGGTCACGAGGGTTTTCGTCACCTCGGCTGGACCAGGGGCTTCGGCTCACCACATCGACCGTGCGGCATCGCCACTTCATCAAGCAGAGCTCTTTGCTCGGGCAGCTCAGGACTGTCTTGGGTCCTAGGATCTCGACCCGCTGCAAGCTCAACCTGCGTCATCAACGCCGACCACATTAATCAGTTAAGTCGCTTTCATGCTCAAAGTTTTTTATTTTTTAATTTGTGTTCAGTTCGACCGTGCTCACGTGAGTTGTTTGTTAAAAGAAACTCCCTTTACCCATGTTAACTGGGGGCTCTTAAATTTTATATGAGTCGTTCTATAATAATGTGTTTCCTTCTTGGTCGCTGCAAAGTCTTTTTCTACCGCTCCTTTTTCGACTCGAGTGTATGGTCAATAGCCGGATAGCCTACCTTCTCTCTAAAGCTGCTCGAGTTTAGTTCGCTAAACTGGCCTCGGAGAAGCACTCCGCCTTCAGGATAAGGAGCTTGAAGTCGTAGGCTGACCAGCTTGAAGTCTTGAGATCAGATGTGTCATGTTAAAGCACGACAGAAGCACATTTTTTTTTAAAAAAAAGGCCCAATTTCTGGATTGGCACCAAAATCTCGGTTTAGTCCGGACGTCAAGCTTTTACGTAAGTTTTTGGCTTTTCGAGCCTATGGCACTTTTAAACTATTGGTGTGTTTCCAACATAAGTCTCATAGTGCAACGCCAGACATCTTTAGAGATTCTGCAAAAACATTATTGAATATTGCTATATATGCATCGGTTTCGAATTGTGTCTTTGGTCAATAGTTGGGTTGCCCGGCTCCTGTGCTTGCCTCCTACGTTCCCCTTTGTTCGGCTAGGTGTACAAAGGGAGAAGCACTACGATTGTGCTTCTATCTCACATGGTTAAGCACCTCAGTGGAGAAAGCCGAAAACTGACTGTCACAATAAGCGTAAACTGGTCAGCGATCTGATGACGTGTTAAATGACGGGCCATTCATAACATTGGCCGAAGTGTTTACAACTTGACCTTGGCTATTGCCGAATACTAACCAGGGGCTAGTAGCTGGCCTCCCAACTTTAAACTTCTGATTGCCTCGTTTCGGCTAACACAACCGCCTTCTGGTACCGAGACGTCGGCTAAGGGTTGTTTTGTTATTGCAGAAACACCCTACGTAGCATCTACAAGGGGGCGGAAGCCGACGATGGGCCACTTTCAACTGATAAACGGTCGCAACAGAGTCAAAGTAAACATATCATCAGCGTTTGTATTTAATATACGAGGGCTGCCTTCCATAATCATCGTTATAAAGCCATAAATATGCATCAATTTGACTTAAGATTTTGGCCAAGCTGGGTTGCCTCGCTCCTGTGCTTACCCCTACGTTCCCGATTGTTCGGCTAGGCGGTAAAGGGAGCACCTCTGTGATTGTTACTATCGGGTCATCCGAGTTAGTACCTTAGACTGGGTGAAGCCGAAAGCTAGCGATCTTAAAGGATATAATTGGTCGGCAACGACGGAAGTGAAAATTTAGGTTTGCTAAAGACCACATAGTTCGGGAAATTTCTCCAAACTAAATCCTCAATATTTTCCTCCCGCATTGATCGGAGCTGAGGTTTCATGATCATGATCAGCATGGCAACCCAAAGAAAGGAACCGATAGCGGAAATATGTTCTTTGGAAGATGTTTCATATAACATATCTCTCTGCATACCTTTGTTTATAAAACCGTATGGACGGATTGCCTCGTTTGCCTCAAATATTTGCCCTCATAAACACTTTAAAAACTGGGACAAACACTCCCTGGCTACTGACCGAGGAGGTTGAAGCCGATGGCTGGTCAAAAAAGATTTGTACAATGCGGATCTGAGAATTAATGATGTAAAGTACTTAGATACATAGAATCATTACACATAAAATTTGCGATAAAAAAGCATTTACTGCAATCCATCTTGTAAACCCCTTGGGTCCTACCTTGGCAAGCTCGGATTTCGACTAGCTCTTAACTCCTTTAAGAGATCTTTATTCTCTTTTCAAGAAGTTTGTGTTAAACACAAAATTTTTTTCTGTCAAACGGATATCATCCTTAATTCGGCCACCCATGCCCACATTAAGGCTCGGGGGCTACTGAGCTTCGTGCTCATTATTTATAAATATTAAAGGGGCACATCGATCCCCAAATCTGGTGTGGCCACCCGACCAGTGGCTCGGGGGCTACTGCATTACCTATTCAATGCAGAAAATTCAAAAGTGCTCAGTGTTCGGCATGACCAAACTATGGACAAGCGCGTCTTCGGACAACTATAAGTACCGTCTGGGACTTATCCAGCATCAAGCTAATATATCACGGCGACTTCTCACGACCCTCTCTCAGGGGCCCGTCCGCCGATCACTATTACCTCTAATATATTACACTGCATTTTTATCCTACGTATGCTGCCGAGCTAGGAGTTGGTCCTGTCTCAGGGGCTACTAGGATCAGCAGTTTTATGTTTTCCTTCAGGTGCATCTCGGATTTTAGACCGACACACACCTTGAGGGCTACTGGATATACATATACTGGCTATATATCTCGACAGAGAATAAATTGCACCAATAAAAAATATTCCCCAAAAAAATCAGCCCACGTTCAGGGTGGTGCACCACCTCGGAAGCAGTCCGGCATAAAGCTTGGGCGCTAGTGGCTGGCTCCATAGAGGGCATTTCCGGCATTAAGCTCGGCTGAATTCGTTCAATCTTTAAAAGACCGAGGTAGTTTACGACACCTCGGATGCTGACCATCGTTGGATCTCGGAAGTGGTCCGGCATAAAGCTCGAATTCGAATGGCTCGTTCCATAGAGAACTTTTCAGTGTTAAACTTGGATAACCTCCTTCAAACTTTTTCAAACCAAGGTGATCTATGACACCTCAGATATAGTCCGGCATTGGTGCTCGGATATAGTCCAGCATTGGAGCTCGAATATAGTCCGTCATTGGTGCTTGGCTGCAAAAGATATCTCGAATGCAGTCCGGTGTTGGAGCTCGGATGCAAGAGGAAACCGCCGCACGGGAACAACTTCAAACCCATGTGTGGCATAAAAAATAACAAGGCATTGATAAAGGTCGAGAGCTTAAAGGGGCTCCCCGGATACCTGATGTGTAAACTCTTCGGATTCACTTCGGCGATCCTCAAGATCGAAGATGAGATGATTTGTTAAACCATTTTTCAAGACCTACGACCGAAGATGAAGAACAGTTTGGAAGAATCGAGGAGCGTACCCAACTTGAAGACTGGTTCAGGGGGCTACTGACGGTGTCCTGGACTAGGGGGTACTCACCATGTCGTCTCCCCATCAGTTGGATTGGGCCGGGGACCCCCATGGTTGTTTACTCATGGGCCAGTTCGGACAGCCGATGTATACACGAGGAAGATTCCACAAGACTTGGTGATCAAGGCAAGGACTCCTCTCCACCGGCGTATTCGACTAGGACTCTTGTTATCCTAGGCCTCTGGTACATTATATAAGCCAGGGCTAGGCTAGTCGATAGATCATTATGACATTATTCCTCATACCCTCAGGTTTTAAACCACAACATATGATCTCGAGGTAGATCAACTCTATACTTGATACTCCATAAATATAAACAAGAGCAGGACATAGGGTTTTACCTCCATCAAGAGGGCCCGAACCTGGGTAAAACATCTTCTCCTTCGTTCATGTTACCATTGATCCGAGAATCCACAGCTCGGGACCCCCTACCCTGAGATCTGCCGGTTTTGACACTAACCGTGGCCTTGCCACCCATAAAATTGTCTATGGAGGCATGCCACGTCATCTTCCTGCGTAAGCTTGACAAGAACAGTATGCCTTACAAATAGAGGAGTAGCTTTGGAATTCTTGTGCTTCAGTACACCCTGGACAATACACTTGACAACAGTGAGGCTGGAATAAAACTCGATAGCGGCATAAGCGCAAATGGCTTCCAAGATCCAACAGCCTAAGAACTCTGCTTTCCCTGTGCACATATTCAGGTCATCCGCTTCATAGCGAGTGACATGTACCACCACACAATCCTTGTCTACATCAGGGCTCTAATTGAAACAGAAACAAATTCTGAATTTCTTTCCAGTATAAGAAACACAAGTTATTCAAACCACTATGTATAGCATGGCATCGAAGCTAATAAAATTTTGCATTATTCATCACCACATACTTAGATGAAAAACCACAATCAAGATCCGCAAATAAGAAAATCACCTTGGGCAGCTCAGCGGGGGGGGGGGGACACATCCTTGAAGGGGGAAAACTGCTCCTGCAGTGCCACGGGGGCTGTAACCTCAAACGGGGCGTTGACCATCTTAGTAGTGGCCGTGAGCGTATCTGGGGTCGGCTCGGTGTCTACCTCCATCTTCTTGGAGCTCTCTCTCTCGTGGGGATCAGCCTCCTGCGTCTGCTCCAATATCAACAGATCTTTGCCTGGTTCTCCTTGGTCCATCATGAAACTGACGAATACTAGGAGACCACGGAAAGGAAAACACAATCGCAATGACAATGAAACAAAAAAGAGAGTGAGGATCGGTTACTGCTTTGCAAAAGTTCTCTTATTTCTCTGAACAAAAATATACCAATATCATGGATCCTCTTACCTTCCATTCATTGGGATAGAAGAATAGTGGCAGATGTGAGTGTTGGCTTTCTTGAAGATGGCGAGGGGGAAGGGGACTTAGCGAAGAGTGAAATGATGGTTGCTTCATCTGTCAAACTTAGACTGCAGGGAGGTGGGTTTTTTTGATACGACAACTCGTTATTGCCGTGCTACGACCGGGGTGACTCTCTGCCTACATACTACCTTCTGACTTGGTGGATGGCATTTGCGCCCGTGCGTAGCATGGCCCGCATGTCGGTGAACAAAAGTAAAATGACATTCAGTAGAGGGAGATGTTTTGATGACCTAGGAGGATCCAGAAGCGGTAGTGTATCCACTATACTAGTAGTAGTTGTTTTTCTGGTAGCTGTTTAGTGTGTCCACTGTACTAGTAGTAGTTGTTTCTCTCGCCCAAGAAAAAACAGCCCATCCACCCTAGTAAATAATAAAATCAATTCAAAAGCCCATATATTTACTTAATGAGGGCGATACCCACACCCAGCACACCGCCCCCCCCCCCCAAAAAAACCTGGGTGCTCTTCTTCCTCCTCACTCCCACCCACCTCACGTCAGCTCGCTCCACTCGTACCCCCAAATTCCTCACCTCACTCCTACAGAAAACCCCAGCCCCCCTTCTTTCTCACTACTACAGAAAACCCCAGCTCCCCTTCTTCTTCACTTGCACTACCACTAGGCTCGTCATTCGTTACACTGCTCACATCCGTGAGCGCGGCGCGACACCCTCGAGGAAAATGGACTCGGCTGACCCCAGCGCCAAGAAGATGAGGCTCCCGCAAGCAACGATGCCTGTTGTAGATCCCGCACCCGGGAGCGCGGGGAGAAGCGCACTACAAAAAAATGACACTTCCGTGATGATACGTGTTTGTCATAGTAGGTCACGTTTTCTGTCATGCATGTACATCAATGACAATTTTATGATAGAATCAAGATAGTCATACCCGTGCTGTCATAGAAGTGTTCCATGACATTACCAAAATTATCATGACGGAAGTGTCCACTTCCATGACGATTAATTGCGGGTCATAGAAGAGCTTTTGTTAAGGGTGACCGACACATGTCATCCACCATAACGGGACACCGTTAAGCTATCAGGTCTGGTTTTGGATCCGATAACCTGCTAACAGCAAGGACCAATGCCGATTTTCCACGTGTAAAATTCTTATTGGCTGATGGAACCACATGTCAGCTCCGCGTTGGCACAGGTGTCACTCATCCAATGGGCGAGATGCGCCTATGATACGTTGACACGTGGACCGACCCAAAGGTGGCCCATAAAGATTAAATTGGCCGGCCCAACTAAAGGCCCACAAGATTTAGCCGGCCATAATGGGCCGGCCTAGCTAAAGGCCCACAAGATTTTGCAGACCATAATGGGCCGACCCAGCTAAAGGCCCAACATTCTCAGTTAAGGCCCGTACAACTAGTGTTAAATCGGCCCGTCCTAAACTTGTCATCATTGCGGCCCATGGTCACTTTCTGGCCTATTAACAGTCTGCTAAGAATTTGGGCCCAATTACACCCCGGTGTATTTCCGGCCTGTTAAAGGTCCTGCTTCATTTGGGCCCATTTATAGGTGATACGTCTCCAACGTATCTATAATTTTTTATTGCTCCATGCTATATTATCTACTGTTTTGGACAATATTGGGCTTTATTATCCACTTTTATATTATTTTTGGGACTAACCTATTAATCGGAGGCCCAACCCAGAATTGATGTTTTTTGCCTATTTCAGAGTTTCGCAGAAAAAGAATATCAAACGGAGTCCAAACGGAATGAAACCTTCGGGAGCGTGATTTTTGGAACGAACATGATCCAGGAGACTTGGACCCTATGTCAAGCAACCAACAGGGAAGCCACGAGGTAGGGGGCGCGCCTCCCCCCTAGGGCGCGCCCTCCACCCTCGTGGGGCCCCTGTTGCTCCACCGACATACTTCTTCCTCCTATATATACCTACGTACCCCCAAACGATCAGAACAGGAGCCAAAAACCTAATTCCACCGCCGCAACCATCTGTACCCACGAGATCCCATCTTGGGGCCTGTTTCGGAGCTCCGCCGGAGGGGGCATCCATCACGGAGGGCTTCTACATCAACACCATAGCCTCTCCGATGAAGTGTGAGTAGTTTACCTCAAACCTTCGGGTCCATAGTTATTAGCTAGATGGCTTCTTCTCTCTTTTTGGATCTCAATACAATGTTCTCCCCCTCTCTTGTGGAGATCTATTCGGTGTAATCTTCTTTTTGTAGTGTGTTTGTTGAGACCGATGAATTGTGGGTTTATGATCAAGTTTATCTATGAACAATATTTGAATCTTCTCTGAATTCTTTTATGTATGATTGGTTATCTTTGCAAGTCTCTTCGAATTATCGGTTTGGTTCGGCCTACTATATCGATCTTTCTTGCAATGGGAGAAGTGCTTAGCTTTGGGTTCAATCTTGCCGTGTCCTTTCCCAGTGATAGTAGGGGCAGCAAGGCACGTATTGTATTGTTGCCATCGAGGATAACAAGATGGGGGTTTTATCATATTGCACGAATTTATCCCTCTACATCATGTCATCTTGCTTAAGGCGTTACTCTGTTTTTAACTTAATACTCTAGATGCATGCTGGATAGTGGTCGATGAGTGGAGTAATAGTAGTAGATGCAGGCAGGAGTCGGTCTACTTGTCTCGGACGTGATGCCTATATACATGATCATACCTAGATATTCTCATAACTATGCTCAATTCTATCAATTGCTCAACAGTAATTCGTTCTCCCATCGTAAAATACTTATGCTCTTGAGAGAAGCCACTAGTGAAACCTATGGCCCCCGGGTCTATCTTCATCATATTAATCTTGCAACACTTAGTTATTTCCTTTGCTTTTTTACTTTGCTTTTATTTTACTTTGCATCCTTATCACAAAAATACCAAAAATATTATCCTATCATATCCATCAGATCTCACTCTCGTAAGTGACTGTGAAGGGATTGACAACCCCTTATCGCGTTGGTTGCAAGGATTTATTTGTTTTGTGTAGGTACGGGGGACTCGCGCGTAGCCTCCTACTGGATTGATAACTTGGTTCTCAAAAACTGAGGGAAATACTTACGCTACTTTGCTGCATCACCCTTTCCTCTTCAAGGGAAAACCAACGCATTGCTCAAGAGGTAGCAAGAATGATTTCTAGCGCCGTTGCTGGGGAGGTCTACGCAAAAGTCAACATACCAAGTACCCATCACAATCCCTTATCTCCCGCATTACATTATTTGCCATTTGCCTCTCGTTTTCCTCTCCCCCACTTCGCCCTTGCCGTTTTATTCACCCTCTCTTTTTCGTTCGCCTCTTTTTCGCTTGCTTTTTGTTTGCTCTTGTGTTGGATTGCTTGTTTGTCACAATGGCTCAAGATAATACCAAATTATGTGTGACACTCCAAAAAATTTATTTGGTTTTAGCAAAAACCTTGCTGGTTTTTCATTTGTGGATTGAGGCCTTTTCAAAAAAAAATCAGTAGAAGCAATCCTCTTTAAAAATCCTTTTCTTTGACTAGGATTTGTTATTTCTGTTTTCTCCTTCAAACTTTGGGTTTGACCTTCTTAAAACTTTTCTCTGTTGGTCCCCTTCTCAAATTTATTTTGGGAGTTCAATTTTTTTTTCCTTTTGAAAAGAAAGTTCTATGAAACTTGGGATCTTCTTCCCTATGAAAACCACCCATGAACTTGTATTTTGCCCATGAGGTAAAACCACTCCAACATCTTCTCCCCTCCTTGTCAACAACTCAAATTCCCTATCCCAACTCATCCAAACAAGTTTTGGATTTTATTTTGGTTATTTCAAACCTCAACTCTTTTCTGACCTTTGATTTGAGCCTGACCCATTTTCAAAGCAAGTACCCCATTGCATTTGAGATTTGACTTCAAAACAACTCTACTGGCTAGTCCTTTGAACCCACAACCCAGAACCATCTTGATCCACTCTTCTCCTTTTCAAATTTTTCAAATTTCACTCCATGTAAGTTTGGACCAGATTTGCCAAATTTAGTGAAATTCATATCTACACTTCCCCGAAAATTCCACCAAAATTCAGGCAACCTACTGGTGCAATGAGTGACCACTCCACCAAATTTCAGCTCTAGGGAAAATGCCTACATGCCTGAATCATTTCGTCGAACACCTTGCATGCACTATTTCAGCCAAGTTCAGTTAAAATTCAGTTTCAGTGTCGAACATCGTTGATCATCTTCAGTCACGCGCCCACAGTGCCCTTGGCACGTTGCTCGCCGCCTAGTCAGCTTGTCCGGAGCCCCGCACGCGCACTTGGCTTCTTCCTGGCGTCGGTGGCGCCCTGGCCCGACCACGCCGGCGTGTCTTGCGGCGGCTGAACCGCCGTGGCAGCCAACAGGGAGCAGAACGGAGGCTCAACGCCGTTCCGCGCCGCCCAACCCTGCTGATGGCTCCGCGTGGCCATCTCCACGCCAGCGCACGCATGCAGCACCGTCGCCGTGGCGCAACGCGCACAGCGCGCGCTCTCTGCCGCCGTTGAGCCCGTGCGGTCACCTCATCGTGGACAGACGCCATTACGCCGGGGCCAGCTCCGTTTAGTAGCGGAACGAATCCAGTAACCTCCACTGATGCTGCCCGACCGCTCAAACCACCCTCCAATCCACTGCTCCGTCGTAATCGCTCGCCGGAGATTCTCCGTTTACGGCCACCCCGTCGATCTGCCTATAAATAGAGGCCCCGAGCTTCAACTCGAGCACCCACTAGCCCTGCACTCCCCCTAGAGCACGCCGGGCCTCTGGAAGAGCCCCGAGAAGGTCTCCTTCCTCGACTCCGACCGCCGCGACCCGCCACGGGATCCAGCCCGATTCGCCCCCGTGTGTGCTCCTCCGCCTCCATTCTCCTGCCAGTAGCTTCACCATGCATCCCTCGTTCTGACCCGCACTTCAATTTGAAGCCTGCAGCCCTCCACCGGAGTTCCCCATCCTCACCCGAACCGCCGTCCGCCGGAGTTAGTGTAGCCGTCGACGTGGTGCTCCCCGTTGGACGAGTCCACCACCCACTGACGTGGAAGAAGACACTGAAGCTCTTGGTACCCTCCGTTTCTCCTAATTCGCCGTAGTTCGACGCCGGCATCCACCGCCGTCTTCGGGCGCCGGCGAGCCTTTTCAAACCTGACATGCGGACCCCGCATGTCAGCCTCTGTTCTTTTATTTGCGAACCGTTTTCTGTTGGCGCCTTCGGGCAAAATACGCTTTCTCTCTTGCGCTTGCGCATTTCCAAACGAACCGTTTTCTGTTTTCTCAGTTAGAACCCTGGGAAGTTTCTGTTTCATTACAGATGAGTCCCTGGATGAAAACCTTCATAACTTTTTAACAGAAGCACATTTTTGAGTGATTCTTTTTCTGTTCTCTTCAAAATTTTGTCTAGTTTTTTATCAGATTTATTTGAAAATTAATTGCAATACTTTTTCTGCACCTCTCGGCATTCACGTCAGCGCATATGTTTTCTCTATACCGTAGATACCAAAGGAGGTGACGGGGCCGCGAACTTCACCGAGCTAGGCTCCGACTACTCTGAACCAGGCAAGCATGTTCGAACTTTTGATATGATGAGTGTCTTGGCATGTTTGCATGTAGATAGTTTCATGGCATGTGTGAAGCATACCGATGAACCGTTCATTATGCATTGTTGAGGCAAGTAAGCCCGATGATTTCACACGTCGTTGGACGTAAGTATGCAAGGCCATGTGTTGGCATGAAGATGGGTAAGATGGCAGTGTTGTAGCATGCCAGTCTTAGGCCATGCAAGTTATCTTCAGTACCAACCCATATCGGTTGGGTTCAAATCCATTTCTTTTCCCTGTACTACCACATGTTTCCCGAAAGGGATATGGTTTAGTAAGACGCAAACCGCTTTCTGGGTACACACCAAAAAGGAGAGGCCGGGATGATGGTTCCATGGCCCTGGATTAAAGCCAGGCATCCGGTCAGGGGGCATGGGTGTTTCCGGTTGGGACCGAGAGGGGGGCACCCCTTAGAGCGCGCGTATATAAATTTGATCCCATGCTATTCGAGATTGTGATCTCCCCGTCTCAATAGTTTTTCTTGGACGATGTTGAGGGTGATTCCTGGCATCGAAGAGTTGGATGGGTGTGTACTGGTTAGCTGTGTTTCCTTCTGAAATACCGTAACGGAATTAGTCCTGGTGACTACGGAAATCCGTCGACTGTGGGAAATTTTTGTACAAACTCTGCAGAGCTCTATATCCTTAAATCATCTTATCTATATCCAAGTTCCCTGCTAACAGTCATGTGCCAGTTTGGTGACAGATTACCCGGTGGGACACATGGGCACTAAGACCGGCTAAATGTTTATCCTTGTGGATGGACTAACCCGTTTAATTTCATGAGTTGAATATATTTATGATGAATATATTATTTTTTCCTTATCAGTCAAAAGCCCTTTATGTGGTGTCGCTCAGACGCCCGACTGTGGCATTTCTTTTTAAAGCCCTTTATGTGGTGTCGCTCAGACGCCCGACTGTGGCATTTCTTTTTAAAGCCCTTTATGTGGTGTCGGTCAGACGCCCGACTATGGCATTTCTTTTTAAAGCCCTTTATGTGGTGTCGCTCAGACGCCCGACTGTGGCATTTCTTTTTAAAGCCCTTTATGTGGTGTCGCTCAGACGCCCGACTATGGCATTTCTTTTTAAAGCCCTTTATGTGGTGTCGCTCAGACGCCCGACTGTGGCATTTCTTTTTTTAAAGCCCTTTATGTGGTGTCGCTCAGACGCCCGACTGTGGCATTATTATTCCGCATTTTCCGCTCGAGGAGTCTTTCAGACACTCGTTTGGCACCAGTATTATTTTCCCGCATTTTCCGCTCGAGGAGTCTTTCAGACACTCGTTTGGCACCAGTATTATTATTCCGCATTTTCCGCTCGAGGAGTCTTTCAGACACTCGTTTGGCACCAGTATTATTATTCTGCATTTTTCCGCTCGAGGAGTCTTTCAGACACTCGCTTGGCACCCAGTATTATTTCCTCTATTTCTGATTGTACTGGTTAACTTATTCATGTATTTCATGTTAGCATCTGTTATATCTTACGTCCGAACTTTCTTGCGAGTACTTTCAAAGTACTCACTGGCTTGTTGTTTTGGCCAGATGCTGACGAAGGTGATCTCATGGATGAAGAGTTCGATAGCGAATCCGACGCCTAGAGGAGTCCCAGTCAGTCTCGTGCGACCCTGGAGTTGGTCACTGTTTTATATCCGCTTCCGCTACCCTAATAAATTCATCGAGCCTCACCTCGACGCTCGATGGGATGTTAGTTTGAGAATCCCATATCCACTCCCCACTGTGTTACTCCACCTCTACCTTATTTGCGAGTCAGTAGTATGCCACCACTCCCTTGTGTCATTAATCGCCTTTATGTATAATTATTGGCACACTTGTAATAAATTGTTGAGCATCGTCAGCTCAACCCTGTAACATATTTATGCTACTGGCTTATTGTATCAAAAGTTTGTCTGCCAGTGAGGAGGTTTTATCTCAAACTGGATTCTAAAGATTGGTTTCTCAATAAATATTTTTATTGGAAAACCGGTCGTGACATTATGTGACTTTACCAATACCAACAATAATGATTTCCTTAGCACTCCGATTGCTCCTCTTACCGATACTGAATCTTGTGAAATCAATGCTGCTTTGTTGAATCTTGTCATGAAAGATCAATTCATCGGCCTTCCTAGTGAAGATGCCGCTACTCATCTAAATAGCTTCGTTGATTTGTGTGATATGCAAAAGAAGAAAGATGTGGACAATGATTTTTTGAAATTGAAGCTATTTCCTTTTTCGCTTAGAGATCATGCTAAAGCTTGGTTTTCTTCTTTGCCTAAAAATAGTATTGATTCTTGGAATAAGTGCAAAGATGCTTTTATCTCTAAATATTTTCCTCCCGCTAAGATCATCTCTCTTAGAAACGATATTATGAATTTTAAGCTACTTGATCATGAACATGTTGCACAAGGTTGGGAGAGGATGAAACTAATGATACGTAATTGCCCTACTCATGGTTTGAATTTGTGGATGATTATACAAAACTTTTATGCTGGATTGAATTTTGCTTCTAAAAATCTTTTAGATTCGGCCGCGGGAGGCAGTTTTATGGAAATCACTTTAGGAGAAGCTACTATAATATTATGGTTAATTATTCTCAATGGCACACTGAAAGATCTACTAATAAAAAAGTGCATGTGATAGAAGAAATTACTGTTTTGAGTGGAAAGATGGATGAACTTATGAAATTGTTTGCTACTAAGAGTGTTTCTTCTGATCCTAATGATATGCCTTCGTCTATGATTGAGAGTAACAATGAATCTATGGATGTGAATTTTGTTGGTAGGAATAATTTTGGTAACAACGCGTATAGCGGAAACTTTAATCCTAAGCCTTATCCTAGTAATTCCTCTAATAATTATGGTAATTCCTACAACAACTCTTATGGAAATTTTAATAAGATGCCCTCTGAATTTGAGACTTGTGTTAAAGAGTTTATGAATTCGCAAAAGAATTTCAATGCTTTGCTTGAAGAGAAATTGCTTAAAGTTGATGAATTGGCTAGGAATGTTGATAGAATTTCTCTTGATGTTGATTCTTTTAAACTTACATCTATTCCTCCTAAGCATGATATCAATGAGTCTCTCAAAGCCATGAGAATTTATTTTGATGAGTGCAAAGAAAGAACCGCTAGGATGCGTGCTAAGAAAGATTGCTTTATGAAAGCGTGTTCTTCAAATTTCTATGAAAATAAAGATGAAGATCTAAAAGTTATTGATGTGTCCCATATTAAATCTTTGTTTTGCAATATGAATCTTGATAATGATGGGAATGAATATGATCCACCTTTACATAGAAGGCGTTCCAAACATTCGGAGTTTTTAGATCTTGTGGTTCGGCTGTGGATTTCTAAAAGCAGCTGTGAAAAATTTGCTGTGGAAAAACAGCTGTGGAAAATCTGATATGAAAAAGATGTAGGTCATTTGGCAAACCAGCTGATATAGCTTTTTTTAGATTTTGGACCGCAGCGGAATCAGATTTTGGAAAGCACGTCCTGGGCTGCTTCCGCTTTTGGTTTAGATTTTGGCAGCGGATTTCTGGAATCGGATTCTGCTGGGTTCGCCCTTTGGTTCAGATTCTGCTGCGTGGCAGCGGAATCTGTCGATAAAAGCTGAACCAAACAGGGCCTAAATTTGATAAAAGTGGGATTGAAGAAATCAAAACCCTAGATACTAATAAACCCACTATTTTGGATTTCAAGAAATTTAATTATGAAAATTGCTCTTTGATTGATTGTATTTCCTTGTTGCAATCCGTGCTAAATTCTCCTCATGCTTATAGCCAAAATAAAGCGTTTACTAAACATATCGTTGATGCCTTGATGCAATTTTATGAAGAAAAACTTGAGTTGGAAGTTTCTATCCCTAGAAAACTTTATGATGAGTGGGAACCAACTATTAAAATTAAGATTAAGTATCATGAGTTCTATGCTTTATGTGATTTGGGTGCTAGTGTTTCCACTATTCCCAAAACTTTGTGCTATTTGCTAGATTTCCGTGATTTTGATGATTGCTCTCTAAACTTGCACCTTGCGGATTCCACTATTAAGAAACCTATGGGAAGAATTAATGATGTTCTTATTGTTGCAAATAGGAATTATGTGCCCGTAGATTTTATTGTTCTTGATATAGATTGCAATACTTCATGTCCTATTATTCTTTGTAGACCTTTCCTTAGAACGGTTGGTGCAATTATTGCTATGAAGGAAGGGAATATTAGATTCCAATTTACATTAAAGAAAGGCATGGAACACTTCCCTAGGAAGAAAATAAAATTACAATATGAATCTATCATGAGAGCTACTTATGGATTGCCCACCGAAGATGGCAATACCTAGATCTATCCTTGCTTTTATGCCTAGCTCAGGGCGTTAAACGATAGCGCTTGTTGGGAGGCGACCCAATTTTATTTTTAGTTTTTTGTTTTTTGCTTATGTTTAGGAATAAATCTTTGATCTAGCCCCTGGTTAGATGTGTTTTTATGTTTTAATTAGTGTTTGTGCCAAGTTAAACCTATAGGATCTTCTTGGATGATAGTTATTTGATCTTGCTGTAATTTCCAGAAACTTTCTGTTCACGAAAACAATTGTTAAAAATCACCAGAACGTGATAAAACACTGATTCCAATTGATGCTGATCAATAAACAAATTGCCTAGGTCTTCCTATTTTGGCTGATGTTTTGGAGTTCCAGAAGTTTGCGTTAGTTATAGATTACTACAGACTGTTCTATTTTTGACAGATTCTGTTTTTCGTGTGTTGTTTGCTTATTTTGATGAATCTATGGCTAGTAAAATAGTTTATAACCCATAGAGAAGTTGTAATACAGTAGGTTTAACACCAATATAAATAAATAATGAGTTCATTACAGTACCTTGAAGTGGTCTTTTGTTTTCTTTCGCTAACGGAGCTCACGAGATTTCTGTTGAGTTTTGTGTTGTGAAGTTTTCAAGTTTTGGGTGAAAGATTTGATGGATTATGGAACAAGGAGTGGCAAGAGCCTAATCTTGGGGATGCCCATTGCACCCCCAAGATAATCTAAGTACACCAAAAAGCCAAAGCTTGGGGATGCCCCGGAAGGCATCCCCTCTTTCGTCTACTTCCATCGGTAACTTTACGTGGAGCTATATTTTTATTCACCACATGATATGTGTTTTGCTTGGAGCGTCTTGTATGATTTGAGTCTTTGCTTTTTAGTTTACCACAATCATCCGTGCTGTACACACCTTTTGAGAGAGCCATACATGATTTGGAAATAATTAGAATACTCTATGTGCTTCACATATATCTTTTGAGTTATATAGCTTTGCTCTAGTACTTCACTTATATCTTTTAGAGCACGGTGGTGGATTTGTTTTATAGAAACTATTGATCTCTCATGCTTCACTTAGATTATTTTGAGAGTCTTAAATAGCATGGTAATTTGCTTAAATAATCCTAATATGCTAGGTATTCAAGATTAGTAAAAACTTTCTTATGAGTGTTTTGAATACTAAGAGAAGTTTGATGCTTGATGATTGTTTTGAAAATATAGCTCCAAGTAAAATACCGACGATCGTTAGAAGAAAGAGGGGATGCCACTCGGGGGCATCCCCAAGCTTAGTTGCTTGTTTCTCTTTGGATAATAACTTGGGGTGCCATGGGGCATCCCCAAGCTTAGGCTCTTCTTACTCCTTATTCCTTCATCCATCGTGATCTCACCCAAATCTTGAAAACTTCAATCACACAAAATTCAACAAAGCCTTCGTGAGATCCATCAATATAACAAAGCAAATCACTACTCTAAGTATTGTTGCAAACCCATTCATATTTTATTTTTCCATTATATCTCTGTATTCCAACTTTACCATGGCTTATACCCCCCCCCCCCTGATACAAACCATAGATTCATCAGAATAAGCACACAACGCAAAGAAAACAGAATCTATCAAAAACAGAACAATCTGTAGTAATCAGAAAACTTTGTATACTTCTGTAACTCCAAAAATTCTAAAACATTAGGACAATGTAGGCAATTTCTATATAAATCTTCTGTAAAAAATTTAGAAATTTTCGTCGCTTCTGTGATTTTTCAAAATTATTTTACTAGATGCAAAAGTTTCTGTTTTCCAACAAGATCAAATCAACTATCACCCAACATGATCCCAAAGGCTTTGCTTGGCCCAAACACTAATTAAAACATAAAAAACACAATCATAACAGAGGCATAATTGTGCAAACACTCAAGAACAGAAATAAAAAGGCAAAAAAATATTCATTGGGTTGCCTCCCAACAAGCGCTATCGTTTTACGCCCCTAGCTAGGCATAAAGCATAGATCTAAGTTTTGTCATCTTTATTTCGAGGTCCATAGGATA
Source organism: Aegilops umbellulata (assembly GCA_032464435.1). Classification (NCBI taxonomy): domain Eukaryota; kingdom Viridiplantae; phylum Streptophyta; class Magnoliopsida; order Poales; family Poaceae; genus Aegilops; species Aegilops umbellulata. The sequence goes on along the minus strand of CP136054.1, from coordinate 358,009,102 downwards.
CCCTCACACTACAAAAAAATACACTTCCATGATGATACGTGTTTGTCATAGTAGGTCATGTTTTCTGTCATGCATGTACATCCATGACAAATTTATGACAGAATCAAGATAGTCATACCTGTGTTGTCGTAGAAGTGTTCCATGACATTACCAAAATTACCATCACGGAAGTGTCCACTTCCATGACGATAAATCGCGCATCATAGAAGTGCTTTCGTCAAGGGTGATCGACACGTGGCATCCACCGTAACGGAACACCGTTAAGCAATCGGGTCCGGTTTTGGATCCGTTAACCCATTAACAGCCCGGACCAATGGGGATTTTCCACATGTAAAATCATCATTGGTTGTAGGAAACACGTGTCAGCTCCATGTTGGCACATGTGTCACTCATCCAATGGGCGAGATGCGCCTATGATATGTTAACACGTGGACCGGCCCAAAAGTGGCCCATAAAGTTTAAATGGGCCGGCCCAACTAAAGGCCCACAAGATTTTGCGGGCCATAATGGGCCGGCCCAGCTAAAGGCCCAAAAGATTTTGCGGGCCATAATGGGCCGGCCCAGGTAAAGGCCCACAAGATTTTTGAGGGCCATAATGGGCCGGCCCAAGTGAAGGCCCACAAGATTTTTGTGGACCATAATGGGCCGGCCCAGCTAAAGGCCCACGAGATTTCACCGACATTAATGGGTCAGCCCAGCTGTAGGCCCACAAGATTTTGAGGACCCTAGTAGGCCGGCCCATTAACTGGCTGCCATGTTTTGGGCCAAATGTCGGCCCATATTTGATCCGGTCCATTAATGTCCTGCCACGTTCCGGGCCTAATAATGGCCCATATGAAATCTGTCCCATTAAAATCCTACCATGTTCTGGGCCAAATTACGGCCCAGATCAGGTCCGGCCCTTTAAGAGGCTTTGGGCTAAATTATGGCCCATATCAGATTCGGCCCGTCAACTAGACGCTATGCTTTTGGGCCCACTTGCTAAAGCCCATTTAGTAATTCGGCCTGATATTAGTTTTGTCCTGTTAAGGGGCCGTTTAACATTTCGGCCCTATATTAATTTCGGCCTTTTAAAAGCCCGTCATATAGTTGGGCCTAACTACGGCCCTTTTTGCATCCGGTTTGCTCGCAGCCGATAATCTGATTGGGCCAAACAAGGACCGAGCCAATTTTGTCCTGTTATAAGCTCATGATTTGATTGGCACATTCATGGGATGAGGTTTATTTCGGCCTGCTGCCGGCCCGTGAGCTGTTCGGCACGTTTCAGGACCAACCTACTTTTCATCCTCCTAAAGGCCCATTGAGTTTTCTTGGGAAAATAGGGTCGGCGGTTTACTCAGCCTATTAAAGGCCCGAATCTACTAGTGGGCCAGTTTACATTTAGGCGTGTTAACGGACCAAGATGACGGGGCCCATGATGTGGATCATACATGGTGATTTGCATGACGGCCTGATTATGTACCGTAATTTTACAATTTGGCCAGTTTACTGCGAAGACAGGATATATATACAGTAAAATAACTGCAGCATCGTGAATAAGAAAAAACCTAGACTATACAATAAAGAAATTATGGCATATTACATGCACTGGGCATCAAAGTTCGCCACTATGATAATAAAGCACAAGAAGACAGCAGATTGCATACACTGGGCATCAAAGATCGCCACCAGTGCAACTAAACACGGCGACAAAATAATATACAAAACCGACAGCACTTCAATAGAGTTCAAGAAAGGTTAGCCCTGCTCGGGAGCTGCAGTGCAAGCAGCTGAGCAAGCTGGTGAGACTGCACTTGTTTGACACTTATATCCTACTCACTCTTAAAGATAAACAAGCAGACAGATGACAGGTTTTGCACATATAAGTATCAGTGCTGACAATTCATCACATTTCTTACTGACGAATATAGTGACACAGTTTAAAATAGCATTAACACAATATGGTATTATTCAGGTCAAGACATGGCAGGAAATGACATTGTGAAGGAGTTGGCAGCTTCACGACACCACTGGATTACAGATCAATAACTCATAATTAAGTATCAATGGTTAGTGTGCTGTCAATTTATCCCATTTCAGATTGGCAAAATAAGATCACTTGCTCTGTATAGTTTAATTTACATGGTATGAAGAAGGAACTTGGTTGTACAACTGAAAACTTAAATTGAGAAGGACAAACTTTTGTTTATGAACTGGAGTACATAATAAACTTTAAACATGCAATTTGATGCAAACACCAAAAATAAACAGTTGTTGCAGTCATGCCTAACAAAATATACATAACAAAGTTTGAAGGCTTGAGAAGGACAAACTTACATTATTGGTGAAGGCAGGCTCTATAAAGCCCTTGTCCATGCTGATGGGGGGGGGCAATTTAAGAAGTTTACCACATAATATTCTTCATAAGCATTGCCTTTATTCTACATTTTGTTAAGAGTAAATATAGATGTGACAATATAAGAAAAAATGGAGAATATTTAAGATAAGATGAAGAGTGATGCTACATAACCAAGTAGCTATAAATGTAAGTACAACGATGCAGGCAAAAGGTACAGCCAAGAGCAATGCAGAGCTAAACTTCTTCAGTACCATCAGTGTTATCCAACCTTATGGTAAGAGTAAATATAGATCTTATGTGTAGAAAATGGAGGGCAAAGGAAAATAAGCTGCAGAGTGATGGTACATGAACAACTACCTATCACTGGTGTGGCTAGTGGTGTGGCCAGTGAAGTATGGGTACAGTCTGCTCGAGTCGGTCCTACATTTTGTGTCACTGGTTGTACAGCCAATATAAGTGGGGTGCTGTCTGATTTCTCCGGCACAACCACGTTTTTCAAGGACTTTGCTGGTGTTCCTTCAGGTTCGGCAATCACCCTCTTCCTTTTTGATGTCTGATGTACAAGAACAACATTTGAGTGGAAAAACATGGTATGATGACAGATGGAATATGTATTGATAATGGATGGGCATGGCATCTCGACATATATAATGAGTTAACTAAGCAGATGGTGGTGCAAAAAAGTGGAAGAAATGCAAGACAACATATGCAAGATACGCGCAATCAATAAAACCTTGCCAAATTAGAGCAGGCACCTTGATGGGTGAACATGACAGGCCATCTGCCTTTGACTCCTCGAGGTTAGAATAGTCATTAGGATCATATTCTGAACAAGAATCTACAGGTGGGGAGCGTATGAGTTTCATTGCATCCAGAATGGCACTCAATGCCTTGGTGCCAATTTTGTAAGTCATTGTAGTGTTCCACAATATTCTTCTGATGCGCGGATTCTGATATTCACTGTAATTATGTATAATATCTGAGAACCATGAAAACATAAATAGTTGTGAGATTATCTTTGTAATGCAGAGGATATTCTAATATAGGGGCGCCCCTGTAAACACTTGTGTGCTATCATTGGATTCTGATGAGAGAGCTCATGTGTGTTGTAATATGGTGCGTGCATTTATATAATCTGGCACAAGTACACAAAAAAATAGGCTCCAGAAGTAAGGATAGTTGGAAGATGATAGGTTCAAAATATATTGTATAGAGAGTTTATTGCCAAACCATGATAACAAGAGCACACAACAACTAGGCAGATCATAGTGTACATAAAAGGGGTACACCATAACCATGATATATAAATCGGGAAAGTGGAACTGGCCTGAAAATACGGTGTTGTACTGCCGCTAGTAATTGAAAGCGTATCGATCAAGTACATGCCAGCTCTATCAGCTGTTGACTGCAGATGTCCCTGCTCCCCTTCCTGACAAGGAACATACTGTACGTACTAAATACAGAATAACAAAAGAGGAACATGTTAAAGAACAGAAGAGGAAGCATATTCTTGAGGTTCCGCTTAATTCCATACAATGTTGGTTGCCCACTCATGATGAATCGCAGCACCCAAAGAAATGCAATTCCATGATGTCTCTCTATATGTGGCCATTTTGAACAAGAGTCATTAGGATCATATTCTGAACAAGAGTCAACAGGTGGGGAGCATATGAGTTTCATTGCATCCAGAATGGCACTCAATGCCTTGGTGCCAATTTTGTAAGGCATTGCAGTGTTTAGCTTCAAGAGTGGACTGCTGCTAGTGCGACACAAAGTAGCTATATAGATCATAGTGTAGATATAACGGGAAAACCATAAGCATCAGAGTAAAATCAGCAAAGTGGAACTTGCTGGAATATATGTGCTAGCACTACTAGGGAAAAGCCTACCAGCAGCACGGGTTTTGGGCCTCTCAGTAGCGCGGGGACCGGCGCTACTAATAAGGCGCTATAGCTAACATATAGCGGTAGCGCTTGTTGTCCCATGCTACTGCTATACATGAATAGCTGTAGCGCTCTTTAGAAAAGGGCGCCGCTGATATTATCTACAGCGCTGTTTACTGGGAAGCGCTACTGGTAAGGCAGCGCTACTGCTAAGTTTTACCCCCTCGCTACTACTAGTTTTATTATTATTTTCCCTACATATTTGTTTTGTATTTGAATAGGCTATATACAATAATCTTTAGTGTCGTGGTTTTGTCACGGCAGATGTCCTCTTGAAAGGACTTAGTCGTGGAGCCATCGCGACGGGTTAGCTTGAAGGGGTTAAAGCAGACACAGGGACGCAAAGAGTTTATACTAGTTCGGCCCCTTCGATGAAGGTAAAAGCCTACGTCTAGTTGTGATGGAATTGATGAGGTTTCGAGGACTAGGGAGCAAACAAGCTTCGCCTAAGTCTCGAGTTGTTGTCTGTTGTCCTTGAACTGCCGCCGGGTCGTCCCCTTATATACATGGGTGATGCCCGTCGGTTTACAGAGTCCCAATACCGGCTCATAGATGTGTCCGGTTTGGTCTCTACTTATTCCTAACTTACAACACAAGTTACATACCAACGCCGGTTTACGGCTACAGGCCTTGAACCGACTATGGGCCATGAGCCCTGTTCTTCTTTTATGGGCTTCAACACACTTAACTACTGATGAAGTTAACCCGACCTATCCTGGCCGGTTTACGCCCAGTAGTAATATCCCCAACATTAGGCCCCAGATTGATTTGAACGGGTTCATGTCAATCCTTAGCAAAAACTTCATCTTCAACATCTTCTCATAATTTGGTGAACCGCCATGATGTCATCTGCTCTGATTGTTGTAAACCGGAGTGACATCATCTGTCATAACGAAGCTATCCATGATGCTTCCTTGTTTAATAAATCTGCGACAATCAAGGCGACAGCTCCGTTTCGTGGCCCCTTGATTCTCGCGCCTGACATATATCCTTTTCCTTATAAATAGGATCGAGGCGTCATTTCCTTTTTCCTCTTCGTGCCCCTCTGCTTCGTCTTCCTTGCGTCGCCCAGCCTCGGAGCTCCGCCGCCACCGTCAACCTCTCCATCAGCCTTGGCCGCTGCATCAACCTGAATGCACCAGAGCACCGCGGCGACCCTCCACGTCTTCCTCAACTCTGGTAAGTCTTCTGCTCTTCCCAACATAGATCTGTTTCTAGGGTTTCATGTTCTTCTAGTGTTCATCGCCTGGTTCATGTTCATATGACAGCTCCTAGATGCATCTGTGTATTCTTGCTCTGTGTAGCGGTAGCTTTTAGCATCCGCCTTTAGTTTTCATACCTCAAAACCATAGATCTATATGTATCTCTGCTCATTGATTCAGCTCTGTTCTGTTTTAAACCTTTGAATATTTGTCTTCTCCTTTTTTGAACATGCTTCAGATCCAATGTCGTAGAAGTATTTTGTGAAATCTGTTTCTGCATCCGCAATCTCAACTGTTTCAATGTTTAGATCAGGCGGTTTAACTTTGTGTAGAAAAATTACCAAACCGGTATGCACCATTAGTCCCCTTGTTGAACCGCCATAATTCCTTAGCCAGGCACTACCACTTCATAAAACTCCGGTTTAGAAATAACCACCTTCGGGTTAACAATGTATGCACCAGTATATATTTGTTCAATATATTCTTGAACCAGAATCACTGCTTTGTAGATTGTACCATGGCCAAACAAGTGTACGAGTGCAACTGGGTTCCTTCTCGCGCGACAGAAACTCAGCTGAACAAGTTAGTCTTAACGGGTGCTTTAAGCAGCAAAGAAACTATCCATTGGAGGGTCCCCGGTACAGAATGTCCTCCCACACCTCAAGAGGGAGAGGTCGTTGTTTTCGCAGATCATCTAGCCCGGGGCTTTAATCCTCCCGGTTCAAAATTTTATCGGGATGTCTTAGCCAATTTCCAACTCCGTCCGCAAGACTCCGACCCCAACTCTGTTACCAACATATGTCACTTCCAAGTGCTCTGTGAGGTATTCTTTCAAGAGGAACCCACAATTGAATTGTTCAGAGACTGCTTCCATCTAAACCACCGCACAGAGTTTACTGATGGTTCCAATATGGAATTAGGTGGTGTGGCGATCCAGAAAAGGAAAGAGGTCACCTACCCTCATGCCAAACTGCACAACCATCCCAAAGAGTGGAATCAAACATGGTTTTATTGCAAAGATACCTCCCCTGCTGAAGAAAATCCTTTGCCTGGTTTTCGTCTGGAGCGGCTTAGCAATACACATCCCTTTCCACAACGGTTGACTGCCAAGGAGAGAAGCAACTATGCTCCTCAACTATCCAAGCTCAGAGCCTTCATGGCTAACGGTTTAACAGGAGTTGATCTTGCTCACTTTTGGATATCTTGGAGCATATTGCCCTTAAGCCAGCGCTCCGGTTTGATGTGTGAATACACCGGCAGTGTCAATGACCCACTGCGACATATTGACATCCAGCTCACCGATGATGAAGTCACAGAAGCTGTGAAGAAAATGTTGAACGAACCGGAAGCCGTCTGTGCTCGAACAGGCTTGCTTCCCTTCTGTGCCACCAACAAACCGCCAGCTGTAAGATTTATACTTTACTTTTTATTGAATCTGTCCTTGCTCAATTTACTCATTATTTAACATCAACATCTCTCAAACAGGGTGATGACCCGTTTTGGAGCAAGAAACTTCCACAAGAGAAACCGGAGAAACCAGAGAGACCAAACCGGCCAAAGACTAAAGTCGTGAAGAGGCCTGCTCACAAGAAGAAAACCACTGCGTCTTCTGACCCGGTAGCTGATGATGACGTGGGTAATCCGGACCTTGAGGTAGAGCTTGATTCACTTGGCTTATTTTTCACACGCCTTATTGATAATGATTATTGCCAGGATGACGCCGAAGCCAGTCATGCTGAAGCTGTAGAGGTAATTGCACTCTCTTCCGATTCAAACCCTTTGCCTTTGCTAAAAATCCGTCGGGCAAACCGGAAAGTTAAATTTTCTCATCCTCTTGCTCATTTGGATCCAAACTTTCTTATGAAGACACAATAGCACGAAGCTCGCCGCACGACCCGGCACAGCGGCCAGGTAGTTACCTCCGTCGGTTTATCGAACAGTCCGATTCGGAAATGCCGTTCAGAGGTCTCTAACTCTCTTGTCAATGCTTGTCCAAAAGCAGGCTGTTTTTGTCAACCTCTTAATCCGTCCGACTCCGATTATCAGGGCACCTCCCATTCATCGTCTGGCGAGTCATCAGCCACCCAGTTGCCACCACTCAAAACGGTGCTTGGGTGAGTCATATTCCTTATGATGTTTCTGATGTATTACATTATAACATATACTGTATTGATCCTTGTTATTTCTTTCAGGGCCAAGCCTAGGCGAAGCAAGAAGGCTCGCCTGGATAAAGCGGCCGAGGAGAACACCGTGCCTGAATCGGACAGAACACCAGATCTTGAAGCGGCTATTCGTGAAGATGTGCCAAACGACCCACCACCGCAAGATAATGACCTTATTGCTGAGGAGAGGCCTATTGACACCTCAGGCCCTGTTGACCAGCCCACAAGCCCCATCCGGATTGAGAGATCCACCAGTCCATCCAAGCCTACTGATAAACCGATGGCCCCAGTGCAAACCGGCGATGCCAAGGATGACGAAGTTGTTATTACTGGTATTGGCCGTACAGAGCCAAGCAATCATGTTGCTTTGTCTAGACATACTGCCAAAGAAGAATTTGCTGCCATTGGCAAAGGCAAATGGAATGCTGATCTGGCGACTTACGCTGCTCTGAATGCCCAAGATCTCCATTCCGGCTACCTGAACCGGCTGTATACCAGCCGTGATTATGAAGCCGGTTTGGTTAACATGATGAAGGAACAATATGAGGTAACTTCCATATGCTTTTTCCTGCTTCTATGTTTTAATATGTTGACTCTCCTAGCCCCCAAGGGCCGGTTTAGGATCTTCATTCAAACCGGGACTTTGTTAATCCGAACTTCAATGTGTCTGAATTTACCGTTGTAGCCCCTAAGGGCCGGTTCAACTTGGTGAAGTTAAACCGGGACTTTAGTTAATAAGAATTGTAGCGTCAGTACTAATTGAGCAAATAGCCATTAGCCCCCAAGTGCCAAGTTGAATACTTGTATTGAGCTTGGGACTTTATGAACAATTATAGGATGGAGATCAAATATGCATTAGCCCCCAAGTACCAAGGGCATAACTTGTTGTGTGGTTGGTACTTCAATTCTTGCTCCTGTTATCTGAATCGTATTACCATGTATATGCAGGCTGAGCGGAACAAGAGAGAAATCCAAACCGCCGATCTTCAAGAAAATCTGAAATGCCAACAAGCTGAAACCTCTAAAGCAAAAGAGGAGTTAACCAGCGCTTTAAGCGTCATGGAACAGCTTAAAGAGGGCTTTAAGAAAGAACGGCTGGATTGGGCCACTGAGAAAGCCGCTTTAACTAAGCGAGCTGAGAATGCCGAGGCTGCACTTAAACCGGTGGTAGATGAATTGACCATCATAAAGCGACAAGTGCATGCCATGACTGCTGCTATCTTTGGTAAGCTTTCTTGATGTCTGTAGTAACTCTGCCTGTTTATGGATTTGCCGGTTTGTTAACCCTTAGCGATGTTTACACGGACACGCAATGGTCACTTGGGGTCGGACGTGCGGAAGAAGTTGAAAGCCGCCTACACACTGATAGAGCAACTGTATACTAGTGCACAACGGATTATCTCGACTGCGTCCCATAACAACCCGGCGCCCACTTTGATCCAGGACACTCTTAAGAGACTGTCTATGCTTCCTGCCCGGGTTGAAGAGCTAAAGAAATCTCCTGCTCGAACTGGTGCTATCAATGCCTTAATCCGGGCCAAAGCATGGGTGCCGGATTTTGATCCCGTTGAAGCAGCTCAAGGCTATCCCCACTTGAAAGAAGATGTCACAGAGTTCAATGAGGAGGATCTGAGAGCGATAAACCGGGAAGTGCGCCCTCTGGCTTGTCAACTGGTTGAAGAGGCAGATTTGTCTCACTATCAAGCCCAGTATGATAATCAGAACAAACGAGTGGCTGCACCAATTCCTGAAGCGGAGAATCTTGTCCCTCCAATCCGTAAGCATACTTACGCTCCTGATATTGAACCGTCGTTGCTGATCAATGATGAAGCTGTCTTTCAAGCATTAATGGGAATCGACTGGACAACTGTTAATTTCCAGCCGCTGGGTAGGGAAGCAGAGGTTGAAGCGGCGCGAGATGACCCGCAACCATCAGGCCAGGCTGGTGACCAAGCCTAAACCGGAGGCCGGTTTAAATTGCTGCCCTTTTATATTCTGCAGAAAAACAATGATCTTATTTGGGCACCATGCTGCCTTGTAATAGGCTAGCCAATACTCTAATTTTGATATGCCTTCGTGCATAAGTACTGCAACCTGTGCTTCCTTTGGATGATCAATCTCCAAAGTATTTTCTGCAATCAAAAATTCTTAAAATACCGCCGCGGTTGTACCGTCAGGCGGATTATAATGTCTATATATATGAAATCAAAATATCTGAAATTGAAGTATATGATCAAATCTTTGTGATACATAATACCTGCCATCGTTGGGCATGAAGCTGGCTTGGCCAATCTTGAAGCGGAGGTTTATAAACCCACACTGTTGGAGGAGATAGCAGCTCCTATATATATAATGCCGGTTTACCATGTAAACCGTGCCGGGTTATAAAAAACACCGTGTTACTCCGTAATAAGATGTTAACAAAAATCAAACCGGGCAAATAGTCTCCGGATTAAAAATGGACCGTGTTCCATCAATTGATAGTTGAACCGGTTTAAGAATTTTGTCGGTTTAAAAACGCAACAAAAAATAAAAGAAATATCTATCAAAGAAAATTTCAAGCAAAGGCAATGATAAAACCGTTTGCAAAAAGAGGCTTATTGAGCCGATCAAATGGCGTTACCATGGTCGGACACGACCAAACCCCCGATAGGCGTAGCTATGGTTCAAGTCAGCCAGGTCCCCAAATGAAACAGTGGCATTATGCCGATCAAGAGGCGTGGCAATGGTTCAGGTTCGACCAAGCCCCAAGTGACTCTGTGGCCTTAGGCCGATCAAGGCGTGACTGGTTCAGACGTGACCAAGTCCCCAAGTGATCTGGTGGCTTTCGCCTATCAAAAGGTGTTGCATTGGTTCGGACACGACCAAGCCCCCAAGTGATATAACATGAAGCTTTGAAAAGCTAAGTCAAGGGGTAAACCGGAGGCCGCTTTAAGACACAATAACTCCGTGTAACGACACATGATGTAAAAAAGAACAGAGACCCCACTTTAGCTGAGGCTCCGGTTTATTGTATTACTCATAATATATACATTGTCATAATATGTACATAAGTAGAGCCGATGGCTCAGGTATAGTAAGGCCGAAGATGAGCTATGTTCCACGGCCTGTTGGTCTCCTCCTCTGATGTATGTGAGTCTTTATGCTCTCGAATATCGATCAAATAGTATGACCCATTGTGCAGATTCTTGCTGACCATGAAAGGTCCCTCCCAAGGTGGGGATAATTTATGCATATCAGTCTGGTCTTGGATGAGCCGAAGCACCAAGTCTCCTTCTTGAAAGGTTCTGGTTTTGACCCGGCGGCTGTGATAACGACAAAGATCCTGTTGGTAAATCGCCGAGCGAGCAGCTGCTATGTCACGCGCCTCGTCCAACAGGTCCAAAGCATCTTGTCGTGCTGCTTCATTGTCCGCTTCAACATAAGCTGCCACACGAGGTGAATCATGACGGATATCACTGGGGAGAACCGCCTCCGCTCCATAGACCATGAAGAACGGCGTGTATCCTGTTGATCTGTTGGGTGTAGTATTGATGCTCCATAACACAGATGGTAACTCTTCCACCCAACAACCCAGCATTCTCTGCAAAGGAACCATAGGCCGGGGTTTGATGCCTCTCAAGATCTCTTGATTAGCCCTTTCTGCTTGGCCATTGGACTGCGGGTGGGATACTGATGAAACGTCAAGCCGGATGTGCTCACGTTCACATAACTCTTTCATGGCACTTTTAGACAAATTGGTACCATTATTTGTGATGATACTGTGTGGAAAGCCAAACCGGAAGATCACTTTTTTGATGAATTGAACCGCCGTGGCCGTGTCACACTTGCTAACAGGTTCTGCTTCCACCCACTTTGTAAACTTGTCAACCGCCACCAAAAGGTGGGTCTTCTTGTCCTTGGACCTTTTGAAGGGCCCAACCATATCTAGCCCCCAAGTCGCAAACGGCCAAGTGATTGGAATCATTCTCAATTCTTGAGCCGGCACATGAGCACGTCTTGAGAACTTTTGGCAACCATCACATCGCCTGACCAGATCTTCCGCATCAGCATGAGCAGTCAACCAATAGAAGCCATGGCGAAATGCTTTAGCCACTAAAGATTTTGAACCGGCATGGTGACCATAGTCTCCTTCATGGATCTCACGCAAGATTTCAAAGCCTTCCTCAGGAGACACACAACGTTGAAATGCCCCTGACACACTGCAATGATGCAACTCGCCATTGACAATAGTCATGGACTTGGATCACCGGATTATCTGCCGGGCCAGAGTCTCATCCTCTGGTAACTCGCCCCGGTTCATGTACGCAAGGTAAGGAAGCGTCCAATCCGGAATGACATGAAGAGCTGCCACCAATTGAGCCTCCGAATCAGGAACAGCCAAATCCTCTTCACTAGGGAGCTTGACCGACGGGTTGTGTAGCACATCAAGGAAAACATTGGGCGGGACCGGTTTGCGTTGAGAGCCCAACCGGCTTAAAGCGTCCGCCGCTTCATTCTTCCGGCGGTCCACGTGGTCCACCTGATAACCCTTGAAGTGACCTGCAACAGTATCCACCTCACGACGATATGCTGCCATGAGTGGGTCCTTGGAATCCCAAGTGCCAGACACCTGTTGAGCCACCAGGTCCGAGTCACCGAAGCACTTAACTCGGCTTAGATTCATTTCCTTAGCCATCCGGAGACCATGGAGTAAGGCTTCATACTCAGCTGCATTGTTAGTACAAGGGAACATTAAGCGGAGAACATAACAAAACTTATCACCTCGTGGGGAAGTTAACACGACTCCAGCCCCCGAGCCCTCCAATTGCCTGGACCCATCAAAATGGATAGTCCAATATGTGTGATCCGGCTTTTCTTCAGGTGCTTGCAGTTCTGTCCAATCATTGATGAAATCAACAAGTGCTTGAGACTTGACCGCCGTTCGAGGCACGTATTTCAATCCGTGCGGCCCAAGCTCTATAGCCCACTTGGCAATCCGGCCAGTCGCTTCCCGGTTCTGGATTATATCTCCCAAGGGAGCAGAACTGACCACTGTGATGGGGTGTCCCTGGAAGTACCGCTTAAGCTTCCGGCTTGCCATAAAAACTCCATACACCAGCTTCTGCCAATGCGGATACCTTTGCTTGGACTCAATAAGCACCTCGCTGATATAGTAAACCGGATGCTCCTTGCCTGCCTCCTTTCGCTCCACCACAATAGCTACACTGACTGCACGAGCATTAGCAGCAACATATAGCAGCAACGGCTCCTTGTCAATTGGAGCGGCGAGCACAGGCGGATTGGCCAACTGCCGCTTTAAGTCCTCAAACGCTTTATCAGCAGCAGAACTCCAGACGAATTGATCCGTCTTTTTCAACATCTGATATAAAGGGATTGCCTTCTCACCAAGGCGACTGGTAAATCGGCTCAACGTGGCAATCCGGCCTGCCAAGCGTTGAACATCATTGATACACTTCGGTTTAGCCAGGGAGGTGATCGCTGTGATCTTCTCCGGATTAGCCTCAATTCCCCTATTGGACACCAGAAAACCCAATAACTTGCCTGCCGGTACACCAAAGACACACTTGGCCGGATTGAGCATCATCTTGTACGTCCTAAGGTTATCAAAGGTTTCCTTTAAGTCGTCAACCAGAGTCTCCTTCTCCCTTGACTTAACCACGATATCATCCACATAGGCATGCACATTACGGCCAATCTGTTTATGAAGGCAATTCTGTACACACCGTTGATAAGTTGCCTGAGCACTCTTGAGCCCAAAGGGCATAGATACATAGCCGAAGGCTCCAAAGGGAGTTATGAACGTTGTCTTCTCCTGGTCCTTAACCGCCATCTTAATCTGATGATAACCAGAATATGCATCCAGAAAACTTAGACGCTCACAACCCGCCGTAGCATCAATAATTTGATCAATACGGGGGAGGGCAAAAGGATCTGCTGGACAGGCCTTGTTAAGATCTGTGTAATCCACACACATGCGCCAGGTGCCATTTTTCTTAAGGACCAGCACCGGATTAGCCAGCCATTCAGGATGGAAAACTTCAATGATAAAGCCAGCTGCTAAGAGACTGGCTACTTCTTCTCCAATAGCTTTGCGTCTTTCTTCGTTAAACCGGCGGAGGAACTGTTTCACCGGTTTGTACTTAGGATCCACATTAAGAGTGTGCTCAGCGAGTTGCCTCGGTACACCTGGCATGTCAGAAGGCTTCCATGCAAAAATGTCCCAATTCTCACGGATGAACTCGATGAGCGCGCCTTCCTATTTCGGATCCAAGTTGGCACTGATGCTGAACTTCTTGGACGAATCGCCAGGTACGAAGTCAACAAGCTTAGTTTCAGCTGCCGATTTGAACTTCAGGGCCGGATCATGCTCTGTGGTTGGTTTCTTCAATGGAGTCATGTCTGCCGGACCAACATTGTCCTTATAGTATTTCAGCTCCTCTGTGGCACAAACCGACTCTGCGTAGGCCGCACCACCTTCCTCACACTCCAAAGCGACCTTGCGGCTTCCACGAACCGTTATTGTCCCCTTGTGACCCGGCATCTTGAGCTGCAAATACACATAACAGGGCCGTGCCATAAACTTGGCATAAGCCGGCCGCCCAAACAGGGCGTGATATGGTCTCTGGATTTTTACCACCTCAAAAGTCAATGTCTCCGACCTGGAATCATGATCATCGCCAAAGGCCACTTCCAAAGCTATCTTGCCAACATGATATGCTGACTTACCAGGCACCACACCATGGAATACCGTATTGGATGGTTTAAGATTTTTATTTGTTAGTCCCATACGACAGAAGGTCTCATAGTATAAGATACTAATGTTGCTCCCTCCATCCATGAGTACCTTGGTGAACTTATAACCTCCCACCTGAGGCGCCACCACCAATGCTAGCTGACCCGGATTATCAACCCGGGGAGGGTGATCCTCTCTGCTCCATACAATTGGCTATTTAGACCAGCGTAGATATCGGGGCACGGCCGGTTCAACAGAGTTTACCGCCCGCTTATGGACCTTCCGGTCTCACTTGTCCAAGCTAGTCGTGAAGACATGATATTGCCCACTATTCAACTGCTTCGGGTTGCTCTAATAGCCCGACTGCTGTTGCTGCTGGTTGTAGCCACCCTGGCTATTCTGATTATTTTGATTGTTATGTCCTCCCGGGTTACCATTAAAGCCTGAACCGGAATTTCCTCCACCGTAACCCGGCCCGGATCCTGAACCACCCCCTGATCCGTGATCATACCGGAAAACATTAGAATTCTTGAACTCCTACATAATATAACAATCCTTCCAAAGGTGATTGGCTGGCACTTCCTTCATCCCATGCTTTGGACAGGGCTGGTTTAACAGATAGTTTAGGCGGTCCGGGTTGGGGCTAGGCGCTCCACCGCGATTCGGCAGTTTACCCTTGCGTCGCTGGCCCTTGTCCTGCGCACTGGTATTAGCCACAAAGTCCATGTTGTTATCCGCTTTACGCTTGCCTCCGTTTCCATGACCTGCCGGGTTATGCTGCTGTCCTTTGGAGTTGCCGTTCTTCTTTCCCTTCCCTGTCTTGTCATCATCAGACTCGGTATCCTTGGTACTATCAGAATCAGCATACTTCACTAATGCAGCCATGAGGGTCCCCATATCATTGCAATGGTGCTTCATCCGTCCCAACTTCAATTTTAGAGGCCCAAACCGGCAGTTGCCTTCCAGAGTTATAACCGTAGTGTCAGCGTTGATACGATCTGATGAATGCAAAATTTGTGAGACCCGGCGCACCCAACGGGTCATCGATTCTCCTTCCTCCTGGACATAGGCTGCTAAGTCCACTATGGACATAGGCTGCTTACATGTATCTTTAAAATTACTGATAAATCGGGCTCGCAATTGGGCCCATGAACTGATAGAGTTGGCCGGTAGACTTTTTAACCAAGTACGGGCCGTTCCTTCGAGCATCATGGTGAAGTACTTTGCACACGCTGCATCGCTCACATCCAGCATCTCCATGGCCATCTCATAGCTCTCTATCCATGTCTCTGGAGGTTGATCTACAGTGTAATTCGGCACCTTGCGCGGGCCCTTGAAATCCTTGGGCAGGCGCACGTTGCGTAAAGCAGGGACAAGACAAGGCACCCCCAAAGAGCTAGAAGAAACGCTAGGCTCAATCGAGGTAGTTGGCCGAACCGGTGTAAGCTGACGAGCCTCATATTGCGCTGCTAACTCGGCCTCCCTGCGAGCTCGGGCCCGGTCTACCACTTCTTGAGTGTCTTCAATGCCACCCGCCGGGTTGTTACCACGAGGTGTTGCACGCTTTCGTGCATTACTTGACACGGCCGGTTCATCCATACGCCTGCTATAGCTCCGGCTTGGACGAGGGGTGGAGTGAATTCGATCATGGTTGTACGAGTATGCTTCCTGTTGGATCAATGCTGTTCGAAGAAGCTCCTTAACCCGGCGTGTTTCCACCGCCTGCGGCGAGTCACCTTCAATTGGGATGGCTTCCAGCCATGCAGCTGCTGCGACAAGGTTGTCCATCGGGTTGGAGTAGTGACCCGGAGGTGTCGGGACAGCCTGAGGCACAATAGCGTTCTGACGAGGCGGGTCCGTCAAACGGGGCTGAACCGGTGCGCCCGTCCTAGGTGCTTCCGCCCGGTTTACCACTGGCGGATTACTGGTTCCCGCTCCTGGGGTGTTAAAGAGGTCTCTGGCCTCGAAGACCGGAGGCAAACGAGATCGGTACTTCCTCTTCATGACTTCATGTGACGCGTTCTGATCCAGCATAAGCCTATAGGCCTGCGCATCCAAAGCGGCCCGCTCTGCGGTCATCCTGACATCTTCAGCTGCTAGGTCGGCCTTGGCCTGAGGGATCTGTTCCCTCACCTTTGCAATTTCCGCGTTGTGGGCGTCCTGATCCGCCGGGTTAGCCTATGCCATAAGCGTAGCCAACGTATCAAACAGATCTGACAAAACTTGAGCCGGCGGGCGCACAAAGCCTCCTGCCCCGGCGGCCGTCGCCGCTACTGACCCGGAGATCATTGCTGCTGCGGTCGAAGAATGAAGCACCGCTTGTGTACTGGCCATGAATATTCCAACCCGGTTGGGCAGATCAGAGGGGTCCGGAATACTGTCGCCATCGGAGCAGCCCCCAATCCAGCCATCTTGTAGTTGATACAAAGATTCGGTTTCTCCGATTGATGACTCGTCGCCGGAGTAAACGATGGTCTCGCCACCGGATTCCGATCCATCCTCATAGCTTCCTCCATGGATGACTCCCACGAAGGCATGCTTCACGGCCAGTTTAACCTGGGCAGAACGCGCACGCTGAGCCGTTTCGACAAGGTCGGTGCAGATGTCCGGCTCAGGGCCCGGTTCACCGATCTTGCCAATGAAGATGTGTATGCCACCAAAGGGGACCCGATACCCGTACTCGATTGAGCCGGCCTCGGGGCCCCATCCTGCATCGTCGATGTAGAGCTTGCCACGATGACTCTTAGTCATCCGGCCCACAACGTAGCCCTTGAGGCCTTCGAAGCTGCCCTCCAAGAACTCGAAACCATCATGCGATAGCCCCACGGTGGGCGCCAACTGTCGTGGTTTTGTCACGGCAGATGTCCTCTTGAAAGGACTTAGTCGTGGAGCCATCACGATGGGTTAGCTTGAAGGGGTTAAAGCGGACACAGGGACGCAAAGAGTTTATACTAGTTCGGCCCCTTCGATGAAGGTAAAAGCCTACGTCTAGTTGTGATGGAATTGATGAGGTTTCGAGGACTAGAGAGCAAACAAGCTTCGCCTAAGTCTCGAGTTGTTGTCTGTTGTCCTTGAACCGCCGCTGGGTCGTCCCCTTATATACATGGGTGACGCCCGTCGATTTACAGAGTCCCAATACCGGCTCATAGATGTGTCCGGTTTGGTCTCTACTTATTCCTAACTTACAACACAAGTTACATACCAACGCCGGTTTACGGCTACAGGCCTTGAGCCGACTATGGGCCATGAGCCCTGTTCTTCCTTTATGGGCTTCAACACACTTAACTACTGATGAAGTTAACCCGGCCTATCCTGGCCGGTTTACGCCCAGTAGTAATATCCCCAACATTTAGCATATCATACACATACAAATGTAATCATAGCATATACATACAATTAGTCTCATCAAATCATGTCATCATCATAATCATCATCCAACACAAAGTGGTCTCTCGTCATCATCTCGAAAATAGCGATACAAGTCTCGATTACTTGCAAATACATCGTCATCCATCTAAACAATGATATACGCGAGAAGAGCTATCACTTTGAGTACATGAGTTCGTATCCCTCTCTCGCATTAGCGTGAACCTAAACTAACTACTGCCTGTCGCTCGGAAACCGGAAACCGGTACACCTGGGCCTGACACTCCGGCCACTTGTCGTATATATACTCCTGGCGTAGCACTTCTTCGCCATGTATGATCTATGCACCTACATCGTCACATGAGTCAATGATATGCAACATATATAGTTGAGCAACAGAAAGAGACAGACTTGGCAAAAATAGAAGAAACATATCATAAGCATAAATAACAAAGTTCATCGTACCCCAAAATGCCCTAACTAGAGTGATTTTCGCTAGTCGAGGAGGAGGACGGTTTAATTACATCACAAATAAAGTTTCACCGTGCATAACTCAAAGTTTTGTCATACAGAAAGTATGGACTAAACGGACACATTGTCATATATCGACAATCACTCCAACATGTCGTTCCATCCATCCAAGTCAGGGAGATAGTCCCCGAGCCTAGTGAAAGGCTTCAGGTCGAGACGCTGAGAGGCTATCCATGTTCGGACGTCTTCCCGCGACATTTGTCCTTCTCCGTAGAACATCCCTGTTTTTTCGACGACCTCATTCATGATGATTTGGGCAAGTTCGCACTGGATGTTATAGAACTCAGCTCGAAGTCGATGATCCTCGATATCTCCTATGTCCTTTGCCCATTGCAGAATATGGGCATCGCCGGATCTAGGTGACATGCGAAGGTTCTGGTGATCCCGTCTGTACTCCAGCATGTGGTGTAGGACATAGAATCCATCATTAAGAGAATTGTTTGGTTGCTGGATGCACCAGAAGTCGGTCTTATGGCCGAAGGCGACCCTGCTGCCCCTTCTCTTCTTGTCCCTGACCTCTCCACCCATTGATTGGTAGTAAAACATAGCACTGTTGAGAACATCCTTGATGTGGTTGTAATCCTTTTTGTGAATGTTCTTCGATGAGTCCAAGTAAAGGGCGTGGGAGAATCGGGGTAGAGGATGATGAGGACGGCGCGCCCGCCGCTGCGCAAAATAAGTACACCTCAAATTAATTAGCCTCCACCGTGCAAATGAATGATTGAAATCGAAGGAAGGATAGCAGCGCAGATGACTTACACGGGATAATAAGGCATGAGAATCACCCCTTGTCCTTATTGGTGAGCATGAAACTGACGATGTAATCCCTCGCGTATTCACGGTGCTTTGTGCAGACTCCCAAGAAGCCCTCGTGCATGTAGTACGGGTCAGCGACACAAATATGAGATATCTGCTCAAACCCGATGATGTAGTTCATGTGCAAGGCATAAAGGCAGACAAACGTAAAATTCAGCTTTTTCACGTGAAACATGTCGAATATGTAATCAAATCGGAGGAAGAACTTATCCGCGGGGAAGCTGTCGACGTACGACATTTGCCGCGGAACGTTAACCACGTAGAGTGGGTATCCTGGATCTTTCGAGGCGATGAGGCCTTTCTCTACCCACAGCACATCATCATGAAGTCTCCTTAGATCGCCGAATCTGATCGGTAGCGCTGTTGCAGGTAGGATTGGTTGACCGGGGATATGCCATCTATCCGCATCGGGGATATCTATACGGTCCTGAAGCCGAGGCTGCTGAGGCGGTTGGATCATAGAATCGGCTTTTTTGCCTTTCCTCGCTCTCTTCCTAGACTTCTTTACTACTGGAAGGTCGTCCATAATACGTTGAGACGGCAATTCAGGCACCCACTCATGATGCTCAAACCTGAGGAGGCGCCAGTATAGACATACTGTTCAGCGCCATCGTCGTCCTCATCCTCATCCTCATCCATGGCGACGTCATCAGCGACTAATGGAGCCTCCTTCTTACCCCGTCCGCTATCACCCAACCCGACACCCGACGCTAATTGGGTAGGTGGGGTGTTGATGTTCATACCTTGCTGAGGCTGCGTGCTCGTGGGTGTGCTCCCGGCCGCCTCCAGACGAAGCAGACTCTTTGGCCACAACAGGACCCACCCATTGCAACAATCACCAAGCCACCACGGTGTCTCGTTGTCATCCCCCAGTATTATTGGAGGAGGCAAATTCTCGTGGCCCGGTTTGACACTGGCAACGGAAACGTTGAAGACGTTCGGGGGGATCGGCCGGCTGTGGAATAATGGTTCCTTCGGCTCCATTATCGTCGCCTTCCCCACGTCCACCTTCTGGTCGCCGATGGTGTACAACATGGTGCACAGGGTTTCGTCGGCCTTCAAAGAACAGTCTGCGACGTGAGACACCCGAAAGGCAACGAAAATGGGAGATTATACATTTATATTGAAGGGGGCCGGTGTGACAGGTACCGTGAGGGTGTCGAGCTCAGCCAAAGATGAAGCACCGCCGAGCACGTTCGGTGCGGGAGCTGGTGCGGGAGCAGGTGCAACTGCAGGTGCTGGTGCAACGCTAGTCGAGCTGCTCCCCACCAAGAAGTCAGCAAGGGGAAAGTCCGCTGCATTTTTTTTCTGGATTTTGCCTGGTCCAATTGAAAACGGCCGGAACCAAGGAAGTAGAAATATCTACAGCCACCTATTTTGCGGCAGCTACTGCTATTGCGACTGTCTCAGTTGATTTCTTCTCAAGCGCAATCTCAACCCTTTTGTCGATGTTTTCTTCATTTAACCTCCGTCTTTCCTTTCTCTCCTCCGTGGTCTCACGGTAGTACTTCTTCCACGTGGCGCCGTCTCCGACACCGTGCACGCGTCCATACGACGGTCGAGTATCCACCGGCTGTCATTTCAATATGTTCAATGCCCGGTTGAATGGAGAGTCCCACTTGGGCCTCGCCAATGCCTCGGACGGCGAGTCGCTTTCGGCCGCAATCCTGTGCTGCTCTCTCTGCAAAAGGCACAAGGATCGTTTACAAATATGACTAACGTGTGCAGTCGAATTGATCAGAAACTAAAATTACCAGCAGTCTCATGAACTCCGTAATGACCGGTTTTGTCTCGTAAACCTTCTTCACTGGGTCCCAACGGTGCCGGGCCCTGAGGACGTCACGCTCCTGTGGGACGATGAACTCCGCCAAGGGGTCTGGGATGCCCAGACTCTCGGCTTCCGCGTCCTCCTTGGCCCATTTGGACCTCTTTCCGCCGTAACCACGACTTAGGAGGTGGCGGCTCCCAATGTTCCTCTCTTGAAGCCCCTTCATGTACTTAGACTTTTTTGGCAGCTTCGGCCTCACAAGCCTCCTTGAATATTTGAAACTGCTCTTCCGTGATCGTCGGATTATCCTTTACAATCTTGGAGTAGGGTTCCTTCTTGTCGATGATCCTTGCTTTCACTCAATTTTTCCAGGCGGCCAACGCGTCGCTAAACTTGGTCATGGCGTGTTTGTTTATCTTCTTCGTTGCCGGGTCCTCATCTGGATCTACATAATCCTTCTCATTCCGGCCCGGGAACAAGAATAGCTGGTGAAACTTCTTTAGGAGGGAGCTCCTCATATTTTCTATCTTCTGTAGTTTCTCATCGTTGATGGTGGCGGTTGTCCGTATGATGCAGCCTATTTGATTGCCGTAGCATCGACGCGCTTCCTCGGGTGCCTTTGGCTCAAAATTGTCGTCGTCCACCTTTGTGACCACCAGTCTAGCAGTCCTGAGTTTGTTAGGAAGCCTTTGCCTCTTTGCTTTCGGTTCTACATCGGCTCCGCTCCCCGAGGCAGCGCCGGTCTCAGTCTTAGCGCCGGTCTCAATGCCGGCCTGAGTCTGAGCGCCGGTATCAGTCTCAACACCGGTCTGCGTGTCGGTCTCAGTCCCCGATACCACCGGTGGGCCCAGCAACAACATTGGTTGATCGTCGTCAAGGCTAAAAAAATCGTCTGCCGCCCGGTAGACGTCGTCGCAATCACCAGAACCCTGTCCTTCATCGTTGCTAGCCATGTTTCCTATGATTAAATCTAGTTAATTAATTCTAGACCTAATAAGATGAATAATGACATAAAAAAGGCCTATTGTTTTGCAGGAACGTTGACTCCTTCCTGGTGCGGCAAATCCCGGGCACTCGATATGTCCTAGTTTGTAGCACAAGTCATGCCGAAATTCACGGAAAATTTCGGCATGACCTTCGCTAAAAAGTGGACAAATCGAGAACCTGAAATTTGCCGGAACGGAAATGAATCAACATTCTGGCAAAACATATATAGGCCACTCAGCTTCATTGAAACAACAAAGCCACTTGGGCACAAACAACATGACCACTTCAATGAAAAGATATAATCAACAATAAAAGTCTAGGAAGGGATCATCTTTAAAATAAAAATTGCCTAAATAACCTTGATAATTAACCTAATTAAACTAGTTAACCTGACTAGTTCTCTGTCAAAGCCCTAACTAAATTTTTGCACTAACCTAGGTAATTAACCTAATTAAACTAGTTAACCTAACTACATCTCTGTCAAAACCCTAACTAAATTTTTGCCCTAACCTAGATAATTAACATAATTAAACTAGCTAACCTATGCATGAGAGAGAGAGGAGGGGTGGGGGCTTATAGAGGATGGCTCGTGGTGGCGAGGGAGGCACTGGTGGCGAGGGAGGCAGGGGCGTCTCCGGTGACGGCGAGGGGGGCAGTTGTGGCGAGGGAGGATCCGATGGCGTCGACGGTGGCTCCAGTGGCGTTGATGAGGCCGCGCGGCTCCGTGGAGTTGGTGGCGGCTCCGGTGGCGTCGACGGCGCATGGCTCTGGTGGCTCCGGGGGCGTCGACGTCGGCAGGAGACCGCAGCGAAGTGGGGCGACGGCAAATCGGGGAGACGGCGGCGGGGTGGGTCGAGAGATTTGGGGGCAAGTGGTGGCCGAGGGGAAACGGTTTTTTGGTTAAGTCAAAACTAGCGGTAGCGCGTTTCGCAGAACGCGCTATAGCTAAGGTAGCTATAGTGCTTTTCCCAAAACGCGCTACTGCTATACCTATGTAATTTTCTCCCTTTTTTATTTCCTTTTTTTTCTATAGCGGGGGTCCTGGAAACGCGCTACAGCTACGTTAGCTATAGCGCCTCTTACTAACACACGCTACAGCTATGCCTTTTTCTATTTTTTCACTTTTTCATTTATTTTGCTTTACATTTTATTTTTTTTATTTCTCCTTTTTCTGTTTCTTTCATTTTCATTTACTTTTCTATTTGTTTTTCATTTTATTTTATTTCCATTAGCAGTAGCGCTCTTACTTGGAAACGCGCTGCTACTCATGCCCTAGCGGTAGTGCGCTTCCTGCAAGCCCGCTACTGCTATGCGTAGCCCATCGTTCCACCAATGGGAATATTAGTAGTAGCGCTTTTACAGCAACACGCGCTACTGCTACAATCGTATCTGCAGCGCGGTTTATTCTGAACTGCTACTGCTGTCTAGCACTAGCGCCCTTTTTTGACCCGCGCTGTTGCTAAATTTCTGTGTATAAGGTTTTCCCTAGTAGTGTAGTATTGCCGGTATGGCTAGAAAGGCTTCGGATACCATCTCTCTTCAACTAAAGGTGCGGTACTGTTAATATCAGTATAACTCTCAAAGGCGACACATCTCCCCGCATTTCCTTGCTATTCTTATATGATTCAAGTGGGCAGGCCACTACAAATCCTATTCTCATGTTTACAAAATCCTACGAATCAAAGAGGCCCGAAGAGTTCAAAGTGACCATACCAACCAACCGTATAGACCTCTACACTGCAAATGTCCCTGCTCATCTTCACTACAAGGAGCATACTGTACTACTATCATACTCCCTCCGTTCCAAAATATAAGTCTTGGTAGAGATTTCCACTATGCATCACATATAGATGTATCCAGATACATTTTAGAGTGTAGATTCACTCATTTTGCTTCATATGTAGTCCATGGTGGAATCTATACAAAGACTTGTATATAGGAACGGAGAGAGTACTTATTAAAGAAGAACGGAAGAGGAACATGCTAAAGGAGAGCAAGCAAATTTTGGATAATAAAATGTTCGTTGCACAGTGCCTACACATGATGAACCAGAGCGCATTAAGAAAGCAAGTCCATGTTGTCTCTCTATATGTGGTGCACGTGCTTTTTCGAAAGTAAAGTAGGAACATTAGCTGACCAATTAAATGTTATCTGTTTTAGTAATATCAGCATCATATCAGATTCGTACTTGAGCAACAAGTTTGGAATTATGAGTTGCATGTTGTTTAGCTTGATGGATTCAGGAGCAGTGCTAAGTAGGTACGATGATGGGACTGAATATAAAGGCATGTTTGCATTTGGGTGAGTCGACCATTTCAGACGGTTGGATGAAGATCCTACGTCCCTAACCCTTCTTCTTCCTCGTCTCTGATTCTTCCCATACAGAACACCACACGGGGCCGGCCGGACCATCGGGCATCACTGCCTGTGTTCCTCCGCCACCCCCACCCGCGTCGAGTTTTCTTCGTTCGGCGAGCGCCCCCCCCCCCCCCCCCCGCCCCCCCACACACAACCAAAGTCCCCACCTGAGCCCCTTTGTCCGCACCGGCGAACTCCGGTGAGCTTTGAAAAATTGACTGACCCAATTTTGTAATTTAGTCTACTGTGATTTAACTAGTGTGGAATATAAAAGGAAAAAACCATAAGCATTTGGAGTATAGTGTTGAGCGTGCCATGGCGGATCTAAAGGTGCAAACCGGAAAAAGGCAACTTCGCAACCAATGTTTGCTTTCAACTAGCAAGTAAGTGATGGACAAGAAATCAGAGTAAAGCAGCGGCGATCTATTTTTTTGCTGCGATAAATAAGTTGAGCAGATACGAAAGAGTACCGCCTTTGGTGCGGCGCCATGTATGCATCTACTCAGAATTTGACGGTGCTGCGGTAGCGATGGCTGTCGGCGGCGTGGAAGCAGATCTAGGAGGGTAGACGGTGGCGGCGGGGCGCGATGGACGAGACGGTCGTAGGAGCAGCGCCGGCAAGGTGGACGACGGCGGGAATGAAGCGAGAGGACGGGATGAAAGTATCCCGGTCTGAAGCCATGGATGAGAGAGGTCGATCTCTTGTAATGGATGGCGGCAGCGGCGGGGTATCAGCTCCGGCATGGTGGAGGAGGACGGCGGTGGATGGCGTGGCGGACGGAGGAGGCCGGGGTGGAGAGGGTGTTTTGGCGCCCATGGAGTATGAATGGGGAAATGGAGGTGGAGAGGAAGGGGGGAACCATGTCTTCAGGGCGCACTTGTCTCAAATGCGAGGAAATTTACAAACTTAGCCCCCGTTTCAAATTTCCTACATCACAGCAATATTAGTCGGTTAGGGATAGGACGGTAATCTCGCATACACCAAATATTTGCCGACGAGAGTTTGTTTTTGGCGCCCACCGTGTATGAATCGGGGAGGGAGTCGATTTCGGCCGAGGACACACTGTGTTTTGGCGCCCACTGTGTATGAATCCGGCTGAGAGGCGGTTATGTCACGTTTGAGTGAAATTACAAACCTACCCCTATCGAAACCTATAGAAATCCAGCAGATAGGCTTTGTGTTGCAGGGATAGGCAGTAGAAATTTCCATCTCGCAGATTTTGGTTTCGGGCGGTTACTGCGACTTTCCCCGCTTCGTTCAAATTTTGCAGAGTGCATGTTTACCGTGCCAAATCAATTCGAATCTCGTTTGTATTCTATTTTTTTCGGGCGGGATCCATTTTCGATTGGAATAAAATTCTATATACATCATTTTTATATATACTTTCAAAAGCACAACACCCTTTATACATAAATATGGTTTACAAATGGCATGATCTTAGATTCATAAGGTGGTATCCATCAATTTGGATTTTCAAATATTTGAAACCACTTTATGTTGAAATCCAATGTATGCATTCCTCGCTAACTGT
This sequence comes from Aegilops umbellulata, assembly GCA_032464435.1. Classification (NCBI taxonomy): domain Eukaryota; kingdom Viridiplantae; phylum Streptophyta; class Magnoliopsida; order Poales; family Poaceae; genus Aegilops; species Aegilops umbellulata. The sequence goes on along the minus strand of CP136054.1, from coordinate 357,983,363 downwards.
CTCCAATTAATGTGTGTTTCATGCGGGATTTTTTTTTACTTCTCAAACATGTATAATGTGTTTCACACACGCAACATGTAGTGTAATCCCGTTTAGACCTTAAGTTCATATAAACCATGCATTGCTTCTAATTAAAGAATATATGGATCACCAATATTGATAAACTATATAACATTACACGTGTCTACAAATTCAAATGAATATGCATGTTTGACACACCAATTTGCGTTATGATATTATCGATGTCGTGATCTCCAGTTTAAATATTTGAATCCCATTTAATCCAGATATTCGTCTCATATAACTATCACTCATACTTATATAGGACTATCTCTCTAGACCTATACGCATTCATCGTCTCTCGGGTATCTCTCGTGCTACTTGTATGTCGACAATGATCTTTTATCTTCATAACACACTGACGGTACTCTCTCCCTCGACCTTCATCACTCTATCTCTCTCTAAGTATATCTCGCTCCCTATTATGTGTCTCTAACTATGATTCTCCATGTGGAATCTCTTTCTCTCACACAAACAAAAAACTTTGTCTTCCGGGGTCTCATTTCTCTCTGCTATTCCCCTGTGTGCCACTCGCACACCCCTCACACAGAGATGTCTTTCGCTCCTTAGGTATGAGAACCTATGACTCTTCCTATTAAATATCTCTTTCTCACACACAAACACAAAATCTGTCTCCCAGGGTCTCATATGTCTCCACTGTTCTCTTGTATGTCGCTCACACACACTCTCTCTCCCTAGAGATATCTTGCATTCCCTCATATGTTTCTCTAGCTATCACTCTCGTTTTGAAATATCTTTCTCTCTCACAGACACAAAACTCCGTCTCTCGGGATCTCATTTCTCTCCGATATTTGTTTGTATGTGAGTCACATGCACCCTTTCTTCATCTCTCTCACACCCACACCCATAACTCAGCCTTCTGATCCACTCGACTCCTATCTCTAACGCACACTAGCTAGCATCTTTATCTTTCTATTTATATGTTTCTCCATCAACCTTCTTTCATTTATAGGTTGATCTCTTTTGCACAATCGCTGTGCCTCACTCCCTCTGCTCGCCATAGATGCATGCTCCAGCCCACACCACTATCTCTTAAAGACAAAAACACATGCTCAATTGTCGGGCCTTCTTCCCTGCATTCTCGCATGCATGCATATTGTCATACAAATCCGTCTCTCCCATGTCGTTGATGTTAGCTTATGACTTATGTCTTCTTTCTTTTATCTCGATCATGCGCGCGCACACACACACATCCCACGTATACATGTATACCTCTCACACATGCACGTTGAAGGTCTCTATGTCTCCATACGTAGTTAATTACCCTCAACCCTAACGCCACATTGAATCGTTCTCTTCTTGTGTGCACATAACTTCCGCCTAGATGGGTAAAACACACACTCACACTTAACAATCTCCTTGTAGCTACCCCCCTCTCACTCTTCCCCTATATCCCCGAAACCAATAAGACCATCCCTTCGTTTAATTCCCGCCTACATGCACCATCGATATATAGTTGTCTTCCTCGGTGTCTCTTGAACAAACACGTTCTCTCGATGTCGACTACTCTCAGGCGCACACACCTTCTCTTCCCTCTCTACGGGCATTTTCTCTCTCGCACCCCATCATTGGTGGCCTCTGCCATACACATCACCTCTCTATGATGAAGCCATGCACACTTAAATTACATCCGCCACCGAGGACCCCGTGACACACACACACAGACACACCCACACACACATACACACACACACAAACAAACAAACAAACACACACACACATGCATGCACCCACCCACCCACACACACACACAGAGTAAGACTCCACCACACACACACACACACACACACACTAAGACTCCATCTCTCTCTCTCTCACACACACACACACACACTGAGACTCCATTTCACACACACATGCTCTAGGCGGAGCTTTTGTTCCTACCACCCTTCATCCACCCTTACCCATATGATAAAAAATCACCTTAATTTACTTGTATAACATGGACAAATTCCACTTTACTTTAGTAGTTAGCAAACTTATCATCTGTACCCTTATAAAAAACCGAGTTGGCGATGATGGTGTGCCTGCCATCTTGTAATATAGACCGTCTGATCTATATCTGACGGATAGAAAGCAAACTATGATAATTTAACAAAAGATAGCCGCACCTCTCTCCACATCCTTATCTCCCACACCTCGTTGCTGAGCAATTAAAAAAGAAAGTCTCCGGAACAATCTAGCATGGTGGCCGTTGCCGCCTACCGGTGCCGTCCATCCCCATGCCTCCGCCCATTCCGACCACCAGTCACCACCACGCTCCACTCCTCCTCACCTTATCTCTCATCTTTCATTTTTTCGATGACATTCTCGAGATACCAGTTTTCTGATAAAATTCTCGAAATATCATTAGTTTTTACACATGGGATTACTCCTGCATGGGTAAATCACAACATGTGTTTTGTAAAAAAAAGCATATTGATGTTCCGTGCAATGCACGAGCATCTTGCTTGTAATTATATAACGCAAATCACGAGCAGGAAGTGACATTTTTTTACACAACCACGTTAACATGGCCACGTAAATCACTAGCTAAAGTAAATACCATTATACTTATATCCTGATGCAAAAGTTTGAGTACATGTCCGAAGAGTAGAGTCGCTCACACGCACTCTGTCTCTCAGAATCTCTCTCTCTCTCTCTCACACACACACACACACACACACACACCAGTTACGTGATGCCCACTTAAGCAGACACGTATGTTACAATTTGTGCACCCGCGGGTACACGTAGTGCTGCGCATTTATTTAAGATGGACGGTGAACCCAAACAGTAGCTGCATGCATTCCCCTCCAGCCGCCTCTTCTCTGGTCGTTGTCGCCCGGATGAGGATCCCTTGACGTGAACAATCCTACCATTCTATCACTGACATGTGGGACCCCCAAGCGTGGGTCCCACCAGTCAGCGAAGGAAAGGCAGGGTAAGGCGGTGATAGCCACGTCAGAGAATCCATGTCCCGCCCGGTAGCCATGGCTCGGCCGAAGGTAACAACATACGCCATACTCCCGCAAGAGCGGCTCTTTAATCTGGAAATTTTAGTACTCATGCATGCATCTTGATACGTCTCCAACGTATCTATAATTTTTTATTGTTCCATGATATATTATATTCTGTTTTGGACATTAATGGGCTTCATTATACACTTTTATATTATTTTTGGGACTAACTTATTAACCGGAGGCCCAGCCCAGAATTGCTGTTTTTTTGCCTATTTCAGAGTTTCGCAGGAAAAGAATATCAAACGGAGTCCAAACGGAATGAAATCTTCGGGAACGTGATTTCCGGAACGAACGTGATCTAGAGGACTTGGACCCTATGTCAAGACATCCACCAGGAGGGCACGAGGTAGGGGGGCGCGCCTACCCCCTGGGCGCGCCCTCCACCCTTGTGGGCCCCACGTTGCTCCACCGACGTACTTCTTCCTCCTATATATACCTACGTGCCCCCAAACTACCAGATACATAGCCAAAAACCTAATTCCACCGCCGCAACTTTCTGTACCCGTGAGATCCCATCTTGGCGCCTTTTTCGGAGCTCCGCCAGAGGGGGCATCGATCATGGAGGGCTTCTACATCAACACCATAGCCTCCTCGATGATGTGTGAGTAGTTTACCTCAGACCTTCGGGTCCATAGTTATTAGCTAGATGGCTTCTTCTCTCTTTTTGGATCTCAATACAATATTCTCCCCCTCTCTCGTGGAGATCTATTCGATGTAATCTTCTTTTGCGGTGTGTTTGTTGAGACCGATGAATTGTGGGTTTATGATCAAGTTTATCTATGAACAATATTTGAATCTTCTCTGAATTCTTTTATGTATGATTGGTTATCTTTGCAAGTCTCTTCGAATTATTAGTTTGGTTTGGCCTACTAGATTGATCTTTCTTGCAATGGGAGAAGTGCTTAGCTTTGGGTTCAATCTTGCGGTGTCCTTTCCCAGTGATAGTAGGGGCAGCAAGGCACGTATTGTATTGTTGCCATCGAGGATAACAAGATGGGTTTTATATCATATTGCATGAGTTTATCCCTCTACATCATGCCATCTTACTTAAAGCGTTACTCTGTTCTTTTGAACTTAATACTCTAGATGCATGCTGGATAGCGGTCGATGTGTGGAGTAATAGTAGTAGATGCAGGCAGGAGTCGGTCTAATTGTCGAGGACGTGATGCCTATATACATGATCATACCTAGATATTCTCATAACTATGCTCAATTCTATCAATTGCTCAACAGTAATTTGTTCACCCACCGTAATACTTATGCTCTTGAGAGAAGCCACTAGTGAAACCTATGGCCCCCGGGTCTATTTTCCATCATATTAATCTTCCTTCAACAAGCTATTTCTTGTGCCATTTTTATTTTGCTTTCTTTACTTTGCATCTTTATCATAAAATACCAAAAATATTATCTTATCATATCTATCAGATCTCACTCTCGTAAGTGACCATGAAGAGATTGACAACCCCTTTATTGCGTTGGGTGCGAGGATTTATTTATTTGTGTAGGTGCGAGGGACTCGTGCGTGGCCTCCTACTAGATTGATACCTTGGTTTTCAAAAACTAAGGGAAATACTTACGCTACTTTACTGCATCACCCATTCCTCTTCAAGCGAAAACCAACGCAGTGCTCAAGAGGTAGCAAGAAGGATTTCTGGCGCTGTTGCCGGGGAGTCTACACAAAAGTCAACATACCAAGTACCCATCACAAACCCTTATCTCCCGCATTACATTATTTGCCATTTGCCTCTCGTTTTCCTCTCCCCCACTTCACCCTTGCCGTTTTATTCGCCCTCTCCTTTCCGTTCACCTATTTTTCGCTTGCTTCTTGTTTGCTCGTGTCTTGGATTGCTTGCTTGTCACGATGGCTCTACCTAGATTTGGTGATCTTCGCCTTAAAAGGTTAGAAGAGATCGAAAGCAACGTCAGGAGTTTTATGGTCTTACAATTTGAGCATAATAATTTCTTTAGAAACGAGCTTAAGGAACAAAAAAGCTTTATGGGTTTTATGAATAAAGAGCTCGATGATATGTCTAAAGAATTTGATGGTTTGAAAACTCAGATTGCTCATCTTGAGAAGTTAATAGCTGAAGTTTCTGATAAGCAGGCCACCTTTAATAAGATGGCCGCTAAGCCGGAATTTTTTTTTTTTGGAAAATAAAGATGAAGATCTAAAAGTGATTGATGTGTCCCCTATTAAATCTTTGTTTTGCAATATGAATCTTGATAATGATGGGACTTAATATGATCCACCTTTACCTAGAAGGCGTTCAAAAGATTGGAGTTTTTAGATCTTGATGCTAAAATTGATAAAAGTGGGATTGAAGAGATCAAAACTCTAGATATTAATGAACCCACTACTTTGGATTTCAAGGAATTTAATTATGATAATTGCTCTTTGATAGATTGTATTTCGTATTTCCTTGTTGCAATCCGTGCTAAATTCTCCACATGCTTATAGTCAAAATAAAGCTTTTACTAAACATATAGTTGATGCTTTGATGCAATCTTATGAAGAAAAACTTGAGTTGGAAGTTTCTATCCCTAGAAAAATTTATGATGAGTGGGAACCTACTATTAAAATTAAAATTAAAGATCATGAATGCTATGCTTTGTGTGATTTGGGTGCTAGTGTTTCCACAATCCCAAAAACTTTGTGCAATTTGCTAGGTTTCCGTGATTTTGATGATTGCTCTCTAAACTTGTACCTTGCGCATTCCACCATTAAGAAACCTATGGGAAGAATCAATGATGTTCTTATTGTTGCAAATAGGAATTATGTGTCCGTAGATTTTATTGTTCTTGATATAGATTGCAAACCTTCCTGTCCTATTATTCTTGGTAGACCTTTCCTTAGAACGATTGGTGCAATTATTGATATGAAGGAAGGGAATATTAGATTCTAATTTCCGTTAAGGAAATGCATGAAACACTTCTCTAGAAAGAAATTAAAATTACCTTATGAATCTATTATGAGAGCCACTTATGGATTGCCTACGAAAGATGGCAATACCTAGATCTATTCTTGCTATTATGCCTAGCTAGGGGCGTTAAACGATAGCGCTTGTTGGGAGGCAACCCAATTTTATTTTTAGTTTTTTCTTTTTTCTTCGGTTTAGGAATAAATATTTGATATAGCCTCTGGTTAGATGTGTTTTTATGTTTTAATTAGTGTTTGTGCCAAGTTTAAACTATAGGATCTTCTTGGATGATAGTTATTTGATCTTGCTGAAAATTCCAGAAATTTCTGTTCACGAAAATAATTGTTAAAAATCACCAGAATGTGATAAAATATTGGTTCCAATTGCTGCTGATCAATAAACAAATTTTCTAGGTCGTCCCATTTTGGATGAATTTCTGGAGTTCTAGAAGTTTGCGTTAGTTACAGATTACTACAGACTGTTCTGTTTTTGATAGATTCGGTTTTCCGTGTGTTTTTTGCTTATTTTGATGAATATATGGCTAGTAAAATAGGTTATAAACCATAGATAAGTTATAATAAAGTAGTTTTAACACCAATATAAATAAATAATGAGTTAATTACAGTACCTTGAAGTGGTGTTTTGTTTTCTTTCGCTAACGGAGCTCACGAGATTTTTCTGCTGAGTTTTCTGTTGTGAAGTTTTCAAGTTTTGGGTGAACGATTTGATGGATTATGGAACAAGGAGTGGCAAGAGCCTAAGCTTGGGGATTACCATGGCACCCCAAGATAATATAAGGACACTTAAAAGCCAAAGCTTGGGGATGCCCCGGAAGGCATCCCCTCTTTCGTCTACTTCCATCAGTAACTTTACTTGGAGCTATATTTTTATTCACCACATGATATGTGTTTTGCTTGGAGCATCTTGTATTATTTGAGTCTTTATTTGTTAGTTTGCCACAATCATCCTTGCTTTACACACCTTTTGAGAGAGACACACATGATTCAGAAATTGTTAGAATAGTTTATGTGCTTCACTTATATCTTTTGAGTTATATAGTTTTTGCTTTAGTACATCACTTATATTTTTTAGAGCACGGTGGTGGTTTTGTTTTATAGAAACTATTGTTCTCTCATGCTTCACTTAGATTATTTTGAGAGTCCTACAAAACAGCATGGTAATTTGCTTTAACTATGATAGGCATTCAAGATTAGTAAAAAAAATTATGAGTGTGTTGAATATTATGAGAAGTTTGATACTTGATAATTGTTTTGAGATATGAAGATGGTGATATTAGAGTCATGCTAGTTGAGTAGTTTTGAATTTGAGAAATACTTGTGTTAAAGATTGTGATTCCCGTAGCATGCACGTATGGTGAACCGTTATGTGATGAAGTCGGAGCATGATTTATTTATTGATTGTCTTCCTTATGAGTGGCGGTCGGGGACGAGCGATGGTCTTTTCCTACCAATCTATCCCCCTAGGAGCATGCGCGTAATACTTTTCTTTGATAACTTGTAGATTTTGCAATAAGTATATGAGTTCTTTATGACTAATGTTGAGTCCATGGATTATACGCACTTTCTTCCTTCCACCATTGCTAGCCTCTCTAATACCGCACACTTTTCACCGGTATCATACACCCACCATATACCTTCCTCAAAACAGCCACCATACCTACCTACCATGGCATTTCCATAGCCATTCCGAGATATATTACCATGCAACTTACTACCGTTCCGTTTATTATGACACGCTCCATCATTGTCATATTGCTTTGCATGATTATGTAGTTGACATCGTATTTTTGGCAAAGCCACCGTTCATAATTCTTCCATACATGTCACTCTTGATTCATTGCATATCCCGGTATACCGCCGCAGGCATTCACATAGAGTCATATTTTGTTCTAAGTATTGAGTTGTAATTGTTGAGTTGTAAGTAAATAAAAGTGTGATGATCATCATTTTTAGAGCATTGTCCCAAGTGAGGAAAGGATGATGGAGACTATGATTCCCCCACAAGTCGGGATGAGACTCCGGACTAAAAAAAAGAGGCCATAAAAAAAGGGAGAAAAGTCCCAAATAAAAAAATGATGATGAGAGAAAAAGAGAGAAGGGACAATGTTACTATCCTTTTACCACACTTGTGCTTCAAAGTAGCACCATGATCTTCATGATAGAGAGTCTCATATGATATCACCTTCATATACTAGTGGGAATTTTTCATTATAGAACTTGGCTTGTATATTCCAATGACGGGCTTCCTCAAAATGCCTAGGTCTCCGTGAGCAAGCGAGTTGGATGCACACCCACTTAGTTCCTTTTGTTGAGCTTTCATATACTTATAGCTCTAGTGCATCTGTTGCATGGCAATCCCTACTCACTCACATTGATATTTATTAATGGGCATCTCTGTAGCCCGTTGATACGCCTAGTTGATGTGAGACTATCTTCTCCCTTTTTGTCTTCTCCACAACCACCATTCTATTCCACATATAGTGCTATGTCCATGGCTCACGCTCATGTATTGCGTGAAGATTGAAAAAGTTTGAGAACACCAAAAGTATGAAACAATTGCTTGGCTTGTCATCGGGGTTGTGCATGATTTAAATATTTTGTGTGGTGAAGATAGAGCATAGCCAGACTATATGATTTTGTAGGGATAAATTTCTTTGGCCATGTTATTTTGAGAAGACATAATTGCTTAGTTAGTATGCTTGAAGTATTATTATTTTTATGTCAATATTAAACTTTTGTCTTGAATCTTTCGGATCTGAACATTCATACCACAATTAAGAAAATTACATTGAAATTATGCCAAGTAGCATTCCACATCAAAAATTCTGTTTTTATCATTTACCTACTCGAGGACGAGCAGGAATTAAGCTTGGGGATGCTTGATACGTCTCCAACGTATCTATAATTTTTTATTGTTCCATGCTATATTATATTCTGTTTTGGACATTAATGGGATTTATTATACACTTTTATATTATTTTTGGGACTAACCTATTAACCGGAGGCCCATCCCAGAATTGTTGTTTTTTTCCTATTTCAGAGTTTCACAGAAAAAGAATATCAAACGGAGTCCAAACGCAATGAAACCTTTGGGAACGTGATTTTCAGAACGAACGTGATCCAGAGGACTTGGACCCTACATCAAGACATCAACCAGGAGGGCACGAGGTAGTGGGGCTCACCTACCCCTTGGGCGCGCCCTCCACCCTCGTGGGCCCCACGTTGCTCCACCGACGTACTTCTTCCTCCTATATATACCTACGTACCCCCAAACTACCAGATACGGAGCCAAAAACCTAATTCCACCGCCGCAACCTTCTGTACCCATAAGATCCCATCTTGGGGCCTTTTCCGGAGCTCCGCTGGAGGGGGCATCGATCATGGAGGGCTTCTACATCAACACCATAGCCTCTCCGATGATGTGTGAGTAGTTTACCTCAGACCCTCGGGTCCATAGTTATTAGCTAGATGGCTTCTTCTCTCTTTTTGGATCTCAATACAATGTTCTCCCCCTCTCTCGTGGAGATCTATTCAATGTAATCTTATTTTGCGGTATGTTTGTTGAGATGATGAATTGTGGGTTTATGATCAAGTTTATCTATGAACAATATTTGAATCTTCTCTGAATTACTTTATGTATGATTGGTTATCTTTGCAAGTCTCTTCGAATTATCAGTTTGATTTGGCCTACTAGATTGATCTTGATTGCAATGGGAGAAGTGCTTAGCTTTGGGTTCAATCTTGCGGTGTCCTTTCCCATTGACAGTAGGGCAGCAAGGCACGTATTGTATTGTTGCCATCGAGGATAACAAGATGGGGTTTATATCATATTGCATGAGTTTATCCCTATACATCATGTCATCTTACTTAAAGCGTTACTCTGTTCTTTTGAACTTAATACTCTAGATATATGATGGATAGCGGTCGATGTGTGGAGTAATAGTAGTAGATGCAGGCAGGAGTCGGTCTAATTGTCGAGGACGTGATGCCTATATACATGATCATACCTAGATATTCTCATAACTATGCTCAATTCTATCAATTGCTCAACAGTAATTTGTTCACCCACCGTAATACTTATGCTCTTGAGAGAAGCCACTAGTGAAACCTATGGCCCCCGGGTCTATTTTCCATCATATTAATCTTCCTTCAACAAGCTATTTCTTGTGCCATTTTTATTTTGCTTTCTTTACTTTGCATCTTTATCATAAAATACCAAAAATATTATCTTATCATATCTATCAGATCTCACTCTCGTAAGTGACCGTGAAGGGATTGACAACCCCTTTATTGCGTTGGTTGCGAGGATTTATTTGTTTGTGTAGGTGCGAGGGACTCATGCATGGCTTCCTACTGGATTGATACCTTGGTTCTCAAAAACTGAGGAAATACTTATGCTACTTTACTGCATCATCCTCTCCTCTTCAAGGGAAAACCAACGCAGTGCTCAAGAGGTAGCACATCTTTTTGTGCTAGCACTCCTATATAAGGGTTGACCGGTCGCTTCCCACGGACGTGCGCGGGCGGTGGAAGAGGAAGGAGAAGGGAAGCAGGCTATGGAGTAACGTTTTTTACCACAATTTCTTAGGAAACTGAGTGCAATAATTGAGTAGTTTTGCAAACTACCAGTACTACACGTGAAACGGTTCAAAACCTATACTCCCTTGCCAGCGCGCGCTTACTGCATGAAACGGTTAGCGTCGCCCTGGAGCGTCAGTGCTGCATTAATGCCCGACCAGAGCAGAGGCGACCTCTCACTGGCGCCGGCTTTGAAGCGGTGCGACGGCCGATAGAGCGCCGCTTCCCGGTGCACCGACTGCTCCGCATCGAGGCTGGCCATAGGCCCTGTTTGGATCCATGGGTTAGAGTTAGTTTGAGCTAGTTAGGGCTCAAATAGCCCTAAAGTATCCAAGCATGAGGGTTTAAATTGGAGCAAGTTGCATCGGACCCACCAAAAAAACTATCCCACCCAATAGGTGTTAACTGGAGATAGTTCTCATTGGGACCGGTGAAAAATCACTTGTCTCTCTCTATCAAGTGCATTTATTGTCAATCTAACCCTGTCACCCAAACACCTCTTTGGCTATAGTTAGTTCAGGGTTAGTCATGAGTTAGTCTAACCTCTAGCTGTTGGAAATATGCCCTAGAGGCAATAATAAAAGGATTATTATATTTCCTTGTTCATGATAATCGTCTATTGTTCATGCTAAAATTGTATTGTCCGGAAATCATAATACATGTGTGAATACATAGACCACAATATGTCCCTAGTAAGCCTCTAGTTGACTAGCTCGTTGATCAATAGATAGTCATGGTTTCCTGACTATGGATATGGGGATGTCATTGATAACGGGATCACATCATTAGGAGAATGATGTGATGGACAAGACCCAAACCTAAGCATAGCACAAAGATCGTGTAGTTCGTTTGCTAGAGCTTTTCTGAATGTCAAGTATCATTCCTTAGACCATGAGATTATGCAACTCTCGGATACCGTAGGAGTGCTTTGGGTGTATCAAACGTCACAACGTAACTGGGTGACTATAAAGGTGCACTACAGGTATCTCCGAAAGTGTTTGTTGGGTTGGCATGAATCGAGACTGGGATTTGTCACTCCGTATGACGGAGAGGTATCTCTGGGCCCACTCGGTAAGACATCATCATAATGAGCTCAATGTGATCAAGGTGTTGTTCACGGGATGATGTGTTACGGGAACGAGTAAAGAGACTTGCCGGTAACGAGATTGAACAAGGTATCGGTATACCGACGATCGAATCTCGGGCAAGTACCGTACTGATAAACAAAGGGAATTGAGTACGGGATTGATTAAGTCCTCGACATCGTGGTTCATCCGATGATATCATCGAGGAGAATGTGGGAGCCAACATGGGTATCCAGATCCCGCTGTTGGTTATTGACCAGAGATCGTCTCGGTCATGTCTGCATGTCTCCCAAACCCGTAGGGTCTACACACTTAAGGTTCGGTGACGCTAGGGTTGTAAAGATGTTAGTATGCAGCAAACCGAAGGTTGTTCGGAGTCCCGGATGAGATCCCGAACATCACGAGAGGTTCCGGAATGGTCCGGAGGTAAAGAATAATATATAGGAAGTGCAGTTTCGGCCATCGGGAGTGATCCAGGGGTCACCGGTAATGTACCAGGACCACCAGATGGGTCCCGGAGGTCCACCGGGTGGGGCCACCCATCCCGGAGGGCCCCATGGGCTGAAGTGGGAGGGGGGACCAGCCCTTAGTGGGCTGGTGCGCCCTACAAGGCCCACCCCCTGCGCCTAGGGTTGGAACCCTAGGGTGGGGGGGCGCCCCACTTGCCTTGGGGGGTACTCCACCCCCCTGGCCGCCGCCCCCCTGGTAGATTGGATCTCCAGGGGCCGCCCCCCCAGGGGCCTATATAAAGGGGGGAGGGAGGGCAGCCGGACCCTGCAGCCTTGGCGCCTCCCTCTCCCCTGTTACACCTCTCCCTCTCTCCGTAGACGCTTGGCGAAGCTCTGCTGGAATTCTGCTGCATCCACCACCACGTCGTCGTGCTGCTGGATCTTCATCAACCTCTCCTTCCCCCTTGCTGGATCAAGAAGGAGGAGACGTCATCCCGACCGTACATGTGTTGAACGCGGAGGTGCCGTCCGTTCGGCGCTGGTCATCGGTGATTTGGATCACGACGAGTACGACTCCATCATCCACGTTCTTCTTGAACGCTTCCGTTGCGATCTACAAGTGGTATGTAGATGCTCTCCTATCCCCTCGTTGCTAGAATACTCCATGGATAGATCTTGGTGATGCGTAGGAAAATCTTAATTTCTGCTACGATCCCCAACAGTGGCATCATGAGCTAGGTCTATGCGTAGTTTCTATGCACGAGTAGAACACAAAGTAGTTGTGGGCGTCGAATTGTCAATTCTTCTTGCCGTTACTAGTCCTATCTTGGTTCAGCGGTATTGTGGTATGAAGCGGCCCGGACCAACCTTACACGTACGCTTACGTGAGACCGGTTCCACCGACTGACATGCACTAGTTGCATAAGGTGGCTGGCGGGTGTTTGTCTCTCCCACTTTAGTTGGATCGGATTCGATGAACAGGGTCCTTATGAGGGTAAATAGAGATTGACAATTCACGTTGTGGTTTCAACGTAGGTAAGAAACGTTCTTGCTAGCAACCTATAACAGCCACGTAAAAACTTGCAACAACAATTAGAGGACGTCTAACTTGTTTTTGCAGCAAGTGCTTTGTGATGTGATATGGCCAGAAGTTGTGATGAATCATGTATGTGATGTATGAGATGATCTTGTTATTGTAATAGGAATCACGACTTGCATGTCGATGAGTATGACAACCGGCAGGAGCCATAGGAGTTGTCTTTATTTATTTATGACCTGCGTGTCAACTTAAATCGGCATGTAATTACTTTACTTTATTGCTAAAGCGTTAGCCATAGTAGTAGAAGTAATAGTTGACGTGACAACTTCATGAAGACACGATGATGGAGATCATGATGATGGAGATCATGGTGTCATGCCGGTGACGACGATGAACATGGCGCCCCGAAGATGGAGATCAAAGGAGCGAAATGATGTTGGCCATATCATGTCACTATTTGATTGCATGTGATGTTTATCATGTTTTTACATCTTATTTGCTTAGAACGACGGTAGCATAAATAAGATGATCCCTCATTAAAATATCAAAAATGTGTTCTCCCTAACTGTGCACCGTTGCGAAGGTTCGTCGTTCCGAAGCACCACGTGATGATCGGGTGTGATAGGTTCTTACGTTTGCATACAACGGGTGTAAGCCAGATTTACACACGCAATACACTTAGGTTGGATTGACGAGCCTAGCATGTACAGACATGGCCTCGGAACACGGAGGACCGAAAGGTCGAACATGAGTCGTATAGAAGATACGATCAACATGGAGATGTTCACCGATGATAACTAGTCCGTCTCACGTGATGATCGGACACGGCCTAGTTGACTCGGATCATGTATCACTTAGGTGACTAGAGGGATGTCAAATCTGAGTGGGAGTTCATTCATTAATTTGATTAGATGAACTTAATTATCATGAACTTAGTCTAAATCTTTACAATATGTCTTGTAGATCAAATGGCCCACGCTAATGTCACCCTCAACTTCAACGCGTTCCTAGAGAAAACCAAGCTGAAAGATGATGGCAGCAACTATTCGGACTGGGTCCGGAACCTAAGGATCATCCTCATAGCAGCCAAGAAAGATTATGTCCTAGAAGCACCGCTAGGTGATGCACCATTCCCAGAAAACCAGGACGTTATGAACACGCATCAGTCACGTACTGATGATTACTCCCTCGTTCAGTGCGGCATGCTTTACAGCTTAGAACCGGGGCTCCAAAAGCGTTTTGAGAAACACGGAGCATATGAGATGTTCGAGGAGCTGAAATTGATTTTTCAAGCTCATGCCCGGGTCGAGAGATATGATGTCTCCGACAAGTTCTTTAGCTGCAAGATGGAGGAAAATAGCTCTGTCAGTGAACACATACTCAAGATGTCTGGGTTGCACAACCGCTTGACTCAGCTGGAAGTTAATCTCCCGGATGAGGCGGTCATTGACAGAATCCTTCAGTCGCTCCCACCTAGCTACAAGAGCTTCGTGATGAACTATATGCAGGGGATGGAAAAGACCATTCCCGAGTTGTATTCAATGCTGAAATCTGCGGAGGTGGAGATCAAAAAGGAACATCAAGTGTTGATGGTGAATAAAACCACTAAGTTCAAGAAAGGCAAGGGTAAGAAGAACTTCAAGAAGGACGGCAAGGAGGTTGCCGCGCCTAGTAAATCAGTTGCCAGGAAGAAGTCAAAGAATGGACCCAAACCTGAAACTGAGTGCTTTTATTGCAAGGGAAATGGTCACTGGAAGCGGAATTGCCCCAAGTACTTAACGGATAAGAAGGCCGGCAACACTAAAGGTATATGTGATATACATGTAATTGATGTGTACCTTACCAGTGCTCGTAGTAGCTCCTGGGTATTTGATACCGGTGCCGTTGCTCATATTTGTAACTCAAAACAGGAGCTGCGGAATAAACGGAGACTGGCGAAGGACGAGGTGACGATGCGCGTCGGGAATGGTTCCAGGGTCGATGTGATCGCCGTCGGCACGCTACCTCTACATTTACCTACGGGATTAGTTTTAAACCTCAATAATTGTTATTTAGTGCCAAGTTTGAGCATAAACATTGTATCTGGATCTCGTTTAATGCGAGATGGCTACTCATTTAAATCCGAGAATAATGGTTGTTCTATTTATATGAGTGATATGTTTTATGGTCATGCTCCGATGGTCAATGGTTTATTCTTAATGAATCTTGTGCGTGATAATACACATATTCATAGTGTGAATACCAAAAGGTGTAAAGTTGATAACGATAGTCCCACATACTTGTGGCACTGCCGCCTTGGTCACATTGGTGTCAAGCGCATGAAGAAGCTCCATGCTGATGGACTTTTAGAGTCTCTCGATTATGAATCATTTGACACATGCGAACCATGCCTCATGGGCAAAATGACCAAGACTCCATTCTCAGGGACAATGGAGCGAGCAACCAACTTGTTGGAAATCATACATACAGATGTGTGTGGTCCAATTAGCGTTGAGGCTCGCGAAGGCTATCGTTATGTTCTCACTCTCACTGATGATTTGAGTAGATATGGGTATGTCTACTTAATGAAACACAAGTCTGAGACCTTTGAAAAGTTCAAGGAGTTTTAGAGTGAGGTTGAGAATCAACGTGATAGAAAAATAAAGTTCTTACGATCAGATCGTGGGGGAGAATATTTAAGTCACGAATTCGGCACACACTTAAGAAAATGTGGAATCGTTTCACAACTCACGCCGCCTGGAACACCTCAGCGTAACGGTGTGTCAGAACGTCGTAATCGCACTCTATTGGATATGGTGCGATCTATGATGTCTCTTACCGATCTACCGCTCTCATTTTGGGGCTATCCTTTAGAGACTGCAGTTTCGGCCATCGGGAGTGATCCAGGGGTCACCGATATTGTACCGGGACCACCAGATGGGTCCCGGGGGTCCACCGGGTGGGGCCACCCATCCCGGAGGGCCCCATGGGCTGAAGTGGGAGGGGGGACCAGCCCTTAGTGGGCTGGTGCACCCCCCAAGGCCCACCCCCTGCGCCTAGGGTTGGAACCCTAGGGTGGGGGGCGCCCCACTTGCCTTGGGGGGTACTCCACCCCCCTGGCCGCCGCCCCCCTGGTAGATTGGATCTCCAGGGGCCGGCGCCCCCCCCAGGGGCCTATTTAAAGGGGGGGAGGGAGGTCAGCCGGACCCTGCAGCCTTGGCGCCTCCCTCTCCCCTGTTACACCTCTCCCTCTCTCCGTAGACGCTTGGCGAAGCCCTGCTGGAATTCTGCTGCATCCACCACCACGCCGTCGTGCTGCCGGATCTTCATCAACCTCTCCTTCCCCCTTGCTTGATCAAGAAGGAGGAGACGTCATCCCGACCGTACGTGTGTTGAACGCGGAGGTGCTGTCCGTTCGGCGCTAGTCATCGGTGATTTGGATCACGACGAGTACGACTCCATCATCCACGTTCTTCTTGAACGCTTCTGTTGCGATCTACAAGTGGTATGTAGATGCTCTCCTATCCCCTCGTTGCTAGAATACTCCATGGATAGATCTTGGTGATGCGTAGGAAAATTTTAATTTCTGCTACGATCCCCAACACTAGCTAAGTTAGAGTATCCAAACAGGAGCAGTATAGGACATGCAAGTTGCTCAAAGCATACAGTCAAATTCGTACGTGAAAGGATTTTTTTTCTTTTTGAAAACGGAACGTGAAAGGAATTGTTTAGAATGCTCTTGGCATGTCGCTAACATGTGATGAGTTAACCAGCCTCAATAGATGGCAAAAACGCCAGCCCACCGCACTTTGAGAGAGACGAGGAGGGAGAAGCGATACGGGCTGCTGGATTACTAGAGATAGGTGTCGCACGGAAGCCAAGAAATATGGTGATAGCGTGGGTTAGCCATGTACTAGTATGATGTAACTACATTGGCTGCCGTGTTTTGTACTCTTCCAGTCCACTGTGGAGATGATTGGTTGATTTTATATCGTTGAATAATATAAAATATTATGAGTGCAGACGCTCCACCCCGAGGTTCCTTGCTCCTTCTCGGTGTACCGGGCTGTAGCAGGCTAGGCAGGACTCCGGATGTCACCGCGTGACATTTCCCCGAAGGGACAGACACATGAACGAAGTGAATCACATGCCGGCCAGTCAAGTGTACCGGAGCAGTAGTGCTGGGCTAGCAGGACTCCGGTGAACCAGGCAGTAGCGGACTACTATGGCTCATGGAAGAACAAGACTATATTTCCCCATAAGAGAGGCTACCAAGGATAAACAACTAGGTTGTGGGATCCCACACATACCAAGCATTTCAATCATACACACAATATGCTCGATATGTGTAAATACAACATGGCATCACAACATAACTCTACGACTCAAGTATTTATTCAATAGGCTCCAAGGAGCGAGATAT
This sequence comes from Aegilops umbellulata, assembly GCA_032464435.1. Lineage (NCBI taxonomy): Eukaryota > Viridiplantae > Streptophyta > Magnoliopsida > Poales > Poaceae > Aegilops > Aegilops umbellulata. The sequence goes on along the minus strand of CP136054.1, from coordinate 357,965,789 downwards.
TACAAACATGGGTCTCATGACCCAACATTCAGAGAATACAAGTGAAAGCACATGCAGAAGCTTAACATGTCTGAGTACAGACATCTACAAATGAAAAAGGATGAGAAGCCTGACTATCTACCAGATCCTGCCGAGGGCACAAGATCGTAGCTGAGGTATCAAGCTAAACGTCAAAGTCCACACGGAACTACTAGCGAGACTGACGTCTCTTTGCAAAACATAAAATAGGCAAACGTGAGTACAAATGTACCCAGCAAGAATTACACCAGAACTAGCTACATATGCATCAGTATCAACAAAGGGGGCGGTGGAGTTTGACTGCAGCAAGCCAGCTTTGACTCGGTGGCTATCCTGAACTACGACTGCAAGTAACTCTTTTGAGGTGGCGCACACGACTCCACATATTCACCATATCAATACACAACTATGGATCCGCTCCCGTCTTCCCACGAGAACGCCATCCATAGCACTCACGCTTATCTTGCGCATTTTAGAGTATCCACTTTCACTTGGCAACCCAGAAGTCCTTTACAGCGGACACGGCTATTCGAATAGATGATGTTAACCCTGTAGGGGTGTACTTCTTCACACACGCTCTCGCCACTTACCACCATGTACACATCGTGTATCTCGGCAACCTTCAAGCGGAAGCCTGGCAAGGGAGTCGGCCACGACCTGACTAACCACACAAGTCTCTAATCCAGGTTTATCGCCTATTCGGGTTCCATCCGCAAGGAGATCCGGTCGGGGTGTCGCTCACGGCCCCAAACGATGTGTGCAGGGTTCCCAAGCCCACCTCGACGGATGGATCTACGCTTGGTACACCGTGCCAAGGTGCCTAGTCTGTCCCAAGCCCACCTATACCGGGTACCACTTGGTAGACTACTAACACTACCTACAAACACCAGAAACTAGTTGCAACTCCTGGACAGAGATCAGGTTGATTAATAAGTCGAGAGAGCTTGGAGCGCCCGGAGCCCAATGTGTGGTAGTAACTGTTCATGGATCACAAACAAAGAACTCAGTTCCTGAGGACGGCTGCAATGAGACAACCCACCATGTACTCCTACATGGCCTCTCATCGCTACCTTTACCAAATCATGTTCACACACTTAGCTCTCAAAAGTAGGACATGTTCACCACATTCCAATTCATCCCCGATGAATCAGACCTGACTCAACTCTAAGCAATAGCAGGCATGACAAACAAGCATGAATGAGTAGGCACATGAGGGCTCAAACAATTCCTACTCATGCTAGTGGGTTTCATCTATTTACTGTGGCAATGACAGGTCATGCAGAGGAAAGGGGTTCAGCTACCGCAACATGTAAACGTTGAAACGTTGTTGTCTTAATGCCGTAAAAGAGAGTAGGAGCGAGAGAGTGGGATTATATCGGGATGAACAAGGGGGTTTTTCTTGCCTGGCACTTCTGAAGATAACATTGAGTCTTCATCAGTGTCAACGATCACAGCGTCGGAGCAGCGTCTACCGAGAGGGGACAATTACCAGCAACAAGGAAGAGCACAATCAATGCAATGCAACAATTATGATGCATAATTATGACATGGAAATATGATGTGATTTGGCCTAATTCAAGTAGCAACACAATTAAGTGTAGTTGGTTGAACCCAAGGTTCAAATTCAAACTCCACATATGGTTATTTAAATGCCATTCATTTGATTTGTCCTAAACAGTAGCTATAAGTTGTTCTAACATGCATGAAAATGGTACATATGGATAGATTGGATTTTTCTAATCATTTTTCATATATAATTTATCTTATTTGGAGTTACGGTTGAATTTCTATGATTTTTAGAAGTTTTAACTATTTCTTGAAATTTCCTGGATTTTTTTAATCCAGAAAATGATTTACTGCATCAGCATGATAGCATGCTGCCATCAGCAGGTCAATGGAGCGCCCAGGTCAAACTGACCAGTGGGTCCCGCGTGTCAAACTCATAGTGGCTAAACTAGTTTAATTAACCCAAAACTAAACTAATTAACAAAGGGTTAGCCGACATGTCAATGACTCAGAGAGGTCAAACCTCGGTCAAACGAGGTCACCCCCGCCAGAGTTGACCCGCGGCATGTCGCCGGTGAGGCCAGGGACGGCGGAGGTCTTCGGGTTCCCTGCTCCGACGACCAAACGGCCGGCGGAGATGCGCTAGGTGCAGCTAGACATGCGTCGCATCCGTTGGTGCAAGTGGCTGGAAGCGGGGAGGCCGGAAACGACGCCGGCAAGCAGCTAGGCGGCGGCCGGAGCTGTGGACTTGACGCGGACGATGCTACGGTGCATGGGAGGGGGAGGTATTGGTGTTTCTGGGAGGGCCGTGCGCACGGGGTCAAAATAGGCCCGTGGGCACGGGGTGTCTAGAGAGTTTTCGGGGGGCCGTGCGCACGGGGTCCGAGGTCCGTGGGCACGGGATGGGTGGAATTTTTGCAATTTCGTGGAGGAAATTGGAGATTTCTTGGGCAAAATTGGAGAGATTTTGTGGAAGGATGGTGGGGAAAAGATGGGGGGAGGCTAGATCCACTTGAAACCAAGCAAATCCATGGATCAAATCCAACAAAACATCATCAAAACCAACAAATCACAAAAAAAATTGGGGCTATTTTTGGTGGGGAATTTTCGAATTTAGGACGAAATCAACAAAATAGGCTAGAAAACAAAGAGGGGGGCTCCAATTTCATGAGAAACCATGGCTCATGATACCAAATGATATAGGGTGGAACCCTAAGTGGAGATCTTTCACGAATTGGAGGGGGAATCCCCAAGAACAAGATGAACACAAGAGGGAAAACAAGAGGAACACTCAAGAATAAGTCCAATCACACATCCACTAGACAATCAAACACACAAGATCCACAAGGTACATGAACAACAAAAGGAAATAATACAAGGTAGAGTTCATCCCAAATCCTATGAAGGAGATGAGGGCTTGATGAATCCCTTAGGATCTTCTCCAATGGAGGCCATTCAGAGCACGGTGGTGTACTCAGGTGGAAGCTCCAGTGGCTAAAGCCACGTCGACGACATGGCCGGCGAAGCCGAGCTCTCGGTCGTGATGGCCAACGGGGTTAGGGGGCAGCTTGGGCGACGCGGCTAGGGGGAGAAGGAAGAGGAGCTCACGGCGAGTGCAGCGGTGGCCTCGAAGAGCTCGGGGAAGGCTAGCGATGGAAGGAGGTCGCCGGTGATCTCAGCGTCCGAGGGAGGAAGAAGAGCTCGGGGTCATCGTCACGGAGCTCCTGGCGGTGCCTGGATTGGTGCAGAGGACGCGGGGGTCGAGGCAGAGCTCGTGGCATAGCTGGATGGGCGTGGGGAGGTCGATGGCAGCAGCGAACAGCAGCGGTGCGTCCATGAGGCTTCGGCCATGGCAGGGAACGGGCGAGGAGGAGAGCGAGGGAGGGAGAGATCGATCCATATGGGTCTGGGGGGTGGCGTGGCACGACGGAAGGCTCAGGGCGCCCCGGGAAAGCAGGAGGTGGTCGGGCGCGTGCTTGCGTGCCGCGGGCACACGCCTTCGTGCCTACTGGCACAAGGTTGAAGACAAGGGAGGAGTTGGGCTGGGCTGGCTATAATGCTGGGCCGCACAGCTGGGCTGCAGGTAAGCCAGGTAAGTCCTCTCTCTCTCTTTTAATTTCTACTTTGTTCTGTTTTCTAATTTGCAAATTTGTTTTTGATTTAGTAACAACACCAAATCACTTCTATGAATCCTGAAAATATTCCTGGACACTTGCTGAATTATTTCAGTGGCCCAAAAATAGTTCCAACATTATTTGAACATTTAAATTATTTATAGTATTTAAATGCCCAAAGTCAAATACAATAAGATTTAATTCAAAAATCCAGAATGGCCTAGAAATATTTGCATCATTTTTGGCAGAGGTTTTCATCTTTAACAAAAATCATGAACATTTCTAAAGGGCATTTGGGTTCATTGAAAATATTTTTATTGAACCTAGTTGAATTCATTTGGTGCTAGGGTTTCAACAATCCCCATTTCAACTTTCAAAGAAATTTGGACATGATGCATGGATGCTTGTGCAACTATTTGCAATGAAATTCTAGGGCTATGACAACTCACCCCCACTAAACAACCGAGATTCAAGACATGAGGTAAGAAGACAGAGGGGACACAAAGCTAGCGCAATCTTCACGATCCAGGTTGCACTTCATAAGAATGTTGATTCGATCATCACCTTTGCCTCGATGTCTTGCTCTGAGAACTCCATCCAACACGATGATGACAAAAAAAACTCTATAGGAATTGATCTTCTAAAAAATCAAGCGATACACGATAAACTCATGGAATGAGACGTTGATTCATCTCTTGATCTAAGAGACAAACACACATCAAGAGGGATGGAGAGAACAAATGATGAAAGTTCAATTTGGTAGGAAACACTCCCACGCTTGAGTAGGATGGTGCATAGGTTTCAAGGTAGCGAGGAGTTGATTACCATGATTCCATAACGGGGCACCTCAGGGAGGGCGACTCGTAGAATTATTCCCTTAAGTGGCAAAAAGAATTACTTTTGATTCAAAGATCATTGAAACTCTTTATACCAGCCTTAGGCAATTCACAAATGATCATTTGACGGAGTTCGAGGGAACGACATATTCGGGCTAGAATGAATGATGTGGGCTACCTTGTTGAAGACAACGCAATGGATGATTTTTGCTTATCATCGAAAATAGATGGGACCCATGGTAGGACCACTTCTGAAGATGATACTGAACAACAATTACTGAGAGGGGAAGCCCATAGGAAATTGGCACAATGGCGGTGCAAGCTGGGAACAAAATGCAATTGTTGGGAATGTTCCAACCATCATATCTGCCTGACATTCTGATCTGGTTGGTAACAGGATATTTCAGACAACAACTCTGAAAAGGAAAGGTTGCAACACAAGTCGACGAGATGACGTTGCAAGATTCTCAAGAAATGAACTATGATAGCAAGCTCCAAAAAATGAGCTGGTTCCGTGACACACATGTGAACACGATGTCCCAAACAAGCATGACCTCATAATAGTCTTATAATAAAACACTACCGAGTTCAAGTGGGGAACCATAATCGAGGATATTGAAGTACTTGCATAAGGCATGCTCTTAAGAAGGAACTTCCTTTCCTTGAACAAATCAATCAGTGGCTTGGTGTGCTAGGGGATACATACGGAATGAAGATGATCAGTCTGTCAGACCATAGAATACTTCGCACATGCATGACTGACTTGGGATGATTCCAGAGGAAGCAAGAACAAACTTTCTCGAATTCACGGCGGCAACTTACATCAAATGCACGTGAATCAAAGGAAGTCACTTCTTTCATCCAAACAGATACTTCATGAACGTGGCATGAAGAAAATGCTTACACAAGTTTCCAACACTAGCTGGATGTTCAACACAATTCATGGAGGAGACAAAATGCTGCTGATGGGCTCAACAGCAACTCATCGGAATTTCCATATCACTGGGCGTCCACCGTTATGCGAACAATGTGATAGTATTGGTTAGACCAAAAGATGTAATGGTGTATGCTCGAGGAATCAACCACGAGTAAGACAACATTACGAATATCGTTGGTTCTGATTTGATTTGAGGATAGCCCATACCTAATCAAAGTTTGGATAAGATGATAGGTCCATTAGCTGAACACGAAGATCAATCAATGAAGATATCATCTTTCTTCAACACACACAAACACAAGGATATCCCTTTGAAAATCAACTAAATCAGACAGCTTTTATCCTCCAACTCTCCAAGTTGTTGTTTAGCTTAACAACTAGCTCAGGGGTATCCAACACAGATTCTTGGAGAAGGGGTGGTTTACAAGAAACCAACATGATCACGAGCTCAACATAGCGGTCTGGTGACAACCTGGTGATATCTCCGAGAAGATATTCGGAAAATCACGAACCACCGATATGTTACAAAGCTCGAGAACAATCTTGCTTTTCAGGGCAAGACGATATGATCAAATAAGAAAGGGACTGACACAATCCTAACTCTTTGATCGAAGAGTGTACCAGGAAATATGGACTAGGTAGCACGATCAATCTTAGGATGATGATTCAATAACCAACACGCTAAGAATGAAACTATTGTCCATTAGCTACCAAGCAATGGAGTTACTAGGAGTATTGATTTCACACATCACAATACACTTGTCCGCATTCCGGTTACAATAACACAGAAACCGAGGAATGAACGATGATGGCAAGAAGTATCACCGCGGCAAGAATCCATAAGAGGTGGTGCAATTCTCATGAAATTCTTGACATAAAGATGGTAACACTCCAAGGTAGAACAAAGCAAAGGCTGGATTGGCATTTGATCTGTAGAGCACAACTACTTTGACCCAATCCTGGATATGGATGAGGTACTGGAGTTTGTTTCTCCTAGTCATTCCGGAATAGAATGTCTTGACGGACCACAAGAATAATAGGCATCAATAAACACGATCGCACACATACCCTTGACTATCAATTGATAGATGAAGGTCGGAATATAACTGAAGGGGGACAACTCAAAGAACGTATAACCTTCTGAGTTGTGGAGGCATAGATTAGTATGTCGAACCAAGTTCAACATGTTTCTTCTGGATAACCCATGCAAAGAGGTAGGATTGGCAGAGTCACAAATATTGAACGGAGAACTCATCAAGAGTACTCTAATTGTGATCTTTCGGTTCAAAAGAACTCCTGCCAAGAATGGTTCATGGTATTTGGAAGAATGATATACCAAGAACCTCGAGGACTATCACCAAAGTTACTAATATCCTAAAGGTACGAGCAACACTATCAACATGAAGTAAGTAGAGTGAATCTTGGGTCCAAGGACCCGGAAATAGAATACCTACTAACTAAATAACATCATGAGATGCTTTCGAGAATGGTGGCCAGAATCATCACATTGGGAACACAAAACATGGCTAGATTACTAGGTGACTCCCTAAAACACCTAGTGTCATAATAATAGCTCCAACATATACGTCGAGGCAACATAGTACCTCAACTCACTGGTTAGTGTGGTTAATCTGGCCCAAAGGAACACCGGGAACGGAAAGATGGGAGGTGCAAATGCATCAGACTAGTAAGAAACCTGGGACGACTCGGACAGCATAACGGCTGTAAATGCTCAGAAAAAGATTTGAGACATACACAAGGATTTGCATAGTCACTCAACAACATCAAATCAAGGTTCTGAGACCAACTAAGAACACATGGAAGTAGTAGAAACTGAACTGGGGATTGAATCCATCAATCCTACGAGTCTACGGATTAGTAACACGTGATCCTGATAGAAAGATGAGAAGCCTAGTTCTTAATCCCCGTAGAAAAGAAGAGGTTGACTCAGATCAGAAGGGCATAAGGTAAAGGAGTAAAAAGAGCCTTACGTTCCCTTCCACAATCAATTCCCTTATATAACTAAAGCATTTCTAGACTCAACTTCGACCAGTTTGGCTTGGTAATCCTACAGGCAGTCAGGCTCTGATACCAAAGCTGCCAGGGCCCCCATTCCAAGTCACATTGATCTAGCCGGTAACACCTCATATCACTTTGTGGCCTCACGCACGGTATTCCCACGGGTGTCGCCTTACCATGGCCCAGGATCGTTTGCGCCTTTTGGCTCACGTATATGATAGTGTCGCTAGCATCCATATGACAGAGAACCCGGGCCGACATGACTACTCGTGAACCCAAAGTGGCACTAACTTACGGGGACAGGCATACATGAATCAACATCGAGCATGTCGGTCAGCAGCATGCGAATCCGGGCTGTAGCACTGGGCTAACAGGACTCCGGTGTACCTGGCTGTAGCAGGCTAGGCAGGACTCCGGATGTCACCGCGTGACATTTCCCTGAAGGGACAGACACATGAACGAAGTGAATCACATGTCGGCTAGTCAAGTGTACCGGAGCAGTAGTGCTGGGCTAGCAGGACTCCGGTGAACCGGGCTGTAGAGGACTACTATGGCTCATGGAAGCACAAGACTACATTTCCCCATAAGAGAGGCTACCAAGGATAAACAACTAGGTTGTCGGATCCCACACATACCAAGCATATCAATCATACACATAATATGCTCGATATGTGTAAATACAACATGGCATCACAACATAACTCTACGACTCAAGTATTTATTCAATAGGCTCCGAGGAGCGAGATATTACAAACATGGGTCTCATGACCCAACATTCAGAGCATACAAGTCAAAGCACATGCGGAAGCTTAACATGTCTGAGTACAGACATCTACAAATGAAAAATGCTGAGAAGCCTGACTATCTACCAGATCCTGCCGAGGGCACAAGATCGTAGCTGAGGTATCAAGCTAAATGTTTAAGTTCACACGGAACTACTAGCGAGACTGACGTCTCTCTACAAAACATAAAATAGGCAAACATGAGTACAAATGTACCCAGCAAGACTTACATCAGAACTAGCTACATATGCATCAGTATCAACAAAGGGGGCGGTGGAGTTTGACCGCAGCAAGCCAACTTTGACTCGGTGGCTATCCTGAACTATGACTGCAAGTAACTCTTTTGAGGTGGCGCACACGAGTCCACATGTTCACCATATCAATACACAACTATGGATCCGCTCCCGTCTTCCTACACGAACGCCATCCATAACACTCACGCTTATCTTGCGCATTTTAGAGTATCCACTTTCACTTGTCTATGAACTGTACAGGCAACCCAGAAGTCCTTTACCGCGGACACGGCTATTCGAATAGATGATGTTAACCCTGCAGGGGTGTACTTCTTCACACACGCTCTCGCCACTTACCACCATGTACACATCGTGTATCTTGGCAACCTTCAAGCGGAAGCTTGGCGAGGGAGTCGGCCACGACCTGACTAACCACACAAGTCTCTAGTCCAGGTTTATCACCTATTCGGGTTCCATCCGCAAGGAGATCCGGCCGGGGTGTCACTCACGACCCCAAATGATGTGTGTAGGGTTCCCAAGCCCACCTCGACGGATGGATCTACGCTTGGTACATCGTGCCACGGTGCCTAGTCTGTCCCAAGCCCACCTGTACCGGGTACCACTTGGTAGACTACTAACACTACCTACAAACACCAGAAACTACTTGCAACTCATGGACAGAGATCAGGTTGATTAATAAGTCGAGAGAGCTTGGAGCGCCCGGAGCCCAATGTGTGGTAGTAACTGTTCATGGATCACAAACACAGAACTCAGTTCCTGAGGACGGATGCAATGAGACAACCCACCATGTACTCCTACATGGCCTCTCATCGCTACCTTTACCAAATCGTGTTCACACACTTAGCTCTCAACAGTAAGACATGTTCACCACATTCCAATTCATCCCCGATGAATCAGACCTGACTCAACTCTAAGCAATAGCAGGCATGACAAACAAGCATGAATGAGTAGGCACATCAGGTCTCAAACAACTCCTACTCATGCTAGTGGGTTTCATCTATTTAGTGTGGCAATGACAGGTCATGCAGAGGAAAGGGGTTCAGCTACCGCAACATGTAACAGTTGAAACGTTGTTGTCTTAATGCAGTAAAAGAGAACAAGAGCGAGAGAGTGGGATTATATTGGGATGAACAAGGGGGTTTTTCTTGCCTGGCACTTCTGAAGATAACATTGGGTCTTCATTAGTGTCAACGATCACAGCGTCGGAGCAGCGTCTACCGAGAGGGGACAATTACTGGCAACAAGGAAGAGCACAATCAATGCAATGCAACAATTATGATGCATGATTATGACATGGAAATACGATGTGATTTGGCCTAATTCAAGTAGCAAGACAATTAAGTGTAGTTGGTTGAACCCAAGGTTCAAATTCAAACTCCACATATGGTTATTTAAATGTCATTCATTTTATTTGTCCTAAACATTAGCTATAAGTTGTTCTAACATGCATGAAAATGGTACAGATGGGTAGATTGGATTTTTCTGATCATTTTTCATATATAATTTATCTTATTTGGAGTTACGGTTGAATTTCTATGATTTTTAGAAGTTTTAACTATTTCTTGAAATTTCCTGGATTATTTTTAATCCAGAAAATGATTTACTGCGCCAGCATGATAGCATGCTGACGTCAGCAAGTCAATGGAGCGCCCAGGTCAAACTGACCAGTGGGTCCCGCGTGTCAAACTCACAGTGGCTAAACCAGTTTAATTAACCCAAAACTAAACTAATTAACAGAGGGTTAGCCGACATGTCAATGACTCAAAGAGGTCAAACCTCGGTCAAACGAGGTCAACCCCGCCGGAGTTGACCCGCGGCATGTCACCGGCGAGGCCAGGGACGGCGGAGGGCTTCGGGTTCCCTGCTCCGACGACCAAACGCCCTACGGAGATGCGCTAGGTGCAGCTGGACATGCGCCGCATCCGTTCGTGCAAGTGGCTGGACGCGGGGAGGCCAGAAACGACGCCAGCGAGCAGCCAGGCAGCGGCCGGAGCTGTGGACTTGACGCGGGCGGTGCTACGGTGCATGGGAGGGGGATGTATTGGTGTTTACGGGCACGTGAGGCCATTCTGAGCATGGTGGTGTACTCAGGTTGAAGCTCCAGTGGCTAAAGCCACGTCGGCGACATGGCCGGCAGAGCCGAGCTCTCGGCTGTGATGGCCAACGGGGTTAGGGGGCAGCTTGGGCGATGCGGCTAGGGGAGAAGGAAGAGGAGCTCACGGCGAGTGCAGCGGTGGCCTCGAAGAGCTCGGGGAAGGCTGGCGATATGGCAGGAGGTCGCCGGCGATCTCAGCGTCCGAGGGTGGAAGAAGAGCTCGGGGTCGTCGTCGTAGAGCTCCTGGTGGCACCTGGATTGGTGCAGAGGACGCGGGGGTCGAGGCGGAGCTCGTGGCATAGCTGGATGGACGTGGGGAGGTCGGTGGCAGCGGCGAACGGTGGCGGTGCGTCCATGGAGGCTTCGGCCACGGCGAGGAACGGGCGAGGGGGAGAGCGAGGGAGGGAGAGATCGATCCATACAGGTCTGGGGGGTGGCGTGGCGCGACGGAAGGCTCAAGGCGCCCCGGGAAAGCAGGAGGTGGCTGGGCGCGTGCGTGCGTGCCGCGGGCACACGCCGTCGTGCCTACTGGCACGAGATTGAAGACAAGGGAGGAGTTGGGCTGGGCTGGCTACAGTGCTGGGCCGCACAGCTGGGTTGCAGGTAAGCCAGGTAAGTCATCTCTCTCTCTTTTAATTTCTACTTTGTTCTGTTTTCTAATTTGCAAATTTGTTTTTGATTTAGTAACAACACCAAATCACTTCTATGAATCCTGAAAATATTCCTGGACACTTGCTGAATTATTTCAGTGGCCCAAAAATAGTTCCAACATTATTTGAACATTTAAATTATTTATAGTATTTAAATGCCCAAAGTCAAATACAATAAGATTTAATTCAAAAATCCAGAATGGCCTAGAAATATTTGCATCATTTTTGGCAGAGGTTTTCACCTTTAACAAAAATCATGAACATTTCTAAAGGGCATTTGGGTTCATTGAAAATATTTTTATTGAACCTAGTTGAATTCATTTGGTGCTAGGGTTTCAACAATCCCCATTTCAACTTTCAAAGAAATTTGGACATGATGCATGGATGCTTGTGCAACTATTTGCAATGAAATTAAAGGGCTGTGACATAAAGTGCATTGGTTTGTCAAGAGCTCAAGGACAGAAGATGAAGGAAATTTGGATTCCCCTTCAATCCTGGTCATTTATTACCGAGTAAAATGCATTGGCGGTCATTGAACTTGTCTTGATAGCTCACTTTGATCATTGTATACGAGATATGGTGATTATACGGTCACTGGCTCAGCATATAGCTCCGTATTTGTCTGGTTGACCAGTCAAACAGTCCGCATGCGCCTCATCAGCTCGTGTTCTTTATCTATCTATCTATGCGGGCCTACCTGCCAGTGGAGAAAGAAATAAAAACCAAAATTATGCGTATCTGACATTACTGTTTAGCCGTTTGCTGGAGGCCTCCGCGAACACCGAGCATGTATTCACCTGGCTCAACACCAACGGTCATACTCATGACTCGGCGCCTTGCTCATGTATATCGTCCATCACAACGACAATCTATAAAACATCCTAGCTAGAGAGGGTACTATGGTGCAGAGTATGTACTATCGCGAGCAACCGATCGTAGTGCCACTGCACACGAGTGTGTGTCTGATCGATTCGTCCATTATTCGTAAGTTATGTATGGTTGTGTGGTGTTTAATGGTGGTCGTCGAATGCTAGCTGGCGACAAGAGCGGTTGCATGGACGCCTGGTTGTCAATACGTGCCGCATACGCTTCAAAGGCTCGTCATCCATGAGTTCACATTTTACCACCACGCTAGCGTCTGACCGCCCTGGCCTACCGAAACCCCTTCCATTGCTAGCGCGTGCTTCCCGCATGAAACGATCACCGTCCCTCCAGAACGTCAATGCCGCATTCACCGGCCTTAACATCAGGTGCAGTTGGTGTGTCACTGACATGCGGGCCTGATGCCCGTTGGGCCCACATGTCAGTGAGACAACGCACATGCGGTTAAGTCACTGAAGCAGCGTCCACATTCACGCCCGACGCGACCTCTCACTGGCGCCGGCATTGCAGCAGTGCGACGGCCGAGAGAGCGCCACCTGCGTGGCATCCCGGTGCAAGCGACTGCTCCGCGTTAATGACACCACGGCTGCCGACGAATCTACTCCGGTGCCAGCCGTCCATCCGTCTGCCGCGGTTCATTGCCATTCGCCCGTATATTAACTTGAGCCCCGGCTCCCAGCCATAGCCAAAGACCCACACTCATTCTCCTCTGGTCCCTTCCTTCTGTTGGCACCACTCCAACCATGGCCTCCGGGCACTCCAAAGCTCTCTTGGACGTATTGTCGCAGGAGCAGACAAAGGACATCGGTGGCTCCGCTGCGGGCGCGCTCCAAAGCTCTCTTGGACATACTCTCGCGGGAGCAGACGAAGGAGATCGCCGGCTCCCCCCCCCCCCGGCCGCCCTCCGCCGCCACGACCACGAAGCCGGCGCACATGCGCGGGCGCAGCCGGCAGCGAGGAAGAATAGTACATGGTAGGTCGCCACCTCTCTAGTCCCAGGAAGGCCACCACTCCTCCACTCAGTCGACGCCAAGCTTGGTGGGATAAAAATCGGCGGGCGATTAGCCGCTTGACGGCGACGTGGAGGCAGAAATCTTCATAACCTTGTGCTCCGGAGGAGGAGGTTATCGAGGCGGATAAGGAGGAGGCAAAGGCAATGGCCGGCTTTCTCGGGTTCATGGCCGGACATGGTGGTCGGGGCCCGGCGATCGTTTAGATTAGGTTTACAATAGGTTTTGGTACGGTTTGTGCGAAATATGTATTGAATTTCATCCAGTTTATAGGAAAAGTTCTCGAAATGTAATGAATTGCATCTGGTCAATTTGAAATTTTCTTTGTTTGCACGAATTTCGTCTGGTTAGTTCATATAGTCGTCGAAAGGTATGCGGGCAGCATTGGATGGCATCCATCAGTGTCCTCGGACAGATGCCGGTGTACATTTGAGGGCCAGCGCTGGAGATGCCCTAACTATCATGCTATAATCGCTAATAGTGCTCCATTATTTCACAGGGAACAGTTATCCCTCGATCATAATCAGATCCGCCGTGTTTCGCACTCCTCCCCCGTAAGAGGGTAGACTCTTGCTTACATAAAAATGGAGCAAGTGGATGGCATTGTAGCACGTCATATCACTCAAACTAGCCCGCCTAACGCGCGGGAAAGCACCACCCTCGTCATTTTGTTCTGGATTTCTATCAATCGATCTCACGAAAATGTTACGCTTTGCAAGTTCAAAAGGAAAAGGCGGCACACTTACAACTCGTACGCGTTCACGTCGCACCCCCGACAGTCCGGCTCGCACGCCGCTCACCAGAGGGGACACGCGTTGTATTGCATTTTCACTGACATGTGGGACTGCAATTGAATAAACCGTCGATAGCCGAAATCTAATCGCTCGGCGGGCGTCGGCTGAGAGGAGAGAGACGGGGGAGGGAGAAGAGATCGCCCGCCCACCGTGCACGGACTCCAAGAAATATGTGGTGATAATGTGAGGTGGGCCATGTGGGAGTCCGCACCGCTTCCAAGCCCACTTCTTACCGCCTTGGCCCACCAGAACCCCTCCCCCACCCCACCACCTCCCCGCGCGCGCTCCCCCCTCAGAGGCCAGCTGCCCACGTTCATAGCAAGTAGTACCAGTAAAATTCTGGGCTATAAAGGGCATGTACAATGGTTGATAAGATAGTCTTATCATAAGTCTTGCATGTAATTTAGAGATGACAAAAAAACATGTGTACAATGGATCATCTCTTAGCCTTATCTTCAATAACTAGTTATTCCTAAAAAACATGGTGAAACATATTGTGCTAAGAGATCATCTCTTGTCTTCTCGACAAGCCCGCTTATGTGGAGGAGAGAGAGGCATTGACAAAGTCAAGGAGTGGGATCTGCAGGAGCCCGTCTCTACATGTGCTCCTAGGTATAAAAAAACTAATTCTAAAAAAAGAGGCATAAAAACAATTGTGTCTAAAAAACAAAGGTAAAAACATTTGAGAGGAAATATAGAGAGAGAGAGTGAGAAAAAGTTGTAACCTTATAGTCAACACTATGGTAGTATTACATGAGGAAGGAGGGAGTGGTGCACATGCCAAGTTCACTAGGCTGCCGTGTATCACACTCCTCCGTCGTAACAGTGGAGACAATAGGTTTCATCAAAAATAAACAATGAATGCTCGTTGCTCGTCCACTATATCGGAAATAATACTTTCATTCACCGACATCTGGGACGTCGACCATCCTAGTCCACCTGCCATGCACAAAGTTAGTCGGACGAAGGAACCATCATGACTTCGTTGAATTCCGCTTCTTCATGAAAACTTACTCTACCCGTAGTACTGCTACCACACGCGAAGACTGGACGACACTGTACCACGCCATATCACTAAAACCCACTAGGCCAAACTAGCCCGCCTAGGATTTGTACTCCCTCCGTTTCAAAGTTAGTAGTACAAAGTTGACTCATCTATTTTGGAACGGAGGGACGTCTTTGTACTTCTATGATTTTGTGTTGTACGTCTCTGTACTTTTGCTACGATTTTCCTACACTATGAACCAAATGAGGCCTGAATGTATCCGTGTCAACTATTGTCTGATCGATCACTAAGCCTACAATTTTAGGAGCTTGGGCTATTGGCCGATCGTCGACGGATCAGTATAAGCGTACCACGAGCTCATCAGCCCCAACATTTCTCTTCGGTGAGTGTTTTGCAAGTACTATAGCTCGCACAGTAGCTAGCCTACTAACACCAAGAATCATCAAATAAGCCCTGCTGATATGATAAACAGTTCAAACTTACATCTAAGCATGCCATATATTACATCAAAAGCTGGTGAGGATACATCTATTTCCATAACTCAAAGAGGGTTCGCATGATTCACTATCAAACAAAAGTAACAAGTACCGCCCACACAAGACAGTGCACTATCCCTAAGATGGCTTGATAACATGCATCGTTCTGGTAATTAAACACAGGGCAATGCAAACTACCCTGAAGGATTAGCGCGACCAACTATTTCTTGTCATCGATCTCTCGGGCAATGACCACAGCACGGACAGCGGCATGGGAATCGATCTCTGGGGCGATGTCCATAGGACTGACCGCGACATCGAAATCGATCTCTGGGGTGATGTCCATGGGATGGACAGCGGCATCGAAATCGATCTCCGGGGCGATGCCAACAGGACGGACCGCGACATCGAAAATGATCTCTGAGGCATTGTCCACAGGACGGGCGCGACATCGAAATTATCAAGGACGTCCACCGGCACCTGCACAACCCTAACATATTAGCAAGCACATTGCAAATAATCAAAAACTACAACTTTCGGTAATAAGCCATTATTTTTTACCTTGTGTAGCTCACCGGGGGATCCCATCCTTCCGGGGGCCATCTCCTCGTCCTCGATGGGGGCCATCACCTTGCCAGGGGAATACTGCTTCTCAACGGCGAATATCTCCTCAAACTCGGCCTTGAGCCTCGCATAGGTGGCCACCAGAGTTTCTGGGGTAGGCACGGTGGGGCCCTTGCTGTTCTTCCAACTTTCTTTGAGGAGTTCGTCTGCCAAAGTCGTCAACTCTTTGGCCAGTGCTTGTTTATTGGAGTTCTTCGTCTCCATGGGTTGGCCTGCCAACATGGTCAACTCGTTGGTCGGTGCTCGCTTCCTGGATATCGTTGTCTCCAGTGGGTTGTCCGCCGGCAACTCTTTGCCTAGTGCTCCAAGATCCATCAATGAACTGACAAACAAAAGGCAATCAAAAGGAAACCACAATCGCAATGAAAATGGGGAAAGAATAGGCTGTGAGAATCGGCTGGTGCTTCGCAAAAAGAAGATTCTTGGAATGAAAATATAGCAGCATCAGTGATTCGCCCACCTTTCCTTCGTCGGTACAGAAGAAAAATCGCAGAAGTGAGTAGCCTGGAGTGAGGTTTTCTTCAAGAAAGGGGAGAAAGGGCTTCAATGAGCGTTCCAGTGAAAGGGCTTCGTCTAGTCCAACTTCGAGGCCACTTTACCACTGCTGGTAAAGGTGTGGGTTTTGTGATATGATGGGTCATGACAGCCACACCGGGGTGACTGGTGAGTTTCGACTATATCACCTTGCTGTGATTTGGTGGATGGCACGCGGGCCCGGATGCTTTGATGTCCCGCATGTTGATAGAGCGGTTAGTCATATACAGTAGGAGTGGTCAATATTGTGCAACGCGACCAAGGCGGAGAGGAAAACGAGATAACTACGTAATTAATGCATGAGTTTAATTAGGGTAGTTTTGTAAAGTACGAGATACATTCCTCCAATCGCAAAATGCCTTGGTTGATGAGATTTGAGATTTGAGCCCTATAAACCGGAAGGGAGATTTGAGATTTGAGATACTGCACGCGGTGTAGTCTAGTCACTTGTTGGAATCTCTAGAAGACTTATACCGCATGATTCTTTGCTTCTTCTTACTACTACGTACTACTTCGCCGACATGTGGGACAGCCAGTAGCATCCGGGTCGATGTAATACGTGTCATGCACTAGATTAGAGTGCGGAACGGAAGGGGGGCATCACCCCGGTCGTACCGCCTGGCCCTGTTTGGATACTTTAACTCAGTTAAAGGTTAGAGTTAGATTCTAATCCTGAACCAACCCTGAAGTAACTCTAGCGAAAGAGGTGTTTGGATGACAAGGTTAGATGGAGCGCGGATACGACTAGGTGCCTTCATGGGAGGTGAGAGAGGGAGGGGCGAGGACGAGAAGCTTCGAGGAAGTGGGGAGGGATCTGCTGCGGGGAGAGCGAGAGAAAAATGTGTTTTTAGTGTCCTTAAATAGAGAGTTTATTTTCTTTAATGCCACGTACACAAATTGAAACGCTTGTTGTGGAGAGAAAAAGATAATCACTCCACTATATATGTACGCAGGGGCCTGAGCGCTTGCTTTACTAGGGTTGCTCTCTTCATTCTCTCATCCTCTCCAGATATAAACAAGACAGCGGTAGCGACATTTTCTCTCTGCTCACCGCTGGTCACAGATCCAGCCGGATCCCTTCGGCTGGTGTGTGTAGAGGATTAGGTGCATCGTTCACGCGGTCATCGTCGGCGAGGGAGGAAACCCACAGCTGCCGGAGGGGCCCGATCCTCTGCCCGTGCCGTTCTCTCCGACACAGCGCTGGCTCGGGAGGTCCTTTGACCCTTCTTCCTCCCAGTCGTACTGTCCGCAGATCCGACCTGCCGCCACCGACATCCTGATGACCCTCATGTATAAGTTCTACGAAAGCGGCCTTGCTCTACTGCCCCAGCTCCCCACGTGTCTGCATGTGCATCTTTTTCTACTCCCATCATCTCTTCCAAAGCCACCTAATTTTTTTAGTATTATTAGAGGTAAAGCTACTTCATGCATTCGAATCTAGGGCTTTGTTCAAACAACGAAGAAAGGGGGGAATTGTAGCATGAATCTAGGACTTGATTCAAAGAGGAAATAATATGGTGAAAGTAGTAGAGACCGAATACCCAATCGTCTCTTGGTTGAAAAGGGAAATAATGGGAAAACGCAGTACAAACTGGATAAGGAACATATCTATTATTGGTTGAAAAAAGGATAGAAAGTGGTGGCTGGTGGACAAGTCAACAGAGTATGTCCAGGATTAGATTTGTTTCCCTCACATAGTAAAAAGTCTCCAGGATTAGAATTGCTGCCCTCACATAGTAAAAGGTCTCAGGATTAGATTTGCTGCCCTCACATAGTAAAAGGTCTCCAGGATTAGATTTGCTGCCCTCACATAGTAAAAGGTCTGTAGGATTAGATTTGCTGCCCTCATATAGTACAAGGTCTTCAAGATTAGGTTTGCTGCCCTCACATAGTAAAAGGTCTCCAGGATTAGATTTGCTGCCCTCACATAGCATGAACAAACTCGACATCACCACTTTATGCCTCCTTATAGGTACATTGTGCTGATGCGTTCACTATCGCATGTCCTTATACCAACCTTTTGCTGTCGTTAATGTAAGGGCGCATGTAAAATGAAGCGATCACACTGTTACCTTAGGGACATGTCTAACCAGTGTTATTGTTAATCTAATGCCCCCAGTAATAAGATGCAATTAAACTGTGTTACAAATGGCACTCCTGCTGTTTTCCCCACTATGATAAGTAAGTTGCTCCTTTACGCTGCTGAGTGTCCTGGTGTCCCCACGGTCCCATGCCCTTAAACCAACTCTTTAGCTGCTGTTGATTTACTGTATCTGGTAAACAACCAATGCCACCATTAAAGTAATCCCATATTTGAGGAATCTCATTGTTGATCGTAATGCTTCTGGTAACATGAAGCATTGCTGACGTTTTAAAATTTCTACTGTCCTTGCGTGATTGCCATGAACATAATTAAGATGCTTCTTTTCGTTTCGTATATGTTTCGTATATTCTTATTGACCAACAACTATTTACTTTCTATGTTTTTGTGCAGATAGGGATATCCATTTCACCTTGTTGCTATTGTGACCTTTTGATGAACTGCACAAAACACTTTTTTTTGGAATAAGTGTCTTGTGCAGTTCAACTAAAATGTCACGTGGGCAACATCTCTCAATTTTGGTGGAACTGCACAAAATGGTGATTGGAGTTTCCAAAATCTCCATCAATTTCTGTTGGTAATCTCGTGCAACATTTTATTAGCCTTTGCAAGATGAGCCGTCACTGTCACCACAATGGCACTTTATTTTAGTGGAACTGCACAAAAGGATAAGAAAATTATAGTTGCACCTTACATGAGCCAGACAGCCAACCTTAATGTTCCTCAATTTTAGTGCAACTACTAAAGAAGAACCTGCCAGCTCACGAGAGCAAGTACTTCTTGCTAGCTGAATGATGCAATCTTTGCTTCATTTCAGGTGAACTGCATAAAAAGGCGCATGAATTGAATCATGGAACTCCAGGCAGGCCTTATCTGAGTGGAGCTGCAGGTTGAGTTCAAGGAGGCCACTATTAAAGTGAAATCATGCTCTTCTTATTTGTGTTGTGCAAACTGGAATATTCAACTACAGATGTTGTGACGGTTAAGAGCATTCGCCAAGTTCTTCGATTGTATGACATGGCTAGCCAAGATGGATTTAATCCCGATATTCACTTTATCAAAAGGCTCTAATGGGTTGGTTCTGAATCTTGCAAGCTGGGAATCATTGAGATGTGTAGGCATCTTTGTTGTACTTATTATTTGAATCTTATTTGTTGGTTCTGAATCTTGCAAGCTGGGAACCAATGAGATGTGTAGGCATCTTTGTTGTACTTATTATTTGGATCTTATTTGTTGGTTTTGAATCTTGCAAGCTGAGAATCAATGAGATGTGTAGGCATCTTTGTTGTACTTATTATTTGGATCTTATTTGTTGGTTCTGAATCTTGCAAGCTGGGAAACACGGCATGATGATGCAGAGGACAACAACCATAACAAACAGTTCAAACTTGGTAGTATTATCTTTGTGAAAGTGCGACAAATGTGCTAATCGTGTGTGTCCTGAGAATAATAATTGTAATTGTTGTGCATGTTGATCCTGTGGCACTGATAGAACGAGCCAATGCATTGCTTGTTTTAAGTATAAATTTCTATTAAAGCTAATTAAATTTAAGTAAAGTGACCACTAACTCCTGTTATTACAGTACCAATACAGACCCGCTCGTGAACCGACGTGTGGCCGGAGTAGGTTTCTTAATGGAGGCATTTGAATGCGCCGAGGGTGCATCTTCTGCCGGGCGTGCAGCGAACGAGGGAGGGGTAGTAACTGTTGTCGCCTGTACACACTCAATTTACTGTTGAATCCAGTTCCCCAAGAGCTGAAAACTAACTGCTGCCGCCGCCTGCACACTCGTTCACTTGAAGAGACTCCAATGGCGATCCGAGGGATGAGCCTGCTGGATATGGACTTCAGCAAGGAGTTCCCCTTTGAGTTCGCTGTTCAGTCCTATGGCTGCACCAAGTTGAATGTGATGTACACCAACGATCCAGACTCGGTGAAGCTCTGCCTCGCCGAGTTCAAGCAGTACCTACAGGACAAGAAAGAACAAGGTTGCAGGACTAGACCATGTGCCCATTCATTCGTCTCCTGACAGGGACTAGCGGATCGCCGTCGCCCAGGTATGTGTGCGGGATGAGGTTCTCATCTACCACTTCTGTAGGGCCATCAGAGGTTCTGGAGCATTCGCCCATTTCATCAGCAGCGCTGACTGCACCTTCGCTACGGTGGAGAGAAGGAAACACGACGATTCGGCCATCTGGTGCAACAAGCTTGTCGACATCCAGAAGCAATACAAGATCATCAGCAACAGGCAGGAGAAGGACTTCGTGGTTGACCTCGCCGAGACCATCATCGACCCCTGATACGCCAACATGCAAGAAGACAACGATACCAAGGACCTGAACACGTGGGAGGTACCTCTGAATCTAGCCTACATAACCTACGCGGCCAAGGACGCATACGCATGCTACGACATGTACAAGCAGATCTTGGACATGAGGGCATGTCTGCTTCCTGTAACCAACGAGTGCACAGACAGCCGCAGCGTCATGATCAAGCATGCCAGGAAAGTCTAGATGTTGTACTTTATCTGTTTATAAGAACCTTTATCATTTGAGTGTTTCATGCATTAGCCTATGTGTCGTAATTATCTGTTTTGTCCGAAATATTTCTTTTAAGAACCCGTTAACCTGTTTGCTTTTTTTAGTGGCTATTTGCTTATGTATGTAACTAGTTCACTTGTCCGTTAAAAAAACTAGTTCACTCGGCTGCCGTGCTTTAAATCTCCTTCCTCCCAACATATTCCCCTCCTCAGGTGGACCCAGCAGGTCTCATACACGGACATATGGGACCAACCACCTATCCATTTGTATTTCTTTATTTTGTTCAATCTTTCGTCCTCTTCCTATACAACGACATCATAGCCTATGGCGTTGGCCAGGCCATCCCTCTACTACCACACATTGTCCGGCGGCGGCAGCTCCACCGGCCCACCCTGCACCCGAATAAGTCAACCCTCGTAGTCCCCTCCGCCTGCGTCTTCCCCCGCTCTGGTTCGTTCGGTCCGAGGTCTCGATGTCGTCCTCCGCGTTAGTGCTCTAGTCGCGGCGCCGCCGTCTGTCGTTCCCAACATGGTCAGCAAAACAAGAGGAATCGGGAGACAACTGTTCGTCGAGAGGCTGACAGTCCCGGGCCCACCAGGTCCATGGCCTAGTTTTTGTTGTTAAACATGGGCAGCCCACGACATGTTTCAACATTTTTTGGATCTAGCAGGTATCAAGCGGCCTCTGGGCCTCCCAACCTAGCTTGTCTATAACATCAGTAGCCCAAGTTATGTTTGTTTTTTCAAGAGGAAGCACAACTCAGTTCTATTTTTCTATAAGAATACAAAACTAGACCTGTTTTCTATAAGAATGCAAAACTGAACCTATATTTATATTTTATTTTATTATATATATAGAAAGTCTATTTAAGACCCAGGTGAAGAATAAGCAATTCTTCACCCCGGTCGAACAACCCAGCCAGCCAGGACCCTGCTCCCTGGCCCATCGTACCGCTCTTCAAGCCAGACGCTCTCCAGCCGGACTATTTTTTTTCAAGCGACGGTTGGCAAACCCACTCTTTCCGTCAAAGGAAAAAAAAGAAAATGAACGGATAACCCCCGTAGTTCTTGGATCGAAAGCGGCGACGGAGAGAGGTGTCGGCGGCGAGCTCGCGGTAGCTGCTGGTCGACCCCTAATGAGTGCGGCACTGGGGGTGGAAGGTTGGCCGGAGGCAGCACCGAGGCGAGCTGTGCTGCAGGAGGCTTCGCGGCGGGTGACGGCCTCGCCCGCCGGCGGCCGTGTCGCAGTCCGCATCGATCCCCAGCCCCCTTCGTTGCTCGTGGCGATGGCTCGAACTTCATCTTCGAGCACCCGAGATCCCCTGCTTCCAAGCCTGGTCTCTCCACTCCTCCCTCTTGTCTCCTTTCCATCCTCGCTCACCCTGATCGATGTGCTTAATTGCCTTGCAGGAAGGTCATCGACTCGTAAGTCTAAAAGCTGTCCCACGACTGCCTTCATTTCCACCCAGGTTAACTAATCTGCATGCATGTACGATTTCTAGTATCTCTAGAATCTCGTCCATTCATGCATTTTTTGGTAAAGAATTCATACAAGTGTCTACTGTCTACAGATTTTAGGTTACTCAAGATCAACTGAGTGCACTAGGCATCCGTAGTTGCAAAACGATTCTGGATTTTTGCTTGGTAAATTTTCTGGAATTACTAATTTGTGCATGTATCGGTCAGCAATCAAAATCATTTGTTGATCGAGAAGTCCAAAAATAGCAAGGTTCGTTCTCTTCACTGAATTTTTAACTTTGCTCCCTATTGTATATGTTCACACGAGAAGCAGGTTTTTAATTGGGAAAAAATCCTGGGATTTTAATTAGTAATTTGCTGGTATAGAAAGATGGATCTGTTATTAATAGACATCAAGTAGTTCTTACGTTTCCTATAGACAATTCATTGATGATAGGAACATTGTGTGGAAATTGATTTTATAAATTATTATAGAGATAGCTAATGAAACTAGAGTTGTACTCCGTATTAGAACTGTTGCTCTTTAAGGTGTTTTGACTATTGAGGTTTACTCTGGGTGTTGAAGTGCAACAATTACTTCTCCCTGAAGGGTCTCTATACCTTTGCTTGTTTGTAGTATATAATATCTCGTGTTCCTTCTTTTAAGTTTTTAATTGTCAAATTTCATGTTGTTCTTGTTCCTCTTTGCTCTTTATTCAAATCTTCCTGGGATTTAAATCAGAAAGGATGCTCAATGGGACTTGGGTCACGCTGAGATATCAGCAGCAATCGGCACCGACAAAGCTCAATTATCTATTGCATATTCAGAAGAAAGCATCTCCTGTAGACAATCAAGGCACTATGACAGGTATATCAAAAAAGTGTTCCGCCGATCTAGTTCATGACTTCAGATGCATCTATATTAAAGCTTTATAAAATTTTCTCTTTGCAAATTGTTTAGTTGGTGGAGTATATATACTTGATTGCTTATGCTAAATATGATTTTGGGCACATAGGGTCTGACTAGATTCAAAACCTTCTTAACTTCACACTGATCTTGGTGTGAACACCCATTCTTCGATTAGCCCCTCCACCATAGTTGCGAGTCGGATTTTTATTTATTTTTGGTACCATCAAGGGCATTCAATATTTCTTGATCTATTTGACTGGATATTTACTGGATAGCGAAATAATCTAGAAACTTCTACTGGACATTACCTCAGTTCCATTCAAGAAAATGGTATATGCAGTGAATCAAAAGGTTTATACTCATAAAGAGAGGTAGAAAATCTAATCTCGGTTTTTTTAAGGGTTGGGTGTATATGTATATACTGGTACTTGAAAAGGGGTATCTGCTCTAATTTTTTCAAGCATGCATGCAAGTGTGTCAGTGTATGTAACTTGTAAAGCTTTGAAAATGTATTGTTTGTTGATGTTATTCCTTATTAATTTTCCCTAGCATAAACCAAACTTTATATGTAAATGTGCTTCTGGAGTATTTATCAACCAAGATTGTTTGTTGTGCACTTATGTCAGCATCTAGATCATAAATCTATAACATGGCATCTCGTTGAACATCATCGTATGTGCTATTTTCTGGCGTAACCTTTGATGTTAATGCTCATAAAACAACAAAGAAACATTATACTTTGAGAAAGCGGATGCCAAATTGTACCGATGTTCCAAACAGAATGAAAATTAGACCATGTGTTCGATTTTGATTTCATCCACAAATTTAGTTGTTTTGGGCAAAATTACAAGCTTATTTCTCAGATTGTAGTATGTTTTGCACCAAATTCTAAGAGAGTGAGCGCTTCATTTCTTTGAGAAGCAAAACTTGGACTAAGGATTGTAAGTTGTTTATTTATTCTTAGCATTTTCTACAATCTTCTGTTTTGCTGCCGATCATCTCTTGCAAGTTAACAAGAACACTGTTACTTTGTTAACAAATATCCATTCATTTTCTTCTTGGCTAATGTTTATTTGTTCTGAAACTCCATGCATATACATACCCGTAGTTACAAAATGATTTCTCTGTCGGAATTGCATATGCATATCAACATATTGTTTGTTTGAACACATTATTTCTTTAACCTTATGCCCCTAGGATGTGCTTCATTGATGCTGCTTATTGTTCCCTATACTCTAATCAGTAAATATGAAATTCTCGGTGAACCATAATCAGTTTTATTTACACTGCAGGTAGCTCAAGCCTAATATGCAAACATCTCTAGGAATGGAG
The DNA here is from genome assembly GCA_032464435.1 of Aegilops umbellulata. NCBI lineage: Eukaryota > Viridiplantae > Streptophyta > Magnoliopsida > Poales > Poaceae > Aegilops > Aegilops umbellulata. The sequence goes on along the minus strand of CP136054.1, from coordinate 357,940,911 downwards.
TTGCTGACGGTATGTAAAGAATGAGACAATGGTGATGGTCAGGATCGATGTGTCAAGCATCTGAGACATATCGATGTCAAGACATGGAAGAGGGCTCTCTGCCCTTATAGATAGGCCTTCTTACCATGCTACATTACTAACCTGCACAATTAATGTGTATCGAAATTAACTTTGGAAGAACATTAAGCATGCAAACATAGCTGTGGAGAATCCTTGGAACATCTTACCTGCAATGTTAACTTAAACCTTCTGGATCAGCAAATGCTTCATCCTTCTCTTCAAATGTAAATTCTATTGCCCAGAACAAACCAGTTTAAGAGTTAGGGGAAGCTTGTCTTCTTGAGCATTCTGAAAACTGGAGAGTATCCATCTCGATTTTGTTGTAGAATAATGCTATAAGCTCTGCAGCATGGCTTACAGTTCTGTACCACCAAAAGCTAGACAGAATGTGAGCTAAGATTATCTGTCTTTTCATGAAACAACCACTGGTAAGAGAAAAATGAGAACCATGAAGAACGGGCACAATGCTCCATGAACTTGGCGCATGCTAGATAGATAAACTGTACTTTTGAGACCAGACAGATCTGTGTGTCTCTTCACATGATTGTAGTATTTTACGAGTTTGTTTAGGAGTTCAAAAAATTCGCTTCTTTTTTTGTCTGAACCAATTCCAATACATATAAATAATAATTAACGAGTAGCATTTTAAGTAGCCTATATACAGTTTATCATCTAAACCTGTGGCAGGCTGAAGCACACCCATGCCACAATAAAATACTACAACATAAAAAACATTTCGGCTGAGTTGGTTGCTCACCTTACATCGTAGTAATTTTACATCGCAGGCCAATTTCTCTCACGGTTGTTTCGGGCGTGCCAGGCTGAAGCCCACGTTGTAATCTTACCTCTGTTATGTTGTATATTACCTCACCAGCCTACACGCTATAGTCTTACCCCAGTTGCCTTGTAAATTACCTCAGAACAGAAGCCTTCACGGTTGGCATACGTGCAGGAATTCTTATTCCTCACCCCAGAACTGAAGCCAACTAGGGTCGCGCTATTCATCATCCTGGGTGAGGAATAAAGAATTCCTCACCCTAGCCAAATCATGTAGGCACATGCAACCTGCACGTATGCCAACCGTGAAGGCTTCTGTTCTAAGGTAATTTACAAGGCAACTGGGTACGACTATATTAAAAACAACATAAGTTTTCGTTAAACCTGTCGTTCGTCCAACCATTTTATAGACCTTCCCACTTTCTTTTTTCGTTTTTATTAATTCTATATCTGAATTTTCTCCCACTTTCTTTTTCGATGTAAACTGAGTTTTCTCCCAGTACTTTTCCCTAGAACCAACTCAATTGTCCCACGTCTAGCCTAAAAAATAATAATACCCCACGTACTATTAACTCATCAAATTTAAATGATATTTTATTTCGTAAGTTGAAAGTTCTTACAAAATAATAATAATAATAATAATAATTGTTTATATATAACTTGGCAAGTTAACTCCTAGTGATTGCGTATACAAGCTTGCAAAGATTTTACTGATCAATGCAGTAATAGACGTGCAATCATGTGTTTATGTTTTTATAACATTTCTCCGTCTAGCCCAACATGATATTTTCACCCAGCCCAGCAAGTCCGTGGATTTCAAGAAAAATGCAAATGGGCTTTAAATTCTACCATATATATAAACGGGTTGCATAGATTCTACATCATTGTTTCACCCAACCCACCAAATAGACTAAAAAAACAAATGGACTGTCTGACATGTGGGCCAGTAGGTCGAAGCCTAAGAAGGCGTTGGATTTACATCCAACGGCCGGCATTCTTCTTCAATCTCTCGTCTTCTTCCCCCAACGCTGTTGGGACCGTCTGCTTCAGCCTCCGGCGTCCAGCGGCGTTGTTTTGCGCTCCTCAGCGAAACGCTACCCCGCCGACGGCCATGCCATCCCTCCACTCCGCACCTCCTGTTATTCTCTGCCGAGTATAGGCCCACCCCGCACCCGAACCAGTCAAGTTTCCCACATCTCTCCGTCTGCAACTCCACTGCCGCGTCTTCCCCATCTCCGGGTCATTCCAGTCAGGGGCCTCGCCGTCGTCCACCGCCTCGGTGCGCTCGGCGTGGCGTGTTCAACATACGAGAGTCATCGGAAGAGGACTGTACGTGGAGAGCATGGCGGCTGGGACCCACGAGGTCCATGGTCGCACGCAAGGAAAGTTCCTCCTTTTTACGCACTGTACGTGGACTGTACGTGAGAAGGGCTTCTGTATTTTACGAAAAAAACATTCCCCCCGCTGATAGGTCGGACCCACTAGCTACATCTTCACACGTAAGGAAGTGCCTCCCTATTACGCACAAAAAATGAATACCCCCTGCTAGCTGGGACCCACCATAGTGGGTGGCTGACTTGTGGGCCTACTAAGTTGATGGGGACGGAGGGCTTTGTCAACTTAGTCAATATGAACGATTCTAGCTCCAGTGACCGTATGATGTCCATCCAATGGCCATAGTGCTTCTTCAACCTCTGGTCTTCTTGCTCCAGCCGCCCAAAGCAGCGCCGGTCGTGCCGCGTGCTCCTGCCTCCCGTGGCTAGCTGTGATGCTGCGGAGGCCTCACCGCCCCTACTACTCCCACCGCTGGCCAGGGCATCCCTCTACTCACCCACACCCCCTGTTATTCTGCGGCAACGGCAGCCTCACGCTGCAGCCGAATCAGCAAACCCTCGTACTCCTCTCCGCGTGGGCATCCACTGCCACGTCTTCCCCGGCTCCGCGTCGTCCCCTTCCTAGGCCTCGCCGTCGTCCACCACTTGGTGCTCTCGGCGCGGCGTGGTCAATGTGGTCAATGACCGACTTCCATCGGAAGAGTACCATACATGGAGAGGCTGACAGCTGGGTCCACGACCGCAGCTGGGTCCACGACCGCAGCTGGGTCCACGGCCACAGCCCAGTTATTTTGTGATTTGCCAAGTAAGTCGCTTTGTCAGGTCTGTTGGGCTGCAAATCTTTCAAGATGAGGAGAGTTTCATTCGGCTGGCCGAGAAAATGGCCTATCAGTAATGAGAAATGAGCTATACAATTTTAAAACACATCAAACCGGCAATTAGTTTCAAATTTCTTTTTTTCATTTCGAGATTTTAAATTGCATTGATCTTTATGCGTGGACAGTTTGTTGGATTTTATATTGATATACATTTATTTTTAAAATCAGTTTGAATGTGACTCGAAATTTCGGAATTAAAAACAGTTCGGACCGCACCGAAATATGCAAAATTTCGTATAATTTTTTAACCGTGGCCACAATATGGGCTGTAATGCTAACAAAAAGAATATGGGCTCCAAAAAAACCTTAAGAATTAGCAAATGGGCTATAAATTATTAGAAATAATGGCAGATGGGTTGTATGCTGTTTTCCACAGATTTGAGGCTTTCCTAAAAAAAAGTTGACGCACAAGCAGTGACTATTGGATTTCCATTCAACGGTCGTCGTGCTTCTTCAATCTCTGCTCCTCCTACTCCAGCCGCTCAAACAAGTGCCGGCGGGATTGCCTGCTCCCTCCTCCACGCGGTCGGTTGTGCTGCCGCGCAGGCCTCACGGCCCCACCGTACTCCCATCGCTGGCCTAGCCACCCCTCTACTCACCCACACCTGCTGTTATTCTCCGGCGATGACAGACGAACCAATAAACCCTCGTACAGTCGTACTCCCCTCCGCGTGGGAAACAACTGCCGAGTCTTCCCTGCCTCTATGTCGTTACCTTCCTAGGCCTCGCCGTCGTCCATCGCCCTGGTGCTCTTGGCGCGGCCTGGTCAACGTGGTCAACGACCGACATGCATCTGAAGTGGACTGTACGTGGAAAGGCTGACAGCTGGGTCCACGGCCGCACGTAAGGAAATGCCTCCTTATTACACGCAAAATAATGATTCCTCCACCTGACATCTGGGACCCACCGAAAGGGCATCTGTATTTCGCGAAAAAACGTTACCACCGCTGACAGCTTGGACCCACCAGCTATATCTTCACACGCAAGGAAGTGCCTCCTTATTACGCACAAAAAAACGAATACCCCCCTGCTAGCTGGGACCTAGTATAGTGGCAGGCTGACTTGTGGGCCTACTAAGTTGACAGGGAGGGAGGGCTTTGCCAACTTAGTAAATATGCATGATTCTAGCTCCACTGACCGTACGATGTCCATCCAACGGCCGTAGTGCTTCTTCAAGCTCTGGTCTTCTTGCTCCAGCTGCCCAAACCAGCGCCGGTCGTGCCTCGTGCTCCTGCCTCCCGTGGCCAGCTGCGATGCGGCGGAGGCCTCACCGCCCCCTACTAATCCGACCGTTGGCCAGGCCATCCCTCTACTCACCCACACCCCCTGTTATTCTGCGGCGACAGTAGCCTCACACCGCAGCGAACCAGCGAACCCTCATACTCCTCTACGTGTGGGCATCCACTGTCGCATCTTCCCTGGCTCCGTGTCGTCCCCTTCCTAGGCCTTGCCATCGTCCACCGCCCTGGTGCTCTTGGCGCGGCGTGGTCAACATGGTCAAGGAACGGCTTCCATTGGACATGGACTGTACGTGGAGAGGCTGACAGCTGAGTCCACGGCCGCAGCAAGGAAGTGCCTCCTTATTACGCGCAAAATAATTATTCCTCCACCTGACAGCGGGGACCCACCGGATGGGCCACCGTATTTCACGAAAAAAACGTTTCCCCTGACTGCTGGGACCCACCAGCTACAACTTCGCATGCAAGGAAGTGCGTCCGGGTAAAAAAAAGCGATTCGCCCCCCTGACTGCTGGGACCCACCAGCTACATCTTTGCACGCAAGGAAGTGCCTGACAGTCGGGACCCACCTGGTCGAAGCGTACGTAGCGTTGTCATTCTGGTCGCGAACGTGTACGTACATACTGGTCGATGTAGAGGCGCGCACGTGTCGTAGTAGAGGTGCGCACGTAGCATGTACACGTACGTACAGCGGCCAGTGTGCAAGAAAGAAAATACGACCACGTACGTACATACGGGCAGGGTCTCGAATGCCTACTCGCGCATACGTACGGCCAGGGCTCGTGTACATGGCTGGGTCGGAAGGAAAAACTGCGTCGTCGTCGTGTTCATGGGGAGCCAACCGGCTGGGTCGGAACGGAATGCGTCGTCGTGTTCATCTGGAGGGCTTGGACGGAACAACCGATGGAAACGAGGCCTGGCGTACCGCAGAACGGAGGAAACGGCCTTGTGTTCGACCGGCCACATTTGAAACGGGATCCTGTTCATCGGGAGGGGTCTCGCGTACCGCAAAACGGAGGAAACGGACCTCCTACGGTCGAAACGGGGGTCCTGTTGATCGGGAGGGGTGCGGCGTACGGCAAAACGGAAGAAACGAACTTCTGTTGGAGCGCTACGGTCGAAACGGGGGTCCTGTTCATCGGGAGGGGTGTGGCGTACCGCAAAACAAGACTCCACGGGATACTGTTCATCTCCACCGTCGACCCCCTCCAGCCTCCACGGGCTACTGTTCATCCACTGTCGACCTCCTCCAGCCTCCACCTGCGACTGTTCATCCACAGGCTCCTGTTCATCCAGCCTCCACCGCGCGCTACTCCACCGGCTACTGTTCAACCAGCCCTCTCCACGGGCTCCTGTTCAACCACCCCTCCACGGGCTACTGTTCATCCAGCCCTCTCCACGGGCTCCTGTTCAATCACCCCTCCACGGGCTACTGTTCATCCAGCCCTCCAATGTCTACTGTTCATCCTGCCCTCCACGAGGTGCTCCTGTTCATCCAGCCCTCCACGGGCTCCTGTTCATCCAGCCCCAACCGGCTCGATCGATCGGGGTCCTGTTCATCCAGAGGCAACACCACGGGGTCCTGTTCATCCACCCCCACCGGGAACTGTTCATCCAAACCCCCCCAGCAACGCTCACTATTCATCCAGAGGCAGCATCGATCGGCTTCAGTTAGCAGCAGTAGCGAAGGAATCGCTCGATCGGGTTCAGTTAACAGCCATCGATCAATCGCTCGGATTCAGTAACGCGTAGCCTGCAGTGCAATCGTTCGGGTTCAGTTAGAGCCCAATGCCTCGCTCGGGTTCAGTTAGAGCCCAACGCCTCGCACCCACACGCATGCGTGTACGAGAGAAACGTGCATCGCTCGGCCCCGACCACCCACCGTAACCGGGAACACCCCGATATTTTCCTCGCCCTCGCTTCTACCACGGTTTTTTCCATCATGGATGGCCCAAAGAATGTCATGCACCTGCATCTCCAGCCCGCCCAGGACGAAAAGCCCATTTTCTGTCATGATTTTTTGTCATAGAAGTAGGACCCCACCACATCTATGATGATACCGGGTTTTGTCACAATTATCGTCATAGAAGTGTCATAAGTATGACAGAAAAAAAATTCATTCGGCCCAAAATGTCACGGATGTGTCTTTTTTTGTAGTGTCATGATTGATTCATATGGTGGCTTAATTCTTGTCCCAGGGAAGTGTTCCATACCCTTCCTTAGTGGAAATTGAAATTTAATATTGCCTTCTTTCATATCAATCACGACACCTATACTGCGTAAAAACGGTCTACCAAGTATAATTGGGCAAGACAGATTGCAATCAATATCAAGAAGAATAAAATCTATGGGCACATAATTCCTATTAGCAAGAATAAGAACATCATTCTTCACAAAGGCTTTTTAATAGTAGATTCCGCCAAGTGGAAATTTAAAGAACATTCTTCAATATTGATAAGACCAAGCACATCACATAAAGATTTCGGAATTGTGGAAACACTAGCACCCAAGTCACATAAAGAAAAGCACTCCTAATTTTTTATCTTGACTTTGATAGTAGGTTCCCATTCATCATGTAATTTTCTAGGAATTGAAATTTCTAATTCCAACTTTTCTTCTAAAGCTTTCATCATGGCATCTACAATATGTTCAGTAAAAGCTTTATTTTGTTCATAAGCATGGGGTGATTACCATGGATTGCAACAAAGAAATACAATCAATCAAACAACAACTATCATAATTAAAGTCTTTGTAATCCAAAAGAGTGGGCACATCGCTAGTTAAAGTTTTTACCTCTACAAACCCACTTTAATCAAATTTTTCAACAATATTTTCACCCTCCAAATTATTAGGACACTTTTTAACTAAATTTGACTCTTCTTCAGTCCCTTTATCATCTATACTAATCTTATTAAACAAAGAATCAATAGAAGAAACACCAATCACTTTAAGATCTTTATCATTTTTATGAAAGCAATCGCTAGAAAACGCTCTTTCTAAAATTCTATTTTAGCTCTAAGCATATCGGTTCTTTTCTTACTTTCATCCATAGAAACATATAAAGCTTTAATCGATTCTTCAACCTTAGGCAAAAAAAATTCAACTTGAGATTTTCTACGTCGTGAGAAATTCTATCAATGCTTCTAGACATATCTTCAATCTTATTCAACTTTTCTTTTGTCGTATTGTTGAAAACTTGTTGAGGATTCATAAATTCTTTAATATTATTTTCAAGATCTTAGGTGTTCCTATTATTATTGTAAGAAGGATTATCATAGGAATTACCATAATTATTAGAGGAATTTCCTGGAAAAGGCCCAGGATTAAAATTACTCCTATAAGCATTATTATTAAAATTGTTTAGCGAGACAAAATTCACATCTATGGCATCACTATTTTGCTCAATCAAAGTAGACAAAGGCACATAATTAAGATCAATAGGAGCACTTCTATTAGAAACAAACTTCATAAGAGCATCAACTTTTTCACTCAAAGAATTTATTTCTTCAACCGAATTAACTTTTTTACTAGTAGGAGTTGTTTCGGTATGCCATTGTGAATAATTTGCCATAATATTATCAAGCAATTTAGTAGCTTCACCCAAAGTAATTTCCATAAAAGTATCACCCGCGACGGAATCTAAAGGATTCCTAGAAACAAAATTCGATCCCTCAATTTTTTTGGAATAATCATCCAAAGATCTAACCATGAGTAGGAAAATTTCTTAGCATCAATTTCATTCTTTCCCAAGATTGTGCAACATGTTCATGCTCATGTTGATTAAAATTCATAATTTGTGTTCTAAGGGAAATAATTTTCGCGGGTGGAAAATACTTAGTAATAAAGGCATCTTTGCACTTATCCCAAGAGTCAATACTATTGCGAGGCAAAGAAGAAAACCAAATTTCTGCATGATCTCGCAAAAAAAACAGAAATAATTTAACTTCACAATATCATTGTCCACATCTTTTTTCTTTTTGCATATCGCATAATTCTACGCATGTGTTAAGATGGGACGCATCATCCTCATTAGGAGTACCAGAAAATTGATCTTTCATAACAAGATTCAACAAAGCGGCTTTAATATCACAAGACTCCGCACTAGTGGCGGGGGGAGCAATCGGAGTGTTAATAAAATCATTATTATTGGTATTGGAAAAGTCACCCAACTTGGTATTTTCTTGAGAAATCGCAACTACACAAACAAGAACGTAAACAAAAACAGATCTGACAAGAAACGACGAACGAAAAAGAGGGCAAATAAAACGGCAAATTGTTGTGAAGTGGGGAAGATGAAAACGAGAGGCAAATGGCAAATAAAGTAAATTGCAAGGAGATGAGATTTTTGATTAGAAACCTAACAGATGTTGATGATGTTTCCCGGCAACGGCGCCAGAAATCCTTTCTTGATGGCTCATGGCCGCGTCAGTATTTTCCCCGAAGAGGAAGGGATGATGCAGCACAACTACGGTAGGTATTTCCCTCAGTGATGAGGCCAAGGTTATCAAACTAGTAGGAGAACCAAGCAACACTATGTAAACAGTACCTGCACACAAAGAACAAATACTTGCAACCCGACGTGTAAGAGGGTTGTCAATCCCTCCCGGGTAAAAGATAGATTTGTTTGTAGTAGATTGGATAAATAGATCTCGCGGAAACGCTAAATAAAATAAATAACAAAAAATTGCAGTAAGGTATTTTTGGGTTTTTGGAATAATAGATCTAAAATAAAAGTGGAAAATAATAGATCGGAAAGCAAATATGATAAAGAATACACTCAGGGGCCGTAGATTTCACAAGTGGCTTCTCTCGAAAAATAGCATACGGTGGGTAAACAAATTACTGTTGGGCAATTGATAGAACTTTCAAATAATTATGACGATATCCAGGCAATGATCATTATATAGGCATCACGACCAAGATTAGTAGGCCGACTCGTGTTTGCATCTACTACTATTACTCCACACATCGACCGCTATCCAGCATGCATCTAGTGTATTAAGTTCATGGGGAAACAGAGTAATGCAATAAGAACGATGGCATGATGTAGACAAGAACTACTCATGTAGGAATAGACCCCATCTTGTTATTCTTAATAGAAACGATACATACATGTCATGTCCCCTTCTATCACTGGGATTGAGCACCGTAAGATCGAACCCATCACAAAGCATCTCTTCCCATGGCAAGCAAAATCGATCTAGTTGGCCTAACTAAACCAAAGATTCAAAGAAGAAATACATGCTATAAGCAATCATGCATATTAGTGATCAAAACTCAAATAACTTTCATGGATAAATAGATCTGATCATAAACTCAAAGTTCATCGGATCCCAACAAACACACCGCAAAAAGAGTTACATCAAATAGATCTCCAAGAGACCATTGTATTGAGAATCAAAAGAGAGAGAGTGTGTCAGGTTTCAAGAACGACACCTATGGGATCACGGGGAATCCCTACTACAGTTACCGGGGCGCGGGGCTGTAAAAAGAGCGGGTTTAGAAGATCAACGCGGGGGGAATTTTATCTAGGTTCGGGCCGCAAGCGATGCGTAATACCCTAGTCCTGCTTTGGTGTATATTTTGTGTTCTTGAGATCTTGAAATAGCTGCAGTGCATGCCTAGCTCAAAAAGTCTGAATCCTTCCTCAGTACGCCTCGGGCCTCCTTTTGTATGTCAAAGGGGCTACCACAGCAGCACACAGGAGGTGGAAAGTGTCTATAGTGTACAAGTTTATCTCTGAAATCGTGGGACAAAATGCATTAAATGCGCTGCCGACGTGTCCTCTTGCTTTATCGGGGACGGCAAGGAAGCTTGTCTCGTCCGTCTCCGCATCTCCTCGCTTCGACACGCGTCCAAGCTAATGAGGCATGCAGCGCCACGCTGGCTGGCTGCTGCGCTGGTGCGGTGGCAGGGTCTTCACGAAGATCTGCATGCCACCACGCAGGTGCTTGCTTGATTGACCTAGGAGCTTCATGCTGCCACATAGGTGCGTGCCTAGTTGGCAGGCTCGCTGCTGCGTCGGGACGACCATGTGGTAGTGAAACCTTGCTAAGTGCGGGCCTGGTTGTGGCCCCACAGATGTCCCCGGCAAGGGTCTTGCCGGGGGGCCTTCGTCTTCTGGTTCTTATCTGGTCTTGCAGGCCTTCAACCTTCACAAAGATCTGCAGGCCACCATGCAGGCGCCTCCCGAGCCTTGGTTCCAATGTTGTCAATGGTGTCGGAACTCTCAGGCTCAAAGGTGGCGGTCTCGCTGGTGTTGGGTAAGCTGCCCCAGCAAGGCCCTTGCCGGGGCAGCGTAGGTCGTCCCCAGCAAGGACCTTGCTATCTGGTCTTGCATGCCTTCAACCTTCACAAAGATCTGCAGGCCCCCATGCAGGCGCCTCCCGAGCCTTGGTTCCAATGTTGTCAATGGTGTCGGAACTCTCAGGCTCAAAGGTGGCGGCCTCGCTAGTGTTGGGTAAGCTGCCCTAGCAAGGCCCTTGCCGGGGCAGCGTAGGTCGTCCCCGGCAAGGCTCTTTCTGGGAGAAGCCCACCTTGCCCCTTCGCTCTTCGCGCCTCTGGCCTCAGCGCAGCTCTAGTAGCCTTGTTCCTTGCTTCCTCTGCCCCGCCAAGCATGGCCGCAAGTGCGGCTACAACTGCTCGTGCACAAGTAAAGGGGTACAGAAGGCCCCTACTTTTGTACGCCGACAGGAGCCCCTGGCCTGGGCCACAAATAAGCGCAGAGTGTTGTTGGTCCGGGCCCAGAACGGTGCACGGGCACGCGTGGCAGAGTGTTACTACGATAAATCCTTCGCTAGTTGTGCTTCCCCACGACCCGCGTTGAATGCGTGACGTGGGGGTCGTGTGTGGGGCGGTCGCGGCACGCTCGCGTCACGTCGTGGTAAATGGTAAAGAGGCGGCCCGCGCCTTCCCCATAAAAAGAAAAACCGCAGGCACGCTGCTCATTTACCCTCTGCGCCTTTTCCAATCTCAGAACCGTCGTTCCCCTCTTCCTCTTCCTCAAGCGCGAGCCGAAGCTCTTGCCTCCGCTCGCCGCCGCTGCATCCCCCATTGCATTCAATCCCTCATCCCTTCTCAACCACCATGGCGCCCAAGACGAGCAAGGGCAAGGGAGTGGCCAAGGATGACGGGGGAAGGAGGCGTCGGGGGTCGACTTGGCGGAGTTGCGGACGGAGTTCGCCCTTTTCACCTCGTCGGTCGACGCGCTCATCCTCAGGGAAGAGTTCAGGCCTCTATGGGGGAGGGAGACGATGGGGCACCCCGCCACGCACATCGTCCCATCTGACTTCGCCAAGGCTGGTCTGAATCGGTACCCCTTCTTCATCGATTACTTCTCATGCGGGATTTGCCCCCTTTCTGTGATTTCTTCAACGACGTCATGCACACCTACGGCTTCCATCTTCTGGACTTCACGCCGAATGCCGTGGCGTGCATGGCCTTCTTTGTCCACCTCTGCGAGGGCTTTGCCGGAGTGCTCCTAGTACGACGCTCTTCCGCCACTACTTTTCCCCTCACATCCAGCCAGGGGGTGCCATCTCTGGCTGCATCACCTGGATCCTAAGGACCCAGAGAAAGGGCACGTACCTGGAGGGTGCCCAGAAGGAGAGGTAGGACGAGTGGCGGGGCCGGTGGTGCTGGATCGAGGAGGAAGATCCGTCGGAGTTCTGCTGGGTCCGTCGGAGGCCGCTAGTCCGTGGCAAGGACTGGAGTGACCTCGGCACCGATGACGAGAAGCTCACGGTCGCCACCACCAGGATTCACCGCCTTACCTCGGCTGGGCTCACCCTCGAGATGATCGGGGCCGACTTCCTTCATCGCCGGATCGCCCCACTGCATAACAAGGGGAGGCCGGCCTGGGAACGCGACCGAAATTATGAGGCTCCACCCTGGCCTGAAGCACAATTTCATGGTGCTGGGGCATGCCCATTTCTGCCAGAGGCTCTTTCAACTCAAGGTGAGGACGGCGGGGTCGAGAGGACCGGCAAGGACGAGAAGGCCGTCAAGGCCGGCGGGTCTCTGTTTGGGATGCCAGTGGGGGTGGTCCTGTTGAGCAACAACTCCTTGCCGCCGCAGGTTCATGCCCAAGACAATTTATCTCAAGTTAGAACCGCGGCAATCATTGATGTAATATAACTCTGCAGTACTTTTAAAATGAAGCATGTTATCTTCCCATTCGATCTTTCCTTGTATGTACCCACCCCATGCCTAGTTGCATAGGTTTGCCGGCGCATAAGCCCATGCTATGGCGCTTTGAAGGACGGATCCTTACCAGCCAGCCGGGGGCGCTTGCTGCCAGGCAAGCCACCCTGCCGTTCTCAGCGCAACCGCTTGAACTGTTGAGCGGACTCGAAACAGGACAAGGGCGGTGCCAACAGCGGAAGGGTTCCATTGCGTACAGGTTTTAGATACAAGGGACAAGACTTTTCGAGGAGGGCAACCTCATAAAAAGGAAGAAATTGCTCAAGGTTTTGCGTGACTTAGCTTTTCCATCGCCACGCGGATGGCTGTCGCGGCTATGGACAACACCGCCTCGCCTAGATGATGGCACTAGAGTGTGGCTGATTGGCGTCGCCTTCTTCTCTCGAGCCATCACGACGAAGGAGTCGATGAACTAGCTTCAGAACCGGATTTTCACAGCTTGCCTGTGACAGCCTGATTTTTGGCCCTTTCTTTTTCTTTTGTTTTTCTGAGGTTTTTGCTTGAGTTTTCTTTTTCCATGGCTTTGTGGTCTGGAAACCAAAGAAGATGCCCTCTTCTTTGTTTCCAGAGTGGCTTGGCATACCCAAATCCTTCCCTGGACCCTGTCATTTTCATCCTAGCCCAAATTCCAATATTATTTTTATTGGAAATATTCCTTTTCTATTAAAGGAATAACCCAATTTGCCCTAGGTTGTGAAGCAACCTATATTTCTATCACTCCTAAAATTCCCAAATAATTCTCATCAATTGTTTGGGTCATATATTTCTCAAATATGGCAAAATATTTCATTTGTAATGTTTATCATCATGCTCAATTAATTCATTTCCTATTCTGCCCAAAATGGCAGAATGTGAAGCAAGTGCCATTTATCTTTTCCCAATTGACCTCAAACTCCTTGGACACCTTTTACTATCCACATCATTGCCACATGCCAAAGTGCAACCTCATTTGCCTAGTAATTATTTAATTATGATTTTCCAAAGTTCCTGTCTGAGGGAACTGGTTGTGAAGGAAGTACAAGCTAGGCATATCCAAATGAGTTTCCATTTTGCATGATCCCTCATATCATCATATAAGAGCCCTCCACCAAAGTAGAGCTCATGTCATGCCTCCATGTGAGCTCATATTCAATTTTTTGATTCTGTCCAAAATTTCAGTTTGTGAAGCAAGTATATTTTATCTTGCTCCATTATGGCTTCCAATTTTTCTAGGCCTTCTGATATCTATTTAACCTACCTCCGCTCATTTTGGGCATGTTTCATAAAGCCATTATTCCTCTAGAAGTTTTGCAAGTTTCTGGTCAGTGAAAATGTTTGTGAAGGAAGTACCATTTTCGTTCATCCAATTGGTATGAAACCTTTTGCAGCATCTTCATATGTCCAAATAAGCCAGGCTTGCCAAAGTTGAGCTCAAGTGGCTTCTCCATTTGAGAGCATCATCATGATCTTCATTCTGGACCAGATTACTTACTTGTAAAGCAACTATATTAATTAGTGGTCCAATTCTTCTCAAAATTACCAGGATGTAATTCCTTTTTACCCTAAATCTACCAGACAACTCCATTGCTTCCAATCTCTTTCCTGTTGCTCAGCAGTTCTCACCCAAGTTTACTGCAGTAAACTTCAGAGGTTAACTGCCATTTAACCGTGTCACTTTTAACCAAACTACCACCACGGTTGCAACCTCCCAGGAAGGACTCCACCCCAGACATCGTTTGGCATTGCTTGTGGCACCGTGTGCACCAGTGTGTGCGGTGACCACCGCTTTGGCATGCAGTGTGCACGGCCAGAACGTTGTTTGTGCTGGACCCCCTCCTCCTCTCGTCGTCTTCGAGCTCGTGAGCATGTCCCACAGCTAGCCCGCGTCGTGGCCGTTCTCCTGGACCCCTCTCCCCCTCCGTCCGCTTGCTCACCGACGCAAACCGCCGCGTGCCCACGAGCGCACAGTGCCGACAATGCATTAATGGCGTTCGGATCCTTCGCTCTGCGCTCCCTTGGTCGCCTCTGCCCCGTGAAGCTCCCGCATGTGCCTCCCGTGTCGTCCACCTTCGAGCTCGAGCGCGTGCACACGCGTCCGCGGCGGTGACAGCTCGGCCTCCTCGCCCGCGGCTATATAAGCCCACCCCAGCCTCGTTCGAGCTCACCACTCGACCTCACGCCCTCCACTAGCCCTCCCCAACCTCTCCCTTGAGCTCCAAGAGCGCCCGAGCCCCCCAATGGCTGCCATGGCCACCGCGGTGCTCCGCTTAAATCTGGCCGACCCGAGCCTCCCCTCCACCTCTACTCCTCTCTAGTAGGCCACCCAGACTCCGGAGATCCTTCCCCAACCCTTCATTTGTCGCCTGAGTGCCCGTGGTCGTGTGTCCAAGTTCGTCCGAAGCCACCGTCCGCCGGCGCCCGTGTTGCCCTCGCTCTGGTCCACCCCGCCGTCCGTGGATGGGCCCTGGAGATGCGTTGGAGTCTGACGAGCTCATCCATGGGCGGAGCCTCACCGGAGGTGCCCTGTAGCCCCGGCGGCCATCGCCGGAGCGCTCGGCCTCCTCTGTTCTGCGGGCGCGCATCGGGGGAGATGAGAGGAGGAAGAAGGAGTCAGGAGGAGAGGGAGTGGATAAGGCGGGACCCGCCCGTCAGCCGCACAGCGCCCCGGGCCCCCACTGCCACGCTGGATAAGTGGAAGCGTACTTCCCAGAAGTACGTTTTTGACTTCAGAAACCGTTTTCCTCTCCTTCTTCAGTCCAGAATGCGCTTTCCTCTCTGGAAACCGTGTTTCTGAGAAAGGCGCCTTCTGTTTTACAACAGGCCCTGTTTGAAAATATTTTCATTACAGAAAGGTCCCTGGCAGAAAAACTATCATATCTTTTTAACCACAACTCCAAATGAGGTGATTCCAAAGCCCACTTCTTCGTATCGTCGAGCCCGTTCTGTTGGTACCATTTTCACTATGGTTTGACACTGAGAAAATGACCTTTATGCCCTTGCACGTAAACAGCCCCTCCGAGAGAGAACTGTTTCTGGCAAATCATTTCGCGGCTTCACCGCACTCCTTCCCGGTGCCTTCTTCATCCCCAGGCAAGCCACAATACCCACTTGCATGATAGTCATGCAGTAGCCATGGTTTTCAACTTGAATATTTATTAAATGATTGCTTGTTTAAAATATGGTTATCGTTGTTTCGGTAATGCTTCTGGGTTAGTGATTACTTGTTTGCTATGTTGTTATGCACCTGGTTATCATGCCCTGCTAGTTGCTAGTATTACTTTCATATTGCCATGCTTGATTGTAGTACATGTTGGATTTGTAACGCCTGGATAATTAAGCTACAGTAATCCCTTGCTAATGATGCCACACCATCCCTTTTTGCTAAACTTAATCTCTCCTGGTTAAAGCCTAAGTCAATTTCAAATTTAAATTTGCCAGTGAGAAAACATTTCTTCAATCGGTCAAACAATAATTATTTACAATGTTATAAATAATCCCCTGGTATTTGTCGAAGAGGATCCAACATTAAATGAATTTTTAGATTACCCCTAGAAATATTTTAATGGATCGTGTTGGAAATATGCCCTAGAGGCAATAATAAAAGCATTATTATTATATTTCCTTGTTCATGATAATTGTATTTTATTCATGCTATAATTGTGTTATCCGGAAATCGTAATACATGTGTGAATACATATACACCAATATGTCCCTAGTAAGCCTCTAGTTGACTAGCTCGTTGATCAACTGATAGTCATGGTTTCCTGACTATGGACATTGGATGTCATTGATAACGGGATCACATCATTAGGAGAATGATGTGATGGACAAGACCCAATCCTAAGCATAAGCACAAGATCGTATAATTCGTTTGCTAGAGCTTTTCCAATGTCAAGTATCCTTTCCTTAGACCATGAGATCGTATAACTCCCGGATACCGTAGGAGTGCTCTGGGTGTGCCAAACATCACAACGTAACTAGGTGACTATAAAGGTATACTACGGGTATCTCCGAAAGTGTCTGTTGGGTTGACACGGATCGAGACTGAGATTTGTCACTCCGTATGACGGAGAGGTATCACCGGGCCCACTCGGTAATGCATCATCATAATGAGCTCAATGTAATCAAAGTGTTTGATCACGGGATCATGCATTACGGTACGAGTAAAGTGACTTGCCGGTAACGAGATTGAACGAGGTATTGGGATACCGACGATCGAATCTCGGGCAAGTAAAATACCGCTTGACAAAGGGAATTGAATACAAGATTGATTGAATCCTCGACATCGTGGTTCATCCGATGAGATCATCGAGGTGTATGTGGGAGCCAACATGGGTATCCAGATCCCGCTGTTGGTTATTGGCCAGAGAGGTGTCTCGGTCATGTTTGCATGTCTCCCAAACCCGTAGGATCTACACACTTAAGGTTAGGTGACTCTAGGGTTGTAGAGATATGAGTATGCAGTAATCCGAAAGTTGTTCGGAGTCCCGGATGAGATCCCGGACATCACGAGGAGTTCCGGAATGGTCCGGAGGTGAAGAATTATATATAGGAAGTGCAGTTTCGGCCATCGGGAGTGATTCGGGGGTCACCGGTATTGTACCGGGACCACCGGATGGGTCCCGGGGGTCCACCGGGTGGGGCCACCCATCCCGGAGGGCCCCATGGGCTAAAGTGGGAGGGGGAACCAGCCCTTAGTGGGCTGGTGCCCCCCTAGGCCCACCCCCTGCGCCTAGGGTTGGAACCCTAGGGTGGGGGGGCGCCCCACTTGCCTTGGGGGGTACTCCACCCCCCCTGGCCGCCGCCCCCCTTTGGAGATGGGATATCCAGGGCCGGCGCCCCCAGGGGGCCTATATAAAGGGGGGGAGGGAGGGGCAGCCGCACCCTTGACCCCTGGCGCCTCCCTCTCCCCTGTCACACATCTCCCTCTCGCGCAGACGCTCGGCGAAGCCCTGCTGCAGGTGACAACTGCATCCACCACCACGCCGTCGTGCTGCTGGATCTCCATCAACCTCTCCTTCCCCCTTGCTGGATCAAGAAGGAGGAGACGTCATCCGCTCCGTACGTGTGTTGAACGCGGAGGTGCCGTCCGTTCGGCGCTTGGTCATCGGTGATTTGGATCACAGCGAGTACGACTCCATCATCCACGTTCTAGTGAACGCTTCCGCTGGCGATCTACAAAGGTATGTAGATGCATCCGATAACTCGTTGCTAGATGAACTCATAGATGGATCTTGGTGAAACCGTAGGAAATTTTTTGTTTTCTGCAACGTTCCCCAACAGTGGCATCATGAGCTAGGTCTATGCGTAGTTCCCTTTGCACGAGTAGAACACAATTGTTGTGGCCATTGATGTTGTCAACTTTCTTGCCGCTACTAGTCTTATTTTGCTTCAGCGGTATTGTGGGATGAAGCGGCCCAGACCAACCTTACACGTACGCTTACGTGAGACCTGTTCCACCGACTGACATGCACTAGTTGCATAAGGTGGCTGGCGGGTGTCTGTCTCTCCCACTTTAGTTGGAGCGGATTCGACAAAAAGGGTCCTTATGAAGGGTAAATAGAAGTTGACAAATCACGTTGTGGCTTTTACGTAGGTAAGAAAATGTTCTTGCTAGAACCCTATTGCAGCCACGTAAAACTTGCAACAACAATTAGAGGACGTCTAACTTGTTTTTGCAGCAAGTGCTTTGTGATATGATATGGCCAGAGTTGTGATGAATGATGAATGATATATATGTGATGTATGAGATCATGTTCATGTAATAGGAATCACGACTTGCATGTCGATGAGTATGACAACCGGCAGGAGCCATAGGAGTTGTCATTATTTTTTATATGACCTGCGTGTCATTGGAAACGCCATGTAAATTACTTTACTTTATTGCTAAACGTGTTAGCCTTAATAGTAGAAGTAATAGTTGGCGAGCAACTTCATGGAGACACGATGATGGAGATCATGATGATGGAGATCATGGTGTCATGCCGGTGACAAGATGATCATGGAGCCCCAAGATGGAGATCAAAGGAGCTATATGATATTGGCCATATCATGTCACTATTATTATTTGATTGCATGTGATGTTTATCATGTTTTGCATCTTGTTTACTTAGAACGACGGTAGTAAATAAGATGATCCCTCATAATAATTTCAAGAAAGTGTTTCCCCTAACTGTGCACCGTTGCGACAGTTCGTTGTTTCGAAGCACCACGTGATGATCGGGTGTGATAGATTCCAACGTTCACATACAACGGGTGTAAGACAGATTTACACATGCAAACACTTAGGTTATCTTGACGAGCCTAGCATGTACAGACATGGCCTCAGAACACGGAGGACCGAAAGGTCGAGCATGAGTCGTATAGAAGATACGATCAACATGGAGATATTCACCGATGATGACTAGTCCGTCTCACGTGATGATCGGACACGGCCTAGTCGAGTCGGATCATGTTTCACTTAGATGACTAGAGGGATGTCTAATCTGAGTGGGAGTTCATTAATAATTTGATTAGATGAACTTAATTATCATGAACTTAGTCTAAAAATCTTTGCAATATGTCTTGTAGATCAAATGGCCCAAGCCAATGTCAACATGAACTTCAACGCATTCCTAGAGAAAACCAAGCTGAAAGACAATGGCAGCAACTATACGGACTGGGTCCGGAACCTGAGGATCATCCTCATAGCTGCCAGGAAACAATATGTCCTAGAAGCACCGCTAGGTGAAGAACCCATCCCAGAGAACCAAGACATTATGAATGCTTGGCAGTCTCGTGCTGATGATTACTCCCTCGTTCAGTGCGGCATGCTTTACAGCTTAGAACCGGGGCTCCAAAAGCGTTTTGAGCATCACGGAGCATATGCGATGTTCGAGGAGCTGAAACTAGTTTTCCAAGCTCATGCCAGGGTCGAGAGATATGAAGTCTCCGACAAGTTCTACAGTTGTAAGATGGAGGAAAATAGTTCTGTCAATGAACACATACTCAAGATGTCTGGGTTGCACAACCGCTTGACTCAGCTGGAGATTAACCTCCCAGACGAGGCGGTCATTGACAGAATCCTTCAGTCGCTCCCACCTAGCTACAAGAGCTTTGTGATGAACTACAATATGCAGGGGATGGTAAAGACCATTCCTGAGGTATTTGCTATGCTGAAATCAGCAGAGGTTGAAATCAAAAAGGAGCATCAAGTGTTGATGGTCAATAAAACCACTAAGTTCAAGAAAGGCAAGGGTAAGAAGAACTTCAAGAAGGACGGCAAGGATGTTGCCGCGCCCGGTAAGCCAATTGCCGGGAAGAAGTCAAAGCATGGACCCAAGCCTGAGACTGAGTGCTTTTATTGCAAAGGGAAGGGTCACTGGAAGCGGAACGGCCCCAAATACTTAGCGGGCAAGAAGGCCGGCAACACTAAAGGTATATGTGATATACATGTAATTGATGTGTACCTTACCAGTGCTCGTAGTAACTCCTGGGTATTTGATACCGGTGTCGTTGCTCATATTTGTAATTCAAAACAGGAGCTGCGGAATAAGCGGAGACTGGCGAAGGACGAGGTGACGATGCGCGTCGGGAATGGTTCCAAGGTCGATGTGATCGCCGTCGGCACGCTACCTCTACATTTACCTATGGGATTAGTTTTAAACCTCAATAATTGTTATTTAGTGCCAAGTTTGAGCATGAACATTGTATCTGGATCTCGTTTAATACGAGATGGCTACTCATTTAAATCCAAGAATAATGGTTGTTCTAT
The DNA here is from genome assembly GCA_032464435.1 of Aegilops umbellulata. Lineage (NCBI taxonomy): Eukaryota > Viridiplantae > Streptophyta > Magnoliopsida > Poales > Poaceae > Aegilops > Aegilops umbellulata. The sequence goes on along the minus strand of CP136054.1, from coordinate 357,920,690 downwards.
TTACATGAGTGATATGTTTTATGGTCATGCTCCGATGGTCATGTTGGGGAACGTAGTAATTTCAAAAAAATTCCTACGCACACGCAAGATCATGGTGATGCATAGCAACGAGAGGGGAGATTGTTGTCTACGTACCCTCGTAGACCGAAGCGGAAGCGTTGACGCAACGTAGAGGAAGTAGTCATACGTCTTCCTGATCCGACCGATCCAAGCACCGTTACTCCGGCACCTCCGAGTTCTTAGCACACGTCCAGCTCGATGACGCTCCCCGGGCTCCGATCCAGCAAAGCTTCGGGGATGGGTTCCATCAGCATGACGGCGTGATGACGACGATGATGTTTTACCGACGCAGGGCTTCGCCTAAGCACTGCAACGATATGACCGAGGTGGAATATGCTGGAGGGGGGCACCGCACACGGCTAAGGAACGATCACGAAGATCAACTTGTGTCTCTATGGGGTGCCCCCTGCCCCCGTATATAAAGGAGTGAAGGAGGGGAGGGCCGGCCCTCTCTATGGCGCGCCCTAGGGCAGTCCTACTCCCACCGGGAGTAGGATTCCCCTTTTCCTAGTCCAACTAGGAGTCCTTCCAAGTATTAGGAGTAGGAGACAAGGAAGGGGAAGAGGGAAGAGAAGGAAGGAGGGGGCGCCGCCCCTCCCCCTAGTCCAATTCGGACTAGTTAATGGGGGGGGGCGCGCGGCCTGCCTCTCCCTCTCCCCTAAAGCCCAATAAGGCCCATATACTTCTTCCTCCGTATTCCCGTAATCCCCGGTACTCCCGAAAATACCCGAACCACTCAGAACCTTTCTGATGTCCGAATATAGTCGTCCAATATATCAATCTTTACGTCTCGACCCTTTCGAGACTCCTCGTCATGTCCCCGATCTCATTCGGGACTCCGAACTCCTTCGGTACATCAAAACTCATAAACTCATAATATAACTGTCATCGAAACCTTAAGCGTGCGGACCCTACGGTTCGAGAACAATGTATACATGACCGAGACACGTCTCCAGTCAATAACCAATAGCAGGACCTGGATGCCCATATTGGCTCCTACATATTCTACGAAGATCTTTATCGGTCAGACCGCATAACAACATATGTTGTTCCCTTTTTACCGGTATGTTACTTGCCCGAGATTCGATCGTCGGTATCCAATACCTAATTCAATCTCGTTACCGACACGTCTCTTTACTCGTTCCGTAATACATCATCTCGCAACTAACTCATTAGTTGCAATGCTTGCAAGGCTTAAGTGATGTGCATTACCGAGAGGGCCCAGAGATACCTCCCCGACAATCGGAGTGACAAATCCTAATCTCGAAATACGCCAACCCAACATCTACCTTTGGTGACACCTGTAGTACTCCTTTATAATCACCCAGTTACGTTGTGACGTTTGGTAGCACCCAAAGTGTTCCTCCGGCAAACGGGAGTTGCATAATCTCATAGTCATAGGAACATGTATAAGTCATGAAGAAAGCAATAGCAACATACTAAACGATCGGGTGCTAAGCTAATGGAATGGGTCATGTCAATCACATCATTCTCCTAATGATGTGATCCCGTTAATCAAATGACAACTCATGTCTATGGCTAGGAAACATAACCATCTTTGATCAACGAGCTAGTCAAGTAGAGGCATACTAGTTACACTCTGTTTGTCTATGTATTCACACATGTATCATGTTTCCGGTTAATACAATTCTAGCATGAATAATAAACATTTATCATGAAATAAGGAAATAAATAATAACTTTATTATTGCCTCTAGGGCATATTTCCTTCAGTCTCCCACTTGCACTAGAGTCAATAATCTAGTTCACATCAGCATGTGATTTAACAGCAATAGTTCATATCAGCATGTGATTAATACCCATAGTTCACATCATCATGTGACCAACACCCAAAGGGTTTACTAGAGTCAATAATCTAGTTCACATCGCTATGTGATTAACACCCAAAGAGTACTAAGGTGTGATCACGTTTTTCTTGTGAGAGAATCTTAGTCAACGGGTCTGCCACATTCAGATCCGTATGTATTTTGCAAATTTCTATGTCAACAATACTCTGCTCGGAGCTACTCTAGCTAATTGTTCCCACTTTCAATATGTATCTAGATTGAGACTTAGAGTCATCTAGATTGGTGTCAAAACTTGCATCGACATAACCTTTTACGATGAACCTTTTTTTTTTCACCTCCATAATCTAGAAACATATACTTATTCCACTAAGGATAATTTTGACCGCTGTCCAATGATCTGCTACTAGATCACTATTGTACTCCCTTGCCAAAATCAGTGTAGGGTATACAATAGATCTGGTACATAGCATGGCATACTTTATAGAACCTATGGCCAAGGCATAGGGAATGATTTTCATTCTCTTTCTATCTTCTGTCGTGGTCGAGTTTTTGAGTCTTACTCAATTTCACACCTTGTAACATAGGCAAGAACTCTTTCTTTGACTGTTCCATTTTGAACTACTTCAAAATCTTGTCAAGGTATGTACTCATTGAAAAAATTTATCAAGCGTCTTGATCTATCTCTATAGATCTTGATGCTCAATATGTAAGCAGCTTCACCGAGGTCTTTCTTTGAAAAAATATTTTCAAATACTCCTTTATGCTTTGCAGAATAATTCTACATTATTTCCGATCAACAATATGTCATTCACATATACTACTCAGAAATGCTGTAGTGCTCCCACTCACTTTCTTGTAAATACAGGCTTCACCGCAAGTCTATATAAAACTATATGCTTTGATCAACTTATCAAAGCGTATATTCCAACTCCGAGATGCTTGCACCAGTCCATAGATGGATCGCTGGAGCTTGCATATTTTTGTCAACACCTTTAGGATTGACAAAACCTGCTAGTTGCATCGTATACAACTCTTCTTTAATAAATCCATTAAGGAATGCATTTTTGTTTTATCCATTTGCCGGATTTCATAAAATGCGGCAATTGCTAACATGATTCGGACAGACTTAAGCATAGATACGAGTGAGAAACTCTCATCGTAGTCAACACTTTGAACTTGTCGAAAACCTTTTGCGACAATTCTAGCTTTGTAGATAGTAACACTACTATCAGCGTCCGTCTTCCTCTTGAAGATCCATTTAATCTTAATTGCTTGTTGACCATCGGGCAAGTCAACCAAAGTCCATACTTTGTTCTCATACATGGATCCCATCTCAGATTTCATGGCTTCAAGCCATTTTGCGGAATCTGGGCTCACCATCGCTTCTTCATAGTTCGTAGGTTCGTCATGGTCTAGTAACATGACCTCCAGAACAGGATTACCGTACCACTCTGGTGCGGATCTCACTCTGGTTTATCTACGAGATTTGGTAGTAACTTGATCCAAAGTTACATGATCATCATCATTATCTTCCTCACTAATTGGTGTAGTAGTCATAGGAACAGATTTCTGTGATGAATTACTTTCCAATAAGGGAGAAGGTACAATTACTTTATCAAGTTCTACTTTCCTCCCACTCACTTCTTTCGAGAGAAACTCCTTCTCTAGAAAGGATCCATTCTTAGCAACGAATGTCTTGCCTTCGGATCTGTGATAGAAGGTGTACCCAACAATCTCCTTTGGGTATCCTATGAAGACATATTTCTCCGATTTGGGTTTGAGCTTATCAGGATGAAACTTTTTCATATAAGCATCATAATCCCAAACTTTAAGAAACGACAACTTTGGTTTCTTGCTAAACCACAGTTCAGATTGTGTCGTCTCAACGGACTTAGATGGTGCCCTTTTAAACGTGAATGCAGCTGTCTCTAATGCATGATCCCAAAACGATATTGGTAAATCGGTAAGAAACATCATAGATTGTACTATATCCAATAAAGTACGGTTATGACGTTCAGACACACCATTATGCTGTGGTGTTCCAGGTGGCATGAGTTTGTGAAACTATTCCACATTGCTTTAATTGAAGACCAAACTCGTAACTCAAATATTCTCCTCCACGATCATATCGTAGAAACTTTTATTTTTCTTGTTATGATGATTCTCCACTTCACTCTGAAATTCTTTGAACTTTTCAAATGTTTCAGACTTATGTTTCATCAAGTAGATATACCCATATCTGCTCAAATCATCTGTGAAGGTCAGAAAATAATGATACTTGTTGCGAGCCTTAATATTCATCGGACCACATACATCAGTATGTATGATTTCCAACAAATCTGTTGCTCGCTCCATTGTTCTGGAGAACGGCGTTTTAGTCATCTTGCCCAAGAGGCATGGTTTGCAAGAATCAAATGATTCATAATCAAGTGATTCCAAAATCCCATCAGCATGGAGTTTTTTCATGCGCTTTACACTAATATGACTTAAACAGCAGTGCCACATATAAGTTGCACTATCATTATTAACTTTGCATCTTTTGACTTCAGTATTGTAAATATGTGTATTATTATGATCGAGGTCCAACGAACCATTTTCATTGGGTGTGTAACCATATAAGGTTTTATTCATGTAAACAGAACAACAATTTATTCTCTTACTTAAATGAATAACCGTATTGCAATAAACATGATCAAATCATATTCATGCTCAACACCAAATAACACTTATTTAGGTTCCACACTAATCCCGAAAGTATAGGGAGTGTGCGATGATGATCATATCAATCTTGGAACTATTTCCAACACTCATCGTCACTTCACCCTTAACTAGTTTCTGTTCATTTTGCAACTCCCGTTTCGAGTTACTATTCTTAGCAACTGAACTAGTATCAAATACTGAGGGGTTGCTATAAACACTAGTAAAGTACACATCAATAACATGTATATCAAATATACCTTTGTTTACTTTGCCATCCTTTCTCATCCACCAAATACTTGGGGTAGTTCCGCTTCCAATGACCGGTCCCTTTGCAGTAGAAGCACTTAGTCTCAGGCTTAGGACCAGGCTTGGGCTTCTTCACTTAAGCAGCAACTTGCTTGCTGTTTTTCTTGAAGTTCCCCTTCTTCTTCCCTTTGCCCTTTTCTTGAAACTAGTGATCTTGTCAACCATCAACACTTGATGTTTTTCTTGATTTCTACCTTCGTTGATTTCTACATCATGAAGAGCTTGGGAATTTACTTTCGTCATCCCTTGCATATTATAGTTCATCACGAAGTTCTACTAACTTGGTGATGGTGACAAGAGAATTCTGTCAATCACTATATTATCTGGAAGATTAACTCCCACTTGATTCAAGCGATTGTAGTACCCAGACAATCTGAGCACATGCTCACTAGTTGAGCGATTCTCCTCCATCTTTTAGCTATAGAACTTGTTGGAGACTTCATATCTCTCAACTCGGGTATTTGCTTGAAATATTAACTTCAACTCCTGGAACATCTCATATGGTCCATGACGTTCAAAACGTCTTTGAAGTCCCGATTCTAAGCCGTTAAACATGGTGCACTAAACTATTAAGTAGTCATCATATTGAGCTAGCAAAACGTTCATAACGTCTGCATCTGCTCCTGCAATAGGTCCGTCACCTAGCGGTGCATCAAGGACATAATTCTTCTGTGCAGCAATGAGGATAAACCTCAGATCACGGATCCAATCCGCATCATTGCTACTAACATTTTTCAACACAATTTTCTCTAGGAACATATCAAAATAAACACAGGGAAGCAACAACGCGAGCTATTGATCTACAACATAATTTGCAAAATACTACCAAGACTAAGTTCATGATAAATTAAAGTTCAATTAATCATATTACTTAAGAACTCCCACTTAGACAGACATCCCTCTAATCTTCTAAGTGATCACGTGATCCAAATCAACTAAACCATAACCGATCATCACGTGAAATGGATTAGTCTTCAATGGTGAACATCATTATGTTGATCATATCTACTATATGATTCACGCTCGACCTTTCGGTCTCCGTGTTCCGAGGCCATATCTGCATATGCTAGGCTCGTCAAGTATAACCCGAGTATTCTGCGTGTGCAAAACTGGCTTGCACCCGTTGTAGATGGACGTAGAGCTTATCACACCCGATCATCACGTGGTGTCTGGGCACGACGAACTTTGGCAACGGTGCATACTCAGGGAGAACACTTCTTGATAATTTAGTGAGAGATCATCTTATAATGCTACCGTCAATCAAAGCAAGATAAGATGCATAAAAAGATAAACATCACATGCAATCAATATAAGTGATATGATATGGCCATCATCATCTTGTGCTTGTGATCTCTATCTTCGAAGCACCGTCATGATCACCATCGTCACCGGCGCGACACCTTGATCTCCATCGTAGCATCGTTGTCGTCTCGCCAATCTTATGCTACTACGACTATCGCTACCGCATAGTGATAAAGTAAAGCATTACAGGGCGATTGCATTGCATACAATAAAGCAACAACCATATGGCTCCTGCCAGTTGCCGATAACTCGGTTACAAAACATGATCATCTCATACAATAAAATTAAGCATCATGTCTTGACCATATCACATCACAACATGCCCTGCAAAAACAAGTTAGACGTCCTCTACTTTGTTTGTTGCAAGTTTTACGTGGCTGCTACGGGCTTAAGCAAGAACCAATCTCACCTACGCATCAAAACCACAACGATAGTTTGTCAAGTTGATGCCGTTTTAACCTTCGCAAGGACCGGGCGTAGCCACACTCGGTTCAACTAAAGTTGGAGAAACTGACACCCGCCAGCCACCTGTGTGCAAAGCACGGCGGTAGAACCAGTCTCGCGTAAGCGTACGCGTAATGTTGGTCCGGGCCGCTTCATCCAACAATGCCGCCGAACCAAAGTATGACATGCTGGTAGGCAGTATGGCTTATATCGCCCACAACTCACTTGTGTTCTACTCGTGCATAACATCAAACCATAAAAACGTAGGCTCGGATGCCACTGTTGGGGAACGTAGTAATTTCAAAAAAATTCCTACGCACACGCAAGATCATGGTGATGCATAGCAACGAGAGGGGAGAGTGTTGTCTATGTACCCTCGTAGACCGAAGCGGAAGCGTTGACGCAACGTAGAGGAAGTAGTTGTACGTCTTCCTGATCCGACCGATCCAAGCACCGTTACTCCGGCACCTCCGAGTTCTTAGCACACGTCCAGCTCGATGACGCTCCCCGGGCTCCGATCCAGCAAAGCTTCGGGGATGAGTTCCGTCAGCACGACGACGTGATGACGATGACGATGTTCTACCGACGCAGGGCTTCGCCTAAGCACTGCAACGATATGACCGAGGTGGAATATGGTGGAGGGGGGCACCGCACACGGCTAAGGAACGATCACGAAGATCAACTTGTGTCTCTATGGGGTGCCCCCTGCCCCCGTATATAAAGGAGTGGAGGAGGGGAGGGCCGGCCCTCTCTATGGCGCGCCCTAGGGGAGTCCTACTCCCACCGGGAGTAGGATTCCCCTTTTCCTAGTCCAACTAGGAGTCCTTCGAAGTATTAGGAGTAGGAGACAAGGAAGGGGAAGAGGGAAGAGAAGGAAGGAGGGGGCGCCGCCCCTCCCCCTAGTCCAATTCGGACTAGTTAATGGGGGGGCGCGCGGCCTGCCTCTCCCTCTCCCCTAAAGCCCAATAACGCCCATATACTTCTGTTGGAGAACGTAGTAATTTCAAAATTTTCCTACGCACACGCAAGATCATGGTGATGCATAGCAACGAGAGGGGAGAGTATTGTCTACGTACCCTCGTAGACCGAAAGCGGAAGCGTTATATCAACGCGGTTGATGTAGTCGTACGTCTTCACGATCCGACCGATCCAAGCACCGTTACTCCGGCACCTCCGAGTTCTTGGCACACGTTCAGCTCGATGACGTTCCCCGGGCTCCGATCCAGCAAAGCTTCGGGGAAGAGTTCCGTCAGCACGACGGCGTGGTGACAATCTTGATGTTCTACTTTCGCAGGGCTTCGCCCAAGCACCGCTACAATATGACCGAGGTGGAATATGGTGGAGGGGGGCACCACACACGGCTAGGGAACGATCTCAAGGATCAACTTGTGTGTCTTGGGGTGCCCCCCTGCCCCCGTATATAAAGGAGCAACGGGGGAGGGCCGGCCGGCCCTAGGGGCGCGCCAAGGGAGTGGGAGTCCTCCTAGTGGGAGTAGGACTCCCCTTTCCTAGTCCAACTAGGAGTGGGAAGGGGGGAAGGAAGGAGAGGGAGAGGGAGAGGGAAAGGGGCCGCGCCCCCCCTCCTTGTCCAATTCGGACTCCTCATGGGGGGGCGCGCGCCACCTCCTGGCGCGGCCCTCTCTCTCCCCTCGTGGCCCAATAAGGCCCATACTTCCCTCGGGGGGTTCCGGTAACCCCTCCGGCACTCCGGTAATATCCGAAACCTCTCGGAACCATTCCGATGTCCGAACATAGCCGTCCAATATATCAATCTTTATGTCTCGACCATTCCGAGACTCCTCATCATGTCCGTGATCACATCCGGGACTCCGAACTCCTTCGGTACATCAAAATGCATAAACTCATAATAACTGTCATCGTAACCTTAAGCGTGCGGACCCTACGGTTTGAGAACAATGTAGACATGACCGAGACACGTCTCCGGTCAATAACCAATAGCGGGACCTGGATGCCCATATTGGCTCCTACATATTCTACGAAGATCTTTATCGGTCAGACCGCATAACAACATACGTTGTTCCCTTTGTCCATCGGTATGTTACTTGCCCGAGATTCGATCGTATCCAATACCTAGTTCAATCTCGTTACCGGCAAGTCTCTTTACTCGTTCCGTAATACATCATCCCGCAACTAACTCATTAGTTGCAATGCTTGCAAGGCTTAAGTGATGTGTATTACCGAGAGGGCCCAGAGATACCTCTCCCACAATTGGAGTGACAAATCCTAATCTCGAAATACGCCAACCCAACATCTACCTTTGGTGACACCTGTAGTACTCCTTTATAATCACCCAGTTACGTTGTGACGTTTGGTAGCACCCAAAGTGTTCCTCCGGCAAACGGGAGTTGCATAATCTCATAGTCAAAGGAACATGTATAAGTCATGAACAAAAGCAATAGCAACATACTAAATGATCGGGTGCTAAGCTATTGGAATGGGTCATGTCAATCAGATCATTCAACTAATGATGTGACCTTGTTAATCAAATGACAACTCCTTTGTCTATGGTTAGGAAACTTAACCATCTTTGATTAACAAGCTAGTCAAGTAGAGGCATACTAGTGACACTCTGTTTGTCTATATATCCACACATGTATTATGTTTCCGGTTAATACAATTCTAGCATGAATAATAAGCATTTATCATGATATAAGGAAATAAATAATAACTTTATTATTGCCTCTAGGGCATATTTCCTTCAGTCTCCCACTTGCACTAGAGTCAATAATCTAGTTCACATCGCCATGTGATTTAACAGCAATAGTTCACATCACCATGTGATTAACACCCATAGTTCGCATCGCCATGTGACCAACAACCAAAAAGGGTTTACTAGATTCAGTAATCTAGTTCACATCGCTATGTGATTAACACCCAAAGAGTACTAAGGTGTGATCATGTTTTTCTTGTGAGAGAATCTTAGTCAAAGGGTCTTTCACATTTAGATCCGTTATGTATTTTGCAATTTTCTATGTCTACAATGCTCTGCACGGAGCTGCTCTAGCTAATTGCTCCCACTTTCAATATGTATCTAGATCGAGACTTAGAGTCATCCAGATCGGTGTCAAAACTTGCATCGACGTAACCCTTTACGACGAACCTTTTGTCACGTCCATAATCGAGAAACATATCCTTATTCTACTAAGGATAATTCTGACCGCTGTCCAGTGATCTACTCCTAGATCACCATTGTACTCCCTTGCTTAACTCAGTGTAGGGTATACAATAGATCTGGTACACAGCATGGCATACTTTATAGAACCTATGGCCAAGGCATAGGGAATGACTTTCATTCTCTTTCTATCTTCTGCCGTGGTCGAGTTTTGAGTCTTACTCAATTTCACACCTTGTAACATAGGCAAGAACTCTTTCTTTAACTGTTCCATTTTGAACTACTTCAAAATCTTGTCAAGGTATGTACTCATTGAAAAAACTTATCAAGCGTCTTGATCTATCTCTATAGATGCTCAATATGTAAGCAGCTTCATCGAGGTCTTTCTTTGAAAAAATTCCTTTCAGACACTCCTTTATGCTTTGCAGAATAATTCTACATTATTTCCGATCAACAATATGTCATTCACATATACTTATCAGAAATGCTGTAGTGCTCCCACTCAATTTCTTGTAAATACAGGCTTCATCGCAAGTCTGTATAAAACTATATGCTTTGATCAACTCATCAAAGCGTATATTCCAACTCCGAGATACTTGCACCAGTCCATAGATGGATCGCTGGAGCTTGCATATTTTGTTAGCACCTTTAGGATTGACAAAACCTTCTGGTTGCATCATATACAACTCTTCTTTAATAAATCCACTAAGGAATGCAGTTTTGTTTATCCATTTGCCAGATTTCATGAAATGCGGCAATTGCTAACATGATTCGCACAGACTTAAGCATAGATACGAGTGAGAAACTCTCATCATAGTCAACACTTTTGAACTTGTCGAAAACCTTTTGCGACAATTCTAGCTTTGTAGATAGTAACACTACTATCAGCGTCCGTCTTTCTCTTGAAGATCCATTTATTTTCTATGGCTTGCCGATCACCGGGCAAATCCATCAAAGTCCATACTTTGTTCTCATACATGGATCATATCTCAGATTTCATGGCCTCAAACCATTTCGCGGAATCTGGGCTCATCATCGCTTCCTCATAGTTCGTAGGTTCGCCATGGTCTAGTAACATGACTTCCAGAACAGGATTACCGTACCACTCTGGTGCGGATCTCACTCTGGTTTACTTACGAGATTCGGTAGTAACTTGATCTTGAAGTTACATGATCGTCATCATTAGCTTCCTTACTAATTGGTGTAGTAGTCACAAGAACAGATTTCTGTGATGAACTACTTTCCAATAAGGGAGAAGGTACAATTACCTTATCAAGTTGTCTACTTTCCTCCCACTCACTTCTTTCGAGAGAAACTCCTTCTCTAGAAAGGATCCATTCTTAGCAACAAATGTCTTGCCTTCGGATCTGTGATAGAAGGTGTACCCAACTGTCTTCTTTGGGTATCTTATGAAGACGCATTTCTCCGATTTGGGTTCGAGCTTATCAGGATGCAACTTTTTCACATAAGCATCGCAACCCCAAACTTTAAGAAACGACAACTTTGGTTTCTTGTCAAACCATAGTTCATATTGTGTCGTCTCAACGGACTTTAGATGGTGCCCCTTTTAACGTGAATGCAGCTGTCTCTAATGCATGATCCCAAAACGATATTGGTAAATCGGTAAGAAACATCATAGATTGCACTATATCCAATAAAGTACAGTTATGACGTTCGGACACACCATTATGCTGTGGTGTTCCAGGTGGCGTGAGTAGTGAGACTATTTCACATTGTTTTAACTGAAGACCAAACTTGTAACTCAAATATTTTACCTCTGCGATCATATCGTAGAAACTTTTATTTTCTTGTTACGATGATTCTCCACTTCACTCTGAAATTCGTTGAACTTTTCAAACGTTTCAGACTTATGTTTCATCAAGTAGATATACCCATATCTGCTCAAATCATCTGTGAAGGTCAGAAAATAATGATACTTGTCGCGAGCCTTAATATTCATCGGACCACATACATCAGTATGTATGATTTCCAACAAATCTGTTGCTCGCTTCATTGTTCTGGAGAACGGTGTTTTGGTCATCTTGCCCATGAGGCACGATTCACAAGTGCCAAGTGATTTATAATCAAGTGGCTTCAAAAGTCCATCAGTATGGAGTTTTTTCATGCGCTTTATACCGATATGACCTAAACGGCAGTGCCACAAATAAGTTGCACTATCATTATTAACTTTGCATCTTTTGGCTTCAATATTATGAATATGTGTATCACTACGATCGAGATCCAACAAACCATTTTGTTGGTGTGTATGACCATAGAAGGTTTTATTCATGTAAACAGAACAACAATTTATTCTCTTACTTAAATGAATAATCGTATTGCAATAAACATGATCAAATCATATTCATGCTCAACACCAAATAACACTTATTTAGGTTCCATACTAATCCCGAAAGTATAGGGAGATTGCGATGATGATCATATCAACCTTGGAACTACTTCCAACTTTCATTGTCACTTCACCCTTAACTAGTCTTTGTTCATTCTGCAACTCCCGTTTCGAGTTACTACTCTTAGCAACTGAACCAGTATCAAATACCGAGGGGTTGCTATGAACACTAGTAAAATACACATCAATAATCTGTATATCAAATATACCTTTGTTCACTTCGCCATCCTTCTTATCCACCAAATACTTGGGGCAGTTCCGCTTCCAGTGACCAGTCCCTTTGCAGTAAACACACTCAGTCTCAGGCTTAGGTCCAGACTTGGGCTTCTTCACTTGAGCAGCAACTTGCTTGCCGTTCTTCTTGAAGTTCCCCTTCTTACCTTTGCCCTTTACTTGAAACTAGTGATCTTGTCAACCATCAACGCTTGATGCTCTTTCTTGATTTCTACCTTCATCGATTTCATCATTATGAAAAGCTCGGGAGTCGTTTTCGTCATCCCTTGCATACTATAGTTCATCACAAAGTTCTACTAACTTGGTGATGGTGACTAGAGAATTCTGTCAATCACTATTTTATCTGGAAGATTAACTCCCACTTGATTCAAGCGATTGTAGTACCCAGACAATCTGAGCACATGCTCACTAGTTGAGCGATTCTCCTCCATATTTTAGCTATAGAACTTGTTGAAGACTTCATATCTCTCAACTCGGGTATTTGCTTGAAATATTAACTTCAAATCCTGGAACATCTCATATGGTCCATGACGTTCAAAACGTCTTTGAAGTCCCGATTCTAAGCCGTTAAGCATGGTGCACTAAACTATTAAGTAGTCATCATATTGAGCTAGCACAACGTTCATAACGTCTGCATCTGCTCCTGCAATAGGTCCGTCACCTAGCGGTGCATCAAGGACATAATTCTTTCTGTGCAGCAATGAGGATAAACCTCAGATCACGGATCCAATCCGCATCATTGCTACTAACATTTTTCAACACAATTTTCTCTAGGAACATATCAAAATAAACACAGGGAAGCAACAACGCGAGCTATTGATCTACAACATTATTTGCAAAATACTATCAGGACTAAGTTCATGATAAATTAAAGTTCAATTAATCATATTACTTAAGAACTCCCACTTAGATAGACATCTCTCTAATCCTCTAAGTGATCACGTGATCCAAATCAACTAAACCATGTCCGATCATCACGTGAGATGGAGTAGTTTCAATGGTGAACATCACTATGTTGATCATATCTACTATATGATTCACGCTCGACCTTCCGGTCTCCGTGTTCCGAGGCCATATCTGTTATATGCTAGGCTCGTCAAGTTAAACCTGAGTATTCCGCGTGTGCAACTGTTTTGCACCCGTTGTATTTGAACGTAGAGCCTATCACACCCGATCATCACGTGGTGTCTCAGCTCGAAGAACTTTCGCAATGGTGCATACTCAGGGAGAACACTATTACTATGATAATTTAGTGAGAGATCATCTTATAATGCTACCGTCAATCAAAGCAAGATAAGATGCATAAAAAAGATAAACATCACATGCAATCAATATAAGTGATATGATATGACCATCATCATCTTGTGCTTGTGATCTCCATCTCCGCAGCACCATCATGATCACCATCGTCACCGGCGCGACACCTTGATCTCCATCGTAGCATCGTTGTCGTCTCGCCAATCTTATGCTTCTACGACTATCGCTACCGCTTAGTGATAAAGTAAAGCATTACAAGGCGATTGCATTGCATACAATAAAGCGACAACCATACGGCTCCTGCCGGTTGCCGAAAACTCGGTTACAAAACATGATCATCTCATACAATAAAATTTAGCATCATGTCTTGACCATATCACATCACAACATGCCCTGCAAAAACAAGTTAGACGTCCTCTACTTTGTTTGTTGCAAGTTTTACGTGGCTGCTATGGGCTTAAGCAAGAACCAATCTCACCTACGCATCAAAACCACAACGATAGTTTGTCAAATAGACTCCGTTTTAACCTTCTCAAGGACCGGGCGTAGCCATACTCGGTTCAACTAAAGTTGGAGAAACTGACACCCGCCAGCCACCTGTGTGCAAAGCACGGCGGCAGAACCAGTCTCGCGTAAGCGTACGCGTAATGTCGGTCCGGGCCGCTTCATCCAACAATACCGCCGAACCAAAGTATGACATGCTGGTAGGCAGTATGACTTGTATCGTCCACAACTCACTTGTGTTCTACTCGTGCAAAACATCAAACCATAAAAACCTGGCTCTGATACCACTGTTGGAGAACGTAGTAATTTCAAAATTTTCCTACGCACACGCAAGATCATGGTGATGCATAGCAACGAGAGGGGAGAGTATTGTCTATGTACCCTCGTAGACCGAAAGTGGAAGCGTTATATCAACGCGGTTGATGTAGTCGTACGTCTTCACGATCCGACCGATCCAAGCACCGTTACTCCGGCACCTCCGAGTTCTTGGCACACGTTCAGCTCGATGACGTTCCCCGGGCTCCGATCCAGCAAAGCTTCGGGGAAGAGTTCCGTCAGCACGACGGCGTGGTGACAATCTTGATGTTCTACTGTCGCAGGGCTTCGCCCAAGCACCGCTACAATATGACCGAGGTGGAATATGGTGGAGGGGGGCACCGCACACGGCTAGGGAACGATCTCAAGGATCAACTTGTGTGTCTTGGGGTGCCCCCCTGCCCCCGTATATAAAGGAGCAAAGGGGGAGGGCCGGCCGGCCCTAGGGGTGCGCCAAGGGAGGGGGAGTCCTCCTCCTAGTGGGAGTAGGACTCCCCTTTCCTAGTCCAACTAGGAGTGGGAAGGGGGAAGGAAGGAGAGGGAGAGGGAGAGGGAAAGGGGCCGCGCCCCCCCCTCCTTGTCCAATTTGGACTCATCATGGGGGGGCGCGCGCCACCTCCTGACGCGGCCCTCTCTCTCCCCTCGTGGCCCAATAAGGCCCATACTTCCCCCGGGGGGTTCCGGTAACCCCTCCGGCACTCCGGTAATATCCGAAACCTCTCGGAACCATTCCGATGTCCGAACATAGCCGTCCAATATATCAATCTTTATGTCTCGACCATTCCGAGACTTCTCGTCATGTCCGTGATCACATCCGGGACTCCGAACTCCTTCGGTACATCAAAATGCATAAACTCATAATAACTGTCATCGTAACCTTAAGCGTGCGGACCCTACGGTTCGAGAACAATGTAGACATGACCGAGACACGTCTCCGGTCAATAACCAACAGCGGGACCTGGATGCCCATATTGGCTCCTACATATTATACAAAGATCTTTATCGGTCAGACCGCATAACAACATACGTTGTTCCCTTTGTCCATCGGTATGTTACTTGCCCGAGATTCGATCGTCGGTATCCAATACCTAGTTCAATCTCGTTACCGGCAAGTCTCTTTACTCGTTCCGTAATACATCATCCCGCAACTAACTCATTAGTTGCAATGCTTGCAAGGCTTAAGTGATGTGTATTACCGAGAGGGCCCAGAGATACCTCTCCCACAATTGGAGTGACAAATCCTAATCTCGAAATACGCCAACCCAACATCTACCTTTGGTGACACCTGTAGTACTCCTTTATAATCACCCAGTTACGTTGTGACGTTTGGTAGCACCCAAAGTGTTCCTCCGGCAAACGGGAGTTGCATAATCTCATAGTCAAAGGAACATGTATAAGTCATGAACAAAAGCAATAGCAACATACTAAACGATCGGGTGCTAAGCTATTGGAATGGGTCATGTCAATGAGATCATTCAACTAATGATGTGACCTTGTTAATCAAATGACAACTTCTTTGTCTATGGTTAGGAAACTTAACCATCTTTGATTAACAAGCTAGTCAAGTAGAGGCATACTAGTGACACTCTGTTTGTCTATATATCCACATATGTATTATGTTTCCGGTTAATACAATTCTAGCATGAATAATAAACATTTATCATGATATAAGGAAATAAATAATAACTTTATTATTGCCTCTAGGGCATATTTCCTTCAACTTCTTCCCCCGTATTCCCGTAACTCTCCGGTACTCCCGAAAATACCCGAACCACTCAGAACCTTTCCGATGTCCGAATATAGTCGTCCAATATATCGATCTTTACGTCTCGACCCTTTCGAGACTCCTCGTCATGTCGCCGATCTCATCCGGGACTCTGAACTCCTTCGGTATATCAAAACTCATAAACTCATAATATAACTGTCATCGAAACCTTAAGCGTGCGGACCCTATGGTTCGAGAACAATGTAGACATGACCGAGACATGTCTCCGGTCAATAACCAATAGCGGGACCTGGATGCCCATATTGGCTCCTACATATTCTACGAAGATCTTTATCGGTCAGACCGCATAACAACATACGTTGTTCCCTTTGTCATCGGTATGTTACTTGCCCGAGATTCGATCGTCGGTATCCAATACCTAGTTCAATCTCGTTACCGGCACGTCTCTTTACTCGTTCCGTAATACATCATCTCGCAACTAACTCATTAGTTGCAATGCTTGCAAGGCTTAAGTGATGTGCAATACCGAGAGGGCCCAGAGATACCTCTCTGACAATCGGAGTGACAAATCCTAATCTCGAAATACGCCAACCCAACATCTACCTTTGGAGACACCTGTAGAGCTCCTTTATAATCACCCAGTTACGTTGTGACGTTTGGTAGCACACAAAGTGTTCCTCCGGCAAACGGGAGTTGCATAATCTCATAGTCATAGGAACATGTATAAGTCATGAATAAAGCAATAGCAACATACTAAACGATCGGGTGCTAAGATAATGGAATGGATCATGTCAATCACATCATTCTCCTAATGATGTGATCCCGTTAATCAAATGACAATTCATGTCTATGGCTAGGAAACATAACCATCTTTGACCAACGAGCTAGTCAAGTAGAGGCATACTAGTGACACTCTGTTTGTCTATGTATTCACACATGTATCATGTTTCCGGTTGATACAATTCTAGCATGAATAATAAACATTTATCATGAAATAAGGAAATAAATAATAACTTTATTATTGCCTCTAGGGCATATTTCCTTCAGGTCAATGGTTTATTCTTAATGAATCTCGTGCGTGATAATACACATATTCATAGTGTGAATACCAAAAGGTGTAAAGTTGATAACGATAGTCCCACATACTTGTGGCACTGCTGCCTTGGTCACATTGGTGTCAAGCGCATGAAGAAGCTCCATGCTGATGGACTTTTAGAGTCCCTCGATTATGAATCATTTGACACATGCGAACCATGCCTCATGGGCAAAATGACCAAGACTCCATTCTCCGGAACAATGGAGCGAGCAACCAGCTTATTGGAAATCATACATACTGATGTGTGCGGTCCAATGAGCGTTGAGGCTCGCGGAGGATATCGTTATGTTCTCACTCTCACGGATGACTTGAGTAGATATGGGTATGTCTACTTGATGAAACTCAAGTCTGAGACCTTTGAAAAGTTCAAGGAATTTCAGAATGAGGTAGAGAATCAACGTGACCGAAAAATAAAGTTCTTACGATCGGATCGTGGAGGAGAATATTTAAGTCACGAATTTGGCACACACTTAAGGAAATGTGGAATCGTTTCACAACTCACGCCGCCTGGAACACCTCAACGTAACGGTGTGTCCGAACGTCGTAATCGCACTCTATTGGATATGGTGCGATCTATGATGTCTCTTATAGATTTACCGCTATCATTTTGGGGATACGCTCTAGAGACAGCCGCATTCACTTTAAATAGGGCACCGTCTAAATCCGCTGAGACGACACCGTATGAATTATGGTTTGGGAAGAAACCTAAGCTGTCGTTTCTAAAAGTTTGGGGATGCGATGCTTATGTCAAGAAACTTCAACCTGAAAAGCTCGAACCCAAGTCGGAAAAATGCATCTTCATAGGATACCCTAAGGAAACTATTGAGTATACCTTCTACCTAAGATCCGAAGGCAAGATCTTTGTTGCCAAGAACGGATCCTTTCTGGAGAAAGAGTTTCTCTCGAAAGAGGTAAGTGGGAGGAAAGTGGAACTTGATGAAGTATTACCTCTTGAACCGGAGAGTAGTGCAGCTCAAGAAAATGTTTCTGTGGTGCCTCCACCGTTTAGAGAGGAGGTTAATGATGATGATCATGAAACTTCAGATCAAGTTACTACTGAACTTCGTAGGTCCACAAGGACACGTTCCGCACCAGAGTGGTACGGCAACCCTGTCCTGGAAATCATGTTGTTAGACAACGGTGAACCTTCGAACTATGAAGAAGCGATGGCGGGCCCAGATTCCAACAAATGGCTAGAGGCCATGCAATCCGAGATAGGATCCATGTATGAAAACAAAGTATGGACTTTGACAGACTTGCCTGATGATCGGCGAGCAATAGAAAACAAATGGATCTTTAAGAAGAAGACGGACGCGGATGGTAATGTTACCATCTATAAAGCTCGACTTGTCGCTAAGGGTTATCGGCAAGTTCAAGGGGTTGACTACGATGAGACTTTCTCTCCCGTAGCGAAGCTGAAGTCCGTCCGAATCATGTTAGCAATTCCCGCATACTATGATTATGAGATATGGCAAATGGACGTCAAAACGGCATTCCTTAACGGTTATCTTAAGGAAGAACTGTATATGATGCAGCCGGAAGATTTTGTCGACCCTAAGAATGCTAACAAGATATGCAAGCTCCAGCGATCCATTTATGGGCTGGTGCAAGCATCTCGGAGTTGGAACATTCGCTTTGATGAGATGATCAAGGCGTTTGGGTTTACGCAGACTTATGGAGAAGCCTGTGTTTATAAGAAAGTGAGTGGGAGCTCTGTAGCATTTCTCATATTATATGTAGATGACATACTTTTGATGGGAAATGATATAGAACTTCTGGACAGCATTAAGGCCTATTTGAATAAGAGTTTTTCAATGAAGGACCTTGGAGAAGCTGCTTATATATTAGGCATCAAGATCTATAGAGATAGATCAAGACGCCTCATAGGTCTTTTACAAAGCACATACCTTGAAAAGATATTGAAGAAGTTCAATATGGATCAGTCCAAGAAGGGGTTCTTGCCTGTGTTGCAAGGTGTGAAATTGAGCTCAGCTCAATGCCCGACCACAGCAGAAGATATAGAAGAGATGAGTGTCATCCCCTATGCCTCGGCCATAGGGTCTATTATGTATGCCATGCTGTGTACCAGACCTGATGTAAACCTTGCCATAAGTTTGGTAGGAAGGTACCAAAGTAATCCCGGCAAGGAACACTGGACAGCGGTCAAGAATATCCTAAAGTACCTGAAAAGGACTAAGGACATGTTTCTCGTTTATGGAGGTGACGAAGAGCTCGTCGTAAAGGGTTACGTCGACGCTAGCTTCTACACAGATCTGGATGACTCTAAGTCACAAACCGGATATGTGTATATGTTGAATGGTGGAGCAGTAAGCTGGTGCAGCTGCAAGCAGAGCGTCGTGGCGGGATCTACATGTGAAGCGGAGTACATGGCAGCCTCAGAGGCAGCGCATGAAGCAATTTGGATGAAGGAGTTCATCACTGACCTAGGAGTCATACCCAATGCGTCGGGGCCGATCAAACTCTTCTGTGACAACACTGGAGCTATTGCACTTGCCAAGGAGCCCAGGTTTCACAAGAAGACCAGGCACATCAAGCGTCGCTTCAACTCCATTCGTGAAAATATTCAAGATGGAGACATAGAAATTTGTAAAGTGCATACGGATCTGAATGTCGCAGATCTGTTGACTAAACCTCTCCCTAGAGCAAAACATGATCAGCACGAGAACTCTATGGGTGTTCGATTCATCACAATGTAACTAGATTATTGACTCTAGTGCAAGTGGGAGACTGTTGGAAATATGCCCTAGAGGCAATAATAAAAGCATTATTATTATATTTCCTTGTTCATGATAATTGTCTTTTATTCATGCTATAATTGTGTTATCCGGAAATCGTAATACATGTGTGAATACATAGACACCAATATGTCCCTAGTAAGCCTCTAGTTGACTAGCTCGTTGATCAACTGATAGTCATGGTTTCCTGACTATGGACATTGGATGTCATTGATAACGGGATCACATCATTAGGAGAATGATGTGATGGACAAGACCCAATCCTAAGCATAAGCACAAGATCGTATAATTCGTTTGCTAGAGCTTTTCCAATGTCAAGTATCTTTTCCTTAGACCATGAGATCGTGTAACTACCGGATACCGTAGGAGTGCTTTGGGTGTGCCAAACCTCACAACGTAACTGGGTGACTATAAAGGTATACTACAGGTATCTCCGAAAGTGTCTGTTGGGTTGACACGGATCGAGACTGGGATTTGTCACTCCGTATGACGGAGAGGTATCACCGGGCCCACTCGGTAATGCATCATCATAATGAGCTCAATGTAATCAAAGTGTTTGATCACGGGATCATGCATTACGGTACGAGTAAAGTGACTTTCCGGTAACGAGATTGAACGAGGTATTGGGATACCGACGATCGAATCTCGGGCAAGTAAAATACCGCTTGACAAAGGAAATTGAATACGGGATTGATTGAATCCTCGACATCGTGGTTCATCCGATGAGATCATCGAGGAGTATGTGGGAGCCAACATGGGTATCCAGATCCCGCTGTTGGTTATTGGCCAGAGAGGTGTCTCGGTCATGTCTGCATGTCTCCCGAACCCGTAGGGTCTACACACTTAAGGTTAGGTGACGCTAGGGTTGTAGAGATATGAGTATGCAGTAATCCGAAAGTTGTTCGGAGTCCCGGATGAGATCCCGGACATCACGAGGAGTTCCGGAATGGTACGGAGGTGAAGAATTATATATAGGAAGTGCAGTTTCGGCCATCGGGAGTGATTCGGGGGTCACCGGTATTGTACCGGGACCACCGGATGGGTCCCGGGGGTCCACCGGGTAGGGCCACCCATCCCGGAGAGCCCCATGGGCTGAAGTGGGAGGGGGAACCAGCCCTTAGTGGGCTGGTGCGCCCCCCTAGGCCCACCCCCTGCGCCTAGGGTTGGAACCCTAGGGTGGGGGGGCGCCCCACTTGCCTTGGGGGGTACTCCACCCCCGTGGCCGGCGCCCCCCCTTTGGAGATGGGATCTCCAGGGCCGGCGCCCCCCCAGGGGGCCTATATAAAGGGGGGAGGGAGGGGCAGCCGCACCCTTGATCCCTGGCGCATCCCTCTCCCCTGTCACACCTCTCCCTCTCGCGCAGACGCTCGGCGAAGCCCTGCTGCAGGTGACAACTGCATCCACCACCACGTCGTCGTGCTGCTGGATCTCCATCAACCTCTCCTTCCCCCTTGCTGGATCAAGAAGGAGGAGACGTCATCCGCTCCGTACGTGTGTTGAACGCGGAAGTGCCGTCCGTTCGACGCTTGGTCATCGGTGGTTTGGATCACGGCGAGTACGACTCCATCATCCACGTTCTAGTGAACGCTTCCGCTCGCGATCTACAAAGGTATGTAGATGCATCCGATCACTCGTTGCTAGATGAACTCATAGATGGATATTGGTGAAACCGTAGGAAAACTTTTGTTTTCTACAACGTTCCCCAACAGATCGGCGGGTTTAATTAAACTCATTGAAAATTCTAATACAAATTTGAATCGCTCCATTTGCCCCCAAGCTTTTTGTGCCACCCATCATAATGCAATTAAATTATGTGCTAAGTTTAATATTTAGCAAAATTAATTGGGTGGCTGAAATTATTGCATAACAGTAAAAGTAACAGAATTAAAACGAAATAGAAAAATTGTGGGGAAACCTATCTACTGTTGGGTTGGACCTCAAGTGCACAGGGAGGCCCAACCCAACCGTGGGTCACCTCCCACCTCCGCTACAGTAGAGGCTGTAGGCGTGGCGACCATCCGCCATGGCCACCGGCCATCCTGCGGCCTTCCCCCATCCCAGACTTCTACAAGGCACCCCGGGGCGCCCATCTCTCCCTCCTCGAAACCCTAGCCCCAAATTCCCCCCATCTCCTTCTCCCTCTTAGATTCGCTCTGGCCCCTCTTCTCGTTCTGGAGGGGATCGAGGACGCCGTCACCATGGTCGTCCCGTTATTGCAACCACCGTGCTCCCTGCCGGCTAGCTGTGTGCCTGGGCGCCCCGTCTCCTTCCTCTACATCGATTACGCCCTCGTGGTCAAGCAAGGGAGCCACAACAACGCCGGATCGAGCCATCTTCCTCCGCCACGGTCGCCGCACCTTGCCGCTGGAACAGCTTGTCTCTGACCAGCCCCGGCCTCCTCGAGCTCGCCACTGCGCTCACTGTGAGCTTCTCCTCCGGTTCCCCCTATTTCTCCCGCGAACCACCGCCATAGGCCGCCGTCTCTGCCATGTACGACGCCGTCGGAGCTCGCGCTCACTGCGCCCCTGTCCGCGCTCGCGCGTCTCTGGCCACGTCCAGCCTCGCCCGCTCACGCCCGCCGCTCCCTGGCCGTCCCAGGCGCGCCGCCGCAGCCGCCCGCGTGCATGCCCGCTGCTTGCTGCTAGTGCTGTCGCTGCTGCTTGTGTGGCTGCAGCAGCTCGCCAGCACTGGCCTGCTGTGCTGCTACTTGCCGCTGCTGCTCTGCTTCCTTCGTTGCTGCTTGCCGTCTGCTCCTCGATGCTGCTGTTTGCCGCTGCTGCTTCCTCCTACTGCCGTTGCTAGTTGATGCTCCAAGCCGCTGCCCGCTGCTACTAATGAAAGATTAGCTTATGGCTCAATCAACATGATGTGTTTTGTGCGTACACAGCCACTGGATGTGAGCCGCCCCTATTAGATTAGCTCTAGTCAACAATTAGATAGATTAGTTATTGTTTAAGTTAGTTGCTAATCTATGACAAGTGGAACCCCTCAGGCTACTTAATCTATTTAACTAGAATAGTTTAGTTGCTTCTTATGACATGTGGGCCATGCCCTCCCCTTTTGACCAGTCAAATTGACTTAGTCAATTCGGATTGAATAAATACTAAAAAATTTAGAATATTGTTTAATCTTTGAAAAATCATAGTAAATAATCCGTAACTTGGATGAAAAAGTTTTATACATGAAAGTTGCTCAGAACGACGAAACGAATCCGAATATGCAGCCCGTTCGTCCGCCACACGTCCCTAGCTTAGCAAACCTCGAACATTTCCCCTCCAGTTCATCTGTCTCACAGACGTCCAGAACCGAGAAAACATTCCCGGATGTTTTCCCTCTTCGTCTGTATCACCTAGCACCGCGTTAGACTGCTCCTAGCACCGCATTTTACCATGTTATGCTTTGTGATGCTTTGATTGCTCTGTTACTTATTGTGTTCCCTCTCCATTACTTCTTTCCGGTAGACCCCGAGACGGTTGCCGATGCCACTATGTTCGACTACGTCACCGATGACCCTCCTTGTCTGAGCAACCAGGCAAGACCCCCCTTTGATCATCCCGATATCGCCCATTCCATTCTCTCATGATTGCATTAGATTTTGCTAATGTAATTGATTGCTCCTATTCTGATGCATAGCCTGCTTTTGTAACCTGCTTATTGTTACCTACCTGCTTATCCTAAACTGCTTAGTATAGGTTGGTTAGTGACCCATCAGTGACCCCCCCCCCACCTTGTTCTTGTTGCCCCCGCTTAATCATCGAAGACCCGATCAACGGGATCGAACACAAGGCCCCGGCACCGCACATCACTTTCCCCTTAGTTGTTCGACACTACTGGGTTACTATCGAGTACCGAGGGTGAGACCTCTTCAGCACTTCTGATGTTAACCCTGTAGTGTAGTCATTCGGTCATGGTCATCGAGGGTGATTTCCTCCTTAACCACTTCCGATACGACTTTGTCGTGCAACCCCTCAAGTGTGAACCTCGGGGGTGATTCCTCTTACGTTCACCTTGATGGTTACATCTAGTGGAATTCATCGGGGGTGATTCCTCGGGTTTTCCCCTTGATGTTTGGACACACGGACACTTGGACTTTACCACTGTTACTTGGAAAGACGGGTCGACCCTGAGGGGTACCCGCGCGAGCTTAATTGCGAGTGATGTGGAGTCGAGTTGACCTGGAGGGTGCCCGCGAGATAATTACGAGGCGTGGCCGGGCATTCCTAGCCCTTGCTGCAAGTCCTCGAGACGTGGCAATGGGGTCACATCTTTCGTGAGTCTCTTCTTGTTACGGCGCATTCCTAATCCACTACGATTTGGATATTTGATCCGAGGGGCCTCTGGCCTGATAGCACTGACCATCACGTGGGCATAGTATTGGCGTTTTGCGTCGTATACATCAGCCGAAGCTTAATAGACGTCAGCGACTGAGCGGCGCGTGTCGGGTTGGACTGGTAAGCTCCTACCTTTTTAGGAAGGTAGCTAGGTCTGCTCATCGGCCGCCCTCGCAACGTGCAGGAGTTCCCGGGGAGATGGCCCATGACCCCTGGGGGCATAGGTTTAGTCCGGCGTGTTGACCTCTCTATTAATCCTAGGTCGGGTTGCGGCATATTGTTTGGCCGAGGCCGGGCATGACCCAGGAAAGTTTGTCCGGCCGGAGTTAATCGAGCATGGTGGGTAAGTTGGTGCACCCCTGCAGGGAAGAAAACATCTATTGATAGCCTGTCCTACGGTAACGGACACTTGGAGTTGTATCCCGATCGATACAACTAGAACTGGATACTTGTGATGAGAACTGGATGGTGATGAGAACTGGATTGTGATGATAACTGGATAGTATGGCTCTGGGATTGCTTTCTCGCAGGGTGTCGAGAAAGGATCTCTGGCCGATGTTGATAACTCTTCTACTACTTTACTTTATGCTACTCTACTCCCTCATGTTGCTGCAAGATGGTGATTTCCATAAGATGCTAGTCTTTGATAGGACTAGCTTCTCCCCCTCTTATTCTGGCATTTCTGCAGCCCAGTCCACATATACAGCCTTCCTTTGATAATGTTGCATATGTAGTGTAGATCCTTGCTTGCGAGTACTTTGGATGAGTACTCATGGTTGCTTTGCTCCCCCTTTTCCCCCTTTCTTCTTCTTTCCGGTTGATGCAACCAGATGTCGGAGCCCAGGAGCCAGATGCCACCGTCGATGCCTACTACTACGTGGAGACCGCCGACGACCAGGAGTAGTTAGGAGGCTCCCAGGCAGGAGGCCTTACCTTTTCGATCAATGTTGCTTTTGTGCTAGCCTTCTTAAGGGAAGCTTGTCCAACTCATGTCTGTACTCAGATATTGTTGCTTCCGCTGACTCTTGTGTATTCGAGCCCTCGAGGCCCCTGGCTTGTAATATAAAGCTTGTATTATTTTCAATTTGTGTCTAGAGTTGTGTTGTGATATCTTCCCGTGAGTCCTTGATCTTGATCGTACACATTTGCGTGTATGATTAGTGTACGATTGAATTGAGGGCGTCGCAAGTTGGTATCAGAGCCGACTGCCTGTAGGTAGCCCCCTTTTCAACTCCTTGGCCGAAGTTGAGTCTAGTCATCCAAAACTGTTTTACTAACTTGGTTGTGTGGCTTACGGGCCCACGTCGCCATTGGGTGGTATTAGGATCTTTTATTCCTCGTCTATACTTTGGGACTCTGTTCTCTCATCTATTCGGGCTAAACATTTTACTAACTCTGACATTAGGTTCTCGTACCCACTTCCTCCCGGAGAGCCCCGGCATTACCGGTGATCGCTTGCTTCACCAGAAGACTCTGCAGATACTCCTCGATGTTTCTCGAGACCCTGTGCCCACTGCCTTGCAGTTCCTGACCACCGATAATCACCGTAAGTAACATCCTTGCCGCTTGTACCTTCATACCCAGTTGCTCTTGTTATTACAAGATGCTCCTAGTACTCTTCGTTGTTCCGAGAATCCTTTGTGCCTTCTGCTTTGTGGCTTCTTTTTGCACTGCGGATAATTCACTTAACCGGGGTCTGTTCATCCCCACTTGTTCATATGTCTCACACAATTCTTTGGAATACTATTCAATCTTCCGATAATCCTCAGTAGCCTATTGCTTTTGTTCTTCCTTATCGTCTTGCATTATGGTTAATTCCATATGTCTAACAATATTATTAAACTCCTTTGAGATTGTCATTCTTATCATATTGATTCGACATGTGCATGAATGCACACATGCATTAGTTATTCCCTGGTAATTATTTATCCTTCTGGCTTAGACTCCACTCCGGACATGAGCTGGTTCTCGGCAAATCAAACCTTAAATGATTGTCGATCCATGTCTTTTCAACTTGCTTATCTTTTGATTAGAGCATCTGCTTTTGATCCCCCGTATTGGAAATCATAATTCCTTTGTATCTAAGCTTTGGAATTATCAGATATTTCCAAAATCCGATGCCTCTGCATTATTTCTTCTTATGATTGAATATCGATACTCACTTCAACTCCGTTGTGGATCGCCTGATCCATTATTGGATTATCATCCGATAGTGTCCTTCATATTCAAAGAACCTCGTGAAGTTCTTTCCCAGATACATAATGCCTTTGGTAAATTATATCCTCTCCTTTTGTCAACCATACTCTACTTTCGAGCTTGTGTTGTTTACTTCTGAAGTTTGTGGAATAGGTTCCTAAGATGCCCCTATGGGTTGAACCTATGCCTCACATAATCCTTTTGAACCCGAGAGCTTTAACGAGTCTTACTCTTATGGTGTTTTGCCAGATAACATTTCAACACTACAACTTCATCAAAAGCGAGAAGTAAATGAAATGATATGCATTGAAGAAGTGGGAGTCGACCTTGAACTTTGTGTTCATGCCCATGGACACGATGTAGATCTTATCATGGAAGCTTCTCTTAAAATTAATTATCCCCTTGGTATAAGATCATCTTATATCTAGGATTTGATCCTTTGCAACCGTGGTTCTGACCATAATTGTTCCCCTTTGATTCCATTTCTCAGACAAGTTAAAGCACTTGTCTTCTGTAGATAAATGCATCTTTGCAACCTCTATTTTGATCTTCCATGGAGTATTACCCTCCGGTATCTCGAGAATAACAAAGAACCATGTTGCTTCCTACGAGTCTTCTTCTGGTATTGCTTCTCATCGGTTTCAAATTTCCCTGGGTTTTGAGTTGTTAGTCACTCGAGAACGCCGATAAGTGAATCGATTCCACACTCTGATTCTATAACTCTAAGTATTTTTTGTTGCTTACGAGTTTAATAATCCTTCAAGTCATTCCTACCTTGATCGGCTAAGTCATTATCGTGCTAAATTTTAATTGTGCTATCTGATTCTTCTTGTCGAAGCACAATTTTTGACGATGAGCTAAGCTTATGTCGATCTTACTCGTCATACCATTTCGCCTTGAACAACAAGCTTGATTTCGAATATGTGTCATATCCGTGGTTCCAATAAGCTTTCACTTCATCATTTCTTTGACTTGATGTCATCATCGATGGATTACATCTTCCTGAAATCTCTCGAAAATTGTGTCGTGCTCGTCAACATTTTGAGCTCTTCCAGTATATCGATTGAATTCATGATGAAAAACACCATCCTTGCCCCTAGATGATTTGTGTTATCATCGACAACATTCTTGCCTCCCCCCAACTCGAATTTGTTCATGTAAATTTTGGAAATACATCCTTTTTTACATGTCGATGGATTTTTGCTCAAACCATCGGCCACCTCCTCATCTTCCCTGATAAAATTGCTTGAGGTGTTCATGTAATTTCCGATGGATCCTTTGTGTTCCCAAGGTCCGGCCTTTACCTGATGGCCATGTAAATGCTATCCAAAAGTATGGTTGTGTTACTCCGAACATCAACAAGAACATTGGAAGCACATTGTCGAATGTTTCTTGATCTATTATCCAAACACCGTTGTATGGGTAATATCATGATTCTTCCCTCGCCCCCTTTATCTAAATGCTTTTGAACTTGTTGTCATATCATGTATATCCTGCCCCGCTTCCCCTTGGGAAGGATATACTCCCAATTCTTGTGTGTAAACACATTTTCCTTTCCAATGTTCTGATTAATCTAATGATCACTTTTTTTTCATTGTTTTGTTTAACCTTTCTTGTGGTTTATGTGATATAAGCAGAAATAAATCCCTGCTTATAAAACACCCCGATGTACAACCTTGTCAGTGAGACCCTGTTACTAATGTAGCTGACATTTCGGTATCACCGATGGACGAGAACTTTGCCTATTGGCCCGCCTTGAATTAACGAGCAGGAAAATGGTTCTCTTCATCCCACGCCCTTTGTACCAAACTTTGTTGCCAACATAATTGACAGGCTATTCTCTGACCTGCCTTGCTATCATGATCGTGCAAAATGTTAGCACCCTTCCCTCTTTTAACCCACATGGTGAGCCCATAACCCACAGTTCCACAGGATCGAAACCTGACTCTCCTGTGCAACCTTGGTTCCGAAATATTCTTGGCACTCGGCTTCTTATATAATACACGAGCTAACTTCCTCACCATGTTTCATTTCGGTATCAGAGGCAACATTATTCTTCTTTGCTCTGAACCCCTTCTTCACCTAATTTAGGCATCAGCTGGATGCCTACCTGGTTAAAACTTATTGAATCTCCATATAGCACTCTCGATACGTCCCGGTGCTTCTAAAATCTCCTTCCTTGAGATAACTACCGGATGCTGATCCTTTCAGACATTCGTCCTTATAGCTTCCCCCATACTCCACCTCTTAAATCTCGGGACGGGATTTCTTGTAGTGGAGGAGATTTGTAACGCCCGGATAATTAAGCTACAGTAATCCCTTGCTAATGATGCCACACCATCCCTTTTTTGCTAAACTTAATCTCTCCTGGTTAAAGCCTAAGTCAATTTCAAATTTAAATTTGCCAGTGAGAAAACATTTCTTCAATCGGTCAAACAATAATTGTTTACAATGTTATAAATAATCCCCTCGTATTTGTCGAAGAGGATCCAACATTAAATGAATTTTTAAATTACCCCTAGAAATATTTTAATGGATCGGCGGGTTTAATTAAACTCACTGAAAATTCTAATAAAAATTTGAATCGCTCCATTTGCCCCCAAGCTTTTTGTGTCACCCCATCATAATGCAATTAAATTATGTGCTAAGTTTAATATTTAGCAAAATTAATTAGGTGGCTCAAATTATTGCATAACAGTAAAAGTAACAGAATTAAAACGAAATAGAAAAATTGTGGGGAAACCTATCTACTGTTGGGTTGGACCTCAAGTGCACAGGGAGGCCCAACCCAACCGTGGGTCACCTCCCACCTCCGCTACAGTAGAGGCTGTAGGCGTGGCGACCATCCGCCATGGCCACCGGCCATCCTGCGGCCTTCCCCCGTCCCAGACTTCTACAAGGCACCCCGGGGCGCCTATCTCTGCCTCCTCGAAACCCTAGCCCCCAAATTCCCCCCCCCCCCATCTCCTTATCCCTCTCAGATTCGCTCTGGCCCCTCTTCTCGTTCTGGAGGGGATCGAGGATGCCGTCACCATGGCCGTCCCGTTCTCGCAGCCACCATGCTCCCTGCCGGCTAGCTGTGTGGCTGGGCGCCCCGTCTCCTTCCTCTACATCGACTACGCCCTCGTGGTCAAGCAAGGGAGCCACAACAACGCCGGATCGAGCCATCTTCCTCCGCCACAGCCGCCGCACCTTGCCGCTGGAACAGCTTGTCTCCGACCAGCCCCGGCCTCCTCGAGCTCGCTACTGCGCTCACTGTGAGCTTCTCCTCCGGTTCCCCCTATTTCTCCCGCGAACCACCGCCGTAGGCCGCCGTCTCTGCCGTGTACGACGCCGTTGGAGCTCGCGCTCACTGCGCCCCTGTCCGTGCTCGTGCGTCTCTGGCCACGTCCAGCCTTGCCCGCTCACGCCCGCCGCTCCCTGGCCGCCCCAGCCGTGCCGCCGCTGCCGCCTGCGTGCATGCCCGCTGCTTGCTGCTAATGCTGTCGTTGCTGCTTGTGTGGCTGCAGCAGCTCGCCAGCACTTGCCTGCTGTGCTGCTACTTGCCGCTGCTGCTCTGCTTCCTTTGTTGCTGCTTGCCGTCTGCTCCTAGATGATGCTGTTTGCCGCTGCTGCTTCCTCCTACTGCCGTTGCTAGCTGATGCTCCAAGCCGCTGCCCGCTGCTACTAATGACAGATTAGCTTATGACTTAATCAACGTGATGTGTTTTGTGCGTACACAGCCACTGGATGTGAGCCGCCCCTATTAGATTAGCTCTAGTCAACAATTAGATAGATTAGTTATTGTTTAAGTTAGTTGCTAATCTATGACAAGTGGAACCCCTCAGGCTACTTAATCTATTTAACTAGAATAGTTTAGTTGCTTCCTATGACATGTGGGCCATGCCCTCCCCTTTTGACCAGTCAAATTGACTTAGTCAATTCGGATTGAATAAATACTGAAATTTTCAGAATATTGTTTAATCTTTGAAAAATCATAGTAAATAATCCATAACTTGGATGAAAAAGTTTTATACATGAAAGTTTCTCAGAACGATGAGACGAATCCGAATACGCAGCCCGTTCGTCCGCCACACGTCCCTAGCTTAGCAAACCTCGAACATTTCCCCTCCAGTTCATCTGTCTGACAGACGTCCAGAACCGGGAAAACATTCCCGGATGTTTTCCCTCTTTGTCTGTATCACCTAGCACCGCATTAGATTGCTCCTAGCACCACATTTTACCTTGTTATGCTTTGTGATGCTTTGATTGCTGTGTTATTTATTGTGTTCCCTCTCCATTACTTCTTTCCGGTAGACCCCGAGACGGTTGCCGATGCCACCATGTTCGACTACATCACCGACGACCCTCCTTGTGTGAGCAACCAGGCAAGCCCCCCTTTGATCATCCCGGCATCGCCCATTCCATTCTCTCATGATTGCATTAGATTTTGCTAATGTAATTGATTGCTCCTATTCTGATGCATAGCCTGCTTTTGTAACCTGCTTATTGTTACCTACCTGCTTATCCTAAACTGCTTAGTATAGGTTGGTTAGTGACCCATCAGTGACCCCCCCCCCCCACCTTGTTCTTGTTGTCCCCGCTTCATCACCGAAGACCCGATCAACGGGATCGAACACCAGGCCCCGGCACCGCACATCACTTTCCCCTTAGTTGTTCGACACTACTGGGTTACTATCGAGTACCGAGGGTGAGACCTCTTCAGCACTTCTGATGTTAACCCTGTAGTGTAGTCATTCGGTCGTGGTCATCGAGGGTGATTTCCTCCTTAACCACTTCCGATACGACTCTGTCGTGCAACCCCTCAAGTGTGAACCTCCGGGGTGATTCCTCTTACGTTCACCTTGATGATTACATCTAGTGGAATTCATCGGGGGTGATTCCTCGGGTTTTCCCCTTGATGTTTGGACACACGAATACTTGGACTTTACCACTGTTACTTGGAAAGACGGGTCGACCCTGAGGGGTACCCGCGCAAGCTTAATTGCGAGTGATGTGGAGTCGAGTTGACCTGGAGGGTGCCCGCGAGATAATTACGAGGCGTGGTCGGGCATTCCTAGCCCTTGCCGCAAGTCCTTGAGACGGGGCAACGGGGTCACATCTTTCGTGAGTCTCTTCTTGTTACCGCGCATTCCTAATCTACTATGATTTGGATATTTGATCCGAGGGGCCTCTGGACTGATAGCACTGACCATCACGTGGGCATAGTATGGGCGTTCTCCGTCGTATACATCAATTGAAGCTTAATAGACGTCAGCGACTGAGCGGCGCGCGCCGGGTTGGACTGGTAAGCTCCTACCTTTTTAGGAAGGTAGCTAGGTCTGCTCACCGGCCGCCCTCGCAACGTGCAGGAGTTCCCGGGGAGATGGCCCATGACCCCTGGGGGCATAGGTTTAGTCCGGCGTGCTGACCTCTCTATTAAGCCTAGGTCGGGTTGTGACGTATTGTTTGGCCGAGGCCGGGCATGACCCAGGAAAGTGTGTCCGGTCGGAGTTAATCGAGCGTGGTGGGTAAGTTGGTGCACCCCTGCAGGGAAGAAAACATCTACCGATAGCCTGTCCTACGGTAACGGACACTTGGAGTTGTATCCCGATCGATACAACTAGAACTGGATACTTGTGATGAGAACTGGATGGTGATGAGAATTGGATTGTGATGATATCTGGATAGTATGGCTCTGGGATTGCTTTCTCGCAGGGTGTCGAGAAAGGATCTCTGGCCGAGGTTTATAACTCTGTACTACTTTACTTTATGCTACTCTACTCCCTCATGTTGCTGCAAGATGGTGATTTCCATAAGATGCTAGTCTTCGATAGGACTAGCTTCTCCCCCTCTTATTCTGGCATTTCTGCAGCCCAGTCCACATATACAGCCTTCCTTTGATAATGTTGCATATGTAGTGTAGATCCTTGCTTGCGAGTACTTTGGATGAGTACTCATGGTTGCTTTGCTCCCCCTTTCCCCCTTTCTTCTTATTTCCATTTGATGCAACCAGATGTCGGAGCCCAGGAGCCAGATGCCACCGTCGATGCCTACTACTATGTGGGGACCGCCGACGACCAGGAGTAGTTAGGAGGCTCCCAGGCAGGAGGCCTTGCCTTTTTGATCAATGTTGCTTTTGTGCTAGCCTTCTTAGGGCAAGCTTGTCTAACTCATGTCTGTACTCAGATATTGTTGCTTCCGCTGACTCTTGTGTATTCGAGCTTATGTATTCGAGCCCTCGAGGCCCCTGGCTTGTAATATAAAGCTTCTATTATTTTCAATTTGTGTCTAGAGTTGTGTTGTGATATATTCCCGTGAGTCCTTGATCTTGATCGTACACATTTGCGTGTATGATTAGTGTACGATTGAATCGAGGGCGTCACAGTTGGTCATGTTCTTCGGTGCATGACTAACGTCGGTTACCGAGTACTGTTAATATGCGTTGTTCTTTTGTTGTTAGTTGGTTAAGTGTTACTCGGTCATGTTATTGATGAGTTCTTGCATGTTATTTATGGTTGATGCTAGTGGTCATGTCATGTTATGCTATGAGTAGTGTTGTACTTGTAAAATTTATGCTCGTCATTATGCCATGTTCAGTTGGAGATTATCCATAGTTGATATGATGGACAGTTATATTGCTTCCCGTGCTTATGTTGATATCATGCTCATGCTTTGTAAATGCATCATGTTATTTTATCATGGCTCATCATATTGCATTCAAGTTTAACCGGATTAAATTGAACTTGAACAACTGTTGGCTGAGTCATGGTGCCGCCAGATCAAAACTGACCAGTGCAACCACGTTTACCTAATGGGTAAGGTCCTAACTGGGTCTATTGTCGTGCATCTCGCCGGTGCCTCCCACGAGGGAAGGTTATGGGCGTGCTTACCCTGATCAGGTAGGCGTACATAACCTTGTGTGCCCATTATTTTTATTTTTATGGATCCGGTCCCCGTGAGGGAGTTTTGACCACGACGGTGGTTGGGGTGTCTTTGGTAGACACGGGGACACCCAGGACTAGCCCAGTTGGGAGTGGGTCGGAGTGGCCGGGAGAGTGTCATGACAATAGATCGGTTTTGTCGGAACGTCGTTGGTCCACCCGAATGGGAGTGCGAGGCCATGGGTTTCGTGGTGTGGGTACAGTGTGCTAACCTCTGCAGAGTGTATATTAAATCTATCGATAGCCGCGCCCGCGGATAAGGGACCAGTTCGTGTCAGTCCCACCGTGAGTCAACAGTATTAATAATAACTTGATTAATAACAACCCCGGTTCAATGATGAGATAAGTTGGTTGTCATCGCCGGAATGATCACCGTTTGAGACCAAGTATTGGTCATGGTTGTGATCGCCGAAATGATCATTGTTTGAGACCAAGTGTTGGTCATGGTTGTGATCGCCGGAATGATCACCGTGGTATCGAGGATACTGAGTTTGTTGGATATTCGTGATGTTGTGCGAGAATCATGGGTAAAGATCAAGCTCCTTGTGGTCATTTGATGATTATTACGGTATTGTTTATACCAAGCTTGATTTGATCCTGAGATGATCGTGTGATGCCCGAGGCTGGTAAGTGATGCATGTGATGGTTACGAGATAACCCGAGCAGAATAATTGGTGCATATAGTGTCATCATGTTGCATGCTAGTATCGTCGAATTCATATGTTCATGCTATGCTCATGTTGTTTTACCTGTATCATGTTCACGTTGCCTTTGGATTCTTAGTGGCTATTATGATTATTTTCATGATGGTATCTGGTATTATTTTGGGAGTATTACTTTGGATGTCATGTTGCCCATGTCATGTTGTCATGAGGATCTCATGTTAATTCCTGCTTAACCTGTAATTGCCATGCTGTTGTTTGTCTTGAATGCTTCTGGTTATTGCGAGCTGGCAAGTACATTCAATGTACTGACCTGGCGTGTCATGCCAGCTTGCAGGTCGTTCCTGTATTGCTTGCTTGTTTGGTGTTGTTCCTGTGTTCGCGAGCTAGGATAAGCATTCCAGCCAGAGTCCCTGTGGAGTGGAGTTCACCACTGTCGTCATTGTTCCACTACCAGTAGTTGTTCCACTGCTAGAGTTATTCCGCTGCTTCAAGTTGTTCTGCTGCTTGCATAGAGCAACGGAGGATGGCGTAGTGTCGTCGTGCCGATGTTATTCATTGTAATACCGGAGACCTTGTATTCATATTCGTGTAATAATAGAAAGCTGGTTTGTTCTATGCTAAGCAGTGCCGTATTCCAGAAGACTTCTTCTCGGTCTCTGGGCTGGAATACGGGGCGTTCCGGTTTTCTCTGAGCCGGGGTGCCACAGTGCTTGATATCAGAGCAGGTCGGGCTGTAGGATGCCCTAGCCCGCGCGAACGTTAGAAAGCTGTAGTATAGACCCTAGTTGGTTTGTTGCACTTGATTGTTGCATTTGTTTGTCGCATAGCATGCATATAGATTATTATTTTGCCAGTAACGGTTGATCTTGTGAGTGTAGGTGGTATCATTTTCGGTCCACCGCCTGCACCCTCATTCTTAGCATGCCTGCTCCTCGATGTGATGCGACCACATCATCATCCATGCCCTCCATCTCGTCCCCTTGGCAACCCTTGCTGATCTTTGTTATTAGAAAAGGGCAATGTCATTAAACCCAACCTTCCACTGTTATCTTGCCATGTCATATCATTCTTTATACGGGTATGATTCCCTTTGTACGCTTGATGATGAGGAAGTCGTGACTTTTGTGTCTCGCTACTTGATTGTCAAGTCCGTTCTCACCTGTGTATCCATCCAGATCCAGCCACTATTCAGCCAGTGCTTGGTGTAGCTTCGGTTACGTCGACTCCTTCCACACATGGATATAATCTTCGTGCACACTGCCACAACATATTAGACCATAATACCAGAGTTTCTGCATGATTTGTGTGCTTAGGTGTGCATGCATATTATTGTGTGAGTAGCAGTAATATGTGATGATTTCTTGGTTAATTATATTAGTAGTATGCTTGTGTGCTTTTGTTTTAGTCGTTTCTTTTCTTTCTTTCTTTGGGCCTTCGGTGTTACAAATTTTCCCCTATTAAAGTTGCTCGTCAGCCGACACCGGACCCGAAGAGTCAGCAAGAAATGCATATATTTGGGAACTCAGCTAAACAGAATGGAATTTTCAGCAGACTCCAGTGAAATTGGAAATAGGTCGTCTGGATACAAAAGAAATCCTGGATGGAATGTCAGTATAAAGTTTGCATTAACATGCACTCCTCATAACAGTATGGAATTCTCAGCCGACTGCATTCAGATTGGGGGATATCTGATCATGTTACTGAGTGTCAAGTCTCCCTCAGCGTGCACTCCTCATAGAAGAAATGATCAAATCAGCAAGAAGATAAATTTTTGTGTGCAAGGTTGACAAAATATTATCAAAGGTATGGCTCAGATACAAGTTTAATTTTCGTTGAGGATGATTTTGGAAGACGATATACCTGGAAGCAAGCAAAAATATGGCATGTACTCAGAAAGGAGGATAGTCCTGCAAAACCCGGTTTCATGCAAGAAATCAAGAACAAAATTTTTAAGATGGTTATATATGTGGAAACCGGTCCGCATATCACAATAAGAAGCTTCTGGTGTAAGCAACCCAGTATTCCATCGCAAGATATCCGAGAAGCTTCCAAGGCAAGATTCATCTATCTTCCTCAGTACGATATATGGATGATTAACAGTACAAGGTACTCTGCCTTCTTCAGTAAGGAACCGCAAAAGCTTCCGACATAAGGTACTGAGTCTTTCCCCAGCAAAGTCTTTAAGGGGGTAAGCTTATGAAGCACGATGACCAGTCTTCTTCAGGAAGCTGTCCGATGAAAGCTTCGAGCACAAGACAGCCAATCTCCCTCAGTAAGACATTGGTACAAGGTAGTACGCTGTGAATTGATAGCATATGGCAGTGAATCCCAAGAATCAGATCCGCAACATTTTGGTCAGAAGCAAGAATCAGTTAGAATACACGTCTATCTCTGGAATCAGATTCTCATATATATGTTGTGAGCATACCACCAAGATCTTACAAGTCACTCGGATGAGGATCTGACAACCGCGTGAGGATGGTTAAGAGAAGAAAGCCAGTATACACCGCAGTGTGACAAAGGATTATGAGGATTGACGACATCAATGAACTCAAGTCAGAACTTGAGGGGCGTTGAACCTGCAATTTAATGGGGTACCTGTCAAAAAAATGAGGATAGGCTACGAATGCCGAATTTTTTACCAACCGTACCTATGGTGATACGAAGAAGCAATATGACCCAGCTCTTTCAGCCAAGGATCCAGACCAAGAAAACGATTATGAAGGAGCAAGACCAGTGACGTGGGTATGAAAATTGTTGCAAGCCCCGCGTGGTGCAGAACCACCGTCAGTCAAGTCTGCAGATATTATCATGCAGGTCAAACTCTTATGTTAGCCACGACAGGCGACAATCAAATATTTGGTACGGATCCAATACTCAAGACAGTGGAACCAGTTAAGATGATTCAGAAACTTCCACGATAAGCCAGAATCTGTCAGGAAAGAAGTTATGACCCAACTCACTGTTTGGAACCCGAAGGACCTGCATTTAGTGGAGAAACCCAATGCAAGGAGTTAGAGCTTGGGTGCCCACTAGAAAAATCTGATCACCACTTCATGAAAGATTGTCAGAGCCGGATGACACACCCAACGGAAATAACTCTTGGATTTGTGAGACCGACATGTATTTCAGTCGTGAGAATCAATCACAGTCAGTTAAGCCAGCAGATCTAAAAAGAAATTGGAGCTTGTATAAGCATGAACAAGCAAGGTAAGATCAGTCAGAATATGGATATATTAAAGCAAGCCACCCCAGGACCGGTCAGATAAAAATTTAGTGGGAACAAAAAATAAGAAAAAGGATACCCGAGTTGGAAACGGTTTCCTTAAGTCAGTATCTTCATACTTGTTCCCTAAGCAACAAAATCTCGAGGATGAGATTTCTTTACGGGGGTAAGGTTTGTGACAGCCTGATTTTTTGCCCTTTCTTTTTCTTTTGTTTTCCTGAGGTTTTTGCTTGATTTTTCTTTTTCCGTGGCTTTGTGGTCTGGAAACCAAAGAAGATGCCCTCTTCTTTGTTTACAGAGTGGCTTGTCATACCCAAATCCTTCCCTAGACCAGGTCATTTTCATCCTAGCCCAAATCCCAATATTCTTTTTATTGGGAATATTCCTTTTCTATTAAAGGAATAACCCAATTTGCCCTAGGTTGTGAAGCAACCTATATTTCTATCACTCCTAAAATTCCCAAATAATTCTCATAAATTGTTTGGGTAATATCTTTCTCAAATATGGCAAAATATTTCATTTGTCATGTTTATCATCATGCTCAATTAACTCATTTCCTATTCTGCCCAAAATGGCAGAATGTGAAGCAAGTGTCATTTATCTTTTCCCAATTGACCTCAAACTCCTTGGACACCTTTTCCTGTCCATATCGTTGCCACATGCCAAAGTGCAACCTCATTTGCCTAGTAATTATTTAATTATGATTTTTCAAAGTTCATGTCTAAGGAAACTGGTTGTGAAGGAAGTACAAGCTAGGCATATCCAAATGAGTTGCCATTTTGCATGATTCCTAGTATCATCATATCATAGCCCTCCACCAAAGTAGAGCTCATGTCATGCCTCCATGTGAGCTCATCTTCAATTCTTTGATTTTGTCCAAAATTTTAGTTTGTGAAGCAAGTATATTTTATCTTGCTCCATTATGGCTGCCAATATTTCTAGGACTTTTGTTATCCATTTAACCTACCTCCACTCATTTTGGGCATGTTTCATCAAGCCATTATTCCTCTAGAATTTTTGCAAGTTTCTGGTCAGTGAAAATGTTTGTGAAGGAAGTACCATTTTGGTTTATCCAATTGGTATGAAACCTTTTGCAGCATCTTCATATGGCCAAATAAGACTACCTTGCCAAAGTTCAGCTCAAGTGGCTTCTCCATTTGAGAGCATCATCATGATCTTTATTCTGGACCACATTACTTAGTTGTAAAGCAACTATATTAATTAGTGGTCCAATTCTTCTCAAAATTACCAGGATGTAAGTCCTTCTTACCCTAAATCTACCAAACAACTCCATTGCTTCCAATCTCTTTCCTGTTGCTCAGCGGTTCTCACCCAAGTTTACTGCAGTAAACTTCAGAGGTTAACTACCATTTAACCGTGTAACTTTTATCCAAACTACCACCACGGTTGCAACCTCCCCTGGAAGGACTCCACCCCAGACATCGTTTGGCATCGCTTGTGGCACCGTGGGCACTAGTGCGCGCGGTGACCACCGCTTTGGCTTGCAGTGTGCGTGGCCAGAACGCTGTTTGTGCTGGACCCCCTCCTCCTCTCGTCGTCTTTGAGCTCGTGAGCATGTCCCACAACTAGCCCGCGTCGTCGCTGTTCTCCTGGACCCCTCTCCCCCTCCGCCCGCTTGCTCACCGACGCACACCGCCGATAATGCATTAATGGCGTTCGGATCCTTCTCTCTGTGCTCCCTTGGTCGCCTCTGCCCTGTAAAGCTCTCCCCTATGCCTCCCCCATTGTCTACCCTCGAGCTCGAGCGTGTGCACACGCGTCCGCGGCGGTGACAGCTCGGCCTCCTCACCCGCGGCTATATAAGCCCACCCCAGCCTCGTTCGAGCTCACCACTCGACCTCACGCCCTCCACTAGCCCTCCCCAACCTCTCCCTTGAGCTCCAAGAGCTCCCGAGCCCCCAATGGCTGCCATGGCCACCGCGGTGCTCCGCTTAAATCCGGCCGACCCGAGCCTCCCCTCCACCTCTACTCCTCTCTAGTAGGCCACCCAGACTCGGGAGATCCTTCCCCAACCCTCCATTTGTCGCCGGAGTGCCCGTGGCCGTGTGTCCAAGTTCGTCCGAAGCCACTGTCCGCCGGCTCCCGTGTTTCCCTCGCTCTAGTCCACCCCGCCGTCCGTGGATGGGACGTGGAGATGCGCCGGAGTCCGCCGAGCTCATCCATGGGCGGAGCCTCACCGGAGGTGCCCTGTAGCCCCGGCGGCCGTCGCCGGAGCGCTCGACCTCCTCTATTCTGCGGGCGCGCGTCGGGGGAGATGAGAGGAGGAAGAAGGAGCCAGGAGGAGAGGGAGTGGATAAGGTGGGACCCGCCCGTCAGCCGCACAGCGCCCAGAGCCCCCACTGCCACGCTGGATAAGTGGAAGCGTACTTCCTAGAAGTACGTTTTCGACTTCAAAAAGCGTATTCCTCTCCTTTTTCGATCCAGAATGCGCTTTCCTCTCCGGAAAGCATATTTCTTTGAAAGACGCTTTCTGTTTTTCTGTCCAGCGCCTGTTCGGAAATATTTTCATTACAGAAAGGTCCCTGACAGAAAAACTATCATATCTTTTTAACCACAACTCCAAATGAGGTGATTCCAAAGCCCACTTCTTCGTCTCGTCGAGCCCGTTCTGTTGGTTTCATTTTCACTATGGTTTGACACTGTGAAAATGACCTTTATGCCCTTGCACGTAAACAGCCCCTCCGAGAGAGAACCATTTCCGGCAAATCTTTTCGCGGCTTCACCGCACTCCTTCCCGGTGCCTTATTCATCCCCAGGCAAGCCACAATACCCACTTGCATGATAGTCATGCAGTAGCCATGGTTTTCAACTTGAATATTTATTAAATGATTGCTTGTTTAAAATATGGTTATCGTTGTTTCGGTAATGCTTTTGGGTTAGTGATTACTTGTTTGCTATGTTGTTATGCACCCGGTTATCATGCCCTACTAGTTGCTAGTATTACTTTCATATTGCCATGCTTGATTGTAGTACATGTTGGGTTGGTCATGTTCTTCGGTGCATGACTAACGTCGGTTACCGAGTACTGTTAATATGCGTTGTTCTTTTGCTGTTAGTTGGTTAAGTGTTACTCGGTAATGTTCTTGATGAGTTCTTGCATGTTATTTATGGTTGATGCTAGTGGTCATGTCATGTTATGCTATGAGTAGTGTTGTACTTGTATAATTTATGCTCGTCATTATGCCATGTTCAGTTGGAGATTATCCATAGTTGATATGATGGACAGTTATGTTGCATCCCGTGCTTATGTTGATATCATGCTCATCGTTTGTAAATGCATCATGTTATTTTATCATGGCTCAGTATATTGCATTCAAGTTTAACCGGATTAAATTGAACTTGAACAACTGTTGGCTGAGTCATGGTGTCGCCAGATCGAAACTGACCAGTGCAACCACGCTTACCTAATGCGTAAGGTCCTAACTGGGTCTATTGTCGTGCATCTCGCCGGTGCCTCCCACGAGGGAAGGTTATGGGCGTGCTTACCCTGATCAGGTAGGCGGACATAACCTTGTGTGCCCGTTGTTTTTATTTTTATGGATCCGGTCCCCGTGAGGGAGTTTTGACCACGACGGTGGTCGGGGTGTCTTTGGTAGACACGGGGCCACCCAGGACTAGCCCAGTTGGGAGTGGGTCGGAGTGGCCGGGAGAGTGTCATGACAATAGATCGGTTTTGTCGGAACGCCATTGGTCCACCCGAATGGGAGTGCGAGGCCATGGGTTTCGTGGTGTGGGTACAGTGTGCTAACCTCTGCAGAGTGTATATTAAATCTATCGATTATCGCGCCCGCGGATAAGGTCCCAGTTCGTGTCAGTCCCACCGTGAGTCAACAGTATTAATAATAACTTGATTAATAACAACCCCGGTTTGATGATGAGATAAGTTGGTTGTGATCGCCGGAATGATCACCGTTTGAGACCAAGTGTTGGTCATGGTTGTGATCGCCGGAATGATCACTGTTTGAGACCAAGTGTCGGTCATGGTTGTGATTGCCGGAATGATCACCTTAGTATCGAGGATACCGAGTTTGTTGGATATTTGTGATGTTGTGCGAGAATCATGGGTAAAGATCAAGCTCCTTGTGGTCATTTGATGGTTACTACGGTATTGTTTATACCAAGCTTGATTTGATCCTGAGATGACCGTGTGATGTCCGAGGCTGGTAAGTGATGCATGTGATGGTTACGAGATAACCCCAGCAAAATAATTGGTGCATATAGTGTCATCATGTTGCATGCTAGTATCGTCGAATTCATATGTTCATGCTATGCTCATGTTGTTTTACCTATATCATGTTCACGTTGCCTTTGGATTCTTAGTGGCTATTATGATTATTTTCATGATGGTATCTGGTATTATTTTGGGAGTATTACTTTGGATGTCATGTTGCCCATGTCATGTTGTCATGAGGATCTCATGTTAATTCCTGCTTAACCTGTAATTGCCATGCTGTTGTTTGTCTTGAATGCTTCTGGTTATTGTGAGCTTGCAAATGCATTCAATGTACTGACCTGGCATGTCATGCCAGCTTGCAGGTCGTGCCTGGATTGCTTGCTTGT
The DNA here is from genome assembly GCA_032464435.1 of Aegilops umbellulata. NCBI lineage: Eukaryota > Viridiplantae > Streptophyta > Magnoliopsida > Poales > Poaceae > Aegilops > Aegilops umbellulata. The sequence continues at coordinate 357,878,721 of CP136054.1, read as the reverse complement.
TTGGTGTTGTTCCTGTGTTCGCGAGCTAGGATAAGCATTCCAGCCAGAGTCCCTGTGGAGTGGAGTTCACCACCGTCGTCGTTGTTCCACTACCAGTAGTTGTTCCACTGCTAGAGTTATTCCGCTGCTTCAAGTTGTTCTGCTGCTTGCATAGAGCAATGGAGGATGGCGTAGTGTCGCTGTGCCGATGTTATTCATTGTAATATCGGAGACCTTGTATTCATATTCGTGTAATAATAGAAAGCTGGTTTGTTCTATGCTAAGCAGTGCCGTATTCCAGAAGACTTCTTCTCGATCTCTTGGCTGGAATACGGGGCGTTCCGGTTTTCTCTGAGCCGGGGTGCCACATTGTGCCCCCTACCTGGCACGCCAAAGATGTCGGGGTTCAAGAACGACAACTATGGGATCATAGTGAATCCCTACTACGGTTGCCGGGGCGCGGGGTTGTAAAAAGAGCGGGTTTAGAAGATCAATGCGGGGGGAATTTTATGCAGGTTCGGGCCACAAGCGATGCGTAATACCCTAGTCCTGCTTTAGTGTATATTTTGTGTTCTTGAGATCTTGAACTAGCTGCGGTGCATGCCTAGTCCAAAAAGTCCGAATCCTTTTGCAGTACGCCTCGGGCCTCCTTTTATATGTCAAAGGGGCTGCCAAAGCGGCAGAGAGGAGGTGGAAAGTGTCTACAGTGTACAAGTTTATCTCTGACATCGTCGGACAAAACACATTAAATGCGCTGCCGACGTGTCCTCTTGCTTTATTGGGACGGCAAGGAAGCTTGTCTCGTCCGCCGCCGCCTCGCCTTGCTTCGACCAGCGTCCAAGCTGACGAGGCATGCAGCGCCACGCGGGCTGGCTGGCTGCTGCGCTGGTGCGGTGGCAGGGTCTTCACGAAGATACGCATGCCACCACGCAGGTGTTTGCTTGGTTGGCCTAGGAGCTGCATGCTGCCACGTAGGTGCGTGCCAAGTTGGCAAGCTGGCTGCTGCGTCAGGACGACCATGTGGTAGTGAAACCTTGGTAAGTGCGGGCCTGGTTATGGCCCTGCAGATGTCCCCGACGAGGGTCTTGCCGGGGCCCACACAAGGGTTTTGCCGGGGTCTTGTGAGCGTCTCCAGCAAGGGTCTTGCCAGGGGGGCCTTCGTCTTCTGGTTCTTATCTGGTCTTGCAGGCCTTCAGTCTTCACAAAGATCTGCATGCCACCATGCAGGCACCTCCCGAGCCTTGGTTCCAATGTTGTCGATGGTGTTGGAACTCTCAGGCTCAAGGGTGGCGGTCCTACTGGTGTTGGGTAAGCTTCCCCAGCAAGGCCCTTGCTGGGGCAGCGTAGGTCGTCCCCAGCAAGGCTCTTGCCGGGGGAAACCTACCTTGCCCCTTCGCTCTTCGCGCCTCTGGCCACAGCGCAGCTCTGGTAGCCCTGTTCCTTGCTTCCTTTGCCTCGACAAGCGTGGCCGCAGGTGCGGCTACAACTGCCCATGCACAAGTAAAGGGGTACAGAAGGCCCCTACTTGTGTACACCGACAGAGAGGAAGCCATCTAGCTACTGCCTACGGACCCGTAGGTCTACAATGAACTACTCACACATCATCGGAGAGGCACCAATGAGGACGATGAACCCCTCCGTGATGGTGTCTAGATTGGATCTCGTGGTTCTATAACTTGCGGCGACTGGAATTGTGTTTCTCGACTCCCCTAGGTTTTTTGGATTTTCGGGGTATTTATAGAGTAAAGAGGCGGTGCAGGAGGCGGCGGAGGTGGGCACAACCCACCAGGGCGCGTATGGGCCCCCAGGCGCGCCCAGGTGGGTTGTGCTCCCCTCGGAGCCCCCCTCTGGTACTTCTTTGGCCCAATAGGCGTCTTCTGGTCTAGAAAAAAATCTCCAAAAAGTTTGGCTGCATTTGGACTCCGTTTGGTATTGATTTTCTGCCAAGTAAAAAAACAAGCAAAAATCAACAACTCGCACTAGGCACTATGTCAATAGGTTAGTCCCAAAAAATTATATAAAGTTGCTATAAAATGATTATAAAAAATCCAAGAATGATAATATAACAACATGGAACAAGCAAAAATTATACATAGGTTGGAGACGTATCAGTGGACGGCATCTGGATGGCACTAGCGACCAGGGGAGAGTGTCACCAAGTAGTGTGGTTGATCTGGTGATCCATAGGAGGTCTAGGACGAGCGAGGGAAGCAATAGGAGGACGACAACAGCTCGATGCCATGGCTGCAATACGCGTGCTCTGGCCGCGTTCTGGACACGTACACCATGTGCTCGACCGAAAGCCATGGTGGGCTACAGTGGTCCTATCAAGATGAGATTTGGCAGGATAGTTTTACTTTGAATTACAAGGATGGTGGACAAGTTAGTTTAGCAGGAGGAGCTACTATTGTTGGGGAACGTAGCAGAAATTCAAAAAATTTCCTACGTGTCACCAAGATCTATCTATGGAGAGACCAGCAACGAGGGGAAGGAGAGTGCATCTACATACCCTTGTAGATCGCTAAGCGGAAGCGTTCAAGTGAACGGGGTTGATGGAGTCGTACTCGTCGTGATTCAGATCACCGATGACCAAGTGCCGAACGGACGGCACCTCCGCGTTCAACACACGTACAGCCCGGTGACGTCTCCCAAGCCTTGATCCAGCAAGGAGAGAGGGAGAGGTTGAGGAAGACTTCATCCAACAGCAGCACAACGGCGTGGTGGTGGTGGAGGAGCGTGGCTATCCTGCAGGGCTTCGCCAAGCACCATAGAAGAGGAGGAAGAAGAGACGCAGGGCTGCACCAAGAGAGATTGAATCGCGTCTTGTGGGCAGCCCCCTTAGGCCTCATATATATAGGGGAAGGGGAGGGCTGCGCCCCCTCTAGGGTTTCCCACCCCTAGGGGGTGCGGCAGCCCTAGATGGCCAAGGGGTGGCGGCCAAGGGAGGGGAGAAGAGGGAGGAGCCCCTAGGGTGGGCCTTAAGGCCCATCTGGACCTAGGGTTTGCCTCCTCCCACTTCCCCTGCGCCTTGGGCCTTGGTGGGAGGCGCACCAACCCACTAAGGGGCTGGTCCCTCACCACTCTTGGCCCACGCAACCTTCTGGGGTTGGTGGCCCCACCTGGTGGACCCCGGGGACCCCCCCGGTGGTCCCGGTACATTACCGATAAAACCCGAAACTCTTTCGGTGACCAAAACAGGACTTCCCATATATAAATCTTTACCTCCGGACCATTCCGGAACTCCTCGTGACGTCCGGGATCTCATCCGGGACTCCGAACAACATTCGGTAACCACATACAAACTTCCTTTATAACCCTAGCGTCATCGAACCTTAAGTGTGTAGACCCTACGGGTTCGGGAGACATGCAGACATGACTGAGACGTTCTCCGGTCAATAACCAACAGCGGGATCTGGATACCCATGTTGGCTCCCGCATGTTCCACGATGATCTCATCGGATGAACCACGATATCAAGGACTTAATCAATCCCGTATACAATTCCCTTTGTCTATCGGTACGATACTTGCCCGAGATTCGATCGTCGGTATCCCGATACCTTGTTCAATCTCGTTACCGGCAAGTCTCTTTTACTCGTTCCATAACACATCATCCCGTGATCAACTCCTTGATCACATTGTGCACATTATGATGATGTCCTACCGAGTGGGCCCAGAGATACCTCTCCGTTTACACGGAGTGACAAATCCCAGTCTCGATTCATGCCACCCAACAGACACTTTCGGAGATACCCGTAGTGTACCTTTATAGCCACCCAGTTACGTTGTGACGTTTGGCACACCCAAAGCATTCCTACGGTATCCGGGAGTTGCACAATCTCATGGTCTAAGGAAATGATACTTGACATTATAAAAGCTTTAGCATACGAACTACATGATCTTGTGCTAGGCTTAGGATTGGGTCTTGTCCATCACATCATTCTCCTAATGATGTGATCCCGTTATCAATGACATCCAATGTCCATGGTCAGGAAACCGAAACCATCTATTGATCAACGAGCTAGTCAACTAGAGGCTTACTAGGGACATGGTGTTGTCTATGTATCCACACATGTATCTGAGTTTCCTATCAATACAATTCTAGCATGGATAATAAACGATTATCATGAACAAGGAAATATAATAATAACCTATTTATTATTGCCTCTAGGGCATATTTCTAACAGTCTCCCACTTGCACTAGAGTCAATAATCCAGCTCACATCGATATGTGATTGCAATGATTCCAACACCCAAGGTCACATCCCCATGTGACTAACACCCAAAGAGTTTACTAGAGTCAATAATCTAGTTCACATTACTATGTGATTAACACTCAATGAGTTTTTGGTTTGATCATGTTATGCTTGTGAGAGATGTTATAGTCAACGGGTCTGAACCTTTCAGATCCGTGTGTCCTTTACAAATCTCTATGTCATCTCCTAGATGCAGTTACCATGCTCTATTTGGAACTATTCCAAATAACTGTTCTACTATACGAATCCAATTTACTACTTAGTATAATCTGGATCAGTGTCAAAGTTTGCATCGGCGTAACCCTTTACGACGAACTCTTTTCCACCTCCATAATCGAGAAAATTCCTTAGTCCACTAGTTACTAAGGATAACCTTGACCGTTGTCCTGTGATCCATTCCTGGATCACACTTGTACCCCTTGACTGACTCATGGCTTGGCACACTTCAGGTGCGGTACAACATAGCATACTTTAGAGCCTATGTCTAAGCATAGGGGACGACCTTCGTCCTTTCTCTCTATTCTGCCGTGGTCAGGTCTTGAGTTTTACTCAATACCCACATGTGTAATACAGCCAAGAACTCCTTCTTTGCTGATCTATTTTGAATTCCTTCAAAATCTTGTCACGGTATGTATTCATTTGAAAGTACTATTAAGCGATTTTGATCTATCCTTATAGATCTTGATGCTCAATGTTCAAGTAGCTTAATCCAGGTTTTCCATTGAAAAACATTTTTCAAACAACCCTATATGCCTTCCAGAAATTCTACATCATTTCCGATAAACAATGTGTCAACAACATCTACTCATCAGAAATTCTATAGTGCTCCCACTCACTACTTTGGAAATATAAGTTTCTCATAAACTTTGTATAAACCCAAATCTTTGATCATATCATCAAAGCGTACATTCCAACTCCGAGATGCTTACTCCAGTCCTTAGAAGGATTGCTGGAGCTTTGCATACTTGTTAGCATCTTTCAGGATTGACAAAAATCTTCTGGTTGTATCACATACAACCTTTCCTCAAGTAAATCGTCGAGGAAACAATGTTTTGACATCCTATCTGCACAATTTCATAAATAATGCAGTGATCACTAACATAATTCCAACAGACTCTTAGCATCGCTACGAGTGAGAAAGTCTCATCGTAGTCAACTCCTTGAACTTGTCAGAAAACATATTAATGACAAGTCGAGCTTTCTTAATGGTGACATTTACCATCATTGTCCGTCTTCCTTTTAAAATCCATATGTACCTAACAGTCTTACGACCATAAAGTAGTTCTTCCAAAGTCTACACTTTGTTTTCATATATGGATCCTCTCTCGGATTATATGGCCTCGAGCCATTCATCGGAATCTGGGCCCACCATCGCTTCTCCATAGCTCGTAGGTTCATTGTTGTCTAGCAACATGACTTCCAAGACAGGATTACGTACCACTCTGAAGTAGTACGCATCCTTGTCATCCTACGAGGTTTGGGAGTGACTTGATCTGAAGTCTCATGATTACTATCATAAGCTTCCACTTCAATTGGTGTAGGTGCCATAGGAACAATTCCTGTGCTTTGCTACACACTAGTTGAAGTGACGGTTCAACAACCTCATCAAGTCTCCACCATCCTCCCACTCAATTCTTTCGAGAGAAACTTTTCCTCGAGAAAGGACCCGATTCGAGAAACAATCCCTATTGCTTTCGGATCTGAGACAGGAGGTATACCCAACTGTTTTGGGTGTCCTATGAAGATGCAGTTATCCGCTTTGGGTTCGAGCTTATCAGCCTGAAACCTTTTCATATAAGCGTCGCAGCCCCAAACTTTTTAATAAATGACAGCTTAGGTTTCTCTAAACCATAGTTCATACGGTGTCATCTTTATCGGAATTACGTGGTGCCCTATTTAAAGTGAGTGCGGTTGTCTCTAATGCCTAACCCATGAACGATAGTGGTAATTCGATAAGAGACATCATGGTATTCATCATATCCAATAGGGTGCAGTCATGATGTTCGGACACACCATCACACTATGGTGTTCCAGGCGGTACTAGTCGTGAAATAATTTCCACAGTGTCTCAATTGTGTACCAAACTCGCAACTCAGATATTCATCTCTATGATCATATCATAGATATTTTATCCTCTTGTCACGACGATATTCAACTTCACTCTGAAATTACTTGAACCATTCAATAATTCAGACTTGTGTAAATATGCTCAGTATCTACTCAAATCATCTGTGAAGTAAGAGCATAACGATATCCACTGCGTGCCTCAGCACTCATTGGACTGCACACATCAAAATGTGTTACTTCCAACAAGTTGCTTTCTTGTTCCATTTTACTGAAACCGAAGCTTTCAGTCATCTTGCCCATGTGGTATGATTTGCATGTCTCAAGTGATTCAAAATCAAGTGAGTCCAAACGGTCCATCTGCATGGAGTTTCTTCATGCGTATATACCAACAGACATGGTTCACATGTCTCAATCTTTTCAGAAATGAGTGAGTTCAAAGATCCATCAGCATGGAGCTTCTTCATGCGTTTTATACCAATATGACTTACATGGCAGTGCCACAAGTAGGTGGTACTATCATTACTATCTTATATCTTTTGGCATGAACATGTGTATCACTATGATCGAGATTCAATAAACCATTCATTCTAGGTGCAAGACCATTGAAGGTATTTATTCAAATAAATAGAGTAATCATTATTCTCTTTAAATGAATAACCGTATTGCGATAGACATAGTCCAATCATGTCTATGCTCAACGCAAATACCAAATAACAATTATTCAGGTTTAACACCAATCTCGATGGTAGAGGGAGCGTGCGATGCTTGATCGCATCAACCTTGGAAACATTTCCAACACATCTCGTCAGCTCACCTTTAGCTAGTCTCCGTTTATTCCGTAGCTTTTATTTCGAGTTACTAACACTTAGCAACCGAACCGGTATCTAATACCCTGATGCTACTAGGAGTACCAGTAAAGTACACATTCACATAATGTATATCCAATATACTTCTACCGACAGCCTTCTCATCTACCAAGTATCTAGGGTAATTCTGCTCCGGTGGTTGTTCCCCTTATTACAGAAGCACTCAGTCTCGGGTTTGGGTTTAACCTTGGGTTTCTTCACTAGAGCAGCAGCTGATTTGCCGTTTCATGAAGTATCCCTTCTTGCCCTTGCCCTTATTGAAACTAGTGGTTTCACTAACCATCAACAATTGATGCTCCTTCTTGATTTCTACTTTCGCGGTGTCAAACATCGCGAATATTTCAAGGATCATCATATCTATCCCTGATATGTTATAGTTCATCACGAAGCTCTAGCAGCTTGGTGGCAATGACTTTGGAGAAACATCACTATCTTATCTGGAAGATCAACTCCCACTCGATTCAAGTGATTGTTGTACTCAGACAATTTGAGCACAAGCTCAACGATTGAGCTTTTCTCCCTTAGTTTGCAGGCTAAGAAAATCGTCGGAGGTCTTATACCTCTTGACGTGGGCACGAGCCTGAAATCCCAATTTCAGCCCTCGAAAACATCTCATATGTTCCGCGACATTTCAAAAATGTCTTTGGTGCCTCAATTCTAAACCATTTGTCACTACCGAACTATCATGTAGTCATCAAAACGTGTATGTCATATGTTCGCAACATCCACAGACCACGTTCGAGGTCCAGCACACCGAGTGGTGCATTAAGGACACAAGCCTTCTACTGTTCGCATAATTGCTACTATCAACTTTCAACTATATTTTCTCTAGGAACATATCTAAAACAGTAGAACTAAAGCGCGAGCTACGACATAATTTGCAAAATCTTTTTGACTATGTTCAGGATAATTAAGTTCATCTTATGAACTCCCACTCAGATAGACATCCCTCTAGTCATCTAAGTGATTACATGATCCGAATCAACTAGGCCGTGTCCGATCATCACGTGAGACGGACTAGTCAACGTCGGTGAACATCTTCATGTTGATCGTATCTTCCATACGACTCATGCTCGACCTTTCGGTCTTCTGTGTTCCGAGGCCATGTCTGTACATGCTAGGCTCGTCAAGTTAACCCTAAGTGTTTTGCATGTGTAAAACTGTCTTACACCCGTTGTATGTGAACGTAAGGATCTATCACACCCGATCATCACGTGGTGCTTCGAAACGACGAACTGTAGCAACGGTGCACAGTTAGGGGAGAACACTTCTTGAAATTGTTGTAAGGGATCATCTTATTTACTACCGTCGTTCTAAGCAAATAAGATGTATAAACATGATAAACATCACATGCAATCAAATAGTGACATGATATGGCCATCATCACTTTGCTCCTTTTGATCTCCATCTTCGGGGCTCCATGATCATCATCGTCACCGGCATGACACCATGATCTCCATCATCATGATCTCCATCATCGTGTCTTCTTGAAGTTGTCACGTCATCTATTACTTCTACTACTACAGCTAACGGTTAGCAATAAAGTAAAGTAATTACATGACGTTTATGTTGACACGCAGGTCATGAATAAATAAAGACAACTCCTATGGCTCCTGCCGGTTGTCATACTCATCGACATGCAAGTCGTGATTCCTATTACAAGAACATGATCAATCTCATACATCACATATATCATTCATCACATCCTTTGGCCATATCACATCACATAGCATACCCTGCAAAAACAAGTTAGACGTCCTCTAATTGTTGTTGCATGTTTTACGTGGCTGCTATGGGTTTCTAGCAAGAACGTTTCTTACCTACGCAAAACCACAACGTGATATGCCAATTGCTATTTACCCTTCATAAGGACCCTTTTCATCGAATCCGATCCGACTAAAGTAGGAGAGACTGGCACCCGCTAGCCACCTTATGCAACTAGTGCATGTCAGTCGGTGGAACCTGTCTCACGTAAGAGTACGTGTAAGGTCGGTCCGGGCCGCTTCATCCCACAGTGCCGCCGAATCAAGATTGACTAGTAACGGTAAGCATATTGAACAAAATCAACGCCCACAACTACTTTGTGTTCTACTCGTGCAAAGAATCTACGCAATAGACCTAGCTCTGATACCACTGTTGGGGAACGTAGCAGAAATTCAAAAATTTTCCTACGTGTCACCAAGATCTATCTATGGAGAGACCAGCAACGAGGGGAAGGAGAGTGCATCTACATACCCTTGTAGATCGCTAAGCGGAAGCGTTCAAGTGAACGGGGTTGATGGAGTCGTACTCGTCGTGATTCAGATCACCGATGACCAAGTGCCGAACGGACGACACCTCCGCGTTCAACACACGTACAGCCCGGTGACGTCTCCCAAGCCTTGATCCAGCAAGGAGAGAGGGAGAGGTTGAGGAAGACTTCATCCAACAGCAGCACAACGGCGTGGTGGTGGTGGAGGAGCGTGGCTATCCTGCAGGGCTTCGCCAAGCACCATAGAAGAGGAGGAAGAAGAGACGCAGGGCTGCACCAAGAGAGATTGAATCGCGTCTTGTGGGCAGCCCCCTTAGGCCTCATATATATAGGGGAAGGGGAGGGCTGCGCCCCCTCTAGGGTTTCCCACCCCTAGGGGGTGCGGCAGCCCTAGATGGCCAAGGGGTGGCGGCCAAGGGAGGGGAGAAGAGGGAGGAGCCCCTAGGGTGGGCCTTAAGGCCCATCTGGACCTAGGGTTTGCCTCCTCCCACTTCCCCTGCGCCTTGGGCCTTGGTGGGAGGCGCACCAACCCACTAAGGGGCTGGTCCCTCACCACTCTTGGCCCACGCAACCTTCTGGGGTTGGTGGCCCCACCTGGTGGACCCCGGGGACCCCCCCGGTGGTCCCGGTACATTACCGATAAAACCCGAAACTCTTTCGGTGACCAAAACAGGACTTCCCATATATAAATCTTTACCTCCGGACCATTCCGGAACTCCTCCTGACGTCCGGGATCTCATCCGGGACTCCGAACAACATTCGGTAACCACATACAAACTTCCTTTATAACCCTAGCGTCATCGAACCTTAAGTGTGTAGACCCTACGGGTTCGGGAGACATGCAGACATGACCGAGACGTTCTCCGGTCAATAACCAACAGCGGGATCTGGATACCCATGTTGGCTCCCGCATGTTCCACGATGATCTCATCGGATGAACCACGATATCAAGGACTTAATCAATCCCGTATACAATTCCCTTTGTCTATCGGTACGATACTTGCCCGAGATTCGATCGTCGGTATCCCGATACCTTGTTCAATCTCGTTACCGGCAAGTCTCTTTTACTCGTTCCATAACACATCATCCCGTGATCAACTCCTTGATCACATTGTGCACATTATGATGATGTCCTACCGAGTGGGCCCAGAGATACCTCTCCGTTTACACGGAGTGACAAATCCCAGTCTCGATTCATGCCACCCAACAGACACTTTCGGAGATACCCGTAGTGTACCTTTATAGCCACCCAGTTACGTTGTGACGTTTGGCACACCCAAAGCATTCCTACGGTATCCGGGAGTTGCACAATCTCATGGTCTAAGGAAATGATACTTGACATTATAAAAGCTTTAGCATACGAACTACATGATCTTGTGCTAGGCTTAGGATTGGGTCTTGTCCATCACATCATTCTCCTAATGATGTGATCCCGTTATCAATGACATCCAATGTCCATGGTCAGGAAACCGAAACCATCTATTGATCAACGAGCTAGTCAACTAGAGGCTTACTAGGGACATGGTGTTGTCTATGTATCCACACATGTATCTGAGTTTCCTATCAATACAATTCTAGCATGGATAATAAACGATTATCATGAACAAGGAAATATAATAATAACCTATTTATTATTGCCTCTAGGGCATATTTCCAACAACTATCACATGGAGTTCAGAAAGGTTGTCAAATTCTGTCATGACCTCAAGGTGTTCAAGTTCAACATATGTTAGGGTGACAAAGGTAATTTTTTTAGACTTGGGAATTTGTAGGTGGAGGTCTCCTTGGATGTTAAAGAGGGTGGTATAGTGGGTTTGATAAAAGGAAAATCTTGCAAGTGCAAGTTCTGGTGGAATTCAGTTCTGGACCCAAACTTGGAGGAAACATTTAGTGGGCCTCCAAGATGCAAATTGAGCTAAGCTTCTTGACTTAAGAGTTTATCTAGAAGGACTATAAGGTGGAAAAGTTTTAGAATTACTTGAACAAGGAAGAATGGGCTTGTAGTTATAACCTAAGGATGGGACAAAAATGAAAAGAAGATGTTTTGCTCAAAATTTGCAAAAGACAAAGATGGGTTTTTGCATAAAGGTGATTTATAGGACCAAGAGGCACTCCCACAATTATTTGTGGAATTTTCAAAGCATTATTCGAAATAGTTTTAGTGCAACAGTAGCATTTCAGTTCTTGAAAATACCCTTTAAAGAATTATGTTGGGCAAATTTTATGATAAAAATATTTCTTACTTAATTTTGAAAGCTAAATCAAATGATTTTAAGAAAACTTTCAAAACCCACAATATTTCCAAAAGTTTCTATATGTGGGGAAGGATTTTTGAAAACAAAAAAACATAAAAGGTTCTGAAATTAATAAAAGACCTAATAAAATCCAAAATTTCATTTCTGTCAAAACTTTACTTAATAAAAACATGGTTTTATAATTTTGGGGTGTTACAAATGTTCAGTTTCAAATTTTTGTTCGGAATATCATGAAATATTCCATTCAAATATCTGTTCACAAGTTCAAAAAATGTTCATGGTTTCAAATTTGTTCCGAATTTCATAATTTTTTCACAAATTCAGAAAATGGTTCATGTTTTTCAAAAACAATTCTGCTTTATAAAAAACCCATATATTCGAAAAATGTCCTATCATTTTTTTAAAAAGGAAAATGTTCGTATCTCCCCCGTGAAAAAAACAAAAATGTTCATATCTCCGAAAGTTTGTTCAGAAATTCAAAAAGCGTTCTCACTTTCTGAAAGTAGACACTTTTATAAAAATGTTCACTACAGCAACTAATTCGTGTTCGCTACAATATTCCTATTCTCTAAGGTAGAGCTGTCGGATTTAGTTCTTAAAGTTATGCGCTGCTTTAGTAACAACAATACTGGTGCACTGAACTGGTTATGTGGACGCTATCGTAAGCAGTTTGGCGGCTGATCGAATCCCAAAATCACGCTGCCTTTATTTCGTCCCGCGGTACTGCTTGATGGGCCGGCCCAGTGAGGCCGCCTCCTGTGGGTGCGGCCGCCAATTTGACACAAAGAGCCCAAACTGGGCTGCCGGCCCATGCCAGCCCCTTATGAGGAGGTCTCTGGACGCTGCCGGTCTTCAGATAAGGTGTCCTGAGCTGTTCCCTTCCTTTCTAAAAAAAAACTGTTCCCTTCCTCTGTTCTTGCTCGATTCTGCTCTAGTCGGGTCGCATAGGAGGCACCGGATCTGGATCCGCTGGTTCCGAAGAAGGGCGTCTTCAATGGCACCGCAGACAAGGTCGAAGAAGCTGCTGGGGAAGGAGCCGAAGAAGCCGGAGCCGAAGAAGCCGGAACCGAAGAAGCCTCGACCCCGCAAGGTAGTCACCCGTCTAAGCTGAAGGTTTGAGTTTGGAGGATTTTTTTTTGCCGTGGGTGGGTGGGTGAGGGGCGGGTGGTGGTGGTGGTTAGGGTTACGAGGAATTGGGGGTTCGGGGCGGGGGCTGGGAGGAATTTTTGTTTCAAAATTGGTGTCGGCAGGAATATTCGTTTCATTTTTTTTGGAGATTTTTTTGTTTTATTTGTTTGCTTTACTCAAAAATGCCTTTTTTTCGTTCACAGGTTTACAGAAGGGAGTTTTATGAATCTGCTTTTCGGAAAGTGTCTTCTTCTGTGGTAATTGTTACCAGATCAAAGGATCTGATGGCTGGTGGGATTGGTTCTAGATACTGCATGGGAATGGTGTGGCGTCATATCGAAGATTTTACTCTTGTCGCTGTGCACAACCGTAATATTCAGGGGTGTTTGTTTCTAGGGACTTTTTTGTGTAGGGACTAGAAAAAGTTTCTCTTAGAGACTTTTTTACCAAACGGGAGGGACTTTTTAAGGATTAAACTAGGCATTTGGGACTAAATGAAGAAGACTCTCAAGGAGAGTCTTTTTTGGGACTTTTTGTGACTTTCCAACAAAGCCCCTCCATGCATTCAATGGCCCGCCACCCCATGGTGTTGTTTGATTGTTATTTTTCTATATACTAGGGGCAACATGGTCATTTAATAACCTCTAGAAAGGGACTAGGGACTTTTTAGTCTCTGGAAACAAACAGGGAGGGACTTTTTAGGGACTAGAGACTTTTTAGTTGGGACTAGAAAAAGTCCTAGACTTATGAACCAAACAGGGCCTCAAGACAATGAGAGGATGACTGTTACCTTCTCTGACAACACTGTTTGCCCGAACAATGACATTGAGTTCATTGGAAAAACAGGAAACTTCAGCTTTCTCAGGCTCCGCAACAAATCGCCAAATGCGAGGGTGCCACATTGGCAAGCGTGCAGTGTTGTTCTGTCGAATAAAGATCTTGCAAAGGGTGAAGAAATTTTTACTATCCTCCCAGTCGAAGAGTGTTTTAGTATGCTCACCTCCAAAATTATGTAAGGATACACATTGTTATTGCCCTTGTTATTGATCTTGTTTTTAATATGTTTGATCTGCTTGTCTTTACTAATATTTTCACCTGTAGCTCACCAGTTTGTTTCACTGAAAGAAAGGAAGGCGGCGACATGTTTTCCTTCACATGTCCGTTCTCATTGACGTATTACCCTGCTGGGGAAGATGATAGGAGCAGGATTACTCTAGAGCGAGTATCCGGAGCACCCATCTTTAATATGGCTGGACAGGTCGTGGGTACTATTGAGGCATGCAGTACTTCTGCGTACAATCTCAAGTTCGGGAATAACTCCAGGACCATGTCTTGTCTTGAAAGTTGGTTACAGTGTAATGACTGGAAGGACTGGAAGGTAACTCTTCTTTCATTTATTATACAAACTAATGCTAGTACTACTGTATTGCCGTGCATTTAATTTCTAACCTGCAGGCAGGACATGGACCTGCACCTTCACCTGCACCTGCACCACCTGCACTTCCTCCAATCGCGGCACAGTTTAACTTACTTGCATTCAAGAAAAAAGACGAAGAAGATATACAATGTTTCCCTACAATGTTGGAATCATTTGCATGATATCAGTTCAGGTTCTAAAGTTTAATGACACTTTACAACGATGCTCTACTTGTTTACATTGCAATTATGGCCTGTCTCTTACTTTGTTAAGACGTTCTGTTTTATGTTTTTGAAAATGTTCAGTCTGAGTTAGTCTAACTTTCTAATTTTGCAAAATTGGAAAAACAGGAGAGTGACGGGTAGGTCGGACAAATCAACCAACAGGCGATCATGTTCCATGCACTCTGGCACCTAAGCTTGTATGGTGATTTGGAGTTTTTTTGGAAAGAAAACAACAAACATTTTGTGTGTTTTGTGACAAGCACACTGGCATGTATTGTTAACGGGAGATTAGCTCAATCCATGACCATCTACTTTTTGCTCCATTGAAAATGATGATTGGAACATAAGCATGTTTTCTTCCTTAAATGTTCCTGTTCACCTCGGTTGAAAAATTAGCATGTTCTGCATCAATGCTGTTGCTACATGTCGATGGGAAAGTAAGTAAAGCCATAATTCTGGCTAAAAATGCTCAATTCCGGCTTTATTTAGGGGCCCATTTAGTGAGTAGAAATGGATAATCAAATATGTGAATTTTTATTTCATTTTTCTTCATATTTCTTCAGTCTAGATTGCAATTACACTCCAAGAGGGAAGCTCTAGGCGATCCCTGGGCTATGCCATGTCGGATTGCTGTGGAGAAAAAAAATGGTATTATTGGGCAGCGGCTTAATGGCGACCAAACGGTGACCAGATAACACCTCCCTCTACTTTCCTTCCCACGAAGCAAATCCCACATCCCCTCATCCGCCTTTCTCGCACGCAACCTGTGCCGCCTCTGCGTCTGCATCACTCTCCGGCATCCATGCGCTGCCGCCGCCGCCGCCGCCACTTCTACCGCGTCTTCTCCTCCCCATTCCTCTCCTAGCGATCTCGAGCATAGTCCAGCCCTGCGTTGCTCCCTCCTCTTTGACCGTCTCTCATCCTCTGGAGAGGAGCACGGACAGATGCCGACAGTGGCGGAGCCAGAAACTAAATATAGGGGGGGCCAAAACATGGTATATAATGTTAGAGGGGGCCAAATCACTTAAACCTAGCTAATTTTTTCTAGCAAATGGAAGATTAGGAGTACATATAGGTGTATTTGTGAGAGCATAGGGGGGGCCTTGGCCCCTGCCAGCACCCCCTGCCTCCGCCATTGGGTGCCGACGGTACCATGGAGGAGCACACGGGAGCGGATGGCATTCACAGATGACGGTGGGTGGGTATGAGGTGGTAATGTGGATGAACATCTCTTTCAACTGGTAAGATGCTCCCTTCTCTCTCAATCCTTTTGTCAATTATTAAGTTCATATTTCTATTGTTGTAATTTAAATGCCTATGAATCTGACGAACAATGCATCTCTTTCGGTCCTTACAAAGATCTGGTATTGTACAAAATCAAAATGCTCTTATATTATGGGATGGAGGGAATAGTTGTTAACGTAAGTACAGTGATACAAGACGTTCGGTCCTTACAAGAGGACTGTAGAGCTAAACATCTTCAAAAGCATTGGGTTGATTCTAAATTTATGTAAGAGTCGATACGGATCTTATAATGTCCACCAAATGGAGGATAAGGAGGCTAACATGTGCAATGATGCTACATAATCAACCAGCTATGAAAGTAAGTATGGTGATACAGGGCAAGAGGTACTCACAAGAGCAATGTAGTGTGTAGTATAGTTGCGAGATTCTGTGGTCCCTTGAAAATGAATATTCTTCTGCAAACAGTTTTCGTACAAGTGAGACGGTAAGGCACATGTAGAAATGTAGTTCAAATTGTGATGTGATATCATAGATAGTACCTTACGCTGCAGACTAGACCAATGTGTAACATTATTATTCCAGTCACTATCTACTAAATGTAGCACTGGAGACTTTACATAAATTTCGTTTAGAGGCTTGCATCGAAGTGCGCTTGCCTCAGGTAGCAACGATACTTCATCAACGCATGCTTGAAAAGCGCAACCAAGCCTTGCTCGTCTTGACTATCCAGTTTGGTCCTTGCCTATTTAAAAGAATGAAATTTTTTGTCTTCTGTCAGCAGTAACATATGCACTAATTACCATGAATAACATTAGTACATTACTTACACGTAAGTTGCGGAGGAAGATTGGAAATTGTTCTTTGTCTGTGGTATGATGTTTTCATGAAGGAAAGATGCATACAAAGTTCCTGATAACAATATAAGCTTCGTCTTCTAAACTGGTAAGAAGTGGAACAGGGGTCCTATTTGCTGCAATTGGGGCTCTTTCTCGTTCAAAAAGGGATTTGCAACTGGATTTGGTGTACTCTTTGCTGGAATGGGGGTTTCGTGTCATAGAGTTGGTGCTATATCAACTGGCATCATCATACTATTTGCTGTAGTTGGGGTCTGCTGAGTTGGGGCATCAGAGAAGGCCAGTGTTGTAGAGCTAGAGTCTGCTAGAGTTGGGGCCGTGTTTTCTAGGTCTGGTGATATTGGCACTACACCTAATGGGCTATTTGATTATTAGGTGTCACTACCTTTTTCAAATACTTTGTGCGTGCTACTTCGCGATCAGCAATCGCCCTCTTTCTTTTGAACGTCTGATACACAAGAACAACATTTGAATGGAGAAATATGGTATGATGACAGATGGAATATGTACTGAAAATGGATAGACAGGGTGTATTCACATAGGCGATGTGTAAACTAAGCAAATGACAGTGCAACAAAGTAGAAGCAATGCAAAGCATCATTTGCAAGAAATGTACAACCAATATAACCTTGCAAAGTTAGAGCAAACACCTTGATGTGTGAATAAGATAGGGCATCTACCTCTAACTCCTCCACTAGGGAGCTAAAATTGACTTAGGTCGCCCACTAGCTCAGAATCATTGTTAGGATCATATTTTGAACACGAATCTGTAGGTGGAGAGCATGTGCATTGCATTGCATCTAGACTGGATCTCAGTCCCTTAATGCCAAGTTTGACATCCATGGCATTGTTCTGCTTTATTCTTTTCATTTGTGCAAGCTCATAATCATTATGATGTTGTTCAGTATATGAGATTCATGAAAATATAAAAAGCAGTCAGATCATTGCGGATACTACTAGAATAGCATCTCCCTACAAACCCCTATGTATACAAAGTTCATCCCCCAACCGTGCTGATCAGTCCACATACAGAAATACAAACCTCTTATTTCTTTATAAGGGGCGGCCACACATTTCAAAACTGAAGTAGGAACATTAGAATCATATCAAATTCATATTTGAACAGATAAACTTTGGAATTATGAGTGGCATAATGTTTAGCTTCAAGGGTGGAGTGCTGGTAGTGCGACACAAAGCAAGTAGGCAGATTGTATTCCACGTAAAAGATCATAGTCTATCCCCTCTTCCACTAGCGCGCTCCCTCCACCGCCCTTGCGCGTTGCGCCGGTAGCCACTCTGGCTCCGGTGGCCACTCGCCACGCTGCTCTCCACTCCGGAGTCGGCGCCCACCCTCTCATCGCCATGGCCTCTAGGGTCTCGTTGTCTAGGTCGGCTGATTCGTCCTCGTACGAGAGCCCTCCCCGCCCCGCCTCCGCCGTGTCGCCAAATCCAGTCCATCATCATCCCGGGTGTGGTCGGCACAGCCTTTGGCCCTCTGGTCCAGGGGGTGCGGCTGGCCCTTCCCGTCCTCCTCCCCCGTTGCTGGCGGCGTGGCAGACGAAGAGGGACCATCGCCAGAGGGGACAACCCCGTGCTTTCCCGCCCCAACGTCGTCGGCCCTTCTGGCGTCCTCGTGCTCTCCTTGCCCCTTGACCGCGTCCGGAATCTCGGCTGCCAGCGGAGCTGTACGGGTGCTGCTACAATTGCGGACGGGAGGGCCACATCTCGGCTGAGTGCACTAACCCCACTCGCTGCATCCGGTGTGATGGGGTGGGTCACATCTCACGTGACTGCACTCGCCCCCGAAGTCTATCACCGGTGGAGCAGCCTCCGCACCCGCCGCTCGCTCTTCGCTCAAGTTCACCTACCCTGCCCTCGCCGTCGCCCCCACTCTCTGCCCTACCGCTGCCGCCGAGTCGTCCGCTTGTGGAGTGAGGTTGTGCGGGCGTCCTCCGTCGAGAGCAACGTCGATCCGTCCTTTTCAGTGCCGTTCAAGCCTGCCCTGCCTGATCCTATTGATGAGGAGCCAATTGAAGCTTGTTTCTTGGAGGTGTCGAAGGATACACGGAGGATGGAGGTGGAGCTCGCCCATGCGGTGCTGGTGACCATTGTTGGCACTCGCCCTGTGGTGGACCTGGCATCGGCCTCTAAGGCGCTGCATGCCAACTTCGACATTTGCGCGCCAGACATGTCTATTCGCCCTTACTACCCGGATTTCCTCATGCTCTACAACGATGCAGTGGTTCACGCTGGTCGGGCTACCTCCTCCTGGTTTGAGCTGTCGCTCAGGCCATGGATCCGCCAAGTGCAGGCGACTTCGGCGGCTGTCGGTGTCAAAACCGGCGGATCTCGGGTAGGGGGTCCCGAACTGTGCGTCTAGGATCGATGGTAACAGGAGACGGGGGACACGATGTTTACCCAGGTTCGGGCCTTCTCTATGGAGGTAATAACCTACTTCCTGCTTGATTGATCTTGATGAATATGAGTATTACAAGAGTTGATCTACCACGAGATCATAATGGCTAAACCCTAGAAGTCTAGCCTATGTGAATACGGTAATGAGTATGTCTCCTTTCCGGACTAACCCCTTCGGTTTATATAGACACCGAGGGGATTTAGGGTTTACATGGAGTCGGTTAGATAAGAAGGAATCTTCATAGTTGGTCGCCAAGCTTGCCTTCCACGCCAAGGAGAGTCCAATCCGGACACGAGTATGGTCTTCGGTCTTCATATCTTCACAGCCCATCGGTCCGGCCCATGGATAACAGGCCGGACGCCCGAGGACCCCTTAGTCCGGGACTCGCTCAGCGGCAGCCCTCACTTACCTTGTGCCATTCACGCTCAGGGGCGTGCCGGTGCATGCATGGTGTCACAGAACGTCGACTGTTATCTTGCGCGGCCTCGGCTATGTTGTGGGCGTGGACAACATGACCGCGCAACACCATGACATGTCAGATTTCTGGCTATGGTTGCGCACTGATCGTCCCAGACATATCCCACGCCGTCGCATGCTTTTCATTGACGATCCAAGTCGTACTTTTTGGGCAGGCGCGGCAGGCCGACAAACCGTTGTCGGCCGGCATGCTCAGACCTTGCAATATCCGATTGAGATCACTGTTCTGGCGGAGCCTACTCTGGTGGATGATTGCGGGGCTGATGCCCAACCGCCGCTGATATGTCTCCGTCGTATCTGTAATTTTTGATTGTTTCATGCCAATATTATACAACTTTTACATACTTTTGGCAACTTTTTATATGATTTATTGGACTAACCTATTGATCCAGTGGCCAGTGACAGTTCCTGTTTTCTGCATGTTTTTTGTATCGCAGAGTATCCATATCAAATGAATTCCAAATGCAATAAAATTTCACGGAGAATTATTCTGGAATATATGTGATTTTTGGTAGTTGGAATCACCGCAAACGGAGGCCCACACAACCCACAAGACACCAGGGCGCGCCAGAGGCCCCTGGCGCATGGTGGTGGGTTGTGCCCTCCTCGAACGTCGTTTGGAGCTCTACTTCGGGCGCAAGGAAGCTTATATCCGGAAAAAAATTGTGTTAAAATCTCAGCGCAATCGGAGCTACGGATCTCCCAGAATATAAGAAATGGTTTTTGGCTAGATCTGGGAACGCAAAACAGAAGAGAACAGAGAGGGAGATCCAATCTCGGAGGGGCTCCCGCCCCTCCGCCGCCATGGAGACCAAGGACCAGAGGGGGAACCCTCCTCCCATCTAGGGGGGAGGCCAAGGAAGAAGAATAAGGAGGGGGGCTCTCTCCCCCTCGCTTCCGGTGGCGCCGGAGTGCCACCGGGGCAATGATCGGGACATCGATCTACATCAACAATCTTGCTACCGTCAACACCAACTCTCTCCCCCTCTATGCAGCGGTGTAACACCTCTTCCCCCCGCTGTAATCTCTACTTAAACATGGTGCTCAACTCCATATATTATCTCTGAATGATCTATGGTTATCCTATGATGTTTGAGTAGATCCGTTTTGTCCTGTGGGTTAATCATGATCTTGGTTGGTATGATTGTATATTTTATTTATGATGCTGTCCTACAGTGCCCTCCGTTCTCGCGCAAACGTGAGGGGCCCTTGCTGTAGGGTGTAGCAATATGTTCATGGTTCGCTTATGGTGGGTTGCGAGAGTGACAGAAACTTAAACCCAAGTAACTGGGGTATGACGTATGGGAGTAAAGAGGACTTGATACTTAATGCTATGGTTGGGTTTCACGACCTTAATGATCTTTAGTAGTTGCGTATGCTTGCTAGAGTTCCAATCATAAGTGCATATGATCCAAGTAGAGAAACTATGTTAGCTCATGCCTCTCCCTCATATAAAATTACAAGAATGATCACCGGTACTTGTTATCGATTGCCTAGGGACAAATAACTTTCTCGTTGACACAAACCCTTTTGCTAAACACCTAACTTTTATTATATTGCAAAGTACTTCTAGTTTTATTCTTGCAAATAGTTCTAGCATCACTCCTACAAAATAGTTTCACACTTGTTCTAGCTAAAGCAAATGTTAAAGTGTGCGTAGAGTTGTATCGGTGGTCGATAGAACTTGTGGGAATTTTTGTTCTACCTTTAGCTCCTCGTTGGGTTCGACACTCTTACTTATCAAAAAAGGCTACAATTGATCCCCTATACTTGTGGGTTATCAAGACATTTTTCTGGCACCGTTGCAGGGGAGCAATAGCGTGGGGTTAATAGTCTCGTGTGTGCTTGTTTGCTTTATCACTAAGTAGTTTTTTTTTCTGTTCTAAGTTGTTCTCTATCTTTAGTTATGGATATGGAACACGAAACACCAAAAAAATTAGTGGTACTTGCTACTCATGGAGATGGGGAACCTCCTAAAACCCTTGATGTTCGTTATGTGGAAAATATTATGCACTACTTTGATAATCCTGAGAAAACCCCATTGAACATGATAATGGGAGTAACGTTGGATCAACGTGAATACTTTAGGGATTATCGCTTGACACGAAAAGGAAACTATTATGGGATCAAATTTATATATTGCATTGGTATTCTTGGAATTTATGCCAGAGATATGATTATACTTGTTGCTCTAGGATGAACACTCCACATCTTCCCTATTCATGTGAATTTAATGATAATGAAACCTTGGCTTCTTGCGCCAATGGTATATATGATTATTATGATGTGGAACGAATAGAAGAATTTGTTGCATTTAAGCGTGCTTATGAAATTGAATCTTTGTTTGAAAAGTTTGAAGATTTTAATGATTCAGTTTATAGACCTAAAATTTTTGCTATCCTTAAATATTTCTATGCTAATTATAAATAGAATTCTGATATTGATGCATTTATTGAGAAAGTCTCCGCTGTCCAAGAAGAGACTAATATTTTGCAGGAGTCTATGGAAGAAGGAATTGATGAAACTATAAGCCCATTGGATGAAAAAGATGACGAGGAGAGCGAAGAACAAACGGAGGAAGAGCGGATTGATCACCCGCGCCCACCTTGGCAAGCTCGGATTTCGACCAGCTCTTAGCTCCTTTAAGAGATCTTTATTCTCTTTCCGAGAAGTTTGTGTTAAACACAACAAATTTTTCTGTCAAACGGATATCGATCCTTAACTCGGCCACCCGTGCCCACATTAAGGCTCATATGCTATTGAGCTTCGCGTTCATTATTTATAAATATTAAAGGGGCACATCGATCCCCTGATCTGGTGTTGCCACCCGACCAGTGGCTCGGGGACTACAACATTACCTATTCAATGTAGAAAATTCAAAAGTGCTAAGTGTTCGGCCTGACCGAACTATGGACAAGCGCGTCTTCGGACAAAAATAAGTACCATCTGGGACTTATCCGGCATCAAGCTAATATATCACGGCGACTTCTCACGACCCTCTCTCAGGGGCCCGTCCGCCAATCACTATTACCTCTAATATATTACACTTCGTTTTTATTCCTACTTATGTTGTCGAGCTAGGAGTTGATCCTCAGGTCGATTTCTCGAATCGACCTGAGTCTCAGGGGCTACTAGGATCAGCAATTTTATGTTTTCCTTCAGGTGCATCTCGGATTTTAGACCGACACACACACCTTGAGGGCTACTAGATATACATATACTGGCTATATATCTTGGCAGAGAATAAATTGCACCAATAAAAAATATTCACAAAAAAATCAGCCCACGGTCGGGGTGGTGCACCACCTCAGAAGCCATCCGGCATAAAGCTTGGGAGCCAGTGGCTGGCTCCATAGAGGGCATTTCCGGCATTAAGCTCGGCTGAATTCGTTCAATCTTTAAAAGACCGAGGTAGTTTACGACACCTGGGACACTGACGATCGTTGGAGCTCGGAAGTGGTCCGGCATAAAGCTCGGATTCGAATGGCTCGTTCCATATAGAACTTTTCGGTGTTAAACTCGGATAACCTCCTTCAAACTTTTTCAAGCCAAGGTGATCTATGACACCTCAAATGTAGTCCGACGTTGGAGCTCGGATATAGTCCGACGTTGGTGCTCGGCTGCAAAAGATATCTCAAATGCAGTCCGGCGTTGGAGCTCGGATGCAAGAGGACACCGCCGCACGGGAACAACTTCAAACCCGAGGTGTGGCGTAAAAAATAACAAGGCATTGATAAAGGTCGAGAGCTTAAAGGGGCTCCCCGGATACCCGACGTGTAAACTCTTCGGATTCACTTCGGCGATCCTCAAGATCGAAGATGAGATGATTTGTTGAACCAGTTTTCAAGACCGATGACCGAAGATGAAGAACAGTTCGGAAGAATCGAGGAGCGTCCCCAACTTGAAGACTGGTTCAGGGGGCTACTGACGGTGTCCTAGACTAGGGGGTACTCACCACGTCGTCTCCCGATCAGTTGGATTCTGCCGAGGACCCCCATGGCCGCTTACTCATGGGCCAGTTCCGACAACTGATGTATACACGAGGAGGATTCCACAAGACTTGGTGATCAAGGCAAGGACTCCTTCCACCGGCGTATTCGACTAGGACTCTTGTTATCCTAGGCCTCTGGTACATTATATAAGCCAGGGCGGGGCTAGTCGATAGATCATTATGACATTATTCGTCATACCCTCAGGTTTTAGACCACAACATATGATCTCGAGGTAGATCAACTCTGTACTTGATACTACATCAATATAAACAAGAGCAGGATGTAGGGTTTTACCTCCATCAAGAGGGCCCAAACCTGGGTAAAACATCATCTCCTTCGTTCCTGTTACCATTGATCCGAGAATCCATAGATCGGGACCCCCTACCCTGAGATCTGCCGGTTTTGACACCGACGGTCGCCCACGCAAGCACGTCCCGACCCCCGCCATGGCCCCTCGCGGCCGCGGCGGCGCTTCTTCGCGCGGCGGCAGCCGCCCAAGTTGCGGCAGCCCCGTCGATGAAGGGAGGCGTGCCATGGTCGCGCAACCTCCCCGGCCACGCTTCCACTCGGCGGAGGCGCTGCCGGAGTTTGTCGTGTGGTCGGAGAACCCGACCAGCACCTGGCTTCAGCTCCCGCGCTCCTTCGCCGGTGAACTGCCGACCACGGGTACAAGCAGACTTTGGCTGCAGGAAGATGGCTGCTGCAGCAAGGCTTCATGGGTTTCGGTGGAGGTCTCCGTCGCGGGCAACGTAGCCCTGGCCCGCGGTTGGTAGACATTCACCCACGCGCGCGGCCTGGGAAGGCGGTGCGCCCTCCACTTCAAGTATGACGGCAACACGACCCTCTATGTAAGGGTATTCGGAGAAGATGGTCGCCGTGTCAGATGCTGCCCTGAGGACAATGACGGCGTCGAGGTGCTCAGCCTTGGCGACGATCATGACGAGGGGGAAGATGAACTCGCCCTTGGCGCTAGCCGCGACTCGTCCTGCTATGGCAGCCCCTCCTCCGGCGGCAGCTCCAGCAGCGGCGGCTACGACCAGCCGCCATGCCGCCGTGCCCGCTTCGAGGGCAGTGATGTGGCGTCTCGTCACCGCACCCCGGTGAAGCGCGAGGAGGGGTCTGGCTGAGTCCAGGAGGGCGCCGGGGGCCTACCCTCGCGAGCTGTGATACGTCTCCAACGTATCTATAATTTTTGATTGCTCCATGCTATATTATCTACTGTTTTGGACTATATTGGGCTTTATTTTCCACTTTTATATTATTTTTGGGACTAACCTATTAACCGGAGGCCCAGCCCAGAATTGCTGTTTTTTTGCCTATTTTAGTGTTTCGAAGAAATGGAATATCAAATGGAGTCCAAACGGAATGAAACCTTTGGGAACGTGATTTTCTCACCGAATATGATCCAGGAGACTTGGACCCTACGTCAAGAAAGCCACGAGGTAGGGGGTGCACCCACCCCCTAGGGCACGCCCCCACCCTCGTGGGCCCCACAAAGCTCCACCGACGTACTTCTTCCTCCTATATATACCTACGTACCCCCAAACGATCAGATACGGAGCCAAAAATCTAATTCCACTGCCGCAACTTTCTGTATCCACGAGATCCCATCTTGGGGCCTATTCCGGAGCTCCGCCGGAAGGGGAATCCACCATGGAGGGCTTCTACATCAACATCATAGCCTCTCCGATGAAGTGTGAGTAGTTTACCTCAGACCTTCGGGTCCATAGTAGCTAGATGGCTTCTTCTCTCTTTTTGGATCTCCATACAATATTCTCCCCCTCTCTCGTGGAGATCTATTCAATGTAATCTTCTTTTTGCGGTGTATTTGTTGAGACCGATGAATTGTGGGTTTATGATCAAGATTATCTATGAACAATATTTGAATATTGTCTGAATTCTTTTATGTACGATTGGTTATCTTTGCAAGTCTCTTCGAATTATCAGTTTGGTTTGGCCTACTAGATTGGTTTCTCTTGCAATGGGAGAAGTGCTTAGCTTTGGGTTCAGTCTTGCGGTGTCCTTTCCCAGTGACAGTAGGGGCAGCAAGGCACGTATTGTATTGTTGCCATCGAGGATAACAAGATGGGTTTTTTATCATATTGCATGAATTTATCCCTCTACATCATGTCATCTTGCTTAAGGCGTTACTCTGTTTTCATTAACTTAATACTCTAGATGCATGCTGGATAGCGGTCGATGAGTGGAGTAATAGTAGTAGATGCAGGCAGGAGTCGGTCTACTTGTCTCGGACGTGATGCCTATATACATGATCATACCTAGATACTCTCATAACTATGCTCAATTCTGTCAATTGCTCAACAGTAATTTGTTCACCCACCGTAGAATACTTATGCTCTTGAGAGAAGCCACTAGTGAAATCTATGGCCCCCGGGTCTATTTCCATCATATTAATCTTCCATCACTTTATTATTGCTTTGCTTTTTTACTTTGCCTTTTATTTTACTTTGCATCTTTATAACAAAAATACCAAAAATATTATCTATCATATCTATCAGATCTCACTCTCGTAAGTGACCGTGAAGGGATTGACAACCCCTATTCGTGTTGGTTGCGAGGAGTTATTTTCTTTGTGTAGGTACGAGGGACTCGCGCGTAACCTCCTACTGGATTGATACCTTGGTTCTCAAAAACTGAGGGAAATACTTACTCTACTTTGCTGCATCATCCTTTCCTCTTCAGGGAAATCCAACGTAGTGGTCAAGAGGTAGCAAGAAGAATTTCTGGCGCCGTTGCCGGGGAGTCTACGCAAAAGTCAACATACCAAGTACCCATCACAATCTCTTATCTCTCGCATTACATTATTTTCCATTTGCCTCTCGTTTTCCTCTCCCCCACTTCACCCTTGCCGTTTTATTCGCCCTCTCTTTCCCGTTCGCCTCTTTTCGCTCGCTTTCCCTTGCCATGTCAGAACCAAAAAGAATTAGGGGATCTCTCCCAAGTTCTAGTGCTTTAGACAATCCTGCTATCTTATCTAAACTCATAAATAAAAATACTATGGAAAAACCTGCCGCAATTATCAATGAAAACCTTAGCAATTTTGATGAAGAAGATTCTGGAATATTTCCTTATTTACTTGATGAATCTTTGAAAGATGCTTGGGATAGGCTATTAAGGATCCATGCTAGCTATGTACCGCAATACCAAATTGATGTTTACTTAAAAAGCTTTTACGTTGGGTTGCCCGTTTCGTTCAAACAAGTTTTGGATTCTATCTTTGAAGAGGGTTTTCTTGAAGGGGACCCCATAGATACCTATGAAAAGATGAAAATTATATTCGGGCATCCTGTTAACGAGAAAGTTGAAACTACATTTCTTTTACTTTCCTACCAAAACGGATCTATCAAAGAGATAAAAGCTAGCTTAGATGCCAATTTCCGCGGCATACTTAATCTTTCTTCTACCATTAATGGCCATGTAATTTGTCAAAATAGAAGGATTAATTCCACGGATAGCAAGTTTGCTCCCTTCTTCCCAAAAACTAAAGATGGCAATACCTAGATCTATCCTTGCTTTTATGCCTAGCTAAGGGCGTTAAACGATAGCGCTTGTTGGGAGGCAACCCAATTTTATTTTTAGTTTTTTTTGCTTTTGCTTCTGCTTAGGAATAAATAATCCATCTAACTTCTGTTTAGATGTGGTTTTATGTTTTAATTAGTGTTTGTGCCAAGTTAAACCTATAGGATCTTCTTGGATGATAGTTATTTGATCTTGCTGTAATTTCCAGAAACTTTGTGTTCACGAAAACAATTATTAAAAATCACAAAACGTGATAAAATAATGATTCTAATTGCTGCTGATCAAAAACAAATTTCCTAGGTCTTCCTATGTTGGCTGAATTTTTGGAGTTCCAGAAGTTTGCGTTAGTTACATATTACTACAGACTGTTCTGTTTTTGACAGATTCTGTTTTTCGTGTGTTGTTTGCTTATTTTGATGAATCTATGGCTAGTAAAATAGTTTATAAACCATAGAGAAGTTGCAATATAGTAGGTTTAACACCAGTATAAATAAAGAATGAGTTCATTACAGTACCTTGAAGTGGTCTTTTGTTTTCTTTCGCTAGCGGAGCTCACGAGATTTCTGTTGAGTTTTGTGTTGTGAAGTTTTCAAGTTTTGGGTGAAATCTTTTGATGGATTATGGAACAAGGAGTGGCAAGAGCCTAAGCTTGGGGATGCCCATGGCATCCCCAAGATAATCTAAGGACACCAAAAATTCAAAGCTTGGGGATGCCCCGGAAGGCATCCCCTCTTTCGTCTACTTCCATCGGTAACTTTACTTGGAGCTATATATTTATTCACCACATGATATGTGTTTTGCTTGGAGCGTCTTGTATGATTTGAGTCTTTGTTTTTTAGTTTACCACAATCATCCTTGCTGTACACACCTTTTGAGAGAGCCATACATGAATTGGAATTTGATAGAATACTCTATGTGCTTCACTTATATCTTTTGAGCTATATAGTTTTGCTCTAGCGCTTCACTTATATCTTTTAGAGCACGGTGGTGGATTTGTTTTATAGAAACTATTGATCTCTCATGCTTCACTTAGATTATTTTGAGAGTCTTAAATAGCATGGCAATTTGCTTAATAATAATATGCTTGGTATTCAAGATTTGTAAGACTTTCTTTTGAGTGTGTTGAATACTAAGAAAAGTTTGATGCTTGATAATTGTTTTGAGATATGAAGATGGTGATATTAGAGTCATGCTAGTTGAGTAGTTGTGAATTTGAGAAATACTTATGTTAAAGTTTGTGATTCCCGTAGCATGCACGTATGGTGAACCATTATGTGATGAAGTCGGAGCATGATTTATTTATTGATTATCTTCCTTATGAGTGGCGGTCGGGGACGAGCAATGGTATTTTCCTACCAATCTATCCCCCTAGGAGCATGCGTGTAATACTTTGCTTTGATAACTTGTAGATTTTTGCAATAAGTATATGAGTTCTTTATGACTAATGTTGAGTCCCTGGATTATACACACTTTTCTCAGCCTTCCACCATTGCTAGCCTCTCTAATACCGCGCACTTTTTGCCGGTATCATACACCCACCATATACCTTCCTCAAAACAGCCACCATACCTACCTATCATGGCATTTCCATAGCCATTCCGAGATATATTGCCGTGCAACTTTCCACCGTTCCGGTTATTATGACACGCTCCATCATTGTCATATTGCTAGCATGATCATGTAGTTGACATCGTATTTGTGGCAAAGCCACCGTTCATAATTCTTTCATACATGTCACTCTTGATTCATTGCATATCCCGGTACACCGCCGGAGGCATACATATAGAGTCATATTTTGTTCTAAGTATCGAGTTGTAATCGTTGAGTTGTAAGAAAATAAAAGTGTGATGATCATCATTTTTAGAGCATTGTCCCAAGTGAGGAAAGGATGATGGATACTATGATACCCCCACAAGTCGGGATGAGACTCCGGACAAAAAAAAAAGAAAAGAGGCCATAAAAAAAGAGAAAAGGCCCAAATAAAAAAAATGAGAGAAAAAGAGAGAACGGACAATTTTACTATCCTTTTACCACACTTGTGCTTCAAAGTAGCACCATGATCTTCATGATAGAGAGTCTCTCATTTTGTCACTTTCATATACTAGTGGGAATTTTTCATTATAAGAACTTGGCTTGTATATTCCAATGACGGGCTTCCTCAAAATGCCCTAGGTCTTCGTGAGCAAGCGAGTTGGATGCACACCCACTTAGTTTCTTTTGTTGAGCTTTCATATACTTATAGCTCTAGTGCATCCGTTGCATGGCAATCCCTACTCACTCACATTGATATCTATTGATGGGCATCTCCATAGCCCGTTGATATGCCTAGTTGATGTGAGACTATCTTCCTCTCCTTTTGTCTTCTCCACAACCACCATTCTATTCCACATATAGTGCTATATCCATGGCTCACGCTCATGTATTGCGTGAAGATTGAAAAAGTTTTGAAAATGTCAAAAGTATGAAACAATTGCTTGGCTTGTCATCGGGGTTGTGCATGATTTAAATACTTTGTGTGGTGAAGATAGAGCATAGCCAGACTATATGATTTTGTAGGGATAACTTTCTTTGGCCATGTTATTTTGAGAAGACATAATTGCTTTGTTAGTATGCTTGAAGTATTATTATTTTTATGTCAATATGAACTTTTGTCTTGAATCTTTTGGATCTGAATATTCATACCACAATTAAGAAGCATTACATTGAAATTATGCCAAGTAGCACTCCGCATCAAAAATTCTTTCTTTTATCATTTACCTACTCGAGGACGAGCAGGAATTAAGCTTGGGGATGCCTGATACGTCTCCAACGTATCTATAATTTTTGATTGCTCCATGCTATATTATCTACTGTTTTGGACTATATTGGGCTTTATTTTCCACTTTTATATTATTTTTGGGACTAACCTATTAATCGGAGGCCCAGCACAGAATTGCTGTTTTTTTGCCTATTTCAGTGTTTCGAAGAAACGGAATATCAAACGGAGTCCAAACGTAATGAAACCTTCGGGAACGTGATTTTCTCACCGAATATGATCCAGAAGACTTGAACCCTACGTCAAGAAAGCCACGAGGTGGGCACAAGGTAGGGGGGCGCGCCCACCCCCCTAGGGCGCGCCCCCACCCTCGTGGGCCCCACGAAGCTCCACCGACGTACTTCTTCCTCCTATATATACCTACGTACCCCCAAACGATCAGATACGGAGCCAAAAACATAATTCCACCGCCGCAACTTTCTGTATCCACGAGATCCCATCTTGGGGCCTGTTCCGGAGCTCCGCCGGAAGGGGAATCCACCATGGAGGGCTTCTACATCAACATCATAGCCTCTTCGATGAAGTGTGAGTAGTTTATCTCAGACCTTCGGGTCCATAGTTAGTATCTAAATGACTTCTTCTCTCTTTTTGGATCTCAATACAATGTTCTCCCCCTCTCTCGTGGAGATCTATTCGATGTAATCTTCTTTTTGCGGTGTGTTCGTTGAGACCGATGAATTGTGGGTCTATGATCAAGATTATCTATGAACAATATTTGAATCTTCTCTAAATTCTTTTATGTATGATTGGTTATCTTTGCAAGTTTCTTTGTATTATCAGTTTGGTTTGGCCTATTAGATTGGTTTTTCTTGCAATGGGAGAAGTGCCTAGCTTTGGGTTCAATCTTGCGATGTCCTTTCCCAGTGACAGTAGGGGCAGAAGGCACGTATTGTATTGTTGCCATCGAGGATAACAAGATGGTTTTTTTTATCATATTGCATGAATTTGTCCCTCTACATCATGTCATCTTGCTTAAGGCGTTACTCTGTTTTCACTAACTTAATACTCTAGATGCATGCTGGATAGCGGTCGATGAGTGGAGTAATAGTAGTAGATGCAGGCAGGAGTCGGTCTACTTGTCTTAGACGTGATGCCTATATACATGATCATACCTAGATACTCTCATAACTATGCTCAATTCTGTCAATTGCTCAACAGTAATTTGTCGCCCACCGTAGAATACTCATGCTCTTGAGAGAAGCCACTAGTGAAATCTATGGCCCCCGGGTCTATGTCCATCATATTAATCTTCCATCACTTTATTATTGCTTTGCTTTTTTTACTTTGCCTTTTATTTTACTTTGCATCTTTATACCAAAAATACCAAAAATATTATCTATCATATCTATCAGATCTCACTGTCGTAAGTGATCATGAAGGGATTGACAACCCCTATTCGCGTTGGTTGCTGTCGGTGTACAAAAAGAGGGGTACACTTTTCGTACCCCTATGACTGTGCACGGGCAGTCTGAGCCACGGGCGCCGCTGCACCGAGCCCGACAAGGGAGGTAGAACCAAGGTGAGGCCGAAGCCAAAGAGGAGCAGGACGACGCCAAGACCAAGACCACAAAGAGCCAAGGGGACGAAGAGGCCCCCCCGGCAAGATCCTTGCCGGGAGGTGGTTTTTGCCAACCCGGCAAAACCCTTGCCGTGGCAGCTCGCCCCACACCTACGGAGCGGGTCACCCTTGAGTCCACTACCCCCATGGGGCAAGGATTCGGGAGGCATCCCCATGGTGGTATGCAGATCTTTGTGAAGACATTCAAGATCAGATGCACACTTTAGAAGATGATGGTCCTTGGGGGGATCCTAGCCAAGGAGAACCACAAGGCCCCCGGCAAGAGCCTTGCCGGGGATGACAGCAGGCGCCACGGCGAGACCCTTGTCGGGACCCCGACAAGACCCTTGCCGGGGCCGCGGCAAGGCCCTTGCCAAGGACACCCGCGGGGCCACCATCGGACCCGCGCCAGTTACACCTCCACCACCGTTCGCATGCAGCTGCCAACCCAACCAGCTGGGCAGGCACCTGCGTGGCGGCATGCAGATTCTCGTGGAGACCCACCGCTGCACCACCTCAGCTGCCTGCCCGCCTACATGGCATCACAGGCACCGCTGGCCAGGGCACGTGTCGACGCGGGAGAGAGCGGCGATGGACGAGACATGGCTCTCCCCCCCACCCCCGATAAAGCAAGGACACCTAAGCAAGGCACATTAAATGCGCCTTGTCATGTAATGCGAGGGATAACCTCGCAACACTGTACCCTTTCCACCTCTTGTGTGCCACTGTGGCAGCCCCTTTCCCTATAAAAGGAGGCCCCAGGCAACCAGGAAGAGGATTCGGCTTTTTGGAGCTCCCCACGCCCCATAGCCAGCTCAAGAACACAAACATATAATCCAGCAAAGCAGGACTAGGGTTTTACGCATCTTCACGGCCCGAACCTGGGTAAAGGAATCGTCTATTGCCTGCTCGATCCGCTCTTCTCACGACCCCCGCGCCCCGCAACCGCAGAAAGGGATTCTCGTGATCCCATAGGTGTCGTTTCCCACCGACATCTTTGGCTCGCCAGGCAGGGGCGGGCGCAGTTGTGAGAATCGGCTTTAGCAGTTAGTTCGACGCTTCTTCATCGTCATGGCGCCTAAGAAGAAGACGACGGTGGCGGTTGGCCCGTCGGACGCCGGGCATCCCGTCCCGACGCGGGCGAGCAGCGGACCGGTCGTCGAAAGGACCCGGGGCGCTGTTCGCGAACACCAACACCGTCCCATCAGCCGGAGTTTGGGAGGCGGCGATGTTCGTGCGCCCGGTAACGGGCCGCACGCCGCCAAATCCAAAGACGGAGCCGGGCCCCCCGTAGGTGGCGCGGGACCTTCCGAGGTCGCTGCTGTCTCGCCCGCTGGCGGTGCGAGGGCCTCCAGGACTCCCACTCCGGCGCCGACGGCGCGTTCCTCTCAAGCGGCACGCGACGAGCGGCGTGATCACCCCGAAGACCCCGGGCGTCGCCACGGGAAAAGCCCCGAGCGCCACTCCCAGTCTGTAGAAGACCTGCCGGCTCGCCGAGGCGCTGGTGAAGACGGCGTCCGACCGCGCGGTCGTGGCAGAGCTCCTTCTGACATGGTCAGAAGTTGAAGCCCGTCACGATCCGTGCAGATTTCGCTGCCACCGACGCCAGCAGAAGCCCTGGCACGCGCGCAGTTGCTCCTCGACTTTCCTCCCACTACGGGGAAACTCGACGAATGGAGAGCCACCATCCGAAGCCTTGTTGCGGTGGCCAACAAAGATGAGCCAACCCCGACGGAGCCCCCGGGTCGACGTTCCGACGGAGTCCCGCGTACCAGTGGCAGGAAGGCTGGCGGCGCCGCGACCACGGTGCACTCGCCTCCTCCTAGCCCGGTGCCACGGACACCTGCCCGTCGCGGCGTTGCGGGCGACGAAATCTCCATAGCGTCGTCCGACCCGCGGACCCACCAGGACCAATGCCAGGTCCTTCGGGATCGGGAACATGAAGATGCTCGAACCACCGTCAAGCGCCGGCGCGGAGCGCGCCACCAGTCACATAGGCGAGCGGGGCCTGCTGCGGACCACCCAACACCGGAGAGCCCGGGGGGCCTGCCTTACGAGGTAGGCTGCCCGGCTTTTACCCGTGAGCTGCGGCAGTTCCAGTGGCCCACTCACCGCACTTTCAAACCTGACGTGGGCAAGAAGTATGGCGGCAAGACCCACCCATCCGAGTTCCTCAGCATCTACACCATCGCGATGCAGGCTGCCGGAGCTCGTGACGATAAGGTGCTTGCAAATTACTTCCCGTTGGCTCTTAAACCCAACGCCATGTCATGGTTGATGCACTTGCCCGTAGACTCCATCTCCTCCTGGTCGGATTTGTGCCATGAATTCGTGGGCGCCTTCACTGGCGGTCACCAAGCTCATGGCCAAGCGAGTGATCTCCACGTCATTCCCCAGAAGGGAGGCAAGAGTCTCCGCAAGTACATACAGAGGTTCAGCCGGGTACAGTACAATATTCCGGATGTTCACCCCGCCGCCATCATCAACGCGTTCCATCAGAACGTTCGGAACCGCAAGATGCACGAAGAGCTGGCGATGAACAAGGTGAAAGATGTCGCGGAGCTCTATGTTCTCGTGGAAAAATGTGCCCGGGCTGAAGAGGGGAGGAAGTACCCCGGCGAAGATGCCGGCGTGGAAACCGACTCCTCTGAAGAGGACACCGCCGCCCCGGCGAAGAAAGGCCAGCGCCGCAACAGGAAGCGCAAAGGGAAAGCTGTGCTTGCCGCCGAGGGGTCTGACGACACTGGCTCCACCAAGAAGACCAAGGCAGGTGACCTGGCAAGGAAATTGCCGGATGTGTCGACTGCCAGGCCTTGGCGGCTGCCGAGAAGCCAGGCAACTCCGACAAGCGATACTGCAAGATCCATCGCACCAAAGGCCATGCTCTCCAAGACTGACGACAGGTTGAGCTCCTCGATGAGAAGTAGAGGGCTGAATACGAGAGGCGGGACAAGGAGAAGTGCCAAGACGGTGCTGAAGGATCCGGCAAGAAACGTGACGGCCAGGCAGGCCGTCGCGGCAAGGATAAGCAACAAGAGAGGCCCGCTTGGGGCCGTGACAGAAAGCCAGAAGATGACGATCACAAAGAGGACAACGAGTCCGGCGACCAAGAGTTTCAGAAAGCTACAGAGGCCATGTGCGTTGGCAGCGGCGC
Source organism: Aegilops umbellulata (assembly GCA_032464435.1). NCBI lineage: Eukaryota > Viridiplantae > Streptophyta > Magnoliopsida > Poales > Poaceae > Aegilops > Aegilops umbellulata. The sequence goes on along the minus strand of CP136054.1, from coordinate 357,844,229 downwards.
ATCGCTGCATGCCTCTCGGCGCCGGCTTAAATAGTGGGCGCGAGAAATTACAGCAGCAGAGCCGTCGTTTGATGCCTAGAGGCCGCTGAAGTGGTCCAGCACACCTATCATTTTTGACTCTGAGGATCACCCTGATCGCACTACTGCGGTCGGGTGATTGCCGTTGTTGGTTTCACCAACAATACGCAACCTCAAGGTGACAAAAATGTTAGTAGATGGCGGGGCCGGTCTGAACTTGATCTCGCCTGCCGTGGCCGAGAAGCTGCAGATCCCTGATGGAGACCTCGAAGAAACAGGCACATTTCAAGGGGTCAGCCCGGGGAGAAGCCAACCCAAGGGAAGGGTCACGTTGCCCGTAACTTTCGGGAGCGACTTGAACTTCAGGACGGAGAGGATTGTGTTTGATGTTGCCAAGATCCCCTTGCCCTACAACAGGATCCTTGGCCGCCCAATGCTGGCCAAGTTCATGGCGGCGTCGCACTACGCCTACAATACCCTGAAGATGCCAGGGCCCGTGACGGTCATCGCCATCCCCTCCGACAAGAAGGATGCACTGATTTGCGCTGATCAAGTGTACCTGCAAGCAGTCACAGCAGCTGCCGCCACTGGGGTACTCGCTCCTGCTGCTGGGACCCCGGGAGGGAAAAAGAAGAAGAAGGCCGGTGAGACCTCAGACACCCACTCCGGCAAGCGCACCTCTTCGGAGAGTAGCGCTGCCGTCTAGGACGTGCTAGAGAGCTCCGCCGACGGAAGCAAGAGGTCCAGGGCCACGCCGTCGGGAACCAAGAAGGTTTCCGTCAACAAGGACGGCACGGCAGGAGCTTTCACCATAATCTCCACCCTTGACGACAAATAGGAAGACGCGCTCGTCACCTTCCCGCGGGCGAATGTTGATGTGTTTGCATGGCAAGCTTTCGACATCCCCGGCGTTCCCAGGGAGGTGATTGAGCACCACCTTGCTGTCTGTCCTCATGCGCAGCCCGTCAAGTAGAAGGTCAGAAAGCAAGCTTTGGAACAACAAGAGTTTATGAAAGAAGAAATCCGGAAACTGGAGGCAGCGGGTTTGGTAAGAGGAGTGCTCCATCCGACGTGGTTGGCCAATCGGGTCGTAGTGCGCAAGGCAAATGGGAAGTGGAGGCTGTGTATTGATTACACAGACATCAATAAGGCTTGTCCTAAAGACCCCTTCCCGTTGCCGCGCATCAACCAAATTGTTGACTCCATGGCTAGGTGTGATCTGTTGTCATTCCTCGATGCCTACTCCGGCTACCACCAGATCTTCATGACGAAAGAAGACGAAGAGAAAACAGCATTCATCACCCCGTGTGGTACGTATTGTTTCATACGGATGCCTTTCGGGTTGAAGAGTGCTGGATCGACGTTTGTGAGGGCGGTCCAGATTGGTTTTGAGCCCCAGCTCCATAGAAATATGGAGGCTTATATGGACGACATAGTGGTCAAAACCAAGGACAGGGCCACCCTCATATCAGATTTGCGGGAGACATTTGCAAATCTGTGCAAGATCAACTTCAAGATGAACCCTGAGAAGTGCGTCTTTAGCGTCCCGTCCGGCAAGCTTCTCGGGTTCTTTGTGTCGCAACGGGGGATAGAGGCCAACCCGGACAAGATCAAAGCTATAGAGCAGACTGAAGCACCCAAGCGGATCAAGACACCAAGAGAACATCTCGGTGGTCGTCCAAAGGCTGGATGGTGATGGCAGCGCCGGAGGCCGAGCTAGGCGGCAGGACGTCAGCACGCATCGAAGGCATCGTGCCCACGTACTCCGAGTTGACGGCCTTGCCGCCCGCTCTCTTCCTCTTCCGCAGCCTCCCAATGCCAGCCGCCCAAGGAGACGACCCCGAGAAGTTCAAGGAGCCGGTGACACGGATGATGGGGTGGCCGGTGCCGCACGGAGCGGCGCCCGACGCCTAGTCGGACCCGTCATCCTGCCGCCCGCTACCCTCGTCGTCGCTGCCGCTGTTCTCCTCGTCACTCCCACTCGAGGAGGAGTCTTCGCTATCGGAGGAGCTCTCCACGCAGCACCTTGCCCGAGTCCCGAAGCACCCGAAGACCTTGACGGAGAGGAGACCGTCCTCCATCAGCTTAAAATGGAGGGTGAGCCCCTCCGTCAGGCAGTGGATACGGGCGAACGTCTTCCACCCTCGACCAAGATACATCGCATTAGGGGCTGGGAAGTCAACGCGGACTCGCGTACCGCTGATTCCACAGCCCCTCATGTGCAGCCTCAGTGTCTTAGGCGGGTCCAGCTCCATCTCGCTCGCGAATGGAGTCGGGAGACGAAGACGACGACGAGGCGGCCGCCGCAGCCTGACGAAGAACTCACAAGGGTCATCCCCAACGTGGCCCTCCATGGGGAGAGGAACTGCTGGCGGAGGCAAAGCCGACGCGCCGCCCCGTCCTCCTCTTCCCCGAGCGCCTCGGCCTCGCCCACGGCCTCGCCCTCTCCCCCTTCCCCTCGCAGCTGGCTCTGCCACCGCAGGTGCAGGAGAAGGAGGGACTCATTGTCGAGCGGCGACCCTCGTCACCACCGTTGAAGGACCAGGGTTCCCTTTCTCCATGACGAATGAGAGGGAGGGGAACAGAAGCTGAAGAAGTGAGATGGAGGAATGCAGGGCACCGACCCCCCGCTCTTTATAAAGGAGCAGGGTGGGGGCTCGACCGCCCCGTTCCGCCAATGAGGACGTGAATGGCGCAGGAGACCGGGGCCGATCCGCCGCCCCAGCCCGTGACGGCCCGGCTTCCCGCCTCCACCAACTGCCACCCCAGGTGCATGAGCGCCGAGTGGCGAACGTGCAGGACCGAAGCGACGGGTGAGGTGGCTTCTCCTCGCCCCGTGACTAAAGGGAGTGGGCGCCCTGAAAGACCACGCCTCGGCCCCGCCCAGTAAATGGGCCGCGCCTCCACGCCTCACTCCGTTTATGGGGAAGACGCGAGTCGCCCCCTCTTTTCTACGACATGACGCATGCGTGCGGAGGCCAGCCTCACGTATGCCGCCCACGTCACGCCCGCCTCCCCACGCCGCGCCACGCGCGGGAAGCATGGGAGGCGCAGCGCGCGAAGAAACTTACCGCGGTAAAAACCGCCCTGCCTGCCCGCGCACCGTTCTTGGGCCTGGCCCAACAACGCGTAGCGCTCATGTGTGGCCCAGGCCCGGGGGCTCCTGTCGGTGTACAAAAAGAGGGGTACACTTTTTGTACCCCTATGACTGTGCACGGGCAGTCTGAGCCACGGGCGCCGCCGCATCGAGCCCGACAAGGGAGGTAGAACCAAGGTGAGGCCGAAGCCAAAGAGGAGCAGAACGATGCCAAGACCAAGACCATAAAGAGCAAAGGGGACAAAGCGGGCCCCCCTGGCAAGATCCTTGTCGAGAGGCGGTTTTTGCCAACCCGGCAAGACCCTTGCCGTGGCAGCTCGCCCCACACCTACGGAGCGGGTCACCCTTGAGTCCACTGCCCCCATGGGGCAAGGATTCGGGAGGCATCCCCGTGGTGGTATGCAGATCTTTGTGAAGACATTCAAGATCAGATGCACACTTTAGAAGATGATGGTCCTTGGCGGGATGCCAGCCAAGGAGAACCACAAGGCCCCCGGCAAGAGCCTTGCCGGGGATGACAGCAGGCGCCACGGCAAGACCCTTGTCGTGACCCCGACAAGACTCTTACCGGGGCCGCGGCAAGGCCCTTGCCAAGGACACCCGCGGGGCCACCATCAGACCCGCACCAGTCCCACCTCCACCACCGTTCGCATGCAGCTGCCGACCCAACCAGCTGGAGATCCGCCGATGCGCCACCTCAGCTGCCTGCCCGCCTACATGGCATCACAGGCACCGCTGGCCAGGGCGCGTGTCGACGCGGGAGAGAGCGGCGACGGACGAGACAGGGCTCTCCCCCGCCCCCGATAAAGCAAGGCGCATTAAATGCACCTTGTCATGTAATGCGAGGGATAACCTCGCATCACTGTACCCTTTCCACCTCCTGTGTGCCACTGTGGCAGCCCCTTTTCCCTATAAAAGGAGGCCCCAGGTGACCAGGAAGGGGATTCGCCTTTTTGGAGCTCCTCATGCCCCATAGCTAGCTCAAGAACACAAACATATAATCCACCAAAGCAGGAGTAGGGTTTTACGCATCTTCGCGGCCCGAACCTGGGTAAAGGAATCGTGTACTGCCTGCTCGATCCGCTCTTCTCACGACCCCCGCGCCCCGCAACCGCAGAAAGGGATTCTCGTGATCCCATAGGTGTCGTTTCCCACCGACATCTTTGGCGCGCCAGGTAGGGGCCGCCCAGTGCTGGCCAAGTTCATGGCGGCGTCGCACTACGCCTACAATACCCTGAAGATGCCAGGGCCCGTGACGGTGATCACCATCCCCTCCGACAAGAAGGATGCACTGATTTGCACTGATCAAGTGTACCAGCAAGTAGTCGCAGCAGCTGCCGCCACTGGGGCACTCGCTCCTGCTGCCGGGACCGCGGGAGGGAAAAAGAAGAAGAAGGCCGGTGAGATCTCGGACACCCACTCCGGCAAGCACACCTCTTCGGAGTGTAACGCTGCCGTCGAGGACGTGCCAGAGAGCTCCGCCGGCAGAAGCAAGAGGTCCAGGGCCACGGCGCCAGGAACCAAGAAGGTTTCCGTCAACAAGGACGGCACGGCAGGAGCTTTCACCATAAGCTCCACCCTTGACGACAAATAGGAAGACGCGCTCATCACCTTCCTACGGGCGAATGTCGATGTGTTTGCATGGCAAGCTTCCGACATCCCCGGCGTTCCCAGGGAGGTGATTGAGCACCACCTTGCTGTCTGTCCTCATGCGCGGCCCGTCAAGCAGAAGGTCAGAAAGCAAGCTTTGGAACGACAAGAGTTTATCACAGAAGAAATCCGGAAACTGGAGGCAGCGGGTTTGGTAAGAGGAGTGCTCCATCCGACGTGGTTGGCCAATCCGGTCGTAGTGTGCAAGGCAAATGGGAAGTGGAGGTTGTGTATTGATTACACAGACATCAATAAGGCTTGTCCTAAAGACCCCTTCCCATTGCCGCGCATCGACCAGATTGTTGACTCCATGGCTGGGTGTGATCTGTTGTCATTCCTCGATGCCTACTCCGGCTACCACCAGATCTTCATGACGAAAGAAGACGAAGAGAAAACAACATTCATCACCCCGTGTGGTATGTATTGTTTCATACGGATGCCTTTCGGGTTGAAGAGTGCTGGATCGACGTTTGCGAGGGCGGTCCAGATTGGTTTTGAGCCCCAGCTCCATAGAAATATGGAGGCTTATATGGACGACATAGTGGTCAAAACCAAGGACAGGGCCACCCTCATATCAGATTTGCGGGAGATATTTGCAAATCTGCGCAAGATCAACCTCAAGCTGAACCCTAAGAAGTGCGTCTTTGGCGTCCCGTCCAGCAAGCTTCTCGGGTTCTTTGTGTCGCAGCGGGGGATAAAGGCCAACCCGGACAAGATCAAAGCTATAGAGTAGATTGAAGCACCCAACCGGATCAAGGATGTGCGCCGGCTTGCTGGTTGCGTCGCTGCCCTGGGCAGGTTCATATCCAAGTCCGCCGAGTGCGCCCTTCCCTTTTTCAAGATCCTGAAAAAGGCAGGCCCGGTGGAGTGGACACCAGAAGCCGAAGCGGCATTGCAAGATTTGAAGAAGCACCTCTCCTCCGCGCCAACACTAGTTGCACCCAGGCCCCAGGAGCCGTTGCTGCTATACTTAGCGGCAACGAACCAGGTGGTCAGCGCCGCACTAGTGGTGCAGAGGGAGGTCGACGACGAGGTAATGGCATCAACAGAGCCCGACACCACCAGTGCGGAGGCGACACAGTTGGTCGAGGTGCCGCCAAAGAAGAAAGTGATGCAGCGCCTGGTCTACTTTGTTAGCTCCCTCTTGTAGGGGGCTAGGTCGAGGTACTCCGGTGTGCAGAAACTGCTCTTCGGCCTCCTTATGGCCTCGAGGAAGCTGCGTTACTACTTCCAGGCACACGAGATCACTGTCGTCACTCGCCTCCCTCTGCAGTGGATATTGCACAACCCAGATGCGACGAGGAGGATTGTGGAATGGGCGCTGGAGCTGTCCAGCTTTGGCCTCAAGTTTGAAAGTACTTCGACGATCCAGATCCGAGTCCTGGCAGAGTTCATTGTAGAATGGACCGCCACACCTCACAAAGAAGCCCAAGAGACTACTCTCCCCGGTAAGGAGGCAAGTTGCGATTGGATTATGTACTTTGATGGGGCTTTCTCCCTCTAGGGTGCCGGGGTTGGCGTACTGCTCGTCACCCCCACCGTAAAGCACCTCAAGTACATGGTCCAGATGCACTTCCCCAGGGAGGCGTCCACAAACAACACGGCGGAATACGAAGGGCTGCTTGCCGGTCTTAGGATCGTGGCGGACCTCGGAATCAAAAAGCTCATCGTCAGGGGCGACTCACAGCTTGTCGTCAAGCAAGTCAATAAGGACTACCAGAGCTCGTTGATGAAGGCCTACGTTGATGAAGTGAGAAAGCTGGAAGAGCGTTTCGACGGTATCCAGGCTGAATACGTTCCCCGAACGGAGAACGATATCGCCGATTACCTATCGAAGCGCGCTGCCCTCAAGCTACCTGTGGAACCAGGTACCTTTGTGCTTCAGCTAACTCAGCCATCCGTTGATCCATCAACAGAGCAGAACAAGAGAAGGAAATCAGGACCCGGCTAGTACTTTCCCGCCAAGCTCCCCGGAGCCGCCGGCAAGGATGTTGCCAAGGACGCTGAACCCACCACGGGACGGCTAGCTCCGGCAGGACGCCAAGCTCTTGCCATCGAGACGGCCGCCCCTATAGCGGAGGAAATGCCTTTAGTCCTCGTCGTCGAGCCTCAGGCTCCAGCATGGGCACAGCATACCGTCCGATTCCTCCAGACAGGGGAGCTTCCTGAGGAGCAGGAAGAAGCGGAAAAAGTAGCCCGTCGCTCTGCCATGTACCAGTTCATCGATGACGTCCTGTACAGGAAGAGACCGAACGGTGTGAAATTGAAGTGCGTCTGTCGGATTTCGGGTTCCGGCAGACCCTTAAGGTTCGAACTCTGGGGTGCGCGCGGAGATTACGCCCTCTACCTCTCCGTCTCGCAATGATCTAAACTACTGAAAGAACAGCACAGGAGACACATGGTTTATACTAGTTCGGGCCACCATTGTGGTGTAATACCCTACTCTAGTTTGTGGTGGGTGGATTGCCTCTTGGGCTGGTGATGATGAACAATACAGGGAAGAAAAGCCTCGCGAGGGTCTGTTCTTGGCTGGGGTGATGAACCGCTAGGAGGAGTTCAACCGCCCTTCTCTCTTGTTCTCTGCTTGCTCAGATTCTAGGTTCTGCTTGCCTGATCGCCAGATGCTAGCCGCCTCTACCCTGGGGGTGGCTAGTCCTATTTATAGGCAAAGGCCCTGGGCCTCTTCCCAAATATTGAGTGGGAAGGGCGCCAACAATTGGCCAATTCGAAGGGGAACATCTGGTACACTTATCCTGACTAAAGTTGGTCCTCGCCTGCCAAAGGCCCTGTGGTGACGCCGTTCTGGGCTCCACGATGACCTCCTTCCCCCCGTTGGACTGGTCTTGGTCTTGTTGCACCGAAATGGATGCCTTTGCTTGATCCTCTCGCCTGTGCTTTCCCCCTTTGCACCAAAGAGGAAAGGGAGACGCGGCGCGGACTGGCGCCCGCCTGGCATCCTTGGTCGTCATGGCTTGCGTCATGGGCACCTCACGAGGTACCCCGCCTTGATCTCTCCGCCTCCTCGTGAGCCAGCCTGACGAGGCCGCTCCTGAGGAAGCACCGTGTCATCCGCCCCGCGAGGCTTGGCCCCTCGCGAGGGTCTTGGGTCTTGTGTTGATGAAGATGGGCCATGCTGGGCCCCCTTCTGAGCCACGCCGCAGGCTGCAGGCAGGCAAGTCTGGGGACCCCCGTTCCCAGAACGCCGACAGTAGCCCCCGGGCCCAAGGCGCACATGGGCTTGGCCGTGCCGAGAAGCGAAAGGGCAAGGTCGAAGCGCCATGGGCCCTAACAGCCTGCGGCCTTGGGCGCCGCGTGGCGGTTGATTGGACGTGAGCGGCACTGTTCCCCCACGCTCCCTTATTTTGCGCCCTGCTAGGCTGACTCGCAGTTGTACACAACCGCTCCCCTTCCTATTGCTCAGCCGTCCCCTATTCTTCCTCCCTTCAAACTCCGACTCTTGCTTCCAATCCCATCTCACATCTTCCCTCTCCCTTCCGTCGCCATGGCTCCGACGAAGAAAGAGAAAGGGAAGAAACCTGTGCCTCCATCTCGCCCGCTGCCATCGGTGGCCCCCGCCGTCGGCCGGTCGATCATACTCAATCTAGAGTGCCTGGATAAGCTCAGCCCAGCTCTGGCCACCGTCTTCAACGAGTGTGGCAGGACGACGGCCTGGCCTACGTCTCACTTCCCCACTGACAGGATAATCACTGAGGTTCATTATTTTGCCGACGCCTTGTGGGCGGGTCTGGTTCCCCCCTTTTCCGATTTCTTCAATGCCGTCCTCTCCCATTACCAGATCCACATGATGCATCTGGGTCCTGAGTCTGTTACCCTTCTTTCGGTCTTCACTTCTGTTTGCGAGGCGATGATGGGCATCCCTCCTTCCATTGCCTTGCTGCGCCACTTCTTCTCTTTGCGCCTTGTCGACCCCACTCAATGCTCGGCGTGCATGAACTTCATCGCCGCGCCTGAGACCGCGGCCTCAGGGGTCGACTTCAAGCTCCCTTCGCCTTCAGCTAGGTTCCGCGAACGGTGGTTGTATGTCGATATCGGGGTGCCCAACCCCCTTCTGGCGAAGCCAACTTCACCTGCTGTACCCAATTCGGGCTGGGGCCAGGAGACGCTCGAAAGCCCCCGGCTCGCCTTCGTCTGGCGCCTCTTCACGTTCTTGAAATCTCTCGGCGTGATGGCGCCCAATGTGGTGAAGGAGTTCCTGTTGCGCCGCATTGCCCCTCTCCAGCGCCATTCTCGCCAAATGTGGGCCTTCAGCGGGCATGGCGATCGCATGAGGCTCCAGGAAGAAGACCCGATGCCTGGTGCACTAAGGACAGTGCTCTTGGTCCTGACCGGTGACCCCAACCCAGGCAGCATCCAGCGGGGAGGGGCCCTGCTGTACCTTTGCCAGAACGGGGGTGACTTCGTGAGGCAGATGCCCTCCTTTGATGAGTGGGGGCTGTGCCCTGCTGGCTTCCAAGGGCCTCGCGAGAACCCTGTGGTGGTGACCGCCCTTCCGGTTGATCAAGGCGAATCCTCCTCGAGTGGTGGAGCGAGGAGACAGGAGACGGTGGGGGCCGAGAGGGCTCCCGATGAGGTGACTGCGCTTGGCGATGCCCTCGAGGGGGCAGCTCCTGAGGCCCGTACTGCTGAGGCTGAGGGTGAGAAGCAGCCGCTCCCAGCGCCCGGGGCTGAGGCTCCCGAGGTCCCGGCCGCGCCTTCTGGCGAGGCGACTGACAGTGCGCGTCAGGCAGGCGCCCCTGACGCGGGTCACCTTGATGCTCCGTCTTCGTCGCAGGTTGATTCTTGCGCTCTCCTCTTGGGCCGCTTTCGGGTGGACTTTGAGGCCCTCCGGAGGAAAAGGCAGGCCCTGGGTGATGACTTCTCTTGCCGCTTGCTGAAGCGTCGGAAATACTTTGCTACTGACGAGTAAGTCTTCTCCTTTTCTAGCTCCTGTTCCACTTGTCGCGTCTACTGATCCTTACCCCGCAGGCCTCTTCCAGTCGAGCTTGCGGAAGTCGCTGAGGCGCCGCCTCCTTTGGCTTCGTCTCCTCCATCGCCCCCAAGTGCTTCGTGCAGCACCGCCCTTGTGGTGAGGACGAATGGTGGGGTGGACCGTCCTGAGGCGCGCTGCAGCCCTTCTCTTCCCGCGATCTTCCTTCGCGGGCCCTCTCTTGGCATAGCCAGCCTGCCATGGGCTTCTCGTCTGGTCGCGGGCTGCGACTGGCTGAGGCGCCCCCTGCGCCCTTCTTCGGGAGATGGGCTGGCCCCAGGCCGAGCTTCTGGTATGGCGCGCCCGGCCGTTGTGAGGGCACCAGCCCCCAGCCCCCTGCCCGGAGGGGGAGCGATGATTCGCGCTCCCCGGCGCTTGCTTGGGGCATACGATGGTGTGGAAGACGTGCTTGAGCGTGCTCGGGAGCGCCGCACTCGTCGCCATGAATTCCTTCGAAGGGCGAGCGGCGCGGTGGACCTGCTTGGGGAGGAGCTCGCCGATGAAGACGTGCGCCTGGAGGCCGAGGGCCTACGCCTGGCCGCGGAGAGGCGCGAGCTGGAGGCCGCCGTCGCCCTCGCGCGCCATCAGCGCGACCTTGATGATGAAGAGGCGAAGGCGTCGCTGGAGGCTTCTCGGGCGGCTCGATCCCAGGCCGCTGAAGAGGCCCGGGGAGCTGACCGACGGCGAGAAGCAGTGGAAGAACGGGCTCGGGAGCTTCTGGCCCGGTGCCACTCATTAGAGGAGCAAGTGGAACTGCGTGAGGCGGCCCTTGTGTCGATGAAGGTGGCTTCCGGCGACCCGGCTGAACTTCGGAAGCGTGAGGAAGCGTTGGTGTTGGAAGCCGCCGAACGCACCCGCGAGTACGAGTGGTTGGAGACGAGGGAGCGCCTGGCGACGCAGGCGGAAGATGAGGTCACCGCACAGGAAGCGCGTGTCCTGGAGGAGGTTGGTCGTCGGGTGGCGACGGCACGCCAGGGCCTCGAGCATGAATTCGAGGGGAAGCTGGAGTTGATCCGGGTCGAGGCTGAGGGAAGAACTGCAGCCCAGAGGGCCCAACGGGATGAGGCGATGCGGCGGGCCGACGCTTCACAGGCCGCCCTTGAGGCAGCGCAAAAGGAGTCGACCGCCCTCCAGGCCGAGGTGCTTTGTGTTCGTCAGCGGGTGGAACAGGGTGAGGCCGTCGAGCGCCAGAACGCCGATGAGATACGCCAGCGGCAGGTCCTGGAGCACGTGCACGGCCCCATGCTGGCTACGCTCAGGGAGAGGGCTAACGCAGCCTTGGGCAACATCTGCGAGGCGGCCGTCGGCGAGCCGCACACGATCAACTATGCCGGCAACCTGCAGTTCTTCACCGCCGTGGTGTCGCAGCTGGAGGCGCGGTCGGTCAGGGCCGACAGGTTGGTGGAGGAGAGGAGCCGCGCCCTGCTCGAGCGCGCCTTTTCTCGTGTCTTCAGTCATGTCCAGAATATGGATCCCCACTTTGACTTTGACGCCGCCATCGCCCCAGTCCCCCAGGCCGTCCGAGGCGACCTGGCGGACTGGGTGGAAAACAACATGGACGCTCTTGTCAGGGCCTTCGCTTCGGATGACGACGACATGGTCATGTCTGCCGACGAGGACGGTGTGTTGGACGGCCCTGATGCCGCTGGCGGCGACGCAGGCAGCGAAGGCGAGTTCAGCGACGCCAGCGATGGCTCGGGAGGCGCTCCCGAGGATGCATTGGGGGATTTGTCAGACTGGCTGTGTATTGCTCCTGTCTTTTTACCCTGCATGGATAGAACTCAGGTGTTTGTCCTGATGGTCGTGAGAGCATTTTGGGAGGGGAAGGCCCTCATGTAAAACCTGTATAGATCGTATTAGCAGCTATTATATCGTGCGAGCACCCGCGCCTGGCGGCTGGCTGGTTTACCTTTGTTTCGCGCAGGCCCCGAGGCAGCCCGTGGGAGGACGTGGTGTCCTGAGCGTCCTCTAGTTGAAATCATAGGGCGCGCAAGTGTTGTCAGCGAGGGGCTTCACAGGCACTGGCCTTCTTCACAGGCTCCGGGCCTTTCCCTAAACGCGACAGCTTCACAGGCATTCACCTTCTTCACAGGCTCCGGGCCTTTTCCTAAACGCGATGGCTTCACAGGCATTCGCCTTCTTCACAGGCTCTGGGCCTTTTCCTAAACGCGATGGCTTCACAGGCATTCGCCTTCTTCACAGGCTCTGGGCCTTTTCCTAAACGCGATGGCTTCACAGGCATTTGCCTTCTTCACAGGCTCTGGGCCTTTTCCTAAACGCGATGGCTTCACAGGCATTCGCCTTCTTCACAGGCTCTGGGCCTTTTCCTAAACGCGATGGCTTCACAGGCATTCGCCTTCTTCACAGGCTCTGGGCCTTTTCCTGAAAGGGCATCCCCCGCAGGCACCGAAACGTTCTCCCGAGGAGGAGCAACAACGGCAGTCTGGGCTGCGCGCGAGCTAGGCCCGGCCCGGCTCGCGAGAGGCTCGCGAGGGGGGGGGGGGGGCAGCTATGGTGGAGCGGTAACCAGAACGCGAGAAATGGCTCAAACGAGACTAAGCACCCCTTCCCCGAACACACGCAAATCTCAAATTGGAATCCAACTTAAATCCAGCAGGGGAAAAGTTACAACCAAGGAAGAAGTCAATGAAAACAGGCAAAAGGCCGCGTCCGGCACCTAATCTAGTCTTGGACGTCTTCTCACCAGCGCGGAGCTAAGTGCTGTCCACTGGGCGTGGGAGGGAGCCCCAGGGCCTGAGGCTGGCACCCCTGAGACTCCGGGGCGTGTACAGCCCCACTCATTATTACGTGAGAGTGTCAGGGGGCGGCGAGCTTCACAAGCACTGGGCCTTCTTCATAGGTACCGGCCTTGCTTCATATCGCCAGACGAGGGCCCCGCCTTGCGCCACACTCTAGTGCCACCAACGACGACCGAAAACCAGGATGCCGCCGGTGGGGTAGAGCGGTCGCCAGCGGTTCCCCCGACGACCACGGGTCCTCCGCCAGGGGCAGGCCCTTGGGCGCCTCCCCAGCGGAGGGCCTACCTCCTAAGAACGCCTTGCTCCGAACGCCGCGGTGGTGATGTCGGATCCCTGCCTCTCTCCTCCAGCCCCCTGCGCCCTCCTCCTGAGGGGTAGGAGACTGTGGGAGCGGGGCAGCTGCTCGCTGCGGCGACCTGCACCTCCTGTGATCCATGATTAGCGTACGCCTGCTCCTGAGGAATTAGTGGTACCCGATAATTGTCGCCTCCAGCGTGGCCGGTGGAGCCGTCCCGGGGCTCCTGGAAGAGCTCAGCTTCTGGTGTCTCGTCTCCCCAGCTTGGGCTGAGAAGCGAGCCTTGTTCGCCCTCGTGAGCGTGCCCTTGGTCCATCATGTGGGGCACGTATTCTTCTGGCGCCGCCACCCCGAAGGCCGTACTGTAGTGCTCCATGTGCCACGCGGCGCTGCTTGACATGCCCACCGCGGGGTGGTAGCGTGGCTGCCCGCTGGCGCCGTGGGCTGCACCGAGCGCCACCGCCAGTCCAGCGCCGACGGGTACGCTGGTGTTGGGGTAGCCCTGAGGCCCGTGGGGGCATGCGGGGACCCCGCGCGTGCCGCCCTGGGCTTGAGACGGAAGCTGGATGCAGAAGGGGTGAGCCCCCGAAGCGACAAAGCCCAGGAGTTCGGCGACCCGCTCCAGCAGCACGTCGCGGCCGCCTTCCAGCAGCCTACACTGCAGCAGCTCTCGGGCCACTGTGAGCGCGGCCCTCGAGTTCGCTTGCTCCCGGCGGGTGTACGGTGTCATGGTCGCGGCGTGATTGGAGGCCCTTGCCGCCGACCGCGCTTGCCGCGGCGTGAGGGTTGTTGAAGCCTGTCCGCGCCGCCCGCGGCCCGCAGCGCCCTGCGGACCACGAGCTGCCTGGGGCACGGGGTCGCCCGAGGCGGGCGGCTCTGCGCGGGCGGGCCATGCCGCCCATGGATCTTGGTTGCCCGCTTGGTCGCCGGACATGGTGATGGCGGTGCGACGGGACGCGGAGCGGTAGAGAGGTGGATTCCGGCGCACCCCTACCTGGCGCGCCAAATGTCGGATTTCGGGTTCCGGCAGACCCTTAAGGTTCGAACTCTGGGGTGCGCGCGGAGATTACGCCCTCTACCTCTCCGTCTCGCAAAGATCTAAACTACTGAAAGAACATCACAAGAGACACAGGGTTTATACTAGTTCGGGCCACCATTGTGGTGTAATACCCTACTCTAGTTTGTTGTGGGTGGATTGCCTCTTGGGCTGGTGATGATGAACAATACAGGGAAGAACAGCCTCGCGAGGGTCTGTTCTTGGCTGGGGTGATGAACCGCTAGGAGGAGTTCAACCGACCTTCTCTCTCTTGTTCTCTGCTTGCTCAAATTCTAGGTTCTGCTTGCCTGATCGCCAGATGCTAGCCGCCTCTACCCTGGGGGTGGCTAGTCCTATTTATAGGCAAAGGCCCTGGGCCTCTTCCCAAATATTGAGCGGGAAGGGCGCCAACAATTGGCCAATTCGAAGGGGAACATCTGGTACACTTATCCTGACTAAAGTTGGTCCTCGCCTGCCAAAGGCCCTGTGGTGACGCCGTTCTGGGCTCCACGATGACCTCCTTCCCACCGTTGGACTGGTCTTGGTCTTGTTGCACCGAAATGGATGCCTTTGCTTGATCCTCTTGCCTGCGCTTGCCCCCTTTGCCCCAAAGAGGAAAGGGAGACGCTGCGCGGACTGGCGCCCGCCTGGCATCCTTGGTCGTCATGGCTTGCGTCATGGGCACCGCACGAGGTACCCCGCCTTGATCTCTCCGCCTCCTCGTGAGCCAGCCTGACGAGGCCGCGCCTGAGGAAGCGCCGTGTCGTCCGCCTCGTGAGGCTTGGCCCCTCGCGAGGGTCTTGGGTCTTGTGTTGATGAAGATGGGCCGTGCTGGGCCCCCTTTTGAGCCACGCCGCAGGCCGCAGGCAGGCAAGTCTGGGGACCCCCGTTCCCAGAACGCCGACAGCGTCCCTCGAGAGGAAGGACTGGAGCTGTTGGCAGAGATACATGGAGGCATATGTGGATCCCACATTGGGTCGAGAGCCCTTGCTGGCAAGGCATTCCAGCAGGGTTTCTTCTGGCCCACCGCCCTCCAGGATGCAACGACACTCGTCACCAAGTGTGAGGCGTGTCAGTTCCATTCAAGAAAGCTTCATCAACCAGCTCAAGCCCTTCAAACCATTCCTCTCTCCTGGCCCTTCTCGGTCTGGGGGCTCGACATACTGGGCCCTTTCCCCCGCGCTGTCGGGGGTTTTGAGTACTTGTACGTAGCCATCGACAAGTTCACAAAGTGGCCAGAAGTGGAGGCAGTGAGGAAGGTCACAGCTCAGTCAGCCATCAAGTTCTTCAAGGGGCTAGTGTGCCGTTACGGTGTACCCAACCGGATCATCACCGACAACGGTACACAGTTCACAAGCCGCACCTTCATGCAATATACTCAGGACCTCGGCAGCAAAGTCTGTTTCGCTTCCGTCGCTCACCCGCGGAGCAACGGGCAAGCTGAGAGGGCAAATGCTGAAGTGTTGTGAGGCTTAAGGACCAAGGCCTTTGACAAACTGCAAAAGAGCGGAAGGCGCTGGATTGATGAGTTGCCGATGGTTCTTTGGTCAATCAAGACGACACCAAATCGAGCCACCGGCCAGACACCCTTTTCCCTGGCATACGGCGCAGAAGCAGTTATCCCCACTGAACTCATATGCGGCTCACCTCGAGTGCTCTCTTATGATGATCTTGAGCAAGAGCAACTGCGGAAAGACGACGCACTGCTCCTTGAGGAAGATTGTCTTCGGGCGGCTGTGAGAGCAGCACGCTACCAGCAAGCCTTGCGCCGCTACCATAGCCGCAAGGTTCATGCCCGAAGCCTTGAGGAAGGCGACCTTGTTCTTCGACGCGTTCAATCGGCCAAGAATTCCAACAAGTTGACGCCAAAGTGGGAAGGCCCTTATCGGGTAATACGAGTCACCAGGCCTGGCGCAGTCCGCCTGGAGACCGAAGATGCCGTTCAGGTGAGCAACTCCTGGAACATCGAGCATCTTCGCAAGTTTTACCCATAAGGCGCGGCTTGTCGGGCCTCCCAGCAGGCCACCTTTTGTACAAGCATTGCTGATGATGCATGTAACCCTTTGTACAAAGCCAGGCGCAGACCCTGAGCAGAAATGAAGCGCTAGCGCCCTAAGTTATAGCATGCATGCTAGATCGAGTCTCGTCCTTGGTTAGGGTTGATAGTGCTTAGCGGCGGCTAACCCCTAGCTTAGAGGTCGAGTGTGCGTCTCTTTGCCGTTCTTTTGTCTCCCTTGGTTCGCAGGGCTCGGATATCATTGCTGGATCACTTAAGGATGAAAAAAGGGGAAGAGGGACGGACCAGCATCTGGACCCCGGCAAGCCAGTATTGCCGGGGGCTGCCAGTACAAAGATTCACCCACGGCGAACCAGAGTTGCCGGGGGCTGCAGTTTCGGATAAGTTTTTCATCCCTTATCATGCATTCTCTTATGGACTGAGGTATGTGAAACCTCGTTTCTTCCTAAAGCTACCGTGCTCCCCTAACTCTAGGCCCGAGGGCTCGTTCCTGGGGCCAGGTTTGCTCGTAGTCACGGTAGCGAAAGGACGAAACGAGGAGCCTGAACCCGCATCATCCCTGCCTCCGCCGAAAGCGTGAGAAAGGTCGAGCGACGTGGGAAGACGGCAGGGCCTGCTGCCGGGCAAGGAAGTGTCTATCTTAAAGATATCAAGGATTTGCCCCTTGACGTGGGTTCCACCCGCAAGACAAGTGACCCGGCAAGCATCCCCTTTTTCATTAAGAACATTCCACTCAGGTACAGTTCATGGAGAATGAAAAACATGAATGATGGGATTACAAGCTTTAAATTCAGCTAAGGCCCGAAGGCTTACAAACTAAAAATAGATAAGGTGCCCGTAATCCCTTTCTTGTCCCTCTCTTCAGGAGGCAGGTCAAGGAGGCGAAAAGGGCAAAAGGGGCGCCTAGACGAGCTACAGGTGGCAGAAGACACCAAAAGAACATCTCGGTGGTCGTCCGAAGGCTGGATGGTGATGGCAGCACCGGAGGCAGAGCTCGAAGACGAGGCGGCAGGATGACAGCACGCGTCGAAGGCGTCGTGCCCACGTACTCTGAGTTGACGTCCTTGCCGCCCGCCCTCTTCCTCTTTCG
Organism: Aegilops umbellulata; assembly: GCA_032464435.1. Taxonomy (NCBI): domain Eukaryota; kingdom Viridiplantae; phylum Streptophyta; class Magnoliopsida; order Poales; family Poaceae; genus Aegilops; species Aegilops umbellulata. The sequence goes on along the minus strand of CP136054.1, from coordinate 357,827,280 downwards.
CAGCCTCCCAACGCCAGCCGCCCAAGGAGACGACCCCGAGAAGTTCAAGGAGCCGGCGACACGGATGATGGGGTCGCCGGTGCCGCACGGAGCGGCGCCTGACACCTAGTCAGACCCGCCATCCTGCCGCCCTCTACCCTCGTCGTTGCTGCCGCTGTCCTCCTCGTCACTCCCGCTCGAGGAGGAGTCTTCGCTATCAGAAGAGCTCTCCACGCAGCACCTTGCCCGAGTCCCGAAGCACCCGAAGACCTTGACGGAGAGGAGACCGCCCTCCATCAGCTTAAAATGGAGGGTGAGCCCCCCCGTCAGGCGGTGGATACGGGCGAACGTCTTCCACCCTCGACCAAGATACATCACATTAGGGGCTGGGAAGTTGACGCGGACTCGCGTACCGCTGATTCCACAGCCCCTCATGTGCAGCCTCAGTGTCTCGGGCGGGTCCAGCTCCATCTCGCTTGCGAATGGAGTCGGGAGACAAAGAGGACGGCGAGGCGGTCGCCGCAGCCTGACGAAGAACTCACAAGGGTCGTCCCCAACGTGGCCCTCCATGGGGAGATGAACTGCTGGCGGAGGCGAAGCCGGCGCGCCGCCCCGTCCTCCTCTTCCCCGAGCGCCTCCGCCTCGCCCATGGCCTCGCCCTCTCCCCTTCCCCTCGCGGCTGGCTCTGCCACCGCAGGTGCAGGAGGAGGAGGGACGCGTTGTCGAGCGGCGACCCTCGTCGCCACCGTCGAAGGACCAGGGTTCCCTTTCTCAATGGTGAATGAGAGGGAGGGGAGCAGAAGCTGAAGAAGTGAGATGGAGGAATGCAGGGCACCGCCCCCCCGCTCTTTATAAAGGAGCAGGGTGGGGGCTCGACCGCCCCGTTCCACCAATAAGGACGTGAATGGCGCAGGGGACCGGGGCCGATCCGCCGCCCCAGCCCGCGACGGCCCGGCTTCCCGCCTCCACCAACTGCCACCCCGGGCGCATGGGCGCCGCGTGGCAAGCGTGCAGGACCGAAGCGATGGGTGAGGTGACTTCTCCCCGCCCCGTGACTAAAGGGAGTGGGCGCCTTGAGAGACCATGCCTCGGCCCCGCCCTGTAAATGGGCCGCGCCTCCACGCCTCCCTCCGTTTATGGGGAAGACGTGAGCCGCCCCCTTTTTTCTACGACGTGACGCATGCGTGCAGAGGCCAGCCTCACGCATGCCGCCCACGTCACGCCCGCCTCCCCATGCCACCCCACGCGCGGGAAGCATGGGAGGCGCAGCGTGCGAAGAAACTTACCCGGTAAAAATCGCCCTGCCTGCCCGCGCACCGTTCTTGGGCCTGGCCCAACAACGCGTAGCGCTCATGTGTGGCCCAGGCCCGGGGGCTCCTGTCGGTGTACAAAAAGAGGGGTACACTTTTCGTACCCCTATGACTGTGCACGGGCAGTCTGAGCCACGGGCGCTGCCGCACCGAGCCGGGAAGGGAGGTAGAACCAAGGTGAGGCCAAAGCCAAAGAGGAGCAGGACGACGCCAAGACCAAGACCACAAAGAGCCAAGGGGACGAAGCGCCCCCCCGGCAAGATCCTTGCCGGGAGGCGGTTTTTGCCAACCCGGCAAAACCCTTGGCGTGGCAGCTCGCCCCACACCTACGGAGCGGGTCACCCTTGAGTCCACTACCCCCATGGGGCAAGGATTCGGGAGGCATCCCCGTGGTGGTATGCAGATCTTTGTGAAGACATTCAAGATCAGATGCACACTTCAGAAGATGATGGTCCTTGGCGGGATCCCAGCCAAGGAGAACCACAAGGCCCCCGGCAAGAGCCTTGCCGGGGATGACAGCAGGCGCCACGGCGAGACCCTTGTCGGGACCCCGACAAGACCCTTGCCGGGGCAGCAGCAAGGCCCTTGCCAAGGACACCCGCGGGGCCACCATCGGACCCGCGCCAGTTACACCTCCACCACCGTTCGCATGCAGCTGCCGACCCAACCAGTTGGGCAGGCACCTGCGTGGCGGCATGCAGATTCTCGTGGAGACCCGCCGCTGCGCCACCTCAGCTGCCTGCCCGCCTACATGGCATCACAGGCACCGCTGGCCAGGGCGCGTGTCGACGCGGGAGAGAGCGGCGACGGACGAGACAGGGCTCTCCCCCCGCCCACGATAAAGCAAGGGCACCTAAGCAAGGCGCATTAAATGCGCCTTGTCATGTAATGCGAGGGATAACCTCGCAACACTGTACCTTTTCCACCTCCTGTGTGCCACTGTGGCAGCCCCTTTCCCTATAAAAGGAGGCCCCAGGCGACCAGGAAGAGGATTCAGCTTTTTGGAGCTCCCCACGCCCCATAGCTAGCTCAAGAACACAAACATATAATCCACCAAAGCGGGAGTAGGGTTTTACGCATCTTCGCGGCCCGAACCTGGGTTAAGGAATCGTGTACTGCCTGCTTGATCCGCTCTTCTCACGACCCCCGCGCCCCGCAACCGCAGAAAGGGATTCTCGTGATCCCATAGGTGTTGTTTCCCACCGACAGTTGCGAGGAGTTATTTGCTTTGTGTAGGTACGAGGGACTCGCGCGCAGCCTCCTACTGGATTGATACCTTGGTTCTCAAAAACTGAGGGAAATACTTACGCTACTTTGCTGCATCATCCTTTCCTCTTCGGGGAAATCCAGCGCAGTGCTCAAGAGGTAGCAAGCTGCTGCGGGTGCGCGCGCCGCTTTATTCTTGTTCTTTTCTTTCTTCCTGCATTTCAAAAAGAAGCAAGTATGGGGCGCCTGCAAGGGCGTGTAATGAATCGTGATTTCCAGGTTGCTATGTTATGTTTATCATTCTTGTATCGTGTTGTGGCATTCGTGCTTCATGTAGGTGCAGGGGAATAACTTAGCTTGGCGCACCCGAGGTAGTTTCATGCCTCGTGGTGCGGCTTCTGGGACCTGTTGATGCCTCCCAACCGCCGGCTCAGGAGCTATTGACCTCGGGAGTCGTCGTGAAGCTGCAATTTTTTTAGGTCATCCTCTGGGTGCTTATCCTTTTCTTGTGCGAGGCCTCGGCCATAGGCTGGTCATGGCCTGGTGCACCATGTCGCGGTACCCGTGGGGCACGTACTTAGGAGGGAGCGCCAAGCACGAGCTCAATCGAGGGCGCCTTGCGAAGATTAGGAGAGCCGGAGCACTTGAGCGACAGAGCTTCGGCGAGGTGTGCCCGCAGTTGGGCTAGCCCAGGTGCGCACACACCTGCCGAGTAGCCCCCGCGCGAGGCGCGCGACGGAGAGCATCGGGCAACTGCCGCCCTCCCAGGCGTAAAACAAGGGACGAGCGAAAAGGAAGAAAACGGAACGGGAAACCCACCCAAGCAATCGACAACGAACACCAGAACTCCAAATTCCATAAAAAGGGCAAACCAACTATGGAAAGCAAATGAACAGCCACGTCCGACACCTAGTCTAGTCTTCTCACCAGCGCGGAGATAAGTGCTGCCACTAGGACGTGGGAGGGAGCCCCCGATGCCCGAGGGCGGCACTCCGGAGACTCCGGGGTGTGTACAACCCCACTCATTATTACGTGAGAGTGTCAAGAGCGGAGACCTTCACAGGCACTGGGCCTTGCTTCACAGGCGCTGGGCCTTGCTTCATGGGTAGAACTTCTGGAGGTGTTGGATGTTCCAGGCGTTCTGGATGGGGACCCCGTCCTGCGTCTCCAGGTGCACGACGCCAGGCCTGGAGATGTGGGTAACCCTAAACGGGCCCTCCCACATGGGCGAGAGCTTATGTAGCCCTTCCCTGGAGAGCACCCACCTTAGGACAAGGTCGCCTACCTCGAGCGTCCCAGAGCGGATGCTGCGACAGTGATACCGTCGCAGCGCCTGCTGGTATCTTGCTGCTTGGAGCGTGGCTTCACGGCGGCGTTCCTCCCCTAGCACAAGGTCCATCCCCCGCATGGCGTCCTGCTGCGTCTCATCAAATGTTAGGACCCGCGCGAAGCGATGCTTGACCTTGTGAGGGAGAACCGCTTCTGCTCCGTAGACGAGGAAGAACAGGGTTTCGCCTGTTGGCTTGGTGGCGGTGGTGCGGATTACCACAACACAGACTGGAGTTCGTCGTGCCAGCCCCTGCCACAGGCCTCGAGCTTCTTCTTGAAGGTCCTAGTCTTGAGGCCTCTCAGGACTTCTGCGTTGGCGCGTTCAGCTTGGCCATTGCTCCTGGGGTGTGCCACCGAAGCGTAGCAGATCTGTGTTCCAAGGTTAGCACAATATGTCTTGAAAAGGTTGCTAGTGAACTGTGAGCCGTTGTTGGTGATAATGCGATTGGGGACCCCGAACTGGCTCACAAGACCCTTGATGACCTTGACCGCAGATCCGGCCGGGATGGTGCGGACGGCTTCCACCTCCACCCATTTGGTGAACTTGTTGATGGCGACGTAGAGGTAGCGGTAGCCCCCTGGCGCTCGAGGGAACGGGCCTAGGATATCCAGCCCGCAGACCGCGAATGGCGACGAGAGCGGGATGGTCTGGAGGCCCTGAGCTGGATGATGGATCTCCTTGGCGTGGAACTGGCAGGCCTTGCAGGACCTCACCAGCTCGGTCGCGTCGTTGAGTGCCGTGGGCCAGTTGAACCCGCTGCAGAACACCTTACCAACCAGGGTGCGTGACGACGAATGATGCCCGAAGTCCCCGGCGTGTATGTCAGCTAGCAGCTCGCTCCCTTGCTTCCTGGATATGCACCGCAAAGAAACGTCATTTGGCTGTTTCCTGTAAAGCTCACCGTCTTGAATGCAATATGCCGTAGCCTGCCGAGCTACATGCTCTGCCTCCTCTTCTTTCTCCGGCAACAATCCTTGCACCAGGTATGCCTTGAACTCCTCGGTCCAACACCCCTCCTAAGGCTCGAGCTCCAGGAGCAGGCGCGCCCCCGAGGTCGGGCCGCAGGAAGGGGCTCCCGAGGTCGGTGGCTGGGGGAGCTCCTCCCGAGGCGGCCCTGACCCCGAAGGCGGAGGTGCTGCCGAAGGCTTGAAGAGCCACCCCTCGAAGATGCTAGGCTCTTGGGGCTGGCGCTTGGATGCCCTTTTGGCAATGTCGTCGGCTTGCTTGTTGGTACCGCGGGGCACATGCTGCAGCTCCAGGCCTAGGAACTGCTTCTCCATTTTGCGTACCTCCGTGAGATATGCCTCCATGTGCTCGTCCCTCAGCTCATATACTTTGTTGGAGAAGTTGACGAGGAGCTGCGAGTCGCCCCTGATGGTGAGGCGCATCACCCCCAGGGCCACCGCAGCCCTAAGGCCGACGATGAGGCCTTCTGTCGGTGTACTAAAGTAGGGGTACCTTAGTACCCCAGACTTGTGCACGGGCAGTCGTAGCACCCTGCGGCAAGGCCCGCCCCGGAAGCGCCAAGAGAAGACCAAGCATTCAAGACAAGGCCCCCGGCAAGAGGAGCTTGCCGGGCCAAGAAGACAAGGCCCCCGGCAAGAGGAGCTTGCCGGGCCAAGAAGACAAGACCCCGGCAAGAGGAGCTTGCCGGGACGACTGAGCCCATGTAAGGCCATCCAAGAACAAAGTATAACGAGACAGAAGATCGAGCCCCCGACAAGAGGAGCTTGTCGGGAAGGCCGAACCCAGGCACCACAAGAGAAGCCCGCCGTGGCGCGCCAAGCACCCCGGCAAGGCCTGATAGCTGGCACGCTATCAGGCACAGGAAGACGACCCCCGCGGCAAGCCACTTGCCGCGGCAAGATCGCCACCTCAAGACTGCGCTCCAGCTCGCCCGCCCACGCGTCGCTCCGGGGCTTCCCCCGAGGGCACGTGGCGAGGCACCGCGCAGCCTGGGGCATGCGGTGGCATGCAGCCGCCATCGTGGCGAACGGTGGCGCACCTAACGGTCCGCCTCGGTGCTGTCCGGGCGACCGTGACGGGCATTTAATGCCCTTGTCCCCTACCGTCAGAAGTAGGTATGATAACACTGTGCCGCACTGTAGCACCACCGTTCCCGCACTATTACAGCTACCACCCCTTTTACACTTTTACCCCTTTCTCTTACGTTGACACCTGTCGGTGACCCCTTTGCGCTATAAAAGGAGGCCCGTGTGCAACGTAGAAGGGGTTCCGGGGTTCCGGGGTTCCGGGGTTCTGGGGTTCCGGGGTTCGGAGATTCGGCATCCAGACAGCCATACGCTCGGTGCAGCTAGCTCTCCAAGCTCCCGAGCTCCCCAGTTCAATACAACTAAGCAGGAGTAGGGTTTTACGCGTCCATCGCGGCCCGAACCTGGGTAAACCGCCCGTGTGCCCGCCTCGATCTGCTCTCTGCGCTCCCTCCGCCCCCCTCGCCGGACAACGAAAGGGGCTCCGGCCCCATAGGTGCTCGCGGGGGGACGCCAGTCCGCCCCGACATCTTTGGCGCGCCAGGTAGGGGGCGCGTCGAGGTTGTGCGGATCAGATCCTGCGTTTGCGCGAGCGCGCTCTTCGTCAGCTTCTCCGAACTCGCTAGCTTCATCAACACCATGGCCCCGAAGAAGAAGGCTTCGGAGGCCGCGGGCCCGTCCGCGTCACTCCCACCGCTACCGGAGCCAACGGTGGGCGGGGGAGACGCCGTCGGAGGGGTGGCCACCGGCGAGAACACTCGCGGAGCCACCAAATCCAAGAACAGGGCGGACGACCGAGCCTCGGCCTCCGAGGACGCGCCGCATCCGTCCCTTCAAACGACGACCCAGCAGCGCCATGCCACGGGAGGTGGCATCCGCTTGCTGGAACAAGGGCAAACAGGAGGTTCGCGGGACGCCACGGGCCCCCGTCCGGACACGGGCAAGGCGAAGGCGCCGGGGAGGGACCCCGCTCTTTCTAACATTGTTAGGAGTCCGAGCGCATCCCGCTCCTCGCGCCACTCGCCCCCGCTCCCCTCCACTCCGGCAGAAGCGCTCGCGAGAGCGCAACTGCTCCTCGACTACCCTCCAGCGGCTGGCAAGGCCGAAAGCTGGAGGGCCACCATCCAGAGCCTGATCGCCTTCGCCAACAACGACACGCCGCAGCGGCCGGCGACCTCACGGCCCCGGCAGGTCGAGAAGACGAAGGCCGACGGCGACAAGACCGCCGGAGGTGCGACCACCATGCACTCCCCGGCGCAGAAGCAGAAGACGCCGCCCCGCTGGAACAACGCCGACGACGGCTCCACAGCGTCGTCGGACCCGCGGACTCGCCGGGACCAGCGCCAAGTCCTCGACGAACGGCAGCAAGAAGACGCTCGAACAAGGATTGAGCGCCGCCGAGAAACTCGGCGGCAATCAGACCAGCGGGCTGGGAACGCTGTCGACGCGTACGCGCCCGGTGAACCAGGTGACTTACCGTACGCGGCAGGTTGCCCTGCGTTCACCCGCGAGCTGCGACGCGTCCGGTGGCCCAGCACGAAGAACTTCAAGCCCGACGTACCGGAGAAGTACGACGGCAGGACGCACCCCTCGGAGTTTCTCAGCATCTACACAATCGCTGTACAAGCTGCCGGGGGGCGCGACGAGAGGATATTGGTGAACTACTTCCCGCTCGTGCTTAAGCCGAACGTTCGTTCGTGGCTTATGCACTTGCCGGAAGGCTCCATCTCTTCCTGGGCGGATCTTTGCCATCAGTTTGTTGGCGCCTTCACAGGCGGCCACAAACCTCATGGCCAGGATAGCGACCTCCACATCCTAGCCCAGAAGGAAGGAGAACCCCTGCGCAAGTACATCCAGCGCTTCAGCCGCGTGCATCGCAACATCCCCGACGTTCACCCTGCCGCGGTTATCAGCGCGTTCCACCAGAACGTGCGTAACCGCCGCATGCGTGAAGAGATGGCCATGACCAAGATCCGGGACGTCAGCGAGCTATATGCCTTGGCTGACAAGTGTGCGCGCGCGGAGGAGGGGAGGAAACTCCCCGGGGAGGATGCTGGCGCAGGAGAAAGCGACAGTGACGACACCGCCCCGGCGAAGAGGAGCCAGCGGCGGAATAATAGGAGGAAGAACAGGAAAGAGGTGCTTGCCGTCGAGGGGTCCGGCAAGGAGGCTCCCGCCAAGCAAACGCAGGCTGGCGGCTCCAGCAAGGGGCCTGCCCCCGTGGCGGCCGCCGACAAGCAGGACGGCTCCGACAAGCAATACTGCAAGATCCACCGCACCAAGGGCCACGATCTCTCCAACTGCAAAAGCGTCGAGTACCTCGTCGTGCAGCAGAAGGCTGAGTACGAGAGGCGCGACAAGGGGAAGGCCCAGGGTGGGGGTGGCGAACCAAGCAAGAAGCGGCCGCCCGTCGGCCGGGGAGGACGCCGCGGCAAGGCCAAGCAGCGGCAAGGCGATCGGCCTCCCCGGGGCCGCGACGAGGATGAAGAAGACGACGACGAAGACGTGGAAGACGAAGATAACAGCGAGCAGGAGTTCCAGAAGGCCACGGAGGTCCTTTGCGTTGACGGCGGCGCCTCTCTGCACACCTCCCACCGCCAGCTTAAGCGGTGGGCGCGAGAGGTGAACGCAGCAGAGCCGCCCGTGGAGTCGCGCAGGCTCCTCAAATGGTCCAGCACGCCCATCATTTTCGATCTTGAGGATCACCCCGACCGCACAACCGCGGTCGGGTGCTTGCCGATGCTGGTCTCACCCACCATCCGCAACCTCAAGGTCACCAAAATGTTGGTAGACGGCGGGGCCGGGCTGAACTTGATCTCCTCCGCTGTGATCAAGAAACTCCAGATCCCAGACGGCGAGCTCGAAGAGACCGGATCCTTCCAAGGAATCAACCCGGGGAGGAGCAAGCCCAAGGGGAAGATTACTCTGCCGGTGACCTTTGGCGGCGAGCTTAACTTCAGGACTGAGCGTATCACGTTCGACGTCGCCGATATCCCGTTACCATACAATGGGATCCTCGGCCGTCCCGCTCTCGCCAAGTTCATGGCGGCTTCCCACCACGCCTACAACGTACTCAAGATGCCGGGGCCGATAAGCGTCATCACTGTCCATGGCGACAAAAAGGATGCGCTTATCTGCGCCGACAAGATCTACCGGGATGTAGCAGCCGCGGCAGAGAAGGACACACTCGCCGCTGAAGCCCCCGGGGGGAAGAAGACAAAGACCAAGCCCGGTAAGTGCTCTGGGGCCCACTCCGGCAACCGCACCTCTTCGGAGTGCCGCGCCGCCGTCGAGGACGTTCCATCGAGCTCCGACGGCAAGTACAGGAAGGGAATGACCGCTCCTCCGGCAACCAAGAAGGTGTCCGCCAAGGAGGACGGCACTGGCGGTACCTTCACCATCAGTGCCACGCTTGACAGCAAATAGGAAAGCGCGCTCGTCGCCTTCCTGCGGGCGAATGACGACGTGTTTGCATGGCAACCGTCCGACATCCCCGGTGTTCCCAGGAGGGTGATTGAGCACAAGCTCGCTGTCTGTCCTCACGCGCGACCCGTCAAGCAGAAAGTGAGAAAGCAAGCCGTGGAGCGCCAGGAATTCATCAGCGAAGAGATCAAGAAGCTAGAGGCAGCAGGCCTAGTGAGAGGTGTGATCCATCCAACGTGGCTGGCCAATCCGGTCGTCGTGCGCAAAGCCAATGGGAAGTGGAGACTGTGCATAGACTTCACCGACGTGAATAAAGCATGTCCCAAAGATCCATTTCCCTTGCCGCGCATTGACCAGATTGTTGACTCCACTGCCGGATGTGAGCTACTCTCTTTTCTTGATGCATATTCAGGCTACCACCAAGTCTTTATGGCCAAGGAAGATGAAGAGAAGACCGCATTTATCACTCCGTGCGGCACCTATTGCTTCATACGCATGCCGTTTGGACTGAAGAATGCGGGATCAACGTTTGCAAGGGTAGTGCACTCTGCTTTCGAGCCGCAGATCCATAGGAACGTGGAGGCCTACATGGATGACATCGTGGTGAAGAGCAGGAGCAAGGAAACCCTGGTCCAAGATCTGGAAGAGACATTTCAGAACTTGCGCAAGATACAGCTCAAGCTGAACCCCGAGAAGTGCGTTTTCGGAGTCCCCTCCGGCAAGCTTCTCGGGTTCTTTGTGTCACAGAGGGGGATTGAAGCTAATCCCGACAAGATCAAAGCCATCGAGCAGATCGAAGCCCCAGAGCGCGTCAAGGACGTCAGAAAGCTTGCAGGTTGTGTGGCCGCCCTCAGTCGGTTCATTTCAAGGTCTGCAGAACGCGCCCTGCCCTTCTTTAAAATCTTGAAGAAGGCAGGTCCCATGCAGTGGACTCCAGAAGCGGAGGCAGCGCTGCAAGATTTGAAAAGGTACCTATCCTCCACTCCAATACTTGTCGCACCTAGACCACAGGAGAAGTTGTTGCTATACCTAGCGGCAACCAACCAGGTGGTTAGTGCTGCGTTAGTGGCGGAGAGGGAGGCCGACGAGGAGCCTATACCACCTACAAGCGAGTCCAGCGACGAGCGGGGGGCTGCTCCAGCAAGCTCTGGCCCCGACAAGGGCCACCCTGCGCAGGAACAGGATGGAGCGCGGAAGAAGATGGTGCAGCGCCCGGTGTATTTTGTAAGTTCCCTCTTGCAGGGGGCTAGATCAAGATACTCCGGGGTGCAGAAATTGCTTTTCGGCCTCCTCATGGCCTCGAGAAAGCTGCGCCATTACTTCCAAGCGCATGAGATAACAGTAGTCACTCGCTTTCCGCTGAGGAGGATATTGCACAATCCAGAGGCAACAGGCAGGATCGTCGAGTGGGCACTGGAGCTGTCGAGCTTCGGGCTCAAGTTTGAAAGTACTTCAACCATACAGAGCCGAGCTTTGGCAGAATTCATAGCTGAGTGGACCCCGACGCCAGATGGAGAAGGCCAAGAAACAAGCGCGCCCGTACAAGGAGCAACAAGCGAGTGGGTAATGTACTTCGATGGTGCCTTTTCGCTGCAAGGCGCCGGTGCTGGCGTGGTACTCATCGCGCCCACCGGAGAGCACCTCAAGTATGTTATCCAGATGCACTTCCCAAGAGAGCAAGCTACCAACAATACTGCTGAGTATGAAGGCTTGCTCGCCGGCCTCAGGATTGCGGCCGAACTTGGGATCAGAAAGCTGATCGTGCGGGGAGATTCTCAACTGGTGGTCCGGCAAGTCAACAAGAGCTACCAGAGCCCTCTGATGGAAGCTTACGTAGATGAAGTGAGGAAGCTGGAAGAACACTTTGAAGGGCTGCAAATGGAGCACGTCGCGAGAGCTCAGAATGAGATAGCAGACGGCCTTTCGAAGTGTGCTTCGCTGAAGTTACCTGTGGAACCAGGGACCTTCTTGCTCAAGCTGACTCAACCATCCGTTACACCATCGGTTGGGCAGTCCAAGAAAAGGAAGTTGGTCTCCGGCGACTACTCGCAGGCGGACCTCCCTGAGACCGCCGCCAAGGTCCCCAAGATCAACAACCAGAACGCCGGGGGACAGCCCGCTCCTGCGGATCCCAGGATCCGTCCAGTCGAAGCCAGTGTCCCCGATAAGCCTCGCTCCAGCGAGATGATCAGCAGCCTGAACGCCGAGGGACAACCCGCTCCTGCGGATCCAAGGATCCGTCCAGTCGAAGCAGGTGTCCCCGATAAGCCTTGCTCCGGCGAGCGGATCAGCAGTCCGAACGCTGAGGAACAGTCCGCTCCTGCGGGTCCGAGGGTCCGTCCAGTGGAAGCGGAGGTTCCCGACAAGCTTTGCCCCGGCAAGCTTGCCGGGGGATCACCGGCTCCGGCTGAACCAGAGGTTCTTGCCGTAGAAGCCGGGGTCCCCGCAGCGTCCTTCATGCCTTTAGTCCTTGCCGTCGAGCCCCGGGCTCCGGCATGGGCACGGCAGATCGTCCGTTTTCTGCAAACTGGAGAACTTCCCGACGACCCAGAAGAGGTGGAGAAGATCACCAGGCAGTCAAGTATGTACCAGTTCGTGGACAACGAGCTGTACAGAAGGAGACTCAACGGTGTCAGATTGAAGTGCATCTCCAGGGAAGACGGACAGAAGCTGTTGGCAGAGATACACGGAGGCATGTGCGGCCATCACATTGGCGCAAGAGCACTTGTCGGGAAAGCCTTCCGGCAAGGGTTCTTCTGGCAAGAAGCCCTCCAAGATGCAACTGCACTAGTAACCAAGTGTGAAGCGTGCCAGTTCCATGCAAAACAGATTCATCAGCCAGCTCAAGCTCTCCAAACAATCCCTTTGTCCTGGCCCTTCTCGGTCTGGGGGCTCGATATCCTCGGCCCTTTTCCCCGAGCCGTCGGGGGCTTCGAGTACTTGTACGTCGCAATCGACAAGTTCACGAAGTGGCCAGAAGTGGAGCCAGTGAGGAAGGTGACCGCGCAGTCAGCAGTCAAGTTCTTCTGGTCGATCGTCTGCCGTTTCGGAATCCCCAACAGAGTCATCACCGACAACGGGACACAATTTACAAGTCGCGCCTTCATGCAATACGCCCAGGATCTCGGCGCCAAGGTCTGTTTCGCTTCGGTTGCTCACCCCAGGAGCAACGGTCAAGCAGAAAGGGCCAACGCTGAAGTGCTGCGCGGACTCAAGACCAGGACCTTCGACAGGCTGCACAAGTGCGGAAGAAATTGGATTGAGGAGCTGCCGGCGGCTCTTTGGTCAATCAGGACGACACCAAGTCGAGCCACCGGACAGACACCTTTTGCTCTAGTCTATGGAGCGGAAGCAGTTATCCCCACGGAACTCGTATACGGATCTCCTCGGGTGCTCGCTTATGACGAGCTCGAGCAAGAGCGGCTGCGCCAAGATGACGCGCTGCTCCTTGAGGAAGGACGTCTCCAGGCTGCGGTACGAGCCGCTCGATACCAGCAAGCCTTGCGTCGCTACCATAGCCGCAAGGTCAAGGCCAGGAGTCTCGAAGAGGGCGACCTTGTTCTTCGGCGCACTCAGTCGGCCAAGAATTCCAACAAGTTGACACCAAAGTGGGAAGGACCTTATCGGGTGAGGCAAGTCACGAGGCCTGGCGCTGTCCGCCTCGAGACCGAAGAAGGCGTACCAGTGAGCAACTCCTGGAACATAGAGCATCTTCGCAAGTTTCACCCATAAGGCGCGGTTGCCGTGACCCGCTCCGGCAACCATCGGTTTGTACAGGCCTTGCCGCTGTTGCATGTAACCCCTTGTACAAAGCCAGGCGAAGCCCCTGGCACCAGATAAAGTTGCCCTGTTAGGCGACCTTGTTCTTAGGCACGTTCAGTCGGCCAAGAATTATAACAAGTTGACGCCGAAGCAGGAAGGCCCTTGTCGGGTGGAACGAGTCGCGAGGCCCGGCGCTGTCCGCCTCAAGACCGAAGAGAGCCTACCAGTGAGCAACTCCTGGGAATATAGAGCATCTCCGCGAGTTCCGCCCACTAGGCGCGGTTGCCGTGATCCGTTCCGACAACCATCGGTTTGTACAGGCCTTGCCGCCGCTGCATGTAACCCCTTGTACAAAGCCAGGCGAAGCCCCTGGCACCAGATAAAGTTGCCCTGTTAGGCGACCTTGTTCTTAGGCACGTTCAGTCGGCCAAGAATTATAACAAGTCGACGCCGAAGCAGGAAGGCCCTTATCGGGTGAGACGAGTCGCGAGGCCCGGCGCTGTCCGCCTCAAGACCGAAGAGGGCCTACCAGTGAGCAACTCCTGGGAACATAGAGCATCTTCGCAAGTTTCGCCCATAAGGCGCGGTTGCCGTGATCCGCTCCGGCAACCACCGGTTTGTGCAGGCCTTGCCGATGTTGCATTTAAGCCCTCGTACAAAGCCAGGCGAAGCCCCTGGCCGAAGATAAAGAAGCGCTGTCGCCCTAGATTTTAGCATGCATGCTGAGTCAGAGTCTCGTCCTTGGTTAGGGTTGTCAGTTCCTAACTGTCGCTAACCCCTAACTTAGAGGTCGAGTCCGCGTCTTTTTCCCATCCTTCCCCTTTTTGGCTCACAGGAATTGAATGTCCTTGCCGGGCCGCCCGAGGACAAGGAAGAGGAGAAGGACGAGCCAACACCTGCCCCCCGGCGGGCCAGAGCCGCCGGGGGCCGCAACCTCAGATAAGTTTTTTTGCATCCCTCGTCATGCATTCTCTTATGGACTGTGGAATTTGAAAGCCTCCTTCCCTCCCGAAAAGCTACCGTGCTCTCTTAGCGGCAAGCCCCAGAGCGCGTTCCTGGGGCCCGTTGCGATAGCAGCCGCGGCAGCAAGGGGGAGGGAAGCGAGGGGCCGGAACCCACCTGCTCCCCGCCTCCGCCGAGGGCGTGAGAAAGGCCGAGCAGTGCGGGGGATCGGCTGGGCGTATTGCCGGGCGAGAAACTGTCTATCTTAACGATGTAAAGGATTCGTTCCCTACCGCGGTTTCCACCCGCGAGACAAATGATCCGGCAAACATCCCCTTTTCATTAAAAACATTCCACTCAGGTACAGTTCAGAGAGAATGAAAAACATGAAAAGAGGGATTACAAGGCTTAAACGCAACTAAGGCCCAAAGGCTTACGAGCTGAAAAGAGATAAGGTGCCCGTAATCCCTTTCTTGTCTCTCTCCCCAGGAGGTAGGGCAAGTAGGCGAAGAGGGCGAAAGGGGCACCTAGATGAGCTACAGGTGGCAGAAGGCACCAAGAGAAGATCCGGGGGCTCCGCCCGGGGGTCTCCGGAGGCTGAAGAAGACGGAGGCGCCGGAGGCAGAGCTGGAAGATGAGGCAGCGGCCTTGCCGCCAGCCTCTTCCTCTTCCGCAGCCTCGCCACTCCGGCCGCCCGAGGAGATCAAGCCCCCCGGCAAGAGGAGCTTGCCGGGCCGAAGAGAAGACCCCGGTGGTCGTCACCGAGAGCAAGGGTGATGACGGCGTCTGGGGCGCATCTGGAACACGAGGCGCCGGAGCGTCAGCCAGCTGTCGAAGTCGGCCCGTACTCCGACTTCGCGGCCTTCGACGTCCGCCCTCTGTCCTCCTCAGCAGCCCCCCCTACGCCAGTCGCCCAAGGAGACGACCCCGGGGAGTTCACGGAGCCCGGCGCGGTCGATGGGGCCGCCGGCGCCACCCGGAGCTGCGGCCGACGCCTAGTCGTACCCGTCATCCCGGCGGCTGCTCCCCTCGTCGTCGCTGTCGCTCCCCTCCTCGTCACTCTCGCTCGAGGAGGAGCCTTCGCTGTCGGAGGAGCTATCTTCGCAGCACCGGGCCCGGATACCGAAGCCCCAGAAGGCCTTGACGGAGAGGAGGTCCTCCCCCACTAGCTTGAAGTGGAGGGTGAACCCCTCCGTCAAGCTGTGTATCCGGGCGAACGTCTTCCACCCGCGGCCCAGACACACCATGCCGGGGGCTCGGGACTCGACGTGGACTCGCGTCCCGCTGATCCCACAGCCCCTCATGCACAGGTTTAGCGTCTCAGGCTGCTCCACCTCCAACACGTTCGCGAATGGAGCGGGAAGCCGGAGGTGGCGACGAGGCGCCCGGCGCAGCCTGATAATGAACTCACAGGGGTCGTCCCCGAGATGGACCGCGGGAAGGAACAGAGCCGCTGGCGGGGGCAAGGGCGGCGCACCGATCCGTCCGCCCCGAGCGCCTCGGCCCCGTCCACGACCTCGTCCGCGACCTCGCCCTCTCCCTCTTCCCCCGACGATCGGCTCTGCCGCCGCGGGCGCAAGGGGAGGAGGGGCGCGTTGCCGAGCAGACACCCTCGCGGCAACCGAAGAAGAACCAGGGTTCCCCCCCTCCATCGCAGATGGGGGAAGGAAACCAGAAGCAGAAGGAGGAAGGAGATGGAGTGCGTATTTCCGTCGCCCCCTCTCGCTCCTTATAAAGGAGCGGAGTGGGACCGCGGCCGCCCCGCTCCTCCAATAGAAGCGGAGGAAGGGCAGGCGACTGGGGCCGACCCACTGCATCGGCCCGCGCCGGCCCGACTCCCTGCCTCCGCCGCCGCGACTCCGAGTGCATGAGGACCGCGTGGTGGGCGCGCAGAACCGAGGCGACCGGTGGGACGACCTCTCCCCATCCCGTGACTATGGGGAACGGACGCCTCGAAAACCGCGCCCCACCCCCGTTCATTTATTGAGCCGCGCCTCCGCACCTCCCTCCACTTAAAGAGGGAACGGGCGTTTTCGCCCCCACGACGCCGCGGTAAGCGCGCGCCGCCTGGGGAAGGCGCGGCGGATGCGGAGTTAAGGAGCAGCGCGACCAAGGCCATGCGTTCCCGCGCACCGTTAGGGCCTGGCCCAACGACGCTCGGCACCGTGCGTGGCCCAGGCCCGGGGGCTCCTGTCGGTGTACTAAAGTAGGGGTACCTTAGTACCCCAGACTTGTGCACGGGTAGTCGTAGCACCCTGCGGCAAGGCCCGCCCCGGAAGCGCCAAGAGAAGACCAAGCATTCAAGACAAGGCCCCCGGCAAGAGGAGCTTGCCGGGCCAAGAAGACAAGGCCCCCGGCAAGAGGAGCTTGCCGGGCCAAGAAGACAAGACCCCGGCAAGAGGAGCTTGCCGGGACGACTGAGCCCATGTAAGGCCATCCAAGAACAAAGTATAACGAGACAGAAGATCGAGCCCCCGACAAGAGGAGCTTGTCGGGAAGGCCGAACCCAGGCACCACAAGAGAAGCCCGCCGTGGCGCGCCAAGCGCCCCGGCAAGGCCTGATAGCTGGCACGCTATCAGGCACAGGAAGACGACCCCCGCGGCAAGCCACTTGCCGCGGCAAGATCGCCACCTCAAGACTGCGCTCCAGCTCGCCCGCCCACGCGTCGCTCCGGGGCTTCCCCCGAGGGCACGTGGCGAGGCACCGCGCAGCCTGGGGCATGCGGTGGCATGCAGCCGCCATCGTGGCGAACGGTGGCGCACCTAACGGTCCGCCTCGGTGCTGTCCGGGCGACCGTGACGGGCATTTAATGCCCTTGTCCCCTACCGTCAGAAGTAGGTATGATAACACTGTGCCGCACTGTAGCACCACCGTTCCCGCACTATTACAGCTACCACCCCTTTTACACTTTTACCCCTTTCTCTTACGTTGACACCTGTCGGTGACCCCTTTGCGCTATAAAAGGAGGCCCGTGTGCAACGTAGAAGGGGTTCCGGGGTTCCGGGGTTCGGAGATTCGGCATCCAGACAGCCATACGCTCGGTGCAGCTAGCTCTCCAAGCTCCCGAGCTCCCCAGTTCAATACAACTAAGCAGGAGTAGGGTTTTACGCGTCCATCGCGGCCCGAACCTGGGTAAACCGCCCGTGTGCCCGCCTCGATCTGCTCTCTGCGCTCCCTCCGCCCCCCTCGCCGGACAACGAAAGGGGCTCCGGCCCCATAGGTGCTCGCGGGGGGACGCCAGTCCGCCCCGACACCTTCATATTCCGTGATGTTGTTGGAGACTTTCTCGCCTTGCTGGAAGCAGAGCTGCACCGCGTAGTAGAGCTTTTCCCGAGTGGGCGAGATGAGCACCGCTCCAGCCCCCGCGCCTTGGCGTGCGAACGCGCCGTCGAAATACATGACCCAGCCCTTTGGCACTTCGTCTCCTGGCGAGAGGGATCGGTCCTCGCCTGCTTCAAGCTCCGGGGTGTCGGTCCATTCCGCCACGAAGTCGGCGAGCGCGGCTCCCTTGATGACCCTGGTTGTGCTGAACTCCAGTCGGAATGCTTGCAGCTCGATGTTCCATCACTACTAGGAAAAGGGCTATAGATGGGATGGACACTAATGGTGCACTGTACATGTGGTGCGCCATTAGTAAATACTAATGGCGCACCATGTGTTGGTGCGCCATTAGTGTGCAAATACTAATGGCGCACCACATCCCACGGTGCGCCATTAGTAATTTTTTTTAATTTTTTCAAAACTACTAATGGCGCACCGTGAGAGTGGTGCGCCATTACTAACTTGACATAGTAATGGCGCACCACATCCACCGTGCGCCATTAGTAGTTTTGAAAAAAAATAAAAAAAAATTAAAAAATTTGTTAGTAATGGCGCACCTGTGGACAGTGCGCCATTACACTGTCCACAGGTGGACTGCCTTTTCAGTTTAAAAAAAAATAAAAGAAAATAATAAAAATGTCAAAAAATAAAAGAAAATAAGTTTCCCATGTGAAATGTGGTCTAGTTGTTGGGAAAATTTACAAATATGAATTTCGACTTTATTTGCAAAATCTCTCTGGAAATTTGTAAAATGGCCATAACTTTTACATACGAACTCGGATTAAAAAGTTTTTTATATGAAAAAACATCTACTCGAAAAGTTACATCCAAATTTAACGCGGGGGGGGGGGGGGGGTACCCCGTTAAACATTTTCAAAATCCCCAAAAACCTAACAGAAAAAAGTTACGGGGCTTTCAAGATCTAGAGGCAAAAAAATCCAATTTTTTTTTATAAAAATTGGTTTTGAATTGTTTTTCAAAAAATGATACGTAATATGACTGGGAAGTTTGAAGTATTTTTCAAAATTTCATCATAGTCATGAACATGAACAAAGTCCTAGACATCAACAAGGTATAATAGGATTGATATGCTAGATATATCAACAAGTGCCTGTGAAGTGAGCTGTTGCTGGGGCTGGATAGAACTCTGAAGTTAAGCGTGCTTGGGCTGGAGTAGTGTGAGGATGGGTGACTTTCGGGAAGTTTGACCACGGAGTGCGATTTGACCTGAGATTAAGTATATTGACTCGAGATTAAGCCATATTGACCTGAGATTAAGAAAAAAACGGAAAAAAATTGATTTTTTTTATTTTTTTTTTAAAAAATTCTGAAAAATAATTTTTAAAAAATGTTACTAATGGCGCACTTCCATGTGGTGCGCCATTAGTATACCAGATACTAATGGCGCACCGTGGGCTATACTAATGGCGCACCGCGTGGTGCGCCATTAGTATACCAGATACTAATGGCGCACCAGTGGTGCGCCATTAGTAAAAAATACTAGTGGCGTGCTACTAATGGCGCACCGGTAGTGCGTCATTAGTAGGCAAAACCGGTGCGCCATTAGTAGGCCTTTTCCTAGTAGTGCATTCAGCGACTCTCCCTGCGGTGTTGGGGCTGCGGAGCACCCTCTCCAACGAGTAGGCCGAGGCGACCTTGATTGGGTGACCTTGGAAGTAGTGGCGTGATACGTCTCCAAGGTATCTATAATTTTTGATTGTTCCATGCTATTATATTATCTGTTTTGGATGTTTAATAGGCCTTATTATACACTTTTATATTATTTTTGGGACTAACCTACTAACCAAAGGCCTAGTGCAAATTGCTGTTTTTTTGCCTATTTCAGTGTTTCACAGAAAAGGAATATCAAACGGAATCCAAATGGAATGAAACCTTCGGGAGAGTGATTTTTGGAACAAACGCAATCCAGGAGACTTGGAGTGGACGTCAAGAAAGAAACAAGGAGGCCACGAGGAAGGGAGGCGCGCCCAGGGGGCAGGCGCGCCCCCACCCTCATGGGCCCCTCGTGGCTCCCGTGACCGACTTCTTTCGCCTATATATACTCATATACCCCCAAAAACATCCGAGAGCACCACGAAACCCTATTTCCACCGCCACAACCTTTTGTACCCATGAGATCCCATCTTGGAGCCTTTTCCGGTGCTCCGCCGGAGGGGGAATCGATCACGGAGGGCTTCTACATCAACACCATAGCCTCTCCGATGATGTGTGAGTAGTTTACCATAGACCTTCGGGTCCATAGTTATTAGCTAGATGGCTTCTTCTCTCTCTTTGGATCTCAATACAAAGTTCTCCTCGATCTTCTTGGAGATCTATTTGATGTAATTCTTTTTGCGGTGTGTTTGTCGAGATCCGATGAATTGTGGGTTTATGATCAAGATTATCTATGAACAATATTTGAATCTTCTCTGAATTCTTTTATGTATGATTTGTTATCTTTGCAAGTCTCTTAGAATTATCAGTTTGGTTTGGCCTACTAGATTGATCTTTCTTGCAATGGGAAAAGTTCTTAGCTTTGGGTTCAATCTTGCGGTGTCCTTTCCCAGTGACAGTAGGGGCAGCAAGGCACGCATTGTATTGTTGCCATCGAGGATAAAAAGATGGGGTTTATATCATGTTGCTTGAGTTTATCCCTCTACATCATGTCATCTTGCCTAATGCGTTACTCTGTTCTTATGAACTTAATACTCTAGATGCATGCTGGATAGCGGTCGGTGTGTGGAGTAGTAGTAGTAGATGCAGAATCGTTTCGGTCTACTTGTCGCGGACGTGATGCCTATATACATGATCATGCCTAGATATTCTCATAACTATGCACTTTTTTTTATCAATTGCTCGATAGTAATTTGTTCACCCACCGTAATACTTATGCTATCTTGAGAGAAGCCACTAGTGAAACCTATGGCCCCCGGGTCTATTTCCCATCATATAAGTTTCCAATCTATTTTACTTTGCAATCATTACTTTCAACCTATATCATAAAAAATACAAAAAATATTTATCTTATTATCTCTATCAGATCTCACTTTTGCAAGTGGCCGTGAAGGGATTGACAACCCCTTTATCGCATTGGTTGCAAGGTTGTTATTTGTTTGTGTAGGTACGAGGCGACATGTGTGTAGTCTCCTACTGGATTGATACCTTGGTTCTCAAAAACTGAGGGAAATACTTACGCTACTTTGTTGCATCACCCTTTCCTCTTCAAGGGAAAACCAACGCAGTGCTCAAGAGGTAGCAAGAAGGATTTCTGGCACCGTTGCCGGGGAGATCTATGCCAACTCAAGTCAAGTCAATACATACCAAGTACCCATCACAAACTCTTATCCCTCACATTACATTATTTGCCATTTGCCTCTTGTTTTCCTCTCCCCCACTTCACCCTTGCCGCTTTATTCACCCTCTTTTTCCATTCGCCTTTTTTTCCGCTTGCTTCTTGTGTGGTTTTGTGTTGGATTGTTTGTCACGATGGCTCAAGATAATACTAAATTGTGTGATTTTTCCAATACCAACAACAATGATTTTCTTAGCACTCTGATTGCTCCTATTACCAATGCTGAATCTTGTGAGATTAATGCTGCCTTACTGAATCTTGTCATGAAAGATCAATTCTCTGGCCTTCCTAGTGAAGATGCCGCCACACATCTAAACAACTTTGTTGATTTGTGTGATATGCAAAAGAAGAAACATGTGGATAATGATATTGTTAAATTGAAGCTATTTTGGTTTTCGCTTAGAGATCGTGCTAAAACTTGGTTTCCGTCTTTGCCTAAAAATAGTATTGATTCTTGGAATAAGGGCAAAGATGCTTTTATCTCTAAGTATTTTCCTCCCGCTAAGATCATCTCTCTTAGAAACAATATTATGAATTTAAGAAACTTGATCATGAACATGTTGCGCAAGCTTGGGAGATTATGAAATTAATGATACGTAATTGCCCTACACATGGTTTGAATTTATGGATGATTATACAAAAATTTTAGGCCAGATTGAATTTTGCTTCTAGAAATCTTTTAGATTCGGCCGTAGGAGGCACTTTTATGGAAATCACTTTAGGAGAAGCTACTAAACTCCTAGATAATATTATGGTTAATTATTCTCAATGGCACACCGAAAGATCTACTAGTAAAATGGATCATGCGATAGAAGAGATTAATGTTTTGAGTGGAAAGACGGATGAACTTATGAAATTGTTTGCTAATAAGAGTGCTTCTTCTGATCCTAATGATATGCCTTTGTCGGCTTTGATTGAGAATAATAATGAATCTATGGATGTGAATTTTGTTGGTAGGAACAATTTTGGTAACAACGCTTATAGAGGAAACTTTAATCCTAGACCCTTTCCTAGTAATTCCTCTAATAATTATGGTAATTCCTACAACAACTCTTATGGAAATTTTAATAAGTTGCCCTCTGATTTTGAGACTAGTGTTAAAGAATTTATGATTTCTTAAAAGAATTTCAATGCTTTCCTTGAAGAAAAATTGCCTAAGATTGATGAGTTGGCTAGGAACGTGGATAGAATTTATCTTGATGTTGATTCTTTGAAACTTAGATCTATTCCACCTAATCATGATATCAATGAGTCTCTCAAATGTATGAGAATTTCTATTGATGAGTGCAAGGAAAGAACCGCTAGGATACGTGCTAAGAAAGATTGCTTTGTAAAAGCGTGTTCTTTTAGTTTTCATGATAATAGGGATGAAGATCTAAAAGTGATTGATGTGTCTCCTATTAAATCCTTGTTTTGCAATATGAATCTTGATTATGATGGGACTGGAGATGAGTCAACTTTAGTTAAAAGGCGTACCAATGATTCAGAGTTTTTAGATCTTGATGCAAAAATTGGTAAAAGTGGGATTGAAGAGGTCAAAACTTTACATAGCAATGAACCCACTATTTTGGATTTCAATTATGGTAATTGTTCTTTAATATATTGTATTTCCTTGTTGCAATCAGTGTTAAACTCTCCTCATGCTTATAGTCAAAATAAAGCTTTTACCAAACATATCGTTGATGCTTTAATGCAATCTTATGAAGAAAAGCTTGAGTTAGAAGTTTCTATCCCTACAAAACTTTATGATGAGTGGGAACCTACTATTAAAATTAAGATTAAAGATCACGAATGCTATGCTTTATGTGATTTGGGTGCTAGTGTTTCCACGATTCCAAAAACTTTGCGTGATGTGTTAGGTTTCCGTGAATTTGATGATTGTTTCTTAAACTTGCATCTTGCGGATTCCACCATTAAGAAACCTATGGGAAGGATTAATGATGTTCTTATTGTTGCAAATAGGAATTATGTGCCCTTAGATTTCATTGTTCTTGATATAGATTGCAATCCTACATGTCCTATTATTCTTGGTAGACCTTTCCTTAGAACGATTGGTGCAATTATTGATATGAAAAAAAAGGAAATATTAGATTCCAATTTCTGTTAAGGAAAGGCATGGAACACTTTCCTAGAAAGAAAATTAAATTACCTTATGAATCTGTTATGAGAGCCACTTACGGATTGCATACCAAAGATGATAATACCTAGATCTATCCTTGCCTTTATGCCTAGCTAGGGGCGTTAAACGATAGCGCTTGTTGGAAGACAACCCAATTTTATTTTTGTTTCTTGGTTTTTGGTTCTATTTAGTAATAAATAATTCATCTAACTTCTGTTACGATGTGCTTTTGTGTTTTAATTAGTGTTTGTGCCAAGTAGAACCTTTGGGAAGACTTGGGTGAAGTCTTTATGATCTTGTTGTAAAAAACAGAAACTTTAGCGCTCACGAGATTAGCTGCCATTTTTTACTGGAGAGCGATTTTAGGTTGATTATTTTTTAAGATGATTAATAGATAAATTCCTCACGTCCACCAATTTATTTCAGAATTTTTGGAGTTCCATAAGTATACGTTTGATACAGATTACTACAGACTATTCTGTTTTTGACAGATTCTATTTTTCGTGTGTTGTTTGCTTATTTTGATGAATCTATGGCTAGTATCCGGGGTATGAACTATAGACAAGTTGGAATACAGTAGGTTTAACACCAATATAAATAAATAATGATTTCATTATAGTACCTTGAAGTGGTGGTTTGTTTTCTTTCGCTAACGGAGCTCATTAGATTTTGTGTTGAGTTTTGTGTTGTGAAGTTTTCAAGTTTTGGGTAAAGATTTGATGGGTTATGGAATAAGGAGTAGAAAGAGCCTAAGCTTGGGGTTTCCCAAGGAACCCAAAGGTAAAAGTAAAGGACAACCAAAATCCTAAGCTTGGGGATGCCCCGGAAGGCATCCCCTCTTTCGTGTTCGTCTATCGGTAACTTTACTTGAGGCTATATTTTTGTTCACCACAAGATATATGTTTTGCTTGGAGCGTCTTGTATGATTTGAGTCTTTGCCTTTTAGTTTACCACAATCATCCTTGCTGTACACACCTTTTGGGAGAGACACACATGAATCAAAATTTATTAGAATACTCTATGTGCTTCACTTATATCTTTTTAGCTAGATAATTTTGCTCTAGTGCTTCAGTTATATCTTTTTAGAGCACGGTGGTGGTTTTATTTTATAGAAATAATTGATCTCTCATGCTTCACTTATATTATTTTGAGAGTCTTTTAGAACAGCATGGTAGTTTGCTTTGACTATAAAATTAGTCCAAATATGATGAACATCCAAGATAGGTATAATAAAAACTATCATATAAAGTGCATCGAATACTATGAGAAGTTTGATACTTGATAATTGTTTTGAGATATGAAGATGGTGATATTAGAGTCATGCTAGTTGAGTAGTTGTGAATTTGAGAAATACTTGTTCTAAAGTTGGTGATTCCCGTAGCATGCACGTATGGTGAACCGTTATGTGATGAAGTCGGAGCATGATTTATTTATTGATTGTCTTCCTTATGAGTGGCGGTCGAGGACGAGCGATGGTCTTTTCCTGCAAAGCTATCCCCCTAGGAGCATGCGCCTAGTACTTCGTTTTGATAACTAATAGATTTTTGCAATAATTATGTGAGTTCTTTATGACTAATGTTGAGTCCATGGATTATACACACTCTCACCCTTCCACCATTGCTAGCCTGTCTAATACCGCGCACTTTTCGCCGGTATCATACACCCACCATATAACTTCCTCAAAACAGCCACCATACCTACCTATTATGGCATTTCCATAGCCATTCCGAGATATATTGCATGCAACTTACCACCGTTCCGTTTATTATGACACGTTCCATCATTGTCATATTGCTTTGCATGATCATGTAGTTGACATCGTCACTACAAAAAAAAGACACATCCGTGACATTTTGGGCCGAACGAATTTTTTTTCTGTCTTACATATGACACTTCTATGATGATAATTGTGACAAAACCCGGTATCATCATAGATGTGGTGGGCTCCTACTTCTATGGCAAAAAATCATGACAGAAAATGGGCTTTTCATCCTGGGCCGGAGACGTAGCTGCATGACATTCTTTGGACCATCCATGACGGAAAAAACCGTGGTAGAAGCGAGGGCGTGGAAAATATCGGGGAGTCCCCGGTTACGGTGGGTGGTCGGGGGCCGAGCGATGCGCATTTCTCTCGTACATACACGCGTGTGTGCGAGGCGTTGGGCTATAAATAAACCCGAGCGATTGCACTGTAGGCTACACGTTACTGAACCCGACCGATCGATCGATGTCTGTTAACTGAACCTGATCGAGCAATTCCTTCGCTACTGCTGCTAACTGAAGCCGATCGATGTTGCCTCTAGATGAACAGTGAGCGTTGCGGGGGAGGGGGGGGGGTTGGATGAACAGTTCCCGGTGGGGGTGGATGAACAGGACCCCGTGGTGTTGCCTCTGGATGAACAGTACCCCGATCGATCGAGCCGGTTGGGACTGGATGAACAGGACCCCGTGGAGGGCTGGATGAATAGGACCACCCCGTGGAGGGCAGGATGAACAGTAGCCCGTGGAGGGGTGGTTGAACAGGAGCCCGTGGAGAGGGCTGGTTGAACAGTAGCCGGTGGAGTAGCGCGCGGTGGAGGCTGGATGAACAGGAGCCCGTGGATGAACAGTCGCAGGTGGAGGCTGGAGGAGGTCGACGGTGGATGAACAGTAGCCCGTGGAGGCTGGAGGGGGTCGACAGTGGAGATGAACAGTATCCCGTGGAGTCCCGTTTTGCAGTATGCCACACCCCTCCCGATGAACAGGACCCTGTTTCGACCGTAGTGCTCCAACACAAGTCTATTTCCTCCGTTTTGCGGTATGCCACACCCGTCCCGATCAACAGGACCCCTGTTTCGACTGTAGGAGGTTTGTTTCCTCGGTTTTGCGGTACGCCAGACCCCTCCCGATGAATATGAGCCCGTTTTGAACGTGGCCGATCGAACACAAGGCTGTTTCCTCTGTTCTGCGGTACGCCAGGCCTCATTTCCATCGCCTGTTCCAACCAAGCCCTCCCGATGAACACGACCACGCATTCCGTTGCCTCCCCATGAACACGACGACGATGCTGTTTCTCTGTTCCGACCCAGCCATGTACATGAGCCCTGGCTGTACGTATGCGCGAGTAGGCGTTCGAGACCCTGCCCGTATGTACACATACGTGGCCGTATTTTCTTTCTTGCACCCTGGCCGCTGTACGTACGTGTACATGCTACGTGCGCGCCTCTACATCGACTAGTATATATGTACGTACACGTTCGTGACCAGAAGGACAACGCTACGTACGCTTCGACCAGGTGGGTCCCGACTGTCAGGCACTTCCTTGCGTGCGAAGATGTAGATGGTGGGTCCCAGCAGTCAGGGGAAACGTTTTTTGCAAAATACAGTGGCCCGTCCGGTGGGTCCCAACTGTCCGGTGGAGGAAACATTATTTTCCGCGTAATAAGGAGGCACTTCCTTGCTGCGGATGTGGACCCAGCTGTCAGCCTCTCCACGTACAGTCCACATCCGATGGAAGTCGTTCCTTGACCACGTTGACCAGGCTGCGCCGAGAGCACCAGGGCGGTGGACGACGGCGAGGCCTAGGAAGGGGACGACGGGGAGCCGGGGAAGACGCGGCAGTGGAAGCCCGCGCGGAGAGGAGTACAAGGGTTCACTGGTTCGGCTGCGGTGTGAGGCTGCCGTCGCTGCAGGGCCTGGCCAGCGGTGTGAATAATAGGGGGCGGTGAGGCCTCCGTGGCTGCACAGTCGGCCACGGGAGGCAGGAGCATGCAGCACAACCGACGCTGCTTTGGGCGGCTGGAGCAAGAAGACCAGAGGTTGAAGAAGCACTACGGCTGTTGGATGGACATCGTACGGTCACTCGAGCTAGAATCGTTCATATTGACTAAAGTTGACAAAGGCCCCCATCCCAGTCAACTTAGTAGGTCCACAAGTCAGCCTCCCACCATGGTGGGTCCCAGCTAGCAGAGGGAGTATTCTTTTTTTTGTGTGTAATAAGGAGGCACTTCCGGTGGGTCCGAGCTGACAGCGGGGGGAACGTTTTTTTCGCGAAATACGCTGGCCCGTCCGGTGGGTCCCAGAAGTCAGGGGGGAAATGTTTTTTTCGCAAAAGAAGGTGGCCCGTCCGATGGGTCCCTGCTGTCAGGTGGAGGAATAATTATTTTGCGTGTAATAAGGAGGCACTTCCTTGCGGCCGCCTGGACCCAGCTGTCAGCCTCTCCACGTACAGTACTCTTCCGATGGAAGTCGGTCGTTGACCACGTTGACCACGCCGCGCCAAGAGCACCAGAGCGGTGGACGACGACGAGGACTAGGAAGGGGATGACTTGGAGCCGGGGAAGACGCAGCAGTGGATGCCCACGCGAAGAGGAGTACGAGGGTTCACTGGTTCGGCTGCGGTGTGAGGCTGCTGTCGCCGCAGAATAACAGGGGGTGTGGGTGAGTAGAGGGATGGCCTGGCCAGCGGTGGGAGTAGTAGGGGGCGGTGAGGCCTCCGCGGCATCACAGCCGGCCACGGGAGGCAGGAGCACGCGGCACGGCCGGCGCTGGTTTGGGCGGCTGGAGCAAGAAGACCAGAGGTTGAAGAAGCACTACGGCCGTTGGATGAACATCGTACGGTAACAGGAGCTAGAATGGTTCATATTGACTAAGTTGACAAAGCCCTCCGTCCCCGTCAACTTGGTAGGCCCACAAGCCAGCCTCCCACTATGCTGGGTTCCAGCTGGCAGGGGGAATATTCATTTTTTTGTGCGTAATAAGGAGGCACTTCCTTGCGTGCGAAGATAGCTGGTGGGTCCGACTTGTCAGCGGGGGCACGTTATTTTCGCGAAATACAGAGGCCCTTCCGGTGGGTCCCAGATGTTAGGTGGAGGAATCATTATTTTGCGCGTAATAAGGAGGCATTTCCTTGTGTGCGGCCGTGGATCCAGCTGTCAGCCTCTCCACGCATAGTCTACTTCCGATGGTGTCGTTCGTTGACCACGTTGACCATGCCGTGCCGAGCGCATCCAAGGTGGTGGACGACGGCGAGGCTCCGGACAGCAACGAGCCGGAGATGGGAAGACGCGGGAGTAGAGTCGCAGACGGAGAGGTGTACGAGGGTTAACGGTTCTAGTGCGGTGTGGTTCGGCAGTCGGTGGATAAGAACAGGAGGTGTGGATGGGTGGAGGGATGGCCTGGCCAACGGTGGAGTAGCGCTTCATAGCGAAGCGTGCTAAGCAGAGCTGCTAGCAGCAGAAGGCGGGAGGTGGTCCCGGCGGCGCTGGAGGAAGAAGACGAGATATTGAAGATGGATGCCGGTCGTTGGATGTAAAAACAACGGCTAACATGTCAGAATGATTTGTTGACTAAATTGACAACGACTTGTGTTGGCTTCGACCTATTGGCCGACATTTCAGCCTCCAAAAATGTGGCACGTATTCAACCCATTTTTCAGAATTTACAGTCTTTTTTTTGCGCGGTAGAATTTACAGTCAATTTGATCTTTTTTTTTGAATTACAGCCATTAGATGGGCTGGGTGAACAAATAATGTAGTGTCCGTTTATTTTATTTCCTAAAAAATTACAGACCATTTGCACTTTCTCGAAATACATGATTTTGCTGGGCTGATTCTAATTATAATGTTGGGTTGGGCCAACAATGTTATCAAAAAATAAAAAGGGGCTGAGCATTTTGTTATAAATATATTTAAATAATAAGTGATATTATTACATTCGTCCTTAAATCTTACCAAGCTTTTGTACACAATCTCTAGGATTTTCGTGCCAAAACAATCCCGGATTTTATTTGTTAAGAAATTATTTTTATAAGTTAATAAGATGTGGGATATTGTTTTCTTACATATGTAAGTATCTGTTAAATATATGATGACAATAAAAATAATATATAATAACATATAAAATAATTTTTTTAGAAAAACAGGGAGCATCTCCCCGGTTCCATTGCTGAGAATGAAACCACAACATATTCTGATACAGCAGCTCAAAGAGCAGTTCGAAAGCAAAGGTAGAAAAGCTACAAACTAGGGGGGGGGGGGTGGATGAACAAGTTCTCTGAATAACACAAATCACCCGAGCGGTGCCAAAGGCAGAGCGGATAGAGCACTCAAATGACACAAGGAGGGTCCAGTGAAGCCTTCATGGTCTTCAGCCGAGGAGCCGTGTCAGCCTGCGGCGACCAGTAAGCAAGCGGAGACATCGGTCTGGAAGGCATAGCATGGTGGATGTCCCTCTTTTTCGGCGCCAGGTGCCCATCATCTTCATCAGAGATCTTGAGACGAGCCCACGGGTCCAGCCCCAGAGCAGGTCGAGCCTTGTTCAGCCACAAGTGATCGCCAACGGTTTCTGGAGGGATCTTGTTAGGGTTTCCAAGAAGCTCATCAACTTGTCCTTGTCCGATCCGGAGGAGAGAATTGCCCAGTTCCTCACCATGTTCCTGATCAACCTCAAGACCCGCGGAATGGAAATCCAGGAGGTGTTAGTGAAAATCATAGCATTTCTATATTTCCAGAGGTACCAAAGGACAACTGAGCTAACAATGTTTAAAACTAAGCACTTTTTGGTAGCAATCCAGAATCTGGCGACAGATTCGAAGGATGAGCCAATCTGACTAGAGAAATATTCCTCAATGTGGGCCCAGAGATGTTTAGCAACTATACATTCAAAAAATAGGTGAGAATAAGACTCTTGTTCGAAGCAGTAAACACAATCAAGGGGTTTGATGATGTGTCTCTTCCTAAGGTTATCCCTAGTCATCAATTTGTTTTTGGAGAGAAGCCAGAGAAATACATGAATTTTAGGGGGAACTCTCAATTTCCAGACAGCAGGGATAAACACGGGTTGAACCCCTCTAAAGTTGATAACATGATAGAGGGAGCTGGAGGAATACTTCCCCTTATTGTCCAGCTGCCAAATCAGGGCATCCGGCTCGGCGGTAAAGGTAATGCTTTTGGCAATTTCCTCCAACTGGAACCATTCTTCCATGAGACTATCACTAAAGTTCCTTCTAAAAGAGAGTTTTAGGCATTGACCGTCCCAAACTTCATTGACACTTGTTAAGCTCATTGCAGACAGAGTAAATAGGCCAAAATTAGACTGCTAGGGGGGCTGTGCCAAACCAAGTATCTTCCCAGAACCTGGTTCTGCTCCCATCCCCTATGTTCCATCTGTAGCCAAATTTCACAGCATGCATAATAGATTTTAATCCTTTCCAGAATCTAGAGGTCTTAGGGTTGGAGGAAGGGACAAAAATATTAGGTTTATTTCCTAGGTATTTATGGGAAATAAGAAGCTTCCAGGGTTTCAGGTCTTCCTCATAGAATCTTTTAATCCAAGACCCTAGAAGACAGATGTTAATTTCTTGGAGGTTAGGTATGCCCAGGCCTCCAAAATCTTTTTTCATAGAGACTAGGGCCCAATTAGCAAGGTGTAGCTTCCTATTTCCCTCAAAATCATTCCACAAGCAATGAGACATCTGAGAATTGATGAGGTTCACTGCCCATTTAGGGAACTTGAAGAAGGAGAGGAGATACACTGGAATGCTAGCCAAACAAGCTTGTATGAGGATCAATCTACCTCTGTAAGAGAGAAGTTTGCCCCTCCACCCAGCAATCCTTTTAATGATTTTATCCAGAAGGGGTTTGATATCCTCTCTCCTCAGTTTATCATAGTGGAGAGGGATACCTAGGTACTTAATGGGGAAGTTACCTTTATTATAGACTAGAATAGAGAGGAAGTCAGCTAACTCCTGATCATCCATGTTGATAGGGATGAGTTCACTTTTAGAGTAGTTGATTCTCATGCCTGAGACTTGTTCAAAACAGGTTAGAACAGTTTTCAGATTGCTAGCATGTGTGGAGTCATTGTCTAAGAAAAGGATTGTATCATCTGCATATTGAAGGCAGATGATGCCACCAGGGCAGACCTCAGGACAGAGCCCTGCAATCAGATTATGATCAGCAGCTTTGCTCAACATTTTAGTAAGAATGTCCACTACTAAATTACACAAAAGCGGGGAGATGGAGTCACCTTGCCTAAGGCCTTTACCAGCAAGGAAAAAAAATCACTTTCACAGTTATTTAACTTGAACCCAACAGACCCCCCATGAGTAAGTTGCTGGATCCAACTCTCTTGTATGAAAGGCTTGGAAAAGATCTAAGAGATCATTTTTCACCAAGTCCCAAAAATGCTGGTAAAACAAGAAGGGAATCCCATCAGGACTAGGAGCCCCATCAGGATAAGAGCTAAAAATGGCTTCCTTCACCTCTGTCTCTGAAAAAGGGGCTTCTAGCAGCTCATTTTCAGCAGGAGAGACTTTTTCAGAAGCAGAGAAAAAATTGTTTTGTAGAGAGAACCCAGAAGGGTTTTCTTTCTTAAACAGGTCTTTGTAGAAGTCACTAGCCACTTTCAGCATCTCATCTACCTCAGTAACAGGGCCATTAGGGCCATCAAGGGAGTGAATGAGGGTTTTCCTCCTCCTCTGGTTAGCTACTGGATGGAAGTAACCAGTATTTCTATCACCCTCCTCAATGTTCCTATCTCTAGACATTTGTTTGGCTTTGATTTCTTCTTGAAGCCAAATTTTCTTGAGCTCTCCATGGACAAAGTTTAATCTATTAGTCTCAGCCTCAGAGAGGTCACTGGTTTCTGCCTTAATATCTAGAGGATCAAACTCAAGGAGGAGAAGCCTTTTGTATCTTCTAAGATTAGCTTCCTCATTGGAGTTCCACCCCTTGGTAGTTCTTCTAAATCTCCTGATTTTGATCTGCCAATTTTCTAGGGGGCAGCTGCTCCCAGTAGGCTCATTCCAGATTTTCCTGACTAGCTCAGTAAAATCTTCTCTAAGCAACCACCACTTTTCAAATTTAAAACTATTGCTCTTTGGAGTTTGGTTAAGACCAGAGTCCCAGAGCAAAGGAGTGTGGTCACTACCACATCTGGGCAGAGCTCTACAACTAGAAAGGGGAAAGAAACTATCTAATTCTATGTCACAGAAAATTCTGTCAATGGTGGACATAATCCTGGAGCAGTACTTCCAACATATCTAGCAGAACTGTGGGTTTTCCTTCTGACAGGGCAATTCTCAACTTTATGGGTAACCATTTTGCAGATAAAACAATTCTTGGGCTTGACACATTTATCCAAATGATGCCCTGGTTCCCCATAGTTGTAGCAGATCTCCTCAGGGTACGCCATAAGGCCCGAAGCAGGGGCAGGAGCAGTTTTTTGGATGTCCTATCTCTTCTTTTGTTGATTCTTGCCTTGAGATTTCCCACTGATCTGAGAGTCAGAACCACCAGCAGATTGATCTTGGGCAATTACAGGAGCCTGTCCAGATTGTGCCTCCATTTGGGGCGGAGGTGGGCCGTACCACTGCCCAACCGACGCTCCCCCAATTGTGATAGGGGAAATTCATCGGAGCTCCTGGTTCCTTCTCATCCTCCAGCCAGATGTTGTCTCTCAGGAAGCAGAAATAACCACCAGACAGCTCAATTGAAGCAGATTGCAAGCCTAATTTGAATCTTCTGCAGGTTTGGGGGAGAGGTAAGGTAGGGCATCCACCTGCTCCGACTCCGGTGGCGTACTGGTGGGCAGGAGTCCAGTCAAGCATTCCCATCTTGCATCACAGCGTGGATCTCCTGAATTCACTTCTCCTTTCGCCCATCGAATGAACGCAATCGGCGGCTCACTGGGTGGGGCATCCTGTGCTTCTCCGAGAAATATCCTTCGAAGTAGATCTGCAGGGCTAGATTCAGCAGCACCCAATACACATGATCCTTGCACATCCGAGCATACCTGCGCGAGTGAGAGAACGAATTCGGTCCCTCCTCGGCTTCCTCCCTCGCAGCTTCCTCCTCTGCTTCCCTCCATTCGCGCATGCACTGGGTCCAGGAGAGAGGGTCATCGCGGATCCACATCGCCCGCTCCCTCCATCTCCTCCCTCGAGTCTCCTGCAGCACCGCCGGTGCGACAGAGTCGAGCGGCTGGAGCATCCGCGGGAAGGCTTTGTAGACATGTGGGAGATGCATCTTGTACATCTTCCTGTCTTCCAGCCATTCCCCCGTGGATATGGCCGGCGACTCCATGGGGCGCGCGAGCGGACTTGCTGAGGGGGGCAGGCGCGCCCGGTGTCAGGAGGCGGGGGGTGGCAGCGAGATCTATTTGCCAATTACTCCCTCCTTTTCGGTTTATAGGGCTCAATTGAAAAATCTCACCAACCAAGGTAGATGATGAATGGTGGAATACTTTTTGTAGTTTGCAAAAGCACCTAATTAATGCACTTGTTTTCCTCAAAAAATTATGTTTATCAATGCATAAATTGTAATGCATGCATGCATAAAGTACATGCATTGGTCAATTTTCTCTTAATACTTGCATGCAATGATTTAATGCACCTTGGAATCTGAACATGTGATGGAAAACAACCAAATTGAGCCTTATAAAATGGAAAAACTAAAATTTTGAGATAAGCCCTATAAACCGAAAAGGAGGGAGTATGTGAACTAAACAGTCAACATATAAAATAATTTAAATATATATAATATAGTTAGAAGGGAAACATAAGTTGGACCTGGTGTTCCTATTCTTATATAGAAAAATAGAACAGACCTCTGCGTTTTCTTCAAAAAAATACATAAATTGGGCTGCCCAAAATAAAACCTCGGATGGGAGGTCCATAGGCCGGTCGATACATGAGGGCCCTAAGAAAATACAAACAGGCCTATGGACCTCCCATCCGAGGTCGTGGGCTGCGCATGTTAAAAATGAAAGCCTAGATGGGGCAGCCCAAAACTAGGTCCAACACTTGCCAAAACTCCGTCCCTCGTTTTCTCTATGTTTCGCACACTCGACATTGTGTGGGCATTTTGACTGTGCATCATATGAAGATGTGCTATGCATGAATGTTGATCAGCATGATGTTAACTGGCTGGTAGTTCCATTTTCGACCATGAAAAAAACTTCCAACATGATGTTAACCCTGTTTGAAAAGGCCGTGTTAATATAAATGCTCTGCCTCTGAAAGTTGCAGTTTGTTATCTGAAACTGAACTTGCAGTTTCTTATCTGAAGCTGAAACTTGCAGTTTCTTCTCTGAGAATCACATTGTCTGCACTTTTATACTCCTATGAAACTACATTTTTTAAGTGCTAAAAATAGATCTCTAGAATTCATAAAATAATTCATATGCTCAATACTGCAAATCTGAAATTCAAAAGACATTCATATCTGAAAGTACTCTCAAAATACACAACACATAACACAATTCACAACCTGCAAATACTGACAACCCTAAGCTCCTCCTGACAATTCACAACCTGCCCGACTATTGGGCTAGGGGGCAGCCCCCTCCTATTCCTCGGCGGCAGACAGCCGCCCCGTGAGACGATGTGAACGGCGAGGGAGACGATGGCGGGGAAGCGTCGTCGGGCCAACTGCTTTTCTCCTCTTGCAGTTGGGTTCGGTCGACGAAGACTCCACCGGCTCGCTCTGGCAGGACACCCTCACAAACGGCACCCTGTAGATGCTCGATCCTTCAATCTCTGGTGGATGCTCCATCTGGGATCGATACTCCCACCACCGCTCCCTCACGATCGGATTTGGTGAATCTATTTGCTCCATGGCCCAGAGGAACAACTCTATGTACTCCGGCGCGACTCCCTCCGGGAGTATCGCCGCCTTTTTGCTCTGTTGCAGATATTTGGCCATGGATGTCGCCGTCGCCGCTAGTTGGTCCTTGTTGTCAAACCAAGACTGTATCTCCAACATCCTAGCTAGCTTCACAGGGTCGCCGTCTGCGATCCTCACGTATCGGTTGTACTCCTCCATCGGTCTACTTCTCCACAGCACCTTCACTCGCCGGCAGTGGTTTTTGAATGGAAGAGGAGAGGAGCAGCGCTGGTTTTGGATTAGAACGGGAGAGGAGCGACGCTGGTTTTGGACTGGAACAGGAGAGGAGGGGCAGTGGTTTTGAAATGGAAGAGGAGAGGAGCGGCGCTGCATTTAGATTTGAACAGGAGCGGAGCGGCGGTGGTTTAAGAGGAGAAGAGCAGAAGAGCGGCGCTGGTCTTGGAAGTATTTTTTGTTGTTTTGCGTATTTTGGGTCAAAGTTTGACCACGTACTGTATTTGACAAGCAAAATGTGAATGCATGGCAGCAAAAATTGTATCGTTTGGTTTGTATCTGAATGTACTTTCAAATTATATTATTTTTGCAACGTATAACATATATTTTATGTGCGAAAATCATGGTCAATTATGACCCAGAATAAAAGGGAGACTAGTTAATGTGGGGTCGCTTTATTAATTGAAGGGTAAAATGATTTTGATTTTGATCTAGTCACAGCGCGCCGGCCCTCTCGTCCAATCCTAAATCGCTGCCGCACGCTCCTCTCCCTCTTCTCCATTGCAAAACCACCTCCTCTCCTCTCCATCATCTCCATTCCAAAACCACTGTCTCACCTCTCCCTCTTCTGATCTTCTCCATTGCAAAACCACCTCCTCTCCTCTCCATCATCTCCATTCCAAAACCACTGTCTCGCCTCTCCCTCTTCTCTGTTGCAAGACCACTGTCTCTCCTCGGTTTTCGAGACGCTTTTCTCCATGGAACGGGCGCAATCCATGGATACAAAATTAGTATACTGTATACTATTTAAAAGTCGAGGGCGGGGCTTTTCCTGCGCGGTAGGCGGCGGGACAGTTCCGCCTAGTTGGTTCGACAGAGACGCGAGAAGACGAGGGAGTAGGCTGCTGCAAACGTAGGGCTGTGTGATTTGACAGCGAGTTACTGCTGGACAGGTGGCCCCCCGTGATTTGACTTGCCATTATCATTTTAACTGCGGCGCTACGACCGGCGTGAGTCTCCCAGATTCCTGACCACCTCCATACATGTGCCTCTCCCAATGCTCCACCATGTAGTAGAGGCTGGCTCTTGCATGAGAGCCCACTTCTCCACTTTTTCCTTGCCTCTCTTTTCCTCCACATATGCAAAAATGCCATGTAAAGCGCACTATTGTACTTACTTGTACTTGCTCCTACAGGTGCCTAAGCTTGCCACATAGGCATAAAGTCTAATGTGGCAAGTTAATCAAGAAGAGAGAGACTAGTTTGGTGACCCAAGGAAGAAACGGTGCTAAGCGCGTGTACCTATGTGAAAAGACAATTTTGAGTCTATAGCTAATTAAATGAAGCAAACTTAGCAACACAATTTCATTGGAAGAGGTCACTCCTTGGAAAATGCAATAAATACTAGTACTCCCTGTGTCCCATAATATAAGAACTTTTTTGGCACTACACTAGTGTCAAAAACGTTCTTATATTATGGGATGGAGGGAGTACGAAGACAGAGATAGAGAAGAGTAAAAAAAATACACTTATGGCCAACCTTGTTGTAGTATGAGTGACTAACTGATGACTATGTATGACATGCCAACATCAGATAGCCTAACGCACCGTGTTAAATCTCCAAGGGCGCGACCGCGCGAGCGACGCGACGGTCATGGTAGGCGCGACCTTAGGCGCGACCATGATACAGGCTGCTGGCAGCCCTTGGATCTGAGATTAAACGGTCGCATGCTAAGTTGCTGAAAATTTGCAGAATAACCCTCCAGGAT
Organism: Aegilops umbellulata; assembly: GCA_032464435.1. Lineage (NCBI taxonomy): Eukaryota > Viridiplantae > Streptophyta > Magnoliopsida > Poales > Poaceae > Aegilops > Aegilops umbellulata. The sequence goes on along the minus strand of CP136054.1, from coordinate 357,790,957 downwards.
AGGATATTCACCCATAGGACTAGAATCACGCCATGCAACCGTTCGATCTCAGATCCAAGGGCTCTCGGAAGCCCATATCATGGGAGAATGGAAAGCCACTACCCTGCCATTCGCACGCTGGCAGTTCGCTCCTACTCGTCCCCGCACGTCCTTCAATACTACGGCGGTTCGCTCCTAGTCGTCCCGTCCATTCACATTACGGCAGTTCCACTAATCCTAACCCTTATCCCAAATCCATGGCGTCCCAAATCTCCACGATCGGCGATGAGTACAAGGTTAGAACCATCACCGGCGATGAGTTCGACATCATCTACACCCGTTCTTCCGCGACGGTGAAAGGATGCCTTTCTCGCTTCAGATGCATGTTCGTTAACTCAGATGATGATTGGGTCGCTGGGCTAGATGTTGAGTACACCATAGTCCTGGGACGAGAGAAGGATCTAAAGGGCGAAGAGAGGAAGAAGCCTGCCATGATCCAGGTTTGCGTGCATGACTTATTGTTGGTTTCAAAACCGGCGGATCTCGGGTAGGGGGTCCCGAACTGTGCGTCTAGGCGGATGGTAACAAGAGACGGGGGACATGTGTTTTTATCCAGGTTCGGGCCCTCTCGATGGAGGTAAAACCCTACTCCTGCTTGATTGATCTTGATGATATGAGTATTACAAGAGTTGATCTACCATGAGATCGGAGAGGCTAAACCCTAGAAGCTAGCCTATGGTATGATTGTTGTTGGTCCTATGGACTAAACCCTCCAGTTTATATAGACACAGGAGGGGGCTAGGGTTACACAGAGTCAGTTACAAGGAAGGAGATCTACATATCCGTATTGCCAAGCTTGCCTTCCACGCCAAGGAAAGTCCCATCCGGACACGGGACGAAGTCTTCAATCTTGTATCTTCATAGTCCAACAGTCCGGCCAAAGGATATAGTCCGGCTGTCCGGATACCCCCAAATCCAGGACTCCCTCAGTAGCCCCCGAACCAGGCTTCAATGGCGACGATTCCGGCGCGCAGATTGTCTTCGGCATTGCAAGGCGGGTTCTTCCTCAAACTCTGAGTACCCGTTAAATAGTGTCCGGCTTCTCGTAAATGTTGCGCTTCTTGACTTCTGCGTCCAATAATGACCATCTTCCACGTGTCAAGCGAATGTGAGGAGCCAGGGCGTTTTTATATTTACCACCCCGGTTATGTGAATGAACTGTCTATTAAAGAGACAACGATTCTTAGATCCAAACCACACCATCCTCCCTTAGCGAGCATTCATCGGAGCGCGCCCGAAAAAATCCATTCCAGCATGGCCGGCCTGCGCAACCCCTCCTCTCTATCCCGCAGCCCCAAGCCCGGAGATTGGGATAGGTGTTCCGTCCCGCACAGCCAATTAGTGAAGCTACAGACCCAGGGATTTCTGCCCCTAGCGTATATGGTCCCGGTTCGAGCGGGGCTCGCCACCTATAATGGCGGGGAGAAAGCGGAGAGCTTTCCCAACCCCTCTAAGGGAGAGTGGGTATGCCTTGTCCCTTATTTGTTAAGGGGACTTGGATTTCCAATCCATCCGTTTCTCCGAGGGCTCCTGGAGTTCTATGACCTCCAGTTGCACAACCTCCCCCCTGCCTCCATACTGCACATCGCTGGTTACGTAGCCCTTTGCGAGCTGTTTCTGGGCCGCAAAGCTCATTTCGTGCTGTGGAAGAAGTTGTTCTGCCTTGTGCCCCGTACACAGAGGGGATCAATATATCAAGTGGGCGGAGCCGAAGTATGGCGCATCGCCGGGACCGGATACCTATTCGGTACCCCGAAGAAGACATCCGAATACTGGCCTTCAGAGTGGTTTTATATGGAGGACGTCCCCCTTCCGGATCCTATTCGGATCGGCCTTCCCGAGTTTGATAATGCTCCTTTGAAGAAGCGCCTAAGCTGGCGACCACGGAGCCCTCAGGAGGAAGATGATAGAGACGTTCTCTACCTGATGGGCCCGATAAAGGTATTGGCTCAATCAGAACTAACCATAAACGAGGTTATGTCAATATGCATTATGTGGGGGGTGCAGCCACTTCAATATCGGGGCCACCCTATGTGGGATTTCAACGGGGAAGATGATGCCACCCGCTGCGGCTGCAAGGGGCCGGACTCGACTGCCGCCCTTCCAAAAATCCTGTCCGGTCTATACAAGGGAGAGGAGGAGTAGTTCCTCCGCATCAAGCCACAGGATGGATTCTCCATGTACAACCCTCCGAGCTGGGTAGGCCGCCACTTTTTATGCCCACCCATTCCGTATTTCTACAGTTAAGTATTTTACCTTGCAATTTCATCGCAGGAGCTGCGTGAGGCTGTAAGGGAGATCAACAGCCCACCTCCACAACCAGAGGATCCTGAGCGGTCCCTCGACCCCGGCCTCAAAGAGGATCCGGACATATTCGTAGAGCTGATTGACAGGGTATTCTACCAATTGACCTGCGATGATGCCATGGTGGCCATTACAGCCGACTACCCCGGGCTACTCCCGGCCTCACAGGTAACTAAGATCAAAGTCCCAACTTTTGAAACGGATTCCCTTTTATGCACTTCACCCACCGTAAACGAATGATGTTTTACAGGGAAGGCCCTCGGGACGCCACGTCGAGCCCGCGGCAACTCGCCAACAAGGGGCTCCAAGGTCGGATAGGCTAAAAAGTAAGGCGGTCCGGACGGAGACGCCGGTGCAGAGGTATGATGTAACGCCTCGCACCGTGGTTGTCGTCTTTTAAAAAACATAACAACAGCCGTGTTTACCAGAAGGAAGAACGTTCACCTGACTATATCCGGAGAGGTCACCGATCACGCCTCTACCAGTCGGGCTCCAGGGCCGGACACAGAGGCAGAAGCTAACACGAGGCACACGCTGGATGCTCCTCCTATAGAGGATGCAGATAAAATATCCGCTAAAAATTCCGAAGTGGAGAGCGCCATGAACCACAGGCGTCGTCGAGCCGTACTCCGTGACGATTGTTTCTCCCAAGAGGCGTTTGATGCCTTCAACTCAGGAGATGCGTATATCCGTGCAGCTCAAAATGGTCTAGCCAGAGCCACGGACCAGTATGTAAAGGATATACGGGTAAGAAAATTTGATGATTATATAGCAGTAGCCCCTGAGACTTGAAACAGTTAGAATAACTGATTTAAGGATCATTTATTGTGCAGGTTCTTACAGATAAGAATACCCAATTGTCTCATGAGCTTGAAGAGTGCAAGGCCCAGCTACGGGCCACAGTTGCCGCAGTGAAGGAGTCCGAGAAGGCCTCCTCTGGTAACACTTGTTTCAAAGAATGATAGGTACCATATAGAGTGCGGTATGCCTGCAAATCTGACAATAAATATTGCAGATGACGCCGGAGTGAACCCGGATGAGCAACATGTCGTACACCAGCTAAAGGCTGGCGAGCGCGTGCTTACAAAAGTTAGGCAGGAGAAAAACGATCTCCAGGATGCCAATACCCAGCTGAGTGTGGAACTAAATGATGTTCGTGCCCAGCTATCGGACTTCGTGAAGGAGAATAAGCGGCTTTGACGCGACATTTTCAGTAAGTGCTTGAGCGAACTTGTTAAAAAGAGTTCGGCGAAGAAGCCAGCTAACAGAGTTATGTCTGTAGGTATGCTGACGGGTCGTCCCGCGGATGAGATGCCCGGGTCTGCGGGTGATCTTCTACCAGAGCTCTCACAACTGCACGAACAAGTTCGGCAGGTGATGCAAGGCATTGCCCAGGCCTTGTGGCCATCCGTCTCCCTGCCCGAAGGCCTTGGAGAGCTTGCGGAGAAGCTCAAGGGAGCGCAGCGGCGCTTCTGATTATGGAAGATATCGGCTTGCTGTCAAGGTGCCAGGGAAGCCTGGGCCATGGTGAAGACGCGGTATACCAAGGCTGACCCAAACCACATGGCAGAGGTCGGACCTGTGGGGCCTGATGGGAAAGAGATCCCCGTTAGCTTAGTGTATGGGCAAGTAGAATTAGCTGCAAATTATTCCCAACAGGATTGTAGGCTAGACAACCTGTTGGATGGTATAGAAGAGGAATTCAGTCAGTCTAAGTGACTATGTAATTAAAGTGACATGTATAATGACTTCTAGCCGGATTGTATATCATTTGTCATGGCGGACCTTTTCGCTTCAACCTCGGGACCCGATAGTCCGGAGTGTATCCGAATACCCGCTCAGTTATATAAGAACCGGGGCATGCGTGGAAACCAGGCGTAGGGGTCATTAGTGCTTGAACAAACAAGTACCCAACTAGTTATGTTATATTACATGGGTAGTAAGAAACATCTTCCAGGGAGAATAGTTCCGTTAAGGGTTCCTTTCCCTGGGTACACATGCCCTAAAGTGCATGTCCGGACTGCGAAAAGAGACGCAGGGAAAAACATCTGGGGGCACATATGGAAAATAAATAAAAATCATCTTTTGTTCACCGACCAAATATTCCCTTAAGAACGCTAGCTTTCGGCTTCACCCAGTCTGAGGTACACATCCGGCTGACCCGACAGTAACAATCGCAGAGGTGCTCCCCTTATGCCCTAGCCGAATTAACGGGAACGTAGGGCATAAATACAAGAGCCAGGCAACCCAGCTTGGCCAAAACTTAAGTCATATCGATGCATATAATGGCGAAGAAAAGGTACATGCGGAAGAATGACACATGTGCGGGGCATGAAGCCCAGATAAATAAGTGAGCTTCTGTGTGAGAAGCCCCCAGGTATAATGAGTGCGGTTAGCGCGTCAATAGTGTGCGAGCAAGGCACAAGTTGGCCCTTGAAGGCCTTGAGAAAAGGAAAAAAAGGAAAGAAAGAGAGAAAAGACAGATAGTGTATATGCAAAAAATGGACAGAGGAAGGAGACAAACATAGAGTCCGGCGCTAGGCGTAGAATCTTCGGAGCCTGGCTGCATTCCATGGGTTCGGCTCAAGTCTATTATCCGCTGCATCCCGCAGACGGTACGCTCCACCGGTCAGAACTTGGTCAATAATGAAGGGACCTTCCCATTTGGGCTCGAGCTTGGTCTTTTTCTTCTCCGGCAGGCCTAGAACTAGCTCGCCAACATTATAAGTTTTGGCCCGTACTTCTCTGCTTTGGTATCTTCGAGCATGTTGCTGATGGAATACGGAACGGGCTTTTGCCACGTCGCGCTCCTCCTCCAGGGTGTCCAGACTGTCCTGCCGATCGAGCTCGGCTTCTCTTTCTTCGTACATGCGCACTCGAGGTGAGTCATGAATTATGTCGCAGGGCAGAACCGCCTCTGCACCGTACACCATAAAGAAGGGTGTGTATCCGGTAGTGCGATTCGGCGTGGTCCGCAGCCCCCAGAGTACAGAGTCGAGCTCCTCTACCCAGTGTGTGTTAGATTCCTTTAAGGACTGCACTAATCTGGGTTTGATGCCGCTCATGATAAGACCATTTGCTTGCTCAACTTGACCGTTAGTTTGTGGGTGATAGACAGAAGCATAATCGAGCTTGATGCCGATGTTGCTGCACCAGAGTTTTACCTCGTCGGCCGTGAAGTTCGTGTCGTTATCAGTGATGATGTTGTGGGGGACGCCATAACGGTGTACAATCCCGGATATGAAGTCTATCACCGGTCCGGATTCGGCCGTTTTAACAGGTTTGGCTTCTATCCATTTGGTGAATTTATCCACCATGACCAGTAAGTACTTTTTCTTATGGGTTCCCCCTTTAAGGGGTCCAACCATGTCAAGCCCCCAGACCGCAAAGGGCCAGGCAATGGGGATTGTTTGGAGGGCGGTGGGTGGCATATAGCTTTGGTTTGCAAAAAGATGGCAACCGACGCAGCGTTGGACCAAGTCCTGTGCATCTGCCCGGGCCGTCGGCCAATAAAAACCTGTACGGAAGGCCTTGCTTACGAGGGCCCGGGCTGCGGCGTGGTGGCCGCTGAGTCCGGCGTGAATTTCTACCAAAAGCTTCCGCCCTTCCTCTTCGGAGATGCACCTTTGAAGGACTCCGGTAGTTCTTTTCTTATACAGCTCTCCCTCATGGACCCTGTAGGCTTTAGACCGCCGCGCTATGCAGCGTGCCTCATTTTGGTCCTTGGTAAGTTCTTGCCTAGTTAGGTAGGCGAGGAATGGTTTTGTCCATGGGGCGATGATGGCCATTATTACGTGGGCTGAAGGTGCTATTTCGGTGGCAGAGCCTCCAATTATGTCAGAGTGTTCGGTATCGGGCACTGTGGCCGGGTCCGGACTATTGTTACCGGTGCCCCCTTCCCATACCACGAATGGCTTAAACAGCCTCTCCAAAAATATGTTGGGGGGGGGACTGCATTGCGTTTTGCACCGATGTGGGCGAGGATATCCGCCGCTTGATTGTTTTCCCGAGCCACATGGTGAAATTCGAGCCCCTCGAACCGAGCTAACATCTTTAGGATGGCGTTGCGATAGGCCGCCATTTTCGGATCCTTGGCATCGAAGTCTCCATTTATTTGGGATATTTCGAGGTTCGAATCCCCACACACCTCCAGGCGTCGAATGCCCATGGAAACTGCCATCCGAAGACCATGTAACAGGCCTCGTATTCGGCTGCGTTGTTGGAGTCTGTATACAGTATCTGGACTACGTATTGGACTGTATCTCTGGTTGGGGACGTTAGGACGACGCCAGCCCCCAGACCAGCCGTCATTTTGGAGCCGTCAAAGTGCATGATCCCATTGGAGTATGCGCCGTACTCTTTAGGGAGTTCGGCTTCTGTCCATTCGGCGATGAAGTCAGCCAATACTTGCGACTTAATGGCTCGCGGAGGTTTGTATGTTATGTCGAACGGGAGGAGCTCAATGGCCCATTTGGCAATCCGGCCCATGGCGTCGCGGTTGTTTATAATATCGTTAAGTGGTATTTCCGAGGCCGCTATAATGAACACTCTTGAAAGTAGTGTCGCAGCTTCTGGGATGCAATGAATACCGCATATTCTATCTCACTAGTGCAGAACCGGGCAATAGCACCGGTTCGTAAGGCCCTTTAGTGCCGGTTTCGGAACCGGCACTAAAGTGTGGGCACTAAAGGCCCCCCCTTTAGTACTGGTTCAGCACGAACCGGTGCTAAAGGGAAACCACGTGGCACGAGCCAGCTCCGGGGGCCGGGAGCCCTTTAGTACTGGTTGGTAACACCAACCGGTACTAAAATGTTTGGGTTTTTTTGGTTTTATGATTTATTTTTCATTTAATTTTGTGTTTTCCATTTTAATTCTTTTTCGTTTGCTGGTATTTTACGACACTACACACTGTACACGTTATGCATATATATGGTAGCTAGTAGAACCAATCATATATATAGATCATCAATGTCTCACAAACCACCATATTAATTCACACATACACACATGTATAGCTATATACAATTTCTCATACATATGCATGTTGCCTTCAGAGCCAGTTGCATTAGCCTAATTGGTGCCTTCGGAGCACGATGACAAATTGGAAGTGGTTCATGACCTGGTCAATGGGGGTGGTAGCGGGTAATAGTATTCTCCCTTCGGATTTATGACCTGGTCGAGCAAAAATCCCGCTATTTCCTCTTGAAGTGCTTCTACTCGCTCCGTATCTAGGAGCTTGTCCCGCACCTATGTGAACTGTTAAGAAGGAGATCAATATGCATGTGTATTAGTTGTGTGACTAGATATCGATAATGGTGCACAAATTGTGAATAGTGTCCTGACAAGCGTACCCATTCCTGTCTTTGAGATCTGCTCCTTTCGGACGCCATCATGCGAATGTTCTCGCAAACGCAGTATGCACACAGATCAGTCCCCTGCGCCTGCTTTATGGCCTTTACGAGAATGGAATTTAATTTGATCAGATAATAATTAATCAAGCATGATAGTATTAAAAAGATGGCAGCTAGCTACCACTACTTAATTACTTACCCTGGGTCGAAACCATCTCAGCAATTGTTTCCATTCGCCTTCCGTTTTGCTGATGAACCTTGCCCAAGCCCTGCCCGCCGACAAAGAAAATGAATAAAGGGGTTATTAAATAGTTCATATCATGAAATGATGAACTAAATAGGCCGATATATATAGTTAATAATGATTGAAATTACCTGTTGACTATCCCAAACAAGACGTTATAGTCACTATTTTCGTTGAGTAGTGAGTCCAGTATTTCAACTGTTCCTCCGTCAACTTTAATGATACACAAGATCCAGTGAAATCTACATGCACACACGTTTGCATGTCTTAATTAAGCGGGCATATGTAAGAAAAAACATGTAGCTAGCTAGCTAGTAGGCAAAAACAGAGAATTTGTAGTACAAGAAAGTGTGACTCACTTGAAGTAGTAAGGAAGTAGTATATCTTCATTGTATTTGAGGCGCTTCAAGAACTCGAACATGTTGTCCTCTACCTGCTTTTTATAATAGTTTCTTATATTCCATGTGTATTCATTAACGGTGTTTGGGTTAATGAACCCAATGCCATAGCGTCCACCTTTTTTCATTTCATACATCTTCATCCTGCATAATACCATAGAAAAGAATATAGTGAGGATAATTACAGGTAATGATTGATCAAAAGGATCAATACAGCTAGCTTGAGACTTAAATTACAGAAATAAATCACTTACAGACAATAGCAACTGACGATAGATTTGTCGAGTGCGTCTTGATTGTATAACTGAAACAGTTCAGAATACTCAACGGTCCCAGGTTTCTCATGGTAGTAATGATCCTTGTTGACTTGCACCATGAGGGACCGTCGATCGGATCTCTTGGTAATGTCCATGTACCATTGATGCAATTCATACATTCTCGTTGGGAGCTTCTTGACATCTTCTGGCTTGACCAAAGGTTGGCCCCGGACATATTTCCTTTTTATTTCCTCCTCTGTAAGCACAGGCATGTCCTCGATCTCGAGGAGTTGTCCAACAATGATGTTGAGTTCTTCAGCCTGCGTTATATGCTGCTGGGTTATTACCACATCGCCCACCTGGGGAACGTAAACTATTTGCCCACAATAATATTGGCCGCGCGTACTGTCACGTGTTGTTGGCGGCACAACAAGCGGGGGGATCGGTTGCGCCCACTGTTCTCCCAGCTGGGCAATGGTTCTCCCGCATTTTTTGATAGCTGCTTGTTGTTTGCTCGAGCTCGAGCTCGCCTCCTTCTGTAGACGTTGTCGATGTAACTTCCTGATGTGGCGCTCATAGTCTAAGTCCACAGGCTTAGGACCTGGTGGTTCAACCATACGAATGAAGTGGTCAATAACTTCCACAGGCACTTTCTTCCTTGGCGGCGGTGGCGGTTTCGGTCCAAAATGGGCGTCGACTTCTGCCCGCACTATGGCATTGGTTTGCTCCTTGGTCCTGTCGTAAGCCCTCTCAGGAAGAGGAGTACTGAGGTTTGGACCATATTTATATCGCTTGCCTCCGCCTGTACTTCCTGTACTATGACCTGATCGGCTGGTACCGCTACGCACCATAGCTGCGGGGTGTCTCTTCTACGATTGCTGAGGCGGCTGAGACGGCTGACGGGGCTGAGTTGGACGAGGAGGAGTGGCCTGAAGCTGTGCCGGACTTGGAGGAGGAGTGGCCTGACACTTTGCCGGACTTGGAGGAGGAGTGGACGTCTGACACTGTGTCGGACTTGGAGGAGGAGGGGCCTGACACTTTGCCGGACTTGGAGGAGGAGGAGGAGTGGCCTCACGCGTTGGTGGACTTGGAGGAGCGGGAGTCTGCTGACTCGGTGGCGGACTTCGACGAGGAGTCGGGTGACGCGGTGTCGGTGGCCTTCGAAAGATGATGCAATCCTTTCTCCATAGGATGATACGATGTTTGGCATCTCCGAGTGTGTGCTCCTCGTCACCTCCAGGAATGTCAAGCTGTAGCTCCGAATATTGGTCCACCACCTCATCAACCACGACACGAGCATAGCCTGCTGGAATCGGGTTGCAATGGAAGGTTGCATCAGGGGAATTTGTATAAGCAACGCCGTCCGCCACCTTCATGGATATGTTCTTCATTTTGAAGTGTAGCTCACAGTTAGTGTTCTCCGTGATGTCATCCACGGGGTATCTATCCAGCATTGCATCAAACGGGGCGGAACCCATGCTGCTTCTCGGCATGGATGGGGCGGTGCTATCCAATGCTGGATCATCCGCTAGCTGCTGCAGCTGCTGAGACCCCCTTTGCTGGCTAAGTGAGTCGATCTGCTCCTGTTGCCGCTGGAATTTAACTGCCAATTCTGCTTGACTTGCTTCTAGGCCTTGAAGGCGTTCATAGTCCCGCTTCCTCTGCTCCTCCTCCATCTTCCTCTTCTTCTCCTCGCAATCTTCTTTCTCGCACGGGTTCTGTAGTCGGCGTTCCAGTCCGAAAACCCCTCATACCACGGAATAGCGCCCTTGCCTCGTGTTCTTCCCGGGTGTTCAGGATTTCCCAGGGCACGCGTAAGCTCGTCGTTCTCTCTGTTGGGCTGGAACACCCCCGATCGAGCCTCTTCTATTGCAACAAGTATCGCATCGTCGGCTCCGTTCAGACATGCCTTCGTCGAAACATTGCCTGTCTTCGGGTCCAACTCCCCCCCATGCGCATAGAACCAAGTCCTGCACCTGGGGGGCCAGCTCTTAGTAACCGGAGTGACACCTGCATCCTCCATCTCTTTCTCAGACTTATCCCACTTAGGCATTGCCATCGCGTAGCCACCTGGCCCCAGCTTATGGAACTTATCCTTTTTTCGGCATTCTTCTTGTTTATTCTCGATCGTTCCTTAGCTAATTCTGAATCCTTGAATTTCACGAAATCGTCCCAATGAGCACTTTGATTCTCTAGTATCCCCTCGAATACTGGAGTCTTCCTTCCTCCCTTGACGTACTTCTCCCATTCACATCTCTTGTGGTTCTTGAATGCAACCGCCATCTTCCTAAGAGCAGCATCCTTGAATTTCTGCACATCTGCTTCTGTGAAATGATCTGGTAGGGTGAAATGTTCCATGAGAGTATCCCAAAGCAGTTTTTTTTATTCTCGTCGACAAAAGTAACATTTGGACGTGGCTTTGCTGGCTTTCTCCATTCTTGAAGGGAGATCGGGAGTTGGTCCTTCACAAGAACTCCGCACTGACGAACGAACTTGTCCGCAATCTTCTTAGGCGCTAATGGTTCGCCATTAGGTCTGAATGCCTCGATATTGTACTTTACGCCCTCCTTCAACTTTTTGTTCGGGCCTCGTTTCGTCCTTTTTCCTGAAGATTTGCTCGATCCGGATGGCTGAAAGAAGAAAGATCGATTCGTTAATATATCTTCAACTCATTTAAAACATGTGACGATCACCAGATTCCTGCTTATATAAATATATATACCTCACCAGTGTTTGTTGTTTCAGGATCAACATGTTCTTCGTCATCGTCATAATCGTAGTTCATGACTTCATCAATTCGGTCGTCGCGATCGAATATCATATCACCCTCTTTGGTGTTGTTTAGAAATTCGGAGCCGTCATAATCTTCTTCATTCTGATCATCATCTGGCCCGCGTATCATATCGAACATGGTCTGTTCTCTCTCTCTGTAGGTATTGTCCGCCATAGCTTTTATTTAACTATGCCAAAAGAAATATAAAACAATTTATTATAATCTCGAATAATAGATATAATCTCGAATACATCGTCTCAAATAATAGATATAATCTCGAATACATCGTCTCAAATAATAGATTTAATCTCGAATACATCGTCTCGAATAATATATAATATTGAATAGTACATCACTGGCTAGGTAGCTAATTAAAGATCGAATACTACAGAAGAATCTAGGACACTCGCGGTTCCTGCGGCGCGGGCGGTGGACACCCAAAGAGAAGGAACCCTCACAGGATCATAGCTGAAGTGAGATCCCTGAAGAAACTGCCAGGTATTGGAGAACCTGCCGCCCTCTAACGCAACCATGTAGCGATGGACGTGCTCGTCCTCCTCCCTGACACGACGACGTACCACCTCCGGCGGGGCCGGCTCCCTCCGCACCGAAACTGGCCCACGCGAACGCCACCAAACGAGATCAGGGTCGACGATGGGACCCGGGGCCGGGTTCCTCATCAAGCGGCGCGCCCCTCCAGGCAGCACCTCCCAGTGCCAGCCCGGCGGAGCCCAGTCCCGGACATGGGTCAGCTGGACGTCGTCGCGGACGTGTCGACGGCGAGGATGCGGGCCGGGCATCGTCGACAACAAATACTAGCTATATGCCCGCAAAAAGTAACATTTTTTTAATGATTGGATTTTGATAACTAAAATTTCTAACATTTCTATAACATTTCTAACAATGCTATATATAATTAATATTTCTATAACATTTCTAATATTTCTATAACTAAAAAAAAGAAAAATTTCTAACTTTTTTATAACTATTTCTATAACTAAAAATCAGAAAATTTTCTAACAATTCTTACTTTTTTATAACTATTTCTATAACTAAAAAACAGAAAAATTTCTAACAATTCTAACTTTTTTATAACTATTTCTATAACTAAAGTACAGAAAAATTTCTAACAATTCTAACATTTCTAACAATTCTAACATTTCTAACTATTCTAACAATTCTAACATTTCTAACTATTTTTAAAAAACAGAAAAATGTCTAACAATTTCTAAAAAACAGAAAATCTATAACTAAAAATGTATGTGTGTGTGTGGGCGCGCTCACCGGCCGGCGAGGCGAGAGGCGACGGGGGGCGGCGACGGGGGGCGTGCGGCGACGGGGACGGCGACGGGCGCGGCGACGACGGGGCGGCGACGACGGGGACGGGGACGTACGGCCCGGGGCGGCGACGACGACGCGGCCGGGACGGGGCGGCGGTGACGGCGGGGATGACGGGGACGGGACAACGGGGTGGCGACGACGGGGACGGGGCGGCGACAGGGGCGGCGACGGGCCGGGGCGGTGACGACGGATATGGAGACGGCGGGGGCGGCGGGCGACGGTGCAGAGGATAAGAAGCAGAGGGAGAGATGAGAAACTGACAAAATTTTGAAGTGTTTTCTTATATAGAACCCACCTTTAGTACCGGTTGGAGCCACCAACCAGTACTAAAGGTCTGTTTTGGCTAGCCCAAGCGGCGGGAAGCGACCCCCTTTAGTACCGGTTGGTGGCTCCAACCGGTACTAAAGGCCCCCCCTTTAGTACCGGTTTGTACCACGAACCGGTACTAAAGGGTGTGCGCTGCCAGGCGAGGGGCACAAAAGTTTAGTCCCACCTCGCTAGCCGAGGGGCACTCGCACCTGCTTATAAGCCCCGCCGTCGCTGCTGTCTCGAGCTCCTCTCTTAAGCAGGCCTTCTGGGCCTACCTCTTCTGCGATGCCCTGTTGGGCCTACTGCGCTAGCGGGCCTGCATCCTGTCCAACTTGAATTTGGGTTTCTAGTCGTATGCAGGCCGCTGTGGCCCAGTAGGTGGGCTTTTTTTTCTTATTTTTTTGCTTTATTTATTTTTGTGAATAACTTAACTTTGAAAATAGATTTTTCAGTGATTCTTTTTTCTTATGTTTAATATTAGTGTGTTTTATCATTATATTCAATTTGGTAATGCTTAGGTTATTTAAAAAATGAAATGCCTTTGTAACGGATGAGTTTTCGTCCGAAACCCTGATACTTCGAAACAGATTGTCCATTTTGTACACGAAGTGCATCCAATTTTTGCGGTAACCCTCTCTACTTTTTTGCACATGCTATGTGGGTGAAATTATGATACCATGCCAACTTTCAACCTTTTCTGAGTTCATTTGAAATGCTTTTCAATTTCAGGGTCATTTTGCTGAAAAAACCAGTAAATGCATGAAAGAATTTGCTTACACATAAAATTTCTTCGCGTTTCAAATGCCCAAACACATAACTAGCTACCCTAACTATTACAGAGATTCCCTCCTGGGTGTGAAACACAGAAGAAAGTGATGATAGTTAAGCCGATCACATCCTAGATCTTTGGGTGTGAAACTTTTTCTTCGCGTGTGTCCCTTTATGTCGTAGCCATGGAAAATCTTCATCATTTAACGGGATGCTCGGGTCAATATTCACTGTGAATGGAGCAATTTCATCAAACTTTTCATAATCTTCTGACTTGTCTGTCTTGTCATCCACTCCCACGATGTTTCTCTTACTAGAAAGAACTATGTGCCGCTTTGGCTCATCGTACGATGCATTCGCTTCCTTATCTTTTCTTTTTCTTGGCTTGGTAGACATGTCCTTCACATAGAAAACCTGTGCCACATCATTGGCTAGGACGAATGTTCGTCTGCATACGCAAGATTGTTGAGATCCACTGTTGTCATTCCGTACTGCGGGTCTTCCGTTACCCCGCCTCATGTCATATTGACCCATTTGCACCGAAACAAAGGGACCTTCAAACCATGTCGATACTCAAGTTCCCATATGTCCTGTATATAACCATAATATGGTTCCTTTCCCGTCTTGGTTTCTGCATCAAAGCGGACACCACTGTTTTGGTTGGTGCTCTTCTTATCTTGGGCGATCGTGTAAAATGTATTACCATTAATCTGGTACCCTTTGAAAGTCATTATATTCGAAGATGGTAACTGGGACAGCAAGTACAGGTCATCTTCAATAGAGGTGTCATGCATGGTACGTGCTTGCAACCAGCTGGCGAAACTCTTGGTTTGTTCACGTGTAATCCAGTCATCAGACCGCTCCGGGTGTTTGGAGCGTAGCAAATTCTTGTGTTCATCCATATACAGAGCCACCAAGCCGGAATTCTGTAGAACTGTGGTGTGCTTCAGTGAGAGAATGTCCGTCCATACATATTATTTGTTCCCCTCCTAGCGTGCCTTTTCCATCCAGTCTGCCCTTATGCCGCGATTCAGGAACACCAATCGGCTTAAGGTCAGGAATGAAGTCAATACAAAACTCAATGACCTCCTCATTTTGACGGCCCTTGGAGATGCTTCCTTATGGCCTAGCACGGTTATGAACATATTTCTTTAAGACTCCCATGAACCTCTCAAAGGGGAACATATTGTGTAGAAATACATGACCCAAAATGTTAATCTCTTCGCATAGGTGAACTAGGACGTGCGTCATGATGTTGAATAAGGATGGTGGGAACACCAACTCGAAACTGACAAGACATTGCACCAAATCATTCTGTAACCTTGGTATGATTTCTGGATCGATTACCTTCTGAGAGATTGCATTGAGAAATGCACATAGCTTCACAATGGCTAATCGAACATTTTCCGGTAGAAGCCCCCACAATGCAACCGGAAGCAGTTGCGTCATAATCACGTGGTAGTCATGAGACTTTAGGTTCTGGAACTTTTTCTCTACCATGTTTATTATTCCCTTTATATTCGACGAGAAGCCAGACGGTACCTTAATACTGAGCAGGCATTCAAAGAAGATTTCCTTCTCTTCTTTGGTAAGAGCGTAGCTTGCATGACCCTGATGTATGCCGTCTTTTCCGTGCATACGTTGCTGGTCCTCCCGTGCCTCAGGTGTATCTTTTGTCTTCCCATACACGCCCAAGAAGCCAAGCAGGGTCACACAAAGATTCTTCGTCACGTGCATCACATCGATTGCGGAGCGGACCTCTAGGTGTTTCCAATAGGGCAGGTCCCAAAATATAGATTTCTTCTTCCACATGGGTGCGCGTCCGTCAGCGTCATTCGGAACAGGTTGTCCACCAGGACCCTTTCCAAAGACCACCTTCAAATCCTTGACCATATCATGTACATAAGCACCAGTACGGTGGCGAGGCTTCGTCCGGTGATCCGCCTCACCTTTGAAATGCTTGCCTTTCTTTCTTACGGGATCCCTACTCGGAAGAAATCGACGATGTCCCAGGTACACATTCTTATTAGCCAAATATATACTGTCGGTATCGTCCAAACAGTGCGTGCTTGCGCGGTATCCCTTGTTTGTCTGTCCTGAAAGGTTACTGAGAGCAGGCCAATCATTGATGGTCACGAACAGCAACGCCTTTAGGTCAAATTCTTCCCCCATGTGCTCATCCCACGCATGTACACCTGTTCCATTCCACAGTTGTAAGAGTTCTTCAACTAATGGCCTTAGGTACACATCAATGTCGTTGCCGGGTTGCTTAGGGCCTTGGATGAGCACTGGCATCATAATGAACTTCCGCTTCATGCACAACCAAGGAGGAAGGTTACAAACATAGAGTCACAGGCCATGTGCTATGGTTACTGCTCTGCTCCCCAAAAGGATTAATGCCATATGCGCTTAGACCAAACCATACGCTCCTTGCGTCATCTGCAAACTCCTTCCCATACTTTCTTTCGATTTTTCTCCACTTCGACCCGTCAGCGGGTACTCTCAACTTTCCGTCTTTCTTACGGTCTTCTCTGTGCCATCGCATCGCCTTGTCATGCTCTTTGTTTTGGAACAAACGTTTCAACCGTGGTATTATAGGAGCATACCACATCACCTTGGCAGGAATCTTCTTCCTGGGGCGCCGGCCCTCGACATCACCAGGGTCATCGCGGCTGATCTTATAGCGCAATGCACCACATACCGGGCAAGCGTTCAAATCCTTGTACTCACCGCGGTAGAGGATGCAATCATTAGGGCATGCATGTATCTTCTGCACCTCCAACCCTAGAGGGCAGGCAGCCTTCTTTGCTTCGTACGTACTCTCGGGCAATTCGTTGTCCTTTGGAAGCATATCCTTTATCATTACCAGCAACTTTCCAAATCCCTTGTCAGATACACCATTCTCTGCCTTCCATTGCAGCAATTCCAGTGTGGTGCCCAGCTTTTTCTTGTCACCTACGCAATTCGGGTACAACAATTTTTTGTGATCCTCTAACATGCGCTGCAACTTCTTCTTCTCCAAATCACTTGCGCAGTTTCTCTTTGCATCGGCAATGGCCCTGCCTAGATCATCAACGGGCTCATCTGATGCCTCTTCTTCAGCTTCTTCCCGCATTGCCGGCTCAACTTCTTCCCGCATTACTGGCTCAGCTTCTTCCCCCATTGTTGTATCATCGTATTCAGGGAACCCATGGCCAGGATAGCTGTCGTCGTCCTCTTCTCCTTTATTGTCTTCCATCATAACCCCTCTTTCTCCTTGCTTGGTCCAAACATTATAGTGGGGCATGAAACCGGACTTAAACAGGTGGACATGAATGATTCTTGACTTAGAGTAAGTTTGACCATTCTTACAGACAGCACATGGGCAAGGCATAAAACCATCCGCCCGCTTGTTTGCCTCAGCCGCAAGCAGAAAAGTTTGCACACCATTAGTGAACTCGAGAGAGCATCGGTCATCGTACATCCATTGTCGGCTCATCTTCAATACACAGCACCAAAAACACCAACTTAATACAAGTTCATACAACACTTAAATGCAACAAACAAATAACTCTCTAGCTAAAGCATTTAAATGCAACAACAAATGCGATCAAGATCGCAACTAAGGTAACAATGGATCCAACAGCATAATGATACCAAGCCTCACTATTGCAAGCGCATTTTCTCCATCTTGATCTTGTGATCATCAACGACATCGGCAACATGCAACTCCAATTTCATCTTCTCCCCCTCAATTCTTTTCAATTTTTCTTTCAAGTACTCGTTTTCTCTTTCAACTAAATTTAACCTCTCGACAATAGGGTCGGTTGGAATTTCCGGTTCACATACCTCCTAGAAAAAAATTCTATGTCAACTTGATGGGCATAATTTGTCATAAACACGAAATGCAACTAGTTTTAAAAGAGAATATATATACCACATCCGAATCATAACAAGGATGAGGGCCGACGGGGACGGATATCAAAACCATGGCAGTATATGTATAACAAACAACGTACGGGTAAGATAATTAATTATACGAGTAACTATATATCCAAATCACACAAACATCAATTTTTATATAAAATTTCATGAACAAAGAGGCTCACCACAAGGTGGTGCCGGCGACGGGACGGTGCGGGCGATCGACGGTGGTTACGACGGAGATTTAGAAGGCACTAAGTAAACCACACCTACATGTGCCAACTAAGTGTTATTTTTGACCTCAAATTGCATATAAATCAAATACTAGCACATATATATATATATATATTTCCTCCCAAATTACTAAACTCACAAATTAATCACTATATAAAGCATTGCAAGAGCTAATCTAGCAATGAGAGATGAAAGGACAAAGTTGCTAACCTTTGTGATCATTTCAATGGATGGGGGCCTTCAAATCTTGACAAAATTTGGGCAAAATGTGTGATGAGCTCGAGGAAGAGGGGAAGAACAGAGAGGAGAGGGGAAAGGGGAAGAACAGAGCGAGCTCGGGTGGACGAAGGGTTTATGTAGGACGACCTTTAGTACCGGTTCGTGCCAAGAACCGGTACTAAAGGGGCTGGAGGGGCCCAGTCTGACAACATCCTGCCACCACTCTCATTAGTACCGGTTCGTGGCACGAACCGGTGCTAAAGGTTCGCCACGAACCGGTACTAATGAAAGCGGCCCGGCTAGCCGTTGGAACCGACACTAATGTATACATTAGTGCCGGCTCAAATACAAACCGGCACTAATGTGCTTCATGTTTGACACTTTTTCTACTAGTGTCTTTTGATAATGTGGGTACCGTGATTTGCATGGAATGAGGACAGTGGATACATAATATACCGGATTTTGAAAGGGGAATTTATGTCCGTCCTTTTCTCGTTCGACGACAAGCACTGCGCTTACAACCTGATGAGTTGCCGCAATGTACAAAAGCATTGGTTCGCCAATGTTTGGCACGGCCATGATTGGGTTGGTTGCCAGTATGACTTTTATTTCTTCCAATCCGGCTATGACAGCATCCGTCCACTCGAAGTGTTTGGTGCGCCGAAGGAGGCGATAAAGGGGTAATGCCTTTTCTCCTAAGCGGGAGATAAAGCGGCTTAGAGCCGCCACACATCCGGTTAATTTCTGGATTTGCTTGAGGTCCGTTGGGATAGCCATCTGTGACATAACTCGGATTTTGGCCGGATTTGCTTCAATTCCTCTGCTGGAGACAATGAAGCCCAGGAGTTTTCCAACTGGTACACCAAAAACGCATTTTTCCGGATTGAGCTTGATGTCGTATGTTTGGAGGTTGTCGAATGTGAGCCTCAAGTCGTCTATTAGAGAGTCGACGTGTTTAGCTTTGATGACCACATCATCTACGTATGCCTCCACTGTTTTGCCGATCTATTTCTCCAGACATGTCTGAATCATGCGCTGATATGTTGCGTCAGCGTTTTTGAGCCCAAAAGGCATTGTGTTGAAACAGAAGGGGTCGTATGGTGTGATAAATGCCGTTGCGGCTTCGTCGTACTCTGCCATCTTGATTTGGTGGTAGCCGGAGTATGCGTCGAGGAAACACAATGAATCGTGTCCTGCGGTAGCATCGGTAATTTGATCAAGCGGGGGAGGGGGAAGGGATCCTTTGGGCAAGCCTTGTTGAGGTCCTTGAAATCGACATATAGGCGCCAGGATTTGTCCTTCTTTGGTACCATCACCAGGTTTGCTAGCCAGTCCGGGTGTTTTATTTCTCTAATGAATCCGGCCTCCAATAACTTGGCTAGTTCCTCTCCCATAGCTTGTCTCTTAGGTTCAGAGAAACGCCGAAGAGTTTGCTTGACCGGCTTGAATCCCTTTAGAATATTAAGGCTGTGCTCGGCCAGCCTGCGTGGGATTCCTGGCATATCTGAGGGATGCCAGGCGAATATGTCCCAATTCTCAGGCAGGAACTCTCATAGTGCGGCGTCCACGACGCGGTTTAACTGTGCCCCGATGGAGGCTGTTTTTGTAGTGTCCGTTGGGTGGACTTGGATCTCTTGTCAAGTATCACGTCGTCCCTGTCCACTGTGGAGCGCAGTGTAGTTAATTCCTCGGTCGCAAGGGCTTTGGATAATGCCTCGAGGGCCAATGCGGCTATTTTGTTTTCGGCGCGGAGGGCTGTGTCCGGATCACTAGCGACAGTGATGATTCCATTGGGCCTAGGCATTTTGAGCTTCATGTACCCATAATGGGGTATGCCTTGGAAGATCGTGAACGCCTCACGCCCTAAAAGGGCGTGGTATCCGCTACTGAACAGGGCCACTTGGAATGTAATTTCTTCGGACCTATAGTTCTCTGGCGTGCCGAATACCACATCTAGTGTGATTTTCCCAGCACAGCGTGCTTCCTGACTAGGGATGATTCCTCTGAAGGTTGTGCTGCTTTGCTCAATGCGGTTCCAGTCTACATCCATTTTCTGAAGAGTTTCCTCATAGATGAGGTTTAATCCACTGCCGCCATCCATGAGTACTTTGGTGAGTCGAAAGCCGTCCACAATTGGACTGAGGACCAGTGCAGCTGGTGCCCGGGCTGTTCGGAATTTAGGTTCGTCACTGGCATTGAAGGTAATAGCCGTGCACTCCATGGATTTATTGCTGCCACGTGGCATATTTCGGCAAGGTTGCGGAGTGTTCGCTTGCTCCTATTATTTGATGCGAGGGTCTCAAAGACTATTAATACCGTATTGTTATCCTCGGGATGGTGCTCTGTGGCATCTGGGATGAGAAGATCCTCGCCACTTTTGGCCACCTGCCGGAGTATCCAACATGCTCTAAGGCTGTGTGTTGGTATGGTATCCGCTGTACTATGAATTTTGCAGGGTCCGTTGAGCCATCCCTCCAATATGGTTCCACGCCCTGTAGAGGGTTTTTGCTTTTTTGGGATTAACTCGGGTGTCTTATGATAGTGCAGCCTTTTACTTCGGACTGGGTGTATATTCGGAGCCGGATTATCCCAAAATTTCGTTTCAGGTTTCCAGGCGCTTTCCATCGCACAGTACTTTCGTACTATGGACTCCAAGTCAGCGAAGCGTGATATGTCACGGTGACTTATGGCATTAAGGATTCCCTTGTCCGTGCAATTATTGCAGAAAAATGAGATTGCGTCTTCCTCACGACAGTCCTTAACCTTGTTCATCACAAGGAGGAATCTGGCCCAATAATGATGTACTGTTTCCTGGGGCTCTTGCCTGATGTGGGAAATATCGCTTATGTTAGGATGGGTGGGTGGAATTGAGTCTGAACCCTTACCCGATCTGAGACCCAGGGGCCGAGGAGTTCCCATTCTTGGAAGTTCGGGTTCCGAGATGTTGCCCGATAAGTCTGGCCCGCTGCCTGACTCTAGGTTCAGGGCTTGGGTGATGTCCTCCCGTAAACGGGTGTCCAGCTCGGAGAGCTCAGGAATCCGGACATAATTAGTCCTCAAGATAGAGGAAGAATCGCCGCATTGTTCCTCCACCACCGCAATGTGATGGGTGACCGGTGGAGAGTTAATCTCCCATTGATCGGGTTTAAGCCCAATCCGATCATAGTCTGTAGCGACTCCCAAGGCGACGATGCAATCCAAGAGCTCGTTTAGGGAATAGAGCTCCATAGGATCCATCTGCTCGTCAAGTTCCGAGTTGACGTGGAGGCTATTTTCGATGACCCGAGAAGCCGAAAATGTTGCTGCACCGATGATGAAACCGCCTAGCCGGAGAGTTTGGCCGACAGCCAAGACTCCCCCGGCGATAATGTTGTCTTTAAAGACGAGACGAGACATCCTTCCTTGTGGTGACGGCACAGTGGAACTCTCAATGAAAGCACCAATGTCGGTGTCAAAACCGGAGGATCTCGGGTAGGGGTCCTGAACTGTGCGTCTAGGCGGATGGTAACAGGAGGCGGGGGACATGATGTTTTTACCCAGGTCTGGGCCCTCTCGATGGAGGTAAAACCCTACTCCTGCTTGATTGATCTTGATGATATAAGTATTACAAGAGTTGATCTACCACGAGATCGGAGAGACTAAACCCTAGAAGCTAGCCTATGGTATGATTGTTGTTGGTCCTACGGACTAAACCCTCCGGTTTATATAGACACCGGAGGGGGCTAGGGTTACACAGAGTCGGTTACAAGGAAGGAGATCTACATATCCGTATTGCCAAGCTTGCCTTCCACGCCAAGGAGAGTCCCATCCGGACATGGGACGAAGTCTTCAATCTTGTATCTTCATAGTCCAACAGTCCGGCCAAAGGATATAGTCCGGCTGTCCGGATACCCCCTAATCCAGGACTCCCTCACTTATGCTTGGTCTACCACATATGCCATGCCGACGTTGAGTGCCAGGATTTTAAGGACTTCCTCGGGAGCAACCTAGTCAAATTCGTTACTGTATACTTTGGTAACAACAAAGAAGTCCTGCGTCGGATAGGCCTCGTTGTAGGCAACACCTTCGACCTCCAGAAGAATCGGCTGGTGTCCTCTCGTCAGCCTTCGATGCTGACCCTGGCAGGAGCCATGGTTCATCCTTCGTACGGTAAACTGGAGAAACCTCATTACATGTTTCATCGTCATGCATGGCAGCAGAATGTACTAGATATAGACCACATCCACTATGCTGCAATGGATGGCTACCTTTGCTTCAATATCTACAAGGGTTGGATGAAGAGCAACAACCAAGTGTGCGGTTCAAGCAAAGAAGTATTGGCCAAGAGGAAGAGGGACAAGGACGAAGTCGAGGACGTGGACGAGGACTCCGAGTAGGGTGGCAGTGTCGTTGCTCATGGTGGTTCTAATGCAGTGTCTACCGGAATAGTTGCAAAGTTTAATTTCAGGTGTGCTTAATTTAATTTGAGGGGTGTGTTGTGCTGAGCCCCCAGCATAACTATGTTATGTTTCTTCTCGTTACTTTAACTCTTCAGTACGTACATACTAGTATTTCTTACATTTCATCTTTTAGTTGGTATAGTACTACCACTCGTTTCTTCACATTATATACGTACAATATATATGGCCAACATCATATAGCCAGTAGTTTAGTTGTCAAAGAATTTCAGGGTGCTTAGTTTTGTCAAAGAATTCCAGGATGCTTAGAGGGTGCTTGGATACAAGGGACTTATTTTAGTCTGACTAAAAATAGTCTCTTTAAGAGGCTAAAGTTCCAAGCACCCCTGACTAAAGAGGGGCTAAAACTAGTCTTGAGACTAAATTTTTTTAGTCAGGGGTACCCCTACTAAAATGTGGATTACTCCTCTCTCTACTCATTTAACTCCTCTCCTTTAACACAGGCGAGTTCTGGATTGGAGGGTTTGGAGGATAATAAATGCTCATTAACTTGATTTTAGCCTTTTTAGTATTTGGGTCCAAGCATGGGTGAGGCTAGCATGTTTTAGTCTCACTAATTTTAGTCATGGGACTAAAACGTATCCAAGCACCCTCTTAGTTTTATTTGAGGGGTGGGTTGTGCTAGACACCATTATTGTGACTAGCCTTTTTAATAGTACTATATGCATAATTTGGCGACGAGCGCTCTCTATATGTACCAGCTTTTTTTAATTTCAAGTTTTGCTCCATGGCGCAATCCATCGATACTACTGCTGTACAAAAGTATACATTTTTTAAAAGGCTAGAGGGTGGGGCAGTCTAGCTTGGTCGATTTCACAAGAGGCGAGGGACTTTGTGATTTGAAGGCTCATTACTGCTGGAAGGCGGGGCCTTGTGATTTGACTGCTCGTATAAATGCGCCGATGACCTGATCGAGGAGGAGCAAAGAACCGTGCGGTATACTCAAGTTTTCCACTGGAGTAGTACTGCGGAGGAGCACGAAACACGGCAGCCCAGTGCCATATGGCGATAAAAAATGATCTAATTCGCTATTCATCTCATTGTTAGCATTGTTCTATTCATTCCCTCAAAAATAAAACCATTGTTCTATTCATGCCTCGCAGAGAACATGACACGTGCGGCGAAACACCCGAAGCAAAAGATGAAACACAGGAGCAAAAGAATAAGGAAGATTATCACCCCAAATGATCTAATTTGCCGTGGAGTCGTAGCTTCTTCTTCATCGCCTCCACGACCTCCATCTCCTTGCGCGTCTCCTCCGCCATCTTCATCATTGTGTCCATGACGTGGCATTTCTCAACGCGAGCCTTCATCATCTGTTCCACGACCATATTACGTACCTTGACAGCAGCCGGGTGCTTGATGCGGAGCTTTGCCAACTCTTCCTTCTGTTCCATGACGAGGGCCTGCAGCATCTTCATCGAGGAACTACTATTCTCATGTAGCTTCTTCCAACCTGCGTTCTTCTCCTTCAACAGGTCGATCTCGTGGCGGAGCTTCGCATTGTCCTCCCGAAGTCGCAGGATTTCGCCGATCGCCTTCTTCTCCGAGGCAATGCTCTTCTTCAGCAGCATCACCAAGTCGGCGGTCAACTCCCCCTGCTGATTGAGCTCAGCGGGCATGTCGTTGAGGCTCTCCTTCAGCAACTCCATCAAGCCTTGGATGAACTCCTTCTGCTTATTGAGCTGATCGGGCATGTGTGTGTGTTGTGCGTGTTGAGGTGCAAATTGTCTTTTTTTTGGGTACACGTTAAGCTTGTTCTTCCGAAATTTCAAGTCGTGCCTTGTTATGCTAAAAATTCAAGCTAGCGTCTCTGTCTATCATGCTACGAAACTCCCGCCTCTTTAACCTGCACCTTGTTAGCCCAAAATATTTAAGATATATCTTTGTCTCGTTGTGCTATGACAACTCCCTCCATCTCAACCCGCGCCTTGCTATTCCGAAATTACAACGCGCGTGAAAACTCCCACCTCCTGTGAAATCCCGACACGCGAAATGCCCGTGGTACCCCTGAACCGAAAGAACCGCCTCAAATCGGTGGGGGTACTTTCGTAACTTAACCCACATTTCGGACAAGCGAATCTCTAAGCCATGGTTCCCCACTGCCATCCCATCCGCCCACCCATTCGTACACCGAGACCGCGAAAACCCGCGACGAAACCCCACACCCTGCTCCGTTTGCCACCCAGCCGGAGCCTCTTCCCTGACGACGTCGTCCACAACAACACCTCGACGTCCCTCATCCACCGTACCGGATGAGGATCCGTCGTCGATCTCATCGTCCCGCCGGTTCAGCCACCTCGTCCTCCACCTCCAAGGAGCTGCCCCGATGTTCCCCTCGTCTTTCGCGCCACCTCCATTCCCACACCGCCGTCTTCACCTGCACCACCGGAAGAGCATCATCATCACCGTTTCCTAGGATGAAGCTGCGGCCTAATCGGCGCCACCAAAGAGGTTGTACACTAATCGCCGCATTTTCTTCTTGATTCAATCTCACGGTGCTGCCGGCGCTCGGTCCCGAGCCGACACGGCGCGGCTCCATCCACGGCGGCATCGCCGGCCACTTCCTCCACGGCCTCGCTCCCTTGGCGGCGACGTCCACATCAGTAGGAGCTGCTGCTGCTTTAGCTCTCGCTCGCGCTGCTGCTCTGCTCTTGCTCTCGGTCCTCTGCCTGGTCTGCTCTTGCTATTGCTCTTGCTCGTGTTGCTGCTCTCGCTCTAGCTCTTGCTTGCGATGCTGCTCCGATTTAGCTACACTTCAGTCGACTGAATCGACTTTTGGGTCAGTTGATTTTCAGGGGGGGGGGGCTCGCCGGGGTGAAGGAAGAACCAGCCGCAGCGGGGAGGGGGGCTTGCCGGAGAGGTACCCCACTATCTATCTTAGGGTTCAGGATGGCGGCGGTTGTCGCCGGCGGTGGCGGAGCGTTGGCAGGGCGGTGTCGTGGGGATCACCGGAGAAAAAGCTCGGCACGGGGGGGGGGCCTAGAGGGATGGCCGGGGCGGCGGCGGACCGGCGGTGGGGAGTGTTTTCGGGGCGGGCGGGGCGGCTCACCGCCGGCCGCGGGTGGCGGGGGGCTGCTGTTTGGCTGGCTCAGGGGGGTGGAGGTTGAAGATGAACCGCAGGCCCTTGATTTCGTATCCAACTGCTGCAAAATCGACTGACCATAGATGAAAAATT
This sequence comes from Aegilops umbellulata, assembly GCA_032464435.1. Classification (NCBI taxonomy): domain Eukaryota; kingdom Viridiplantae; phylum Streptophyta; class Magnoliopsida; order Poales; family Poaceae; genus Aegilops; species Aegilops umbellulata. The sequence continues at coordinate 357,765,182 of CP136054.1, read as the reverse complement.
CAGTCGACCGACGTGTAGCCTCACCTTGTTAGTGCGTTCAGTTTCGACAACAAAATTCAGTTTCGACAGCAAAATTTAGTTTCGACAGTTAAGTTCAGTTTCGATAGTTAAGTTCAGTTTCGACAGTTAAATTCAGTTTCGACAGTTCAGTTCAGTGATGAGCGGCTGATGTATTTTATATCTAGCACTTTGTGGTTATGTATTTTACGTCATGTATTGGAGATGCTATTAGAATTCCACTCGGGTTAACGTTGTTCGTTGTCTCTCTTGTCCTGCTTCAGCCTCGGCGTCGTACAACTCACCGGAGCTGCTCCAACGAAGAAACCCTCCATCACAGCGGAGCAGTACCTCAGGCTCCATCTCCAGACGACTAAGATCTTCTTCCCCTCCTTCGACAGCCAAGTCAGCCGGAGCATCCTCACCGGCCAACCCAATCACGCTGAGATCGACATGGCTTCGCCAAAGAGGTTGTACACTTGTTGCTTCTCTTTTTTACACTACATGTTATATATATTGTCCACTGAGCACTCATAGTAACGGGAAATACGACTATTTTTTCCTACTATATGACAAGCAGTGAGGTACCAGGCAACTTAGCTATCTGTGATGGACTCTCTTGAATGCCATCATTATTTATCTCTGCGCGTTTGAGCTGTGCAGTTCTCGATGGGCCTGGGAGTTGAGCTAGTATGGCAGTGGCCTGGGTCCAAAGTAATAGAAGTAGCACAAAAACATTTTTTTAGTGTAGGATTTCCTTTCTCAAGCCTGCCTACTAGAATCACCAGTGCTTGAAAGGAAAAGTGAATGAAAAACATCGGAATTGGAAAGTTTCCTATGGTACTACTTTTCATGAATTTGGCGCAAAGGAATGGAGCAAAGGAAAACTACAGGATTTGTTCCTTTAGTGTCTCCTTGAAAGAAAAACCATAGGAATTCTAATTTCCACTTCTCCTCCTTTTCATATTCCTATTCATCAAGCACAAGACTAAGAGATAGTAGCATAATAGCATTATAACCGTACATTTTCTTGTGGTTTGACTTAATCTCACCATGCTTTTTTGCATCCTGTGATCTTCCAATTGTTGTGAATCAAACACACAGATTGGCAGAAATCCTGTGTTTTTAAATTCTTTGTTTTGCACATGCATTCCTATCCTATTCCTGTCTATCTCCTATCCCTGCATTGTTAGAATCCTCAAATTCAAACAAGCCCTTACTCAATTACTTCTGTTACAGATATGTGTCAAAGAAAACCTTGTGTGGTTTGTCCTGCTCCTGCGGCGCTGTGTTCCACCCCAGCTCAGCTGCTCCAATGATGGAAGGGTTCACCACAGCAGGGATCCGCTCTCCAGACTATCTTTCACCACCTCAGATCTTCTTCCCCGCCGCCGGCAGCCACGGCAACTGCATTACCATCATCAACTGAGCAGATGACCTTGAGGACTACACGGGTCCGCAAGAGAGGTCGCACTCTTCCGTGTCTGCTTACGTTATGCGTCGCTTAATATGATGACATGCTACATTATCGTCGTGTTCACCTATTAGACTCCGAGTCAGGTCCAAACTAATGCTGAAACTTGAGTTTTTAAATGGTTGTGGGGTACATATTGGGGCAACAATTAGTACTATCTGTCTACTATCTGTCTACTATCTGTTTAATCTCCAATGTCTACTATGAGTTTCATGTTGGGTGCAAACAAACATTAAAGGAGCCATTATCTGTATTTTTTAATTAAAGCTATTATCTGCCTGCTATCATTGGTTTTGGGTCTATCCATAGTTTGCTACCATCACTCTGGATTTGTGCATGCACTCCTTACATAATCTCACTATGTTTTATTCCTATGCATGCCAGTTATTGTACACAATGGAACTGATCATGTAGAGCAAAAGAGACGAGCCTTGCGTGGCAATAAAATTTCATGGAGACGTCGTTCCATGATGGGCGCAAAGGCAGCCCCCCTCCACCCATTTCAGATCGTAATCAAGAGGAAGATAACTGTTATGAGGGGGATTCAGAAGGAGAAGACCACTCCTATTTACCCCATGAGGTCTTCGCTCTAACTTGGCATGCTGATGTTGGTAATATCATGCATATGGTGCCTTGCATTGCTTACTGTATACATTAAAGATGTCATCTGCTTAGTTTAGACATGCTTTGTGTCAATGCCATCTGTTTAGTTTCTTTATCGTATATGTGAATCATGCAATGCCATCTTGTCTAGCCAGACATCATATATGTGAATTTTGTAATGCCACCCTGGTTAGCCAGTCATCTTATATGTGAATTATATCATGCCATCATTTTTTTATTACTTGTTAAATTTGTCAACAATTTTAGTACATTCAATTACTCTTCCTGTGCATCAGCCATTTGGCACGGTCATGGAAAAATCTGGAGTGGAAACAAGGTCTTCAGAGCAGACAATGCTATCTAACGAAGCGCATGTCTTGCTGGTTACCGATAGCTCCTCAGAGGAGGATTCAGAGACAGATGACCAGTCATATTCGCCCCCCCCCCCCGAGGTGCATGCCCTAACTTGGCAGGGTTATGTTGCTCATATCGTGCGTATGGTATCTTGCATTGCTATGTCATTTGCTTAGTTTAGACATGCTTTGTGTGAATGCCACCTGTTTAGTGTCTAATTACCATATATGTGAATTATGCAATGCCATCTTGTTGCAAGACATTATATATGTGAATTATGCAATGTTATCTTGTTGCAAGGCATTATGTATGTGAATTATGCAATGCCATGCTGTTTAGGCAAGCGTCATATATGTGAATTATATCATGCCATCCTTTTTTGTATTTCTCATTGCTTTTGTCGACAATGTTTGTATATTCAACTGCTCTTCCTGTGCATCAGCCATTTGAATTGGTGATGGAGAAATCTGGAGTGAAAACAAGGTCTTCAGAGCAGACAATGCTACCTGCTGAAGCAGATATCTTGCTGGTTACAGATAGCTCTTTAGAGGAGGATTCAGAGGCAGATGACCAGTCCTATTATCCCCCTGAGGTGTATGCTCAAACTTGGCAGGGTTATATTACTCATATAATGCATATGTTGTATTGCAATGCTTAGTTTTTACATCATATACACAATATTGAATGCCATCTCCTTAGTTGACACATCATATATGCAATTGCCCTCTGCTCACTTCCTTAGTATATAAATCATATATTTGAATTATGTCATGGCATGATGTTTACATAGACAACATGTATCTGAATTACGGCATGCCAACCCATTTTCTAAAGACAAAATATAGTTATATCATCTCATCCTGTTTACATAGTCATCATATTTTAAATTATGTCATTCTATCCGTGAATTATATCATGCCATCATGTTTCCATCGACGACATGTTTGTGATTTATGGCATGACAACCACTTTAATAGACACATCGTATAGTTATATCATGTCATCCTGCTTACATAGTCATCATATTTTGAAGTATGTCATTCTATCTTGTTTAGTTACCCATCATACATGTGAAATTGTGTCATGCTATCCTGTTTAATTAGCCATCATATATGTGAAATTATGTCCTGCTATTCTGTTTGCTTAGAAAACATAAATGTGAATTATTTCATGCCCTGTTTTCTTCCCTACTATCCATTGCACCTGTCTATCTTACAATGTCTGTACATTCAATTACTTTTCTTGTTTATCAGCCATTTCAATTGGAGGGAGTGATGGCAGTATCTGTGGGAGTAAAAACACGGTCTTTAGAAAAGATCGTGCTACCTGTCGATGCAGATAGAACCATGGTTGTACTTGCCCAAGAACCAGCCCCACCACACATAATCCACACTCATGCAGATTGTACCCCTACCCAGTTGGACAGAGAACCAGCTACACCCCTTCTAACCACAACCCCAGCAGATAGACACCCAGTTCCCGTTGACACAGCACCGTCTCCACCATAGAGCACCCAAACACGAGCAGTTAGTAAGGCAACTTCAGTGCCCAAATCACGAGGACCACCACTCCGAACCCAAAGTCAACGCTTAAAGCAGAAGAAGAATTTTTATCAGGCCAGGTTCCGTAGCTATGGTTCATACTACTTTGCTCTTGCATCACTATATTTACTGATACCAACTAATTTCAAATTTGAAGGATGCAATTGAAACTCCAATGGCGCAACAGGTATGTTTTAAACCTGTTTCTTCAACGTGTTTGGCTGTTTGCTGTTGTAACTTGCTCTATGTTGATTTCAGTTTCAATTGAATAAACAGTTATGTTCTCATGCCATTCACATTACAAGTGTTGTTATTGTTGTGTAGTTTCCCACACTTATATTCTGTCTACGCTGTTTTGTCTTAAATAGATATGATTCGAACTGTATCTATCTTGATTTGGCAACATAAACTAGAATGATATAGACCATACAGTGACCATACTACATAGATATATGTTTGTTACATGCTGTTATCCTGTCCACCTTACTACTGAACTGTTTTCCCAAAATGAGTTTCATATACTACATTGTAAACCTGAGATGTGTTTGTTTGTTTCTCTTTTAGAACGCGGATAAAATATTGGAGAAGAGTACCCTGTTATGCAATGGTAAAGGAAGTAATGCAGATAAGGTTGAAGATAGTGAGACATCCCTGTTGGTCTCCAAGAAAGCTGATAAAAACTATATTGAAGACACCGAGACAACCTCAAAGTCCTGTCTTGATGTAGTGTTCGAGTTACTGGCTACCACTGCTGGCACCAGCTCTTCGAACTCGTTGCCTGAATCAGTTTGGCTTCTTGAGTCTCAACTTCAAGTTGAAAGACATCGATCAGATGTTATGCGACAGGAAGCCAAAGGACTGAGGAAGTCCTTGCAGAATTCAGATGCGTACTTTCTTGTGCAACAGCAAGCGCTGGAGGACTTAAGCGCCAAACAAGAGAAAGTTAATAAGCTTGCTAAGCATCTTGCCAGCAATATGGGTACCCATAATATTGTTTCTTGAGCTCTTCTGAAGTGGTTTTAGTTCTGGACTTGTTTTGCTGCGGCGTTTATATGCTGCTTTGTTCCCTATATTTGCACTGGTGGCGAACTTTGATGCCCAGTGGATGTAATATGTGTAATAGCTGTGATAGCCTAGCATAAGTTGCTTGCTTATTTATTTCCTTGTTGTCTTGTTTATTTGTTTGCTGCTAGTCAGTGCAGTTCTTTTTCCGCGGTTTGCTAGTGGCTGCAATAACCTATTTTTTAAAACTAGGCCACAATAACCATGGGCTAATATTTACTGTAGTGACACTGGGCCTCCTACGAGCCATAGAAAAGTGGGCCTTCTACGGGTCGTAGAAACAGTAGGCCTTCTACGGGCCGTAGAAACAATGGGCCTTATACGGGCCGTATGATCGATTAGCCAAACATGGGCCAATAACATGCCGCATTATGGCCGTAAACGGGCTAGAGTTGGAATCGTCCGTTCATGGGCCGACCATAACGGGCCATCGTTAATAGGCCGTATTTGATGACGCTATGAAAACGGCCCAACGTATTAACGGACCACAAACGGGCCGACTGTAACCACGGGCTGAATTTGGCCCACAAGCAGAAAATGATAGTAATGGGCCGTAAGTTAATGAATGCTGGAAATGAGCCCAAGAATAAATGGGCTCTGAGAAGGCCGAAAGATAACATGGGCTAGAAACGGCCCAACGGAATAACGGGCCGTTAATGGGTATAAAGTGATACACTGTTCATTATGGGCGAGTTTCACCACGGGCCGTTAATGGGTGTAAAGTAATACATTGTTCATTACGGGCCAGTTTCACCACGGGCTGTTAATAGGCCAAGACTTACATAGGGCCTCATATGGGCCGAAAGACGTCATGGGCCATACATGGGCCAGAAGTGAAAACGGGTTGGAATCATATTGGATGGCCCAGATGACGCTACTGGGCCAAATTCGAATAGGGCATAACGGGCCTTGGGTTAGCGGGCTGTAAATGGGCTATATGCGAACAGGCCGTTAACAGGCTTTCCATGCACTACTAGGGAAAACCCTAGCAGTAGCGCTGGTTTTGTGCTCATTAGTAGCGCGGGTAGGCGCGCTACTAATAAGGCGCTACAGCTATTGCTTAGCAGTAACGCGTGCCGCACGCGCTACTGCTAGGACAAATAGCTGCAGCGCTTGTTTGCTCCCACGCTGCTGCTAATGTAACTACTGGCAGTGTGTTTCCTTTCCATCGCTACTAGTATTATTTTTTTATTTTTAGTGTATTTATGCGCCATCGTACAAATATTGGTACAACACCAGTTATGAGGTTTACATCATTATGTCCATAACAGTGTGTCAAATGAAGGTGGATTAGGTTCAAGTGGAGGCAATATGTGGTGCATGTCAAAAGTATACTACTAATCTAAACTTGATCTAGTTTGGACTAGTAGTACTTTCGATCATTACCACCAACAATATTTATTTAATCACCACTAACACTAGCTAATAATAATCATCAGTCATTACCACCAACACTAGCTATTTTATCATCATAGTAATAGTGTAGCACATCATCATTCTCAAACTCATTTCTAGCTAATCACTCCTGCTGCTCTCTCTTAGGTAAAACAACATTAAACATGTGTAGCTCTCCTCCTTGATCAAGTTGGAGCATGCAGATGAACCTGTCTCCTAATTTTGGGTAGCACATCTGTTTGCTGCCCCCTAGTACTTCTCTGCGCTCCCCCATTACATATCTGGTCCAGTCTTCCACTATTAAGCATTCATCCTTGATCTTGAATGCACTAAAGTAACATGTAGGATATCTTGGCCGTAAGCTAATAATACTCATGGTACCTTTAGTCTCGATCCCATAAGGCACAACATTCATCGGGAGTCCCTGTTGAAGAACATCGTATGGTCACATACTCAGCAATGAAGTTTAGCTTCACAAATAATGTATGGAAAAGATGCACTGAGGACAAATAGTAAAAATCCTACCATCCTTCCTAAATAGATGTGACCGTAGTTCATGACAAACACTATTGTTCGCACGTTTTCAGTACTAAGATTTCTAAGTCCAAGAAGAAAATTTGTCTTGACATTATCAAGATCCTCAAGCCATGAAACATAATGACTTAGCTCCTCGCAGTTTAGTTCAGCCTCGGGACAGTAGTAGGTCATGTCTACCAAGCGCTAGACATGTTTGCTTGCACCGAAATAAGCTGACAATACAAATTAGTTGTCAACTATTTTTGAATAAACAATATCAAAGACATAAATATGGTTGAGAAACTTACATTTTGGTGTAATTGGAGGTGTCTGCACATCGACCCAGATGTCGGTATTACCTTCAATATCATCTTCCGGACGAATATCAAAGGTGATAACCATATCAGGCTGAAATGCATAAGTCTTGCATAGTGCTCGCCATGTTTTGCATCCAAAATAGGTGTAGTCGTCTGAATTGTATAATTTTGCATGGAAAATATAACCATGCTCGGTCTTCAAATAAACTTTCTTTACCTCCATAGTATGACTGAAACCTATCTTATCCAATACAAAAACTCTTGCATGGCAGGGGATACGCTAGTAGAATAGTAAAAAAATATAAGTTGAAGCAAATGAAGCAGATGTCATGCTTAATTACGAAAAAAGACTTGTCGTTGTGACTTACTTTATCCACTTCGAAGTTCTCGTCCAGCTTGATGCTGAAGCGCCTATCATCATCTAGGAAGATTCCGTCGCACAGGACGCGCTCGTCTTCGCAGTATTTGCAAATACCGAAATCCTTTTTGTCGTCAGACATTTCCTATGTTCATAGTTAAAACATTAACTGAAAATCGATAGAAGACAACTACCAGGATACTCAACACACAAATCCGGGGCACTCGATATTTCCTACATATTCTGGCAAAAGTCATGCCAAAATTCACGGAAAAATCCGGCATGACCTTTGCTAAAATAGGATATATCGAGCGCCTGAAATTTGCCGGAACGGAAATGAATCAACACTCCGGCAAAACATAGGCCACTCGGCCACTTGGATATTGAGCAACACAAGATATACATTTCAAAATATCTTATAAGACTCAAATTAGCATGCATTCAATAAGCAAAAGTAAATCATCTCATGCGTCTATACATCGTCGAATATTATCACTAACACATCCCGAATAGTGTCATACATATAACATCACTAGTACAACTAAAACCCTAGCACACAACGGGTATCGGTGCGGGCGGTGGACACCCACAGAGAAGGAACCATCACGGGATCATAGCTCCAGTGAGATCCCTGGAGAACCTGCCAGGTATTGGAGAACCTGTGCTCCAACGCAAACAAGTAGCGACGAACGTGCGCGTCCTCCTCACTGACACGGTGACGCACCACCTCCTCGGAGTCCTCCCCGACTCGACTACGAGGATGCGGGATAGGCATCGTCCACATCGATGCGGGAAAATTGCTTTAACTAAAAAATAGCAACAAGTTCTTACTAACTAGTTCTATTAATTCAACTAGTTCTTACTAAAAATAAACTTACTATAAATAAAAATATTCTAGTACCTAATTAGTACCTAGTTCTTACTAACTAATTAGTACCTAAGAACCCTAACAAGTTCTTACTAACTAATTAGTACCTAAGAACCCTAACAAGTTCTTACTAACTAATTTGATTCCACCCTAACTAATTTGATGGAGGTAGAAACCCTAGGCAGAGGTAGGGGAGAGGGAGGAGCAGGCGTGCTCACCTCGGGTGCCTGCGACGAGGGAGGGGCAGGCGGCGTCGAGGTCTTGGTCGGGGCTCCGGGGCGGCGTTGAGGTCGGGGGGGCGGGGGCGGCGTCCGGGGCGGCGTCGAGGTCGGGGTCAAGGGCGGCGTCCGGGGTGGCATTGAGGTCGGGGGCGGGGGCGGCGTTGAATCTGGGGTCGGGGGGCGGCGTAGAGGGTGTGCGGAGAGCGCGCGGCGGCCGAGGCGCGGCGGCGGCGGCGAGAGTGGAGTTGGATTTGGGGGATGAAGTGGCCGTGGGGGAGGACGAACCGCGTGCGGTTAAGTCAGAAGTACCAGTAGCGCGTTCCAGACGGCGCGCTACTGCTACGTTAGCTACAGCGCATTCTGGAATACACGCTACTGGTACACCATTCTCTTTTTTTCCTTTTTTCATTTAGTTTTCTTCAGATTTTTTCCTTTCACCTTATTCTATTTCCTTCATTTTAAATTACCTTTCTATTTGCTTTCCATTTAATTTTATATCCTCTATCAGTAGCGAGTTTAGAACTAAACGCGCTGCTACAAAGAAAGTAGCGGTAGCGCGGTTCGTTATAGGTCGCTACTACTATGTGTAGCCTATCGGCTAAGCCGTGGGAATTTTAGTAGTAACGTGTTTAGAAGGAGACGCGCTACTGCTAGAACTTTATCTGCAGCGCGGTTTGCGCAGGCGCGCTACTGCTACTTAGCACCAGCGTGCTTTTTTGGCCCTTGCTACAGCTAAAGTTCTGTGTATAAGGTTTTCCCTAGTAGTGATGGGCCGGCCCGCCACCTTTTGACCAAGTCAAACGGGCCGGCCTTTTCACAGGAATGGGCCTCTGTTAGGCTGTGCCACATGTCGACGTATCATAGGCGCCTATCTGACCCACTGACGAGCTGACACGTGTTTCGTCCGGCCAATAAGAATTTTACACGTGGAAATTTCCCATTGGTCGGGCTGTTAACGGGTTATCGGATCAAAAACCCAACCCGATAGCTTAACAACGTTCCGTTACGGTGGATGCCATGTGTCGGTCACCCTTGACGAAAGCACTTCTGTGACGCGCGATTTATCGTCATGGAAGTGGACACTTCTGTGATGATAATTTTGGTAATGTCATGGAACACTTCTACGACAGCACAGGTATGACTATCTTGATTCTGTCATAAATTTGTCATGGATGTACATGCATGACAAAAAAAGCGACCTACTGTGACAAACACGTATTATCACGGAAGTGTATTTTTTGTAGTGCATATTAGTGGAAAATCCACCTTTATAATTCTTTCATACATGTCACTCTTGATTCATTTCATATCCTGGTACACCGTCGAAGGCATTCACATAGAGTCATATTTTTTTCTAAGTATTGAGTTGTAATTTTTGAGTTGTAAGTGAATAAAAGTGTGATGATCATCATTATTAGAGCATTGTCCCAAGTGAGGAAAGGATGATGGAGACTATGATTCCCCCACAAGTCGGGATGAGACTCTGGACGAAAAGAAAAAAAATGAGGCCATAAAAAAAGAGAAAAGGCCCAAATAAAAAATAAGATGAGAGAAAAAGAGAGAAGGGACAATGTTACTATCCTTTTACCACACTTGTGCTTCAAAGTAGCACCATGATCTTCATAATAGAGAGTCCCCTATGTTTTTTTTGAATATTTACTGTGAGGCAAAAGCCCCACAACCCTTTATTGAATCAAAAGAGCACTGTACAAAAATGGGAAACTATATACAAAAGCTAGGAAAAAAAGACCTATCTATGTCTAACTAAGCCTACATGTTTTACAACAGAGAATCAATCCAAGCCAACAGTTGTGGTTTGATATTGTCCTTCACCCTATAAGCTAGTAGTGAGATATCAAGGATGAATTTACATTTCCATGCACTGAATGTGGCTCTCTCAGCTCTGAAGGTTCTGCCATTTCTGAGAATCCATATATTCCATGCAGCTGTTAGCATAACTTCAAAGAAGAAAGGAAGTCTGAAGCTGGACCGAGCATGGATGATACACCCTTTAATATCAGAGCCACCACTCCAATCAATGCCCAAATAATTCCAAACTCTCGTGCTGAACTTGCAATTGAAGAACAGATGGATTCTGTCCTCATACACATATTCATTACAGATGAGAGAAAGATTATCATCCTGGCTTGATCTCCAATGTCTTCTAACCAACATATCCTTTGTGTTGAGTCTGTCAAAGAATAGCAACCATCCAAAGGCCTTGATCTTCATATTGCACCTACTCTGCCACAACCATTTGCAAGGTTGTTTTGTGGGCAAATGGGAATGCATTACGGTATAAAAACTTTTGGCAGAATAACCCCCAGATTTATGAGGCCATATCCAAACATCAGGGATGGTGGGGTCTATGTTTAACTGCATGATCCATCCTTCCAGCACATGTAGCTCAGAGGCAGCCTCATGGGAACGAGGCAGATAAAACATGGAGAAGAGATCATGAGTCTGAAGGAAATCCTGAACTGATATCTTATCATTGTTGACAAAGGAGAATAACCGAGGCAGTCTCCAACACAGAGGTCTAGCAGAGCCCCCAATATGCCAAGAATCAGTCCAAAACAATGCTGTGTCACCCATGTTGACATGTACTGAGGCAATAGCTGTATAAGCCTCATGAAGTTTGAGCACATCTCTTCACCAGAACGATCGGGCTTGTGCTGTGGCGTGGGGTACACCATGATCATAGTAGCTGTTCCAAATCAAGGCCACCCAAGGAATGTCAAACTTGTTAAAAAATTTGTGAAGATGGTTGATGAGTAGACCTTTGTTCTGGATGTTGAGATTAATGACCCCTAAACCACCTTTGTCTTTTGGCCTGCAGACTAGGTCCCATGAAGCCAGGGATTGCTTTCGAGCATCATTGTTATCCCTCGAGAGGCACTATCTGAAGATTCAATCCAATTGCTTAATGATCCCAGATGGGATGTTTAGGCTACACAAGAAGTATATAGGCATAGAGGTTAAAACAGATGTAAGCAGTGGCAACCGAGAGCCTTGATTTAGCATTGAAGAGCTATCCATTAATCGCCCCTCAAGACTATCAACCAGAGGCATGAGATCAATGATCTTGGGCCTAGTAGTCCCCAAGGGCAATCCAAGGTAGGTGAATGGTAGTTGTCCAATTCTACAACCAAGAATAGCAGCCAGCCTGACAACTTAAGTTTCCTCTATGTTCAAAGGAATCATTGATGATTTTGAAAAGTTCACCTTTAAACCAGTGGATTGTTGGAAGGTGTGTAGCATGTTTTTAAGTGCAACAAGCTCTTCATCCTTAGCAGCAAGGAAGATAATAGTATCATCTGCATATTGGATGATGGGAAAATCTGCATCATGAGATGGAATAGGCAGGGATAAAGCTCCATGAGCCAACATTTGGTTAACCATTGACGGCAGAAGATCAGCTGCAATGACAAACATCAACGGGGAAAGAGGATCACCCTGTCTGACTCCACATTTGCATTTGAATTGTTTTCCTGGAATTCCATTTAACAAAATAGATGAAGAACATGTGGAAAGAATTTGCTTAACCCAACTCAACCATTTCTCATCAAACCCTTTGTGCTTCAACATCTGAAGAATGACCTCATGCTCAACAGTATCAAAAGCCCGTTGATATCTATTGATGGGCATCTCCATAGCCCGTTGATACGCCTAGTTGATGTGAGACTATCTTCTCCTTTTTGTCTTCTCCACAACCACCATTCTATTCCACATATAGTGCTATGTCCATGGCTCACGCTCATGTATTGCGTGAAGATTGAAAAAGATTGAGAACATCAAAAGTATGAAACAATTGCTTGGATTGTCATTGGGGTTGTGCATGATTAAATACTTTGTGTGATGAAGATAGAGCATAGCCAGACTATATGATTTTGTAGGGATAACTTTCTTTGGCCATGTTATTTTGAGAAGACATGATTGCTTTGTTAGTATGCTTGAAGTATTATTATTTTTATGTCAATTTTAAACTTATGTCTTGAATCTTTCGGATCTGAACATTCATGCCGCAATAAAGAAGAATTACATTGAGAAATATGCTAGGTAGCTTTCCACATCAAAAATTCTGTTTTTATCATTTACCTATGTCAGGACCCCGATCCTAAGTCACACCGATCTATCATGTAACACATCATATCACTTTGCGGCCTCAGGCACGGTATTCCCACGGGTGCCACCTTACCTGGCCCGGGACCGTTTGCGCCTTTTGGCTCACGTATATGATAGTGTCGCTAGCATCCATATGACAAAGAACCTGGGCCGACATGGCTAGTCGTGAACCCAAAGCGGCACTAACCCATGGGGACAGGCATACATGAATCAACCTCGAGCATGTCGGTCAACAGCGTGTGAATCCGGGCTATAGCACTGGGCTAACAGGACTCCGGTAACCCGGGCTGTAGCAGGCTAGGCAGGACTCCGGATGTCACCGCGTGACATTTCCCCGAAGGGACAGACACAGGAACGAAGTGAAACACATGCCGGCCAGTCAAGTGTTCTGAGCAGTAGTGTTGGGCTAGCAGGACTTCGGTGAACCGGGCTGTAGCGGACTACTATGGCTCAAGGAAGCACTAGACTACATTTCCCCATAAGAGAGGCTGCCGAGGATAAACAACTACATTTCCCCACTAGACTACACATACCACGCAGTTCAATCATACACACAATATGCTCGATATGTGTAAATACAACATGGCATCACAACAAGACTCTACGACTCAAGTATTTATTCATTAGGCTCCGAGGAGCGAGATATTACAAACATGGGTCTCATGACCCAACATTCAGAGCATACAAGTCAAAGCACATGCGGAAGCTTAACATGTCTGAGTACAGACATCTACAAATGAAAAAGGCCGAGAAGCCTGACTATCTACCAGATCCTGCCGAGGGCACAAGATCGTAGCTGAGGTAACAAGCTAAACGTCGAAGTCCACACGGAACTACTAGCGAGACTGACGTCTCTCTGCAAAACATAAAATAGGCAAACGTGAGTACAAATGTACCCAGCAAGACTTACATCAGAACTAGCTACATATGCATCAGGTATCAATAAAGGGGGTGGTGGAGTTTAACTGCAGCAAGCCAGCTTTGACTCGGTGGCTATCCTGAACTACGACTGCAAGTAACTCTTTTAAGGTGGCACACACGAGTCCACATATTCACCATACCAATACACCACTATGGATCCGCTCCCGTCTCCCTACGAGAACGCCATCCATAGCACTCACGCTTATCTTGCGCATTTTAGAGTATCCACTTTCACTTGTCTATGAACTATGCAAGGGGTCCAAGTTTCCATATCCGAGGAATCCGGCTATTCGAATAGATAATGATAACCCTGCAGGGGTGTACTTCTTCACACACGCTTTCGCCACTTACCACCATGTACACGTCATGTACCTTGGCAACCTCCAAGCAGAAGCCTGGCGAGGGAGTCGGCCATGACCTGACTAACCACACAATTCTCTAGTCCAGGTTTATCGCCTATTCGGGTTCCATCCGCAAGGAGATCCGGCTGGGGTGTCGCTCATGGCCCCAAACGATGTGTACAGGGTTCCAAGCCCACCAACCGGGCGGCGCTTGGTCTACCCGGCCACGGTGCCTAGTCTGTCCCAAGCCCACCTGTACCGGGTACCACTTGGTAGACTACTAACACCACCTACAAACACGAGAAACTAGTTGCAACTCCTGGACAGAGATCAGGTTGATTAATAAGTCGAGAGAGCTTGGAGCGCCCGGAGCCCAATGTGTGGTAGTAACTGTTCATGGATCACAAACACAGAACTCAGTTCCTGAGGACGGCTGCAATGAGACAACCCACCATGTACTCCTACATGGCCTCTCACTGCTACCTTTACTAAATCGTGTTCACACACTTAGCTCTCAACAGTAGGACACGTTCACCACATTCCAGTTCATTCCCGATGAATCAGACCCGACTCAACTCTAAGCAATAGCAGGCATGACAAACAAGCATGAATGAGTAGGCACATCAGGGCTCAAACAACTCCTACTCATACTAGTGGGTTTCATCTATTTACTATGGCAATGACAGGTCATGCAGAGGAAAGGGGTTCAACTACCGCAGCACGTAACAGTTGAAGCATTGTTGTCTTAATGCAGTAAAAGAGAGCAGGAGCGAGAAAGTGGGATTGTATCGGAATGAACAGGTTTTTTTTTGCTTGCCTGGCACTTCTGAAGATAGTATAATTCTTCATCGGTGTCATCGATCAAATCGTCGGAACGTCGTCTACTGAGAGGGGACAAACACCGGCAACAGATAGGAAACACTATCAATGCAATGCAACAATATGATGCATGAATGTGACATGGCAATATGTTGTGAATTGAGCTAATGCAGCTAGCAACAAGTGCAAGGGAGTCCATTTGAACCAATGGTTCAAATGCAAACTCTAGTTTGAGCATTTAAAATGTCATTTGAATGTTTTCACTTATACAGCAGGTATAAGTTGGTTTTTCATGCATGAGAGTAGCATAAATGGATAGATTGGATTTTTCTGATAATTTTTCATATATAATTTATCTCATTTGGAGCTACGGTTGATTTTCTATGATTTTTAGAAGTTAGCTCTATTTTCTGAAATTTCCTATATAAGATTAAATCCAGAAAATACTTATTGCGTCAGCATAGCGTCACTGTGACGTCAGCGGTCAACGGGCGCGGTCCAGGTCAAACTGACCTGTGGGGTCCGCTGGTCAATGACCCGGCGTCATTTGTGTCGCTGACAGGTGGGGCCGGTCAACAACCACGTCAGCGCGGTCAACTCTGGTTTGCGGGTCCCGCTGGGTTTTAGACTAATCTAAACTAAAACAAAACTGAGGTTAATTAGGGCCTGGGCCCATGTGTCTGTGACCTTTGGGGTTTAGTTAGTGGTGTCATTAGCCACTAATGACATGCCACGTCGGCACGGCCGGGGTTAGGCCGCCGGCGACCTCAAGTCGCGGCGGAGGTGCTCGGGATTCGCCGTCCGGCGTCCATATGGACGGCGAAGGGCGTCAACGCGACGAGGAGGCTCGTCCGCGTCGGGTGGTGCACGCAGCAGCAGCTCCGGTGGCCTAGGTCGACGGCGGCGGCGACTTGCGCGGCGGCCGGAGTCCGGTGAAGATGGACAGAGCGCTACGGTGCATGGGAGGAAGAGTGGGTAGGTGCTCTGGGTTCCTGGGAACGCGCTGAGGACGATAGCGTGCTCGGACGCGACGTGTGTGGGTTCTAGCCACGATGACCTCGTGGTCGGCGGCGATGAGCTCTCGGGTCGACGGAGCCCGCGGTTAGAGGAAGAAATTGGCATCGGGGAGAGGGAGGTTCGGTGCGGAGGCTCACAGCGAGTCCAACGAGCGCGAGGGCGAGGACGGGGACGCCCGGTAGCTCCTGAATCGACGGCGAGGATCCACGGTGACCGACGAGGGGAACAGCGGTGTTGGCGGCGTCCAGGGCTTCAAGCACCATGTGGCTCGGTTAGGAGGATGAGGGGAACGAGGCGGAGCTTCTTGGAGCGTCGGCGAGGCGTGGGGTGGCCGGTGGCCGTAGTGGAGGTCGGCGGCGCGCTGCGAGGTGCTCGGCAGCAGCGGGAGAAGGAGAGCAGAGGAGAAGAGAGGCACGGGAGAGGACGAGGCGGTCCAGGGGAAAACGAGGCGTCGTCCAGGGCGTCGAGGCAGCGACGGGTAGCAGGAGGTGGCCCGACGCATGGCCAGCGCGCGACGAGCACGCGCCCAGCGTCTTTCTGGCGCTGGGTTGAAGACGACTGGCACTGGTGGTGGGCTGGGCCAGCTCCTGGCTGCACAGTGCTGGGCCTCTGGGCTGCACATGATCTGGGTCAGCCAGGTAAGGCTCAGATAAGTCCCTCTCTCTTTTATTTGTTTCTATTTTCTATTTATTTCCTCTGTTTTGATTTAGTTTTGAAACTAAACCATTTTGTTGCTTCTGTAAATTATTGTATGGACTAGAGATATTACTCTAGAACCCCACAATAATTTCCAAAATTATTGGACATGTATTTCTTTTATAACAGAAATAAAGCCAATTCAAATACATTATGGTTTACTTCAAAATGCCCAAATTAATTACCCTTAATGCCCTAAAATATTGGTTTGGATTTTTAGCTCTTGCAATTATTTTCACAGATTAAAGTGAACATTTTCTTGGGCTCATTTGAAGAAATTTTTAACTTGCTCATTTTCAAAAGATTTCTGAGGCTTTTGGAATTCCCTCAATTCAATTTTCCTTGAATTTAAACATGATGCAACAACCAAGATAGTCAAAGGCCAAGGTAAAGCTAGGGATGTGACAACTCACTCGTACTAAACAAGAATCTCGTCCCGAGATTCAAGACGTGAGGTAAGAAGACACTGGGGACACAAGCTAACACGATCTTCACGATCCAACTGTCCTTCTCGAAGATGTTGATTCATTGCTTCAAATTGATCTTGACATCCTTGCTTTCGAGATCTTCATCCAACATGATGACGATAGAAGGAAACTCTATAGAAAATGATCTTCTCAAAGATCAAGCGATACATGAATCAACTCATGGAAATGAGACATAGAATCATCTCTCGATCCAAGACACAAACACACATCAAAAGGGATGGAAAGAACAAATGATGAAAGTTCAATTTGGTAGGAACACTCCCACGCTTAAGTAGGATGGTGCATAGACTTCAAGGTAGCGAGGAGTTGATTGCCATGATTCCATAACGGGGCACCTCAGGGAGGGCGACTCGTAGAATTATTCCCTTAAGTGGCAAAAAGAATTACTTTTGATACAGAGATCATTTAAACTCTCTATACCAGCCTAAGGAAAATCACAATTGATCATTTGAATGAATTCGAAAGAATGGCATACTCAGATTAGAATGGATGATGTGGATTACCTTGTTGAAGACAACGCAAGGGATGATTTTACTTGCGCGTGCTCTCAAGAACTTGAGCATTTCCATATTCATCAAGGTTCTACCAACAACCGTGTCGAGGATCCTGGCAACACATCTTACTACCTTGACGAATAGTGATGGACAATGCAGATGCATAGAAACACACCCCTTTCTCAGATTTCACCTTAGCGAGGCCAGGGGAACGAAATCTGGATGATCGACCGAGAGACATTTAGCACTCCGCTTCTAATGTTCTCCTTGATGTACTAGGTACCACGGTCAATGCTTAAAAGCATCAACATGGCCATCAAGTAAAGGTTGGACTTCGGGAGCACAAAAATCCATAAGGTACAACTTGTGGAATAAGTCATACCAAATCCTCATGGAGAAGATGGATGAATTGCTCGTTCAAGATACTAAAATAATAGATCTTCTGACTAGGTGTGTCGGCCAGAACATCAACCTCGTCGGGACCTACATCATAGATCTTGGAAATGTTCCAGCCATCATATCTGCCAGAGATTCAGATCTGGCTGGTAACAGGATTTTTCAGACATGATGTCTAGAAAAGAAGGGTTGCAGCACAAGTCAACGAGATAACATTGCGAGACTCTCGGGAGATGAACTACGATAGCAAGCCCCAAAACATGAGCTGGTTCTGCTACACACATGTGAACATGTTGTCGCAGACAAGCATGACCACATAGTAGTCTTACAACGAAACACTACCGAGTTCTGATTGGGAATCATCAACGAGGATAGCGAAATCCTAACATAAGTCATGATTCTTAAGAAGGAACTTCTTCTCCTTGAACAAATCAATCAGTGGCTTTGTGTGCTAGGAACACATATGGAATGGAGGCGGCCAACCTATCAAACCATAGAGTACTTCGCACATATGCATGACTGATTTGGGATGATTCTGAGGGAAACAAAACAAACCTTTCTCAAATGCATGGAGGCAACTTACACCGAATGCACGTGAACTTGGAGAAAGTTACTTCTTTCATCCAAGCATAAGCTTCATGAACGGAACACGAAGGCATTGCTTACAAAGTTTCCAATACTAGTGTAATGTTCAACATGAATCATGGGGGAGACAAAATGCTGCTGATGGGCTCAACAGCAACTCATTGGAATTTCCATATCACTAGACTTCCACCATCATGTGAACACGGTGATAGCATTGGTCAGACCAAAAGATGTAATGGTGTATGCTCGAGGGATCAACCACAAGTAAGACAACATTACAAACATCATTGGTTCTGATTTGACTCGACGATAGCCCATACTCGAGTCAAAGCTTTGACAAGGCAATAGATCCAGCAACTGATCACGAGGACCAATCGATGGAGAAATCGTCTTTCTTCAACACACACACACACACACACAAAAGGATATCCCTTAACATGAACCAAGTCAGACAAGCGTTTATCTTCCAACTCTCCAATTTATTGTTCAGCTTGACCAACTAGCTCAGGGTATCCAACACAGATTCTTGGAGAAGGGGTGGTTTGTAAGAAAACCAACTTGATCACGAACTCAACATAGCGGTCAGGTGACAACCTGGTAACACTTCCGAGAAGATATTCGGAACATCACGAACCACCGATATGTTACTAAGCTCGAGAACGATCTTGCTTTTCAGAGCAAGACGATATGATCATAAGAGCAAGGGATTCAATCCTAACTCAAGGATCAAAGAGTGCACCAGTTATAAGGACTAGGTAGCACAATCCATCTTAGAATGATGATTCAATAACCAACACGTTAAGAATGAGAATATTGTCCAATTACTACCAAGCAACGAGTTGCTCGGAGTATTGATTTCACCCAACACGATTCACTTGTCGGCATTCCGGTTGCGACAACACGGGACCGAGGAATGAATAATGATAGCGAGGAGTATTACTGCGTCAAGAATTCATAAGAGGTGGTGAAATTCTCATGACGTTCCTGACATAAAGTGGGTAATACTTCAGGGTAGAACAGAATCAAAAGCTGGATTGGCATTTTGACCTGCGGAATACAACTGCTTTGACCCAATCCTAGATATGGATGAGGTACTGGAGTTTGTTTCTCCTAGTCATTCTGAAATAGAATGACTTGACGGACCACTAGAGTAATAGGCATCGATAAACGCGATTGCCAACTACTCCTTACTATCAATTGATAGATGAAGGTCGGAATATAACTGAAGGGGGACAACTCAAAGGAACATATAACTTTCTGAGTCGTGGATGCATAGATTAGTATGTTGAACGAGTTCAACATATTTCTTCCGGATAACCCATGCAGAAAGGTAGAACTGGCAGAGCCACAATAGAATGGAGAACTCATCACAAGCACTCTGGTTGTGATCTTTTGGTTCAAGGAACTTCTGCCATAGTGGTTCATGGTATTGGAAGAACGATATACCACAAACCTCGAGGACTATCACAAAGTTACTAATATTCTAAAGGAACTAGCAAACACTACCAACAGGAGGTGAGTGGGGTGAATCTCGGGTTCAAAAACCCAGGAGTAGAATACCTACTACTAAATGGCATCACGGGATGCTTTCAAGAATGATGGCCAGAATCATCGCACTGGGATACGAAAGCATAGCTAAATTCTCGAGGACACCTAGGGGCATAATACTAACTCCTACATACACGTCAAGGCAACGGAGTACCCCAACACACCGATTAGTGTGCTTATTCTGACCATAAGGACATTGGAAACGGAAAGAAAGGGTCTGCAAATGCATCAGATTGTTTAGAAACCTGGGATGACTCGGACAGCATAACGGCTGTAAATGCTCAAAATGATTTGAGACATCCTGCAAAATGGTGGCATAACCACTCAACATCACAATATCAAGGTTCTGAGGCCAGCTATGAACTGTTGGGGAACGTTGCAGAAAATTAAAATTTTTCCTACGGTTTCACCAAGATCCATCTATGAGTTCATCTAGCAACGAGTATTCAGATTAGATAGCATCTACATACCACTTTGTAGATCGCAACGGAAGCGTTCGAGTGAACGTGGATGAGGTAGTCGTACTTGCCGTGATCCAATTCACCGATGATCTCGTACCGAACGGACGGCACCTCCGCGTTCAACACACGTACGGGACGGGAGACGTCTCCTCCTTCTTGATCCAGCAAGGGGAAGGAGAGGTTGAGGAAGATCCAGCACGACGGTGTGGTGGTGGATGCAGCAGAACTCCGGCAGGGCTTCGCTAAGCAACTACGGGAGGAGGAGGAGGTGTTGCAGGGAGGAGGGAGGAGCCAGGGCATAGGGTGCGCTGCCCCCCTCCCCTACCCCCCTTTATATAGGCACATGAGAGGGGGGAGGGCGCATCCTTGCCCCTTCCTCCAAGGAAGGGGTGCGGCCAAAGGGGGGGAGGAGTCCATCCTCCCCAAGGCACCTCGGAGGTGCCTTGCCCTCTTTGGACTCTTCCCTCTCCAAGTCTTCTTGGCGCATGGGCCCTTGGGGCTGGTTCCCTTGGCCCATATAGGCCAGGGCGCACCCCCTATAGCCCATGTGGCCCCCTGGGGCAGGTGGACCCCCCGGTGGACCCCCGGGACCCCTCCGGTGGTCCCGGTACAATACCGATAACACCGAAACTTGTCCCGATGGCCAAAATAGCAATTCCTATATATAATTCTTTACCTCCGGACCATTCTGGAACTCCTCGTGACGTCCGGGATCTCATCCGGGACTCCGAACAACATTCGGGTTACTGCACATACATATCCCTACAACCCTAGCGTCACCGAACCTTAAGTGTGTAGACCCTACGGGTTCGGGAGACATGCAGACATAACCGAGACGGCTCTCGGGCAATAACCAACAGCGGGATCTGGATACCCATGTTGGCTCCCACATGCTCCACGATGATCTCATCGGATGAACCACGATGTCGAGGATTCAATTAATCCCGTATACGATTCCCTTTGTCAATCGGTATTTTACTTGCCCGAGATTCGATCGTCGGTATCCCAATACCTCGTTCAATCTCGTTATCGGTAAGTCACTTTTCTCGTTACCGTAATGCATGATCCCGTGATGATGCATTACCGAGAGGGCCCGGTGATACCTCTTCGTGAAGCGGAGTGACAAATCCCAGTCTCGATCCATGTCAACCCAACAGACACTTTCAGAGATACCCGTAGTATACCTTTATAGTCACCCAGTTACGTTGTGACGTTTGGCACACCCAAAGCACTCCTACGGTATCCGGGAGTTACACGATCTCAAGGTCTAAGGAAAGGATACTTGACATTGGATAACTCTAGCAAACGAACTATGCGATCTTA
Source organism: Aegilops umbellulata (assembly GCA_032464435.1). Taxonomy (NCBI): domain Eukaryota; kingdom Viridiplantae; phylum Streptophyta; class Magnoliopsida; order Poales; family Poaceae; genus Aegilops; species Aegilops umbellulata. The sequence continues at coordinate 357,743,262 of CP136054.1, read as the reverse complement.
TGCTATGTTTAGGATTGGGTCTTGTCCATCACATCATTCTCCTAATGATGTGATCCCGTTATCGATAACATCTAATGTCCATAGTCAGGAAACCATGACTATCTGTCGATCAACAAGCTAGTCAACTAGAGGCTCACTAGGGACATGTTTGTTGTCTGTTATTCACACATGTATTACGATTTCCGGATAACACAATTATAGCACGAATAAAGACAATTATCATGAATAAGGAAATATAATAATAATGCTTTTATTATTGCCTCTAGGGCATATTTCCAACAGTCTCCCACTTGCACTAGAGTCAATAATCTAGTTACATTGTGATGAATCGAACACCCATAGAGTTCTGGTGCTGATCATGTTTTGCCTTAGGGAGAGGTTTAGTCAACGGATCTGCGACATTCAGATCCGTGTGCACTTTACAAATTTCTATGTCTCCATCTTGAACATTTTCACGAATGGAGTTGAAGCGACGCTTGATGTGCCTGGTCTTCTTGTGAAACCTGGGCTCCTTTGCAAGTGCAATAGCTCCAGTGTTGTCACAGAAGAGCTTGATTGGCCCCGACGCATTGGGTATGACTCCGAGGTCGGTGATGAACTCCTTCACCCAAATTGCTTCATGTGCTGCCTCCGAGGCTGCCATGTACTCCGCTTCACATGTAGATCCCGCCACGACGCTTTGCTTGCAACTGCACCAGCTTACTGCCCCACCATTCAAAATATACACGTATCCGGTTTGTGACTTAGAGTCATCCAGATCTGTGTTGAAGCTAGCGTCGACGTAACCTTCTACGACGAGCTCTTCGTCACCTCCATAAACGAGAAACAATTCCTTGGTCCTTTTCAGGTACTTCAGAATATTCTTGACCGCTGTCCAGTGTTCCTTGCCTGGATTACTTTGGTACCTTCCTACCAAACTTACGGCAAGGTTTACATCAGGTCTGGTACACAGCATGGCATACATAATAGAACCTATGGCTGAGGCATAGGGGATGACGCTCATCTCTTCTATATCTTCTGCCGTGGTCGGACATTGAGCTGAGCTCAATTTCACACCTTGTAATACAGGTAAGAACCCTTTCTTAGATTGATCCATATTGAACTTCTTCAATATTTTATCAAGGTATGTGCTTTGTGAAAGACCTATGAGGCGTCTCGATCTATCTCTATAGATCTTGATGCCTAATATATAAGCAGCTTCTCCAAGGTCCTTCATTGAAAAACTCTTATTCAAGTAGGCCTCAATGCTGTCCAAGAGTTCTACATCATTTCCCATCAAAAGTATGTCGTCTACATATAATATGAGAAATGCTACAGAGCTCCCACTCACTTTCTTGTAAACACAGGCTTCTCCATAAGTCTGTGTAAACCCAAACGCTTTGATCATCTCATCAAAGCGAATGTTCCAACTCCGAGATGCTTGCACCAGCCCATAAATCGAGCGTTGGAGCTTGCACACCTTTTCAGCATTCTTAGGATCGACAAAACCTTCCGACTGCATCATATACAATTCTTCCTTAAGGAAACCATTAAGGAATGCCGTTTTGACGTCCATTTGCCATATCTCATAATCATAGTATGCGGCAATTGCTAACATGATTCGGACGGACTTCAGCTTCGCTACCGGTGAGAAAGTCTCATCGTAGTCAATTCCCTAAACTTGTCGATAACCCTTAGCGACAAGCCGAGCTTTATAGATGGTCACATTACCATCCGTGTCTGTCTTCTTCTTAAATATCCATTTATTTTCTATGGCTCGCCGTTCAACGGGCAAGTCAGTCAAAGTCCATACTTCGTTTTCATACATGGATCCTATCTCGGATTTCATGGCCTCTAGCCATTTGTCGGAATCCGGGCCCGCCATTGCTTCCTCATAGTTCGAAGGTTCACCGTTGTCTAACAACATGATTTCCAAGACAGGGTTGCCGTACCACTCTGGTGCGGAACGTGTCCTTGTGGACCTTCGAATTTCAGTAGGAGCTTGATCAGAAGCATCTTGATCATCATCATTAATTTCCTCTCTAGTCGGTGCAGGCACCTCAGAAACGTTTTCTTGAGTTTCGCCATTTTCCGGTTCAAGAGGTAACACTTCATCAAGTTCTACTTTCCTCCCACTTACTTCTTTCGAGAGAAACTCTTTCTCTAGAAAGGATCCATTCTTGGCAACAAAGATCTTGCCTTCGGATCTGAGGTAGAAGGTATACCCAACAGTTTCTTTAGGGTATCCTATGAAGACGCATTTTTCTGACTTGGGTTCGAGCTTTTCAGGTTGAAGTTTCTTCACATAAGCATCGCATCCCCAAACTTTTAGAAACGACAACTTAGGTTTCTTCCCAAACCATAATTCATACGGTGTCGTCTCAACGGATTTCGACGGAGCCCTATTTAAAGTGAATGCGGCAGTCTCGAAAGCATAGCCCCAAAAAGATAGCGGTAAGTCGGTAAGAGACATCATAGATCGCACCATATCTAATAGAGTGCGATTACGACGTTCGGACACACCATTACGCTGAGGTGTTCCAGGCGGCGTGAGTTGTGAAACTATTCCACATTTTCTTAAGTGTGTGCCAAATTCGTGACTCAAGTATTCTCCTCCACGATCTGATCGTAGAAACTTGATCTTTTTCTCACGTTGATTTTCAACCTCATTCTGAAATTCCTTGAACTTTTCGAAGGTCTCAGACTTGTGTTTCATCAAGTAGATATACCCATATCTACTCAAGTCATCAGTGAGGGTGAGAACATAACGATAGCCGCCGCGAGCCTCAACACTCATTGGACCGCACACATCGGTATGTATGATTTCCAATAAGTTGGTTGCTCGCTCCATTGTTCCTGAGAACGGAGTCTTGGTCATTTTACCCATGAGGCATGGTTCGCACGTGTCAAATGATTCATAATCAAGAGACTCTAAAAGTCCATCTGCATGGAGCTTCTTCATGCGTTTGACACCTATGTGACCAAGGCGGCAGTGCCACAAATATGTGGGACTATTGTTATCAACTTTAACTCTTTTGGTACTCACACTATGAATATGTGTATCATCACGTACGAGATTCATCAAGAATAAACCATTAACCATCGGAGCATGACCATAAAACATATCTCTCATATAAATAGAACAACCATTATTCTCGGATTTAAATGAGTAGCCATCTCGAATTAAACGAGATCCAGATACAATGTTCATGCTCAAACTTGGCACTAAATAACAATTATTGAGGTTTAAAACTAATCCCGTAGGTAAATGTAGAGGCAGCGTGCCGACGGCGATCACATCGACCTTGGAACCATTCCCGACGCGCATCGTCACCTCGTCCTTCGCCAGTCTCCGTTTATTCCGCAGCTCCTGCTTTGAGTTACAAATGTGAGCAACTGCACCGGTATCAAATACCCAAGAGCTACTACGAGTACTGGTAAGGTACACATCAATTACATGTATATCACATATACCTTTGGTCTTGCCGGCCTTCTTGTCCGCTAAGTATTTGGGGCAGTTCCGCTTCCAGTGACCACTTCCCTTGCAATAAAAGCACTCAGTTTCGGGCTTGGGTCCATTCTTTGGCTTCTTCCCGGCAACTTGCTTACCGGGCGCGGCAACTTCCTTGCCGTCCTTCTTGAAGTTCTTTTTACCCTTGCCCTTCTTGAACTTAGTGGTTTTATTCACCATCAACACTTTATGCTCCTTCTTGATTTCTACCTCTGCTGATTTCAGCATAGCATATACTTCAGGAATGGTCTTTACCATCCCTTGCATATTGTAGTTCATCACAAAGCTCTTGTAGCTAGGTGGAAGCGACTGGAGGATTCTGTCAATGACCGCTTCATCCGGGAGATTAACTTCCAGTTGAGTCAAGCAGTTGTGCAACCCAGACATTTTGAGTATGTGTTCACTGACAGAACCATTTTCCTCCATCTTACAGCTAAAGAATTTATCGGAGACTTCATATCTCTCGACCCGGGCATGAGCTTGGAAAACCATTTTCAGCTCTTCGAACATCTCATATGCTCCATGTCTCTCAAAACGCTTTTGGAGCCCCGGCTCTAAGCTGTAAAGCATGCCGCACTGAACGAGGGAGTAATCATCGCAGCGTGACTGCCAAGCGTTTTGTTCTGCAGGGAGAATAGGTGTGTCACCCAGCGGTGCTCGTAGGACATAATCTTTCTTGGCAGCTATGAGGATAATCCTCAGGTTCCGGACCCAGTCCGTATAGTTGCTACCATCGTCTTTCAGCTTGGTTTTCTCTAGGAACGTGTTGAAGTTGAGGACTACGTTGGCCATTTGATCTACAAGACATATTGTAAATATTTAGACTAAGTTCATGATAATAAAGTTCATTTAATCAAATTATTTAATGAACTCCCACTTAGATAGACATCCCTCTACTAGTCATCTAAGTATTACATGATCCGAGTCAACTAGGCCGTGTCCGATCATCACGTGAGACAGACTAATCAACATCGGTGAACATCTTCATGTTGATCGTATCTTCTATACGACTCATGCTCGACCTTTCGGTCTTCTGTGTTCCGAGGCCATGTCTGTACTTGCTAGGCTCGTCAAGCCAACCTAACTGTTTTGCGTGTGTAAATCTGTCTTACACCCGTTGTATGCGAACGTAAGGACCTATCACACCCGATCATCACGTGGTGCTTCGGAACGACGAACTTTAGCAACGGTGCACAGTTAGGGTGAACACTTTCTTGAAATTATTATGAGGGATCATCTTATTTACTACCGTCGTCCTAAGTAAACAAGATGCAAAACATGATAAACATCACATGCAATCAAATAATAAACATGACATGATATGGCCAATATCACATAGCTCCTTCGATCTCCATCTTGGGGCTCCATGATCATCTTGTCACCGGTTGACACCATGATCTTCATCATCATGATCTTCATCATCGTGTCTCCATGAAGTTGCTCGCCAACTATTACTTCTACTACTATGGCTAACGCGTTTAGCAATAAAGTAAAGTAATTTACATGGCGATTCTCAATGACACGCAGGTCATACAAAATATAAAGACAACTCCTATGGTTCCTGCCGGTTGTCATACTCATCGACATGCAAGTCGTGATTCCTATTACAATAGCATGAACATCTCATACATCACATATAGATCATTCATCATTCATCACAACTTTGGCCATATCATATCACAAAGCACTTGCTGCAAAAACAAGTTAGACGTCCTCTAATTGTTGTTGCAAGTTTTACGTGGCTGAATTAGGGTTCTAGCAAGAACGTTTTCTTACCTACGTTAAAACCACAACGTGATTTGTCAACTTCTATTTACCCTTCATAAGGACCCTTTTCATCGAATCCGCTCCAACTAAAGTAGGAGAGACAGACACCCGCCAGCCACCTTATGCAACTAGTGCATGTTAGTCGGTGGAACCGGTCTCACGTAAGCGTACGTGTAAGGTTGGTCTGGGCCGCTTCATCCCACAATACCGCTGAAGCAAGATAATACTAGTAGCGGCAAGAAGAGTTGACAACATCTACGCCCACAACAAATTGTGTTCTACTCGCGCAAGAAGAACTACGCATAGACCTAGCTCATGATGCCACTGTTGGGGAACGTTGCAGAAAATTAAAATTTTTCCTACGGTTTCACCAAGATCCATCTATGAGTTCATCTAACAACGAGTATTCAGATTAGATAGCATCTACATACCACTTTGTAGATCGCAACGGAAGCGTTCGAGTGAACGTGGATGAGGTAGTCGTACTTGCCGTGATCCAATTCACCGATGATCTAGTACCGAACGGACGGCACCTCCGCGTTCAACACACGTACGGGACGGGAGACGTCTCATCCTTCTTGATCCAGCAAGGGGAAGGAGAGGTTGAGGATGATCCAGCACGACGGTGTGGTGGTGGATGGAGCAGAACTCCGGCAGGGCTTCGCTAAGCAACTACGGGAGGAGGAGGAGGTGTTGCAGGGAGGAGGGAGGAGCCAGGGCATAGGGTGCGCTGCCCCCCTCCCCTGCCCCCCTTTATATAGGCACATGAGAGGGGGGAGGGCGCAGCCTTAACCCTTCCTCCAAGGAAGGGGTGCGGCCAAAGGGGGGGAGGAGTCCATCCTCCCCAAGGCACCTCGGAGGTGCCTTCCCCTCTTTGGACTCTTCCCTCTCCAAGTCTTCTTGGCGCATGGGCCCTTGGGGCTGGTGCCCTTGGCCCATATAGGCCAGGGCGCACCCCCTATAGCCCATGTGGCCCCCTAGGGCAGGTGGACCCCCCCGGTGGACCCCCGGGACCCCTCCGGTGGTCCCGGTACAATACCGATAACACCGAAACTTGTCCCGATGGCCAAAATAGCACTTCCTATATATAATTCTTTACCTCCGGACCATTCCGGAACTCCTCGTGACGTCCGGGATCTCATCCGGGACTCCGAACAACATTCGGGTTACTGCACATACATATCCCTACAACCCTAGCGTCACCGAACCTTAAGTGTGTAGACCCTACGGGTTCGGGAGACATGCAGACATGACCGAGACGGCTCTCGGGCAATAACCAACAGCGGGATCTGGATACCCATGTTGGCTCCCACATGCTCCACGATGATCTCATCGGATGAACCACGATGTCGAGGATTCAATTAATCCCGTATACGATTCCCTTTGTCAATCGGTATTTTACTTGCCCGAGATTCGATCGTCGGTATCCCAATACCTCGTTCAATCTCGTTATCGGCAAGTCACTTTTCTCGTTACCGTAATGCATGATCCCGTGATCAAACACTTTGATCACCTTGAGCTCATTGTGATGATGCATTACCGAGAGGGCCCGGTGATACCTCTCCGTCAAGCGGAGTGACAAATCCCAGTCTCGATCCATGTCAACCCAACAGACACTTTCAGAGATACCCGTAGTATACCTTTATAGTCACCCAGTTACGTTGTGACGTTTGGCACACCTAAAGCACTCCTACGGTATCCGGGAGTTACACGATCTCATGGTCTAAGGAAAGGATACTTGACATTGGATAACTCTAGCAAACGAACTATGCGATCTTATGCTATGTTTAGGATTGGGTCTTGTCCATCACATCATTCTCCTAATGATGTGATCCCGTTATCGATAACATCTAATGTCCATAGTCAGGAAACCATGACTATCTGTCGATCAACAAGCTAGTCAACTAGAGGCTCACTAGGGACATGTTTGTTGTCTGTTATTCACACATGTATTACGATTTCCGAATAACACAATTATAGCACGAATAAAGACAATTATCATGAATAAGGAAATATAATAATAATGCTTTTATTATTGCCTGTAGGGCATATTTCCAACATGAACATATGGAAGTAGTAGGAACTGAACTAAGGCTTGAACTCAACAATCCTAGGCAACTACGGTTTAGTAACACGTCATCCTGAGAGATAGAAGAGAAGCCTAGTTCTTAATCCCCGTAGAAAGGAAGAGGATGACTCAGATTACAAGACCATGAGGTATAAGGAGTAAAAAGAGCCTTACGTTCCCTTCCACAATCAATTCCCAAATATAACTAAAGCATTTCTAGACTCAACTTCGACCAGTTTGGCTTGGTAAACCTACAGGCAGTCAGGCTCTGATACCAAAGCTGTCCGGACCCCGATCCTAAGTCACACCGATCTAGCATGTAACACATCATATCACTTTGCGGCCTCATGCACGGTATTCCCACGGGTGCCACCTTACCTGGCCCAGGACCGTTTGCGCCTTTTGGCTCACGTATATGATAGTTTCGCTAGCATCCATATGACAAAGAACCCAGGCCGACATGGCTAGTCGTGAACCCAAAGCGGCACTAACCCATGGGGATAGGCATACATGAATCAACCTCTAGCATGTCGATCAACAGCGTGTGAATCCGGGCTGTAGCACTGGGCTAACAGGACTCCGGTAACCCGGGCTGTAGCAGGCTAGGTAGGACTCCGGATGTCACTGCGTGACATTTCCCCGAAGGGACAGACACAGGAACAAAGTGAAACACATGCCGACCAGTCAAGTGTCCTGAGCAGTAGTGCTGGGCTTGCAGGACTTTGGTGAACCGGGCTGTAGCGGACTACTATGGCTCAAGGAAGCACTAGACTACATTTCCCCATAAGAGAGGCTGCCGAGGATAAACAACTAGATTGTCGGATCCCACACATACCAAGCAGTTCAATCATACACACAATATGCTCGATATGTGTAAATACAACATGGCATCACAACAAGACTCTACGACTCAAGTATTTATTCATTAGGCTCCGAGGAGCGAGATATTACAAACATGGCTCTCATGACCCAACATTCATAGCATACAAGTCAAAGCACATGCGGAAGCTTAACATGTCTGAGTACAGACATCTACAAATGAAAAAGGCCGAGAAGCCTGACTATCTACCAGATCCTGCCGAGGGCACAAGATCGTAGCTGAGGTAACAAGCTAAACGTCGAAGTCCACACGGAACTACTAGCGAGACTGATGTCTCTCTGCAAAACATAAAATAGGCAAACGTGAGTACAAATGTACCCAGCAAGACTTACATCAGAACTAGCTACATATGCATCAGGTATCAATAAAGGGGGTGGTGGAGTTTAACTGCAGCAAGCCAGCTTTGACTCGGTGTCTATCCTGAACTACGACTGCAAGTAACTCTTTTGAGGTGGCACACACGAGTCCACATATTCACCATACCAATACACCACTATGGATCCGCTACCGTCTCCCTACGAGAACGCGATTCATAGCACTCACGCTTATCTTGCGCATTTTAGAGTATCCACTTTCACTTGTCTATGAACTATGCAAGGGGTCCAAGTTTCCATATTCGAGGAATCCGGCTATTCGAATAGATAATGATAACCCTGCAGGGGTGTACTTCTTCACACACGCTTTCGCCACTTACCACCATGTACACGTCATGTACCTCGGCAACCTTCAAGGGGAAGCATGGCGAGGGAGTCGGCCATGACCTGACTAACCACACAAGTCACTAGTCCAGGTTTATCGCCTATTCGGGTTCCATCCGCAAGGAGATCCGGCCGGGGTGTCGCTCAAGGCCCCAAACGATGTGTACAGGGTTCCAAGCCCACCAACCGGGCGGCGCTTGGTCTACCCGGCCACGGTGCCTAGTCTGTCCCAAGCCCACCTGTACCGGGTACCACTTGGTAGACTACTAACACTACCTACAAACACCAGAAACTAGTTGCAACTCCTGGACAGAGATCAGGTTGATTAATAAGTCGAGAGAGCTTGGAGCGCCCGGAGCCCAATGTGTGGTAGTAACTGTTCATGGATCACAAACACAGAACTCAGTTCGTGAGGACGGCTACAATGAGACAACCCACCATGTACTCCTACATGGCCTCTCACCGCTACCTTTACCAAATCGTGTTCACACACTTAGCTCTCAACAGTAGGACATGTTCACCACATTCCAATTCATTCCCGATGAATCAGACCCGGCTCAACTCTAAGCAATAGCAGGCATGACAAACAAACATGAATGAGTAGGCACATCAGGGCTCAAACAACTCCTACTCATACTAGTGGGTTTCATCTATTTACTATGGCAATGACAGGTCATGCAGAGGAAAGGGGTTCAACTACCGCAGCACGTAACAGTTGAAGTGTTGTTGTCTTAATGCAGTAAAAGAGAGCAGGAGCGAGAGAGTGGGATTGTATCGGAATGAACAGGGGGGTTTTGCTTGCCTGGCACTTCTGAAGATAGTATAATTCTTCATCGGTGTCATCGATCAAATCGTCGGAACGTCGTCTACTGAGAGGGGACAAACACCGGCAACAGAGGGAAACACAATCAATGCAATGCAACAATATGATGCATGAATGTGACATGGCAATATGTTTTGAATTGAGCTAATGCAGCTAGCAACAAGTGCAAGGGAGTCCATTTGAACCAAAGGTTCAAATGCAAACTCTAGTTTGAGCATTTAAAATGTCATTTGAATGTTTTCACTTATACAGCAGGTATAAGTTTGGTTTTCATGCATGAAAGAAGCATAAATGGATAGATTGGATTTTTATGATAATTTTTCATATATAATTTATCTCATTTGGAGCTACGGTTGATTTTCTATGATTTTTAGAAGTTAGCTCTATTTTCTGAAATTTCCTATATAAGATTAAATCCAGAAAATACTTATTGCGTCTGCATAGCATCACTGTGACGTCAGCGGTCAACGGGCGCGGTCCAGGTCAAACTGACCTGTGGGGTCCGCTGGTCAGTGACCCGGCGTCATTTGTGTCGCTGACATGTGGGGCCGGTCAACAGCCACGTCAGCGCGGTCAACTCTGGTTTGCGGGTCCCACTGGGTTTTAGACTAATCTAAACTAAAATTAAAATGAGGTTAATTAGGGCCTGGGCCATGTGTCCGTGACCTTTGGGGTTTAGTTAGTGGTGTCATTAGCCACTAACGACATGCCACGTCGGCACGGCTGGGGTTAGGCCGCCGGCGACCTCAAGTCGCGGCGGAGGCGCTTGGGATTCACCGTCCGGCGTCCATATGGACGGCGAAGGGCGTCAATGCGACGAGCAGGCTCGTCCGCGTCAGGTGGTGCACGCAGCAGCAGCTCCGGTGGCCTAGGTCGACGGCGGCGGTGACTTGCGCGGCCGCCGGAGTCCGGTGAAGATGGACAGAGCGCTACGGTGCACGGGAGGAAGAGTGGGTAGGTGCTCTGGGTTCCTGGGAATGCGCTGAGGACGACAGCGTGCTCGGACGCGACGTGTGTGGGCTCTAGCCAGGTGACCTCGTGGCCGGAGGCGATGAGCTCTCGGGTCGACGGAGCCCGCGGTTAGAGGAAGAAATTGGCATCGGGGAGAGGGAGGTTCGGTGCGGAGGCTCACAGCGTGTCCAACGAGCGCGAGGGCGAGGTCGGGGATGCCCGGTAGCTCCCGAATCGACGGCGAGGATCCACGGCGACCGACGAGGGGAACGGCGGTGTTGGCGGCGTCCAGGGCTTCAGGCACCATGTGGCTCGGTTAGGAGGAAGAGGGGAACGAGGCGGAGCTTCTTGGAGCATCGGCGAGGCGTGGGGTGGCCGGTGGCCGCAGTGGAGGTCGGCGGCGCGCTGCGAGGCGCTCGGCAGCAGTGGGAGAAGGAGAGCAGGGGAGAAGAGAGGCACGGGAGAGGACGAGGCGGTCCAGGGGAAAACGTGGCGTCGTCCAGGGCGTCGAGGCAGCGACGGGCAGCAGGAGGTGGCCCGGCGCGTGGCCAGCACGCGACGAGCACGCGCCCAGCGTCCTTCTGGCGCTGGGTTGAAGACGATTGGCACTGGTGGTGGGCTGGGCCAGCTCCTGGCTGCACAGTGCTGGGCCTCTGGGCTGCACAGGATCTGGGTCAGCCAGGTAAGGCTCAGATAAGTCCCTCTCTCTTTTATTTGTTTCTTTTTTCTATTTATTTCCTCTGTTTTGATTTAGTTTTGAAACTAAACCATTTTGTTGCTTCTGTAAATTGTTGTATGGACTAGAGATATTACTCTAGAACCCCACAATAATTTCCAAAATTATTGGACATGTATTTCTTTTACAACAGAAATAAAGACAATTCAAATACATTATGGTTTAATTCAAAATGCCCAAATTAATTACCCTTAATGCCCTAAATATTGGTTTGGATTTTTACCTCTTGCAATTATTTTCAGGGATTAAAGTGAACATTTTCTTGGGCTAATTTGAAGAAATTTTAAACTTGCTCATTTTCAAAAGATTTCTGAGGCTTTTGGAATTCCCTCAATTCAATTTTCCTTGAATTTAAACATGATGCAACAACCAAGATAGTCAAAGGCCAAGGTAAAGCTAGGGATGTGACAACCTACTCGAGGACGAGCATGAATTAAGCTTGGGGATGATTGATACGTCTCCAACGTATTTGATTGTTCCATGCTATTATATTATCTGTTTTGGATGTTTAATGGGCCTTATTGTACACTTCTATATTATTTTTGGGACTAACCTACTAACCAAAGGCCCAGTGCAAATTGCTGTTTTTTTTGCCTATTTCAGTGTTTCGCAAAAAAGGAATATCAAATGGAATCCAAACGGAATGAAACCTTCGGGAGAGTGATTTTGGGAACAAACGCAATCTAGGAGACTTGGAGTGGACGTCAAGAAAGAAATGAGGAGGCCACGAGGCATGGAGGCGCGCCCCCACCCTCGTGGGCCCCTCGTGGCTTCCCTGACCGACTTCTTTCACCTATATATACTCATATACCCTAAAACATCCGAGAGCACCACGAAACCCTATTTCCACCGCCGCAACCTTCTGTACCCATGAGATCCCATCTTGGGGCCTTTTTGGGCGCTCTGCCGGAGGGGGAATCGATCACGGAGGGCTTCTACATCAACACCATAGCCTCTCCGATGATGTGTGAGTAGTTTACCACAGACCTTCGGGTCCATAGTTATTAGCTAGATGGCTTCTTCTCTCTCTCTTTGGATCTCAATACAAAGTTCTCCTCGATCTTCTTGGACATCCATTCGATGTAATTATTCTTGCGGTGTGTTTGTCGAGATCCGATGAATTGTGGGTTTATGATCAAGATTATTTATGAAAAATATTTGAATCTTCTCTGAATTGTTTTATGTATGATTTGTTATCTTTGCAAGTCTCTTCGAATTATCAGTTTGGTTTGGCCTACTATATTGATCTTTCTTGCGATGGGAGAAGTGCTTAGCTTTGGGTTCAATCTTGCGGTGTCCTTTCCCAGTGACAGCAGGGGCAGCAAGGCACGCATTGTATTGTTGCCATTGAGGATAAAAAGATGGGGTTTATATCATATTGCTTGAGTTTATCCCTCTACATCATGTCATCTTGCCTAATGCGTTACTCTGTTCTTATGAACTTAATACTCTATATGCATGCTGGATAGCGGTCGATGTGTGGAGTAATAGTAGTAGATGCAAAATCGTTTCGGTCAACTTATCGTGGACGTGATGCCTATATACATGATCATTCCTAGATATTCTCATAACTATGCACTTTTCTATCAATTGCTCGACCATAATTTGTTCACCCACCGTAATACTTATGCTATCTTGAGAGAAGCCACTAGTGAAACCTATGGCCCCCGGTTCTATTTTCCATCATATAAGTTTCCAATCTATTTTACTTTGCAATCTATATCATAAAAAATACCAAAAATATTTATCTTATTATCTCTATCAGATCTCACTTTTGCAAGTGGTCGTGAAGGGATTGACAACCCCTTTATCACGTTGGTTGCAAGGTTCTTATTTGTTTGTGTAGGTACGAGGCGACTTGCGTGTAGTCTCCTACTGGATTGATACCTTGGTTCTCAAAAACTGAGGGAAATACTTATGCTACTTTGCTGCATCACCCTTTCCTCTTCAAGGGAAAACCAACACAGTGCTCAAGAGGTAGCATGGCGTAGCTTACGTGAGGCCACCAAAATCATGAGCAAGAGCTTCTGAGGCATGCGGTATCGTGCTCTTGCATCCCTTAGCAATGTGCTGATGAAGTACACCGGGTGCTCAACAAGCGCGGGAACGTCGACGAGGTTCGAGGCCTCAAGAGGTTGAGACACCTCCTGGGGCAAGGGGTCCTCAGGAGCCTGGTCACCTACCAGGGTTTCCATAGGCCCGTAGCGTCGTCTTGCGGGGCTCGGTCATCTGCTGATGTCGCCGTGGATTTGGCGGGGCTATCTTGGCTCTGTGCTTCCTTGTCCGTAGGTCCGGCATTGCGTCGCGTGCCCTTGACCCGGCGCTCTTCCCGGGCAGCTACCAACACCGCACTTGCCGAGTAGGGTGTGGCGGCCAGGTAAAGCACCATGGGTTCGAGGGGGCGAGGTGTTACCATCACCGGCGGGCTGGTCAAGTATCTCTTGAGGTCTTGGAATGCCTGGTCGGCCTCTGGGGTCCAATCGAACGGGCCCTTCTTCTTCATCAGCTTGAAGAACGACAAGGCGCGCTCCCCCTGCTTGGAGATGAAGCATCCCAACAAGGTCACGCGGCCCGTGAGCTTCTGCATTTCCTTCAAGGTCTGCGGTGGGCTCATGTCTTCTATTGCTTTGACCTTCTCCGGATTGGCCTCGATCCCTCGATGCGACACAAGGAAACCCAACAGCTTGCCAGAAGGGACACCAAACATGCACTTCTCCGGGTTGAGCCGCAGGTTCACCTGGCGCAAGCTAGCGAAAGTCTCCTCCAGGTCCTGAATAAGGGTCCTCGCCTCCCGAGATTTTACCATGATGTCATTGACGTAAGCTTCTGCGTTCCTCCCTAGCTGCTGGCCCAGTGCGATGTGCATCAACCGCTGGAAGGTCGCCCCTGCATTGCGCAATCCGAATGGCATGCAAGTGTAGCAGTACACTCTGCATGGGGTTAAGAAGGCCGTCTTCTCCACATCTTTTACTGCCATCTTGATTTGGTGGTAGCCGGAAAACGCATCTAAGAAACACAGTAGGTCACACTCGGCGGTGGAATCGACGATCTGGTCGATGCGCGGGAGCAGAAATGGGCCTTGAGGGCAAGCTTTGCTAAGGTTGGTGAAGTCGACGCACATGTGCTCCTTCCCACATTTCTTGGGCATGACGACGTGGTTCGCCAGCCATTCCGGGTAGTGGACCTCGCGGATGACACCTGCTGCTTCTAACTTGTGAGTTTCTTGCATGATGAAGGTCCGCTTCTCTATTGACCGCCGCCTCGCATTCTGCTTCACTTGGCGCACATTGGGGAACACCCTTAAGTGATGCTCGATTACCCCTCTCTGGACCCCTACCAACTGTTTAGGCTCCCAGGCGAATACGTCCTTGTTCGCGCACAAGAACTCCACCAATGCCTCCTCTTGGTCCCGGTCGAGGTTGGCGCCTATGCTGAAGGTGGCTCCCGAGGACCCATCCTCCTCAACTGGTACTTGCTTCGTCTCGGCTCGGTCCTGAGTGAACAACTGCTTCTTTTTTGCTGGTGCAGCCCCCTTAGCTCCGGGGGTGGCCTCGTCGGCTGGGTGTGCTGCCGCGGCGGCCTTGAGGGCGAGCTTGAGCGCCGCCAGAGCCTCCTTGGTGTCTCCAGCTACGGTGAGGATGCCCTTGCTCCCGGGCATCTTCATGATGTTGTAGGCCGGATGATTCGCCGCCATAAACTGAGCCAGGGCCGGGTACCCGAGGATGGCATTGTATGGGAGGCCAATGCGAGCGATGTCGAAGTCGATCAGCTCGGTGCGGTAGTTGTCACGGGTGCCAAAGGTGACGGGGAGGCGGATCTGCCCCAGGGGGCTGGTGGAGCTGCCACCAACTCAAGAGAAGGACTTGGTGGGACGAAGCTAGTCATGCGGCACATGAAGCAAGTCAAAAGCTTCCACGGAGAGCACATTAAGGCCGGCCCCGCCGTCGATGAGGGTCTTGGTGATGGCTACGTTGCAGATGGTGGGCGTGCAAAGCATTGGGAGCATGCCCGAGCTGGTGGTGGTGCCGGGGTGATCCCCTGAGTTGAAGATGAGGTCGGCCCTGGGCGCCGCCCAACCTGGGGGAGCCCCTTGCTGCGCGGAGGTGGGACCGATCTGGCGGAAGAACTGCTTGGTGTGACGGTCCGAGGGTGGTGCTTGTGAGCCGCCGAGGAGGGCCGCGACGGCGACGGGTGTCGGTGCCGCAAACCGTGCGACGAAGAGGCCGCGAAGCTCCTCCCAAGATGCCACTAAGGATCCTGAGAAGGCGAGCAGCCAGGCGCGCGATGCGCCGGCGAAGGCCATGGGGAACCAGCTGTCCATGACCTTGTCGCCGCCTTCAGCCTCCAGGACGGCCTCTTCGTATGCCAGCAAGAAGGCCGTCGGGTCCGCCGTGCCGTCGAAACGAGGCGACATCTCTGGCTTGAACTTGGGCGGCCACTGTACCCACCGCAAGGCGGGGGTAAAAGCTCCGAGCCCCCTAGCGCCACCGTGGGAGTCCGTCGCTCCGGTCGGAAGAGCAAGGCCGGCCATGGGGACAGAGCGTGGAGGCAGTGGGGCGTGGATCGATGGAAGGAAAGCTTCGGCGCACCCCTACCTGGCGCGCCAAATGTCGGATTTCGGGTTCCGGCAAAACCCTTGAGGTTCGAACTCTGGGGTGCGCACGAAGATCTCTCTCCGTAGCTCACGCTCTCACCGCAATCTCAAAGCTCAGCTCGTCAAACCCAAAGAATCAAGGGACACAAGAGTTTATACTGGTTTGGGCCATCGATGTGGTGTAATACCCTACTCCAGTGTGGTGTGGTGGATTGC
This sequence comes from Aegilops umbellulata, assembly GCA_032464435.1. Classification (NCBI taxonomy): domain Eukaryota; kingdom Viridiplantae; phylum Streptophyta; class Magnoliopsida; order Poales; family Poaceae; genus Aegilops; species Aegilops umbellulata. The sequence continues at coordinate 357,727,039 of CP136054.1, read as the reverse complement.
CTTGTAGGCTGGGGATGAACAAGTACAAAGGAAGAACATCCTCCTGAGCAGAGGTGTTCTTGGGCTCGGTGAGCTTGTGATGAGGCCTTGGTGGAATGGACCCAATCGAAGATGAGATGCCTCCTACGCTGGTGGCTAGTCCTATTTATAGATGTCGGGTCCTCTTCCCAAATGTTTAGGCAGGAAGAGATCCCACAATGGCCAATTGAAAGGGGGGCAGCTAGTACAAGCTATCCTGACAAAAGGTGGTCTCCGCCTGCTAAAGGCTCTAGTGGTGACACCGTCGTGGACTCCGTGGTGACCTCCATCCTGCTGGTCTTGGTCTCGTTGCACCAATATGGAAACCTTTGTCTGATGCCTCGGGACTCCTCACCCGCGCTTGCTCCTTTAGCACAAAAGAGGAAACGAGTACTCTGCGCCGTTGGCGCCCGCCTGGCCTTGGTCGTCATGTCTCACGTCACGGGAACCTCACGAGGTGCCCCTCGCCTTGATCTCTCCGCTCCTCGCGAGCCAGCCTAGTGAGGCTGCCCCAGAGGAGGTCTTGCTTTGTCCGCCTCGCGAGGCTTGGCCCCTCGCGAGGGTCTTGGTTGTTTGCTGGTGAAGATGGGCCATACAGAGCCGCCAGTGGAGCCACGCCGCGGGCCGCAGGTAGGCAAGTCTGGGGACCCCCGCTCCTAGAACGTCGACAGATGCCAATGCATAGGAAGAGAGTTAGACTTTGTCATTGCTTGATATATGTTGCTTTGTGCTCACTACTAAATGCCAAATCATCGTTAATTAAAATTGGCTTTGATATACCTTGGGATCCAGGTGGATTCATTACTTGAGCACTTTATGCGTAGCTTAATGGATTTGAAGAAAGTGCTACCAGGGAGACAACCTTGAAGTTTTAGAGAGTCATTTATTTCTGTTGAGTGCTTTCATAAAGTTTAAAAACAAAAAAAATATAGAGGGGAACTTAAAACTTCACAAAAAGAGAAGTGAAAGTGAGAAGGATGAGCACCGTGGAAGCGGGAGCATGCCTTGAACTTTGTTCATGCCCATGGAAACTTTGTGAATCTTGAATTGCAGAAACTTTTCAACAAAAATAATTATCCCCTTGTACAATTCCATTGTATTATAAAAATAATGTGCCAAGATTTGTCTTTAGGATGATTAGATTGCTTGTTGGTTTGTGCGGTGCGAAATAGAAACTTTGGATGTAGTGCGCGATTTTACATTTTTACTGGAACGTCAAATGGTTCTGAAACCTTTTGCACTGTATTTCTATATAAAAAATTTATTTTGCCTAATTGTTTCAGAATTTTTGGAGTACCAGAAGTATGGTGAATGTTCATATTACTACAGACTGTCCTGTTTAAGACATATTCTATTTTTGATGCATTGTTTTGCTTGTTTTGATGAAACTATCGATTTATATCAGTGGATTAAGGCATGAAAAAGTTATATTACAGTAGCTACAATGCAATAACAAAATATGAATTGGTTTGCAATAGTACTTAGGGTAGTGATTTGCTTTATTATACTAACGGATCTTACCGAACTTTCTGTTGAGTTTTGTGTGGATGAAGTGATCAAAGATCGAGGAGGTTTCGATATGAGGAGAAGGAGGAGAGTCAAGAGCTCAAGCTTGGGGATGCCCAAGGAACCCCAAGTAAATATTCAAGGAGACTCAAGCGTCTAAGCTTGGGGATGCCCCGGAAGGCATCCCATCTTTCTTCAACAAGTATCGGTATGTTTTCGGATTCGTTTCGTTCATGTGATATGTGCAAATCTTGGAGCGTCTTTTGTATTTAGTTTTCACTTTTCTTTCATGCACCATGCTGGTATGAGATACTCCATGGTTGATTTGTAGAATTCTCTTTGCACTTCACTTATATCTTTTGACTATGGCCTTGTAGAATGCTTCATGTGCTTCACTTATATCATTTGAAGTTTAGATTGCCTATTTCTCTTCACATAGAAAACAATTGTTTGAAGAATGATCTTTTGCTTCACTTATATTTATTATAGCATGGTCTTTTGTAAAAATAATTAAACTCTCATGTTTCACTTATATCTATTTAGAGAGTCAACAGGAATTGGTCAATTGCATGGTTAGTCACAAAATCCTACATAGAACGTATTGATCACTAAATATGATATGTTTGATTCCTTGCAATAGTTTTGCGATATAGAGATGGAATATGTGGGAGGTACTAGTAAATGGTTGTGTTTAGTAAGAATATTGGTGTTAAGGTTTGTGATTCCCGAAGCATGCACGTATAGTCTCTCGTTATGCTATGAAGTTGGAGCATGATTTATTGATTGTCCTCCTTATGAGTGGCGGCCGGGGACGAGCAATGGTCTTTTCCTACCAATCTATCACCCTAGGGGCATGCGTAGTAGTACTTTGCTTCGAGGGCTAATAATTTTTTGCAATAAGTATATGAGTTCTTTATGACTAATGCGAGTCCATGGATTATACACACTCTTACCTTTCCGCAATTTGCTAGCCTCTATGGTACGTGCATTGCCCTTTCTCACATCGAGACATGGTGCAAACTTCGCAGGTGCATCCAAACCCCGTGCTATGATACGCTCTATCACACATAAGCCTCATTATATCTTCCTCAAAACAGCCACCATACCTACCTATTATGGCTTTTCCATGGCCATTCCGAGATATATTGCCATGCAACTTCCACTGCTTCCGTTTGATGACTTGAGCATTCATTGTCATATTGCTTTGCATGATCATATAGCTGACATAGTAGTTGTGGCTCAGCCACCATTCATCATTTTTCATACACGTTATGCTAGATCATTGTAGATCTTGGTATTGACAGAGGCATTCATATAGATTCATACTTTGTCATAGGTATCCAGCTGTAATTTTTATTTCTTTTGAGTTATAGGTAAATAGAAGTGTGATAATCATCATTATTCATTTTTAGAGCAGTGCCCGAGTGAGGAAAGGATAATGGAAATTATGATTCCCCCACAAGTCGGGATGAGATTCCGGACAATGAGAGAAAAATAAAAAAAGAAAAAAAGGAAAAGAAAGAAAAAGAAAGAAAGAAAAAAGAAAAAACAAACAAACAGAGAAGGGGCATTGTTAGTATCCTTTACCACACTTGTGCTTTAAAGTAGCACCATGTTTTTCATATGGAGAGTCTCCTCTGTTGTCACTTTCATATACTAGTGGGAATTTTTCATTATAGGATTAGATGCACACCCACTTAGTTTTCATACTGAGATTTCATACACTTATAGCTCTTAGTGCATTCGTTGCATGGCAATCCCTACTCCTCGCATTGATATCAATTGATGGGCATCTCCATAGCCCGTTGGTTCGCCGTGTCGATGTGAGACTTTCTTACCTTTTTGTCTTCTCTATATTTACCCCTATCATCATACTCTATTCCACCCGTAGTGCTATATCCATGGCTTGCGCTCATGTATTGCGTGAGGGTTGAAAAAGCTGAAGCGCGTTAAAAAGTATGAACCAATTTCTCGGCTTGTCATCGGGTCGGGTTGTGCATGATAAATACTTTGTGTTAAGAAGACAAAGCATGACACGATTATATGATTTTGTAGGGATAGTTTTATTTAGCATTGATATTTTGAAAGACATGATTGTTTGTTGGGATGCCTGAGTATTGATGTCTTCATGTCAAATTATAGACTATTGCTTTGAATCACTTATGTCTCAATATTTACGCCATGACTAGATATATGATCAAGTTTATGTTAGGTAGCATTCCACATCAAAAATTATCTTTTTTATCATTTACCTACTCGAGGACGAGCAGGAATTAAGCTTGGGGATGCTGATACGTCTCTGTCGTATCTATAATTCTTGATTGTTTCATGCCAATATTATACAACTTTTACATACTTTTGGCAACTTTTTATATGATTTATTGGACTAACCTATTGATCCAGTGCCCGGTTCCAGTTCCTGTTTTCTGCATGTTTTTTGTACCACAAAGTATCCATATCAAACGAAGTCCAAATGCAATAAAATTTCACGGAGAATTATTTTGGAATATATGTGATTTTTGGTAGTTGGAATCACCGCAAACGGAAGCCCACATAGCCCACAAGATACCAGGGCGCGCCAGAGGCCCCTGGCGCATGGTGGTGGGTTGTGCCCTCCTCGAACATCGGTTGGAGCTCTACTTCGGGCGCAAGTAAGCTTATATCCGGAAAAAATCGTGTTAAAATCTCAGCGCAATCGGAGTTACGGATCTCCCAGAATATAAGAATCTGCTTTCGGCCAGATCTGGGAACGCGAAACAGAAGAGAACAGAGAGGGAGAACCAATCCCGGAGGGGCTCCCGCTCCTCTGCCGCCATGGAGACCAAGGACCAGAGGGGGAACCCTCCTCCCATCTAAGGGGGAGGCCAAGGAAGAAGAAGAAGGAGGGGGGCTCTCTCCCCCTCGCTTCCGGTGGCGCCGGAGTGCCACCGGGCAATGATCGGGACGGCGGTCTACATCAACAATCTTGCTACCATCAACACCAACTCTCTCCCCCTCTATGCAGCGGTGTAACACCTCTTCCCCCCGTTGTAATCTCTACTTAAACATGGTGCTCAACTCCATATATTATTTCCGAATGATCTATGGTTATCCTATGATGTTTAAGTAGATCGGTTTTGTCCTCTGGGTTAATCGTCATCTTGGTTGGTATGATTGTATACTTTATTTATGATGCTGTCCTACGGTGCCCTCCGTTCTCGCGCAAACGTGAGGGGCCCTCGCTGTAGGGTGTTGCAATATGTTCATGGTTCGCTTATGGTGGGTTGCGAGAGTGACAGAAACTTAAACCCGAGTAACTGGGGTATGACGTATGGGATTAAAGAGGACTTGATACTTTATGCTATGGTTGGGTTTCTCGACCTTAATGATCTTTAGTAGTTGCAGATGCTTGCTAGAGTTCCAATCATAAGTGCATATGATCAAAGTAGAGAAAGTATGTTATCTCATGCCTCTCCCTCATATAAAATTACAAGAATGATTACCGGTACTTGTTATCAATTGCCTAGGGACAAATAACTTTCTCATTGACACAAACCCTTTTACTAAACACCTAACTTTTATTATCTTGCAAAGTACTTCTAGTTTTATTTTTGCAAAATAGTTCTAGCATCACTCCTACAAAATAGTTTCATACTTGTTCTAGGTAAAGCAAACGTTAAAGTGTGCGTAGAGTTGTATCGGTGGTCGATAGAACTTGAGGGAATATTTGTTCTACCTTTAGCTCCTCGTTGGGTTTGACACTCTTACTTATTGAAAGAGGCTACAATTGATTCCCTATACTTGTGGGTTATCTGCCGCCTCCTCCCCCGCCTCCCTCATCGTCGTTGGAGGATGACGTTCCCTGGATGGCCACGACATAAACAGGTCCTGGAGGGGTGGCAGGCAGTCCGGCAGCTCGAGCGACGATCACGGTCGGGTCGTCGTCGTCAGCAAGAGCTCCCCCGGCGAGGCAGGCGTAGATTCAAATAGAAGAGATGTAGGCGTCATCACCTCTGTCAAAGCAGCAATCTGACCAATGCTGCGTGGGCACCCCTGCTTTGGCTTTTCCTGATCAGGTCATTGTGAGGGAGCCTATTCTAGTGTGACACATGGAAAGGATGGAAAGCCCATTGGCGGTCTCGGCAGATCTTAGCCGCGTGGGATTGGTGGATGGCAGCAATGGACCGTCCGCCTGGTGCCCTTGTGCTGTCTGTAGGGTGCTAGCCATTTTGCTCTCCACCCTCTGTCTGCCTCGCTCGGTGATCGGGAAGGAAACACTACGCCTGGTGGGACAAGGCCAGGGCATGTGGGTGCCTTTGTAAGTCGTGGTCAGTTGTTGGACTGGGACCAGCCTCTGCTCATTGGCTCGGTTGAGATTTTTCCGGCTGCTGAGCCGGACCAGGGACAGGGCATGGGCCCAACAGTGGAGTATGGGGGGTGACAGGAGATGAAGCTGAGTCTGGTTTGGGCTTCTCGAGCATTCCATCGATTAATGACAGCAAGAGCAGTAGGGGATGTAACCGGCTCATGGTTGTGGGTGTCCAATCCATGGGTTCTACGACCAATAATGCATGGGTTCAAATTAGCCTATCCTAAAATCATGTGGCGTGCACTCACCACCAGAGATGGAGGCATGGGAAGCTGCTCCCCCAGCCATGCGGTCTGCCATTCTAGGCAGGCAACATTGAGGGTGGACCCCGCGCTGGCAGTGGGTGGCCACGAGCTGGCTGCCCATACATTGGGTCCAAGGCAGGAGCTGAGGGAGTCTAGGACTAAGGGGTCCTCGGGCGTCCGGCCTGTTAACTATGGGCCGGACTGATGGGCTGTGAAGATATGAAGACCAAAGACCGCACCCGTGTCCGGATGGGACTCTCCTTGGCGTGGAAGGCAAGCTTGGCGACCAAATATGTAGATTCCTTTCTTTGTAACCGACCTTGTGTAACCCTAGATCCTCCCGGTGTCTATATAAACCGGAGGACTTAATCCAGAGGGTGGAGATTCATTGCCATAGCCATATATGCTAGACTTTAAGGGTTTAGCCATTACGATCTCGTGGTAGATCAACTCTTGTAGTACTCATATTCATCAAGATCAATCAAGCAGGAAGTAGGGTATTACGTCCATAGAGAGGGCACGAACCTGGGTAAACATCGTTCCCCCTGTCTCCTGTTACCATCGACCTTAGACGCACAGTTCAGGACCCCCTACCCGAGATCCACCGGTTTTGACACCAACATTGGTGCTTTCATTGAGAGTTCCACTGTGACGTCGATGATAGGATCGATGGCTCGCCTTGTCCTCAAGGACAATATCACTGCCGGAGGAGCACTGGCCCCAGGCCAAACCCTCCGGCTGGGCGGCTTTACCATGACCGCCCGTTCGGTCGTTGAGCCGACGATGACCTCCCGGGTCATCGAAAATCCCCTTCGCATCGACTCCGAACACTCCAAGCAGATGGATCCAGCGGAGCTTTTGTATTTAAACGAGCTCCTAGATCGCATCGCCGCTCTGGGGTCGCTACATACTAAGATCGAATTGGGTTAAACCCGATCAGAGGGAAATCAAATCTCCACCGATCACCCACCAGATAGTGATAGTCGAGGAGCGAGACGACAACTCTTCCTCCATACTAAGGATGGACTACGTCCGGATCTCCGGTTTCGAAGAGCCGGGCACCCACCTGCTAGGACATGCATCCTGCCCTCCGAACATAGAATCGGACGACGGACCTAAGAAATCAGTGGAGATCCTGGAGCCCGACCTGTTAAGTTAGGAAGACCTTCAGACTCCGGATCTAAAATTGGGCCAGGGTTCAGATTTAAAACCACCCACCCACCCAAATATAAGCGCTCTCATGAGCATACAACAATAGTATCAGGAAATGGTCCACCACTTCTGGGCCAGATTCCTTCTTGTCAAAGACAAGATTAAAGATTGCCGCGACGAGGAAGCGATCTCAGCGTTCCGCAACAATTGCATGGACGAAGGAATCCTCAACACCATCAAACACCGTCGCCTATTACACTTCGTTGACTTGGCAACTATCATACAGAAGTACATCACAATGGAAAGCGCCTAGAAAACTCAGGTAGCCCGTTGGGAACCATCGGTCCCCACTCAACCCCTCATTCAGGCGAAAAGGGCGCACCCTTGTAACACGCCCGGTGTCGTGGAATTGTCACGGCATATGTCCTAGTGAAAGGACTTAATCGTGGAGCCAACGCAACTAGGAAGCTTAAAGGAGTTAAAACGGGACAAAGGACACAAGAGTTTATACTGGTTCGGCCCCTTGCGCTGAAGGTAAAGGCCTAATCCAGTTTGAGGTGGTATTGCTTATGTTTCGATTACTAGGGAGCGAATCTGCTTGACCTAGCTTTCGATCTGATGTTACTTGTCCTAAACCGCCGTCGGGTCGTCCCTTTATATACAGAGGTCGACGCCCAGCGGCTCACAGAGTCCCGGCCGGCTCATAAACAGTGTCCGGCTCGGTCTCTAACTATCTCTGCATTACAATACAAGTTATGTACTTATGGCGGTTTACCTCTACGGACCTTGAGTCGCCTTTGGGCCTTGGGCCCTTTACTGAACCTCCATCTTCCACAGCTATCTTGGGCTTCATGAATCGCCATAGGTATAACCCGGCCCCTCCTGGGTGGGTCATACCTAATAGTTATATCCCCAACATTAGGCCCCAGATTGATTTGAACTGGTTCATGTTAATCTTCAACACTTATAAAAAATATTCTGCTCTTCATTGTGCAAGAATTTGTAACCCGCCATGACATCATCTTCTGGATTTGCGATAACCCGCCATGACGTCATATGTCATTACTTCACACTTTATCAAACATATCTCAACAGATCCTTATCTTAATGACCATCCCGAAAATTGAGGCGTCCTGGTAGCTGAATAACCATATTTCCAGCCTCCTTGTTTTTCGCGCCCACATAAGAGCCTTCCCTTATAAATAGGCATGACTGGTCTTCCCTCATTCCCCCTTTCCAGCGTCTTCTTCCTCTCGCAACCCTTCCGCCGCTCGAGCTCTGCCGCCGCCGCAGAGCAGCTCGTCTTCCTCAACCTTGGCCGTTGCATCAACCTGAGTCGATCCAGAGAACGGCGGCGACCCTCCGTAGTAGATCCAGAGAGTCAGAGGTAGCTCTTGACTCTCTAGGCTCCTTTTTTAACCACCTTATTGACACTGATTATCATCAGGAGGACACGGGAACGAGTCACGGAGTGGATGAAGATGTAACTATTATTTCCTCCGACTCCGAGCCTTTGCCAAGACAGAAAACCCGAAGAGTAACCCGGAAAGTAAGATTTTCACATCCTTTAGCTTATCAAGATCCTCAATTTCTTTTGAAGCGACATATTCATGAGAGTTGGAGGCAGACCCGGACCAGCAAGGACGCAGAACTCTCCTCCGGCTTACCAAATACACTAAGGAAGCGCCGGAACGAGGTCACCTCCGACTTAACTCCTTTTTATCCTTTGGTGGGTCTCACTTGTCAACCACTCAACTCTTCTGACTCGAATTATGAGGAAACTTCACCTTCCTCCGGCGACTCACTCCAGTCCAACATGCCGGCTTTTAAGACCTCTCCAGGGTAATGATAATTTACTTATCCTATATTCATTTCAATTCTTTATATTTGTGCTGATATTTTGATCTTTATGCAGCGGAAAAGCAAAGCCCAGCAAAAAGGTGAAGAAGAGCAAGCCGGCCGAAGAGCCCTCCATCAACGAGCCAGAAATCCAGATGGCCGCACTGGAAGCCTCTGTTCCTGAGCCACCGCCAACCGCTGACCCGCCTGCTGATAAAGCCGCCGACGGCTCTGTAACCCTTGAAGCTTCCAGCCCGGCCAAGACAGACGACCTACGAGATGCTGATGTTGAAATTACCAGGACCGGCTACACTGAGCCGGGGAGACCTACTGTGCTAGGCAAGTGTTCTTCCAAAGAAGAGCACCTGGAACGCCGTAAGGTTAGATTTGACATTGCTGATTATACTCACATGAGCATTGGTGAAGTTTTTTCTGGATATCTTAGCCAAGTGCATAGCAGCTGTGACCTCGAAGTTGATATGGTGAAGCAAATGCACCAAAAAATTGAGGTATAAACTCTTTACCTTCACTGAATTATCCTTACTATGCCAGCCCCCAAGTCCATTGCTTATGATGAATATGCTGTAGACTTAGAACAGACATATAAGCATAAGTAATATCCTTTGGTCAAACCTGTAAAAAATCCAGCATACTCTGTAGTCCCCAAGGGCCGGTTTAATCAACATGAATGAGCCAGTCCTTCACATGCTTGTGCAGAATATAGTCCTTGTGTAAATTTAACAGCGATATGCATTAGCTCCCAAGTGCCAAGCACTCTTGCTTGCAAAGTGCTTGGGACTTACTCTCATGAACCACCACTTAAATATAACCTTCGTTAGACATTAGCCCCCAAGTGCCTAGTGTTGTGCTTGCAAAAGGCTTGTGACTTAATATTGTATGCTAATATTCATGATTTTTGACCCGGTATTTGTATAGGCCACTACTACTCAACTTCAATCAGAACTGTCTGAATTGAAGAACCTCCTGGAGGCTCAGGAGACTAAAACTCAAAAGGCCAATTCCAAATTTGAATTTAGTGTGGCTGAACAAGAGAAATTGAAATCCGAGTTTGGGGTTGAGAAGAAGGCCTGGGCTGAAGAAAAAATTGCCTTAACCCAACGAGCTGAAACAGCAGAAACGACTCTTGAAGAGGTGACTACTGAATTGTCCGGCTTAAAACGCCATGTATCTCAGATGGTCTCAGCAATCTTTGGTAAGTCGCCCTACAAGCGTCAAATATTAAATCTTTCTAGTGATCATATGAATTGTCATTTAACTCACCTGATATTGCTATGCAGGCCCCAGGAGCTCCAACCTCAACCAAGACATGCTGGTGAAGCTGAAGGCGGTTTACACGCTCGTGGAACAACTTTGTATGGATCTCAGCGTGCCTTGGCCACAGTTGCCCTATCAAACGAAGTCCCCACAATCCTGGTGGATGTGCTAAAGGGGCTTTCTATGCTATCCCAGCGGTTCAATCAATTAAGGCGGTCATCTACAAGAGCCGGAGCCGTGGCTGCTTTAAGCCGGACCAAGGCGTGGCTACCGGAGTTAGACCCGTCCGACATCACCATTGGATATCCAACCTTTAAGGAGGATGGCACATCATTTGAATAGGAGGAATTCACCGCTTGTGTGAAGGAAATATGCCCTGTGGCCACCCTGATTGCTGATGAGGCGGATCTCACCAGGTACCAGTCAGGTTATGACGCGGAGAATCAGAGGATTCCAATGCTGCATTATAAAGTGACCAGCCTGATCCCTCCAATCCGTAAGCATACCTTCGCTCCTGAAGTTGACCCGGCCAGACTAATTGATGATGAAGCTCAATTTGAAGCTTTGAATGGCATTGACTGGTCATCATCAACCTTCCAGGACAAGGGACAGGACGGAGGAGCGGAAAGGGTTGATCCGGAAGCTTCAGGCCAACAAGAGAATTGACCCGCCAGGCAGCTCATATTTGTACCTTGTTGTAAAACAATTTAATCGTTTGGACTCGGAGAGTCATGTAATAGGGTAGAAATGACTTTGCTTTGTCGTGCCATCATGCACGTTTTGGTGCTCAACACTGTTAAGTCGCCGCCTTATACTCTCCCAGTTTTAAACTTATCATCTATTTTCTTTATGCATAAGAAAGTCTTTGAACTGTCCTACACACAGAAATAGATCACAAGAACCCTTGGCGGCTTACCGCAGGGCGGGTCATAAGATCTTACATACAACCATTAATATTGAAAGAAGAGACACGGATAAGCTTGTTATGAATTATAGCTTTGAAACACAATTATAACATCATACCTGTGATTTTGAATTTGCACTCCCGGTTCATGTGACCTGAACAGTAAGGGTGATAACCCAATCCTTTAGAAGCCAACACTTCCACATGTATGATGATTGTCATACGCTGGCAACTGATCGTCCAAAACCAAGGCGGGTTAAATTTAAACCATACTTATACTTAGATCTGGACAAAAAGCCTCAAGACAAAAACAAAGATTGTTTTAAAAAAACTTAAACCAAATAGAAAGAAAAATTTGAGGCTTCTGATTCGAATACAATCAGTAAACCGGACCAAAGGGGTTAAGCTAGGATTCGAATATGATCATGTAGCCCCCAGTGGCTTTGGCATTGCATCGATCAAGAGGGTACCGACAGCTATGTTCTCTTTGGTTCGAATACGACCAATGTTTGAATAGGAAGCCCCCAAATGACCTTGAGCGTTTTTTTAACGACTCTGATTCGAATACGATCAAAGTCATACCCAAAAGGGGTTAAACTATGATTCAAATATGATCAAGAAGCCCCCTAGTGAGTTCGGCATTGTGCCGATCAAGAGGGTACCAAAAGCTATGTTCTCTTTGGTTCGAATACGACCTATTTTTGAACAAGAAGCCCCCAAATGACCTTGAGTTTTTTTAACGAATCTTATTCGAATACGATCAAAGTCAGACCCAAAAGGGGTTAAGCTATGATTCGAATATGGTTAGCCCCCAATTGGTCATTTGAAATTATGATGATGAAGACATATGATCATTGAGGATGAAAAGGACAGAGGTCCTGTTTTATTACTTATCATAATATATACATCGTCAAAATATGTACATCATGAGAGCCCGTGGCTCAAGTATAGTAAGGCCGAATATGAGCGATATTCCACGGCCGGTGGGTCTCTTCCTCCGACTTACGTGAGTCCTTGTGCTCTCGAACATTGATTAGGTAGTATGAACCGTTGTGCAAGTTCTTGCTGACTACAAAGGGCCCTTCCCAAGGTGAGGATAACTTGTGTGCATCAGTTTGATCCTGGATGAGCCGGAGCACCAAATCACCTTCTTGAAAGGTTCTGGACTTAACCCGACGGCTGTGATAACGACGCAAGTCCTACTAGTAAATTGCCGAGCGGGCTACTGCTAAGTCACGCTTCGCATCTAACAGGTCAAGTGCATCCTGACGTGCTTGTTCATTATCAGCCTCAACATAAGCCGCCACGCGGGGCGAGTCATGATGGATGTCACTAGGGAGAACCACTTTGGCTCCGTAAACCATGAAGAAAGGCGTGTAACCTGTTAGGGGTGGTATTGATGCTCCATATCACAGAGGGTAACTCCTCCACCCAACAACCCGGTGTCCATTGTATAGGAACCATAAGCCGGGGCTTGATGCCTTTCAAGATTTCCTGATTGGCTCTTTCGGCTTGACCATTGGATTGGAGGTGAGCTACTAATGAAACATCAAGCTGGATATGCTCACGTTGACAGAATTCCTCCATGGCACCCTTGGACAGATTAGTACCATTGTCAGTTATAATGCTGCGTGGAAAGCCAAAACGAAAGGTCACCTTTTTCATGAATTGAACCGCCGTGGTTGCATCACACTTACTAACCGGCTCTGCCTCAACCCACTTTGTGAATTTGTCAACCGCCACCAGAAGGTGTGTCTTTTTATCTTTGGACCTTTTGAAAGGCCCAACCATGTCGAGCCCCCAGACTGCAAACGGCCAAGTAATTGGAATCATCCTCAATTCTTGAGCCGGCACGTGGGCCCGCCGTGAGAATTTCTGGCAACCATCACTTTACTGACTAGATCTTCTGCATCAGTGTGAGCCGTCAGCCAATAAAATCCATGACGGGAAGCTTTGGCCACAAGAGACTTTGAGCCGGCATGATGGCCACAATCTCCTTCATGGATCTCACGAAGAATTTCTTGACCTTCCTGGCCAGATTGCTGATTATAGCCACCTTGATTTCCTTGAGAGCCTTGAAAGTTGGAATTTGAACCGCCGCCCGGGCCATGAAACCATTGCCACCTGAGCCGCCGCCCGGCCCATGATTGTCGTCGAACATGTTAGAGTTCTTGAAAGCCTTCATGATCATACAGTCCTTCCATAGGTGAGTGGCCGGTTTCTGCTGAGTACAGTGCCTTGGACAAGGCTCATTTAGCAACTTCTCAAGTGGTACCTGACCCGCCGGACCGAGGAGGCGGTCTCCCCTTATGTCGTTGATTGTTGCCCTGTGCATTAGTGTTAGCCACAAACTCCGAGTTACCATCAGCCTTACGTTTATTATTGCCTCCTTGATTCGCCGGGTTATGCTGATGACCCTTGGCATTGCCGTTCTTCTTTCCCTTCCCTATCTTCTCATCGTTAGACTCAGGATCCTTGGTACTATCATAGTCAGCGTACTTGACTAGAGCCGCCATTAGCTGGCCCATGTCATTACAATCGCGCTTGAGCCGCCCCAGCTTCTATTTCAGAGGTGTAAAACGACAATTTTTCTCCAACATTAAGACTGTAGAGCCGGCATCCATCTTATCAGATGAATGTATTATGGCTTTGACCCGGTGCACCCAAATGGGTTGTGGACTCACCCTCCTCTTGTTTGCAATTAGTCAAATCAACAATTGACATGGGCTGCTTGCATGTGTCTTTGAAGTTCTGAATAAACCGGGCCTTTAACACTGCCCATGAACCAATGGAATTAGGTGTCAGCCCCTTTAACCAAGTGTAGGCCGTCCCATCCAACGTCATGGTGAAGTACTTGGACATTGCAGCATCACTGACCTCCAGTAGTTCCATGCCCATCTTATAACTTTCAATCCATGCCCCGGGCTGTAAATCGGCCGTGTAATTAGGCACCTTTCGAGGCCCCTTGAAATCCTTAGGCAAACGCTCGTTACGCAGAGCCGACACCAAGCAAGGGACACCTCCAGTCCTCGTGGTCACGCCTGCCTCAATAGAAGTCGTCAAATAAATCAGAAAAGACTGGTAAGCCGCCCGCTGAGCCGCCTGCTCAGCCGCCTGCTGAGCCACCCGCTCAGCCTCTTGGCGTATCCTGTCCTAGTCAACCAAGTTAGGAGATCCATCATGCGCCGGGTCATGCCCGCACGACTGGTCATGGTGCCGGGCGTTGCTTGAAACGGCTGCTGAATCTATGTGCCTGTTATAACTCGGGCTCCGGCTTGGGTGAGGGGTCGAATGAATCATGTCTCGACTATAAGAATATGCCTCCTGCTGCGCCAGAGCCGTCTGAAGAAGTTCTCTGACCCTTCATGTTTCAATCGCCGTCAGAGAGTCGCCCTCCACCAGGAGATCCACCAATCGTGCCGCCGCAGTGATCATGTTCTCCAAAGGGTTAGAATAATGACCCGGTGGTGTTGGTACATAATGGGGTGGAGCAGTATTCATACGAGGAGGTTCCATCACCAGTGGTTGAACCGGCGTCCCAGCCTCGGGCGTTGCAACCCGGTTTACCTCCGGCGGGTTACTAGAGCCTGCACCGGGTGTGCGGAAGTGGTTTCTAGGATCATAAGTTGGAGGCAGACAAGATTGAGCCTTCTGGTGCCTTCTCCTCATGACCTCATTTGATGCGTTCAGATCCATCGTAAGCTGGAAAGCCTCTGATTGAATCTACTGCGCTCGAGCATCCAAAGTCGCCCGCTTTGTGGCCATCCTGACGTCCTCCGCTGCTAGATTTTCCTTGGCTTGTGCTACCTCCTCACGTAACCATGCCACTTCTGCATCATGTTGAGCCTGATCCGCCAGATTAACCATGGCGGTTAATAGGGCTGTCATCCTATCCATGAGACCCATCAGCACCTGAGCCGGCGGGTGCGCAGGGCCTCCTGCCCCAGCTGCCGCTGACCCGGAGGTTATCACTGCCGCAGCCGTAGAGTTTTGAATGGGTTGCGTGCCAGCCATGAAGATCCCCACTCTGCTAGGCGACTCAAAGGGGTCCGGAGTACTGCTGCCATCGGAACAGCCCCAAGCCCACCGTCTTGTAGTTGATACAATGGATCTGTCTCACCCGTGGACGACTCACCATCAGAATAGATGGTTGTCTCACCGCCAGACACAGATCCTTCAGAAAATTCCCCTCCATGGATGCATCCCACAAAGGCACGCTTCATGGCGGGCTGAGCCCGGGCGGGTTTCGCACGCTGAGCCGTCTCGACGATGTCGGTGTAGATGTCCGGCTCAGGGCACGGCTCGCCGATCTGGCCGATGAAGACGTTGATTCCACCGAAGGGGAACCGGTACCCGTACTCAATTGAGCCAGCGTTGGGGCCCCAGCCTGCATCGTCGATGTAGAGCTTGCCGCGACGACTCTTGGTCATCCGGCCCACAGCGTATCCTTTGAGCCCTTCGAAGCTGCCCTTCAAGAACTCAAATCCACCGTGCGCAGTCCCCACGGTGGGTGCCAACTGTCGTGGAATTGTCACGGAAGATGTCCTAGTGAAAGTACTTAATCATGGAGCCATCGCAACTAGGAAGCTTAAAGGGGTTAAAATGGGACAAAGGACACGAGGGTTTATACTGGTTCGGCCCCTTGCGGTGAAGGTAAAGGCACTACCACTAGGTGAGCGAATCCGCTTGAGGTGGTATTGCTTATGTTTCGATTACTAGGGAGCGAATCCGCTTGACCTAGCTTTCGATCTGATCTTACTTGTCCTGAACCACCGCCGGGTCGTCCCTTTATATACAGAGGTCGACGCCCATCGGCTCACAGAGTCCCGGCCGGCTAATAAACAGTGTCCGGCTCGGTCTCTAACTATATCTGCCTTACAATACAAGTTATGTACTTATGGCGGTTTACCTCTACGGGCCTTGAGTCGCCTTTGGGCCTTGGGCCCCTGACTGAACCGCCATCTTCCACAGCTGTCTTGGGCTTCATGAATCGCCATAGGTATAACCCGGCCCCTCCTGGGCGGGTCATACCTAATAGTTATATCCCCAACACCCGGTCCAATAGTAAAGAAATATAAGTCCAGTATGGGGCGCGGAACCGTTCTGGAAGGATGGCTCGATGGGCCATGCAAAATACACGCAACACCGGATACATACCAACACATAGCCTTAGAGGATGTTGGATACTCCAGCAAGTGGCCAAGAGCGGCGAGGATATCCTCACCAAGTATACACCATAACAACACCCCCAGAAGACGATGACCCTAAAGTACTAACGGTCTTCGAGACATTCGCTTCAAACAATGGGCGCAAAAGGGCACTCCGCGGACTCGTCGAAGTCTGTCAAATAGCAGCAATAAACCCTTGGAACGACATGGCTATAACTTTTAATGCTGGTAACGAACCAAAATACAGGACAGTCCAAGCACTAGCCGCCTTGGTCCTCAGTCCAATTGTGGACGACTTTCGGTTCACCAAGGTTCTCATGAAGATACACTCCACAAAATGGAAATAGACAGGAGCCGCATCGAGCAAAGCAGCACGACCTTCCGAGGAATCATTCCTAGTCGGGAGGCGCGGTGTGCGGGAAAATAACACTCGACGTGGTATTCGGCACGCCGGAGAATTATCGGTTCGAAGAAATAACCTTCCAAGTAGCTCCTTTCAATAGCAGATATCATGCCCTCTTAGGGTGAGAGGCATTTACACGCTTCCAAGATGTACCTCATTACGGGTACATGAAGCTTAATATGCCCGGGCCAAACGGCATAATCACTCTCTTAAGTGATCCGGACAGCACTCCGCGCCGAAAATAAAACCGCATCCCTGGCCCTTGAGGCATTATCTGAAGCCCTCACGGCGGAAGAATTAACCGCAGTGCGCTCCACGGTGGACAGGGACGATGTGATCTTAGACAAACGCCCCAAATCCACCTCCTTCAAGCCAGCGGAAGAAATAGTCAAATTCCAGGTCCATCCAACGGACCCCAAGAAGACAACATCTATTGGAGCACAACTAGAACCAACGGTTGACGCCGTGCTACGAGAGTTCCTGCGCGAGAACTGGGATATATTCGCCTGTCACCCTTCCGATATGCCAGGAATCCCACGCAGGTTGGCCGAACATAGTCTCAATACATTGAAGGGACACACACCAGTTAAACAAGCACTGTGGCGCTTTTCCGAACCCAAACGCCAAGCTATGGGGGAGGAGCTAGCAAAGCTAATTGAAGCCGGATTCATTAGATAAATAAAACATCTGGACTAGCTGGCAAACCTGATGATGGTACCAAAGAAGGATAAATCCTGGCGCCTGTGCGTCGATTTTAAAGACCTCAATAAGGCTTGTCCTAAGGATCCCTTCCCCTCCCCCGCATTGATCAAATCGTTGATGCTACCGCAGGACACAAATCAAAATGAAGGAGTCCGATCAAGCTGCAACAGCATTCATCCCTCCATATGTGCCATTCTGCTCCAACACCATGCCCTTCGGGCTCAAGAATGCCGGCGCCACCTACCACCGCATGATCCAAACATGCCTGGAGAAACAGATCGGAAAGACAGTTGAAGCTTATGTGGATGACGTCGTAATCAAAACAAGGCACGTCGAAACACTAATAGACAACTTACGTCTAACATTTAACAACCTCCGCGCATATGACATTAAGCTCAATCTAGAGAAGTGTGTTTTTGGTGTCCCGCAGGAAAGCTGTTGGGCTTCATCGTTTCCAATAGAGGAATTGAAGCAAATCCAGCCAAAATCCGAGCTCTATCACAATTGGCTATGCCAGCAGACCTTAAACAAGTCCAAAAACTCGCGGGTTGCGTGGCAGCTCTAAGCCGCTTTATCTCCAGATTAGGAGAAAAGGCACTACCACTCTATCGCCTTCTATGGCGTACCGATCACTTCAAGTGGACGGACGCGACAACAACCGGACTAGAAGAAATAAAAAACCTTCTAGCGAGCCACCCAATCCTGGCCATGCCGAACGTCAGCGAACCCATGTTACTATACATATCGGCAACACATCAGGTGGTGAGCGCCGTGCTCATCGTTGAACGAGAACAGGACAGACACAAATTCCCGCTTCAGAAGCCAGTATACTACATATCCATTGTCCTATCACCATGCAAATCCCGGTACCCCCATTATCAAAAGATAGCATTCGCGGTCTTCATGGCATCCTGAAAGCTACGACACTACTTCCAGGAGTGTTCGATCACGGTGGCTTCTGAAGTACCACTCAACGACATAATAAACAACCGCGATGCCACGGTCCAGATTGCCAAATGGGCCATTGAGCTCCCTTTTGATATCACATACAAACCACTTCGAGCTTTTAAATCCCAAGTGCTGGCTGACTTCGCCACCGAATGGACAGAGGCCGAACTCCCTAAAGAGTACGACACATATTCCAACTGGGTTATGTATTTTGATGGCTCGAAAATGCTGGCAGGGCTAGGAGCGGGCATCGTTTTAACGTCCCCCACTGGAGACGTTGTCCAGTACGTACTCCAACTATTATACACATACTCCAATAACGCAACCGAATATGAGGCCTTATTGCATGTTCTCCGGATGGCTGTCTCCATGGGCATACAGCGCCTGGAAGTGCACGGGGACTCAAAGCTTGCAATATCTCAAATAAATGGAGACTTCGATGCTAAAGATCCGAAGATGGTGGCTTATCGTAATGCCGTCCTGAAAATGTCGGCTCAGTTCAAGGGGCTTGAGTTCCATCATGTGGCCCGAGAAAGTAATCAAGCGGCGAACGCTCTTGCTCGTATCGATGCCAAGCACGACCCCGTCCCACCTAACATTTTCCTGGAACGGCTTTTTAAGCCATCCGTGGTGTGGTAAGGGGAGGGCGGCAACACCAGTCCGGATCCAAGCACAACCCCAGATTCCGAACAGACCGATATCATCGGGGGCTCAGCCACCGAAATAACACCGTCGGCCCACCACATTATGGCAGTAATTGCCCCATGGACCGAACCCTTCTTGGCCTACCTCAATAGAAAGGTACTCCCTAAAGATCAGAACGAGGCCCGCCGTATTGTCCGGGGTTCAAAGGCCTACAAGGTTCACAAAGGAGAGCTCTACAAGAAAAGCGCTACCGGAGTCCTTCAAAGATGTATCTCCAAGGAGGAGGGGCGACAGCTCGTGGCTAAAATTCATGCCAGTCTCGGCGGCCACCACGCCGCCGCTCGGGCCCTTGTTAGCAAGGCCTTCCGTACAGGTTTTTATTGGCCGATGGCCCGAGCAGACGCGCATGATCTTGTCCAACGTTGCGTCGGATGCCAGCTTTTCGCCAACCAGAGCCATATGCCACCTACCGCTCTGCAAACGATCCCCATCACTTGGCCCTTCGCGGTGCGGGGACTTGACATGGTCAGACCCCTTAAGGGAGGAAGCAATAAGAAAAAATATTTGCTCGTCATGGTGGACAAATTCACCAAGTTGATAGAGGCCAAACCAGTTAAAACGGCTGAAGCTGGACCAGTAATAGACTTTATATCCGCTGTTGTACACCATTATGGTGTTCCACACAGCATCATCACCGATAACGGCTCCAACTTCACAGCCGATGAGGTAAAAATTTGGTGCGCCAATCTAGGCATTAAGCTCGATTACACCTCCGCCTATCACCCACAAACAAATGGTCAAGTCGAACGGGCCAATGGTCTTATTATGAGCGGCATCAAACCCAGGCTGGTGCGGTCTTTGAAGGAATCAGACAAACACTGGGTTGAGGAGCTCGACTCCATACTCTGGGGGCTGCGGACCACGCCCAATCGCACTACCGGATATACACCTTTTTTCATGGTGTACGGCACAGAGGCTGTGCTACCTCGCGACATTATACATGACTCACCTCGGGTGCGCATGTACGAAGAGAGAAAGGCCGAGCTCAATCGGCAGGACAGCCTAGACACCCTCGAGGAGGAGCGTGACGTTGCAAAAGCCCGTTCCGCATTTTATCAACAACAGGCCCGCAGATATCAAAGCAGAGAAGTACGGGCCAAGACTTATAATGTTGGCGAACTCATTCTACGCTTACCGGAGAAGAAAAAGGACAAACTCAGGCCCAAATGGGAGGGTCCCTTCATCATTCAAGAAGTTCTCATTGGAGGAGCGTACCGCAACCGTGATGCGTCAGACAATCGCCTCGAGCCGAACCCCTGGAACGCAGCCAGACTCCGAAGATTCTATGCCTAAGTGTTGAACTCTTTGTTCGTCTCCTTCTCCCTGCTGTTTCCATCATACTTTTTCTTCTTTCTCTCTCTTTTTGCTTTTTCTCTTCAGCCTTACAGCTTTCGTGCGGTTAGACCGTGCACGCCTGATGCACACATATTTAAAAATGTACGTCCATTATACCTGGGGGCTTCTTGATCAGAAGCTTGCTATTATTATTTCCCGAGCATCAAGCTCATCACGTATGCGTTTTTCCAAATGTACCTTTTCTTCACCATTATATTCATCAATATGACTTAAGTTTTGGCCAAGCTGGGTTGCCTAGCTCATGTGCTTATGCCCTATGTTCCTGTTAGTTCGGCTAGGGCATAAAGGGAGCACCTCTGCGATTGTTACTGCCGGGTCATCCGGACGTGTACCTCAGACTGGGTGAAGCCGAAAGCTAGCATTCTTAAGGGAATATTCGGTCGGTGAATTAGAGATGTCTTTGCATTCACTTCATTGTGAACCCTCAGGAGTTAAATATACTGTGATTTTTCAATCACAGTTTGGACATGCACTTCAACGCATGCACACCCCAGGGAAAGGAAATCTTTACGGAACTATTATCTCTGGAAGATGTTTCTTACAATCTTAATGTATTATAACATAACTAGCCGGATACAACTTGTCTGTTCAAGCAACTATGACCCCTACGCCTGGTTTCCACGCATACCCCGGTCTATTCGGCCGCATTGGTATTCGGAAACACTCCGCGCCTTCGGGTCCAGAGGTCGAAGCGAAAAGGTCTGCCATGACAATAGTTTTACAATTCAGCTAGACTTACATATATCAAGGAAAGTACACAGTCACTTGGACTCATAAATTTCCTCCTCTATACCATCCAACAGGCTGTCTAACTTACAATCCTGTTAGGAATACTTGGCAGCTACTCCTACTTGGTCATAAACCAAATTAACGGGAACTTCTTTTCCGTCTGACCCAAGAGGTCCGACCCGGGCCATGCGATTTGGATCAAGCTTGGTATACCGTGTCTTCACCATGGCCTAGGCCTCTCGCGCACCCTCCGAGCAGGCTGATATTTTCCATAATCGGATACGCCGCCGCTCTCCCTTGAATAGCACTGAAAGCTCCTCCATGCTTCCTGGAGGGGAGGCGGAGGGCCATAAGGCCTTGGCAACACTCCGCATTGCCTGCCGGGCTTGCTCGTGCACTTGCGATAGCCCTTGCAGCAGATCATCCGACAATCCGGACATCCCCTCATAGGGACGACCCGTCAGCATACCTGCAAACATAAATCTATCAATTCCTTTCATCTCCGAACTATTATAAGGTAAGTTCGGCCACATACTAAATATGCCGCCTCGCAGCCTTTTATTCTCCTTCACGGAGTCGGCCAGTTGGGCCCGCACATATTTCAGTTCCTCGCCCGGCTGGGTGTTGGAATCCTGGAGTTTGTTTTTCTCCTCTCTGACTCGGGTCAGAATGCGCTCGCCTGCTGCATGTAGTCTTGTCGCCTCTTTCTCGCCCGTTTGAGCAGCTTTCAGTTTCTCTTCCAGTTGGTCCGACGACCCTGTTATGAGAAAAGCAACAATATCAGCATAGCTTGCATATAATTATTGTTTCTCGACGGAGGGAAATATTACAATAGGACGCCTTCTTAGACTTTTCTAGTTCGGCAGTAACAACAGTTAGCTGTGTCCGACACTTTTCTAGCTCTTGGGCAAGCAGGTCGTTCTTCTCCGTAAGAACCTGGTTATACAATGATCCTTAAATCATTTGTACCAACTACTTCGAGTCTCGGGGGCTACTAGCACATGGTTATGAAATTCGGATAAGGTAAACTCACCTGCACATCTTTTAAATGCTGCTCTGTGGCTCTGTTAAGCCCATCTCGAGCAGCCCGGATGTATGCATCAGCCGAGCTGAAGGCACCGAACACCTCTTTTGAGAAACGGGGAATTCGTAAAACGGCCCTTCGGCACCGATGATTCATGGCGCTCTCCACTTCTGAGTTGGTGACGGACATATTTTCCGAGCCCTCCGCAGAAGTATAGTCCGGCGCCACTCCCATATCGGGCCCCGTCTCCTCGGCTGGGACCGAATCCTGGCTATTGGGAGTACGACTAGCCGGGTCCCCGGACACAGTTCTTCGAACCTTTTTCCTGATACAAGATGAACATAGGAGTCACAGTTGGACGCAACTGCTAAAGAACATAGTTGTGAACCCATACCTCTTCGATGAAGGCTCGGCCTTATCTTTGTTTGCCTTCCTCTTCGAAGGCCTGCCCGGCGTGGGGGCCGCTCTCTTTGGAGATGCCCCTTGGATAGCACGACGCGCTAAACGCCTCCCCTTTGAGCACATGACGGTGCGGTGGGTGAGGAAGAATGACAAAACTCTCTTGGACAAGGTGTCTCCTGATTAATTACGTGTGAAGCGGGGAGAAGACCGGGATAATCAGCGATGATGGCTACTTCTGTGCCGTCATAGCTCGTTTGGTAAAACACCCCATTCTCGAGCACCACAAATATATCCGGATCCTCTTCGGATCCAGGGTTAAGGTCCCGATTGTGGCCCTCGGGCTGCAGGCCAGGGCTGTAAAGCCCCTCGGAAGTCTTTCGCCAGTGCTGTTATAAATGGACGGGGTAATGTTCATTGAACATAGCTGAGGGAGTGGAATGAGTAGAGCAAAGGAGTTGGGGG
Source organism: Aegilops umbellulata (assembly GCA_032464435.1). Lineage (NCBI taxonomy): Eukaryota > Viridiplantae > Streptophyta > Magnoliopsida > Poales > Poaceae > Aegilops > Aegilops umbellulata. Next base: position 357,703,853 of record CP136054.1, on the reverse strand, counting down.
CTTACCCAGCTAGGAGGACTATACATAGAGTATCCTTCCCTATGCTTGATGCACATGAACTCCTCTTCCTCCCCTTTGAATAGTTTGGCCAATAATTTTGCCAGGGAGGCAGGGGTGTGTGGACCCTTCCTGCCGCAGCGGGAGGCGTCATCTTCCCCATTGTAGTGCCACATCGGAAGTCCTCTGTATTGGAGTGGCTGGACCCCCCGCACTATGGAGGTCGCCATTACTTCGACTATCGTATATCCGGATTGGGCGAGCATCCTTATCTTGCTTAAGAGTTGGCGAACCTCCACACTATCTTCCTCCTCGAGGCTCCGAGGGCGCCAGCTGTGGCGTTTCTTTAAAGGAGCACTTGTGAACTTAGGAAGACCCCTCCGGACTGGGTCTGGAAGTACGACGTCCTCGATGTAGAACCACACGGAAGTCCACTCCTCAGAAGCCTTCATCGGTGTGCCGGATAGGTATCCAGTCTCGGCAATGCGCCATATTTCGGCTCGGCCCACTTCAAATATTGATCCCTCATGGTTACGCGGGACAAGGCAGAATAACCTTCTCCACAGCTCAAAATGGGCCTCGCAACCCAGGAATAGTTCACATAAAGCGACATAACCCGCATTATGTAGGATGGAGGCGGGAGTAAAGTTGTGCAGCTAGAGGCCATAATATTACAGATGCCCTCGGAGGAATGGATGAATTGGAAATCCCACGCCCCTTAGCAGATAGGGGATGAAACACACTCGTTCCCCCATGGATGGATTGGGGAAATCCTCTGCCTAGGTTTTGCCGTTAAAGGATGCCAACCCTGCTCGAACAGGGACCAGATCCGCAGGGGGAGGAACCCCTGCGTTTGCAGCTTCACCAGCTGACTGTGGGATACGGAGCACTTCTCCCACTCGCCCCTCTCTGGGCCGCAGGGACGGGAGGAGGGGCTAGGGATGCTAGACATGTTGGAGTGTTCTTTCCTAGCAACCTTTGAGGATTTTCTCCACGAGATGTTGAATGGATCTGGGATCCAATCTCGTTCAATAGGCGATGTCCCTCGCTTGGCCGGGGTGTTATGTGCAAAAATACCCTGACCTCACGCATTCGCTCGACACGTGGAAACTAAAGCTGTTGGTACACAGAAGCTGAGGGGAACAACATTAAATGGAAGGCCGAATACACTACTTGGAAGTCATCAGTGGAAGAACCCTCCTTGCAATGTCGAAGACAATCTATGTGCCGAACACCTCGTCATTGAAGACTGGTTCGGGGGCTACTGAGGGAGTCCTGGACTAAGGGGTCCTCGGGCGTCCGACCTGTGAACTATGGGACGAACTGATGGGCTGTGAAGGTACAAAGACCGAAGGCTGCACCCGTGTCCGGATGGGACTCTCCTTGGCGTGGAAGGCAAGCTTGGCGACCAAATATGTAGATTCCTTTCTTTGCAGCCGACCTTGTGTAACCCTAGATCCTCCCGGTGTCTATATAAACCGGAGGACTTGGTTCGGAGGGGGGAGATTCATTGCCATAGTCATACAGGCTAGACCATTACGGTTTTAGCCATTACGATCTCGTGGTAGATCAACTCTTGTAATACTCATATTCATCAAGATCAATCAAGTAGGAAGTAGGGTATTTGTCGGATGTGGGGCTCCGGCAAAACCCTTAAGGTTCGAACTCTGGGGTGTGATACGTCTCCAACGTATCTATAATTTTTGATTGGTCCATGCTATATTATCTACTGTTTTGGACTATATTTGGCTTTATTTTCCACTTTTATATTATTTTTGGGACTAACCTATTCACCGGAGGCCCAGCCCAGAATTGCTGTTTTTTTGCCTATTTCAGTGTTTCGAAGAAACGGAATATCAAACGGAGTCCAAACGGAATGAAACCTTCGGGAACGTGATTTTCTCACCGAACGTGATCCAGGAGACTTGGACCCTACTCCAAGAAGTCAAAGAGGCGGTCACGAGGGTGGGGGCACCCCCCCTAGGGCGCGCCCCCCTGCCTTGTGGGCCCCCTGTTGCTCCACCGACGTACTCCTTCCTCCTATATATACCTACGTACTCCCAAACGATCAGATACGGAGCCAAAAACCTAATTCCACCGCCGCAACTTTCTGTATCCATGAGATCCCATCTTGGGGCCTGTTCTGGAGCTTCGCCGGAGAGGGCCGTCATCACGGAGGGCTTCTACATCATCATAGCCCCTCCGATGAAGTGTGAGTAGTTTACCTCAGACCTTCGGGTCCATAATTAGTAGCTAGATGGCTTCTTCTCTCTTTTTGGATCTCAATACAAAGTTCTCCCCCTCTCTCGTGGAGATCTATTCGATGTAATCTTCTTTTTGCGGTGTGTTTGTTGAGACCGATGAATTCTGGCTTTATGATCAAGACTATCTATGAATAATATTTCAATCTTCTCTGAATTCTTTTATGTATGATTGGTTATCTTTGCAAGTCTCTTCGAATTATCAGTTTGGTTTGGCCTACTAGATTGGTTTTTCTTGCATTGGGAGAAGTGCTTAGCTTTGGGTTCGATCTTGCGGTGTCCTTTCCCAGTGATAGAAGGGGCAGCAAGGCACGTATTGCATCGTTGCCATCGAGGATAACAAGATGGGATTTTTATCATATTGCATGAAACTATCCCTCTACATCATGTCATCTTGCTTAAGGCGTTACTCTGTTTTTAACTTAATACTCTAGATGCATGCTGGATAGCGGTTGATGAGTGGAGTAATAGTAGTAGATGCAGGCAGGAGTCGGTCTACTTGTCACGGACGTGATGCCTATATACATGATCATACCTAGATATTCTCATAACTATGCTCAATTCTGTCAATTGCTCAACAGTAATTTGTTCACCCACCGTAGAATACTTATGCTCTTGAGAGAAGCCACTAGTGAAACCTATGGCCCCCGGGTCTATTCTCATCATATCAATCTCCATCACTTTAATCTTGCTTTGCTTTTTATTTTTCCTTTTACTTTTCACTTTGCATCTCTATATCAAAAATACCAAAAATATTATCTATCATCTCTATCAGATCTCACTCTCGTAAGTGATCGTGAAGGGATTGGCAAACCCTAATCGCGTTGGTTGCTAGGAGCTATCGTTTTGTTCAGGTACGAGGGACTTGTGTGTAGCCTCCTACTGGATTGATACCTTGGTTCTCAAAAACTGAGGGAAATACTTACGCTACTTTGCTGCACCATCCTCTCCTCTTCGGGGAAATCCAACGCAGTGCTCAAGAGGTAGCAAGAAGAATTTCTGGCGCCGTTGCCGGGGAGTCTACGCAAAAAGTCAACATACCAAGTACCCATAACAATCCCTATCTCTCGCATTACATTAGTTGCCATTTGCCTCTCGTTTTCCTCTCCCCCACTTCACCCTTGCCGTTTTATTCGCCCTCTCTCTTCCGTTCGCCTTTATGTCTTTCTTGGCTCGTTTTTTTGCTTGGTTGAAATAGTTGAGTATTTATTCCTAAACAGAGAAGCTAATATCTATGGGTCCTCATCCGCTTGCCAATCTTTTTAAGAGATCCAATTATGATGAACCAATTCCTAGTGATTTGGATGCACTAGATTATCTTTATAAGCTTTTGCCTGAAATCCGTAAATCTGAAAATTGTGATGAAGTGCTTCATGTTAGATCTTTGAATAAAAAGCATGATTGCAATGATTTTATTATAAATTATATTGATGTAAATTATGCTAATAATATGCAAAACCCTAAGCTTGGGGATGTTAGTTTTGCTTTGTCCAATAATCATGATTGGGGAGATTCTTCGTATGATCTTGAATATTTATTTAAGCCCCATGATGAATATAAGATTGATAATAGTGTTTGCAATAATATTGAAAGTGGGTTTGGAAGAGTGTCAACTTTAGATCCCACATATTTGGATAACATTCAATCTTATGAAATTTTTGATAAAAGTGGGCTTGGAGAAATCATGACTTTAGTTAATGATAATCCCACTATTTTGGAAGAGTGTCAACTTCGCTTGCATGTGGATCGTGTTGAGAATATGCTATGTGATAGCTATATTGTTGAATTTTCTGATGATCCTACATATAATTATTATGAGAGAGGAAAATATGGTTATAGAAATTTTCATGTTACTAAATTACCTCTCGTTATGTTGAGATTGCTATTGTTCCTTTCCGCTTCCTTGCATATGCTATTTTTTGCTTGCTACGGTAATTTGTTCGCCTACAATATGCCTATGCATAGGAAGTATGTTATACTTAAGTGTTTGTCACATGTTTTATGATGCTCTCTTTGTGCCACAATTCTTGTCTTTCTTGTGAGCATCATTGAAATCTCAATGCCTAGCTAAAAAGGCTTTAAAGAAAAGCGCTTGTTGGGAGACAACCCAATATTTTTCCTTGATTCTTAGTAATAAATAACCCATCTACCTTCTGTTTGGATGTGGTTTTGTGTTTTAGTTAGTGTTTGTGCCAAGTTAGACCTATAGGATCTTCTTGGATGATAGTTATTTGATCTTGCTGTATTTTCCAGAAACTTTGCGTTCAGTGGCCGAATTGTTAAAAATCACCAGAACATGATAAAATACTGATTCAAATTGCTTCTGATCAATAAACAAATTGTCTAGGTCTACTTATTTTGGTAGATGTTTTGGAGTTCCAGAAGTTTGTGTTAGTTATAGATTACTACAGACTGTTCTGTTTTTGACAGATTCTGTTTTTCGTGTGTTGTTTGCTTATTTTGATGAATCTATGGCTAGTAAAATAGCTTATAATCCATAGAGAAGTTGGAATAAAGTAGGTTTAACACCAATATAAATAAACAATGAGTTCATTACAGTACCTTGAAGTGGTCTTTTGTTTTCTTTCTCTAACGGAGCTCACGAGATTTCTATTGAGTTTTGTGTTGTGAAGTTTTCAAGTTTTGGGTGAAATCTTTTGATGGATTATGGAACAAGGAGTGGCAAGAGCCTAAGCTTGGGGATGCCCATGGCACCCCCAAGATAATCCAAGGACACCAAAAAGTCAAATCTTGGGTATGCCCCGGAAGGCATCCTCTCTTTCGTCTACTTCCATCGGTAATTTTACTTGGAGCTATATTTTTATTCACCACATGATATGTGTTTTGCTTGGAGCGTCTTGTATTATTTGTGTCCTTGTTTGTTAGTGTGCCACAATCATCCTTGCTGTACACACCTTTTGAGAGAGCCATACATGAATTGGAATTTGATAGAATACTCTATGTGCTTCACTTATATCTTTTGAGCGTTATAATTTTGCTCTATGCGCTTCACTTAGATCTTTTAGAGCACAGTGGTGGATTTGTTTTAAAGAAACTATTGATCTCTCATGCTTCACTTAGATTATTTTGAGAGTCTTAATAACATGGTAATTTGCTTAATAATAATATGCTTGGTATTCAATATTTGTGAAACTTTCTTTTGAGTGCGTTGAATACTAAGAAAAGATTGATGCTTGATAATTGTTTTCAGATATGAAGATGGTGATATTACAGTCATGCTAGTTGAGTAGTTGTGAATTTACAGAATACTTGTGTTAAAGTTTGTGATTCCCGTAGCATGCACGTATGGTGAACCGTTATGTGATGAAGTCGGAGCATGATTTATTTATTGATTGTCTTCCTTATGAGTGGCGGTCGGGGACGAGGGATGGTCTTTTCCTACCAATCTATCCCCATAGGAGCATGCGCATAATACTTTGCTTTGATAACTTATAGATTTTTGCAATAAGTATATGAGTTCTTTATGACTAATGTTGAGTCCATGGATTATACGCACTTTTTCCCATCCTTCCACCATTGCTAGCCTCTCTAATACCATGCACTTTTCGTCGGTATCATACACCCACCATATAGCTTCCTCAAAACAGCCACTATACCTACCTATCATGGCATTTCCATAGCCATTCCGTGATATATTGCCATGCAACTTTCCACCGTTCCGTTTATTATGACACGCTCCATCATTGTCATATTGCTAGCATGATCATGTAGTTGACATCGTATTTGTGCCAAAGTCACCGTTCATAATTCTTTCATACATGTCACTCTTGATTCGTTGCATATCCCGGTACGCCGCCGGAGGCATTCATATAGAGTCATATTTTGTTCTAAGTATCGAGTTGTAATTGTTGAGTTGTAAGAAAAATAAAAGTGTGATGATCATCATTTTTACAGCATTGTCCCAAGTGAGGAAAGAATGATGGAGACTATGATTCCCCCATAAGTCGGGATGAGACTCCGGACGAAAAAGAAAAAAAAATAAAAATAAATAGGCCATAAAAAAAGAGAAAAGGCCCAAATAAAAAATAGAGAGAAAAACAGAGAAGGGACAATGTTACTATCCTTTTAGCACACTTGTGCTTCAAAGTAGCACCATGATCTTCATGATAGAGAGTCTCTCATTTTGTCACTTTCATATACTAGTGGGAATTTTTCATTATAGAACTTGGCTTGTATATTCCAATGATGGGCTTCCTCAAAATTGCCCTAGGTCTTCGTGAGCAAGTGAGTTGGATGCACACTCACTTAGTTTCCTTTGATGAGCTTTCATATACTTATAGCTCTAGTGCATCCGTTGCATGGCAATCCCTACTCACTCACATTGATATCTATCGACGGGCATCTCCATAGCCCGTTGATACGCCTAGTTGATGTGAGACTATCTTCCCCTCTTTTTGTCTTCTCCACAACCACCATTCTATTCCACATATAGTTCTATATCCATGGCTCACGCTCATGTATTGCGTGAGGATTGAAAAAGTTTTGAAAATGTTTAAGTATAAAACAATTGCTTGGCTTGTCATCGGGGTTGTGCACGATTTAAATACTTTGTGTGGTGAAGATAGAGCATAGCCAGACTATATGATTTTGTAGGGATAACTTTCTTTGGCCATGTTATTTTGAGAAGACATAATTGCTTTGTTAGTACGCTTGAAGTATTATTATTTTTATGTCAATATGAACTTTTTTCTTGAATCTTCCGAATCTGAATATTCATACCACAATTAAGAAGATTTGCATTGAAATTATGCCAACTAGCACTCCGCATAAAAGATTCTCTTTTTTATCATTTACCTACTCGAGGACAAGCAGGAATTAAGCTTGGGGATGCCTGATACGTCTCCAACGTATCCATAATTTTTGATTGCTCCATGCTATATTATCTACTGTTTTGGACTATATTGGACTTTATTTTCCACTTTTATATTACTTGGGACTAACCTATTAACTGGAGGCCCAGCCCAGAACTGCTTTTTTTTGCCTATTTCAGTGTTTCGAAGAAACGGAATATCAAACGGATTCCAAACGAAATGAAACCTTCGGGAACGTGATTTTCTCACCGAACGTGATCCAAGAGACTTGGACCCTACTCCAAGAAGTAAAAGAGGCGGTCGCGAGGGTGGGGGCGCCCCCCCCCCAGGGCGCGCCCCCTGCCTCGTGGGCGCCCTGTTGCTCCACCGACGTACTCCTTCCTCCTATATATACCTACGTACCCCCAAACGATCAGATACGGAGCCAAAAACCTAATTCCACCGCCGCAACTTTCTGTATCCACGAGCTCCACCGGAGAGGGTCGTCATCACGGAGGGCTTCTACATCATCATAGCCCCTCCGATGAAGTGTGACAAGTTTACCTCAGACCTTCGGGTCCATAGTTAGTAGCTAGATGACTTCTTCTCTCTTTTTGGATCTCAATACAAAGTTCTCCCCCTCTCTCGTGGAGATCTATTCGATGTAATCTTCTTTTTGCGGTGTGTTTGTTGAGATCGATGAATTGTGGGTTTATGATCAAGACTATCTATGACTAATATTTGATTCTTCTCTGAATTCTTTTATGTATGATTGGTTATATTTGCAAGTCTCTTCGAATTATCAGTTTCGTTTGGCCTACTAGATTGGTTTTTCTTGCAATGGGAGAAGTGCTTAGCTTTGGGTTCGATCTTGCGGTGTCCTTTCCCAGTGACAGAAGGGGCAGCAAGGCACGTATTGCATCGTTGCCATCGAGGATAACAAGATGGGTTTTTCATCATATTGCATGAAACTATCCCTCTACATCATGTCATCTTGCTTAAGGCGTTACTCTGTTTTTAACTTAAAACTCTAGATGCATGCTGGATAGCGGTCGATGAGTGGAGTAATAGTAGTAGATGCAGGCAGGAGTCGGTCTACTTGTCACGGACGTGATGCCTATATACATGATCATACCTAGATATTCTCATAACTATGCTCAATTCTGTCAATTGCTCAATTGTAATTTGTTCACCCACCGTAGAATACTTATGCTCTTGAGAGAAGCCACTAGTGAAACCTATGGCCCCCGGGTCTATTCTCATCATATCAATCTCCATCACTTTAATCTTGCTTTGCTTTTTATTTTGCCTTTTACTTTTCACTTTGCATCTCTATATCAAAAATACCAAAAATATTATCTATCATCTCTATCAGATCTCACTCTCGTAAGTGATCGTGAAGAGATTGACAACCCCTAATCGCGTTGGTTGTCAGGAGCTATCGTTTTGTGCAGGTACGAGGGACTTGTGTGTAGCCTGCTACTGGATTGATACCTTGGTTCTCAAAAACTGAGGGAAATATTTACACTACTTTGCTGCATCATCCTTTCCTCTTCGGGGAAATCCAACGCAGTGCTCAAGAGGTTGCAGGGTGCGCACGAAGTTCTTTCCCTCCTACCGATCTACGCCCTAGCTCACTAAGATCTCGCGGACGAACTCGACAAACTCGCAACACAGGAAGACACGCGATTTATACTGGTTTGGGCCACCGTTGTGGTGTAATACCCTACTCCAGTGTGTGGTGGTGGATTGCCTCTTGGGCTGATGAAGAACAGTACAAAGGGAAGAACAGCCTCCTGAGGTTTAGGTGTTCTTGTGTCTGTGGACTTGTGGATGAGAAATCGATCTGTCGCCCTACTGTGGTGGCTAGCTCTACTTATATAGGCCCTGGTCCTCTCCCCAAATATTGAGTGGGAAGGGAGCCAACAACGGCGGGCGAGTTTGAAAGGGGACAGCTCGTACAAGCTATCCTGACAAAAGCGTTCTTCGCCTGCAAAAGGCTCTGGTGGTGACGCCGTCTTGGGCTCCACGATGACCTCCGTCTTGCCGTCCCGCTAGTCTTGGTCTTGTTGCACCGATATGGAAACCTTTGCCTGATGCCTCGGTACTCCGCGCCTGCGCCTGCCTCCTTAGCACCAAAGAGGAAACCAGGATGATGCATGCGCTGGCGCCCGCCTGGCGCCCGCCTGGTGCCATTCGTCATGGCTCATGTCACGTGAGCCTCGTGAGGTCTCCTCCACCTTGATATGTCCACTCCTCGCGAGACAGCCTGGTGAGGCCGCTCCCAAGGAGATTTTGCGCTGTCCCCCTCGCGAGGGTCTTGAATGCTTTGTTGATGAAGATGGGTCGTGCAGGCCCGCTAGCATAGCCACGCTGTGGGCCGCAGGCAGGCAAGTCTGGGGACCCCCGTTCCCAGAACGCCGACAGTAGCCCCCGGGCCCAAGGTGCGCTCGAGCTTGGCTTCATGGTGAAGCCAAGGGTCAAGTGCGGAGCGCCGTGGGCCCCAAAAGCCTGCGGCCTTGGTCGACGCGTGGCGGTTGATTGGACGTGGGCGTCTCCACTTCCCCATGCTGCCTTTGAATCCGCCTGGCTATGCGGCCCCCGCAGTCTACACAGTTATTCCTCCGTCGCCCGTGTCTTGCTTCCCCAATCTCTTTGCTTCCTCGATACTCTCCTTCTCCCCTCCGATCTAGCCTGCTTCCTACCAGCTCCATGTCCATGGCGCCGAAACAAGCAGACAAGGGGAAGAAACCCTTGTCTTCACCGAGCGCTCCCCCGGCCGTCGAGCCGGCGCTCGGCCGATCCCGAGTGCTCAACGACGAGGCCATGGACAAGGTGCATCCAATGCTCGCTTCCAGCTTCAACAAGTGGGAAGAAATGGTGGCTTGGCCCGCGTCTCGCACTCGCATGGCCCGGGCTGCCACTGAGGTCCCAATCTTCATAGATGCCCTTTGGGCTGGTCTGATTATTCCCTTCTCCACCTTGTTCAACACGGTGCTCGAGCATTATCAGATCCACATGCTGCATCTCGACCCCCAATCTGTGACCCTTCTCGCCGTCTTGGCCTTCCTTTGTGAAGCCATGATGGGCATCGCTCCTTCGGTGGCCTTCTTCTGTCATTTCTTCTCATTGCATCTAACTGGCCCTCGTCAGAGCTCAGGGTGTGCGGGAGTCCGGGATTAGGGGGTGTCCGGATAGCCGGACTATACCTTCAGCCGGACTCTTGGACTATGAAGATACAAGATTGAAGACTTCGTCCCGTGTCCGGAAGGGACTTTCCTTGGCGTGGAAGGAAAGCTTGGCAATACGGATATGTAGATCTCCTACCATTGTAACCGACTCTGTGTAACCCTAACCCTCTTCGGTGTCTATATAAACCGGAGGGTTTTAGTCCGTAGGACACAACAACAATCAGACCATAGGCTAGCTTCTAGGGTTTAGCCTCCTTGATCTCGTGGTAGATCTACTCTTGTACTACCCATATCATCAATATTAATCAAGCAGGAGTAGGTTTTTACCTCCATCGAGAGGGCCCGAACCTGGGTAAAAACATCATGTCCCTTGTCTCCTGTTACCATCCGCCTAGACGCAAAGTTCGGGACCCCCTACCCGAGATCCGCCGGTTTTGACACCGACATTGGTGCTTTCATTGAGAGTTCCTCTGTGTCGTCACTTTTAGGCCCGATGGCTCCTCCGATCATCAACAGCGATGCAGTCCTGGGTGACACCTTTCTCCCCGAACAGATCTTCGTACTCGGTGGCTTCGCACTGCGGGACAATTCGCTTGGCCATATGGAGCAGATCGAAAGCTACGCCCCTGGCCATCAGGTCAGATTTGGAAGTCTAAACTATACGGCTGACATCCGCGGAGACTTGATCTTCGACAGATTCAAGCCACAGCCGAGCGCACCGCACTGTCACGATGGGCATGATCTAGCTCTGCCACCGAACAGTGCCTTGGAGGCCGCACCCGCATCAGCTCCGACCCTTAATTCAGAGCCAACTGCGTCGATCGAGGATGGGTGGTTGGACACCGACTCGGGGGCTGCAATCTTTACGGCGATCGAGCCGAACACCAGCTTTGTCCCCTGCGAAGCCCGTGACTCCAAGGCGCCGGACTCCATTCCGGACTCCGAGCCCTCCGCGCCCCTGCCGATCGAATCCGATTGGGCGCCGATTATGGAGTTCACCGCCGCGGACATCTTTCAGCACTCGCCCTTCGGCGATATTCTGAATTCACTAAAGTCTCTCTCTTTATCAGGAGATCCCTGGCCGGACTACGGTCAGCGAGGTTGGGATACAGACGATGAAGAAATTCAAAGCCCACCCACCACCCACTTTGTAGCCACTGTCGATGATTTAACCGACATGCTCGACTTCGACTCTGAAGACATCGACGGTATGGACGCCGATGCAGGAGACGATCAAGAATCAGCGCCTATAGGGCACTGGAAGGCCACCTCGTCGTATGACATATACATGGTGGACACCCCAAAAGAAGGAGATGGTGATGGAACAGCGGAGGATGACCCCTCCAAGAAACAGCCTAAGCGTCGGCGTCAGCGACGCCGCTCTAAGTCCCGCCAAAACAAAAATGGTGATTCCGGCACGGGAGATAATAACACTCCGGATAGTGCCGAAGAAAACCCCCTCCAGCAAGATTCAGCACAGGAGGACGAAGAAGCCAGCCCTCATGAGAGAGCGGCAGACAGAGAGGTCGAGGACGATAATTATATGCCTCCCTCCGAAGACGAGGCAAGCCTCAACGACGACGAATTCGTCGTGCTGGAGGATCCCGTCGAACAAGAGCATTTCAAACGCAGGCTTATGGCCACGGCAAGCAGCCTCAAGAAAAAACAGCAACAGCTTAGAGCTGATCAAGATTTGCTAGCCGACAGATGGACTGAAGTCCTTGCGGCCGAAGAGTATGAACTCGAACGCCCCTCCAAGAGCTACCCAAAGCGCAGGTTGCTACCCCGATTAGAGGAGGAAGCACCTAAACCTACATCACCAGCGCATGATGTGGCCGACCGGCCACCTCGTGGCCGCGACAGAGAGGCCTCTCGGCCCTCCACTCAAGTCTCACCCCGGCGCCGCTCTAAAAATACCAAGGCACGGGAAAATGCGCTAGACCTGCGAGATATATTGGAGGACATGGCAAGGCAAACAAGATCGATCTGCGGATCGCGTGGGCGCCCCACGGCACATGACAGTGGTCGTCACCCCGGATATAGTAAATCCGGCCAGGCCGAACACAATAGACAAAGCTTGTTTGAGTTGCGTCGTGATATAGCCCAATATAGAGGCGCCGCACACCCACTATGCTTCATAGATGAAGTAATGGATCATCAAATCCCTGAGGGTTTCAACCCCGTGAATATTGAGTCATACGATGGCAGAACAGATCCTGCGGTATGGATCGAGGATTATCTCCTTCATATCCACATGGCCCGCGGCGATGATCTACACGCCATCAAATACCTCCCACTCAAACTTAAAGGACCAGCTCGACATTGGCTTAACAGCTTGCCAGCAGAATCAATTGGTTGTTGGGAGGACCTGGAAGCCGCATTCCTCGACAACTTCCAGGGCACCTATGTGCGACCACCAGACGCCGATGACCTAAGCCACATAATTCAGCAGCCAAAGGAGTCGGCCAGGCAATTCTGGACATGGTTCCTAACAAAGAAAAATCAAATCGTCGACTGTCCGGACGCAGAGGCCCTAGCAGCCTTCAAGCATAACATCCGTGACGAGTGGCTTGCCCAGCACCTTGGACAGGAAAAGCCGAAATCTATGGCAGCACTCACGACACTTATGACCCGCTTTTAAGCGGGAGAAGACAGCTGGCTGGCTCGTAGCAATAACTTGACCAAGAATCCTGGTAATTCGGATACCAAGGACAACAGTGGCAGGTCGCGTCGCAACAAGCAAAAGCGCCGCATTAACAGCGACAACACTGAGGATGCGGCAGTTAATGCCGGATTCAGAGGCTATAAATCCGGTCAGCGGAAAAAAACATTCAAAAGAAATACTCCGGGCCCGTCCAGTTTGGACCGAATACTCGACCGCTTGTGCCAGATACATGGCTCCCCCGAAAAGGCAGCCAATCACACCAACAGGGATTGTTGGGTGTTCAAGCAGGCAGGCAAGTTAAATGCCAAAAATAGATACAAGGGGCTGCATAGCGATGACGAGGAGGAGCCCCGGCCACCGAACAACTGTAGACAGAAGGGTTTTCCCCCACAAGTGCGGACGGTGAACATCATATACGCAACCCACATCCCCAACAGGGAGCGGAAGCGTGCGTTAAGTGACGTATATGCGATGGAGCCAGTCGCCCCAAAGTTCAACCCATGGTCCTCCTGCCCGATCACTTTTGATCGAAGGGACCACCCACTAGCATCCGTCATGGTGGATTCGCCGCATTGGTTCTAGACCCAATTATTGACGGATTTCACCTCACTAGAGTCCTTATGGACGGGGCAGTAGCCTGAACTTGCTTTATCAGGATACAGTGCGAAAAATGGGCATCGATCCTTCGAAGATTAAACCCACTAAAACGACCTTTAAAGGCGTCATACCAGGCGTAGAGGCCAACTGCACAGGCTCAGTTACACTTGAAGTCGTCTTCGGATCTCCGGATAATTTCTGAAGCGAGGAGTTAATGTTCGGCATAGTCCCGTTCCGCAGTGGCTATCACGCACTGCTCGGGCGAACCGCATTTGCCAAGTTCAATGCGGTACCGCACTACGCATACCTTAACCTCAAGATGCCAGGCCCTCGAGGCGTCATTACGGTCAATGGAAACTCCGAACGCTCTCCCCGAACGGAGGAGCATACGGCAGCTCTCGCAGCAGAAGTGCAAAGAAGCCTTTCAAGGCAATTCTCCAGTCCGGCTACTAAACGTCCGGACTCCATCAAGCGCGCCCGGAGTAACCTACAACAAGACCGTCTGGCACGTTCCGAACAAGCGTAGAAATGCGGCCCCAACCCCAGCCCTCGCGAAATTGCGAAACCAGTGCTTCGCGTACATAACTACGCTCTAGAAATACCATGGGCACAGGGGGAGGGGCACCATCACGGCACGCCCGAAACACGGCTTAAACCGCACTAGGGGCTGCCGATTTTTTAATTTTCTCTTACTTTCAGGACTCCATTCTTCGGAAGGCCTGTCCGGCAGTACAATTGTCGCACAAACGATGCAAGAACCAGGGAAGCAGAAAGCTACGTCGCATTACGGGACTCCCAGGTGGTCTCTATCACGAGCAGTATACCTATTTCGCATACCATTCCGCAGACTGCCCCTGGAAAGGACATGTTAAATAGTCCCGCCTTTTGCTTATCGCACTATTTGTATCGTTCTGCTTTGATCGTAGCCTTTTTAAATAAACAATGCATAGCTTTCGTCTATTATTGCATTAATCTCTTTTATATATGTTCATTACTGACATGTTGCACCCGTACACTCTGGTACGGCCAATACGCCAGGGGCTTAAGTACCCCTCAATATGGTGTGAGAAGTCCGAACACTTTCACAAGTGCGGCACCCCAAACTTATAGCATTATATGCATCGGCTCCGAATCATGTGTTGGGTCAATAGTTGGGTTTGCCCGGCTCCTATGTTTTGGTGCCTTACGTTCCGTTATATCGGCTAAGGTAGCACTAGGAGAACTACTGCGATTGTGCCCCAGTTGAGCTGGGCTAAGCACCTCAGTAGAGAAAGCTAAAACTGACTGTCATGATGAAGCGAGAGACTGGTCGCTGTTCGAGAGGTTTTTCGAGTCCCTAAAGACTTATGCCGCTTAGAGTGAGGAGTCGTCCTTGTCCGGCCTAGGCGTGGATAGCGCCCCGAACTCGGTCTTCCAAATACTAGGGGCTTCGCCGAAATTTAAAATTATAGAATTCTATGGCTAAGTGAGAGTGTTGAAGCATTATAGTCTGATTGCCTTGTTCGTTGTGCTGAGCACCTCCCTCGAAGGACCCAAAAATGGGAAAAGAGCGCTTAGGTTTATCCCGAACACCCCAGCACTAGTGGCATGGGGGCAGAAGCCAACGACTCACCATCTCTCAAATTTGATAAACGGCCGCACAGAAGGTAATATTTTAAATTCAAAAAGCGTTGCTTAGCGCATATGAACAAGTTTTCAGCGCACAGGATTAAACGAGCGAGTTTACTCAAAAATTACATCCCTGGAACATTCATCCGTCATAAGGCAGGCACCCTTCAGAAATCCCTCATAATACATCTCGGGCTTGCGATGCTCTTTCCCCGGCGGTGGCCCATCCTTCACAAGCTTCTCAGCATCCAACCTGCCCCAGTGCACCTTAGCACGGGCACCTTCGATGCAAGCGGAGCGCTTGATGACCTCGAGCCTTGGACAGGACTCCACCAGCCGCCGCACCAACCCGAAGTAGCTCCCAGGCAGAGCCTCTCTAGGCCACAGCCGAACTATGAGGCCCTTCATGGCCTGTTCGGCCACCTTGTGGAGCTCGACCAGTTGCTTCAGCTAGTCGCTCAGGGGCACAGGGTGTCCGACCTGAACATACTGAGACCAGAACAACTTCTCCGTCGAGCTGCCCTCCTCGGCTCGGTAGAATGCGGTGGCATCGGACACGCTATGGGGCAAATCTGCGAATGCTCCTGGAGAGCTCCGGATTCGGGTAAGTAACAAGTAACTCACTTTGACATGTTTTCTTTGCATAATGAATGCCTTACCCGCCGCTATCTTTTTCATCGCATCCACCTCCTGGAGGGCCTTCTTGGCTTCGGCCTTAGCTGACTTCGCATTTTCAGTGGCCGCCGCGAGCTCGGACGCTCACGTCTTTGAGTCAAGCTCCAAACTCTCATGTGTTTTCATGAGAGCCTGGAGCTCTTGCCGCACCTCGCCAACCTGGGCCTCATACTTTTCTCGCTCGGTGCGCTCCGTGGCCGCCCTCTTCTCGGCCTCGGACAGCGCTTGCTTAAGGGTCGCCACCTCAGTCGTGGCCCCTACAGTAGCCACGTTAATCCTGTCATTTTTTGCAATTGCACTTTTTATATATTTCAATAAGGTATCTTTTACCTTCCTTCTCACTGAGCTACTGCTTGGCAAGGCCGAGCTCTTGCTCGGACCGCTCGAGGTCCTGCTTCAGCGTGCCCACCTCTGCAGTCAGTGCGGCGGACGTTAGCAGCGAAGCCTGCATACGCATATTGACTCATTTTTTGTTAGACTCCTGCGAATTTTATTAGATCCTCTATTCGGCTTTTCTTTTCAAACGCCAAACAGAGCATCAGGGGCTACTGTCTATGCGGTAATATTTTTACATATTCTTTACTTACCTCAAAGCCTGTTAGAAGGTTGGCATAGACGTCAGTCAGTCCGCTCTTGGCGGACTGAACCTTCTGAATCACCGCACTCATAATAGTGCGGTGCTCCTCGTCGATGGACGCGCCGGTGCCTCCGGTTGGACGGAGGTCACCGGCTCGGTAGGCTTGCTCCTCCGGATAGCTGGACTATACCTTCAGCCTGACTCTTGGACTATGAAGATACAAGATTGAAGACTTCATCCCGTGTCCGGAAGGGACTTTCCTTGGCATGGAAGGCAAGCTTGGCGATACAGATATGTAGATCTCCTACCATTGTAACCGACTACGTGTAACCCTAACCCTCTCCGGTGTCTATATAAACCGGAGGGTTTTAGTCCGTAGGACACAACAACAATCAGACCATAGGCTAGCTTCTAGGGTTTAGCCTCCTTGATCTCATGGTAGATCTACTCTTGTACTACCCATATCATCAATATTAATCAAGCAGGAGTAGGGTTTTACCTCCATCGAGAGGGCCCGAACCTGGGTAAAAACTGTCAGGACCCCGATCCTAAGCCACATCGATCCAGCATGTAACACATCATATCACTTTGCGGCCTCACGCACAGTACTCCCACGGGTGCCACCTTACCTGGCCCGGGACCGTTTGCGTCTTTTGGCTCACGTATATGATAGTGTCGCTAGCATCCATATGGCAGAGAACCCGGGCCGACATGGCTAGTCGTGAACCCAAAGCGGCGCTAACCTATGAGGACAGGCATACATGAATCACATCGAGCATGTCGGTCATCAACGTGTGAATCCGGGCTGTAGCACTGGGCTAACAGGACTCCGGATAACAGCGCGTGACATTTCCCCGAAGGGACAGACACAGGAACGACGTGAAACACATGCCGGCCAGTCAAGTGTTCCGAGCAGTAGTGCTGGGCTAGCAGGACTCCGGTGAACCGGGCTGTAGCGGACTACTATCGCTCAGAAGCACTAGACTACATTTCCCCATATGATAGGCTGCCAAGGATAAACAACTAGATAGTCGGATCCCACCCATACCAAGCATTCCAATCATACACACAATATGCCCGATATGAGTAGATACAACATGGCATCACAACATAACTCTACGACTCAAAGTATTTATTCATTAGGCTCCGAGGAGCGAGATATTACAAACATGGGTCTCATGACCCAACATTCAGAGCATAGAAGCAACAAGCACATGCGGAAGTTTAACATGTCTGAGTACAGACATCTACAAATGAAAAAGGCTGAGAAGCCTGACTATCTACCAGATCCTGCCGAGGGCACAAGATCGTAGCTGAGGTAACAAGCTAAACGTCGAAGTCCACATGGAACTACTAGCGAGACTGACGTCTCTCTCTGCAAAACATAAAATAGGCAAACGTGAGTACAAACGCACTCAGCAAGACTTACATCAGAACTAACTACGTATGCATCAGTTTCAATAAAGGGGGTGGTGGAGTTTGACTGCAGCAAGCCAGCTTTGACTCAGTGGCTATCCTGAACTACGACTGCAAGTAACTCTTTTGAGGTGGCGCACACGAGTCCACATATTCACCATATCAATACACCACTATGGATCCACTTCCGTCTCCCTACGAGAAGGCCATCCATAGCACTCACGCTTATCTTGCGCATTTTAGAGTATCCACTTTCACTTGTCTATGAACTGATATAGGCAACCCAGAAGTCCATTATCGCGGACACGGCTATTCGAATAGATGATGTTAACCCTGCAGGGGTGTACTTCTTCACACACGCTCTCAACTCTTACCGCCATTTACACGACATGTACTCGGCAACCTTCAAGCGGAAGCCTAGCGAGGGTGTCGGCCACGGCCTACCTAAACACTCAAGTCTCTAGTCCAGGTTTATCGCCTATTCGGGTTCCATCCGCAGGGAGTCCGGCCGAGGTTTCCACTAACGGCCTTGAACGATGTGTACAGGGTCCGAGACACCAAACGGGCGCCCGGCTGGCCCGGCCACGTGCCACCGCAACACAGCCCACCCCTACGGTCAGTGCTGCGTGCGGCCCCCAGCATACTACAAACACCAGAAACTACTTGCAACTCCTGGACAGAGGACAAGGGTGATCAAGAAGCCGAGAGGGTCCATTGGTTTCGGGCCCAATGCGTGGTAGTAACTGTTTCATGGATCACAAACACAGAACTCAGTTCCTGAGGACGGCTTCAATGAGACAACCCACCATGTACTCCTACATGGCCTCTCACCAATACCTTTACCAAATCGTGTTCACACACTTAGCTCACACACAATAGGACATGTTCATCACCATTCCAATTCATTCCCGATGAATCAGACCCGACTCAACTCTAAGCAGTAGCAGGCATGACAAACAAACATGTATGAGTAGGCACATCAGGGCTCAAACAACTCCTACTCATGCTAGTGGGTTTCATCTAATTACTGTGGCAATGACAGGTCATGCAAAGGATAAAGGGGTTCAACTACCGCAGCAAGTAACAGTTGAATCGTTGTTGTCTTAATGCAGTAAAAGAGAGCAGGAGCGAGAGAGTGGGATTGTATCGGAATGAACAAGGGGGTTTTGCTTGCCTGGCACTTCTGAAGATAGTATAGCTCTTCATCGGTGTCATCGGTCACATCGTCGGAACCACGTCTATCGAGAGGGGACAAACACCGGCAACTGAGAAAGAACACAATCAATGTAATGCACAATATGATGCATGATCATGACATGGCAATATGAGTGTGTTTTGGGCTAATGCAAGCTAGAACAGATTGGAGTGAGTCCATTTGAACCAAAGATTCAAATGCTAACCCATTTCATGAAGTCATATTAGTGTACTAACTTGTTTCACCTAAACAGCAAGGTTAAAGTGTTCTAACATGCATGAAACTAGTACAGATGGATAGACTGGATTTTTCTGATCATTTTTCATATATAAATTATTTGATTTGGAGCTACGGTTGAATTTCTATGAATTTTTGAAGTTTGGGGTATTTTCTGAAATTTTCAAATATTTAGAATTAACTAATTCCAGAAAATGAAATATTGCGTCAGCACTGCATCAGCATGACGTAAGCGAGTCAACGGGGCGTGGTCCAGGTCAACCCTGACCAGTGGGGCCTGGTCAAAGCTGACTGGGCCGGTCAACCTGACAGCCGGGCCCACTGGACTAATCTAATCCTAAACAGAAACTAATCCATGTTAATTAAGGGCGTGGGGCCCATGAGTCAGTGGCCTAGGGGTTGGTTAGTGTGGGGGTTTAGCCGCTAACGACGGCCACGTCGGATTCGCCGGCGGTCAGCCGGCGGCGACCATTTGCCGCGGCGGACGTGCATCGGGAAAGCGCTAGGGGCCGCGGTTTGGCGCGCGGGGAGCATCTACAGGGAGCTGGCGGAGGGGCGCGTCCAGTGGTGGTGGCGAGCGGAGCTGGGGTGGCCGGAAACGGCGCCGGCGACGACTTCGGCGGCTGCCGGAGCTCGGGCGAGGTCGGGATTGGTGCTATAGGGCACGGCAGGGCGGACCCGTGGGTGTTTCGGGTTCACAGGAGCGCGGCGAGCACGCTGGTGATGCTCGGGCGAGCAGCCGAGCTCAGGAGCGCGGAGCTCGTTGACCATGGCGGCGGCGAGCCTCGGCGGAGGTGGGGAACGGAGCTCGAGCAAGAACGCGAGTAGGAGAGGAGGGGGAATAGGTCCGTGAGCTCACAGTGGTTGCGACGGTGGCCACGGGGAGCTCGGGGAGGGGCTGGTGACGGCAGGAGGTCGCCGGCGATCTCGGTGACCCGAGGTTGAAGAAGACGATGGCGACGGTGATGCATTGCTCCTCCGGTGGCGTGGCTCAGGGTGGAAGAAAGAGGGGGTCGAGGCGGAGCCTCTGGGCTGGTCAGGGAGGCGAGGGGGAGGCAGTGGCCGCGGTGGTGGCGAGTGACGGCAGCTCTCTGTTCGGTGGCGCCGCGAGAGAGAGAGCAGGGGAGGGGAAAGAGATCCAGGGAGAGAGGGGAGAGGACGAGGGGGTCGGGGGGTGTGCGTGGCGTCGTACAGCGCGTCCAGGGCGTCGGCGGCAAGCAGGAGCTGCCGAGGCGCGTGCTCGCGAGCGGTGGCCACGCGCCCTTCGTCCTCCTGGCAAGAGGAGGAAGACGACAGGGGAGGTGGAGATGGGCTGGGCTGGCTTTGCCCAGCTGGGCGGCTACAGTGCCAGGCCAGGTGGGCTTCCCAGGTAAGTTCCTCTCTCTCTCTTTTAATTCTGTTTTCTATTATTCTGTAGTCTTTAGGCTTTTATTAAAATACTAAAACTAACCCATAAATCATGAAACTGCTCAAAGCTACTGTTTGGAATATTTCCAACAGTAAAGATTTTAGTTCATGATTATCTGAGCATTTAAAATATTTTATAGCATTTAAATGCCCAAATTCAAATAGCATATGATTTAATTCAAAAATCCAGAATGGCCTAGAAATATGTGCATGACTTTTGGCAGAGGTTTTCACCTTTAACAAAAATCATGAGCTTTTCTAAAGGGCATTTGGGATTATTGAAAATATTTTTATTTGATCCTAATTGCATTCCATTTGGTGCTAGGGTTTGTCATCCCCATTTCAAATTTAGATGGAATTTAAATCATGATGCAAGGATGCTCTCAATTGCAACTAATACAAGCAAAGTCTAGGGTCGTGACAAAAACATCGTGTCCCTTGTCTCCTGTTACCATCCGCCTAGACGCACAGTTCGGGACCCCCTACCCGAGATCCGCCGGTTTTGACACCGACAGGGTGCGTAAGCTTCCAGGCCGTGGCCGCGACGGCGGGCGAGGGGATTAACTTTGAGCTTCCTCCATCCACGAGCAAGTTCCGGACTCAATGGGTGTTTGTCGATACCGGTGTGCTCAGCCCTCTGCTCCATGTTCCGGCGGGGCCTGCTGTTCCAAACTCCAGTTGGGGCCATCAGAAGCTCACGAGCCCCCACCTCGCCCCCATCTGGGCCAGGCCGAGGAGGTTGAAGGACCGCGGCATGACTGCGCCTATGGTAGTGAAGGAGTTCTTCAAGCGCCGAGTCGCTCCGCTTCAGCGCCATTCCCGCCCGATGTGGGCCTTGCTCAGCAGTCAGGACCACATGAGGTTTCAAGAGGAAGGGCTTCTGTCGGATTTCGGGTTCCGGCAAACCCTTATGGTTCGAACTCTGGGGTGCGCGCGGAGATTACGCCCTCTACCTCTCTGTCTTGCAAAGATCTAAACTACTGAAAGAACAGCACAAGAGACACATGGTTTATACTAGTTCGGGTCACCATTGTGGTGTAATACCCTACTCTAGTTTGTGGTGGGTGGATTGCCTCTTGGGAAGATGATGATGAACAATACAGGGAAGAACAGCCTCACGAGGGTCTGTTCTTGGCTAGGGGGATGAACCGCTAGGAGGAGTTCAACCGCCCTTCTCTCCCTCCCTCTCTCTCTCTCTCTCTCTCTCTCTCTCTCTCTCTCTTGTTCTCTGCTTGCTCAAATTCTAGGTTCTGCTTGCCTGATCGCTAGATGCCAGCTGCCTCTACCCTGGGGGTGGCTAGTCCTATTTATAGGCAAAGGCCCTGGGCCTCTTCCCAAATATTGAGCGGGAAGGGCGCCAACAATTGGCCAATTCGAAGGGGAATATCTGGTACACTTATCCTGACTAAAGTTGGTCCTCGCCTGCCAAAGGCCCTGTCGTGATGCCGTTTGGGCTCCATGATGACCTCCTTCCCACCGTTGGACTGGTCTTGGTCTTGTTGCACCGAAATGGATGCCTTTGCTTGATCCTCTCGCCTGCGCTTGCCCCCTTTGCACCCAAGAGGAAAGGGAGACGCTGCGCGGGCTGGCGCCCGCCTGACATCCTTGGTCGTCATGGCTTGCGTCATGGGCACCTCGCGAGGTACCCCGCCTTGATCTCTGCGCCTCCTCGTGAGCTAGCCTGGCGAGGCCGTGCCTGAGGAAGCACCGTGTCGTCCGCCCCGCGAGGCTTGGCCCCTCGCGAGGGTCTTGGGTCTTGTGTTGATGAAGATGGGCCGTGTTGGGCCCCCATTTGAGCCACGCCACAGGCCACAGGCAGGCAAGTCTGGGGACCCCCATTCCCAGAACACCGACAGTAGCCCCCGGCCCCAAGGCGCGCATGGACTTGGCCGTGCCGAGAGGCGAAAGGGCAAGGGCGAAGCGCCGCGGGCCCTAACAGCCGCGGCCTTGAGCGCCGCGTGGCGGTTGATTGGACGTGGGCGTCTCCGCTTCCCCAAGATGCCTCGATGACCGTGCGGATTGGACAAGTCCCTGCATGCAAATCGTGTCATGATTACCTGTGATCGTGGTGGCCGTCGGTTGGCCTTTGCCGGCTATAAGTACGGCACCGCGCGTGCCCTCCCAGTCCATCTCTCCTTGCTTCCTTCTTCGCCCCGACTCTTGCTCCATCTTGCCGTGATGGCTCCGATTCGCCGGTTCTCCGCAGTGGAGAAGGGAAAGGCTCCTCGAGAGGGACCAGACCCGCTCCCGCCAAAGAAGCGACCTGCCCTTCGCGGCCGAGACGAAGAAGACCGTCAGGTGGTGTCGAGGCCTTGGTACGAGCGGCCTCCGCCGGGGTTCCCGCTTCCCTTGTATGCCCACATCGAGGGCCTTGAAGGGGAAGATGCTGATCCCCGTGGCCAGCGCCGTCGCCGGCGCCGACGTGTTACGAAGGTGTGGGTCGTTCCTCCTGGAGTTCACGCCGAGGGCTCCTCCCGCGAGCTCGTGCTCCACGCCGCCATGCCTCCTCGAACTTGGATTCGCTTTCCTCCCTTCTTCGCCTCTGTCTTCCCGCAGGGAAGACTCCTGGAGCTATGGCTGCAGCACGCCGACTGCAGCACTCCCGCGACCGAGGCAGAGGTCGCGATCACTGCCTCGGGCGAGATCTTCATGACTCGCGTCTGGGGCGAGATCGCTCGGGGTTGCAGAGCAAGGGGCGCCCTCACGATCCACCTGGAGTATGACGGCGCTTCGGTGATGTTCTTCAAGGTCTTCGACGTGAACGGGCGCCGGCTGGAGTGCTGCCCCGGGGGAGGCGGCCAGGACCCCGCCACGGTGAGGGCTAGGCCCGCCGACCGCTCCCTGGGCAGCTCCACAAGCGACGGGAGCGCCAGAGGATCCAGCGACACCAGCGAGATCTTCGCGACTCCGGAGACGAGTGACGACAGCTACGAGCCCACGAGCGAGCGCCGCTCTCGAAGCAGGGCAGGCTCGCTTGGCCGTCGCCAACTCTGATCTGGATGGGGTTGGCGCCGGTGCTCGACGGCCCACTGTTGATGATGGCGTATTTTGCAGGGGCACGCGTAGTTGGCATCCCTTAGGATCTGTTTCCTGCAAGGAATTGTACTGCACCCAATGGGGGCTTATAAGGTGTCCGTGATCCTTTTTGTTAATATGTAACTCTTGCTATGAAACTGTGCGAGTCGTCAATCCCGTCGTAGCTTAGTTTTCCCTTTCGAACCTCGCGAGGGCTTGGTGCTCTGCGTCGACAGGTCCCAGTCCCAAGGCGGCGTCAGCTGTCGCTGGTATGCCAGGTCGCGATGCCGTGATCAAGGCCAGGAGGTCAGCGACCCGGGGTCCGGTAAGAGCCCCTGAGTCGCGATGCTCAGGAGGTCCCCTTTGGCGCCCAAGCAGCCGTCGCTCGGTGAGAAAGGGGAGCAACGTTGCTAGTACGGAATTGCGTTAGGTGCGGAGGTAGTGCCACGGTAGCCGATGTTTTCGGGCGGTAATTTATCTTGTTAATCAGGGATTACTCCTAGTGTCACGTCGGGTCCGCGCGGCAGTGGGAACGGAGCTGCTTGGCGAGGTCCTCGCGCACCCCTTCTCCCTCGCCTTTGCTCCCCTTTCTGCTCTACGTCCTCGGGTCCCGGCCCTCGAGCTTGTCTCAGCCGTCGCTGGTATGCCAGGTCGCGATGCCGTGGACAAGGCCAGAGGGTGAGGGCTGGAGAGCCAGTAAGAGCCCTGAGTCGCGATGCTTAGGCACCCCCCCCTTTAATGTGCAAGCGGTTCGCGCGGACGAGGGTGAAGGGAACTCCGTGAGGGCCTCGGCCAACGCAATTCTCCCTGGGGATCCTGCAAGCTCATCACAGAAGGAAAAGGGGTTGCCATGACAGCTGTCAGTTGGTCGTTAGTTGCTCTGGCTGACGCAGGTGAGGTGTGCCTGGGTGCCCGTGAACCAGCGCGGGACTCACGGGGCCCTACCTCTAGGCGGGTTGCGCCTGGCACTGGGCCGTATCTTGAGGAGTGTTCCTGCAAATTGGGTTAGATGCCGGCACTCTACGTCCTCGGGTCCCGGCCCTCGAGCTTGTCTCAGCCGTCGCTGGTATGCCAGGTCACGATGTCGTGGACAAGGCCAGAGGGTGAGGGCTGGAGAGCCAGTAAGAGCCCTGAGTCGCGATGCTCAGGTACCCCCCCCCTTTAACGTGCAAGTGGTCGACATGGAGAAGAAGGGGTGCCGTGGACACGCATCAAGTAATCAAGCATGATAGGCGAAAGCATAGCTAGAAATAAATGCAAGGGAGATACGCGCCACTGGGCCTGGCCCGAGCGGCTTGGGGATGATGCAGCCCGAGGGGCGCCCCCAACAAACCAAGCTAATGACCGAAAAATAAAAAGGGATACATGCCGCAGGGACGGACCCACGTGGCCTGGGAATGATGCAGCCCTGGGAGGGCGCTCCCAGCTAGAAATGAATCTTGAAGGACGTCACCTGAAGATGTCGAAGATGAAGTGGTGTTGGTGCAGCAGACTCGGTGGGCTGTGGAAGCCGATCCTCACGAGCCCCCAGGCCCAGGGGCCTCAGGAGGCTCCGGAGGCGCTGGTGGCTCCTCGCGAATCATCTCCATCTCCGCCAGGACTGTGGAACGCCTGTCTTCCTGAGCCTCCATGATGCCCTTCATGAGGTGCTGGTACACAGCAGCCACGCTCGGCAAGCCGTAAGGCATGCGAACATAGCTGTGGGGTGGGCCTCCGCAACGCCCCACTTGCGAGGGCCAGAGGTGCTCCATCGTGGCGACCCGATTGAGCCCTGGTACGTCGATGCAGACGCGCAGCCCACCATCCTCGCCTGGATGGGGAGCCATAGCCGATAGACGGTGGCAACCTCTCATGATTCTTGACTCATGTAGTTCTTGAACGGCCTTGTTGACGAACTCCTGCTGGTACGACCTTCCTTGCCTTGCTCCTTCTTGAGGGAAACGTGCTTCGAAGCACGCTTCCACGTGGTGCCCAAGCGCCTCCCTCGTGACCCTAGCCAGGTTGGTGGCCCTCCAGGTGAGAGCCCCCGAGCCCTGCTTGAGGAGGACGTTGAGCCCTGCTCCACCATCGATGAGGGTCCTGGTGACCAGTACGTTGCTGATGACTGGGGAGCAAAGCATTGGGAGAACTCCGGCTGTGGCCGCGCACTTGAGCTGATCTGCTGAGCTGAACGTGATGGTGCACGCCGACCACCTGAGAGGGCGCGTTGCTTCGAGCTTGGGGAGGACTGCATTTACTTCGCGGGCAAACTGCTTGAAGATGCGTTGGGAGGCTGGGTCTTGAGCTCCGCCCAGGATGCAAGCGATTGCGCGCGGCTCCTGGAAGCCCCCAGCCCCCTCGTCTTGGTGGCGGTCCTCGTTCCTTGTTGGCTGCGGCGGCAGTGGAGGGAGGCCTGCGTTGCCCTGCAAGCGATCCTCATGAGGCTGATCCCGCCAGTCCCCCTCGCGAGGCAGGTCTCGCCAACGGTCCTCGCGAGGTTGGTCACGCCACCCTTGGCGCGGGCCGCGGTCTTCCCAGCGTCCTGCGTTTCTTCCTCCTCCTCGGCCGTAGCCCCGGTCAGCACGGTCACGACGACGGACGATCCTTCCTTCTCGCACGGCACGGAGTTCTTGGCATTCGTTGGTGTTGTGGGTGTGGAGGTCGTGGTACACACAGTACCGGCTGCCCCTGGAGGATTCAGGCAGATCCTTGCCCCGCTTGGTGTTTGGTTCTGCCGCGAGCACGGCAGCCCCCTTGCGCTTCACGTCCTTGGCCTTGGGCTTCTTCTCTTCTTGTTCTACGGCGGGCAGCTCGAGGAGGGAGAGACGCCCCTCCTCAGCCCTGGCGCACTTGGTCGCCAAGTTGAACATCTCCAGGGAGGTGCACAGGTCTTCATGCATCGCCAGCTCCTCCTTCATCTTGACGTCACGCACACCATCGGAGAAGGCCGAGATGATGGCTTCCTCGGACACCTTGGGGATCTTGAGACGCGCATTATTGAAGCGCTGGATGTACTTTTGCAGGGTCTCTCCGGGTTGTTGCTTGATGCGGCACATGTCGCTCACGGCAGGCGGCCGGTCGCGAGTACCTTGGAAGTTGGCGATGAAGCGGGAGCGCATCTGGTCCCAGGAAGAGATCGTGCCTGGGGCCAGGTTCAGGAGCCAGGTGCGAGCTCCTTCCTTGAGCGCCATGGGGAACCAGTTCGCCATGACCTTCTCATCCCCACTGGCTGCTTCGATGCCCAGCTCATAGAGCTGGAGGAACTCTGCAGGGTCGGTCGTGCCGTCGTAGCGAGGAGGTAGGTCAGGCTTGAACTTGTCGGGCCACACGACGCTGCGCAGCTCGGTGGTGTAGGCGCGGCAGCCTGCGGTGGCCACGGGAGGCTTCGGTTGAGGGAGAGCTTGGCCTTGCGGGTCCCCATGCGCTGCAGCTAGAAGCAGCGCGGGGTCTTGACGTGCCGGAGTTGGAGCAGGGTCACGACAAGCCGGAGCAGGAAGCGCCCGGGCAGCCTCTTGCGGTCGAGGGACTTCTTGGCAGCTCCGTTCTTGCTGGGCTGGCGCCTGACGGAGCGGGTTCCGCCCAGGGGCCGCACTCCTTGGAGCCATGGCGTCTTCTTGGAGAGGAGGCGGCTGGTATGCCCCCGGAACTTCATTGCCCGCGCGGGGCGGGGTGCGGCGCAGCGGAGCGGATTGCGCGGGAGAGCCCCCTGCGGCGCGGACGAACTCAGCGATGCGGTCGAGCCACTCTTCGTAGACGTCGTCGACGGGACGGTAGCGCAGGAGCTCGTTTGCCGCGATGAGCGCGGCTCGAGCCTCCAAGGGTGCGCAGAGCACGCGGGACGAAGAGCCAGCTGGTGTGAGTGATGGAGTAGCGGTGCGGCCGTCTTGCCACACGGACGGGTGCTGAGACGACGCTTGCTGCTCGTTCCCCTCCGGGCCGGTGGTGGCGTTGACGGCGGGCGACGGGGAACGACGAGGACGCCCACCGACGGGAGCCGTCTGGGCGACACGGGAAGCGATGGCGGCCCGGCGCTCGGCGCGGGCCCGACGAGCGTCAGACATGGACGCGACGGTCGGCGGAGAACGGAGTGGTGGAAGACAAATCCCGGCGCACCCCTACCTGGCGCGCCAAATGTCATATTTTGGGTTCCGGCAGACCCTTAAGGTTCGAACTCTGGGGTGCGCGCGGAGATTACGCCCTCTACCTCTCCGTCTCGCAAAGATCTAAACTACTGAAAGAACAGCACAAGAGACACATGGTTTATACTAGTTCGGGCCACCATTGTGGTGTAATACCCTACTCTAGTTTGTGGTGGGTGGATTGCCTCTTGGGCTGATGATGATGAACAATACAGGGAAGAACAGCCTCGCGAGGGTCTGTTCTTGGCTAGGGGGATGAACCGCTAGGAGGAGTTCAACCGCCCTTCTCTCTCTCTCTCTCTTGTTCTCTGCTTGCTCAGATTCTAGGTTCTGCTTGCCTGATCGCTAGATGCCAGCTGCCTCTACCCTGGGGGTGGCTAGTCCTATTTATAGGCAAAGGCTCTGGGC
The DNA here is from genome assembly GCA_032464435.1 of Aegilops umbellulata. NCBI lineage: Eukaryota > Viridiplantae > Streptophyta > Magnoliopsida > Poales > Poaceae > Aegilops > Aegilops umbellulata. Next base: position 357,675,675 of record CP136054.1, on the reverse strand, counting down.
CTCTTTCCAAATATTGAGCGGGAAGGGCGCCAACAATTGGCCAATTCGAAGGGGAACATCTGGTACACTTATCCTGACTAAAGTTGGTCCTCGCCTGCCAAAGGCCCTGTGGTGACGCCGTTCTGGGCTCCACGATGACCTCCTTCCCACCGTTGGACTGGTCTTGGTCTTGCTGCATCGAAATGGATGCCTTTGCTTGATCCTCTCGCCTGGGCTTGCCCCCTTTGCACCAAAGAGGAAAGGGAGACGCTGCGCGGGCTGGCGCCCGCCTCGCATCCTTGGTCGTCATGGCTTGCGTCATGGGAACCTCGCGAGGTACCCCGCCTTGATCCCTCCGCCTCCTCGTGAGCTAGCCTAGCGAGGCCGTGCCTGAGGAAGCGTCGTGTCGTCCGCCCCGCGAGGCTTGGCCCCTCGAGAGGGTCTTGGGTCTTGCGTTGATGAAGATGGGCCGTGCTGGGCCCCCATTTGAGCCACGCCGCATGCCGCAGGCAGGCAAGTCTGGGGACCCCCGTTCCCAGAACGCCAACAGCTTCCTCTTAAGACGCGGGAGATAGTGCTCATGGTCCTGACGGGTACCCCTCTGTCGGACGACATGCCCAGGAAGAGCTGTCTGATGTACCGTTGCGAGAACAAGGATGAGTTTTCCGCGAGCATGCCCTCCTTTGATGAGTGGGGCATGCGCCCGATCGGCCTGGTGGGGCCCCGAGAGAACCATGTCGACGTGGTCCCGTTCCTCGTCACCGGTGCCGAGCTCGCCCCAAGTGTGGGTGCAGGAGGGCGAGCTCCGACGGAGGCGGTGGCCCCAACGCTGAAGAGCACATGCCTCGCGGTGATCCGGGGGTGTCGTCCTCGGGATCTCGCGATCCCTCCCCTAGGGCGTCGGTCATTGAGGCGACGCAGCATGCGGTTCCCTTGGTCAAAGCCCCCGAAGCCTCGGGAGGTCGTAGCGAGGGGTGCCCGACTGTTCACCGTAGCCAGGCACCCCTGAAGTTGCCCCTCCAAGCTCTTCTTCGGCCCTGCCTCGCACCGGCCGTCACGTCCACCACTTTGATTGGCTTTGTGTGGACTTCGAGGATCTCTGCAAGAGGAAAGGATCCCCAAGCAGCACTAGCATCTTCAGGCCGTTGAAGCGGCGGAAGTACTTTGCTATCGACGAGTAAGTATTGCACCTTGTGATTTCTTGATTGCTGCTTTCCTTCCTGACGCTAGCTCTTCAAGACCCCTTCTGCCAGGGCCGTTGGGTCCCTCGTGAAGCAATCCTCGCCTTCCTCGGCACCCCCTCTGGCCTTGTGCACCCCGAGCCTGCATGCCGCGCCCGGAACCGGGTCGGAAAAGGGGGTGCGCTCGCCTTCACGGAGCCTTGAATATGTGGCTTCGCTGCCCTTCCTGCACGGTCTGGCTTGGATCCTGACGGGCGTTCCCCGATCTCCTCCTCTGGTTATGGACAACAACTGGTTGACTTCATCCTTCGGCTCCTCCTCAAGCATCGGGCCACGTCCGGCCGGAGCTTCTCGCGAGGTCGGGCCGGCGCCTGGAGCGGCACCAGCCCCCAGCTCCCTGCCGAGAGGCGGTGCGCCACTTGATGTCACGCCTGCAGCCCCCGAGGTGGAGGACAAGGTGGGCCATGCGTTCGAGTCTGAGCGCAGGTGAAGCGTCATTCGCCATGAGCTCTTCTAGGAGGTGATGGGTGCTGAGGGAGTCCCGGATTAGGGGGTGTTCGGATAGCCGGACTATACCTTCAGTCGGACTCCAGGACTATGAAGATACAAGATTGAAGACTCCGTCCCGTGTCCGGAAGGGACTTTCCTTGGCGTGGAAGGCAAGCTTGGCGATGCGGATATTCAACACTCCTACCATTGTAACCGACTTTGTGTAACCCTAACCCTCTCCGGTGTCTATATAAACCGGAGGGTTTTAGTCTGTAGGACAACTCCAACATACAACAGTCATACCATAGGCTAGCTTCTAGGGTTTAGCCTCCTTGATCTCGTGGTAGATCTACTCTTGTACTACCCATGTCATCAATATTAATCAAGCAGGACGTAGGGTTTTACCTCCATCAAGAGGGGCCGAACCTTGGTAAAAACATTGTGTCCCTCGTCTCCTGTTACCATCCGCCTAGACGCACAGTTCGGGACCCCCTACCCGAGATCCGCCGGTTTTGACACCGACATTGGTGCTTTCATTGAGAGTTCCTCTGTGTCGTCGCTTTTAGGCCTGATGGCTCCTTCGATCATCAACAACAATGCAGTCCAGGGTGAGACTTTTCTCCCCGGACAGATCTTCGTCTTTGGCGGCTTCGCACTGTGGGCCAATTCGCTTGGCCACCTTGAGCAGATCGAAAGCTACGCCCCTGGCCATCAGGTCAGGTTTGGAAGCCTAAACTACACGGCTGACATCCGCGGGGACTTGATCTTCGATGGATTCGAGCCACAGCCAAGCGCGCCGCACTGTCTCGATGGGCATGATATAGCTCTGCCGCCGAACAGTGCCTTGGAGGCCGCACGCGCATCGGTTACGACCATTGATTCGGAGCCTATTGCGCCGATCGAGGATCAGTGGTTGGACGCTGCCTCAGGGGCTGCGATCCCAGAGGCGATTGAGCCGAACTCCAGCCCCGCACTCTGCAAGGCCCGTGACTCCGTGTGGCCGGACTCCACTCTGGACTCCGAGCCCTCCGCGCCCCTACCGATCGAATCCGATTGGGTGCCGATTATGGAGTTCACCGCCGCGGACATCTTTTAGCACTCGCCCTTCGGCGACATCCAGAAATCACTAAAGTCTCTCTCTTTATCAGGAGAGCCCTGGCCGGACTACGGTCAGCAAGGTTGGGATACGGATGATGAAGAAATTCAAGGCCCACCCACCACTCACTTCGTAGCTACTGTCGACGACTTAGCCGACATGCTCGACTTCAACTCCGAAGACATCGACGGTATGGACGACGATGCAGGAGACAACCAAGTACCAGCACCCGTAGGGCACTGGAAAGCCACCTCGTCGTACGACATATACATGGTGGACACTCCAAAAGATGGAGATGGCAATCGAACAGCGGGGGATGACACCTCCAAGAAACAGCCCAAGCGCCGGCGTCAGCGGCGCCGCTCTAAATCCCGCCAAAGCAAAAACGGTGATTCCGGCACGGGGGATAATAATACACCGGATAGCGCCGCAGAACACCCCCTCCAGCAGGATTCAGCACAAGAGGATGGAGAAGCCAGCCCTCACGAGAGGGCGGCGGACAAAAGAGGTTGAGGACGATAATTATATGCCTCCCTCCGAAACGAGGCAAGCCTCGACGACGACGAGTTCGTCGTGCCAGTGGATCCCGCCGAACAAGAGTGTTTAAAACGCAGGCTTATGGCTACGGCAAGCAGCCTCAAGAAAAAGCAGCAACAGCTTAGAGCTGATCAAGATTTGCTAGCTGACAGATGGACTGAAGTCCTTGCAGCCGAAGAGATGAACTCGAACGCCCCTCTAAGAGTTACCCAAAGCGCGGGTTGCTACCCCGACTAGAGGAGGAAGCACCTACATCACCAGCGCATGACATGGCCGACCGGCCACCACGTGGACGCGACAGAGAGGCCTCTCGGCCCTCCACTCAAGCCATGCCCCAGCGCCGCGTTAAGCATACTAAGGCACGGGAAAACGCGCCAGACCTGCAAGACATACTGGAGGACAAGGCAAGGCAAACAAGATCAATCTACGGATCGCGCGGGCGCCCCACGGCACGTGACGGTGATCGTCACTCCGGATACAAAAAATCCGGCCAGGCCGAACACAACAGACAAAGCTCCTTTGAGCTACGTCGTGATATAGCCCAGTACAGAGGCAGCGCACACCCACTATGCTTCACAGATGAAGTAATGCATCATAAAATCTCGGAGGGTTTCAAACCCGTAAACATCGAATCATATGATGGCACAACAGATCCTGCGGTATGGATCGAGGATTACCTCCTTCATATCCACATGGCCCGCGGCGATGATCTACACGCCATCAAATACCTCCCGCTCAAACTTAAAGGACCGGCCCGGCATTGGCTTAACAGCTTGCCAGCAGATTCAATCGGTTCTTGGGAGGACCTGGAAGCCGCATTCCTCGACAATTTCCAGGGCACCTATGTGCGACCACCGGACGCCGATGACCTAAGCCACATAATTCAGCAACCGGAGGAATCAGCCAGGCAATTCTGGACACGGTTCCTCACAAAGAAAAACCAAATAGTCGACTGTCCGGATGCAGAGCCCCTAGCAGCCTTCAAACACAATATCCGTGACGAGTGGCTTGCCCGGCACCTAGGACAGGAAAAGCCGAAATCTATGGCAGCCCTCATGACACTCATGACCCGCTTTTGCGCGGGAGAAGATAGCTGGCTAGCTCGCAGCAACAACTTAACCAAGAACCCTGGTAATTCGAATACCAAGGACAAAAGTGACAGGTTGCGTCGGAACAAACAAAAGCGCCGCGTTAATAGCAACAACAATGAGGATCGGCAGTTAATGCCGGATTCCGAGGCTACAAATCCGGTCAACGGAAAAACCATTCAAAAGAAATACTCAGGGCCCGTCCACTTTCGACCGAATACTCGACCGCTTGTGCCAGATACATGGCACCCACGAAAAGCCAGCCAATCACACCAACATGGATTGTTGGGTGTTCAAGCAGGCAGGCAAGTTAACTGCCGAAAATAGAAACAAGGGGCTGAATAGCGATGACGAGGAGGAGCCTAGGCCGCCGAACAACAATGGACAGAAGGGATTTCCCCCGCAAGTGCGGATGGTGAACATGATATACGCAATCCACATTCCCAAGAGGGAGCGGAAGCGTACGCTACGGGACGTATACGCGATGGAGCCAGTCGCCCCAAAATTCAACCCGTGGTCCTCCTACCCGATCACTTTTGATCGAAGGGACCACCCCACTAGTATCCGTCATGTCGGCTTTGCCGCATTGGTCCTAGACCCAATTATTGACGGATTTCATCTCACAAGAGTCCTTATGGACGGCGGCAGCAGCCAGAACCTGCTTTACCAGGATACAGTGCGGAAAATGGGCATAGATCCCTCAAGGATTAAGCCCACCAAAACGACCTTTAAAGGCGTCATACCAGGTGTAGAGGCCAACTGTACAGGCTCGGTCACACTTGAAGTGGTCTTCGGATCTCCGGATAATTTCCGAAGCGAGGAGTTAATCTTCGACATAGTCCCATTCCGCAGTGGCTATCACGCACTGCTCGAGCGAACCGCTTTTGCAAAGTACAAAGCGGTACCGCACTACGCATATCTCAAGCTCAAGATGCCAGGCCCTCGAGGTGTAATCACGGTCAATGGAAACACCGAACGCTCCATTCGAACGGAGGAGCACACGGCAGCGCTAGCAGCAGAAGTACAAAGCAGCCTCTCCAGGCAATTCTCCAGTCCAGCCCTCAAAAGGCCGGACACTGTCAAGCGCGCCTGGAGTAACCTACAACAAGACCGCCTGGCACGTTCCGAGCTGGCGTAGCAATGCGGCCCCAGCCCTAGCCCTCACGATATAGCGAAACCAGTGCTTCGCGCACATAACTACGATCTTGAAATACCATGGGCACAGGGGGAGGGGCGCTATCACGGCATGCCCAAAATATGGCTTTAACTGTACTAGGGGCTGCCGAAGTTTTTATTTATTTTCCTTTTTACTTTCAGGACTCCATACTTCGGACGACCTGTTCGGCAATTCAACTGCCGCACAAACGATGCAAAATCCAGGAAAGCAGACAAGCCATGCCGCATTATGGAACTCCCAGGTGGTCTCTATTACGAGCAGTATACCTGTTTTGCATACAATTCCGCGGCATACCCCTGGACATGACATGTTAAGTAGTTCAATTTTTTGCTTATCACAGTACTTGTATCGTTCTGCTTGGATAGCAGCCTTTTTATAAACAATGCATAGCTTTCTGTCTATTTTTTGCATTACTTCTTTTTATATATATGTTTATTAATGACACGTTGCACCCGTACACTGTGGTACAGCAAAATACCCCAGGGGCTTCAGTACCCATCAATATGGCATGAGAAGTCCGTACACTTTCACAAGTGCGGCACCCCGAACTTATAGCACTATATGCATCGGCTCTGAATCATGATTTGGGTCAATAGTTGGGTTTGCCCGGCTCCTATGTTTTGGTGCCTTACGTTCCGCTATATCGGCCAAGGTAGCACTAGGAGAACTACTGCGATTGTGCCCCAGTTTAGCTGGGCTGAGCACCTCAGTGGAGAAAGCTAAAACTGACTGTCATGATGAGGCGAGAGACCGGTCGCTGTTCGAGAGGTTTTTCGAGTCCTTAAAGACTTATGCCGCTTCGAGCGAGGAACCGGCTTTGTCCGGCCAAGGCGTGGATAGCGCCCCGAACTCGGTCTTCCAAATACTAGGGGCTTCGCCGAAATTTAAAATTATAGAGTTCTATGGCTAAGTGAGAGTGTTCAAGCATTATAGTCCGATTGCCTTGTTCATTGTGCTGAGCGCCTCCCTTGAAGGACCCAATCATGGGGAAAAGAGCGCTCAGGTTTATCCCGAACACCCCAGCACTAGTGGCATGGGGGCAGAAGCCGACGACTGGCCATCTCTCTATTTTTTGATAAACGGCCGCACAGAAAGTAATATTTCAAATTCAAAAGCATTGCTTAGCGCATATGAACAAGTTTTCAGCGCACAGGACAACACAAGCGAGTTTACTCAAAAATTACATCCCTGGTACATTCATCGGCCATAAGGCGGGCACCCGCCAGAACATCCTTATAATAGTTCTCGGGCTTGCGATGCTCCTTCCCCGGCGGCGGCCCGTCCCTCACGAGCTTCTCACCGTCCAGCTTCCCCCAGAGCACCTTTGCGCGGGCAAGGGCCCTGCGGGCACCTTCGATGCAGACGGAGCGCTTGATGACCTCGAGCCTTGGACAGGCCTCCACCAGCCGCCGCACCAGCCCGAAGTAGCTCCCGGCCAGGGCCTCTCCAGGCCACAGCCGAACTATGAAGCCCTTCAGGGCCTGTTCGGCCGCCTTGTGGAGCTCGACCAGCTGCTTCAGCTGGTCGCTCAAGGGCACAGGGTGTCCGGCCTCAGCGTACTGAGACCAGAACACCTTCTCCGTCGAGCTGCCCTCTTCGGCTCGGTAGAATGCGGCGGCATCGGATACGCTGTGAGGAAGATCTGTGAATGCCCCTGGAGAGCTCCGGATTCAGGTAAGTAACAAGTAGTTTACTTTTATATGTCTGCTTTGCATAGAGAATGCCTTACCTGCCGCTATCTTTTTCACCGCATCCAATTCCTGGAGGGCCTTCTGGGCTTCGGCCTTGGCAGACTTGGCAGTTTCAAGGGCCGCAGCAAGCTCGGACGCTCGCGCCCTCGAGTCCAGCTCCAAACTCTCCTATTTTTTCATGAGAGCCTGAAGCTCTTGCTGCACCTCGCTGACCTGCGCCTCAAATTTCTCCCGCTCGGTGCACTTCGCGGCTGCTCCCTTTTCGGCCTCGGATAGCGCCTGCTTGAGGGTCGCCACCTCAGTTGTGGCCCCTACAATAAGCAGCATACTCCTGTCATTTTTTGTAATTGCGTCTTTTTATAGGCATTTTTTCTATAAGGTTTTTCTTACCTTCCTTCTCCTCGGGCTGCCACTTGGCACGGCCGAGCTCTTGCTCGGTCTGCTCGAGGCCCTGCTTCAGGGCATCCACCTCCGCAGTCAGTGCGGCGGTGGCCAGCAGCGAAGCCTGCATACGCATATTGACTCCTTTTGGTTAGACTCCTATGAAATTTATTAGATCCGCTATTCAGCTTTTCCTTCTGAACGCCAAACAGAGCATCAGGGGCTACTGTCTATGCGATAATATTTTTTATATTTTTACTTACCTCGAAGCCTGTTAGAAGGCTAGCACAAGCTTCAGTCAGTCCGCTTTTGGCGGACTGAACCTTCTGGATCACCGCACTCATAATAGTGTGGTGCTCGTCGTCGATGGAGGCGCCCTTAAGCACCTCCAGTATATTGTCTGGCGCCTCCGGTTAGACGGAGGCCGCCAGCTCAGTAGGCCTACTCCTCTTAGAAGGAGGTCGCCTGCCGCAGTCCGGAACCGTTGAGGGTTCCGGTGCGGTGTCCGGCACGAAGCCCGACTTGGAGCCCTGGGGGGTCTTGTCCCCTTTACTCCTGGAGTCCGGGAGGTCGCCTCGCGGCTCCTCCAGGACCACCTCCTCTTGCCCCGGAGCTTGTCACGACGCCACTTCGGCGTCGTCCGCAGCATAGGGGGAGGAAGCGGGCGGAACTGAATTCACGTCCGATGAATCCAGGGAGCCGCTCAACGACTCGTCAAGCCCGTCCTTGGGCGGGCTGCATGATTATATTCGACATTAGGGAAAGCTGTGCAACAAAGGAATATCATGAGTTACTCTGGTATCCGAATACTTACCATTTCGCCGGACGCTTGGCCCTGTCCGGCCACTCCTCTTCGTCCTCGTCGGCGTCGGGGGAGTAGTCCGGTGGAGGGGTTTTCCTCTTCTTGGACCCTTCGGCCTCCCCTACTGGGGCGGCCTTCCTCTTCTTTCCTCCCCCCGCTGGAGGGGGAGAGGTTTCTTCTTCCTCCTCCTCGTCTTCACGGGAGGAGTCGGACGACGAGTCCGACACCACCATATGATGGGAACTCTTTCGAGTTCCCGTGGTGTTCTTCTTCTTGACCTTCTTCTCCAGCACCACGTAAGGTGCCGGAGCCAGCAGCTTCGCTAAGCGAGCATCTACTGGGTCTTCGGGCAATGGAGCTGGACAGCCGATCTGTCCGGACTTCGCCTGCCAATCCTGTCAAAGGTAAGGGAGTTTAAATCCCGCATAGAGTCAAACTATGAGAAACAAATGTCCTATAAAAGGTAAAGATAACTCACTGCACTAGCTGGACGCTGCGTGCTGAATCCGCGGTCCTCGGATGTGGATGCGGGAGCCTCGGCGCCTTTGAAAAGCACCTTCCAGGCGTCTTCGTACGTTGTATCGAAGAGCCTATTCAGGGTTTGGTGTTGCGCCGGGTCGAACTCCCACAGATTGAATTCCCGTTGTTGGCACGGGAGGATCCGGAGGACGAGCATAACCTGGACTATATTGACAAGCCTGAGCCGCTTGTTCACCAGGGACTGGATGCATGTTTGCAGTCCGGTCACCTTTTCCTCGTCGCCCCATGACAGACCCGTCTCTTTCTAGGACGTGAGCCGCATAGGGGGTCCGGACCGGAACTCGGGGGCTGCGACCCAATCAAGGTCGCGCGGCTCGGTAATGTAAAACCACCCTAACTGCCACCCCTTCAGGGTCTCCACAAAGGAGCCCTCGAGCCATAGGACGTTGGCCATCTTGCCCGCCATGGCCCCTCCGCACTCCGCCTGGCTGCCGCTCACCACCTTCGGCTTGACGTTAAAAGTCTTGAGCCAAAGGCCTAAATGGGGGCGGATGCGGAGGAAAGCCTCGCACACGACGATAAACGCCGAGATGTTGAGGATGAAGTTCGGGGCCAGATCGTGGAAATCCAGGCCATAGTAGAACATGAGCCCGCGGTCAAATGGGTGGAGAGGAAAACCCAGTCCGCGGAGGAAGTGGGGAAGAAATACTACCCTCTCATGGGGCCTTGGGGTAGGGAGAAGCTGCCCCTCCTCAGGAAGCCGGTGCGCGATGTCTTTGGACAAGTATCCGGCCTTCCTTAGCTTTTTGACATGGCCCTCCGTGACGGAGGAGACCATCCACTTGCCTCCCGCTCCGGACATTGCTGGAGAAGGTTGAGGTGGGAAGTGCGGGCTTGGGCGCTGGAGCTCGGTTGCGCAGAAGGTGGGTAGGCAGAGGAGGAAGAAGGCGTAGGTAAAAAGGTGGATCCTTATCCCCTTATATGGGCGGATGCGGCTAGGCGTCCCCACCAGCCTGGTAAAACTCGCTTGCCTCCCAAGCGTCGTGATAAATGACGCGGTTGGGTTACCCACGTCCGTATTGATGAGAATCCCGTGAATAAAGGGGACACGATCTCTGCTTTGACAGGACGTGCCAAGGAAACCGCCTCGCAAAACGCGCTGAGGTGGGGAAGTAAAACCAATTCGAATAAAGGCTTGGCCGTAGTGTGATGTCACGCTGCGGAATACGTCAGCAGATTAGATTTGTGTCAATATTATTCTCTCTATGGCAATATGTGGAAACTTATTTTGCAGAGCTGGACACTATTCTTAGTGTTTACAATATTTTATGAAGAACCTGGAGGAGGAACCCGCCTTGGAATCCCGAAGACAATCTACGCGCCGGACTCGTCGTCATTGAAGCCTGGTTTAGGGGCTACTGAGGGAGTCCCGGATTAGGGGGTGTTCGGATAGCCGGACTATACCTTCAGCCGGACTCCAGGACTATGAAGATACAAGATTGAAGACTCCGTCCCGTGTCCAGAAGGGACTTTCCTTGGCGTGGAAGGCAAGCTTGGCGATGCGGATATTCAAGATCTCCTACCAATGTAACCGACTTTGTGTAACCCTAACCCTCTCCGGTGTCTATATAAACCGGAGGGTTTTAGTCCGTAGGACAACTCCAACATACAACAATGATACCATAGGCTAGCTTCTAGGGTTTAGCCTCCTTGATCTCGTGGTAGATCTACTCTTGTACTACCCATATCATCAATATTAATCAAGCAGGACATAGGGTTTTACCTCCATCAAGAGGGCCCAAACCTGGGTAAAAACGTTGTGTCCCTCGTCTCCTGTTACCATCCGCCTAGACGCACAGTTCGAGACCCCCTACCTGAGATCCGGCGGTTTTGACACCGACAGGCGTGATGAGCTGACTTGGGGAAGAACTTGCGGGCGTCGAGTCGCGTCTTGAGGCTGAAGGTCTTCGGCTGGTGGAGGAATGGCGTAAGCTGAGGGTGGCCATCAACCTTGGCTGCTATCAGCGTGATCTCGACAATGCAAAGGCCGAGGCGTCCCTCAAGGTTTCCCGCGAAGCTTGCTCCCGAGCCTTTGAGGAGGCTCGCGAGGCTGACCACCGTCGTGAGGCTACGGAGAAGCGTGCATGGGAGCTCCAAGCCTGGAGTGCGTCCCTCGAGCAGCAGATGGATGCATGCAGAGCCGCCCTTGCGTCGCTGAGGGGGACGCCCGCTGAGGAAAAGGAGGTCCGGAGGCGTGAGGAAGCATTGGCTTTGGAAGCCGTGGAGCGCAGCCTTGAGCTCGAACAACTAGAGACGAGGGAGCGTCAAGTTGCTCATGCGGAAGATGTCGTCGGGGCTCGTGAGGCCAGGGTCCAGGAGGAAGTCGACCGTCGGGTGGCCGAGGTTCGTGCAGACCTGGAGGGTAGGTATGACTTGAAGTTGAAGCTCACAGAAACGGAGGATGCGGGCAGGGCCGCTGCCCTCAGGCCTAGGTTGGACGAGGCGGAGAGGTGTGGGGAGGCCATGGTTGCGCCCTGGTCACGGCGCAAGCGGACTCGGCCTCCACCCGCGCCAAGCTGCTTTCTCTTCGGAAACGGGTTGATGACGCCGAGGCCGTCGCGTGGCAAAACAGGGAGGAAGTGCTCCAACGACGGACGCTGGAGCGCGAGCACGCCCCCATGCTTCAGGACCTCCTGAACAGGGCTAATACCGCCCTGGGCCACATCTGCGATGAGAATGCACTGCACCCCCACTCGAATGACTATGCCAGCCACCTGATCTTCTTCACCGACGTGGTGATGCGCCTGGAAGCCTGGTTTGGCATGGCTCGCCGGCTCGTGGAGGAGAGAAGTCGGAGCCTGCTTGGGCGCGCGTTCTCCCGTGTCTTCACCCACCTGAGGAACACCTTCCCAAACTTCGACTTCGACGCTGCCATCGCCCCCGTACCACAGGCCGTCCGGGGCGACCTGGCGTGATGGGTGGAAGACAACATGGATGCATTGGTCAGAGCCTTCACTTCAGAGGACGACGCGGTGGTAGTCGCCGCAGACGGAGGCGACGTGGTCGACGATGGGGATGCCGGTGCTGGTGGCGGCGGCACCAATGAGGATGCCAGCGACGCGAGCGGCTCGTCTGAAGATGACGCGAAGGACGCGGCAAGCGACATATCTGGCTAATTCCTCGTCCCTTTACTACTTCACCCTATATGTAAAAACTTGGGTGTGGCCCCTAAAGATTGTGAGAGCATTTTGGGAGGGGGAGCCCCTCATGTAAATGAATCATGATTTCTATTTCTCTGCGCTGAATCAGGGGTGAGTTTTGGCCGGCCATGAGTCTGATGGGAAGTCTTGCCGTTGTGGTTTACTTTAGCTGGGGCAGACCCTGAATCACATTGTGAGGTTGAGAGTCGCCGCGTGGCTCCTGAAGGGTCTGCTGACCTGCCAGAGAGGGCCTCGTGAGGTTCCTGCGCCGATCAGCGCGCGCGGCGCGCGTGCTGGGCCCAGCCCCGCTCACGAGGGGCCCGCGAGGGGGAGGCGGTGAGCGTGAGCTCGAGAACAAGGCAAGAACCAGACGGCAAGAAATCGCTTTGAACGATAAAATGAACCCCCCGCACGCATCGACAAAAGCTTGACTTCAACTTAAATCCAAATCCAGAAAGCAAGGCTACAGAAGAAAAGATCCAAAGTAAATGGCCGCGTCCGGCGCCTAGTCTAGTCTTCGGGTCTTCAAGTCTTCTCACCAGCGAGGATCTATGTGCTCCCACTAGGCGTGGGAGGGATCCCTAGGGCCTGAGGCCGGCACCCCTGAGACTCCGGGGCGTGTACAGCCCCACTCATTATTACGTGAGAGTGTCACGAGCGGCGAGCTTCACAGGCACTGGGCCTTCTTCACAGGAACCGACCTTGCTTCATATCGCCAGATGAGGGCCCCTCCTTGCGCCTCCCTCGACCACCTTTGAGCCGACCGGCAACCTGGATGACACAAAGGGGGGAAAGGGGACACCAGCGGTGCCCCCGGCTACCACGGGTCCTCTGTCGGGGGAAGGCTCGCCGGCACCTTCCCGGCAGAGGGCCTACCTCCGAGCGTTGCCTAGCTTCGCGTGACGTGGGGCGGAGCCTCGTTCCTGGCTCCCTCCTCGTGGCCCCCAGCGTGATTCCCCCGGCGGAAGGGATGCTGCTGCACCAGGGTCGCCGACTGACGCCGTGACCTTATTCACTTGCAGCCCACGGTTAGCGTAAGCCTGCTCCTGAGAGATTAGTGGTACTCTGTGGTCATTGTCGCTGGCGCGATCATTGTGGTTTCCATTGGTTCCTGGAAGGCTTCAACTTCCAGTGTCCCTTCTTCCCACTCTTCTCCGAGGAACGAGCCAGGGTCGTCCACCGGTGCGTACCCCTGGTCCATCATGCGGGGCACGTAGGCTTCCGGGGCTGTCACCCCGAACACATCGCCGTAGTACCCCACACTCCATGTTGCCCGGCCCTGCGCAGCGTCCTGAGGATGGTAACGCAGCATCCCACTGGAACCATGAGAGGCGACGCTTGTACCCATGCTCGTTGCGGGCGGCATGGGGGCGGCGGAGCCCCTGGCGCCGCCGGCCGTGCTGGTGTTGACGAAGCCCCCTGGCGCACTCGATGGTGCGTGGTTGCGGCAAGGCCCACCGTGAGACCCCGGCGTGGCTTGAGAAGGAAGCTGATAGCAGAAGGGCGACGCTCCCGATGCCGCTCCATCCAGCAGCTCGGCAACGCGCTCCAGCAGTGCATCCCGGCCGCTCTCCATCAGCCGGCACCGCAGCACTTGTCGCGCCACCGTGAGCGCTGCCCGCATGTTTGCCTGCCTCCGCCGTGAATGCGGTGTTGTTGCTGCGGCATGGCTTGCTGCCCTTGCAGCGGCTCACACTTGCCCTGGAGTGAGGTTGGACGACGCCTGGCCGCGCCGCCCGTGCCCCACAGCGTTGGACGGCGCTTGTGGCGAATGGGGCGCCAGGTCGAGGTCTTCATGGGCAGGTGCCACCGCCCGGGCTGGCCAAGCTACCCAGCGGTTGGAGTGAGCCCTTGGGTTGCTGGACATCATGGCCATGGGGCGTCGGCAAGTCGATTGGCAGAGAAGAAGCTCCGGCGCACCCTTACCTAGTGGGCCAAATGTCAGATGTGGGGCTCCGCAAAACCCTTAAGGTTCGAACTCTAAGGTGCGCACGAAGTTCTTTCCCTCCTACCAATCTACACCCTAGCTCACTAATATCTCGCGGACGAACTCGACGAACTCGCAACACAGGAAGACACGAGATTTATATTGGTTCGGGCCACCGTTGTGGTGTAATACCCTACTCCAGTGTGTGGTGGTGGATTGCCTCTTGGGCTGATGAAGAACAGTACAAAGGGAAGAACAGCCTCCTAAGGTTGAGGTGTTCTTGTGCTCTGTGGACTTGTGGATGAGAACTCGATCCGTCCCCCTACTGTGGTGGCTAGCTCTACTTATATAGGCCCTGGTCCTCTCCCCAAATATTGAGCAGGAAGGGAGCCAACACGGCGGGCGAGTTTCAAAGGGAACAACTAGTACAAGCTATCCTGACAAAAGCGGTCTTCGCCTGCAAAAGGCTCTGGTGGTGACGCCGTCTTGAGCTCCATGATGACCTCCGTCTTGCCGTCCCGCTGGTCTTGGTCTTGTTGCACCGATATGGAAACCTTTGCCAGATGCCTTGGTACTCCGCGCCTGCGCCTGCCTCATTAGCACCAAAGAGGAAACCAGGACGTTGCGCGCGCTGGCGCCCGCCTAGTGCCGTTCGTCATGGCTCACGTCACGTGAGCCTCGTGAGGTTTGCTCCACCTTGATATCTCCGCTCCTTGCAAGGTAGCCTGGTGAGACCACTCCTGAGGACGTTTTGCGCCATCCTCGCGAGGCATGGCCCCTCGCGAGTGTCTTGAATGCTTTGTTGATGAAGATGGGTCGTGCAGGCCCGTTAGCATAGCCACGCCATGGGCTGCAGGCAGGCAAGTCTGGGGACCCCCGTCCCCAGAACACCGACAGTATTACCTCCATATAGAGGGCCGAACCTGGGTAAACATCGTGCCCCCTGTCTCCTATTACCATATGTGACAGCCTAGTTTTTGCCCTCTCTTATTTGCTTGATTTTCATTTGAAAATATTTCTGAAACTTGGAGTTCTTGATTCTTTTCATATGGACTTAAACACTTGGGCATCCTTGGCTTTCACCCAAGTGCTTCACTTCCCTCCTAAATCATCATTTCACTTCTCATCCACCCCAAAATAATCTTTGGAATATTTTTCTTAAATGAAAAATTTTCATTTTCTCTTAGAAACCCTAAGCCAGATTTGTTTGCTTCAAACCAACCCTAATTTTTATGGCTCAGAAAAATCTGAGATAATTCAAAAATATTCTGTGAACCCTAGGGCACCTTCCTGAGCAAAAATATTTCATCACTTTTTGGAATACTTTTGCTACAGAAAATCTTTTCTGTTCTGGACAGAAATGGTGGTTTCTACACCAACTAACATTTTACTTGCTCCATTTGACCTGAACTTTCTTGTGCATCCTTACCTTAGTAACTTATAACTAGCCTCCAAAGCACAACCTCAATCTCCCAGCTGTTTGACCAGAGTAACTGTTCAAAGTTACTGATCAGAAACTTACCTGGCTTGTAAAAACCTCTCTACTGCACCTAGATCCAAACCAAACCATGGTAAACTTCAAAACCACCACGAACAAGCTGCCAGACATGATTTTTGGACTTAGGCTGGACTGAGGAGATAGTTGGCGCGGTGACCACGCGTGTCCATGATGCCAGGCATGCGTGTCGACGCGCTCAGGGTGCCGCCGAACGCTCTGTTCGTGCGTGCTCGCTTCCCTCGCCTGCCCGAGCGTGCCAAACCGTGCCACCATCTTTGTCTCTAAGCCCTTAACCTCCCTTTGGCGTTCGCCGACGCCAGAGCTCGCCGCAGCGAGCACGGGCAAGGTCCGGCTAGCCCAACAGTGCAGAGCGTACTGTGCTCGTCGCCATCCTCTCGATCCTGTGCTCGTCTCCATCCGCCCACAGTTGCCGCGTGACCTCCGTCGCCTTCTCCCCCTCTCACTGATGCCGCTCGTCGCTGCGCGCCATGGACAGGTGTCCACAGGCGGAGCCCGAAGCCCCTTGCCGCTTGCCTATAAATAGGGCCACCCCCAGCCTCCACGAGCACCATCCAGCACTCCCACACACTCCACGACTGCGTAGGAAGCCGTAGACTGGCCGGGCAGGCCTCGGGCCGCCGTCCCCGAGCTCGAGCTCGCCGGCGATCCCCTCTAGTCGTTGCGGAAGCTCTAGCCTCTCCCAGGCCAGGGCAACCCCTCCGGGGCTTCCGCCTCTCTCCGGTGAGGCTGTCTTGCCCGCTAGGAGCCCCTGGAGCCGGGGTGCCACAACGCTTGGTATCAGAGCCATGCTGACTGTAGGCCACGCTAGACTGCAACACGTTAACTAGACGTTAGATACGAGTTTAAGTTGAGTGCCGATAGTAATTTGTGTTGATTGTTGCGTTGCATGCATTCGGTTTATATATTTTTATACTAGCCTGCTAATGGTTGTGGGTGTAGATGGCTCCAGTGCTATATCCATGCCAGTTGCAGCTAATGCCGTACACGTCCCAGCACCACCTTCACAACGTGTGGCGTCGGCTGTACCCTCTTGGAGATGACCCAGTCTATCGTGTGTACCGAGAGCATCTAGCTGATTCAGTGTATGAGTATCACGCAGTGGTCACTCTGCGCACTAGTTCTGATTCCAGCTCTTACACTCACACTTCTCGGAGCGGTTACGCCTCCACCGCTTCTCAGGCTGTCTAGTTTGCTGCATTCGAGGTCCTTGTCGAGCTTCGCTACAACAAGGTCTGAATGCAGAACCACCCAGGTTTCTACTACTACCCATCTCTGCACGACAACGGTCGTGTCCGTTTCCCTCTCATTGATCCGGAGTCTAATAGTGTTGCTAGCCATCTTGCTCGTTATGTCACCGCTAGCTATCTCATGATCCACGAGCTGGCTCGAGAGCTGACTCGTACCTGTACTGCCTTAGCCGCTACTTTGGTCACTTCTAGATCCTCCACTACTCTGTCTTCACCGGGATTTACCCCTTATGTCCCAGTCAGCTCTAGCTCCCCTATTTCGCCGGTTACTCCCCCGATTAGCACGGGTGTCTCGACCGTGAACCCTCTCAGTACTCCTACCGAGTGGGTCTCACTTCTCGCTACTCCTGTAGCCCCGATGCTTCATCCTACCCCTGTCCCTAAGGGAGAGCCCTCGAGGCAGCGCCGTCGTGTTACCTTTAACCCGGAGGTTTCCGTTAACCATGTCAGTTCGGGATCCGAGACCGCTTCAGGGGAGGATGCAGCAGCACCAGCAGAGCAGTAGTATCTTTGAGTATTCACAGTTGTCTGGATGATGTACGGATGTAGTCGTACGAGTCATGATGTTTGGTTGCTTGTATGAGAGTAGTGAACCAGTCATGTTGTTTACCTTTCATGTATGAGTCTATGTATACTTATGTTGAGACTTTATTCGCCGTATTTTTCTTCGCTTTTCTATTTTCTTCCGGGATTTGTCGCTGGTTTTTCCCCAATTTTATTATTGGGTGTTTCTCATCTCGATTGTGTTGTCTTGGGAAAAATACACAATAGGATGACGCGGGGAGGCAGAAGTAGCAACGTTCGTGAGGGAACTCCTGTTCGTCATTCCGCACGACATGCAGGACATTCTCCCGAGTCGTACATTTAGCCACCACCTCCACCGCCTGATCATCCCTCCACCGAGCAAATTCTGCGTATGTTTGAAGAAAAAACGAACAATGATCTGATTGAAATATTGAGAAGTGTGCAAGCTATGGTTGGGCAGAATGGAAATCAGAATGGCCATCATTCAAAGCTGTCAGATTTTTAGAGGACCAATCCACGCAGCTTCAGTCAGATTGTTGACCCATTGGATGCAGACGATTGGTTGCGCACAATCGAGAAAAATATTGAGATTGCTTGTACTAAAGGAAATGATAAAGTTCCCTTTGCCACCCATCATCTTGAGGGCGCAGCTGCCATATGGTGGGAAAATACAAAGGCCATGTGGCCGGCTGATGAGGAAATCACCTGGGAAAAGTTTAAGGATCGATTCCAAAAATAGCATATCCCTACTGGAGTCATGAAGACTAAGCATCGTGAATTTCTCGCACTCGTCCAAGGAAATAAGTCTGCGGCAGAATATTTGCAAAAATTCAATCATCTGGCCCGTTACTCTCTTTATGACATGGCCACCGAAGAAAGGAGAATTGACAGATTTCTTGGAGGTCTAAATCCACAGCTCTGGTGTACTCTCAGTATGCTTGATTTCACAAACTTCCAAACTCTGGTGAACAAGGCTTTCATTGCTGAACGGGAGCACAAGATTACAGAAGATAATAGGCCTGTTAACAACAACAACAAGCGAAAGTTTGAGCCATAGAAGGATGGGCAACAAGTGCAAAAGGCTCGTAACTGGCAACAAACTCAGGTGGAATACAAGCCAAATTGGCAGCAGAATGTTAACAAGACCACCACTCAAGTCAATAATGCTGTGACCAACCCAATACATGAGGAGCGTCAGCGCAATAATTCTTGTTTCAATTGCGGGCAGCACGGACATTATGCCAAGCAGTGCCCCAAGAACAACAAGATGAATGCCCTAAGCAGGCCACAAGTCAACTTTATGGAGTCGTGGCCAACCCAGCAAAACTTCACCGGGCACGTGCATCATATCTCCGCCGATGAAGCCCAAGAAAAGCCAAAAGTCGTCATTGGTATGTTTTCTGTTAATGACATACCTGCCGTAATTTTATTTGACTCTGGGGCTTCCCATTCTTTTATTTCTCGGAGTTTTGCTGCCCAAAACAATTTTCCTTGCACAATTTTGGGCAAAAATATGTTGGTACAAACCCCGGGATCTATAATCAAGTGCAATCTGGTCTGCCGTGATCTGGAGATCAATATCAACGGGGTCTACTTTCCAACATCTCTGATAATCATTGAGTCTGGAAAGTTGGATATTATATTGGCTATGAATTGGTTGACTCGATATCAAGTTTGCATAAACTGCGCAACCCGAGAAGTCACTTTGTCCGGTCTGAATGGGCAACTTACCAAGTTCTACGCTCGCAAGAATATACCCAAGCCAGAACTAGTTTGCACCGCTGTGGCTGAATTGGAATTTATGCCTGTGGTCAGTGAGTACCCTGATGTGTTTCTAGAAGAACTGCCAGGCATGCCACCAGATCGGGATCTGGAGTTTGCAATAGATCTTGTGCCCGGAACCGCACCGTTATACAAGAAGTATTACCGGATGCCCTCATCAGAATTAGTGGAGCTAAAGAAACAGCTTGACAAATTACTCCAGAAAGGTTATATTCGTCCCAGCTCTTCACCATGGGGATCACCTGCAATTTTCGTGGGCAAAAAGGATGGTAGTCTCCGTATGTGCATAGATTACTGCCAGCTGAATGAGGTCACCATAAAAAATAAATATCCGCTGCCAAGGATTGATGATCTTTTTGATCAGCTCAGTGGGGCTAAGGTATTCTCTAAAATCGATTTACGGACCGGATATCATCAGCTCAAGATTAAAAAGGAAGATATTCCTAAGACCGCATTCACTACTCGGTACGGTCTTTACGAATATATGGTGATGTCTTTTGGTCTCACCAATGCCCCTGCTTTCTTCATGCATATGATGAACAAGGTATTTATGGAATTCCTCGACAAATTCAAGGTAGTCTTCATCGATGACATCCTCATTTACTCCAAGGGTGAAGAAGAGCACAAGGATCACCTCCGAGCAGTACTACAACGGCTCCGCGACCATCAGCTATACGCTCAGTTCAGTAAGTGTGAATTTTGGCTCAAGAAAGTTGGGTTTCTCGGACATGTACTATCCGCCGAAGGTATAGCCATGGATCCGAGCAAAGTAAAGGATGTGCTCGATTGGGTACCACCCACGACTGTGACGCAGATCCGGAGTTTCCTCGGATTAGCTAGATACTATCGTCATTTTATTGAAGGGTTTTCCAAAATTGCTAAACCCATGACGGAGCTGCTCAAAAAGGATAAGAAGTTTAAGTGGATGGAGAACTGTGAGAAGAGTTTTCATGAGCTGAAGATACGTCTGACAACTGCACTTGTATTGACTCTTCCAGACATCTATCACGGTTTTGATGTGTACTGCGATGCCTCCAGACAAGGTATTGGTTGCGTGCTTATGCAAGACAGCAAGGTAATAGCATATGCATCGTGACAGCTACGACCCCATGAAGGAAATTATCCTACTCATGATTTGGAATTGGCTGCGGTAGTTCATGCATTAAAAATTTGGAGACCCTACCTCATTGGAAAAAGGTGCCAAATTTTTACCGACCACAAAAGTCTCAAGTACATCTTCACTCAGCCAGATTTAAATCTCCGTCAGCGAAGATGGCTAGAGTTCGTCAAGGATTATGACCTCGGAATAAATTACCATCTAGGCAAGGCCAACATCGTTGCTGATGCCCTCAGTCGAAAGCCTGTCAGCTTAAATGCCATATTAAAATCATTGCCTACCGAACTTCACGGATCGCTCAGCTCAACTTGGTCATCGTGGATGCTGGCCTCGCAAATATTTTGGGAGTTACCCCCACACTGGAGATGGAAATTCGTAAGGCCCAGCCAGCTGACGCCAAGCTGCAAAGACGTGAGCATGCCCCTGACTTCTCGAAGGACAAATTCGGTACCCTCCGATTCCGTGGACGAATTTGTGTGCCAAATCAACCGAACTTGAAGAAGAAAATCCTGTCAGAAGCACACGAATCCGCGTATTACATACACCCGGGAGGTACGAAAATGTATGAGGATCTCAAAAAAATATTCTGGTGGGAGGGAATGAATAAAGATATTGCCTATTTCGTGGTTGTTGCAACATATGCAATAAGGTGAAGGCAAAGCATCGGAAGCCAGCTGGACTCCTCCAACCGCTGCCAGTTTCACAGTGGAAATGGGATGACGTTTGTATGTATTTCATCACAAGATTGCCTAGGACTCAGCGTGGCAAGCATGCAATCTGGGTTATAGTAGACACCCTAACCAAGGTTGCTCACTTCATTCCGATCAGCACCAGATACAAAGCAGATGAACTTGCATAGTTGTATGTATCCAGGATAGTCAGTATACATGGAGTACCCCGAACTATCACTTCCGACCGAGGTTTATTGTTTACCTCCGCTTTTTGGTCCCGTCTCCATCAAGCCTTGGGGACAGCACTGAAATATAGTACTGCCTATCACCCTCAGAAAGATGGATAGACAGAGCGGGTAAATCAAATACTCGAAGATATGTTGCGAGCCTGTGTGCTAGCCAAAGGAGCTAAATGGGAAGATTGCTTGCCATATGCCGAGTTCTCTTATAACAACAGTTTCCAGACTAGTCTAAAGATGTCACCATACGAAGCTCTGTATGGCCGTAAGTGCCGCACTCCTCTAAATTGGTCTCAGACTGGAGACAACCGTATCTTCGAAACGGATCTCATGATGGAAGCTGAGAAACAAGTTAGGGAAATCAGAGACAGACTACAATTGGCCAAATCTCGACAAAAGAGTTATTATGATGCAAAGCATCGACATGTCAGTTTTGAACCCGGAGAACACGTATACCTCCGAGTCACTCCTATGAAAGGAGTCAATAGATTTCAGACTCGTGGAAAGCTGGCACCCAGATTTATTGGTCCATTCCCGATTATGTCTCGAGTGGGTACAGTTGCATATCAACTAGAACTACCCCCTGAATTGGCAGACGTACACAACGTGTTCCATGTTCCGCAGTTGAGACGATGCATATCCCCGCCTGAGAAAAGGAATGCAATGGCTGAGATAGAGTTGGCAAAAGATTTAACTTATGAAGAGAGACCGTTCAAAATTTTGGATCAGATGGAAAGGGTCACTCGCAGTAAAGTCAGAAAATTTTACAAGGTTCAGTGGGAGTATCACACCGAGTCAGAAGCAACTTGGGAGTAGGAAGAATTCCTTAGGGATCAGTATCCGGAGTGGTTTTCCCAAGCAACCGAATCTTGAGGACGAGATTCATTCTAAGTGGGGGAGGTTTGTGACAGCCTAGTTTTTCACCTCTCTTATTTGCTTGATTTTCATTTGAAAATATTTCTGAAACTTGGAGTTCTTGAATCTTTTCATATGGACTTAAACACTTGGGAATCCTAGGCTTTCACCCAAGTGCTTCACTTCCCTCCTAAATCATCATTTTACTTATGATCCACCCCAAAATAATCTTTGGAATATTTTTCTTAATTGAAAAATATTCATTTTCTCTCAGAAACCCTAAGCCAGATCTGTTTGCTTCAAAGCAACCCTAATTTTTATGCCTCAGAAAAATCTGAGATAATTCATGAATATTCTGTGAACCCTAGGGCACCTTCCTGAGCAAAAATATTTCATCACCTTTTGGAATATTTTTTCTACGGAAAATCTTTTCTGTTCTGGACAGAAATGGTGGTTTCTACAGCAACTACCATTTTACTTGCTCCATTTGACCTGAACTTTCTTGTGCATCCTTACCTTAGTAACTTATAACTAGCCTCCAAAGCACAGCCTCAATATCCCAGCCGTTTGACCACAGTAACTGTTCAAAGTTACTGATCAGAAACTTACCTGGCTTGTAAAAACCTCTCTACTGCACCTGGATCCAAACCAAACCATGGTAAACTTCAAAACCACCACGAACAAGCTGCCAGACATGATTTTTGGACTTAGGCTGGCCTGAGGAGAGAGTTCGCGCGGTGACCATGTGTGTCAACACGCTCCGGGTGCCGCTGAATGCTCTGTTCGCGCGTGCTCGCTTGCCTCGCCTGCCCGAGCATGCCAAACCGCGCCACCATCTTCTTCTCTAAGCGCTTAACCTCCCTCTAGCGCTCGCCGATGCCAGAGCTCGCCGCAGCGAGCACGGGCAAGGTCCGGCCAGCCCAACAGTGTGGAGTGCACTGTGCTCGTCGCCATCCTCTCGATCCCGTGCTCGTCTCTGTCCGCCCATAGTTGCCGCGTGACCTCCGTCGCCTTCTCCCCCTCTCACTGACGCCGCTCGTCGCCGGGCGCCATGGACAGGTGTCCATCGGTGGAGCCCGAAGCCTCCTTGCCGCTCGCCTATAAATAGGGCCACCCCCAGCCTCCTCGAGCACCATCTAGCACTCCCACACACTCCATGACTGCGTAGGAAGCCGTAGCCCGGCCGGGCAGGCCTCGGGCCGTCGTCCCCGAGCTCGAGCTTGCCGGTGATCACCTCTTGTCGTCGGGGAAGCTCTCGCCTCTCCCAGGCCAGGGCAACCCCTCCAGGGCTTCCGCCTCTCTCCGGTGAGGCCGTCTCGCCCGCTTGGAGCCCCTGGAGTGGCCTCCGATCGCCGTCTTCCTCAACTCCGGCAACCTCCGCATTCTGCCTCCGCTTGCGAGCTTGTTTCCGACGCCGTCCGACCACCCCTAGCCACGCTATGGGTACGGGCAGGTGCGCCATCGTCCCCTCTCTCAATCCCTCCCTCTCGTTTGGGCCAAGAAGCCCTCGTCGCCGATGAGAGCTCCGGCGAAGCCGTGGCCTTCTCCGTTTCCTTCTCCCCCTTCCCCCACCTGACTAGCGGGGCCCGCTAGTCAGCCACTCTATACGCGCACGAAGCGATATGAGTGGTGGCGCCCAGAGGTTTTACGCCTTCGACGTCACCCCCCCCCCTCAGCTGTTTATTTAAATTCAAATTCATTTATATTCAGAGAACTTCAAACAGTTATAACTCTTCAACCATAAGTCCAAATGAATTAATTCTTTCTGCATTGTGTTCTTTGAAAAGAAATCTGGCAGCTCACCAAAGATGAGATTTTTCTGAGCTGTTTAGAATTTCTGGTGAATTTCAGAAGTGTTCTTGATATTTTCTTTTTGTGTTTAAATTTATTTTTAGAAGGTGAGGCTTGTCTTGAGGATAACCAGAAGGCTTGTGAACCTCATCTGCACTAAGGCAAGCCACAGCAACATTTTCATGGTGTCATTTCAATATTTGTGATTTATTTACTTGAATGAAATGATTAATCCATGCATTTAAATAATTATTGTGTTATTTGTATTCTGTTAAATATTTGTTAATTATTAGGCTTGATTTACAGAATGATTGAAACTGGTTTAGTGGGTACAACAAGTTAAGATTTATTTGTGGTGATGTTAGAAATGATTTTCTTATGCATGTTAGAAATTATTTAAAACTTTGTTCTTGCATACATAAATTGATAAAAATTTGCTAGAAAATGTTCTGTTAAATACTTTTTTAATCATTTTACTTGTCTTACAGAATGTTTGAACCCAACTTAGTTGATAAAGAAATTAAGAGTTGTTGATAGTGAAATCTTTTAGTCAAGCATATGAAGAATTTATCGGAGTTACTTTCTTGCGTGAGAAATTAATAAAACTTGTTGCAAGATATTTTGGTTAAGTTTTGAGTCATTTTGAGCAGTAAAGTAAAATGAGTTGTCGATGATTATGCTTGGTGTGTATATGGATGACATCGGTCATTTTTACTATTATGTGAGGCATGTGTAGTTTTGCATTTCATGGCATGCTATGACACCGGTCATTTTCATTTTAAAGTTGAACCTGAATATAACTCAACTTGAATATACCGTTGACTGGGTCATGGTGCCGCTGAATCGAGTTTCTTTCCGAGTGCAACCACATTTGCCTTTTTGGGGAGGCCTTGATTCGGTCCATTGACATGGCCTCTGGTCGGTGCCTCCAACTAGGGAAGGTTATGCCGTGCTTGCCCTGGCCCGGTAAGCATGCATAATCTTGTGTGCTCGTTGATGAGATTATGGTACCGAGTCCCCTAGTGGGATTGTTTTGACCACGACGGTGGTCGGGGTGTCTTTGGTAGACACGGGGCCACCCAGGACTAGCCCGTTGGGGATTTGGTCGCAGTGGCAGGGAGAGTGTTGTGGCAATGCAAGGGTTTTGTCGGAATGCCGCTGGTCCACCCGAATGAGAGTGCGAGACCATGGGTTCCATGGTGTGGGTACAGTGTGCTACCTCTGCAGAGTGTATAATCTATCGATAGCCGAGTCCACGGTCACGGACACCTCATAGTAGGTCCCACCATGAGTCAACATTTAATAAAAATTGCACACTAAGCTATGAACTTTGCATTGTTGATTGATGGCAGCAAGGCCATCGAGGCATTCGGGACTAGACATTGGTCGTGGTTGTGATCGTCGCAAGGATCACGAGTTGTTCTTGGAAAGACCACGTTGGTGGTTTGTTTGTGATCCAGGGATGATCACGGTTGGTAAGCTGTCCAAAGGGACGTTCGAGCATGATCACAGCATGTTGACATATATTGTTGCATTATTAAAAATTGGTTAGATATCTTGATATTGTTTGCCATTATGATTATGCCTATTGTGAGCTTGCAAGTACATTCAATGTACTGACCTGGCGTGTCATGCCAGATTTCAGGAAAGTATCGTTGGAAAGGAGCGCTGTTCGAGTCTAGATTGTGTCCACATCAGTGTCCCTGTGATATGGAGCTTCCGCCATGACGTTATTCCGCTGCCACGTAGTTGTTCGGATTGAGGCCCCTTTGTGTTCACTAAATAATGTACATATTGTTCAGCCGCACCGGGTGTGCCGCTTGCCTCGACAGCTATTGTAATGTAAACCCTATTCTGCTAGCATCAATAAAGCGGTTGTTTTTCTGTACCAAGATGTTGTGTGTTGCCAGAAGACATGGTCTCTGGGCTGGCAATGCATGGTAAACCGGTCGCTTTGAGCCGGGGTGCCACAATGCTTGGTATCAGAGCCGTGCTGACTGTAGGCCACGCTAGACTGCGACGCGTTAACTGGACGTTAGATACGAGTTGAAGTTGAGTGCCAGTAGTAATTTGTGCTGATTGTTGCATTGCATGCATTCGGTTTATATATTTTTTATGCTAACCTGCTAATGGTTGTGGGTGTAGATGGCTCCGGTGCCGTATCCATGCCAGTTGCAGCTGATGCCATACACGTCCCCGCACCTCCTTCGCAACATGTGGCGTCGGCTGTACCCTCTCGGAGACGACCTAGTTTATCGTGTGTACCGGGGGCATCTAGCTGATTCAGTGTATGAGTATCACGTAGTGGTCACTCTGCGCACTAGTTCCGGTTCCAGCTCTTACACTCGCACTTCTCGGAGCGGTTATGCCTCCACCGCTTCTCAGGCTTTCTAGTTTGCTGCATTCGAGGTCCTTGTCGAGCTTCGCTACAACGAGGTCCGAATGTAGAACCACCCAAGTTTCTACTACTACCCATCTCTGCACGACAACGGTCGTGTCCGTTTCCCTCTCATTGATCCGGAGTCTAATAGTGTTGCTAGCCATCTTGCTTGTTATGTCACTACTAGCTATCTCATGATCCACGAGCTGGCTCGAGAGCTGACTCGTACCCGTACTGCCTTAGCCACTACTTTGGTCACTTCTAGATCCTCCACTACTCCGTCTTCACTAGGATTTACCCCTTATGTCCCAGTCAGCTCTAGCTCCCCTATTTCGCCGGTTACTCCCCCGATTAGCACGGGCGTCTCGACCGTGAACCCTCTCAGTACTCCTGCCGAGTGGGTCTCACTTCTCGCTACTCCTGTAGCCCCGATGCTTCATCCTACCCCTGCCCCTAAGGGAGAGCCCTCGAGGCAGCGCCGTCGTGTTACCTTTAACCCGGAGGTTTCCGTTAACCATGTCAGTTCGGGATCCGAGACCGCTTCAGGGGAGGATGCAGCAGCACCAGCAGAGCAGTAGTATCTTTGAGTATTCGAAGTTGTCTGGATGATGTACGGATGTAGTCGTACGAGTCATGATGTTTCGTTGCATGTATGAGAGTAGTGAACCACTCATGTTGTTTACCTTTCATGTATGAGTCTATGTATACTTATGCTGAGACTTTATTCGCCGTATTTTTCTTCGCTCTTCTATTTTCTTCCGGGATTTGTCGCTGGTTTTTCCCTAATTTTATTCTTGGGTGTTTCTCATCTCGATTGTGTTGTCTTGGGAAAAATACACAATAGGATGACACGGGGAGGCAGCAGTAGCAACGTTCGTGAGGGAACTCATGTTCGTCATTCCGCACGACAGGCAGGACATTCTCCCGAGCCATACATTCAGCCACCACCTCCACCGCCTGATCCTCCCTCCACCGAGAAAATTCTGCGTATGTTTGAAGAAAAAAGGAACAATGATCTGATTGAAATATTGAGAAGTGTGCAAGCTATGGTTGGACAGAATGGAAATCAGAATGGTCATCACTCAAAGCTGTCAGATTTTCAGAGGACCAATCCACGCAGCTTCAGTCGGATTGTTGACCCATTGGATGCAGACGATTGGTTGCGCACAATGGAGAAAAAGCTTGAGATTGCTTGTACTGAAGGAAATGATAAAGTTCCCTTTGCCATCTGTTATCTTGAGGGCGCAGCTGCCATATGGTGGGAAAATACAAAGGCCATGTGGCCGGCTGATGAGGAAATCACCTGGGAAAAGTTTAAGGATCGATTCCAAAAATATCATATCCCTACTGGAGTCATGAAGACTAAGCAGCGTGAATTTCTCGCACTCGTCCAAGGAAATCAGTCTGTGGCAGAATATTTGCAAAAATACAATCATCTGGCCCGTTACTCTCTTTATGACGTGGCCACCGAAGAAAGGAGAATTGACAGATTTCTTGGAGGTCTAAATTCACAGCTCCGGTGTACTCTCAGTATGCTTGATTTCGCAGACTTCCAAACTCTGGTGAACAAGGCTTTCATTGCTGAATGGGAGCACAAGCTTACAGCAGATAATAGGCCTGTTAACAACGACAACAAGCGAAAGTTTGAGCCAAAGAAGGATGGGCAACCAGTGCAAAAGGCTCGTACCTGGCAACAAACTCAGGTGGAATACAAGCCAAATTGGCAGCAGAATGTTAACAAGACCACCACTCAAGTCAATAATGTTGTGACCAACCCAATACATGAGGAGCGTCAGCGCAATAATTCTTGTTTCAATTGTGGGCAGCACGGACATTATGCCAAGCAGTGCCCCAAGAACAACAAGATGAATGCCCTAAGCAGGCCACAAGTCAACTTTATGGAGTCGTGGCCAACCCAGCAAAACTTCACCGGGCACGTGCATCATATCTCCGCCGATGAAGCCCAAGAGAAGCCAGAAGTCATCATTGGTATGTTTTCTGTTAATGACATACCTGCCATAATTTTATTTGACTCTGGGGCTTCCCACTCTTTTATTTCTCGGAGTTTTGCTGCCCAAAACAATTTTCCTTGCACAATTTTGGGCAAAAAGATGTTGGTACAAACCCCGGGATCTATAATCAAGAGCAATCTGGTCTACCGTGATCTGGAGATCAATATCAACGGGGTCTACTTTCCAACATCTCTGATAATCATTGAGTCTGAAAAGTTGGATATTATATTGGGTATGAATTGGTTGACCCGATATCAAGTTTGCATAAACTGCGCAACCCGAGAAGTCACTTTGACCGGTCTGAATGGGCAACTTACCAAGTTCTACGCTCGCAAGAATATACCCAAGCCAGAACTAGTTTGCACCACTGTGGCTGAATTGGAATTTATCCCTGTGGTCAGTGAGTACCCTGATGTGTTTCCGGAAGAACTGCCAGGCATGCCACCAGATCGGGAACTGGACTTTGCAATAGATCTTGTGCCCGGAACCGCACCATTATACAAGAAGTATTACCGGATGCCCTCATCAGAATTAGTGAAGCTAAAGAAACAGCTTGACGAATTACTCCAGAAAGGTTATATTCGTCCCAGCTCTTCACCATGGGGATCACCTGCAATTTTCGTGGGAAAAAAGGATGGTAGTCTTCGTATGTGCATAGATTACTGCCAGCTGAATGAGGTCACCATAAAAAATAAATATCTGCTGTCAAGGATTGATGATCTTTTTGATCATCTCAGTGGGGCTAAGGTATTCTCTAAAATTGATTTACGGACCGGATATCATCATCTCAAAATAAAAAAGGAAGATATTCCTAAGACCGCATTCACTACTCGGTACGGTCTTTACAAATATACCGTGATGTCTTTTGGTCTCACCAATGCCCCTGCTTTCTTTATGCATATGATGAACAAGGTATTTATGGACTTCCTCGACAAATTCGTGGTAGTCTTCATCAATGACATCCTCATTTACTCCAAGGGTGAAGAAGAGCACAAGGATCACCTCCGAGCAGTACTACAACGGCTTCGCGACCATCAGCTATACGCCAAGTTCAGTAAGTGCGAATTTTGGCTCAAGAAAGTTGGGTTTCTCGGACATGTACTATCCGCCGAAGGTATAGCCGTGGATCCGAGCAAAGTAAAGGATGTGCTCGATTGGGTACCACCCACGACTGTGACGCAGATCCGGAGTTTCCTCAAATTAGCTGGATACTATTGTCGTTTTATTGAAGGGTTTTCCAAAGTTGCTAAACCCATGACGGAGCTGCTCAAAAAGGATAAGAAGTTTAAGTGGACTGAGGATTGTGAGAAGAGTTTTCATGAGCTGAAGATACGTCTGACAACCGCACCTGTATTGACTCTTCCAGACATCTATCGCAGTTTTGATGTGTACTGCGATGCCTCCAGACAAGGTATTGGTTGCGTGCTTATGCAAGACAGCAAGGTGGTAGCCTATGCATCGCGACAGCTACGACCCCATGAAGGAAATTATCCTACTCATGATTTGGAATTGGCTGCGGTAGTTCATGCATTAAAAATCTGGAGACCCTACCTCATTGGAAAAAGGTGCCAAATTTTTACCGACCACAAAAGCCTCAAGTACATCTTCACTCAGCCAGATTTAAATCTACGTCAGCGAAGATGGCTAGAGTTGGTCAAGGATTATGACCTCAGAATAAATTACCTTCCAGGCAAGGCCAACGTCGTTGCCGATGCCCTCAGTCGAAAGCCTGTCAGCTTAAATGCCATATTAAAATCATTGCCTACCGAACTTCACGAGGAGATCGCTCAGCTCAACTTGGTCTTCGTGGATGCTGGCCTCGCAAATATTTTGGGAGTTGCCCCCACACTAGAGATGGAAATCCGTAATGCCCAGCCAGCTGACGCCAAGCTGCAAAGACGTGAGCAGGCCCCTGACTTCTCCAAGGACAAATTCGGTACTCTCCGATTCCGTGGACGAATTTGTGTGCCAAATCAACCGAACTTGAAGAAGAAAATCCTGTCAGAAGCACACGAATCCGCGTATTACATTCACCCGGGAGGTACGAAAATGTATGAGGATCTCAGACAAATATTCTGGTGGGAGGGAATGAAGAAAGACATTGCCTATTTCATGGCTGTTGCGACATATGCAACAAGGTGAAGGCAAAGCATCGGAAGCCAGCTGGACTCCTCCAACCACTGCCAGTTTCACAGTGGAAATGGGATGACGTTTGTATGGATTTCATCACAGGATTGCCTAGGACTCAACGAGGCAAGGATGCAATATGAGTTATAGTAGACACCCTAACCAAGGTTGCTCACTTCATTCCGATCAGCACCAGATACGGAGCAGATGAACTTGGGCAGCTGTATGTATCCAGGATAGTCAGTATGCATGGAGTACCCCGAACTATCACTTCCGACCGAGGTTCCTTGTTTACCTCCGCTTTTTGGTCCCGTCTCCATCAAGCCTTGGGGACAGCACTGAAATATAGTACTGCCTATCACCCTCAGACAGATGGACAGACAGAGCGGGTAAATCAAATACTCGAAGATATGTTGCGAGCCTGTGTGCTAGCCAAAGGAGCTAAATGGGAAGATTGCTTGCCATATGTTGAGTTCTCTTATAACAATAGTTTCCGGACCAGTCTAAAGATGTCACCATACGAAGCTCTGTATGGCCGTAAGTGCCGCACTCCTCTAAATTTGTCTCAGACTAGAGACAGCCATATCTTCGGAACGGATCTCATGACAGAAGCTGAGAAACAAGTTAGGGAAATCAGAGACAGACTACAATTGGCCAAATCTCGACAAAAGAGTTATTATGATGCAAAGCATCGGCAGGTCAGTTTTGAACCCGGAGAACACGTATACCTCCGAGTCACTCCTATGAAAGGAATCAATAGATTTCAGACTCGTGGAAAGCTGGCACCCAGATTTATTGGTCCATTCCCGATTATGTCTCGAGTGGGTACGGTTGCATATCAACTAGAACTACCCCCTGAATTGGCAGACGTACACAACGTGTTCCATGTTTCATAGTTGAGACGATGCATATCCCTGCCTGAGAAAAGGACTGCAATGGCTGAGATAGAGTTGGCAAAAGATTTAACTTATGAAGAGAGACCGTTCAAAATTTTGGATCAGATGAAAAGGGTCACTCGCAGTACAGTCAGAAAATTTTACAAGGTTCAGTGGGAGGATCACACTGAGTCAGAAGCAACTTAGGAGCAGGAAGAATTCCTTAGGCATCAATATCCAGAGTGGTTTTCCCAAGCAACCGAATCTTGAGGACGAGATTCATTCTAAGTGGGGGAGGTTTGTGACAGCCTGGTTTTTGACCTCTCTTATTTGCTTGATTTTCATTTGAAAATATTTCTGAAACTTGGAGTTCTTGAATCTTTTCATATGGATTTAAACACTTGGGCATCCTAGGCTTTCACCCAAGTGCTTCACTTCCCTCCTAAATCATCATTTTACTTCTGATCCACCCCAAAATAATCTTTGGAATATTTTTCTTAAATGAAAAATATTCATTTTCTCTCAGAAACCCTAAGCCAGATCTGTTTTCTTCAAAGCAACCCTGATTTTTATGGCTCGGAAAAATCTGAGATAATTCACATATATTATGTGAACCCTAGGGCACCTTCCTGAGCAAAAATATTTCATCACTTTTTGGAATATTTTTGCTACAGAAAATCTTTTATGTTCTGGATAGAAATGGTGGTTTCTACAGCAACTACCATTTTACTTGCTCCATTTGACCTGAACTTTCTTGTGCATCCTTACCTTAGTAACTTATAACTAGCCTCCAAAGCACAGCCTCAATATCCCAGCCATTTGACCACAGTAACTGTTGAAAGTTACTGATCAGAAACTTACCTAGCTTGTAAAAATCTCTCTACTGCACCTGGATCCAAACCAAACCATGGTAAACTTCAAAACCACCACGAACAAGCTGCCAGACATGATTTTTGGACTTAGGCTGGCCTGAGGAGAGAGTTCGCGCGGTGACCATGCGTCTCCATGATGCCAGGCATGCGTGTCGACGTGCTCTGGGTGCCGCCGAACGCTCTGTTCGTGCGTGCTCGCTTCCCTCGCCTGCCCGAGCGTGCCAAACCGCGCCACCATCTTCGTCTCTAAGCCCTTAACCTCCCTCTGGCACTTGCGACGCCAGAGCTCGCCGCAGTGAGCACGGGCAAGGTTCGGCCAGCCCAACAGTGCGGAGCGCACTGTGCTCGTCACCATCCTCTCGATCCCGTGCTCGTCTCCGTCCGCCCACAGTTGCCACGTGAACTCCGTCGCCTTCTCCCCATCTCACTAACGCCGCTCGTCACCGGCGAGAGCTACGACGAAGCCGCAGCCTTCTCTATTTCCTTCTCCCCCTTCCCCCACCTGACAAGTGGGGCCTGCTAGTCAGCCACTCTGTACGCGCGCGAAGCGTTACGAGTGGTGGCGCCCTGAGGTTTTACGCCTTCGACGTCAACCCCCCCCCCCCCTCAATTGTTTATTTAAATTCAAATTCATTTATATTCCAGAGAACTTCAAACAGTTATAACTCTTCAACCATAAGTCCAAATGAATTGATTCTTTTTGCATTGTGTTCTTTGAAAAGAAATCTAGTAGCTCACCAAAGATGAGATTTTTCTGAGCTGTTTAGAATTTCTGGTGAATTTCAGAAGTGTTCTTGATATTTTCTTTTTGTGTTTAAATTTATTTTCAGAAGGTGAGGCTTGTCTTGAGGATCACCAGAAGGCTTGTGAACCTCATCTGCACTAAGGCAAGCCACAACAACATTTTCATGGTGTCATTTCAATATTTGTGATTTTCTTACTTGAATGAAAAGATTAATCCATGCATTTAAATAATTATCATGTTATTTGTATTCTGTTGAATATTTGTTAACTATTAGGCTTGATTTACAGAATGATTGAAACTAGTTTAGTGGGTACAGCAAGTTAAGATTTATTTGTGGTGATGTTAGAAATGATTTTGTTATGCTTGTTAGAAATTATTTAAAACTTTGTTCTTGCATACATAAATTGATAAAAATTTGCTAGAAAATATTCTGTTAAATACTTGTTTAATCATTTTACTTGTCTTACAGAATGTTTGAACCCAACTTAGTTGACAAAGAAATTAAGAGTTGTTGATAGTGAAACCTTTTAGTCAAGCATATGAAGAATTTATCGGAGTTACTTTCTTGCGTGAGAAATTAATAAAACTTGCTGCAAAATATTTTGGTTAAGTTTTGAGTCATTTTGAGTAGTAAAGTGAAATGAGTTGTTGATGAGTATGCTTGGTGTGTATATGGATGACATCGGTCATTTTTTCCATTATGTGAGGCATGTGTAGTTTTGCATTTCATGGCATGCTATGACACCGGTCATTTTCATTTTAAAGTTGAACCTGAATATAAGTCAACTTGAATATACCGTTGACTGGGTCATGGTGCCGCTGAATTGAGTTTCTTTCCTAGTGCAACCACATTTGCCTTATTGGGTAGGCCTTGATTCGGTCCATTAACATGGCCTCTGGTCGGTGCCTCCCACTAGGGAAGGTTATGCCGTGCTTGCCCTGGCCCGGTAAGCAGGCATAATCTTGTGTGCTTGTTGATGAGATTATGGTACTGAGTCCCCGAGTGGGATTGTTTTGACCACGACAGTGGTCGGGGTGTCTTTGGTAGACACGGGGCTACCCAGGACTAGCCTGTTGGGGATTTGGTCAGAGTGGCCGGGAGAGTGCTATGGCAATGGAAGAGTTTGTCGGAATGCCGTTGGTCCACCCTAATGGGAGTGCGAGGCCATGGGTTCCGTGGTGTGGGTACAGTGTGCTACCTCTGTATAGTGTATAATCTATCGATAGCCGAGTCCACGGTCACGGACACCTCGTAGTAGGTCCCACCATGAGTCAACGTTTAATAAAAATTGCACACTAAGCTATGAACTTTGCATTGTTGATGGATGGCAGCAAGGCCATCGAGGCATTCGGGACCAGACATTGGTCGTGGTTGTGATCGCCGCAAGGATCACGAGTTGTTCTTGGAAAGACCATGTTGGTGGTTTGTTTGTGATCCAGGGATGATCACGGATGGTAAGCTGTCCCGAGGGACGTTCGAGCATGATCACAGCATGTTGACATATATTGTTGCATTATTAAAAATTGGTTAAATATCATGATATTGTTTGCCATTATGATTATGCCTGTTGTGAGCTTGCAAGTACATTCAATGTACTGACCTGGCGTGTCATGCCAGATTTCAGGAAAGTATCGTTGGAAAGGAGCGATGTTCGAGTCTAGATCGTGTCCACATTGGTGTCCCTGTGATATGGAGATTCCGCCATGACTTTATTCCGCTGCAACGTAGTTGTTCGGATTGAGGCCCCCTTATGTTCACTAAATAATGTACATATTGTTCAGCCGCACCGATTGTGCCACTTGGCCTCGACAGCTGTTGTAATGTAAACCCTGTTCCGCTAGCATCAATAAAGTGGTTGTTTTTCTGTACCAAGATGTTGTGTGTTTCCAGAAGACATGGTTTCTGGGCTGGCAATGCATGGTAAACCGGTCGCTCTGAGCCGGGGTGCCACACCATCGACCTTAGATGCATAGTTCGGGACCCCCTACCCGAGATCCGCCGGTTTTGACACCGGCAGGAGCATCTTCATCCTGCTTGCCCCCAGTTCGATAGCAGTGCACTGCATGCCGCTGCGGACGTGCAGGTGAGGTCCCTACCAATTTTGCCCATAGAAAATGCGAAGGCCTTTTGTAGGGAGGTGCAAAGGGAGCTGTTCCCAATCCTTGTGAAGCTGCGGGTTATAGAGAAGCCATGTCAGCAGAGGAAGCGTTACCAACCACTCGGTTCACCATGAAGAAGTGTGCGCATCGCCAAGACCAGGAGACCATCGACAACGTCAAAGCAACAACAAATCATTATACGTAAGCTCTGTTTGGCTAATGAAGGGGAGGTCATCGGAGATGAAGCCCTGAAGATGTACGTTGATCTTTTCACTAGGCCACTTTCTGATGCGCACATTACGGCCATCCTAGCCTTGTTTGGCTGGGAGCCAACGTCACTGCCAACGGTGGAGCTGCCTGCTGACATGGTCTACGTCGTGGTGGTTTTGGTGGGCTTTAGAAATGTCTACACACCATATGAAGTGCTTGTGTGGAATGTGCGTGGGCTGAATGACCCGGCGCATGGGAGTGCTATTTTCTAGGTGGTTTTGGCAGTGAGCCAGAGTATTGTTTGTCTTCAGGAGACCAAAATGGAGGTTGTAACTGCGGCTATAGTCACGCACTGTTTGGGAAGTAAATTTGAGAATTACTACTATCTTCTTGCCATGGGCACGCGTGGAGGGGTACTTCTAGCATGGGACCCCTTAGTGGTTCAATTGTTGAACCCTCATTACACGGACAATGCGGTTACCGCAATTGTCAAACCCGTGGGATCATCATCATACTGGTGGATAACTGGTCTCTATGAACCTAGTTTTGATGCGCGCAAGGTGGAATGCATGCAGGAGTTGGTTGACATACGGGAGTTCATTGATAGCCCTTGGGTAGTGGTAGGTGACTTCAACCTGCTAACCA
This sequence comes from Aegilops umbellulata, assembly GCA_032464435.1. Lineage (NCBI taxonomy): Eukaryota > Viridiplantae > Streptophyta > Magnoliopsida > Poales > Poaceae > Aegilops > Aegilops umbellulata. The sequence continues at coordinate 357,639,935 of CP136054.1, read as the reverse complement.
ACCGGGAGGATAAAAACAACGGTTCCTTAAATCGGCGTTATGATGGCGCGCTTTCGTGCTAAGCTCAACCCACTTGAACTCAAGGAGATATACCTAAACGGTAGGTGATATACATGGTCTAACGAGCACGGCAATGCCACCCTCGAAAAGATTGACCACGTCTTTTCCACCACAGACTGGGAGGACCTATATCCATCAAGTTTCCTATCAGCCCTGGGAATGGTTGTGTCCGACCACTACCCATTGATGCTGGATCTCAATGCCGATTATCGGGACGGGAGGCATTTTCGTTTCGAGGCTTTTTGGGGCAAGCCGGATGGTTTCCAGGAAGTAGTGGTGGCCGCCTGGGCTTTTGTGCACTCGACCGGAAACCCGTACATGGTCTTGGACAATAAGCTGAGGGCACGGCAATTTTTTTGCAAAGTTGGAGCAAAAAATGGATGGGGAATGTGAAGATCCAAATCACCTTGGCCCTAGATGCCACAGCCTGATTTTTGGCCCTTTCTTTTTCTTCTGTTTATCTGAGATTTTTGCTTGAGTTTTCTTTTTTCGTGGCTATGTGGTCTGGAAACTGAAGAAGATGACCTCTTCTTTCTTTCCAGAGTGGCTTGTCATCCTCTTATCCATCCCTAGACCTAGCCATTTCCATCTTGGACCAACCCCAATATTCTTTTCCATGGGAATATTCTTTTTTTCTATTAAAGGAATAATCCTTTTGCCCTAGGTTGTGAAGCAACTTATATTTCCATCACTCCCAAAATTCCCAAATAATTCTCATACTATTTTGGGTCATATATTCCTCTAATATGGCAAAATATTTCATTGGCCATGTTTCCCATCATGCTCAATTAATTCCTTTCCTATTCTGTCCTGAATGGCAGTTTGTGAAGCAAGTGCCTTTTACCTTTTCCCAATTGACCCCAAACTTTTTGGACATCTTTTGCTGTCCAGATAATTGCCTCATGCCAAAATTAAACTCCATTTGCCTAGTAAATATTTCTGAGCAATTTTTCAAAGTTCCTGTCTGAGGGAATTCATTGTGAAGGAAGTAGTAGCTAGGCATATCCAAATGAGTTGAAATTTTGCAAGGTCTTTCATATTATCAAATCATGACTCTCCACCAAATTTTAGCTCATGTAACTCATCTATGTGATCCCAGCTCCAAATCTTGGTTTCTAGTCAGATTTTCAGTTTGTGAAGCAACTATATTTTATATTGCTTCATTTAAGCTGAAAATTTTCCACGACATTCTCCTATCCATATAAACTTCCTCAAATTTTTTTGGCTCAGTCCATTACACCATTTTCCCTGTGCAATTTTTCCAAGTTTCTTTCCAGAGCAAAGCTATATGAAGCAACTGCTACTTTGGCATGTCCAAATGGCAGGAAACTTTTTGAGCATCTCATATCTTCAAATAATTGGGCCATGCCCAATTTTAGCTCAACCTGCCTCTCCATATGAGTGCATCATCCAAATCTCTAATTCTGGCCATTATGGTGGTTTCTAGAGCAACCCTCATCTAAACTCTTCCTCTTAGTCTGATTTTTGGTGATCAACATCACCTTAGTGTGTGATAATCACCAGACAAATTATTTACTTCGTTACCAAGCTGGTGTCCCCACTGCACAACACAAACACTTGGCTGCTGATTTGCTTTGGGGCCATCTGCAAATCTCTTATTTGCCTCTGGACCAAATTATTTCTTCTTATAGACTAAGGGCACTAAGGTCTATCTACTAGACATGGTTTGTCCGGCCAGAACGAGCTATTCGCGCCAGTGCGTGTGGTGATCATGCTTGCGTCATGGCAAACTCGCGCTCTGGCTCGTTCCGGCCACTATTTCCGTCGTCTCCCTCATCGTCTCGACCTCCATTCATGTCCTGGAGCTCCCCCGTGATACCCTGCGTTGCCATGCGTTGATGCCTCATCGTGGTTCGCCATATATGCGACGCTAGCGCCATGCCCGTGCCGCGTCCAGCCTCTATCCTCCATTAGAGTTTGGTGTGAGCTCGCCCGTGAGGCTCTAGAGCCCTCCTCCGCGCCTATTTAGGGACCATCGAACCCCTCCGCAGCTCATTCATCCCCCCCGGCTCATTTGCCCTCTGGAGTCGCCTAATCTCGTCGGAGTTCGCCTCTGTCCTCCATGGCCGCCTCGGCCTCGGCTTGGTTCCGACCACCTCGAGCCTCCTCTCCTCCTCCTACCACGTCCACCGAGTCCCCCTCGTTCCACTCATCCGCCCCACCCACTTGCCCCCTCGCTGGAGTGTCTGCTTCGCAGGAGAGCACCACCGCCCGCTCGTCCCGGTCCTCCTCTTGGCGCCACCTCTCCCCTCCTCCCCACGCCTCCCCAGCGATCATGCTCCCTCTGGATGGAACCCCCTCGCCGCCCTGGTCCCGCCGGTGGTCGCCGCTCGACCTGAGACGGCCGGAGCCGGCCGGCCCCTTGCCACCTCCTTCCCCTGCTCCCTCTCTGTTTCACATGAGAATAGGAGCAGGAGGAGGAGGAAGACGACATGTGCCCGACCCCCTCCCCCTACCCCCTGGGCCCCACGCGCCAGTGGCCCAGGCACCTCATCCCACGTGGCAAGTGGAAACAGTTTCTGGGTGCGTTTCCGTTTGATGAAAACGTATCTCTTGCCTTCTTTCGCAAGAATGCATTCTCCTTCTAGAAAATATATTTCCCTCTACTGCGGCTCTAGATACGCTTTCCCTTACAGAAAACATGTTTGGCTCGAAGGCGCTTTCAGCTTTTCCTCCCAGGGATCCGTTAGTGATGAAAATATTCACAGATTAGTCCCTGATCTTCTACACCTCATAACTCCGCAACCGTAACTCCGTTTGAGGTGATTCCAAAGCCTACTTCTTCGTCTCGCCGAGATATTTCTGTTGGTAAAATTTTCACTAGGTGGTCCCATTGTGAAAATGACCATTTTGCCCCTGCCTCCACTCAGCCCCCTCCGAGAGAGAACCGTCCGGCGTTCCGTTCCACGGCTTCACCACACTTCTTCCCGGAGTCTCCGTCACACCTAGGCAAGCCACAACACCCATTTGGATGATGGTCAGGCAGTAGCCATGGTTTTCAACTTGAATATTTAATAAATGCCTGCTTGTTTTGATACAGTTATCAATGTTTCGGTAATGCTTATGGATTTGTGTTCACTGTCACATTATGCTTTCTTGCACTTTGTTATCATGAACTACTTGCTAGTATTACTTTCATATTGCCATGCTTGATAGTAGTACATTTTGGGTTGGTCATGTTCTTCGGTGCATGACTAACGTCAGTTACCGAGTACCGTTGCTATGCATGTTTCCTTTGCACCTAGTTGTTTACATGCTTACTTGGTAGTATTATTGCTATGTTCTTGCTTGGTATTTATCATTGATGCTAGTGATCATGTTATGCTATGAGCAGTGTTGTGCTTTTGATATTCATGCTTGTCGGTATGCCCTGCTCATTCGGATATATGATTTAATGTTGTTGATATGCTCGATGATTATGTTGCACCTCCATGCTTATGCTTATATCATGCTCATGCATTGTAATTGCAACATGTTATTTTATCATGGCTTAGCATATTGCATTCAAGTTTAACCGGATTAAAATGAACTTGAACAACTGTTGGCTGAGTCATGGTGCCACCATATCGACTTGACCAGTGCAACCACGCTTGCCTTTATGGGAAGGTCCCAATTGGGTCTATTGTCATGCCTCTCGCCTGTGCGCACGCTACCCTGATCAGGTAGGCGGACATAAGCCTTGTGTGCCCGTTGTTGTTGTTATGGTACCTTGTCCCTGTTTGGGAGCATTTATGTTTTGCCACGACGGTGGCCGTTGATGCCTTTGGTAGGCACGGGGCCACCCATGACTTAGCCCAAAGGGGAGTTGGTCGGAGTGGCCGGGAGAGTGTCATGGCAGAAGGACGGTTTTGTCATAACACCATTGGTCCACCCGAATGGGAGTGCGAGGCCATGTGTTCCGTCGTGTGGGTACAGTGTGCTAACCTCTACAGAGTGTGTATTAAATCTATCAATAGTTGCGCCCGCGGATAAGGGCCCAGTTCGTAGTTGGTCACACTGTGGGTCAACAGTAATAATAATAACTTGCTTAATAACAACCCTGGTTCGATGATGAGAAAGAGATTGGTTGTGATCGTGAGATGATCACCGTGGTATCGAGGATACCGAGTTGATGGATATTTGTGGTTGTGATCGTGAGATGATCACCGTGGTATCGAGGATACCGAGTTGATGGATATTTGTGGTGTTATGCGAGAGTCAAGGGTGAAGATCAAGCTCCTTGTGGTCATGTAATGATTAGTAAATTAGTGTTAATACCAAGCTTGATTGGATCCTGAGATGATCGTGTGATGTCTGTGCTGGTTACGAGGTAACCCGAACAGAGTAAGTTGGTGCATGATAACGTCATCATGTTGCACGATAGTGTCATCATGTTTATATGTTCATGCCATGCTCGTATTGTTCTAGCTGTATCATGTTGTTCATGCCATGCTCGTATTGTTCTAGTTGTATCATGTTGTTCATGCCATGTTGTTATGATAGTATCATGTTAATCCTTGTTAATCTGTAACTGCCATGTTGTTGTCTGTCTTGATTGCTTTGGTTGTTGTGAGCTTGCAAGTACATTCAATGTACTGACCTAGCTTGTCATGCCAGTTTGCAGGTCATGCCGGATTTGATTGCTTGTTTGTCGTGGATTCCTTGTTTGCGAGCAAGGATAAGCGTTCCAGACAGAGTCCCTGTGGAGTGGAGTTCATCACCGTCGTCGATGTTCCGTTGCTAGAGTTATTCCACTGCATCGTGTTGTTCTACTGCTTGCATGGAGCAATCGTGGCAGGCGTAGTGTCGCCGTCCCGATGTAATCCCCATGTATCCATATAGCTTGTAATAAAGAGTTGATTTGTTCTAAGCTAAGCTGTCGGTGTGGAACGGCACCTATGGGATCAAAAGAATCCCTACTACGGTTGTCGGGGCGCAGGGTTGCGAGAAGAGCAGGATTAGTAATCAGCACAAGGATCGTTTACCTAGGTTCGGGCCGCGAGGATGCGTAAAACCCTAGTCCTGCTTCGGTGGATGTATTGAGTGTTCTTGAGCTCTCGAACTAGCTACGGTGGCAGTGCCGTTCCAAAGAGTTGAATCCTTTTCCAGTATGTCATGGGCCTCCTTTTATACTCGAAAGGGGCTGCCACAGTGGCACACAGGAGGTGGAAAGGCATACAGTGCCGCGAGCTTATCGCTCGTATTACACGACAAGATGCATTTAATGCATCGCTTAGGTGTCCCCTTGCTTTATTGGGGACGGGAACGAGGCCCGTCCCGTCCGTCGCCGCTCCTCCTCGCCTTGACCCGCGCCCTGGCCAGCACTGCATGCGGCGCCATGTAGGCAGGCAAACAGCTGAGGTGTCGCGGCGGTAGGGTCTTCATGAAGATCTGCATGTCGCCACGCATGTGCTTGCTGATTTGGTCTGGGAGCTGCATGATGCCACGCAGGTGCCAGCCCAGCTAGTTGAGCTGGTAGCTGCATGCGAGCGATGGTGGAGACTTGGTTGGTGCGGGCCTGGAGGTGGCCCTACTGGCGTCCTCGGTGAGGGCCTTGCCGGGTGGCCCGGGAAGGGTCTTGCCATGGCGCACTGTCGTCCCCAGCAAGGATCTTGCCGGGGGTCTTGTGGCTCTCCTCGGCAAGGATCTTGCCGAGGACCGTTGTCTTTCTGTCCTCATCTGATCTTGAATATTCCTTGGTCTTGACAAAGATCTTCATGCCACCACAGAGGTGCCTCCCGAGCCCTAGTTCCAACGTGGTTGATGGTGTTGGAGACCGTGGGCTCAAGGGTGGCGCGCTCCGCTGGTGTGGGCGAGCCGCCCCGGCAAGGATCTTGTCGGGGCTGCTGAGGCTGCCCCCGGCAAGGATTTTGCCGGGGGAACCTGCTTCGCCTCTCTGCTTCTTTGTGGTCTTGCCCTTGGCGTTGCTCTGGATGTCTTGGGCTTCGGTTTTACCTCGGTTCACCTCCACTGTTCTGCTTGGTGCGGCCGTGGGCGCGGCTCCGACTGTCCGTGCACACGTAAAGGGGTACAAAGGTGCACCCCTTCTTTTGTACATCGACATGAGCCCCGGGGCCTGGGCCACACATAAGCGCGACACGTTGTTGGGCCAGGCCCAAAACGGTGTGCGGGCAGGCGGGGCGGTTTTTACCGCGGTAAAACTTTACGCGCGTTGCGCTTCCCCACAATCGGTGTTGAATGCGCGGTGTGGGGGTGCGCGTGACGTGGGCAGCATGCGTGGGGCGGTTCCTGCACGCATGCGTCACATCAGAGTAAAGAGGCGGCTCGCGCCTTCTCCGAAAAAAGAGGGAGGCGTGGAGGCTCGGCTCATTTACTGGATGGACTCGGGTCGCAGTCTTTAAGGCGCCCACGACCCCTGATCACGGGGCGGGGAATGGTCGCCTCACCCGTCCCTTCAACTCTGCACGCTCGCCACGCGTCCTTCATGCAGGTGGTGAGCTGTGCAAGCGGGAAACCGGGCCGTCGCTGGTTGGGGCAGCGGGTTGGTCCCGATTCCCTGCGCCCCCGATGGCTGGATTGGCTGAGCGAGGCGGCCGAGCTCCGACCCCGCCCCTTTATAAAGAGGGGGAGAGAGAGAGAGAGCGTCACCCCACATTCTTCAGTATCCATCCCCTTTCATCTTTGCTTCTTTCTTCTACCTGCCATGGCGAGAGGAGGTTTTGGGCCTTCGTCGGTGGCAGCGAGGGTCGCTGCTCGTCAGAACATCCCTCCCTCCCTCGAACCCATGGCGGCGGAGCTAGCCATAAGAGGAAGGGGGAGGGGGCGTGGCCGAGGCCGCCACAGCGGTCGAGGGAGAGGGCACGAGGTGGCGCGGCGGTCGTGCCCCTGCCAGCGGTGCCTCCCGTGATGGAGGGCCACGTCGGGGACCGACCCCGCGAGTTCTTCATCAGGCTTCACCGGCCACCGCGTCATCGCCTCCGTCTTCCCACCCCCTTCGCAACGGAGATGGAGCTCGATCCGCCTCAGACCATCAGGTTGCACATGAGGGGATGTGGGAATGGGGGCACGCGGGTCGACGTCGACTTCCCGGCTCCTCGGGTCATGTACCTTCTCCGTGGATGGAAGATGTTCACTCGCATCCACAGCCTGACGGTGGGGCTCGTCCTCTTCTTCAAATTAATGGAGGACGGCCTGCTCCCCGTCAAGGTCTTTGGAGGTCTTGGGACTCGCTTGAAGTGCTGCATGGAGAGCTCTTCCGACAATGAAGACTCTTCCTTGAGTGAGAGTGACGAGGAGGACAGTGACAATGGCGACGAGGGAGTCGAGCGGCAGGATGCCGACTCTGGCTTTGACTGATTGCGTCGCTCCTCCCTTGGTCACGTGCCCTGCCGAGGGCCATCCTCACCAAGCTCTCCTTCGGGGTGCTCCCCGTCGTCTCCTTGGGCGGCTGGCATAGGAGGGTCGTACAAGGCGAAGAAGGCGGGTGGCAGCCGCTAACTCGGAGTACGCGGGCACCGACGCCTTCATCGCGTATTGGCGAGCCGCTACCTCATCTTCCAGCTTTCTGCTCTCCGCACCTTGCCTAGGCGCTCTTTTTGCCCTTACGTTGTCCTATTCCATCTTCCGAGGAGAAGGACAAGAAAGCGATTACGGGCATCTCATCTCTTTTTTAGTCTGTAAGCCTTTGGGCCTTGTTAAATTTAGAACTTGTAATCCCCTTGCTCATGTTTTTCATTCCATACGAACTGTACCTGTGTGGGATGTTTTTAATGAAAAAGGGATGTTTGCCGGGTTTTTCCTTCGTCGGTAGACCTGATACGTCTCCAACGTATCTATAATTTTTTATTGCTCCATGCTATATTATCTACTGTTTCGGGCAATATTGGGCTTTATTATCCACTTTTATATTATTTTTGGGACTAACCTATTAACCGGAGGCCCAGCCCAGATTTGCTGTTTTTTGCCTATTTCAGTGTTTCGAAGAAAAGGAATATCAAACGGAGTCGAAACGGAACGAAATCAACTGGAGAAGTTATTTTTGGAAGGAAAGCTACCGGATGGACTTGGACCCCACATCAGGAGCTAAGGGAGGTGCTCACGAGGGTGGGGGCGCGCCCCCCTGCCTCGTGGGGCCCCCGAAGCTCCACCGACGTACTTCCTGCACCCATATATACCTACGTAACCTAAAACAACCAGAACGGAGAATATATCGGGAGTTCCACCGCTGCAAGCCTTTGTAGCCACCAAAAAGTCAATCGGGACCCTGTTCCGGCACCCTGCCGGAGGGGGCAACCCTCACCGGTGGCCTTCTTCATCATCTTGGCACTCTCCATGACGAGGAGGGAGTAGTTCACCCTCGGGGCTGAGGGTATGTACCAGTAGCTATGTGTTTGATCTCTCTCTCTCTCTCTCGTGTTCTTGATTTGGCACGATCTTGATGTATCGCGAGCTTTGCTATTATAGTTGGATCTTATGTTTCTTCTCCCCCTCTACTCTCTTGTAATGTATTGAGTTTTCCCTTTGAAGTAATCTTATCGGATTGAGTCTTTAATGACTTGAGAACACTTGATGTATGTCTTGCCGTGCATATCTGTGGTGACAATGGGATATCACGTGATTCACTTGATGTATGTTTTGGTGATCAACTTGCGGGTTCCGCCCATGAACCTATGCATAGGGGTTGGCACATGTTTTCGTCTTGATTCTCTAGTAGAAACTTTGGGGCACTCTTTGAGGTTCTATGTGTTGGTTGAATAGATGAATCTGAGATTGTGTGATGCATATCGTATAATCATACCCACGGATACTTGAGGTGACATTGGAGTATCTAGGTGACATTAGGGTTTTGGTTGATTTGTGTCTTAAGGTGTTATTCTAGTACGAACTCTAGGGCTGTTTGTGACACTTATAGGGATAGCCCAACGGATTGATTGGAAAGAATAACTTTGAGGTGGTTTCGTACCCTACCATAATCTCTTCGTTTGCTCCCGCTATTAGTGACTTTGGAGTGACTCTTTGTTGCATGTTGAGGGATAGTTATATGATCCATTTATGTTGTTATTGTTGAGAGAACTTGCACTAGTGAAAGTATGAACCCTAGGCCTTGTTTCCTATCATTGCAATACCGTTTACGCTCACTTTTATCGCTTGCTACCTTGCTATTTTATATTTTCAGTTTACAAAAACCTATATCTACCATCCATATTGCACTTGCATCACCATCTCTTCGCCGAACTAGTGCACCTATACAATTTACCATTGTATTGGGTGTGTTGGGGACACAAGAGACTCTTTGTTATTTGGTTGCAGGGTTGTTTGAGAGAGACCATCTTCATCCTACGCCTCCCACGGATTGATAAACCTTAGGTCATCCACTTGAGGGAAATTTGCTACTGTCCTACAAACCTCTGCACTTGGAGGCCCAACAATGTCTACAAGAAGAAGGTTGTGTAGTAGACATCAAGCTCTTTTCTGGCGTTGTTGCCGGGGAGGCTAGGTAAGCGGCACTCACACCCCGTCAACTAAGCTCTTTTCTGGCGCCGTTGCCGGGGAGGTGAGTGCTTGAAGGTATATCTTTAGATCTTGCCATCGAATCTTTTAGTTTCTTGTTTTATCACTAGTTTAGTCTATAAAAGAAAACTACAAAAAATGGAATTGAGAGTGCCTCATATGCTTCATCTTTTTAATGTCTTCCGTGAAAATAAGGATTCCGATAATTGTGCTCAGTTGCTAGAGAAGAATGCATTAGAATGTTTGGCACTAAATCTTTGAATGATGAGCATGGTTGCAATGTTATTAGTATGAATTCCTTGAATATCCATGATGCTAATGACATGCAAAGCCAAAAGCTTGGGGAAGCTATGTTTGATGAAGATGATATTTTTTGTTCCCCAAGCTTTGATGAGCAAATTTACTATGATGAAAATGCCTCCTATAAACATGTCAATTTTTGTGGAGTGCATTGGGTTTGTAAGTACACACCAAATAGGGAAGATAGATATTGCAAGAGGCATAAGTACTTAGAAACCAAATTGTTGCAAGAAGAGCTAGATGAATGTGCTGAAAATTTATTTTTTCGTAGCCATACTTGTGAACTTTGCAATGAACGTGATCATTTTAGTACCCAATGCAAATTGTTTCATGATCGTATCGTGTCCAAAAATTGTGATGACTTGATTTTGTTGGATTTCGGGCTCCGCAAATCCCTTAAGATTCGAACACAGGGGCGTGACGAAGATCTCTCCCACTACACGTCTACCTAGCGCCTCGCTCTTCTCCTGGTGGTGGGAATGGAATGCAAGCAAGCAAGTAGAACACACAAGATTTTACCCAGGTTCAGGCCACCTTGCGGTGTAAAACCCTACTTCCTGCTTTGGTGGATTGGCCTTGCGAGGGCTGGAGTATGAACAAGTACAGTGGTTTCTTGAGCTCAGGAGGCGAGCTCAAGAGAGGTGAGGAGGCTGATGTTCTTGCTCCTTTCCTTTGCTAAGCCCTAATGGGTTGGCATAGCCCCCGTGCCTAGCCCCCCTCGTGATACCCTTCCAAGGAGAAGCTGTGAGTGTCGTGAGCTGAAAAGCTCCCTGAGGTTGGTGCGACCGCTGGGGGCCGCCCTCAGTTGTTTATAACTAGCGCGGAGCATAGAGCTACCACACTTGCGCGGACTGTGGGCATAACCGCTCCTCAGTCATATCGGCCAGCGCGGAGCTTGGTGCTTCCACTGGTTCGTGGGCACAACCGCTCCTTGGTCTTGCCAGCGCGGAGCTAAGCACTTCCACTGGATCGTGGGAGGGGAGCCTCCCACCGGGAGAGTCTCCCGGGCGTGTACAGCCCGTCCGGACACGTGGCTTGCACGGCGGGACAGCCAGGGTGTATATGGGCCCTCCTCAGGACGAGCTGGACGACTCTGAGGAAGTTCTCGTGAGCTTACGCATCACTCACGAGACCCTACCCTGAGGCGGGTTGCGCCTGAGGTGGGTTGCGCCTCAGTCTTCTTCTGCAAAATGTGAAAAGAGATGGGTTGCCTAGACCTGCGCCGAATGCATCTCTAGAGGGCATTGCATGAGAAGGCCGTAGCACCAACGACCCCGGGAGGTGACGTTAGCGGGACCGGCCCGTAAGACAGAGCTCAGCCGCTGGATTTCTTGACGCTGCAGGGACGGAGCCGAGCACAGACGCCGTGCCCAGTATTCTCATGCTATAGTCCAAAAGATAAACAACCGGCGCGCGGTTCCCGCGGGAGCGAGGCACCTGCCACGGGCCCCTACTTTCCCACCAACGATTAGCCCATGCGAGAACAAGGCACCAAGGACCAAGGGAGCTGACGTCACGCGAATGGCTCGCGAGATAGAGCTCAGCCCTTGGGTTTAGCGACGCTGCAGGGACGGACCCGAGCACAGACGCCGTGCCAGTCCTTAATCATGGGGCGGTCGCGGATGGGCTCACAAGGGCTCATGACCTTAGTGGCGATGAGGGTGCCAACCATATAGATAGTGCGAAAGGAAGCAACCAGTTCTAATTCATGTGCAAAAAGAGACGGCTGTGGGGGTAAGCCCCCAGCAGCTCGAGGATGATGTAGCCCGAGGGGCGCCCTCGACGGGATACCTGAGACATCACCTGGTACTTGCCGCTGAAGAGGAGTTGGGGTAGCTGGAGACGCGAGCCATGCGGGTTGCTCCTGAGGAGATTCGAGCTCCCAAGGCCTAGGGGCTCCTGGTCCTGCTCCGTCAGGACCGCCTGCCGCTGAGCCTCCTGAGCCCCCACGGCCTATTGTACGAAGTGCTGGTATGTGGCGATTGCGTTGCGGAGGCCAAAAGGGAAGGCCCTCCTCCAGATGACCGCCATCGGCTGGAAGAGGCCCTGGGTGGCAGCCCTGTTGAGGCTCAGGATGTCGATGCAGACGCGAAACTCGTTGCTTGGGTCTTGAGTAGGTGGGTAAGGTTCCTTGGTAGCTTGGTCGATGGGGTCCTGAGCCCCCAGCGTTATGAGACTCACGCTGGGCTCATGACGACGCATGGCGGGGCGCACCCGCGAGTGGTGCCCGGGCACCTCCCTCACGACCAGGTCCGGGGTCCCCCTGAGGGGAGCCCCCGAGCCCGTCCTGAGAGGGGTGCCGGGTGCGCCTCCCTACGCGAGGGCGGAGGGCGCCTCGTCAGCAGACGCGGAGCTTGAGGTAGTGTCGTCGGGAGCCCCCGAGGCCTGAGAGTCGGGCAACTGCTTCTTCTTCTTGGGGGCGGTCATCAGGGCGAAGGCGGCTTCGTCTCCGTCGGAGCTCTCGATCGCCGCAGTCTGGTAGGTGCGCTCCATAGAACGTACCGCTTCCTTCTCATCGCAGGCGATCGTGATGACTCCGCCACTTCCTAGCATCTTGAGGACATTGTAGCCGTGATGAGTCGCCACCATAAACTTGGAGAGGGCCGGGTACCATAGGATGGCGTTGTACGGGAGGTTGATGTTGGCGACATCGAAGTCGATGAGCTCGGTGTGGTAGTTGTCGCGGTCGCCGAAGGTGACGGGGAGGCGGACCTGCCCCATCGGGAGGGTGGAGCCATCCGTGACCCCGTAAAATGGTTTGGTCTGGTGCAGCTGATTGTAGGGTACTTGAAGAGTCTCGAAGATCTGGACGGAGAGGACGTTGAGCCCTGCCCCACCGTCGATGAGGGTCTTGGTCACGCGGACGTTACTAATGGTTGGGGTGCAGAGCATCGGGAGAGTGCCTGGCGCGGCAGTGCACCTGAGTTGATCCTTGGTGTCGAAGGCGATGATCTGCTTGGCCCACCTGAGGTTGCGCGCGGCGTCAGGCCTGGGGAGCGTCGCGTTCACCTCACGAGCAAACTGCTTGAAGATGCGGTGAGAAGCCGGAGCGTGGGCTCCTCCCAGGATGCACGCGGACTAGCGTCGCTCCTGGAAGCCCCCCGTTTCGTCTCCCTGGCGGTCGTCGTCGTTCCTTCTTGGCGGTGGTGGCAGCGGAGGCAGGCCCGCGTTGCCCTGAGGGCGACCCTCACGAGGCTGGTCACGCCAGGGGGCGTCACGAGGCTGCTCCTGCCAGCGGTCTTCACGAGGCTGATCGCGCCATCCTTGACGCGAGTTCCTTCCGTCCCAGCGTCCTCCGCCACGTCCTCCTCCGCGGCCGTAGCCACGGTTGTCGCGCTCAGGGCGCTGCCCGACGCGCCCGCTGCGCATCACCCTGAGCTCTTGGCAGTCATTGGTGTTATGGCTATGGACATCATGGAAGACGCAGTACGGACGGTTGCCTCTTGGAGGGTCGTAGTCGCAGCCGCGCTTCACTTCTGGCTCCACAGCCAGCACGGCAGGTCCCTTGCGCTTTGCTTCCTTGGCCTTGGTCTTCTTGTCGTCGGCGTCCGCCTCAGGCAGTTCCAGGAGGGAGAGGCGGCCTTCCTCTGCCCTAGCGCACTTTGCCGCAAGGTTGAACATCTCGAGGGCCGTGCATAGGTCCTCGTGGATGGCGAGCTCCTCCTTCATCCTGACGTCACGGACACTATCGGAGAACGCCGAGATGATGGCCTCATCGGAGACCCTGGGGATCTTGAGGCGCACGATGTTGAAGCGTTGGATGTACTTCTGCAGGGTCTCCCTAGGCTGCTGCTTCACGCGGCGCAGGTCTGCGGCCGCTGGAGCTCGGTCGCGGGTACCTTGGAAGTTGGCGATGAAACGCTCGCGAAGCTCCCCCCAAGAAGAGATGGATCCTGGAGGAAGGTTCAGGAACCAGGAGCGCGCATCGTCCTTGAGCGCCATGGGGAACCAGTTCGCCATGACCTGCTCGGTGCCGTTCGCCGCCTCGATGCTGAGCTCGTAGAGCTGGAGGAACTCCGCCGGGTCGGCGGTGCCATCGTAACACGAAGGCAGATCCGGCTTGAACTTGCCGGGCCAGACGAGGCGCCATAGCTCAGGAGCTAGGGCGTGGAATCCAGCCACGCTCACGATTCTGTGGGGTGTGGGCGCCACCACCTCCTGTGGGGCGCGGTTCTGGTGCTGTGGAGCAGGGAGCACGCGCGCTTCTGCCTGGGGGTGCGGGACCACCTGTAGCTCTCCTCGTCGTGCGCAGGGGCCCTGTGGGGCTGTTCGTGCCGTGGAGCCTCGCGCCTAAGCCCCTGGCCGCCGCCGCGAGGTGGAGGTGGGGGCGGAACGCCGTGGTCTTCGTTCCCCGCCATGGGCGGCGGAGGGCGAGAGGAATAGGTCGGTGCGGGTGCCTCCCCGGCGGCGTTGACGAGCTCGGTGATGCGGTGGAGCCACTCGTCGTAGAGGTCGTCCGCCGGACGGTAGCGTAGGAGCTCCCGCACCATCAATAGCGCAGGCTGCTGGTAGACTGGCCCGCGGCGGACCAGCGAGGACGACGCCACAGCCGTCGAAGGTGACGGGGTCGCCGTGCGGCCTTCGCGCCGCACGGACAGCGGCAGCGACGAGTCCTGCTGCTCGTGGACGGCTGGGTCCGTGGCCGCGTTGCCGACCGGCGAGTTGGGGCGGAGCGGTGTGCCGTTACCCGCGGACGCCGTCTGAGCGACGTTGGCGGCGCGGCGGGCGGCGTGTGCTCGGCGAGTGTCCACCATGACGATGAAATGAGGTCGACGGAGAAGAGCGGAGTGAGGTCGTAGGAGAAGCGAGATTTCGACATGCCCCCTACCTGGCGCGCCAAATGTCAGATTTAGGGCTCCGCAAAACCCTTTAGATTCGAACACAGGGGCGTGACGAAGATCTCTCCCACTACACGTCTACCTAGCGCCTCGCTCTTCTCCTGGTGGTGGGAATGGAATGCAAGCAAGCAAATAGAACACACAAGAGTTTACCCAGGTTCAGGCCACCTTGCGGTGTAAAACCCTACTTCCTGCTTTGGTGGATTGGCCTTGCAAAGGCTGGAGTATGAACAAGTACAGTGGTTTCCTGAGCTCAGGAGGCGAGCTCAAGAGAGGTGAGGAGGCTGATGTTCTTGCTCCTTTCCTTTGCTAAGCCCTAATGGGTTGGCCTATCAATCATGGGTTCCTCTCTCCCATCCAGTCCCTCTCTATGCTAGGAACCCTACCTACTTATATAGACGGCCAGGGTCCTCTTCCCCCGAAATGTTTAGGCAGGAAGGGAATCCCACAACGGCCATTTGAGCGGGAACACAAGGACGCTCCTATCCTGACAAAAGGTGGTCTTCGCCCGCAAAGAGGGCAGGCGGTGACGCGGTGGTGGGCTCGGCGATGACATCCTTCCTACCGTCCTTGCGGTCTTTGGTCTTGTTGCACCAAAGGGGAAACCTTTGTCTCGCCCCTCGGGAACCTGCGCCTGTGCGGTCTCCTTTGCACCGATATGGAAACTATGCCCGCTGGCGCGCGCTGGCATGGTTCGTCATGGCTTGTGTCACTGCCTCCTCCTGAGGGAGCCCTTGCCTTGAGATCTCCGCCCTCCCGAAGCAGCCTAGCTAAGGCCACTCTTGGGGAGAGGTCTTGGTCGCCCCTCCGGAGCAGCCTAGGTGAGGCCGCTCCCCGAGGAGGTCTTGGTCGTTCTCCTCGCAATGGCTGGCCCCCTCGCGAGGGTCTTGAGCAGCTGGTCGATCAGCTGGGCCCTACCGGGCCATACCAGGAACGCGACATGGGCCACAGATAGGCAAGTCTGGGTACCCTGGTTCCCAGTACGCCGACAGATTTACCTTGCACATCATAATGAACTTAGTTTGCTCTTGGGTTATGAAACGTATAACTAAGGATATTCCAAAATTTGCCCTTGATAAAGTTCTTCATTTTGATCTAGAGAAAATTTATATGTATTGTGTGGTGAATTGTATTGAAAATCCTTATATTGCCAATTACATAAACAAGAGAAAACAAATAGAGGATGAAGAGAATATTAATGAAAGGGAAGAGACTTCCCAATATCCTCCTATTATTTCTTATGATGAATCAGGTAACGAGGAGAAGCCTTCTATTCAACTAATCTCATTAATAAGGAGCTCCAAAAAGAGGATTGAACCCACACATTATGTGGTGAAGAAGAAGAAAAGAAAAAGTAAGAGAGGTAAAAAGATATCTCCCCCAAATAAAGTTGCTCCTATTATTGGTGTGCCTCATGAAAATGAAGATGATACACTTGATGATGATCTCGTTATGCCTATTGCTTGTTGTGATGATTATGATTGGGAAGATAATGATGCTTCTTATGATCTTGAAAATCTTTTTGGCACTTGCTTGGAAGAATATAATAATTGCTATACTATTGGTGCTATCCATACTACTAATGATGAGAGTGATTATGCTTATGATATGAAAAGGCCCAAGCTTGGGGAAGCTATGTATGATGAGAATGACATATTTGAGAATATGTTTGCTACAATTAATGTTTGTCCCAAGCTTGGGGATGCTATGTTTAATAATGATGATATTTTTAGCCTCTCAAGTTTTGATATGCAAAGTTGTTATGATGATAGCATGCCTCCTATAGATTGATAAACCTTAGGTCATCCACTTGAGGGAAATTTGCTACTGTCCTACAAACCTCTGCACTTGGAGGCCCAACAACTTCTACAAGAAGAAGGTTGCGTACTAGACATCAAGACCCCGCGACAAGGAGTGAATCCTTGTTACTATTTAAGATAAATGTTTTTCGTCCGGCAACAGGCCTTTCCATCCCCCTCACTTAGCTCGACCATTCTCGTGCCGTTGGCGGAGGCAGATATGAAGTCGGCTTAGGCTCCTCATTCTATCTCCTTACCGCCGCGGCTACAATCAAATCCGGACCCAGGAGATAATCCTTAGGTATAGGAAAAAGGGGAGCACGGTAGCATGGAGATAAAAACGAGGTTTCACATGTCCCGGTTCCGTATCGGAATGCATGACAGAGGATTAAAGACTTATCTGGATCTACAGCCCCCGGAAACCTTGTCTTGCCGTGGTTGGATCCTTGTACTTGCAGCCCCCGGTAACTCTGGTTTGCCAGGGTCAGGACGCCGGTCCGTTCCCTTTCTTCCATGTAGCTCAGCAGAAGTGCCCATGTGCCCTGTGAACCAAAGGAGGGCAGAAAAGAACAGAGAGACGCGCACTCGACCTCTAGGCTAGGGATTAGCCGCCGCTAATGTAACGCCCTCGATGCGGCTATATCTCCCACGTGTCGAAGCACGACTTAGAGGCATAACCGCATTGAAAGCAATGTCGCAAGTGAGGTAATCTTCACACAACCCATGTAATACATAAGGGAAAGAGATACATAGTTGGCTTACAATCGCCACTTCACACAAATACATTAATAAAACATTACATCATACAGTTACAATCAGGGCCCGACTACGGAGCCAAAATAAAAGAAGAAACCCCAAAAGCGACAAAGGTCCTGATCGACCCCAACTGGGCTCCACTACTGATCGACTAGAACGAAACAACAAAAAGGATAAGATCTTCATCGAGCTCCTCCTTGAGCTCGGGTGCATCACCTGCACGGTCTCATCGGCACCTGCAAACTGGTTTTGGAAGTATCTGTGAGTCACGGGGACTCAGCAATCTCACACCCGCGAGATCAAGACTATTTAAGCTTATAGGTAGGGTAAAAGGTATGAGGTGGAGCTACAGCAAGCGACTAGCATATATGGTGGCTAACATACGGAAATGAGAGCGAGAAGAGAAGGCAAAAGCACGGATGAACAACTATGATCAAGAAGTGATCCTGAAACTACTTACGTCAAGAAAAACTCCAACAACCGTGTTCACTTCCCGGACCCCGCCGAGAAGAGACCATCACGGTTACACACGCGGTTGGTGTATTTTAATTAAGATCAACTTCGGGTTTTCTACAACCGGACATTAACAAATTCCCATCTGCCACATAACCGCGGGCACGGCTTTCGAAAGTTCAAACCCTGCAGGGGTGTCCCAACTTAGCCCATGATAAGCTCTCGCGATCAACGAAGGATATTCCTTCTCCCCGGGAAGACCCGATCAGTCTCGGAATCCCGGCTACAAGACATTTCGACAGTAATAAAACAAGTCCAGCAAAGCCGCCCGATGCGCCGACATCCTGATAGGAGCTGCACATATCTCGTTCTCAGGGCAACACCGGATGAGCAGTCCGTACAACTAAAACCAGACCTCAAGTTTCCCTGAGGGGGCGCTGCAAAGGGCTCTAGTTCGGGCCAACACTTAGACAAGCATTGGCCCGGGGGGGCTGAATAAAGATGACCCTCGGGCTGATCAAACCCAAGGGAAAGGGATAGGTGGTAGGCAAATGGTAAAACCAAGGTTGGGCCTTGCTGGAAGAGTCTTATTCAAAGCGAACTGTCAAGGGGGTCCCATAAATCACCCGACCGCGTTAGGGACGCAAAATCCGGAACATAACACCGATATGATGGAAACTAGGGCGGCAAGAGTGGAACAAAACACCAGGCATAAGGCCGAGCCTTCCACCCTTTACCAAGTATATAGATGCATTAATTAAATAAGATATATTGTGATATCCCAACAAGTAAACATGTTCAACAAGGAACAATATCTCCATGTTCCAACAAGGAACAAACTTCATCTTCACCTGCAACTAACAACGCTATAAGAGGGGCTGAGCAAAGCGGTAACATAGCTAAACAACGGTTTGCTAGGACAAGGTGGGTTAGAGGCTTGGTTTAACAATATGGGAGGCATGATAAGCAAGTGGTAGGTATCGCAGCATAGGCATAGCAAAAGAGCGAGCATCTAGCAAGCAAAGATAGAAGTGATTTCGAGGGTATGGTCATCTTGCCTAAGATCCCGCAAGGAAGAAGAACGAGTCCATGAAGAAGACAAACGGACGTAGATGCACGGATCCTCACAATCGCAACGTCATCGGAACTAACCCGAAGAAGCAACACCGGAAAGAAGCAAACAACAAAATAAACTACCACCACATAAACATGGCATGATATGCGAGATGTGGTATGCAATGCATATGCATGCTTCGGAAGGAAAAAGATGAACAAGGCATAATCTTGGCAAACCAAGTATGCCACTGGAAAAATGAGATGATTTCGGTTGAAATTGATATAAAGATCACCGGAATCGGATGCACGGTTTGCAAATGACAAGCAAGACAAGAATGACAAGATTCTGCCATTAATAGCATGATGCTACATAGCAAGCAACAAGAAACTAAGCTACTGCACCCAAACATATCAACAAAGCATATGACAGTAATCTAATCAAGATGCTTGACAAAAGATGAACACTGAGCTACGGCTAAATCACACCACAACAGGTTCAAACAAGCATGGCAAAAGTGCAAAAGATAACAGGTTCAAACAAACACTGAGTTACTAGTGTCGTCGCATCCTGGAGGGCGGTGGGCCAAAAGAAACCTTGCCGGAACGCCTTGCTGGCAAGGGCCCTCGACCCAATGTGGGAGCCACATATGCCTCCATGTACCTCCGCCAACAGCTCCAGTCCTTCCTCCGGGGGGATGCACTTCAATTTTACACCGTTCGGCCTCCTCCTGTACAGGACATCATCGACGAACTGGTATAGCGCAGACCGACGGGCTACTTTTTCCGCTTCTTCCTGCTCCTCAGGAAGCTCCCCTGTTTGGAGGAATCGGACTGTATGTTGTGCCATGCCGGAGCCTGGGGCTCGACGGCAAGGACCAAAGGCATCTCTTCTACCATGGGAGCGGCTGTCTCCACGGCCAGGGCTTGACGCCCTGCCAGAGCCAGTTGCTCTTCGGCAGGCTCAGTGTGCACGACAACATCCTTGCCGGTGGCCCCAGGGGGCTCGGCGGGAAGGTACTTGCCAGGACCTGATTTCCTCCGCTTGTTCTTCCCCATTGACGGTTCGACGGATGGCTAAGTTAACCGGATCAGAAAGGTACCTGGTTCCATAGGTAGCTTGAATGCGGCACGCTTCGACAGTTAATCGGTGATGTCGTTCTCCGCTCGGGGAACGTGCTCCGCTTGGATACCGTCGAAGCACTCCTCCAGCTTCCTCGCTTCATCTACGTAGGCCTCCATCAATGGGCTCTGTTAATCCTTGTTGACTTGCCTGACGACAAGCTGCGAGTCACCCCGGACGATGAGCTTCTTCACCCCAAGGTCCGTCGCGATCCTCAGACCGGCAAGCAGCCCCTCGTACCCAGCAGTGTTGTTTGTGGACATCTCCCTGGGAAAGTGCATTTGGACCACATACTTGAGGTGCTCTCCAGTGGGTGCGACAAGCAGCACACCGGCACCGGCGCCTTGCAGCGAGAAAGCCCCATCAAAGTACATGATCCAGTCGCGGTCTGCTTCCTTGCCGGGGAGAGCGGTGTCCTGGATTTCCTCGTCGGGTGTTTAGGTCCATTCTGCAATGAACTCTGCCAAGACTCTGCTCTGGATTGTCGAGGTACTTTCAAACTTCAACCCAAAGCTCGACAACTCCAGGGCCCATTCCACAATCCTTTCGGTCGCATCTGGGTTATGCAGTATCCGTTGGAATGGGAGACGGGTGACGACAGTGATCTCGTGGGCTTGGAAGAAATGATGCAGCTTCCTCAAGGCCATAAGGAGGCCGAAGAGCAATTTCTGCACCCCGGAGTACCTTGACCTAGCCCCCTGCAAGAGGGAGCTGACAAAGTAAACCGGGTGCTACATCATCTTCTTCTTCTGCACCACCTCACTCGACTGCGCGGGCACTGCCTTGGTGGCATCAGACTCTGCCGGGGGCCTCGCCTTGCCGGCACTAGGCCCTGCTGCGGGAATCTTTGGCTTGCCATATGCTGGTTCTGTCATCGCCACTGCCTCCTCTTCGACCTCCCTCTGCGCCACCAGCGTGGCGCTGACCACTTGATTCGTCGCCGCCAGATACAGCAGCAACGACTCTTGTGGTTTAGGCGCAACCAGTATTGGCATGGAGGAAAGGTATTTCTTCAGATCCTGCAACGCCGCCTCAGCTTCTGGGGTCCACTCCATTGGGCCTGCCTTCTTCAATATTTTTAAAAAGGGAAGGGCGCGCTCGGCGGACTTGGAGATGAATCGACTCATAGCAGCGACGCAGCCGGTGAGCCGACGCACATCCTTGATCCGCTTGGGTGCCCCAATCTGCTCAATGGCCTTGATTTTGTCTGGGTTTGCCTCGATCCCGCGCTGCGACACAAAGAATCCGAAAAGCTTGCCGGACAGAACACCGAAGACGCACTTCTTAGGGTTCAGCTTAAGGTTGATCTTGCGCAGGTTGGCGAATGTCTCTTCCAGATCTTGCACAAAAGTTGCCCCGTCCTGGGTTTTGACCACTATGTCATCCATGTATGCTTCCATATTTCTATGGAGCTGGGGTTCAAAACCAATTTGGACTGCTCTTGCAAACGTCGAGCCAGCACTCTTCAACCCGAAAGGCATCCGTAAAAAGCAATATGTACCACATGGGGTGATGAATGTTATCTTCTCTTCATCTTCTCTTGTCATGAAGATTTGGTGGTAGCCCGAGTAGGCGTCGAGGAATGACAACAGATCACACCCGTCCGTGGAGTCAACAATCTGGTCGATGCGCAGCAACGGGAAGGGGTCCTTAGGACAAGCCTTATTGATATTTGTGTAGTCAATACACAGCCTCCACTTCCCATTTGCCATGCGCACCACTACCGGATTGGCCAACCACGTCGGGTGGAGCACTCCTCTCACCAAACTTGCTGCTTCCAACTTCCTGATCTCCTTTGTGATGAACTCCTGCCTCTCTAGAGCCTACTTTCTGACCTTCTGCTTGACGGGCCGCGCATGAGGGCAGACAGCTAGGTGGTGCTCAATCACCTCCCTGGGAACACCGGGGATGTCGGATGCTTGCGATGCAAACACATCGACATTCGCCCGCGGGAAGGTGACGAGTGTGCCTTCCTATTTGCTGTCGAGGGTGGAGCCTATGGTGAAGGCCCCTCCCGTGCCATCCTCCCTGACGGACACCTTCTTGGTCTGTGGTGGCTCGGATCTGGATCTCTTGCTCTTGCTGGTAGAGCTCTCTGGCACGTCCTCGACGGTAGCGCAACACTCCAAGGAGGTGCGCTTGCCAGAGTGGGTGCGAGAGGTCTCGCCGGCTTCCTCTTCCCTCCCGGGCCTTCAGCGGTAGGAGCAAGTGCCTTGACGGCAGCTGTGCAACTGCTTCCCGGTAGAGTTGGTCGGCGCAAATCAGCGTGTCCTTCTTGTCGGAGGGGACGGAGATGATGGTCAACGGCCCGAGCATCTTTAGCATGTTGTAGGCGTAGTGTGACGCCGCCATAAACTTGGCTAGTGCCGGGCGGCTGAGGATCCTGTTGTAGGGCAAGGGGATCCTGGCCACGTCGAAGACGATCCTTTCCGTCCTGTAGTTCAGCTCTCCTCCAAACGTCACGGGCAGTGTGACTTTCCCCTTCGGTTGGCTCCTCCCCAGATTGACCCCTTGGAACGTGCCCATTTCCTCGAGGTCTCCATCAGGAATTTGCAGCCCTTTGATCACGACGGGCGAGATCAAGTTCAGGTCGGCCCCGCCGTCGACCAACATCTTGTTCACCTTGAGGTTGTGTATCGTTGGTGAGACCAACAATGGAAAACACCCGACCGCAGTTGTGCGGTTAGGGTGATCCTCGGCGTCAAAGATGAGGGGCGTGCTGGACCACTTCAGTGGCTTCTGAGTGTCGAACAACGGCTCCGCTGCTGTAATCTCACGCGCCCACTGCTTGAGCCGGCGACGAGAAGTATGCAGCGAGGTGCCACCGTCGACGCACATGGCCTCCGTTGCCTTCTGGAACTCTTGCTCACCAGACTCATCATCCTCATCATGATCATCGTCTTCTTGCTTCTTGTCACGGCCCCGGGCGGGCCTCTCTTGCTGGTTGTCCTTGCCGGGGCGGCTTCCTTGGCCGCCCCGCTTCTTGCCGGATCCCTCAGCACCGTCTTGGCCTTTCTCCTTGTCTCGCCTCTCATACTCGGCCTTTTGCTTTTCAGCAAGCAGCTCGACTTGCCGACAGTTCTGGAGGTCGTGGCCCTTGGTGCGGTGGATCTTGCAGTACTGCTTGCCGGAGCCCCCTGGCTTGTCGACAGCTGCTAAGGCCTGGCAGGCGGCACACCCGGCAATCTCCTTGCCGGGGACGTTTGCCTTGACCTTCTTGGCAGCGCCGGTGTCGTCAAATCCTTCAACGGCAAGTATGTCCTTGTCCTTGCGTTTCCTGTTGCGACGCCAGCCCTTCTTCATCGGGGCGGCGGCATCTTCATCGGTAGAGTCGGTTTCCGGGCCGGCGTCTTCACCGGGGTACTTCCTTCCCCCTTCAGCCCGGGCGCATCTATCAGTCAGAACATAGAGTTCGGCCACATCCTTAACCTTGGTGATCGCTAGCTCTTCGCGCATCTTGCAGTTGCGCACGTTCTGATGGAACGCGCTGATCACAATGGCTGGATGAACGTCGGGGATGTTGTACTGCACCCGGCTGAACCTCTGGATGTACTTGCGCAGGGTTTTCCCTTCCTTCTGGGGAATGATCTGCAGATCACTGGCCTGGCCATGAGCTTGGTGGCCTCCTGTGAAGGCGCTAACGAACTCATGGCACAGATCCGACCAAGAAGAAATGGAATCCGCTGGAAAGTGCATCAACCAAGACATAACATTGGGCTTCAGCGCCAGCGGGAAATAATTGGCAAGCACCTTGTCATCACGAGCTCCGGCAGCCTGAATCGCGATGGTGTAGATGCTGAGGAACTTGGACGGATGGATCTTGCCAGTGTACTTCTCGCTGACGTCGGGCTTGAACGTGCGGTGGGACGGCCATTGGAACTGCCGCAGCTCGCGGGTAAAGGCTGGGCAGCCCACCTCGTAAGGTAGGCCGCCGGAGCCCCCCGACGCTGGGTGGTCCATAGCGGGTCCCGCCTGCTTGTCCGACTGGTGGCGTGTATCATGTCGGCGCTCGATAGTGGTTCGAGCATCTTCGTGAGCTCGTTGTCGAAGAACTTGGCGCTGGTCACGGTGGGTCCGTGGGCGGACGATGCTATAGAGATGTTATCACAAGCGTCATCATGACAGGCCGACGCCCGCGGTGGCTGGCGAGGAGGAGGAGAATGCACCGTGACCGCAGCACCCCCGGTCCTCCTAGCGTTGGCATGTGGTGGCTCGGTGGAGCGCCAGCCCGAGGGCCCCGCCGGTCGCGGATCGTCCTTGTTGGCAACGATGACGAGGCTCCGGCTGGTGGCCCTCCACTCGTCGAGCTTCTCCGCAGCAGGAGGGAAGTCGAGGAGCAGCTGCGCGCGCGCCAAAGCTTCTGCTGGCGTGGGTCGCGTTGACAGTTGCGTGGACCGTGGCGCGCTTCGACTTCTAACCACGTTAGAAGGAGCTCCACCATGACCCAGCGGCTGCACGCCATCTTTGCCAGCACTTCGGCGGGCATGCTGAACTCCTTCATCCCGTGAACGACGCACATGTCTCTTCCCATGGCGGTGCCCAGGGTCACCGGTGTGGTGACGCTGCTCGTCGCGCACACCATGGGAAGAGCATGCAGTGGTCGCCAGCGTGGGCGTCTTGAAGGTTGCTGCACCGCCCATGGGTGGCACTACGACACTCCTGGAGGGCCCCGCGCCGCCTGCGGGGGCCCCAGCCCCATCTTTAGACTTGGCGATGTGCGGCCCGTCCCCTAGCGTGCGAACGGCGCCGCTCACCAGGCTCTGACTTCTAGGGCGATGCTGGTGCTCGCGGACCGCGGCTCGGGTTCTGTCTGCGACCGGGCCGCTGTTCGTCCGAACAGGCACGGGCCGTTCGGCCCCTGTCGAGCCGATCGCCGTGGCCGTCTTCTTCTTGGGAGCCATGGCGATGAAGAAACGCTAGGCTAACTACTAGACCAGGTTCTCACAATTGCGCCCCCCTACCTGGCGCGCCAAAGATGTCGGTGTGGAACGACACCTATGGGATCACAAGAATCCCTACTACGGTTGCCGGGGCGCAGGGTTCCGAGAAGAGCAGGATTAGTAATCAGCACAAGGATCGTTTACCCAGGTTCGGACCGCGAGGATGCGTAAAACCATAGTCTTGCTTTGGTGGATGTATTGAGTGTTCTTGAGTTCTCGAACTAGCTACGATGGCAGTGCCGTTCCAAAGAGCCGAATCGTTTTCCAGTATGCCATGGGCCTCCTTTTATAGTCGAAAGGGGCTGCCACAGTGGCACACAGGAGGTGGAAAGGCATACAGTGCCGCGAGCTTATCGCTCGTATTACAGGAAAAGATGCATTTAATGCATCGCTTAGGTGTCCACTTGCTTTATTGGCGACGGGAACGAGGCCCGTCCCGTCCGTCGCCGCTCCTCCTCGCCTTGACACGTGCCCTGGCCAGCGCTGCATGCGGCGCCATGTAGGTAGGCAAACAGCTGAGGTGGCGTGGCGGTAGGGTCTTCACGAAGATCTGCATGCCGCCACGCATGTGCTTGATGATCTAGTCTGGGAGCTACATGATGCCACGCAGGTGCCAGCCCAGCTGGTTGAGCTAGTAGCTGCATGCGAACGGCGATGGAGACTTGGTTGGTGTGGGCCTGGAGGTGGCCCTGCTGGCGTCTTCGGTGAGGGCCTTGCCGGGTGGCCCGGCAAGGGTCTTGCCATGGCTTTGTCGTCCCCGGCAAGGATCTTGTCGGGGGTCTTGTGGCTCTCCTCGGCAAGGATCTTGCCGAGGACCGTTGTCTTTCAATCCTCATCTGATCTTGAATATTCCTTGGTCTTGACAAAGATCAGCATGCCACCACGGAGGTGCCTCCCGAGCCCTAGTTCCAACATGGTTGATGGTGTTGGAGACCGTGGGTTCAACGGTGGCGCGCTCCGCTGGCGTGGGCGAGCCGCCCCGGCAAGGATCTTGTCGGGGCTGCTGAGGCTGCCCCCGGCAAGGATCTTGCCGGGGGAACCTGCTTCGCCTCTCTGCTTCTTTGTGGTCTTGGCCTTGGCATTGCTCTGGCTGTCTTGGGCTTCAGTTTTACCTCGATTCACCTCCCCTGTTTTGCTTGGTGCGGCCGTGGGCACGGCTCCGACTGTCCGTGCACAGGTAAAGGGGTACAAAGGTGCACCCCTTCTTTTGTACACCGACATAAGCAGTGTTGTATTCCAGAAGACTTCTCCTCGATCTCTGGGCTGGAATACGGGGCGTTCCGGTTTCTCTGAGCCGGGGTGCAACACTAGAGCTCATTATGCGCTTGGATGTTGCACTAGAGGCCCGGGCCTTGACTGAAAGTGAAATTACTTTGAGACGATTGCTGAAACGCAAACTGTTGGGGCTGTGCTCACTGGAGCGGTCCATACCTCGCCAGAGATCTCGCCTACCGTGGCCGCGGGAAGGCGACGCAAGTGCACAATTCTTTCACCAACATGCCAGCCACAGGAGGAGGTGTAATGCAATCATGACTCCGCAGAATAATGGCCAAATGCTCACTGAACAGGATGAAAGTGCGTACACGGTGGATGACTATTTTCAGCAAATCCTTGGTGCGGCTCAGGCACGTGAGCGTGCCCTAAACCTTGATATGTTTGGCTTACCAAGACTGGATCTGGATCACCTTCAAGTGCCATTTACTAAAGACGAAGTGGCAAAGGCGTTAAAGTCAATGCTCAGGGACAAGGCACCGGGGCCGGATGGGTTCACATGTTGTTTCTATGTGTGCTGCCGAAACATTATCAAGAATAACTTCATGCGAGCGTTGGACTCTTTCTACAGTGGGGATATGAGGGTCTTACACGCCATCAATAAGGTTCTTGTCTCTCTACTGCCAAAGACGGATGGTGCGGTTGAGCTTAGGGATTTCCGGCCGATCAGCATGGTGCATGGGGTGATCAAGATTTTTGAGAAGATTCTCTCAGTGAGATTAACTACCGATCTGCCAAGACTTGTGGGTCCGCACCAAAGTGCTTTTGTGTGTGGAAGTTCAATCCACGACAATTGCATGCTTGTTCAATGCACCGCTAGGAAACTACATGCACTTAAAAGCCCTGCGGTCATGATCAAATTGGATATTTCGAAGGCGTTCGACTCGGTACAATGGCCTTTTTCAATGGAGTTGCTCTCAGCAATGGGATTCGAGCCAAAGTGGATGGATTGGATTGCTAGTCTTCTCTTCATGTTCTCAACGAGGGTTCTCGTAAACGGAGTGCCTGGGGCGCCAATTTGCAATTGGAGAGGTTTCAGGCAAGGTGCCCCCATCTCACCTATGCTCTTTATTCTGATGATGGAGCCGCTCCAGTGTTTGTTCTCTCTTGCGGCCGATCGAGGGTTATTTGCTCCTCTGACCCGCGACGGAATGCAACAGCGGATGTCAATCTTTGCGGATGATGTGTTGATATTTCTGAAACCAGTGGAGCAAGAGCTGGAACTATGCTTGTCCATGCTTGAGATATTTGGTGAGGCCTCAGGACTACGAGTAAATCTTAATAAAACCTCCGCAATGCCGATCCGGTGATATGAAGAACACACATAACTTATCGCAAACTGCCTCAGATGCGCCATTGGGAGCTTCCCCTGCAAGTATCTTGGCCTCTCGCTGAGCATTTGCAAATTGACAGTCGCGCAACTCAGAGATCTAGTGATGCAAGTGTCGAACAGGCTGCCACATTGGAAGGGTGCGACCTTTCCCAAGAGTAGTAGGCTAATTCTCATACAGTCAGTGCTATGATCCATCCCTTTGCATGCCATGCTTGCGCTCGACCTACCGCCTGCAACTATCAAGGCCATTGAATTTTTTTTGTAGAGGGCTCCTGTGGTGTGGCAAAAGTGAGGCTAGCGGCAGCCAATGTGCAGTGGCATGGAGGTCAGTTTGCACACCAAAGCGGGTTGTTGGACTTGGCATCCCTGATCTAGCCTGGTTAAACTTAGCTCTGCAAGCTAGATGGCCATGGCTGCAACCGACGGAATGTTTGAGGCCTTGGGCTGATTTTGAGATTCCAATCCCGAAGGAGGTGTGACAAATTTTTTAGTCAACCGCGGTCACACGATTGGGTAACGGCCATGATGCCCGTTTTCGGGAAGACCAGTGGCTGCAAGGCCATAGAGTGCAAGAGATCGCGCCTAATATGTATAAGCGTGGGTGCAAGAGAGTGAGAATGACTAGATCGGTTCATGATGCTCTACTGGAAGGGGCCTGGGATAGTGTTGTCGGGCCGGATATCGATCACATGGCCCTTATCAAAGTGTTCGCTCTTTGGGAGTAGACGGAGCATGTCCAGCTACGGCCGGGAGTGGATGATGTGACTGCATGGGCTTGGGAAGGTAACGGATTATACTTGGCTCGATCAACTTACACAACAAAGTTCTGGGGCCGGGAAGTTGCACCATACGCGGACACGGCATGGAAGTCAAAGGCACCTCTAACAGTGTCGTTTCTTCGCTTGGCTTGCCGAAAGGAACAAATGTTGGACATCCGATCGCTTAGCCTGACGAGGCCTTCCACACCAGGCATCATGCCCTTTCTGTGACAAAGCTGACAAAACGTTGAACCATATCATGCTTACATGCATGCATGCGAGAATGGTGTGGCATGCAGTTCTAACGGCGCTTGGGAAACCGGAATGGACGCCAATGGTGGAGCATCAGTTAGTTCAATGGTGCAACTCTCACCATGCATCAAATCTTCAAGACAAGGATGTGCAGATGATCCTCTCGTTGGTTATGTGGGAAGTTTGGAAGCATCGCAATGCAATTGTCTTTGATGGCGTAGCACCATCGATGAAGCTTGTAATTGAGAGAGATGAGAGTGAGGGTAGAGCGTGGAAGCTAGTGGGCCTATTTAAAGGAGACATGCCATCTTTCCTTGGGTCTCTGGTTAGGTGGGTGATGACTAGTAATTAGTGCTAGCAGTGTAGCCACTTGGTGGATTTAGTGTCTTCGTGTAACCGCATGTAAGACATTGTGGATGGGTCTCTTTACCCCACTTCTCCTTCTTTAATGCATGATACACACACTCGTGCGTGGAAGAGGTCACATAGAGAAATATTATTCACTCATATATGTTGTTCTAGTATTTTGAAACAAGGTGGTCCACCCTAAAAGAATACTGCCAACAAATATGACAAGGCAAACTTAGAGGTAGTGAATCAATCATTACTTGTGAGCTTACTAGGACAAGTATGCAAAATCTTAACTGCAATAAGAGATCACCAAAATCTGAATCAAGAAGTTGGTCTAGCACTTATTGTTTGCAACTAATAGAAGTGAATAATTGGATATCATATCGAATGAGTAAGAAATACAAGTAAAATTGTCAACAAACCTGGCCTGCAGTAGTAATCTGGGTCAATGTCACTATGAAAAACAATCCAACATGACTAGTGTCTGTTCCTAGGGCAGGAATTTTGAAACCCTGTGAACTTTATAGGTACTAAAGGTTACTGAAATATCTGAACCATTAAGTGTAGGTAGCACTCAGTACACAACAAACCCTAATGACAGTCATGCCTACTCACTAATGAATCAATTAGAAAATGGGTGAGGGGGAGTGGCTGCTGAGTGTTGAGGACGTATCTTAGGATAAATCGGATTGGCTGAGTGGATGCTGCACGCCAGAGCCCTGAACGGACTGGGAAGGTAGGCACGACGGCGCACCTGGGCACCGGTGACGTTGTTGGGTGAGCAGCTCCTGACCTTCTGTAAGTCCGGTGTCTCAAACTAAAGTCATGTCGTCCGGGGATGTCAAGTCGACGGCGAGGCAGGCTGCTGGGGGCGAGTAGAGATCGGATGCACAGCAGAACAGAGGGGAATCGGGGTCTGGGCCGACCCAAAATCCCAGGGTGGGCCTGATGACCCTCAAGTATAGGCGATCTATCGTAGTCCTTTCGATAAGTAAGAGTGTCGAACCCAACAAGGAGCAGAAGGAAATGACAAGCGGTTTTCAGCAAGGTATTCTCTGCAAGCACTGAAATTATCGGTAACAGATAGTTATGTGATAAGACAATTCATAACGGGTAACAAGTAACAAAAGTAAACAATGTGCAGTAAGGTGGCCCAATCCTTTTTGTATCAAAGGACAAGCCTGGACGAACTCTTATATAAAGCAAAGCGCTCCCGAGGACACATGGGAATTACTGTCAAGTTAGTTTTCATCATGCTCATATGATTCACGTTCATTACTTTGATAATTTGATATGTGGGTGGACCGGTGCTTGGGTGCTACCCTTTCTTGGAAAAGCCTCTCACTTATGATTAACCCCTCTAACCAGCATCCGCAACTACGAAAGAAGAATTAAGATAAATCTAACCATAGCATGAAACATATGGATCCAAATCAGCCCCTTGCGAAGCAACACATAAACTAGGGTTTAAGCTTCTGTCACTCTAGCAACCCATCATCTACTTATTACTTCCCAATTCCTTCCACTAGGCCCAAACAATGGTGAAGTGTCATGTAGTAGACGTTCACATAACACCACTAGAGGAAAGACAACATACATCTCATCAAAATATTGAACGAATACCAAATTCACATGATTACTTATAACAAGACTTCTCCCATGTCCTCAGGAACAAACGTAACTACTCACAAAGCATATTCATGTTCGTAATCAGAGGAGTATTAATTATTATGAAGGATTTGAACATATGATCATCCATCGAATAAACCAACTAGCATCAACTACAAGGAGTAATCAACACTACTAGTAACCCACAAGTACTAATCTGAGGTTTTGAGACAAAGATCGGATACAATGAACTAGGGTTTCAGAGGAGATGGTGCTGGTGAAGATGTTGATGGCGATTGACCCCCTCTCGATGAGAGGATCGTTGGTGGTGACGATGGCTTCGATTTCCCCCTCCCAGAGGGAAGTTTCCCCGGCAGAACAGCTCTGCAGGAGCCCTAGATTGGTTCTGCCCATGTTCTGCCTCGAGACGGCGGCACTTCGTCCCTAGAGCTTCCTCCTATTTTTTTTCCAGGTCAAAACACACCATATAGCAGAAAATGGGCGTCGGGGGCCTGTCAGGGGGCCCATAAGGACGGGGGCGCACTCAGGGGGGTAGCGCGCACCCTCCACCCTTGTGGCTAGTTGGTGGCCCCCCTCTGGTACTTTCTTCGCCCAATATTTTTTATATATTCCAAAAATATTCGCCGTGAAGTTTCAGGACTTTTGGAATTGTGCAAGATAGGTCTCTAATATTTGCTCCTTTTCCGGTCCAGAATTCCAGCTGCCGGCATTCTCCCTCTTCATGTAAACCTTATAAAATAAGAGAGAATAGGCATAAGTATTTTGATATAATGTGTAATAACAGCCCATAATGCAATAAATATCAATATAAAAGCATGATGCAAAATGGACATATCAACTCCCCCAAGCTTAGACCTCGCCTGTCCTCAAGTGAAAGCCGATATCGAAAAATATGTCCACATGTTTAGAGATAGAGGTGTCGATAAAATAAAATACGAACATGAGGGCATCATGATTATCTTTAGGACATCAACATATAATGCCATATAATTTATTATGATAAAGTAATTCATTCACAAGGTAAAGCATGAATCAGAAACTTCATTGAAAACTAACAAACTATGATCTCAGTCATTGAAGCAATTGCAATTTATCATAACATCGGAAAGAGTCAATTCAAGAGCTTTTTTTTAGCAAGTCCACATACTCAACTATCATTTAGTCTTTCACAATTGCTAACACTCATGCAATACTTATGGGTACAAATTTTCAATCAGACACATAGTGCTTGCCAAAGGAAAAAGTGTAAAAAGGAAAGGTGATGATCACCATGATTCTTGTATAAGGGTAGAAGATAAAATTAAAAGATAGGTCGTTCGCATAGGGAAGCAGAGGTTGTCATGCGCTTTTATGGTTGGATGCACAAAATCTTAATGCAAAAGAACGTCACTTATATTGCCGCTTGTGATAAAGACCTTTATTATGCAGTCCGTTGCTTTTATTTCTAACATATCACAAGTTCGTATAAAGCTTATTTTATTCACACTAATAGATCATACATATTTATAGAGCATTTTTTATTGCTTGCACCGATGACAACTTACTTGAAGGATCTTACTTAATCCATAGGTAGGTATGGTGGACTCTCATGGCAAAACTGGTTTAAGGGATGTTTGGAAGCACAAGTAGTATCTCTACTTGGTGCAAAGAATTTGGCTAGAATGAGAGCGAAAGGCAAGCTTAACATGTTGGATGATCCATGACAATATAACTTCTATTCGGATATAAGCAAACATAACTCATTATGTTGTCTTCCTTGTCCAACATCAACTTTTTAGCATGTCATATTTTAATGAGTGCTCACAATTACAAAAGATGTCCAAGATAGTATATTTATATGTGAAGCCTCTCTTTCTTTATTACTTCTTATTAATCTATTATATACTTAAAACAGAAGTAAAAGAAGCCGTCACATTTATCCACATAGATCAAATTATATGCACCGTCAATATTTGATAGCAACGGCTGAGATTTAAAAATATACAAAAGTTACATATAACTATTATGGGGTACAAATACTTGCCTGACACGCTATCATCTAGCATATCTCCAAACCTCAAAAAGAAAAATCTAGCACGTCTCCATCAATGTGTCCGACACAACCACAAACTGGTGCGTTCAAATAAGGCAAGAAAAACTCCACACGGATTAATCATCAAGAACCCAGACGCCTCTGGAAAAAAACTCCACATGGACTCCGCCAAACCAATGACAAATATAAAGGCACTCAACCAGTCACATCCAGCACATGCAGGGCATCCCAAGATGTAGGATCAATATTTTTTGGAAAATCGAAGTCAGCTGAATCAGCTATGAACCAATGCGCCACCAGCAAAATCGAAGTCTGCCGATTATCTGATGCATCCAGTTATTCAACGACGGAAAAACAAGAAAACTAGCCAAGCTTCAATGTCAGGTTCAGCCCGAGTGCCGACAAAATCAGGCCCAACCTTCTGAGTTGTCTCTAACCTGAATCATCAAGGTTAGTAAATACTACTATTACTAATTTCACTTATCAACATAAAATCTTCATAGGTACTTTATCAGTTGTTTTCAACTCCTATTAAACCCAAAAAAATATGGCATACAAGAAGCTTAATGACTTAACGACAATTGTTGATGAGCTTATTAGCCTCAATATAATTTTGATGGACAAAAAATGCATTACATGTTACAGATTTCTCTATTTTTGTGGACAACAATCCCTAATTATATTTTTATTGTTTTGACAGGCCCAACCGAGTTCATGCTACTATCTGTAGAGGTTAAATTATAATTATAATCATTGGTATGGATTAAGTACAATAATAGGTAGATAAAATAAACAATGCTCAGGTATGTCTATAGTCTATACTCTATAGTTTGAAATAAGACTCTTATATATTTAATCTTTCTAACTGTGAAGCAATTAATCTCAAAATTTATTGTGATTGGATTAATCATAAAACAGAAGTAAAAGAAGCCGTCACATTTATCCACATAGATCAAATTATGTGCACCGTCAATATTTGATAGCAACGGCTGAGATTTAAAATATACAAAAGTTACATATAACTATTATGGGGTACAAATACTTGCCTGACACGCTATCATCTAGCACATCTCCAAACCTCAAAAAGTAAAAATCTAGCACGTCTCCATCAATGTGTCCGACACAACCACAAACTGGTGCGTTCAAATAAGGCAAGCAAAACTCCACATGGATTAATCATCAAGAACCCTGACGCCTCTGGAAAAAAAACTCCACATAGACTCCACCAAGCAAATGACAAATATAAAGGCACTCCACCAGCCACATCCAGCACATGTAGGGCAGCCCAACATGTAGGATCAATATTTTTTGGAAAATCGAAGTCAGCTGAATCAGCTAAGAACCAATGCGCCACCAGCAAAATCGAAGTCTGCCGATTATCTGATGCATCCAGTGATTCAATGACGGAAAAACAAGAAAATTAGCCAAGCTTCAATGTCAGGTTCAGCTCGAGTGCCGACAAATTCAGGCCCAACCTTCTGAGTTGTCTCTAACCTGAATCATCAAGGTTAGTAAATACTACTATTACTAAATTCACTTATCAACATAAAATCTTCATAGGTACTTTATGAGTTGTTTTCAACTCCTATTAAACCCCAAAAAATATGGCATACAAGAAGCTTAATGACTTAACGACAATTGCTGATGAGCTTATTAGCCTCAATACAATTTTGATGGACAAAAAATGCATTACATGTTACAGATTTCTCTATTTTTGTGGACAACAATCCCTAATTATATTTTATTGTTTTGACAGGCCCAACCGAGTTCATGCTACTATCTGTAGAGGTTAAACTATAATTATAATCATTGGTATGGATTAAGTACAATAATAGGTAGATAAAATAAACAATGCTCAGGTATGTCTATACTCTATACTCTGTAGTTTGAAATAAGACTCTTATCTATTTAATCTTTCTAACTGTGAAGCAATTAATCTCCAAATTTATTGTGATTGGATTAATCATCCAAATGAAGCATGTGGAATCAATAATAAAAAAAGAACTCTTTAGGGGTGATAAAAATAGGAGTTACGTGCTACCTCTTAAGCTTGCGTTGGATTTCCCTGAAGAGGAAAGGATGATGCAACAGAGTAGCGTAAGTATTTCCCTCAGTTTTTGAGATTCAAGGTATCAATCCAGTAGGAGGCCACGCTCAAGTCCCTCGTACCTACACAAAAACAATAGCTCAATGCAACCAACGCGATTAGGGGTTGTCAATCCCTTCACGATCACTTACGGGAGTGAGATCTGATAGAGATAGATAATATTTTTGGTATTTTTGATATAGAGACGCAAAGTTAAAAGTAAAAGGCAAAGTAAAAAAGCAAAGCAAGATTAAAGTGATGGAGATTGATATGATGAGAATAGACCCGGGGGCCATAGGTTTTACTAGTGGCTTCTCTCAAGAGCATAAGTATTCTACGGTGGGTGAACAAATTACTGTTGAGCAATTGACAGAATTGATCATAGTTATGAGAATATCTAGGTATGATCATGTATATAGGCATCACGTCCATGACAAGTAGACCGACTCCTGCATGCATCTACTACTATTACTCCACTCATCGACCGCTATCCAGCATGCATCTAGAGTATTAAGTTAAAAACAGAGTAACGCATTAAGCAAGATGACATGATGTAGAGAGATAAATTCATGCAATATGAAATAAACCCAATCTTGTTATCCTCGATGGCAACGATGCAATACGTGCCTTGCTGCCCCTTCTGTCACTGGCAAAGGACATCGCAAGATCGAACCCAAAGCTAAGCACTTCTCCCATGGCAAGAAAAACCAATCTAGTAGGCCAAACCAAACTGATAATTCGAAGTGACTTGCAAAGATAACCAATCATACATAAAAGAATTCAGAGAAGATTCAAATATTATTCATAGATAGACTTGATCATAAACCTACAGTTCATCGGTCTCAACAAACACACCGCAAAAAGAAGATTACATCGAATAGATCTCCACGAGAGAGGGAGAGAACATTGTATTGAGATCCAAAAAGAGAGAAGAAGCCATCTAGCTACTAACTATGGACCCGAAGGTCTGAGATAAACTACTCACACTTCATCGAAGGGGCTATGATGATGTAGATGCCCTCCGTGATGACGGCCGTCTTGGGCGGAGCTCCGGAAAAGGCCCCAAGATGGGATCTCGTGGATACAGAAAGTTGCGGCAGTGGAATTAGGTTTTTGGCTCTGTATCTGATCGTTTGGGGGTACGTAGGTATATATAGGAGGAAGGAGTACGTCGGTGGAGTTTCAAGGGGCCCATGAGGCAGGGGCGCGCCCCCCACCCTCGTGACCACCTCTCTGGTGCCTTGGTGTAGGGTCCAAGTCTCCTGGATCACGTTCGGTGAGAAAATCACATTCCCAAAGGTTTCATTCCGTTTGGACTCCGTTTGATATTTCATTTCTTCGAAACACTGAAATAGGCAAAAAACAGCAATTCTGGGTTGGGCCTCCGGTTAATAGGTTAGTCCCAAAAATAATATAAAAGTGGAAAATAAAGCCCAATATAGTCCAAAACAGTAGATAATATAGCATGGAGCAATCAAAAATTATAGATACGTTGGAGACGTATCAGGCATCCCCAAGCTTAATTCCTGCTCGTCCTCGAGTAGGTAAATGATAAAAAAGAGAATTTTTGATGCAGAGTGCTACTTGGCATAATTTCAATGCAAATCTTCTTAATTGTGGTATGAATATCCAGATTCGAAAGGTTTCAAGACAAAAGTTATATTGACATAAAAATAATAATACTTCAAGCATACTAACAAAGCAATTATGTCTTATCAAAATAACATGGCCAAAGAAAGTTATCCCTACAAAATCATATAGTCTGGCTATGCTCTATCATCACCACACAAAGTATTTAAATCATGCACAACCCCGATGACAAGCCAAGCAATTGTTTCATACTTTAACATTTTCGAAACTTTTTCAATCTTCACGCAATACATGAGCGTGAGCCATGGACATAGCACTATATGTGGAATAGAATGGTGGTTGTGGAGAAGACAAAAAGAGGGGAAGATAGTCTCACATCAACTAGGCGTATCAACGGGCTATGGAGATGTCCATCAATAGATATCAATGTGAGTGAGTAGGGATTGCCATGCAACGGATGCACTAGAGCTATAAGTATATGAAAGCTCAACAAAAGAAACTAAGTGGGTGTGCATCCAACTCGCTTGCTCACGAAGACCTAGGGCAATTTTAGGAAGCCCATCATTGGAATATACAAGCCAAGTTCTATAATGTAAAATTCCCACTAGTATATGAAAGTGATAAAATGAGAGACTCTCTATCATGAAGATCATGGTGCTACTTTGAAGCACAAGTGTGGTAAAAGGATAGTAACATTGTCCCTTCTCTCTTTTTCTCTCAATTTTTTTTATTTGGGCCTTTTCTCTCTTTTTATGGCCTCTTTTTTTTTCCTCCGGAGTCTCATCCCGACTTGTGGGGGAATCATAATCTCCATCATTCTTTCCTCACTTGGGACAATGCTCTAAAAATGATGATTATCACACTTTTTATTTTTCTTACAACTCAACCATTACAACTCGATACTTAGAACAAAATATGACTCTATATGAATGCCTCCGGCGGTGTACCGGGATGTGCAATGAATCAAGAGTGACATGTATGAAAGAATTATGAATGGTGGCTTTGCCACAAATACGATGTCAACTACATGATCATGCTAGCAATATGACAATGATGGAGCGTGTCATAATAAACGGAACGGTGGAAAGTTGCATGGAAATATATCTCGAAATGGCTATGGGAATGCCATGATAGGTAGGTATGCTGGCTGTTTTGAGGAAGGTATATGGTGGGTGTATGATACCGGCGAAAAGTGTGCGGTATTAGAGAGGCTAGCAATGGTGGAAGGATGGGAAAAAGTGTGTATAATCCATGGACTCAGCATGAGTCATAAAGAACTCATATACTTATTGCAAAAATCTAGAAGTTATCAAAGCAAAGTATTACACGCATGCTCCTAGGGGGATAGATTGGTAGGAAAATACCATCGCTCATCCCCGACCGCCACTCATAAGGAAGACAATCAATAAATAAATCATGCTCCGACTTCATCACATAACGGTTCACCATATGTGCATGCTACGGGAATCACAAACCTTAACACAAGTATTTCTACCAATCCACAATTACTCACTAGCATGACTCTAATATCATCATCTTTATATCTTAAAACAATTATCAAGCATCATTCTTTTCTTAGTATTCAACACACTCAAAAGAAAGTTTCACAAATCTTGAATACCAAGCATATTATTATTAAGCAAATTACCATGCTATTAAGACTCTCAAAATAATCTAAGTGAAGCATGAGAGATCAATAGTTTCTTTAAAACAAATCCACCACCGTGCTCTAAAATATCTAAGTGAAGCACATAGAGCAAAATTATAACCCTCAAAAGATATAAGTGAAGCACTAGAGCAAAACTACATAGCTCAAAAGATATAAGTGAAGCACATAGAGTATTCTATCAAATTCCAATTCATGTATGGCTCTCTCAAAAGGTGTGTACAGAAAGGATGATTGTGGCACAATAACAAACAAATACTCAAATAATACAAGACGCTCCAAGCAAAACACATATCATGTGGTGAATAAAAATATAGCTCCAAGTAAAATTACCGATGGAAGTAGACGAAAGAGGGGATGCCTTCCGGGGCATCCCCAAGCTTTGACTTTTTGGTGTCCGTGGATTATCTTGGGGGTGCCATGGGAATACCCAAGCTTAGTCTTTTTCCACTCCTTGTTCCATAATCCATCAAAAGATTTCACCCAAAACTTGAAAACTTCACAACACAAAACTCAATAGAAATCTCGTGAGCTCCGTTAGAGAAAGAAAACAAAAGACCACTTCAAGGTACTGTAATGAACTCATTATTTATTTATATTTGTGTTAAACCTACTTTATTCCAACTTCTCTATGGATTATAAACTATTTTACTAGCCATAGATTCATCAAAATAAGCAAACAACACACGAGAAACAGAATCTGTCAAAAACAGAATAGTCTGTAGTAATCTGTAACTAACGCAAACTTCTGGAACTCCACAAAATCTACCAAAATTGGAAGACCTAGACAATTTGTTTATTGATCAGCAGCAATTGGAATCAGTATTTTATCATGTTCCGGTGATTTTTAATAATTCGTCCACTGAATGCAAAGTTTCTGGAAATTACAGCAAGATCAAATAACTATCATCCAAGAAGATCCAATAGGTCTAACTTGGCACAAACACTAATTAAAACACAATACCACATCCAGACAGAAGGTAGATGGGTTATTTATTCCTAAACAGAAGAAAAACACAAAAAACTAAAAATAAAATTGGGTTGCCTCCCAACAAGCGCTATCGTTTAACGCCCCTAGCTAGGCATAAAAGCGAGGATAGATCTAGGTATTGCCATCTTTGGTAGGCAATCCATAAGTGACTCTCATGATAGTTTCATATGGCAATTTTATTTTCTTTCTAGGAAAGTGTTCCATGCCATTTTTTAATGGAAATTGGAATCTAATATTCCCTTCCTTCATATCAATAATCGCACCAACCGTTCTAAGGAAAGGTCTACCAAGAATAATAGGGCAAGAAGGATTGCAATCTATATCAAGAACGATAAAATCTATGGGAACATAATTCCTATTTGCAACAATAAGAACATCATTAATCCTTCCCATAGGTTTGTTAATAGTGGAATCCGCAAGATGCAAGTTTAGAGAGCAATCATCAAAATCACGGAAATCTAGCAAATCACACAAAGTTTTGGGGATAGTGGAAACACTAGCACCCAAATCACACAAAGCATAAAACTCATGATTTTTTATTTTATTTTTAGTAGTTGGTTCCCACTCATAATAGAGTTTTCTAGGGATAGAAACTTTGAACTCAAGTTTTTCTTCATAAAATTGCATCAAGGCATCAACAATATGTTCGGTAAAGGTTTTCTTTTGGCTATAAGCATGAGGAGAATTTAGCACGGATTGCAACAAGGAGATACAATCAATTAAAGAGCAACTTTCATAATTAAATTCCTTGAAATCCAATATAGTGGGTTTAGCAACATCTAGGGTTTTATTTCTTTCAATCCCACTTTCATCAATTTCATCATAAAGATCTAAATACTTTGAATTTTTGGAACGCCTTCTACGTAAAGGAAGATCATATTCAGTTTCATCAAGATTCATATTACAAAACAAAGATTTGATAGGAGACACATCAATAACTTTTAGATCTTCATCTTGATTTTCATAAGAATTGGAAGAACACGCTTTAATAAAGGCATCTTTGGAAGCACGCATCCTAGCGGTTCTTTCCTTGCACTCATCAATGGAAATTCTCATGGCTTTGAGAGACTCATTGATATCATGCTTAGGAGGAATAGATCTAAGCTTTAAAGAATCAACCTCAAGAGAAATTCTATCAACGTTCCTAGCCAAATCATCAACTTTAAGCAGTTTCTCTTCAAGCAAAGCATTAAAATTCTTTTGTGAATTCATAAAGTCTTTAACACTATTCTCAAATTCAGAGGGCATCTTATTAAAATTTCCATAAGAGTTGTTGTAGGAATTTCCATAATTATTAGAAGGATTACTAGGATAAGGCCTAGGATCAAAATTCCCTCTATAAGCATTGTTACCAAAATTATTCCTACCAAGAAAATTCACATCCATAGATTCATTGTTATTCTCAATCAAAGTAGACAAAGGCATATCATTAGGATCAGAAGAAACACTCTTAGTAGCAAATAATTTCATAAGTTCATCCATCTTTCCACTCAAAACATTGATTTCTTCTATCGCATGCACTTTTTATTAGAAGATCTTTCAGTATGCCATTGAGAATAATTAACCATAATATTATCTAGGAGTTTAGTAGCATCTCCTAAAGTGATTTCCATAAAACTGCCTCCCGCGGCCGAATCTAAAAGATTTTTAGAAGCAAAATTCAATCCGGCATAAATTTTTGTATAATCATCCACAAATTCAAACCATGAGTAGGGCAATTACGTATCATTAATTTCATCCTCTCCCAAGCTTGTGCAACATGTTCATGATCAAGTTGCTTAAAATTCATAATATCATTTCTAAGAGAGATGATCTTAGCGGGAGGAAAATACTTAGAGATAAAAGCATCTTTGCACTTGTTCCAAGAATCAATACTATTTTTAGGCAAAGACGAAAACCAAGCTTTAGCACGATCTCTAAGTGAAAAAGGAAATAGCTTCACTTTAACGACATCATTATCAACATCTTTTTTCTTTTGCATATCACATAAATCAAGAAGCTATTCAGATGAGTAGCGGCATCTTCACTAGGAAGGCCGGCGAATTGATCTTTCATAACAAGATTCAACAAAGCAGTATTGATTTGACAAGATTCAGTATTGGCAAGAGGAGCAATCGGAGTGCTAAGGAAATCATTATTATTGGTATTGGTGAAGTCACACAATTTGGTAGTATCTTGAGCCATCGCGACAAACAAGCAATCCAACACACGAGCAAACAAAAGGCAAGCGGAAAAAAGGCAAACGGAAAAAAAGAAGGAGAAGGAGATTGCGAAAGAGAGGGCAAATAAAGCGGCAAGGGTGAAGTGGGGGAGAGGAAAACGAGAGGCAAATGGCAACTAATGTAATGCGAGAGATAGGGATTGTGATGGGTACTTGGTATGTTGACTTTTTGCGTAGACTCCCCGGCAACGGCGCCAGAAATTATTCTTGCTACCTCTTGAGCTTGCGTTGGATTTCCCCGAAGAGGAAAGGATGATGCAGCAGAGTAGCGTAAGTATTTCCCTCAGTTTTTGAGAACCAAGGTATCAATCCAGTAGGAGGCCACGCTCAAGTCCCTCGTACCTATAAAAAAAACAATAGCTCAACGCAACCAACGCGATTAGGGGTTGTCAATCCCTTCACGGTCACTTACGGGAGTGAGATCTGATAGAGATGATAGATAATATTTTTGGTATTTTTGATATAGAGATGCAAAGTGAAAAGTAAAAGGCAAAGTAAAAAAGCAAAGCAAGATTAAAGTGATGGAGATTGATATGATGAGAATAGACCCGGGGGCCATAGGTTTTACTAGTGGCTTCTCTCAAGAGCATAATTATTCTACGGTGGGTGAACAAATTACTGTTGAGCAATTGACAGAATTGAGCATAGTAATGAATATCTAGGTATGATCATGTATATAGGCATCACGTCCGTGACAAGTAGACCGACTCCTGCCTGCATCTACTACTATTGCTCCACTCATCGACCGCTATCCAGCATGCATCTAGAGTATTAAGTTAAAAACAGAGTAACGCCTTAAGCAAGATGACATGATGTAGAGAGATAAATTCATGCAATATGAAATAAACCCCATCTTGTTATCCTCGATGGCAACGATGCAATACGTGCCTTGCTGCCCCTTCTGTCACTGGGAAAGGACATCGCAAGATCGAACCCAAAGCTAAGCACTTCTCCCATGGCAAGAAAAACCAATCTAGTAGGCCAAACCAAACTGATAATTCAAAGAGACTTGCAAAGATAACCAATCATACATAAAAGAATTCAGAGAAGATTCAAATATTATTCATAGATAGACTTGATCATAAACCTACAGTTCATCGGTCTCAACAAACACACCGCAAAAAGAAGATTACATCGAATAGATCTCCACGAGAGAGGGAGAGAACATTGTATTGAGATCCAAAAAGAGAGAAGAAGCCATCTAGCTACTAACTATGGACCCGAAGGTCTGAGATAAACTACTCACACTTCATCGAAGGGGCTATGATGATGTAGATGCCCTCCGTGATGACGGCCGTCTTGGGCGGAGCTCCGGAAAAGGCCCCAAGATGGGATCTCGTGGATACAGAAAGTTGCGGCAGTGGAATTAGGTTTTTGGCTCTGTATCTGATCGTTTGGGGGTACGTAGGTATATATAGGAGGAAGGAGTACGTCGGTGGAGTTTCAAGGGGCCCATGAGGCAGGGGCGCGCCCCCCACCCTCGTGACCGCCTCTCTGGTGCCTTGGCGTAGGGTCCAAGTCTCCTGGATCACGTTCGGTGAGAAAATCACATTCCCAAAGGTTTCATTCCGTTTAGACTCCGTTTGATATTTCGTTTCTTCGAAACACTGAAATAGGCAAAAAAATAGCAATTCTGGGCTGGGCCTCCGGTTAATAGGTTAGTCCCAAAAATAATATAGAAGTGGAAAATAAAGACCAATATAGTCCAAAACAGTAGATAATATAGCATGGAGCAATCAAAAATTATAGATACGTTGGAGACGTATCATTACGTTATGGACAAAGTTTCCTTATTTTTTGAATGAGGATTTAATCCGCAGCTAAACTGTCCCTATTGACCTTGATGGTGCAGAAGTTCAATCCAGTAATGTTACAATATATTTTGTTATTTGCAGGGAAAATACCTAAGACATTTACCATTGATTACCAATTCCACAAGCATTATATAGGTCTAGATATAATCGAAGCCCAGGAACTTCTTGGCAGGTATGGAACAATATCTTTTATCAGTTATTAGTTATCAACTAATGAATAGTGACTCTGTTTGTTAACCAATATTACTATACTTGACTAACTCCGTATGTGCGCGGAAGAAACTTAACAAAAATGATCAAGATAGATAGAACTATGAAAGGAACACTAGAAGAAAAAAATGTTTTACAAAAGAAGAACATTACAAGAAATTACTAGAACGACGCACAAAAATCAGACAAATCATATGATATGACCACTTCCAAGGAAAACAAGACTCCAAAACCTGGAGTGATAATGGATTCATATCAGCTAGAATGGACCATATTTGATTTATTTACGTCTCTCAACTTATTCAGATTGCTAACTTTGAGTTTTGAGGTTGTTTTTCAGGATTGCTAACTTTGAGCTACCTCCAATATATCTGTTACAAGAAGATGGTGGTATATGTCATGTGGTGATCTCACAAAGTAGGTACAAAGGAAATTGACAGGAGTTGTGGTATATATACAGAAATTGTAACACCTCGGAAGTTATACATTCTGCTAATTTGAACAATAACTTCCCGATTATGTTTACTTTCCAATGAAAAAATGCCAAATTAATTACCGTACAACTACTATAAGTTGCACTTGATTTTACGAGGAGACCGAAAAAATCTTAATATATCGGTATCAAAATTGCAGAGCTCATTGGGTGGGAAGCACAAAAATTATACAATAATTATGTTGAAAGTAAGGCAAACTATTTATGTTTACTAAGATAGTAGTAAGAATACTTGACATCCATCAATATAAGGAGGACACTTACCAGATAACAAAGGTCAAATGTTAGCACTATCAAAAACATATTACATTATAATTATTTTAAATACATTCGGACATGCACTTTTGGTGAATTTTATATTCTTGGTAACAACTATTCTAGCCTATGGCCTGTTTCGTTCAAGAAAACCATGATCGTGAGGAAAAATTGCAATATTACAGGCATCGCCTACAGCATAGGAAAAAAATCCATTGCATGTTGATTAAGATATATGAACCAAATTTCAGTTAATACGTTTAATCCTTCTTGCTTTGTCCTAAATACACATATAGGTAATATAACTTGATAATATATGTTAACAACAAAAAAAGAATACCATTAAACCACCTACAATGGGGAAACTTACATGTCAAGAATAAGCCACTCTCGACGAAGTAGAAATGATGCAAAGTTGTAGCAAATTAATGGGTGAAAGGCGATGGCACCAGCAATGAGGAAGCCCAAAACCCGCCTTTGCCTACAGACTCTTTAAATGAAAAGAGACCAATCACTATATAAAGAATATACATCAGGGTTATACACAGTAGATGGATATAATGGACATACGCTTTGTTGTATGAAGTTCCATATAATGGCTACAGATAAGTTGAAGAGGCAATAATCAAAGTTGGGTAGAATGTAAACTAAAAAATAATGTCAAGCCAAATATCTCTATAATGTATATCCTATTAATGACCGTTAGATGAACAACAAAAGAAAGTACGAGGTCATCTCCCAAATTATAATTTAACAGAACAGGTAAATCAACCTTCCCTCTGAATTTATTTAACAGATCAACAAAGTAAATCCACTTACAGAGTACACATATTGTGCCAAGCAAGAGAATAATTATAAGAGAATAACGGGAGAGTAGGGAGAGATTCATACATGTCCTTACTGCTCTGCCTCAGACGTGGAATGCTACGGAGAAGATGGTCGTTCAACCCAACGACACGGCTCTCTGTCCCAGAGCCACGAACAGGAGAGCAGAACACTCTCGGAGAACCTAGC
Organism: Aegilops umbellulata; assembly: GCA_032464435.1. Classification (NCBI taxonomy): domain Eukaryota; kingdom Viridiplantae; phylum Streptophyta; class Magnoliopsida; order Poales; family Poaceae; genus Aegilops; species Aegilops umbellulata. The sequence goes on along the minus strand of CP136054.1, from coordinate 357,595,175 downwards.
AGCAAGCAGCACCTCTCATAATCTCCGGTGGCCTACCCGGTGACCGATTTGCCTCTAAAAAGCAGAAATAGTGAGATGCGGCCTTGCTGGTAGGCGACGCAAGATCTGCAGCTCGAACACACATCTCCGTTTCCGCCAGACTTGACCTCCAAGAGCATCTCCTTCGTAGCTTTGGTGATGTAGGAGCATGCCATTCGATTTGGTACAACCAACTTGAGGGACTATAACGATAGAGCAGAGAAAGGGGACCTGTTTATCTTCTCACAGAAGAGATATGGAGACTTCTAGAGATGGGAAGAAAGTTGACCAATGGGCCTATTGTGACCTGGGAGGCGTGGGTGAAAGCAAAAAGGAAATATTGTACAGTAACTTTTTTCTTGCAACTTGCATCTACGGCTAAAAAATTGTGTGTCTATTTTTTGAGAGCGTGTGTCTATTTAGTACTACTGAATTTTATAATGGGCTGACGGATTAGGGGCATGGAGTGGAGTAGTGGATTTTTTTTTTAAGAATGGAGTTGTGAACTTAGGAGTACGAAAACAAAAGGTTTTTCCCGAAAATGAAATAACAAGTATATCACCTAGGACTAGGAGTGTAATTACGTAGGTACATCAACTATTGTAGACGATCAAAAAATATGAAAGAAAAAACACGAGCACAAACAAACAGAACAAACTTCGATCAAAGGGGCTGAGGGAGAAATGTTTTTGAAACATAGCAATAAATCAGATAAAATATGCAGCAATGCATTTTATTTATCATAAAAAAATGTAATCTATTGCAAAACAAATTAGTCACTATTAGAAAGAATCATGAACGGCGTTGGCGTATGATGATGATCCTCATTATTTATTTTGACCCGATGTATTATTTTTATGAGATTATTATGTTATTTGAGGGAATTGTTCTTCTAATAGGGTGGGGGGGTCTAGGAGTAATCTTAAAAAAACTAAATTTTGTAATGGAATTGTATGAGGAAAAAAATGCCTAACATAAAGCTTGTGACTGGGAGTAAGCCAACAATTTTTATTTCTCGCAATTTGAGGCAATATTATTGATTCTGCATTACCATATATCCATCGTGATGCAACATAGATATTTAGAGGCATGTCACTGTACCAAATAAAACACAACTATAATAATATTATCCAAAAGGTGTATATATAAGGAGACACTAAATTTATATTTAAGATACCGATGAATGAATTTGTAGGAAAATTAACACAGATTGACGGAGAGTAGAAGAGGGAAAGATAGGGACCATTATGAACCATGATTTTACACAATCAGTCGCCAACCGCTGAGACATGAAGTGTAATATATTTCAAATGATCGATAAAGCGGTGAATTATATTACAAAATCTTAATAGAAATATAACATACAGAAAATCTAGTCGCACAAATGCGCGGGTCACAGCGCTTGAGGGAGTCCTGGATTAGGGGGTATCCGGACAGCCGGACTATATCCTTTGGCCGGACTGTTGGGCTATGAAGATACAAGATTGAAGACTTCGTCCCGTGTCCGGATGGGACTCTCCTTGGCGTGGAAGGCAAGCTTGGCAATACGGATATGTAGATTTCCTTCCTTATAACCGACTCTGTGTAACCCTAGCCCCCTCCGATGTCTATATAAACCGGAGGGTTTAGTCCGTAGGACCAAGAACAACAATCATACCATAGGCTAGCTTCTAGGGTTTAGCCTCTCTGATCTCGTGCTAGATCAACTCTTGTAATACTCATATCATCAAGATCAATCAAGCAGGAGTAGGGTTTTACCTCCATCGAGAGGGCCCGAACCTGGGTAAAAACATCGTGTCCCTTGTCTCCTGTTACCATCCGCCTAGACGCACAGTTCGGGACCCCCTACCCGAGATCCGCCGGTTTTGACACCGACATTGGTGCTTTCATTGAGAGTTCCTCTGTGTCGTCCTCATTAGGCTTGATGGCTCCTTCGATCTTCGATAGCGATGCGGTCCAGGGTGAGACTTTTCTCCCCGGACAGATCTTTGTATTCAGCGGCTTTGTACTGCGGGCCAACTCGCTCGGCCATCTAGAGCAGATCGAAAGTTAGTTCAGGTTTGGAAGCTTAAACTGCACGGCTGACATCCGCGGAGACTTGATCTTCGATGGATTCGAGCCCCTGCCGAGTGTGCCTCACGGTCACAATGAGCATGATCTAGCTCTGCCATCGGACAGTGTTCAGGAGACCGCACCGGCAAACGCTCCAACCCTCAATTCAGAGCCAATTGCGCCTTCCACGGACGGGTGGATAGACCCCCGCCACGGAGGCCGCACTCTCAGCGGCGATCGAGCCGAATACCATTCAAGAGAGCCGTGACTCTAAACTGTCGGATTCTTCTACAGCCACGGACTCTGAACCGCCTGCGCCCGTGCCTATCGAGTCCAACTAGGCGCCGATCATGGAATTCACCTCCGCGGATATCTTTCAGCACTCGCCCTTCGGCGACATACTGAACTCACTAAGGTTTCTCTCCTTGTCAGGAGAGTCCTGGCCGGACTATGTCCGGCAGGATTGGGATGCGGATGACGAAGAAATTCGTCACCCACCCACCACCCACTTAATAGCCATTGTCGATGATTTGACCGACATGCTCGACTTCGACTCCGAAGACATCGACGGTATGGACGACGATGCAGGAGACGAACAGGAACCACTGCCCACAGGGCACTGGACAGCTACATCATCATATGATATGTATATGGTGGACACACCCAAAGAAGGCAATGGCGACGGGACAGCGGAGGATGACCCCTCCAAGAAGCAACCCAAGCGCCAACGTCAGCGGCGCCGTTCTAAGTCTCGCCAAAGCAAAAGCGGTGATACCGGCACAGGAGATAACAGCACTCCGGACAGTGCCGAAGATGACGACAATCCCCTCCAGCAAAATTTAGGGCAGGAGGATGGAGAAGCTAGCCCTCCTAAGAGAGCGGCAGACGGAGAGGCAGAGGATGATAATTATATGCCTCCCTCCGAAGACGAGGCAAGCCTCGACGATGATGAATTGGTCGTACCGGAGGATCCCGTCGAGCAAGATCGCTTCAAGCGCCGGCTTATGGCCATGGTAAATAGCCTTAACAAAAAGCAACAGTAGCTTCGAGATGATCAAGATTTGCTAGCTGACAGATGGACTGAAGTCCTTGCGGCCGAGGAATATGAACTCGAATGCCCCTCCAAGAGTTACCCAAAGTGCAGGTTGCTACCCCGATTAGAGGAGGAAGCATTAAAGCCTGCATCTCCAGCGTATGATGCGGCTAATCGACCACCTCGTGGCCGCGACAGAGAGGCATTTCTGCCAAAAGCTCAGGCCGCACCCCGACGCCACTCAAATAAAAATGTCAAGGCACGGGGAAATACGCTAGACCTGTGAGACGTATTGGAGGACAAAGAAAAGCATGCAAGATCGATCTATGGATCGCAAGGGCGCGCCACTACGCGAGACGATAACCGTCACGCCGGATACAGTAAAAGTAAATCCAGCCGGGCCGAACACCGCAAATGATACGTCTCCAACGTATCTATAATTTTTGATTGCTCCATGCTATATTATCTACTGTTTTAGGCAATATTGGGCTTTATATCCACTTTTATATTACTTGGACTAACCTATTAACCGGAGGCCCAGCCCAGATTTGCTGTTTTATGCCTATTTCAGTGTTTCGAGGAAAAGGAATATCAAACAGAGTCGAAACGGAACGAAATCAACTAGAGAAGTTATTTTTGGAAGGAAACCTACCGGATAGACTTGGACCCTACGTCAGAAGATGAAGGAGGTGCTCACAAGGGTAGGGGCGCGCCCACCCCCCTGGGGCGCGTCCCCTGCCTCGTGGCTCCCCTTCGGTCAACCGACGTACTCCTTTCACCCATATATACCTACGTATCGTAAAACTTCCAGAACGGAGAATAGATCGGGAGTTTCGCCGCCGCAAGCCTCTGTAGCCACCAAAAACCTCTTGGGGCCCTGTTCCGGCACCCTGCCGGAGGGGGGAGCCCTCACCGGTGGCCATCTTCATCATCCCGGCGCTCTCCATGACGAGGAGGGAGTAGTTCACCCTCAGGGCTGAGGGTATGTACCAGTAGCTATGTGTTTGATCTCTCTCTCGTGTTCTTGATTTGGCACGATCTTGATGTATCACGAGCTTTGCTATTATATTTGGATCTTATGTTTCTTCTCCCCCTCTTCTCTCTTGTAATGGATTGAGTTTTCCCCTTGAAGTAATCTTATCGGATTGAATCTTTAAAGATTTGAGAACACTTGATGTATGTCTTGCCGTGCGTATCTGTGGTGACAATGGGATATCACGTGATTCACTTGATGTATGTTTTGGTGATCAACTTGCGAGTTCCGCCCATGAACCTATGCATAGGGGTTGGCACGCGTTTTCGTCGTGATTCTCTGGTAGAAACTTTGGGGCACTCTTTGAGGTTCTATGTGTTGGTTTGAGTAGATGAATTGAGATTGTGTGATGCATATCGTATAATCATGCCCACGGATACTTGAGGTGACATTGGAGTATCTAGGTGACATTAGGGTTTTGGTTGATTTGTGTCTTAAGGTGTTATTCTAGTACGAACTCTAGGGCTGTTTGTGACACTTATAGGAATAGCCCAACGGATTGATTGGAAAGAATAACTTTGAGGTGGTTTCATACCCTACCATAATCTCTTCGTTTGTTCTCCGCTATTAGTGACTTTGGAGTGACTCTTTGTTGCATGTTGAGGGATAGTTATGTGATCCAATTATGTTATTATTGTTGAGAGAACTTGCACTAGTGAAAGTATGAACCCTAGGCCTTGTTTCAACGCATTGCAATACCGTTTACGCTCACTTTTACCGCTTATTACCTTGCTATTTTTATATTTTCAGTTTACAAAAACCTATACCTACCATCCATATTGCACTTGTATCACCATCTCTTCGCCGAACTAGTGCACCTATACAATTTACAATTGTATTGGGTGTGTTGGGGACACAAGAGACTCTTTGTTATTTGGTTGCAGGGTTGCTTGAGAGAGACCATCTTCATCCTACACCTCCCACGGATTGAAAAACCTTAGGTCATCCACTTGAGGGAAATTTTCTACTGTCCTACAAACCTCTGCACTTGGAGGCCCAACAACGTCTACAAGAAGAAGGTTGTGTAGTAGACATCAAGCTATTTTCTGGCGCCGTTGCCGGGGAGGTGAGTGCTTGAAGGTATGTCTTTAGATCTTGCAATCGAATCTTTTTGTTTCTTGTTTTAGCACTAGTCTAGTTTATAAAAGAAAACTATAAAAAATGGAATTGAGTTTGTCTCACACGTTTCACCTTTTTAATATCTTTCGTGAGTATGATGGAAAGGAAAATTGTGCCAAAGTGTTAGAAGAAGAATGCATTAAATTGTTTGGCACTAAATATTTGAATGATGAGAATGATTGCAATGTTGTTAGTACGAATTCTTTGAATATCCATGATGCTAATGATATGCAAAGCCACAAGCTTGGGGAAGCTAAGTTTGATGAAGATGATATTTTTTGTTCCCCAAGCTTTGATGAGCAAGTTTACTATGATGAAAGCATGCCTCCTATCTATGATGATTATTGTGATGACACGTATGCTTTAAATAATAATGATAACCATGAAACTTGTCATCTTGATCTTAATTTTCAATCACATGATAGTTGTTTTGTTGAGTTTACTCCCGCTATCCCGAATGAGAAGAATTTTGCTTATGTGGAGAGTAATAAAATTTCTATGCTAGTAGATCATGAGAAGAATGCTTTAGGTGCTGGTTATACTGTTGAATTCATTCATTATGCTACTGAAAATTATTATGAGAGAGGAACATATGCTTGTAGGAATTGCAACAATGTCAAGTTTCCTCTCTATGCGCTTAAAATTTTGAAGTTATGCTAGTTGATTATTGTACCCATAAGTTGTTTGCTCAAAAAATTCCTATGCATAGGAAGTGGGTTAGACTTAAATTTGCTAGTCATATTCTTCATGATGCTCTCTTTATGTTTTAATTCTTATCTTTTATGTGAGCATCATTGAAATCATCATGCCTAGCTAGGGGCGTTAAACGATAGCGCTTGTTGGGAGGCAACCCAATTTTATTTTAGTTTCTTGCTTTTTGGTTCTTTTTAGTAATAAATAATCCATCTAGATTATTTTTATATGTGGTTTTGTGTTCTAATTAGTGTTTGTGCCAAGTAGAACCTTTGGGAAGACTTGGGTGAAGTCTTTATGATCATGCTGTAAAAAAACAGAAACTTTAGCGCTCACGAGATTAGCTAGAACTTTTTAATGGAGAGTGATATTTAGTTGATTCTTTTTGAAGATGATTACAAGACAAATTCCTCAGGTCCACAAATTTATTTCGGAATTTTTGGAGTTCCAGAAGTTTACGTTTGATACAGATTACTACAGACTGTTCTGTTTTTGACAGATTCTGTTTTTCGTGTGTTGTTTGCTTATTTTGATGAATCTATGGCTAGTAAAATAGTTTATAAACCATAGAGAAGTTGGAATATAGTAGGTTTAACACCAATATAAATAAAGAATGAGTTCATTACAGTACCATGAAGTGGTGTTTTGTTTTCTTTCGCTAACGGAGCTTACGAGTTTTCTGTTAAGTTTTGTGTTGTGAAGTTTTCAAGTTTTGGGTAAAGATTCGATGGACTACGGAATAAGGAGTGGAAAGAGCCTAAGCTTGGGGATGCCCAAGGCACCCCAAGGTAATATTCAAGGATAACCAAGCGTCTAAGCTTGGGGATGCCCCGGGTGGCATCCCTTCTTTCGTCTTCGTTCATCGGTAACTTTACTTGGGGCTATATTTTTATTCACCACATGATATGTGTTTTGCTTGGAGCATCATTTTATCTTATTTTGCTTTGATTTCTGTTTGAATAAAATACCAATATCTGAAATTATTAAATGGGAGAGTTTTCACATAGTTGCATAATTATTCGACTACTCATTGATCTTCACTTATATCTTTCGGAGTAGTTTGTTGTTTGCTCTAGTGCTTCACTTATATCTTTTTAGAGCATGGTGGTAGTTTCATTTTGAAGAAATAGATGAACTCTCATGCTTCACTTATATTATTTTGAGAGTCTTTGGAATATCATGGTAATTTGCTTAAATAATCCTAATATGCTAAGCATAAAAGATTTGTAAGAATTCTTATGAGTGTGTTGAATACTAAGAAAGGTTTGATGCTTGATGATTGTTTTGAGATATGGAGGTAGTGATATTAAAGTTGTGCTAGTTGAGTAGCTGTGAATTTGAGAAATGCTTGTGTTGAAGTTTGCAAGTCCCGTATCATGCACGTATGGTAAACGTTATGTGACAAATTTGAAACATGAGGTGTTATTTGATTGTCCTCCTTATGAGTGGCGGTCGGGGACAAGCGATGGTCTTTTCCTACCAATCTTTCCCCCTAGGATCATGCACGTAGTACTTTGGTTTTTGATGGCTTGTATATTTTTGCAATAAGTATGTGAGTTCTTTATGACTAATGTTGAGTCCATGGATTATACGCACTCTCACCCTTCCATCATTGCTAGCCTCTTCGGTACCGTGCATTGCCCTTTCTCACATTGAGAGTTGGTGCAAACTTCGCCGGTGCATCCAAACCCCGTGATATGTACGCTCTTTCACGCATAAACCTCCTTATATCTTCCTCAAAACAGCCACCATGCCTACATATTATGGCATTTCCATAGCCATTCCGAGATATATTGCCATGCAACTTTCCACCTTACCGTTCTTCATGACACATTCATCATTGTCATATTGCTTAGCATGATCATGTAGTTGACATAGTATTTGTGGCAAAGCCACCGTTCATAATTCTTTCATACATGTCACTCTTGATTCACTGCATATCCCGGTACACCGCCGGAGGCATTCATATAGAGTCATACTTTGTTCTAGTATCAAGTTGTAATCATTGAGTTGTAAATAAATAGAAGTGTGATGATCATCATTCAATAGAGCATTGTCCCCCCCCCCCAAAAAAAAGAGAAAGGCCAAAAAAAAGAAGGCCCAAAAAAGAAAAAAAGAAAAAAGGGGCAATGCTACTATCCTTTTTCCACACTTGTGCTTCAAAGTAGCACCATAATCTTCATGATAGAGAGTCTCTTCAGTTGTCACTTTCATATACTAGTGGGAACTTCATTATAGAACTTGGCTTGTATATTCCAACGATGGGCTTCCTCAAACGCCCTAGGTCTTCATGAGCAAGCAAGTTGGATGCACACCCACTAGTTTCTTTTGTTGAGCTTTCATACATTTATAGCTCTAGTGCATCTGTTGCATGGCAATCCCTACTCCTTGCATTAACATCAATCGATGGGCATCTCCATAGCCCATTGATTAGCCTCGTTGATGTGAGATCTTCTCCTTTTTGTCTTCTCCACATAACCCCCATCATAATATTCTATTCCACCCATAGTGCTATATCCATGGCTCGCGCTCATGTATTGCGTGAAGGTTTATGAGTTTGAGATTACTAAAGTATGAAACAATTGCTTGGCTTGTCATCGGGGTTGTGCATGATGAGAGCATTCTTGTGTGACGAAAATGGAGCATGACTAAACTATATGATTTTGTAGGGACGAACTTTCTTTGGCCATGTTATTTTGAGAAGACATAATTGCTTAGTTAGTATGCTTTAAGTATTATTATTTTTATATCAATATGAACTTTTGTCTTGAATCTTTCGGATCTGAATATTCATATCACAAGTAAGAAGAATTACATTGAAATTATGCCAACTAGCATTCCACATCAAAAATTATCTTTTTTATCATTTACCTACTCGAGGACAAGCAGGAATTAAGCTTGAGGATGCTTGATACGTCTCCAACGTATCTATAATTTTTGATTGCTCCATGCTATATTATCTATTGTTTTAGGCAATATTTGGCTTTATTATCCACTTTTATATTACTTTTGGGACTAACCTATTAACCGGAGGCCTAGCCCAGATTTGTTGTTTCATGCCTATTTCAGTGTTTCGAGGAAAAGGAATATCAAACGGAGTCGAAGCGGAACGAAATCAACTGGAGAAGTTATTTTTGGAAGGAAACCTATCGGATAGACTTGCACCCTACGTCAGAAGATGAAGGAGGTGCTCATGAGGGTAGGGGGCGCCCACCCCCTTGGGGTGCGCCCCCTGCCTCGTGGCCCCTCCTTCGGTCAACCGATGTACTCCTTTCACCCATATATACCTACGTATCGTAAAACTTCCAGAACAGAGATTAGATCGGGAGTTCCGCCGCCGCAAGCCTCTGTAGCCACCAAAAACCTCTCGGGGCCCTGTTCCGGCACCCTGCTGGAGGGGGGAGCCCTCACCGGTGGCCATCTTCATCATCCCGGCGCTCACCATGACGAGGAGGGAGTAGTTCACCCTCGGGGTTGAGGGTATGTACCAGTAGCTATGTGTTTGATCTCTCTCTCGTGTTCTTGATTTGGCACGATCTTGATGTATCGCGAGCTTTGCTATTATAGTTGGATCTTATGTTTCTTCTCCCCCTCTTCTCTCTTGTAATGGATTGAGTTTTCCCCTTGAAGTGATCTTATCGGATTGAGTCTTTAAAGATTTGAGAACACTTGATGTATGTCTTGCCGTGCGTATCTGTGGTGACAATGGGATATCACGTGATTCACTTGATGTATGTTTTGGTGATCAACTTTCGGGTTCCGCCCATGAACCTATGCATAGGGGTTGGCACACGTTTTCGTCGTGATTCTCCGGTAGAAACTTTGGGGCACTCTTTGAGATTCTATGTGTTGGTTTGAGTAGATGAATTGAGATTGTGTGATGCATATCGTATAATCATGCCCACGGATACTTGAGGTGACATTGGAGTATCTAGGTGACATTAGGGTTTTGGTTTATTTGTGTCTTAAGGTGTTATTCTAGTACGAACTCTAGGGCTGTTTGTGACACTTATAGGAATAGCCACTACTAGGAAAAGGGCCATAGATGGGATGGACACTAATGGCGCACTGTACATGTGGTGCGCCATTACTAAATACTAATGGCGCACCATGTGTTGGTGCACCATTAGTGTGCAAATACTAATGGCGCACTACATCCCACGATGCGCCATTAGTAAAAACAATTTGCTTTTTAATTTTTTCAAAACTACTAATGGCGCACCGTGGGAGTGGTGCGCCATTACTAGTTTTAACTAGTAATGGCGCACCACACCCACCGTGCGCCATTAGAAGTTTTGAAAAAAGAAGTAAAAAAATTTATAAAAATGTTGTTAGTAATGGCGCACCAATGGACAGTGCGCCATTACTAGTTAAAACCAGTGGACAGTGCGCCATTACTAGTTTTAACTAGTAATGGCGCACTGTCCACTGGTGCGCCATTACTAAGTTTTTTTCAAAAAAATTCAAACAAAATTTCAAATTTTTTTATTTTTTTTCAAAACTAGTAATGGCGCACCGTGGTTGTGGTGCGCCATTACTAGTTTAACTACTAATGGCGCACTACCCCACGGTGCGCCATTACTTGTTTGCCCGGCTTCCACCGAATGCACCCCCCCCCTCCCGTGGACCGCCTTTTCAGTTTTAAAAAAAATAAAAAAATGATAAAAATGTCAAAAAAAATAAAAAAAATAAGTTTCTCATGTGATACGTGGTCTAGTTGTTGGGAAATTTACAAATATAAATTTCAACTTTATTTGCAAAATCTCTCTGGAAATTTGTAAAATGGGCATAACTTTTGCATACGAACTCAGATTAAAAAGTTTTATATATGAAAAATCATCTACTCGAAAAGTTACATCCGAATTTAACCGAGGGAACCCCGTTAAACATTTTCAAAATCCCCAAAAACATAACAGAAAAAAGTTACAGGGCTTTCAAGATCTAGAGGCAAAAAAATTCAAAAAAAATTGGTTTTGAATTTTTTTTTTGAATCTTTTTTCAAAAAATGATACGTAATATGACCGGGAAGTTTGAAATATTTTTCAAAAATTTCATCATAGTCATGAACATGAACAAAGTCCTAGACATCAACAAGGTATAATAGGATTGATATGCTAGATATATCAACAAGTGCCTGTGAAGTGAGTTGTTGCTGGGGTTGGATAGAACTCTGAAGTTAAGCATGCTTGGGCTGGAGTAGTGTGAGGATGGGTGACCTTTTAAAAAAAATTGAAAACAAAATGTTACTAATGGCGCACCAATATTTAAAAAAAATTAAAAAAAATTGAAAACAAAATGTTACTAATGGCGCACTTCTATGTGGTGCGCCATTAGTATACCAGATACTAATGGCGCACCAGTGGTGCACCATTAGTAAAAAATACTAATGGCGTGATAGTAATGGCGCACCGGTAGTGCGCCATTAGTAGGCAAAACCGGTGCGCCATTAGTAGGCATTTTTCTAGTAGTGAGCCCAACGGATTGATTGGAAAGAATAACTTTGAGGTGGTTTCGTACCCTACCATAATCTCTTCGTTTGTTCTCCGCTATTAGTGACTTTGGAGTGACTCTTTGTTGCATGTTGAGGGATAGTTATGTGATCTAATTATGTTATTATTGTTGAGAGAACTTGCACTAGTGAAAGTATGAACCCTAGGCCTTGTTTCAACGCATTGCAATACCATTTACGCTCACTTTTACCGCTTGTTACCTTGCTGTTTTTATATTTTCAGTTTACAAAAACCTATATCTACCATCCATATTGCACTTGTATCACCATCTCTTTGCCGAACTAGTGCACCTATACAATTTACCATTGTATTGGGTGTGTTGGGGACACAAGAGACTCTTTGTTATTTGGTTGCAGGGTTGCTTGAGAGAGACCATCTTCATCCTACGCCTCCCACGAATTGAAAAACCTTAGGTCATCCACTTGAGGGAAATTTGCTACTGTCCTACGAACCTCTGCACTTGGAGGCCCAACAACGTCTACAAGAAGAAGGTTGTGTAGTAGACATCAGCAGACAAGACTCATTTGAGCTGCTTCGCGATATAGCCCAGTACAGAGGCGCCGCACACCCCCTATGCTTCACAGATGAAGTAATGGATCATCAAATCCCAGAGGGTTTCAAACCCGTAAATATCAATCATATGATGGTACAACAGATCATGCGGTATGGATCGAGGACTACCTCCTGCACATCCACATGGCCCGCAGTGACAATCTACACGCCATCAAATACCTCCCACTCAAACTCAATGGACCAGCTCGGCATTGGCTCAACAGCCTGCCAGCAGAATCCATTGGCTGTTGGGAAGATCTGGAAGCCGCATTCCTTGACAACTTCCAGGGCACTTATGTGCGACCACCAGATGCCGATGACTTGAGCCACATAATTCAGCAGCTAGAGGAATCGGTCAGGCAATTCTAGACACGGTTCCTGACCAAGAAAAATTAAATCGTCGATTGTCCGGATGCAGAGGCCCTAGCAGCTTTTAAGCATTACATCCGCGATGAGTGGCTCGCCCGGCACCTTGGCCAGGAAAAGCCGAAATCTATGGCAACCCTCACGACACTCATGACCCGCTTTTGCACGGGAGAGGACAGCTGGCTGGCTCGCAGCAATAACATATCAAAGCACCCTGGTACTTCGGATACCAAGGATAGCAACGGCAAGTCACATCGCAACAAACACAAGCGCCGCATCAACACCGACAACGCCGAAGATACTTCAGTCAATGCCGGATTCAGAGGCTCCAAACCCGGTTAGTGGAAAAAGCCATTCAAAAGAAGCACTCCGAGCCCGTCCAGTTTGGACCGTATACTCGATCGCTCATGTCAAATACACGGCACCCCCGACAAGCCAGCCAACCACACCAACAAAGAATGTTGGGTGTTCAAGCAGGCCGGCAAGTTAAATGCCGAAAACAAGGATAAGGGGCTGCATAGCGATGACGAAGAGGAGCCCCGGCCGCCGAACACCGGAGGACAGAAGAGGTTCCCCCCACAAGTGCGGACGGTGAACATGATATACGCAACCCACATCCCCAAGAGGGAGCGGAAGCGTGCGCTAAGGGTCGTATATGCGTTGGAGCCAGTCGCCCCAAAGTTCAACCCATGGTCCTCCTGCCCGATCACCTTCGATCGCAGGGACCACCCCACTAGTATCCGTCATTGATGGATTTCACCTCACTCGAGTCCTTATGGACGGTGGCAGCAGCCTGAACCTGCTTTATCAGGACGCAGTGTGCAAAATGGGTATAGACCCCTCAAGGATCAAACCCACAAAAACGACCTTCAAAGGTGTTATACTAGGTGTAGAAGCCCATTGCACAGGCTCAGTCACACTTGAAGTGGTCTTCGGGTTCCCGGATAATTTCCGAAGCGAGGAGTTAATCTTCGATATAGTCCCGCTCCGAAGTGGCTATCATGCACTGCTCGGGCGAACCGCATTCGCAAGATTCAATGCGGTACCGCATTATGCATATCTCAAGCTCAAGATGCCAGGACCTCGGGGGGTCATCACAGTCAATGGAAACACAGAGCGCTCTCTCCGAACGGAGGAGCACACTGCGGCCCTCGCAGCAGAAGCACAAAGCAGCCTTTCAAGGCAATTCACCAGTTCGGCGATCAAACACCAGGACACCGTCAAGCGCGCCTGGAGTAATCTGCAACAAGACCGCCTGGCACGTTCCGAGCTCGCATAGCAACGCGGCCCCCACCCCAGCCCCAGCCAAATGGCGAAATCCGTGCCACGCGTACATAATTACGCATTGAAAATACCATGGGCATAGATGGGGGAGGGAGGCACAACTTTGGCACGCCCCAAAACGCGGCTCAACCGCACTAGGGGCTTCCTGCTTTGATATTTTCTTTTCTCTCTTTAAGGACTTTACTCTCTGGAAATCCCGTCCGGCAGTACGATCGCCGGACACACGATACAGCCAAGGAGGCAGAAAGCCACGTCGCATTATGGAATTCCCAGGTGGTCTCTTATAGCGAGCAAAATACCTGCTTTAAATACCATTCCGCAGCTTGCCCTTGGAGGGGACATGTCAAATAGTCCTGCTTTTGCTTATCGCACTACTTGTATCATTTTGCTTCAATGCACCTTTTTGAATAAACAATGCATAGCACTAGTCTATTACTGCATTCTTTGTTCTTTCTTTTTTATACATATATATGTTCATTCATGACATTCAGCACCCGTACACTCTGGTACGGCCAATACGCCAGGGGCTTAAGCGTACCCCATAATACGGCGTGAGAAGTCCGAACACTTTCGACAGTGCGGCACCCCGAACTTATAGCATTATATGGATCAGCTCCGAATCATGTCTTGGGTCAATAGTTGGGTTTTCCCGGCTCCCACGTTTTGGTGCCTTACGTTCTGCTATATCGGCTAAGGTAGCACTGGGAGAACTACTGCGATTGTGCCCCGGTTCATCTGGGAGCACCTCAGTAGAGAAAGCTAAAGCTATCATGATAAGGCGAGAGTTGGTCGCTATTCGAGAGGTCTCGAGTCCCTAAAGACTTATGCCGCTTAGAGCGAGGAGTCGGCTTTGTCCGGCTTAGGCGTGTATAGCGCCCTGAATTCGGCCTTCCGAATACCAGGGGCTTCGCCAAAAATTTAAAATTATAGAATTCTCTGGCTAAGTGAGAGTGATAAAGCATCATAGTCTGATTGCCTTGTTCGTTGCGCTGAGAACCTCCCTCGAAGGACCCAAGAATGGGAAAAGAGTGCTCAGATTTATCCCGAACACCCCAGCACTCGTGGCATGGGGGCAAAAGCCGATGACTCGCCATCTCTCAGATTTAATAAACGGCCGCACAGAAGGTAATATTTTAAATTCAAATAAGTGTTGCATAGCGCATATAAACAAGTTTTCATAATACAGGATCACACGAGCAAGTTCACTCAAAAATTACATCCTTGGAACACTCATCCACCATAAGACGGGCACCCTTCAGGACACCCTCATAATACATCTCAGGGTGGCGATGCTCCTTGCCCTGCGGTGGCCCCTCCTTCACCAGCTTCTCAGCGTCCATCTTGGCCCAGTGTACTTTAACACGAGCAAGCGCCCTGCGGGCGCCCTCGACGCAGACGGAGCGCTTGATGACTTCAAGCCAAGGAAAGGCATCCGCAGCCGCCTCACCAGCCCGAAATAACTCCCTGGCATGGCCTCCCTAGGCCATAGCTGGACTATAAGACGCTTCATGGCCTGTTCGGCTGCCTTATGGAGCTCGACCAATTGCTTCAGCTGGTCGCTCAAGGCCACCGGGTGTTCGGCCTCAGTATACTGAGACCAGAACACCTTCTCCGTCAAGCTCCCTTCCTCGGCCCGGTAGTACTTTGCGGCATCCGACACGCTGCGGGGCAAATCTGCAAATGCTCCTGGAGAGCTCCAGACTCGGGTAAGTAACAAGTAATTTACTTTCACATGCTTGCTTTGCATAATGAATGCCTTACTCACCGCTATCTTCTTCATTGCCTCAATTTCCTGGAGGGCCTTTTGGGCTTCAGCCTTGGCATGCTTGGTTCTCTCGAGGGACGCGGCAAGCTCAGACTCTCGCGCCTTCGAGTCAAGCTCCAATGTCTCGTGCTTCTTCACGAGAGCCTAGAGCTCTTGTTGCACCTCGCCAACCCGTGCCTCATGTTTCTCCCGCTCGGTGCGCTCAGTGGCTGCTTTGTTTTCGGCCTCAGACAGCGCTTGCTTCAGGGACGCCACTTCGGTCGTGGCCCCTGGCACATTCATGATGATCCTATCATTTTGCAACCATATCTTTTTTTCATATATCTATAGACAAGGTATTACTTACCTTTGTTTTCCTCGAGCTGCCTCTTGGCAAGGTCGAGCTCTCCTTCGGACCGCTCGAGGTTCTGCTTCAGTGCGGCGACCTCCACAGTCAGTGCGGCAGAGGTCAGCAGTGAATCCTGCATACGCATATAGACATACTTGTATTAGACTCCTGCATATATTATTCGATCCTCTATTCGGCTTTTCTTTGTGAACGCCAAACAGAGCATCAGGGGCTACTTCTATGCGGTAATATTTCCCTATATTCTAAATACTTACCTCAAAGCCTGTTAGAAGGCTGGCACAGGCTTCAGTCAGTCCGCTCTTGGCGGACTGAACCTTCTTGATCACCGCACTCATGATAGTGCGGTGCTCCTCGTTGATGGAAGCGCCGCTAAGCACTTCCAGCAAATTGTCCGGTGCCTCCGGATGGGCGGAGGTCACCGGCACAAGCGGCATGCCCTTCTTGGCTGGAGGCCGCCTGCCGGAGTCCGAAACCACTGGAGGTTCCGGTGCGGTGTTCGGCCTAGGGCCAAACTTGGAGCCCTTGGGAGCCTTGCTCCCTTCGCGCCTGGAGTCCGGAAGGTCGCCTCAAGGCGCCTCCGGGACTACCTCCCCTCGACTTGGTGCCCTTTGAGACAACACCTCGGCGTTGTCCGTGGGGCGAGGGGTGGAGGCGGTCGGAAGCGAACCACTACTCATGGCCGACGGGTCCAAAGAACCGTCCGAGGAGGACACGTCGATGCGGGCCCGAGACGGATTGCATAATCATATCCGGCGTTAGGAGAAGCAATGCGACAAAAGTATACTATGAGTTACTCTGGTGTCTGAATACTTACGACTTCGCCAGGGGCTTGGCCCTGGGTTGCCACTCGTCTTCGCTGTCGGCGGCGGTGGTAGAATGGTCCGGAAGGAGAGTCCTTCCCTTCTTGGACCCTCCGGCCTCCCCGGTTGGGGCGGCCTTCCTTTTCTTTTCTCCCCCGGCTGGAGGGGGAGAATCTTCCTCTTCCGACTCCTCGTTTCCACAGGAGGAGTGCGTCTCGGAGTCATCAGACGATGAGTCCGATACCACCGGGTGCCGGGAACTCTTTCGGGTTCCCGTGGCCTTCTTCTTGGCCTTCTTCTCCGGCACCACGTAAGGTGCCAGAACCAGCATCTCCGCTAAGCGAGCGTCTGCTGGGTCTTCGGGCAGAGGGGCTGGACAGTCTATCTGTTCGGCCATCTCTAGCCATTCCTGTCAAAGGTATGGGAGCTTAGATCCCGCATATGGTTATACTGGGGAAGATAAATACCCTGTAAGTAATAAAAGAACTTACCGCGCCGGCTTGGCGCTTCGCGCTGAGTCCGCGATCCTCGGTGAGGGGTGGGGGAACCTCGGCGCTCTTGAACAACACCTTCCAGACGTCCTTGTGCGTCGTGTCGAAGAGCTCACTCAGAGTCTGGTGTTGGGCCGGGTCGAACTCCCATAGATTGAACGCTCGTTGTTGACACGGGAGGATCCGGCAGATGAGCATGACCTGGACTATGTTGACAAGCTTGAGCTTCCTGTTTATCATATTTTGGATGCAGGTCTGGAGTCCGGTCAGCTCCATTGGATTACCCCAGGACAGGCCCTTCTCTTTCCAGGAGGTGAGACGTGTGGGGATTCTGGATCGGAATTCGGGGGCCGCCGCCCATTTGGTGTCGCGCGGCTCGGTGATGTAGAACCACCCCGATTGCCACCCCTTTATGGTCTCCATATAGGAGCCCTCGAGCCATGTGACGTTGGGCATCTTGCCCACCATGGCGCCTCCGCACTCGGCCTGCTGGCCGCTCACCACCTTCGGTTTGACGTTAAAGGTTTTCAGCCATAGGCCGAAGTGGGGCTTGATGCGGAGGAAGGCCTCACACACGACGATAAACGCCGAGATGTTGAGGATGAAATTCGGGGCCATATCATGGAAGTCCAGCCCATAATAGAACATAAGGCCGCGGACGAATGGGTGGAGGGGAAACCCTAGTCCTCGGACGAAGTGGGTGAGGAAGACCACCCTTTCGTAAGGTTCCGGGGTAGGGACGATATGCCCCGCGGCGGGCAGCCGGTGCGCGATATCCGCCGCTAAGTATCCGGCCCCGCGCATCTTTTTGATGTGTCCCTCCGTGACAGAGGAGACCATCCACTTGCCTCCCACTCCGGACATGATTGGAGAAGGTTGAGGAGGAGGATGTGGACTTGGGCGCTGGAGCTCAAGTGCGCAAGAATGGATGAGCAAGGAGGAAGAAGGCGTGGGTGGAAAAAGGTGAACCCTTATCCCTTTATATGGGCGGACGAAACTATGAGTCCCCACCAGCCTGGTAAAACTCGCTTATCCCCCAAGCGCCGTAATTGATGGCGCGGTTGGGTTACCCACGTTCGTATTGATGAGAATCCCGCAATAAGGGGACACGATCTCTGCTTTGACAAGACGTGCCAAGGAAACCGCCTCGCGAGACACGCTGAGGTTGGTTGTAAAAAATGATTCGAATGGTGACCTGGCTGTGGTGTGATGACGCACTATAAAATACGTCAGCAGATTAGATTTGTGGAAATATTATTCTCTTTATGGTGGTATGTGGAACTTGTTTTACAGAGCCGGACACGATCCTCGTGTTCAAAATCTTCTATGAAGTATTTGGAGGAGGAACCCTCCTTGCAATGCCGAAGACAATCTGGGCACCGGACTCGTCGTCATTGAAGCCTGGTTCAGGGGCTACTAAGGGAGTCCTGGATTAGGGGGTATCCGGACAGCCGGACTATATTCTTTGGCCGGACTGTTGGACTATGAAGATACAAGATTGAAGACTTTGTCCCGTGTCTGGATGGGACTCTCCTTGGCATGGAAGGCAAGCTTGGCAATACGGATATGTAGATTTCCTTCCTTGTAACCGACTCTGTGTAACCCTATCCCCCTCCGGTGTCTATATAAACCGGAGGGTTTAGTCCGTAGGACCAAGAACAACAATCATACCATAGGCTAGCTTCTAGGGTTTAGCCTCTCTGATCTCGTGGTAGATCAACTCTTGTAATACTCATATCATCAAGATCAATCAAGCAGGAGTAGGGTTTTACCTCCATCGAGAGGGCCCGAACCTGGGTAAAAACATCATGTCCCTTGTCTCCTGTTACCATCCACCTAGACACACAGTTCGGGGCCCCCCTACCCGAGATCCGCCAGTTTTGACACCGACAGCGCTTGTTGCAACAATGACTAAAACTATGCTTGTCAACTCCCAACAACTTTTATCCATCATACTCTTTATATGTGAAGTCATTACTCTCCATAAGGTCAATATATGATCTTTTTATTTCTTTTTGTTCTTTCTTTAATTTTATTCTCTCAAGATGATAGCACGAAAGAAAAGCCCTCAACTCAAAACTACTCTTTGTTATATATAATCACGGACTCGATTACATAGATAGAGATCAAAATAAAACTCAAAGCTAGATCATATTAAAACTTTATTCTACTATATCAAGATATAACCAAAAGGATCGAACTAAGAAAAAGATAAAGATAAAGGTGTGATGGTGATACGATATCGGGGCACCTCCGCCAAGCTTGGTAGCTGCCAAGGGGAGTGCCCATACCCATGTATTTATGTCTCTTTCTTCGAAGGTGGTGATGATGGAGTTGTTGATGAAGTAGTGCCGCACATCAAGTGATATGCTCTTGCAACCAAATATTTTCACGAGTGAGATATTTATTTTGCACACGAACTATTTCAATGATCTTGAAAGCTTCAATTCAATAGGGGAAAGACGATTGTAGTATGCTTGAAGGATGTCTTCTTCTTCTGCTGCCGGAGCTTGATCTTCCAAGGCCTTCTTGATATTATCACCCTCATTGATTTCCCCAAGTTCTTCTCTCTTCATCTCTATCTTCATTAGCCAAGCATCGCCGCCCGCGTTGTTGGAGGAGGGGGACGACATGATGCCTGGCCTTGATAACTCTGGCAGAAAACAACTCAAAATGAAAACAGGGGATTTTGTCCTGGTACGGTGGTCAAAACCTTCGGGAGATTATATAATGAATTTTTACCGACCATAAGAAGTATTGTGCAGGAAAACAGAGTCCAGAGAACACACGAGGTGGCCACAAGGTCGGGAGCGCACCCAGGGGAGGTAGGGCATGCCCTCCACCCTTGTGGTCGCCTCGTGTCTCTTTCGGACTACTTTTAATTTTCCTAATTTTTTAAATATTCCAAAACAGAGAAAAAATGTTGTTGGAAACATTTTGGAGTCGGTTTACTTATCGTACCACATACCTATTCCTTTTTAGAGTCTAAAACATTCTGAAAAGTGTCCCTTATGTACTCGTCTGGGGTTACATTATCAATTAGATTGGTCTCAACATTTATGGGAGTACCTGAAATATAATGCTTGATTCTTTTACCGTTTACCACCTTCGATTTGTGCCTTCGATGTTACTGAATTTTATGGCACCGCAACAATAGACCTCCTCGATGATGTAAGGACCTTTCCATTCAGAGAGAAGTTTTCCTGCAAAAAATCTTAAACGAGAGTTGTATAGCAAAACATGATCACCTACATTAAACTTACGCTTTTGTACCCTTTTGTCATGCCATCTTTTATCTTTTTCTTTAAACAACTTGGCATTATCATAGGCTTGGGTTCTCCATTCATCAAGTGAGCTAATCTCAAATAACCTCTTCTCACCGGCAAGTTTGAAATCACAATTGAGTTCTTTAATAGCCCAATATGCCTTATGTTCTAGTTCAAGAGGTAAGTGACATGCTTTTCCATAAACCATTTTGTACGGAGACATACCCATAGGGTTCTTATAAGAAGTTCTATAAGCCCATAATGCATCATCAAGTTTCTTAGACCAATTCTTTCTAGATCTATTAACAGTCTTTTGCAAAATCAATTTAATCTCTTTATTGCTCAATTCTACTTGACCACTAGACTGAGGATGATATGGCGATGCAATTCTATGATTAACATCATATTTAGCAAGCATTTTATGGAAAGCACCATGAATAAAATGTGAACCACCATCAGTCATTAAATATCTAGGGACTCCAAACGTCAGAAAATAACTTCTTTATGCATCTTAAAAGAAGTGTCATGATCAACGCTACTAGTTGGAATAGCTTCTACCCACTTAGTAACGTAATCAACAACAACTAAAATATGTGTATACCCATTAGAGGAAGGAAAATGTCCCATATAATCAAAGCCCCAAACATCAAATGGTTCAATAACAAGTGAATAATTCATAGGCATTTCCTGACGTCTACTAATATTACCAATTCTTTGGCATTCATCACAAGACAAAACAAACTTACGAGCATCCTTGAAGAGAGTAGGCCAATAAAAATCAGATTGCAATACCTTATGTGCAGTTCTATCTCCAGCGTGGTGTCCTCCATAAGACTCGGAGTGGCACTTGCGTAGGATCTTTCCATGTTCATGCTCAGGTACACAATGTCTAATAACACCAACTACTCCTTGTTTATAAAGGTGTGGATCATCCCAAAAGTAATGTCTTAAATCATAGAAAACCTTTTCTTTTGCTGGTATGTGAAATAGGTGGTATAAATTTAGCAACAATGTAATTAGCATAAACAACATACCATGGAGTATTACGAGAAGCATTTATGACAGCTAATCACTGGTGCGCGTCGGTCCTAAACAAACGGTTTTTTACCCCTTTCCGCGACGACATTTGGAACCATCGCCAAGTGAGTGTGGGCGATAGGGGGGTCCTTCGCAGACGACCCAGAAACCGTTGGGGATATGCCCTCCTGGCACACACGCTCGGCAAAATGAGGTCGTGTGCGACAGGCGAGCACTCAAATACACAAATACAAACAGTAGTGCTAAAAAAATACAATTATACAAGCAAAATCATTTCTGGTCGTAAGTACATCCCACACAGTAAGTCACCACTAAACATTTCCGTTCGTATATACATCCCACACAGTCACTACAAGGAAAACGTTTGTGCAAGGTGGCGTAACGCAAATAGTTTTGAAGAGAATGTCATGTGTGATTGTTCATTGATCCAACACGGTTTATTCCTAGAAACTGTGTGCGTTGCCTTAGGTCATCGCCCACGGTATTTTCTCATTAACCGTTTGCAATAGGAAAACCCAATTAGCAAGCTAATTGGCCAATTAGCTGGCTAATTGGCCTATTATTAATAATCCATTTACTAATCTAATTGACATTCATATTAAGCACATAATATATTCCATTTCCATATTAAGGAAGCAGGATTTCATAATTGAAATACATCGGAGTACAACATGATATAGCTTCAACACTCAGCTACCCCATTGCACAACTGCACCAGCAACAAGTTTCACATGCAACATGTAGAACCTTTCAAAATTAGCATCATAGACGGTACATAGAGAGATGCATCTCATCTGGAAAACTGCTGAAGCGGAAGGCGAATATTGAGCCTTCTTTCATGTTGAAGGTCTTTGTAACTTTAGGCCAGTGCCTGTGGATGATTGACCGTCCATCCTTCGACCTCTTTAGGAACACTTCAATATTGAACCATGGGTGTTGTATGAAAACTTTCCTCGCTTCCTGACAACAGAGGTGGTTTGAGTGGTAATCATCAATGAAGCCTGAAAACAAGGATGTGCATAAATATCTTCTCTATATTGGAAATGGGGCAAAAGAATACAAAAAGGCAAGGTATAATAGTTAGTACCATCTTGTAAACCTCCGTGCTTCCCATTGTTTCCCTGCAACACATATAAGGTAGTTCGTCATCAGGTTAAATAAGGGTTCACATGCTATCAGTAAAATATGTTGATGATAAATAAGCACATTGCAGATTCATCAGATTAATTCAAGCCACATGGAAAACCCATTTATCCAAACCAAGCATGGTTAGGAACTAGGAAATATAGCACTTGTATATGTTTCTCATGTATTAAGTGCAGCCAAACTCGATTTATTCCTCACATGGTATACAATAACAGAATGCAGCCACAACAATTGAACATCGCATTGCAGAATTAAACTAAGTAGTTAACTAAACACCACAACGAATGAACCAAACGTTATCTGAGCACCACATTGCACAACATAACATACTCCTAATAGAAGATCAGATATTTAACCAAACCAAGCGTGCTTAACAACTTGGAAATATAGCAATTGTATTTGTTTCTCATGTATTTAGTAAAGCCAAATTTGATTTATTCCTCGCATGGTATACAATAAGAGAATGCAACCACAACAATTGACCATCGCATTGCAGAATTGAACCAAGCAGTTAACTAAACACCACAACAAATGAACCAAACGTTAACTGAGCACCACATTGCACAATATAACATACTCCTAATAGAAGATCAGACAGTTAACCAAACCAAGCATGCTTAACAACTTGGAAATATATAAATTATATTTGTTTCTCATGTATTTAGTACAACCAAATTTGATTTATTCCTCACATGGTATACAATAACAGAATGCAGCCAGAATAATTGAACGTCGCATTGCAGAATTGAACCAAGCAGTTAACTAAACACCACAACAAGTGAACCAAGCCACAACAAATGAACCAAGTAGTTAACTAAACACCAATTGAACAATATAACATACTCCTAATAGAAGATCAGACGGTTAACCAAACCAAGCATGCTTAACGACTTGGAAATATTGCACCCTGAAGAATTGAACATCACCTTTGTAGAATTGAACCAAGCAGTTAATTGAACACCACATTGCACGGCATATAGAACATATACACTATAGTAGAAGATTGCATGGTGAAAGTAGATAGCACAATTCACTAGAATTTGTTAAGGAAAGGCAGTAGCTAGCAAACTAAACATGGGTCCTTATAGTGAGCTAATAAGACAAGCTACTCCTCATTGTCGGAGATATCAATGACGATTGGCTCCTTGTACATGGAAGAGGGTGAGGCCTCCGCATCGTGGGTGCCCTCGTTGTAGTGGTGAGTTGCCTGAGCCGCTCTGGGCACCAACCTGCTGGCTCTCGAGATGAGGTAAGCACGTGCACGCTGAGAAAACACCTCGTAGTCTTCGTCGAAGGCACCAACGGTGGCCTCGAGAAAACGCCATGAACTATCGTTTAAAGCAGCCAACCACGTCGCGGCGTCGGCGTGCGAGGCATCAACGGTGGCCTCAACGGCGAGGTGCTCCTCCAAGATCTGGGGGTTGGCATGAATGGCAGCCATCATGACATCATCCGAGCATGCAGCCGCGATTTGCTTCTCCGCTGCCAAATGCTCCTTGAGGTCCTGGCTATGCTGCGTGCACCATGGCTTAGGCCGGCGCTTATTTGGTGGAGGGGTCGGTGACTTGGGTGGAAGGTGTCGCACTCGGGCCGGCGGTCGGGGCATGTGGGATGTGGAAGGAGGAGGAGGATGGGGGTCGGGTGTGGATTACCTGCCTGGATAGGCGAGGCCGAGCAGCGTGAAGGAGGGTCGCCGGCGAGGAGGCGATGGCGCTGCAAGCAAGGAGTGAAGGTTTCAACTTGGAAAGGAAGGCGGAAAGGGGAGAAATGTGGCTTTTGGTAAGGGAGAGGGGGCGGGGAGGTAGATATTTCCACGGAAGCCGAAAATTTGGAATCGCTTCAGAAAAAAAACTGGCGCGCAAAGTGTCATCAGACACGGTGCCTTATTCAGACACAGTCCGAAGATATTTTGTGCTGCATCTCACACAGTTGGTTATAATAAACTGTGTGGGATCTACTTGACTTTTCATCTTGATTTGAATTAGATAATGGGGTCACAACGGCCATGGACGGTGTTTGAATTGCTAGACCTTTTATCTGCAGTGATTATACAAGAATTGGAATTATTCAGGGTTCGTTTGGACATTTTTATGCATTAAGTGAGTTTCCAATGCATTTATGTGCA